>JAYESA010000011.1:113910135-115262635 GCA_036927795.1 Iris macrosiphon
CAATCATCGGAGAAGTGACTAGTGCAGGCCCTCAGGAAGTCGTAGATCTGTCAGAAATTGCTTCCCTTTGCTGTGAAGAGGTCTTAAGCGGCATCCTAAGGCAAAACGAAAGAAAAGAATCAATATGGCACATAATATAAATTATTCAAAGAAGGACAGTTAAAGATCAAATATCAATTCTAAGGAAGAACAGTTGAAATGAATAATAGAGTTTTTTCTAGATGTGATTGAGTATTCTCATCCTATAGCCTATATCCTATATCCTGCAACAGGCTCGTAATAGCACTCAAGTCTGAGCACCACTACGAATCGCACGAATTGCAACCTCGAAGAAATGCATGGGCCACCAATAAAAATGTGTCATGACCCACACTCAGTGTAGGGGCACGAGTAGTAAACAACATCCAGCCTACGTTGCAGCATCGACGGTAGAACATTGTTTGGGTAAAGTATCTATCTAGTAGTCAAGATATAATAATACCACCAATAAAATATGAATACTCAATCACAGATCAATAAGATAGAACAATCACACAAATATGATATAAAGAACTGAATAGTCAAATAAAATTCATAAGACAAATAATAACCAATGAGTTATCTAAAGGAATACTAATAACAAAATGCTAGAGACAAATCCAGTACAAATAAACTTATCTACTGAGCTACAGGTATTGGGTCGTCTATCTCAACCGAGATGAGTCTCTCTTGAGCTAAAGTCTCTGGCTCTAAGCCCACTATGTCCTGAGGCCGGTAGTAAGTGGGATATCACTCCTCAGTGTCATCTGGAAAAAATATATCCAGTCAAGAAAAGAGCAAAGTATATCTCTAACAGTAGTTTCAATAAATGATATAAACTATGTAACAGTAAATAGAGCGAATATACAAGATGCAATATACAGGTTCAAGAGATATGCACAATAGGAAACATGAATTAAATAAAAGAAATGAGCATCATGGAAATAAGCAAAAACTACTACTATGTGAGTGAGTACTAGCTTCAACATGTGATCGGCTTAAGAACTTGCACAAGGATTAGGGCCTGATTAATCATACATATGGTATATGAACAATACTTATAATGACATACACAAGGAGGGTATGATCACATATCTACACTATACTCTCTGTCCCGACTGGTATAGTAGATCCAACCAAGGTACGTTATGACACAGGATTCACTGGGTAGGTATCTAGTCTCCATAAGAATCAATATTTGTACATGTATAAAAAAATCAAGGAACAAGGCTTGCACAAGATACACCATAAATACCAAAAAATAACATCTCATGACGAGATCCAGAATACCAATCCGTGTAACCATCGTATAAAAAAATCAAGGATATCTACACTAAATACAAGAAACATAGTGGATAACATAAATAAGAAACTAATAGAAAATATACTTGCCTGGAACCTAGTAAATAGTATCAAAGATGTCCAAAATGGTGCATCGGAGACCTAAATATGGAATATTATATTAATATAAGATTTTGGAATAAAAATAAATTAAACTAGTCAAATTCTAGGTCATGGAGCAATTTCTAGGTTAAAATAGTCAAACTAGGTCAACTCTAGGTTAAACTTGCAATTTTTAGATAGTATGAGTCCATCTCTAGGATATTGGGTCCATACACTATTTAACTAGGCTATACTAGCTATGTTAGGATACTAGGATACTAATACTATACCGTATTGTAAGATACATAAAATATTTAAATATTTAAATATAATATATATATATATATATATATATATATATATATATATATATACAAGATAAAAATACATAGTATCCCTAGCTAAACTAATACTAAGTGGATACCTTGGCTTTGAGCCAATACGGTATCACACCACCTACACCCTCTCTTGATACACAAATCCAAAACCTTGAGGATAAGTCAATATCTTGACATTACCTTGTTATTACCTCAAGGTAATACAAATACCTTATTAACTTCAATACCTTAGTATCAAACTAGATCTTAACTTAATATCCTAGTATCAATATTATAACTAATGCCTTACTACCAGGGTATTCTAATACATTACCTAACTATAACCCATCAATACATGAGTATCTAACTAGAACTAATATCTACTTACCTCACCTTACTACTTAGATATACCTAATGTATCTAAATATCCCAAAGGGAACACTGTGCAGTGCTTCCCATACTGCTTCTGCTGCTGCTTCATACTGTTGCTGCTGCTACTTCACACTGCTTCTGCTGCTGCTTCACACTGCTTCTGCTGCTGCTGCTTTACTACCTACAGCCCGACCCCCTAGCACATATACACCCATAAGTACACTACACTACACACACACACACACACACATACACACACACACACATACATATATATATATATATATATATATATATATATATATATATATATATATATATTTATACACACTACAAATATTAATACTAATAGTGCACATGAACTTCCCTACTCTTCCTATGACCACCAACACTCTCAAATAAATAGAAATATGGCTATATATATATATATATATATATATATATATATATATATATATAACAACGACAATTATAATACTCTAATAGTTATAACCAAGATAAATTTAATTAGAAAGCAAAGTATCAAACAAGTGGAGTGCACCGCACCCGTACCATACTCAATCTATGATACGGTTGCGATACGGCACCACCATACCACCAAACATATCCCGAAGGACACGAGCAAGTTTAGAATCATAATAAGAAGCAACATAAAGTGTTAGCTACTCATATACGTGCCCGTGTCAAAATATGACATGATCAAACTCCCGTGTCAGAAGAAAACTCCCAAATCAATCTATATCGCCAAATTATTGTGATAGGACATATATGTATCCAATTGTGGATACGACCCTAGTCTCATACAATCAAACACATGCCAATTTGGTCTAATTGACCCATTGACAAACACATGAAGTGCTAATCTCGGAATTCTCCCAAAATTGACACAAAATACCATATAACTTTCTCCATAGGCCTCCTATGAACCTAATTTCACTTCCTATGGGTAGCCTTAGTATATGGGAGGTTTCTTAATGATTAAATTATAGATTTAGAGTCTAATTAGAGGGAAAAAACTAAATTATACCTATTAGAAGAAATACTTCTAATGTAATTCTTTAAATGAGTGTCAAGAGACTTCTACTTGTGCTCCTTTCTCTCCTTTATAGATCTTGTCTCATCCTTGTTCCAATAGCCTCCAATGGTGAGTAGAGAAGGAATTGGAAAGATATTTGGGTAGGGATTATTGTAGGGATGAAGAAATTTGGAAGAGAATAATTTTAGATCAAGAATTATAATGAATGAATAAAGAGAGAGAGAGAGTCTCTCTCCACCCCCTTGTTATGGCCAGCCTTGCCTCCTCCTCCAAGTCACTATGAAAAGTCCATAATACTCCTTGGGGCTTGTCATAAGGGAATTAATTAAGTAAGGAAGGTTCTAATCCAATTGGTTTAACTAATTAATTTATCCTCCTAATGAATGGGCTTGATTATTGGGCTCAATCTAACTAGAATTAAATATTGCTCCATGAATCTAATCTAAACTAGTTAGGTCCACTAATACAAGTTTAAAATTAAATCTAACATCTAACAATATTAAATAATACAATAAATTTATATACAACATGCACAATATTTAATTAATTAAAAAATAACCAAAATATCCTTTCCTAAAAAATATGGTAGTGACAGACAGTGACAGTACCGACTTGGCAGCAGCCGAGACAACAGCAACAGCAACAGCAACATCAATAGCACCAGGGAGCACCGGTGGGTTATACTTACTGTGGCAAGGGAGGCCATACTAGAAATGTATATAAGACAGCCAATGGGTTGTGTATGAGGTATGGCAGTCCAGATTACCGGATTGCCAATTGTCCGATGATGTAGAGGCCAGAAGGGCCAGTCCAATATTTACCAGCACTACCAGTACTAGAGGCAATCCAATAGAGAGGTCCAGCAATAGCAGTAAGGCCATTAGCTCAGCGTCTGTTATAAACGCAAGCTAAGATGTACCAGCAACAGGGTCAGCAGAGGCTACAACAATGTCACCAAGGAAGACAACAGCGAAGAGCATAGCAGGAACATGGGCAGGCATTCACCTTGTCTTTGGATGATGCTTTAGCATCGGGCAACATGGTGGCAGGTAATATTTTTGTAGCATCTTTTCCTGCTGTAGCATTGTTTGATTTAGGCGTATCTCATTAATTTGTATCTGCACTATTCATGACACGTATACCAAAGAGGTTGAATATACTCACTGGTAATAGGCTCATAGGAGTTAGTAGAATATGTATAACATGTCCGGTCATAGTGTACAGGCGTTAACTACCAGCACGGTTGATCGAGTTCCCTATGGATAACTTTAATGTTATCTTAGGCATAAACTAGCTGAGAGACATTCATGCTACGATAGATTTCTATAAGGATAAGTTATTATTTAGTATCCCGGGCACGGAAGGTTTCATCTTCGACAGATATATGGAAGACCAACATAAAGAGAGGATTGCAGTGACATTGTTATTAGAATAATAACTCCCTGAGATAGTTAAGGAGTTCTTAGACATCTTCCCGAAAGAACCACCAGGGTTACCCCCAGTAAGAGATGTTAAGTTTTGTATAGAATTGATCCCTGAGGCAAGGCCAATATCTTGTAAAGTTTACCAAATGGCACCATCAGAGCTAGATATACTGTACCAATATATAGATGAACTGAAATCAAAGAAGTTTATTTGAGCCAGTAGATCACCTTGGGGAGTGCCAGTAGTTCTAGTAAAGAAGAAGGATGGGTCATCACCATTATATATCAACTATAGACAGGTAAATGCTATAACAGTGAAGAACAAGTATCCATTACCAAGAATCGATGATTTGTTTGATCAGCTGAGTAAAACCAAGATTTTCTCCAAGATCGATCTTTGATTAGGGTATCATCAAGTAAGAGTTTGGGAGCAAGACATACCCAAGACAGCATTTAGGTCACTATATAGGCATTACGAATTCTTACTTATGCTATTATAATGCTCCAGCGATATTTATGGATTTGATGAACCACATTTTTATGTCATACCTAGATCAGTTCTTGATTGTTTTCATAGACGACTTTCTTGTTTATTCCAGTAGCGAAGAGGAATAGGATGGGTATCTTCGGAAGGTATTACATATTTCCAAGAAACACCAGCTACATACAAATCTCAACAAGTATAAGTTTTGGTTGGATCATATATCATTCTTAGGTCACATCATCTCTGGAGCAGGGGTCGCAGTAGATCAGAAGAAGGTTGAGGCCGTAGAGAATTGGCCAGTTCTTAAGACAGTAGCTTAAATACGTAGTTTTCTGAGATTGGCAGGATACTACAGAAGATTCGTAGTAGACTTTACAAGAATTTTAGCACCGCTGACTCGATTAACATACAAGGAGGCTAAGTTTGACTGGTCAGTAGAGTGCCAAACATTATTTAAAGAATTAAAGAACAGATTAATTTTAGCTCCAATTCTCAAGCTTTCAGTAGGTTATGGAGGGTTTACAGTATATTGTGATGCATTAGAGAAATAGCTTGGGTGTGTATTGATGAAATATGGAAGAGTGATAGATTATGCATTACGGCAGCTTTGAGATCACAATTTTTTTTATCTAAATCACGATTTAGAGTTGGCAGCGGTAGTATTTGCACTTAAGCTATGAAGGCATTACTAGTATGGTGATCAGATAAAAATATTTACAGATCACAAGAGCTTAAAATATGTATTCACCCAGAAAGACTTGAATATAAGGCAGAGAAGGTGGCTAAAATTGATAAAGGACTATAATGTAAAACTTTAGTACCATCCAGGCAAGGCAAATATGGTAGCAGATGCTCTTAGCAGGAGAGGTAATATATTTATGTTAACATCACAACGGCATATCTTAGAAGATCATCAAAAAATAGGGATTGAGATAGTACTTCCATAAGACGTAGGAGTATTAGCTAGTTTACAGGTGCAATATACCATTATAGAGAGGATTAAGACAGCTCGGGCAGAGGATTCAAAACTTCAGAAGATTCGGGCGAAATATGAATCTGGTCTCAGGAAAGAGTTGACTATTCATGAAGATGAGACTCTTAGGTTTAGAAATCGTCTTTGTTTACTAAGTGGAGATATCCGATAAGAAGTAATGACCAAGGAACACAATTTCTAGTATTTAATTCATCCAGGAGGTACCAAGATGTATCAAGACATCAAACAATATTTTTGGTGGAATAGGATGAAGAGGGAGATAGCAAGATCCGTTTCTTGGTGTTTTATATATAATCAAGTGAAGGTCCAACAACAGAGACCAGCAGAATTATTGTAACCTCTTCGTATTTTAGAGTAGAAATGGGAACATATCACGATAGACTTTATGACTGATTTACCTAGATCCCCGACTGGTCGTGATACAGTTTGGATAATAGTAGGTCGTCTCACAAAAAGTAGCTCAATTTCTTCCCTTCCGAGTTGGGCAATCCACAGAGCAATTAGCGAAGATGTACATACGACAGATAGAAAGATAGCACGGTGTCCTAGTGAGTATCATATCAAATCGAGACACTCAGTTCACTTCAAATTTTTGAAAGGGTTTGCACCAGAGTTTGGGCACTAAGTTGAGATTTAGTATTGCTTACCACCCTCAGACAGATGGACAATCAGAAAGAACCATCCAAATATTGAAGGATATATTGCAAGCTTGTACTTTGGACTTTGGTGGTTCTTGGGAAGACACCTATATCTCGTCAAGTTCTCGTATAACAGTTATCAGGCCAACATCCAGATGGCACCCTTCAAAATATTGTATGAGAGAAAGTATAGGTCACCATTGGCATAGAATAATATTGACGAGCGGAAGATGTTAGGCCCTGAAATGATCACGCCGACAGTAAAAGTTGTCAAACAAATCAGAGAGCAACTTCGGGTTGCGCAAGATAGACATCGACATTGGACAGATCAATATCATAGTCCATTAGAGATTTGTGTCGACGACCACGTGTTCTTGCAAATTTCTCTAACCCATGGAGTCATTAGATTCAGGATTCGTGGGAAGCTTAGTCTGTAATACGTCGGTCTGTTCAATTTTATCGAACGGGTAGGCGATATTGCTTATCATCTTTTCCTTCCATCTTTGCTATGTAAGGAGCATGATGTATTTCATATATCTCAGTTGTGTAGGTATGTCCAGGATTCGAGTCAGATTCTCGACCATTTTAAGCTAGTTATTGGTACCGACTTGTCTTATAAGGAGCAGTCTGTATCCATTTTTGACCGAAGGAAGAAGGTACTCAAGAATCGGACTATTCATCTTGTCCGAGTTGCTTCGGATCATCACCCTTTGGGAGAGTCAACGTAGGAGCGCGAGGATGATATTCGGTCTCGGTATCTGCACCTATTTGACTCAGAAGGTATATTTATTCTTATGCCTTCATATCTCAAATCTCGTGATTCGTTTATCCATGCTATGTGACATTATTTCTTCTTATGCTTGAATTTGATTTTATGATCTTGTAGTTAGCGTAGTACTTATTCTGATTTCTCTAGTTAGTCTTGGATTTGAATTTTGAGGATAAAATATTTCTAAGGTGGGTAAAAATGTTACTCTCCGTTCCCGATATACGTATTTGGAACATATTAGTTTTTCTGCTTATATTAATTATTACTTGCATGTTAATTAAGTTGCATGCCATGGAGACTTGACCCATTCTTTGGTTCAATTAGACCCATGGTTTAATTGTTGGGTTGGTTTGGTCATGAGTTGAACCCATGGTCTAAACCTCAAACCCTAGCTATATAAGCATTTGATGACATTAATATCTCACGATCCCCCGGTGTTGGTGGCCCCAATCGTAAAAAATCTCTTCTTACTCTATGTCCTGGCAATGGATCATTCTCTTGATGCTTTTTTTGCCCAAAATAGTGATGAAAGCTATGAGGAAACTATTTACTATCTCAGCAAAAAAATTATCGACACAGAACATAGGTACAATCTGGTCGAGAAAGAATATCTTGCTTTTGTATTCGCTGTTCAAAAGACCCGTCATTACTTGACAAGGCAAACTATCCTTGTGATCTCTCGAGTGAACCCCCTCATAGTCCTCATAGCCAAGCCCAGGGCACTTAATTCTCGCCTAGCAATATGGGCCATCCTACTGTCATCCTATGTTATTCGTTCTGAAAAAGGCTATCAAGGGTCAAACAATGGCCGACTTTTTGGCAGCTCATCTGGTGCCAAAGATTTCAAAGCTCTCAGAAAGAAATCCCTGACAAGGTGTTAGAGTCTAATGCTATCACGACAGGAGCATCAGTTTGGCGAATGTTATTCGACGGTATTTCCAGAACAGGGCCCAAAGGTAATATCATCACTGGAGTAAGGATAGTGTTGATCTCTCTCGATGACCTAGTTATCCATAGTTCATACTCGCTTACCGTATCGTATTCCAATAATGTGGCAGAGTACAACGCTCTCATCATTGGGCTTCACCTGGCTAAACAAGTAGAGGTTGATTTCCTAGAAGCCTATAGCGACTCCAAATTAATAGTCAGCCAAGTTCGGGGCGAGTACGAAGTCAGCCATGAGGACCTTCTTCCCTACCACAAAGCAGCCATCGACATAATTTCCACTTTTACAGAGTTCTTCATAGAATATGTACTACGACTGTAAAATTTTGAGGCTAATGCACTGCCGCCCTCGCTTCTTCTTTAGCAACTCCAATCAAAATCCACCTATTGATTACAGTGGTGGATCAAGAACCGGTCTGCCCAACGAACAACCTATGCTTAAGTTTAAGCCACTCTGTAGACACAGATACTAATGTTAAAGATTGGAGGCTCCTATTTAAGGACTATATTGTCTACGAAATCTTTTTAGATGACCCAAATAAGGCCACTTCTATTAGAAGATGCTCCATCTGGTTCTACTAAGATACAGCCACTAAGATATTGTACCACCGTACCTATGACGGGCTCCTTCTACGATGCATATCTAACACAGAAGTAAAGAAAGCTCTTTGTGAAGCTCATGGCAGTATTTGTGGTGCTCACCAACCTGGACCTAAACTTTAAGATTGCCTCGAACGCATGGGCTATTATTGGCTAACGATGGTGGCAGATGCCGACAATTATACGAAAAAGTGCAGGATGTGTCAAATTCATGCCAACTTTATTCACCAACCCTCAGAGTTCCTACACCTGACTATTGCATCTTGGTCATTCAAAGCCTAGGATATGGATATCATAGGAGCGATCAGTTCACCTTTATCTAAAGGGCACCGGTTTATCTTGGCTATCACAGACTACTTCTCCAAATGGGCAGAAGCCGTTTCGCTCGCAGAAGTAAAAACATCCAACGTGATCAATTTCCTTAGATATCACGTCATATACTGCTTCGACTTGCCTCGAAGGATGTCACGCCCCAGTCCCAAAATATCGAGGGACTAGACAGTGGCAATGGCCAGCAGCACACACTGATGGACAAACCCAATTTAATGGATCCATTAGGGCGTACTTAAGCTGTAAAATAAAGTCTACTACAACATGCCACAACTAATCTCATCCATAGAAGATAAATATAATCAACAGCAATAAGAAATGTAAGTCAATAACCACTCTTAACAACGTACTTTGGGGAACAACCCGATATAAATCTGATACAATGATTCAACAGACCAAAACATAAATGTCTGAATAAAGTAGATACTGAGTATGAAACAGAGATACTCAGGAAAAGTCTTCAGCTAACATCTCGTCCTCGGAAAGCGATACAGCTCCTGTATCAACTCCTGCTCCTGTTGTTGTTCCGTATACCTCAGGATAGATCTCGTCTACAAATCCTGGGGACATAATCCGGATCCAGGTCCTCAGGGGACATAGCAATGTACAAAATAATGCAAGCCAAAATAAATGCAGTACAGCAATAAATGAAATAAATAGGGTAAGTATGTAACCATCTATGTGAAATGCAAGTGAGAGCATCACTAGTACTCAGGCTGAGACCGCTACAAGCTCTGTGTCGGGGAGCCGGTAGCAGTAATATCACTAGTAGAATGCCTAGCTCTAATGTAGAGTCTAAGGCCTCACAATAATATCTCACTAGTAGAGTGCCTAGCTCTGATATAGAGTCTAAGGCCTCACCATAATAAATATATATATATATATATATATATCAGCCTATAGTCTATGTGTCTCTCCCTACCCAATGTAACCACACGTCTCATATCCACAACGTCTCATGACCATGTCACACGAGATCATAGCTAATACAACAAGTCATATAATATCTATGAATATAATGTCTATGTCAAAATCCAGCAACCTACACAGAATCACCATAAATATCTCAGGAAGATTCTGTCTCATGAATAGTGTCAAGTGTCCTAGGTTATGATGTACTTGATAAGACAAGCACGAGAATGTAAAGGGTCACGATATACATGTCTAGATGATGTTACCCAACTTTGTGTACGGTGTTGGCACCCGACTATTGATCGGACGCTAAGTCACACGGTCCTAGGTTAAACATGAACAACAATATAAATAAATCTAAGAATTATGTAACAAGAACTGCAAGATTTGGCAAGGTACACTTGCCTGGGTTCGAATTCCAACAACTATCCCTGTGTCAGTAGATTCTGCAGGTACTCCTCCAAAAGCTGTAATAAACATCACCAACAGGCTCAGAAAATATTAAATAGCTAGAAACGCCTGTCCTTGAGTCCAATTTGGACACTAGGGCAAAAATCACAGTTTCTGGTCAAAGTGGGGTCCACATGTGGGCCGCTTTGCACCGAAAAATGTGTCAGAACCAATGGTCTCCAAATTCGTCAAACTTAGTGTCAACAAGTCCAGAATGATGATACGAACCAATGGTCTCCAATGGCGCACACCTTTCAGTGAAGATCGCGCGCGACCAAGTCGTCTCGTTTGGCGGGGCGCACTCAGTTCCGGGGGAAAATAGGGTGTTATTTTTTCCTATTTTTGGATCGCGGTTCACGATCGCCACAAGACGCGACGCACCGAACGGGTTGCACAAGCATCGAGAGGGTTACGCAGCCTATGCGTCACAACTGACGAAACGAAAAATGGGGCAACGAGGAGAGAGAACAGGTTACCTGAACAGGGCTCCGTGGAAACTAAATTTTCTCGTGTCCGCGAGGAGATGCGACACGACACTGTGTCCACTGTGTTCGGGTATTGTTCTAGGGTTTCGATCACTAGTCGGGGACTGCCGGAGTCGGGGTCGTCGGTCACCGGAGGAGGGCGGAGTCGGCTCGGCTCGGGGTCTGGGAGAGGGCGGCCGGGGCTAGGGCACGGCGGCTGCTCGGGTAGGGGCTGGACAGGGCTGGAGCGAGGCTATGGTGGTGGCTGGGTCTTGCTGAGGCACTGCGGGTCGAGGAAAGGCGGAGGACGGGGAGGTCGTGGGGTGACAGGTGGTGGTGGCTTGTCGTCGGAGAAGACGGCTGGGTGGCAGCGGGTGATCGGGAGAGATGGTGGCGAGGGAAGTTCTGGTCGGGGCGGAGGAGTTAGGGTTCAGGGCGGAGGTCGGGGTAGGAATTCCTGGAGGAGGAAGGGGGACGTCAGCTAGGGCTAGGCCGGCCGAGGGTGACCGGTGTGGGCTCTGGGCGAAGGAGAGTGGAGAGAGGTTAGGGTTTCTGGCGGCGGAGCATGGAGATCGAGGGGTCTTTATAGCCGCCGGAATAGTAAATAGGTTAGGATTGGGATTAGGGTTTCGGCAGGTTTAACGGGTCCGGGTCGGGTTCAAATCGGATCCGACCCGACCCGTTAAGAGCTGGGTTTGGTTCGGTTCAGTTCGGTTCTCCTTGGTCCGGTTCGGGTTGGTTTGGTTTATTTTCAAATAAATCGGGTTAAATTTCAGGGTTTAATTTGGTTTAAATATAAATTAGTTTTTAGGGCTTTAAAAAAGCTTTCGGGGTCCAAAAAATTACTGAAAAATTATCCTATGTCTAGTTTTTTATACCAAAAAATATTATTTTCATAATATTTTAATATTAATTAACATCATTTAAAAATCATTTAATTACAAAATACCTTAGTTTTAATTCCAGAAAATTATAGAAAATTGTGTAAAAATTATTTTTAAAATTTTTTAAAAAAATTAGGGGATTTACAATCTACCCAACTTAAAACAATTTCGTCCTCGAAATTAAACTAGGGTAGGGTCTCTCCATCAAATCTCACTTGATTACAGTCTAAAGAATTCCTCTCAAGTGAATATTGCGGTCTCTACCCAACTTAGAATTTACCCATCTATCATCTAAGGCTATACATCTAAGAAAGTTATGCCCCAAATTATTTAATCATGTTATTGAATCCTCAAAGTTTTTAACACCAAATATATCATCTATGATATACCCTTAATCATTTATAAAAGATAGTCACCAAACAATGCGACTGGCCTGTGGGGTATATCTAGTACTATCTATATATCAAACTTATACCAAGCAAGATGTTTCATCTTTCCAAAATAAGGGAAGACGAAGATCAATAATAAAGAGTTCAAGGGGGAGGTAATAGAATAGAAGTATCGGGATCAAGACGTTTAAAGAATTTAAATGGGAATTGTCAAGACAGTTGTAGATTGAAATCATAATTTGGTAATTCCTATTCACATGCTCGTATCGGTACAGTTATGTAGCAGATATGATATACTCAGACATATCTAGAGGGCAGGTACATTTGTCTACTAATCACTATATATCTCAATCCACGTACTGTAGTTATGCGAAGGGGTGAACCAAGCGCACTATGGTTGATCAGACCGTAGTACACTGATTCTGAAATGTATCAGTGTGTTAACCCACTAATACATATATCATGATCAAGCTCGATAGAAGAGTAAGCTTGAAAAACTAGGCTATATTAGCAACATAAGTCAAGGTAGTATAACAAATATAAGTACGCTAGATGATGATGAAAGAAGGTACAAATTAATTCAACTTCACAAAGACAAAAGCAAAATAAGTAATAATAATAAAAGACTTTACAATCTCTACAGTTATCATACAACCTCCTCGTCTAAGTTGCTAGTCGACCAAGTAGGACATGGACCTCTAAATTCTATCGTCTGAATAAATACTGTCGTCTTATGCTAGCATATAATTAATGTCATTCAGTTATACTTCAATAATGGGTCAAAAGACTATGTGATACTAGGGTGTGAGATATACTACCTAACTTATAATAATTAAACTATTTGTAAACTCCCTCATCCAAAATAGGTATTTTGTGTGTATTTTATATAATTTTATTTATTATAGATTATTTTAAATATTGAATTACTTTATAATATTCTATTAATTAATTAGAAAATAATTTTCTTAGTATATTTACTTATGTAAATATTTATTTAGAAATATTTTTAGGCTATTTTAGATTTTTGGAGATTTTTCTAGAATTTTTAGGTAATTAAAACATAGGAAACGTAAATTTTTAGGACTTCTATGATTTACTATACGACCATACTTGCATATTATTTCTACCAAATATTTATTTTAGTTTAAATATTTAATTATATTTTCTGTAATTTATTTAAAATTTTAAGAAATTTATTAAAAATTTTAAAATTATTTAGAATTTATTTGGATATCTATAGTCTTAATATTAGATAGATGATAATTTAGTGTTAATAGATATTAATAAGATTATATATAAATTATTTGTATTATCTTTAATTATATTTAAGATTATAAACTATTGAGATAAATTCAAACTCTATTTTAAATTAATTTAAATCCTGAGCCTACTAGGGAAGCAACTTCATGCATATCCTATCATTATTTAAACTGATCATAATCCTATCCAAATTAACCATTCCTAGTCATTTTTAATTAAGTAGTGTCCACCATTATAAATACCTCCTCCTTCATATTTTTCTTTCCCAAATTCTCCTCTTTTTCGTCCAAAAATAGTCAGAAGACTTAAAAAGACGATATCTCCTAGCTCCGGACTCCAAACGCGCTCCAGTTTTTTTTGTTAGAACTATATCAAGGTTAGTTTTCTGAATATATAAATTATTTTAATAATTTCAAAACCTATTTTTCTAGAATATTCCGAAAGTGCCAGTTGTCCGAAATAAGACGTGTTTTGGTATTTTCAAGATTTCGGGAGATCCCGAACTCGGAATTATGAACCGTTTGAAGTTTCGAAAAGCTGACATGATGACTTTCTAGAAAATTATTTTTACAGAATTTAAAATATAAGTTTATTCTACTGTAAAATTTATGCAACGTAGACGTAAATAGAAAACCACCAAAACTATCATCTGTGCGCCCTAGTGGACATAACTCTATACCGACTTGTGATTTTATGAAACCGTCGATTCTGGCATTCATGTAGCATTAAAATATATAAAATTCCACACACAAATCCAGGATTTGAGTCGGTTAGCTTTTTGGTCAACGGATTGCCTCGATTTGCATGCCACGGATCACAAATCCTTAGTGTTGACTTTCTTTGGACCAAAATTAGGGTTTAACAAAAAATTAGATTATAATAAGATTAAAATACTATTTTAGGTTATTTTTATTCAGAATTAAAATAGATTAAAATGGAGAAACATATTCACCCACTTTTGTAATCTAACTTGTTTAATTTATGTGACGGGTAGATCGGACGACGCCTTGAGTTGGAACTTTATTCTTTTTCAGACCAGGCAAGATACCTTGCCAAATTGCTTACAGTACTTTACATGCTATTTATATTTCTGTATATTCATTTCATTTCTGTATATGCATTACATGTGTGTTTTCTTTCAATCATAACTATCTATTATATGTATGTTGACACACATTTGACACCTAGTATCATGAGAGGACAATCATTATGCGTATGGGCTTTAACCACTCTGGTAAACCGTAGTATATAGCTTACACTACAGGCGTGTGTCCTGCTGGTCGTTACCCCTGAGGTATGTCGATTTCTGTTGAGTCGCGCTGGTCACTACCCCGAGGTATGACGATTTCTGATGTCCCCTGACGGGTGTGTGAGTTGTGAGGCTTAGATCGGGTAGCCTACCCTTGCCCATACGTCGAAAAGTTGTCCTCATTTGCATTCATATAGATTATCTTGTACAGCGTACTTATATATTTTCAAACATTATGTATGTTTACTGTATTCAAATTGGCATGCTTCTATGTATCTTGTTACGTCCCTCTGAGGACCTGGTCCCTTTCCAGGTGTAGATATTCATGACTTTTCGTAAGAGCACGGATCAGGACTTACCACTTATCTCTTCCGAGGAGGTCTTACCTTCTGAGCATCAGTGATTATCTCTAGCGAGGGATACCTTCGCTGATACCTTTATATCATTATCTCATTTACATTGGAGATTTATCCTTATCTCTCATGTTAGTATTGATATAGTCATTGGTAGTGGATTTGTCTTCACCCGACTATTAGTTTTAGATTATTTAGACTCATTATTCTATTTTAGTTATTTTTTTCTATGACTTGTTGTGTGGATGAGATTAGTATTTCTGTGACTTGTGACACTATATTTATACCACATGTGAGTTTATATTCATATTACAGCGTATATGTGTATTATGGTATCCATATATTAGAGTTGTCATATACATACGGCTGGCATGCTTACGTGTTCCTAGTCCTACGTATTTTGGGACTGGGGCGTGACATATTTTTGTGGTGGCCCATGCAGGTCGAGAGCATATTATCTCGGTTACGTTACTGTATCGAGCAAGCTTGCGCATAGGATTAGAATATAGGATCTCATCCACTTATTTAATCACCGTCCTTGATTTTATTTTGCATTCTCATTTGATTACTTGCATTGTATCTTGCTTGATACTTTCACAACGTCAATCTTATCTTTTCTTTCGTGCTTGATAGGGGTAGGAAGGTGCCTTATACCAGGTATATACACTCTATTGTATAATAACACTATTAGTTAAATTTTTTTAAGTTTGGTAGTATGCCTCATAATCTAGTATCACATAGTCCTTCTGACCAATTAATGAAATATAAATGAATGACACCAACTATAGGCTTGCATAAGAAGATAGTGTTTATCTAGACTATAAAACTTTAGTGTTTATCTAGACTGTAGAACTTAGAGGCTCATACACCCATTTGGTTGACTTTAGACTTAGACAAGAAATTAGTATGGCAATTATAGAGGCACAATACCGATCTTCTTGGTGAACTTAGATTATTCTGTACCTTCCTCTATCATAATCAAGCGTACTTATATTTTTACTACCTCGACTTATGCTGCTATTATAGCCTAGTTTTGCAAGCTTATTCTTTTATTGAGCTTGTTCATGACATATGTATTATTGGGGGCCCACACTAATACATTGTCTAAATCAGAATTGATGTATTATGGTCTGATCAACCATAGTGCGCTTGGTTCACCCTTTGTATCACTACTTTATGTGGATTGAGATATAGATGACTCAACTTGTTAGACAACTATACTTGCCCTCTAGACGGGTCAGATCATATCATGTCAGGTACATAACTGTTCTGATGTGAACATGTAAATAGAAATTTACCAAAATAAGGTTTCAATCCACAACTGCCTTCGTAACTCTCCTTCGAATTCTATAATCCCTTTTGATTCGTACTTGTATTCTATCACCTCCTCCTTGAACTCTTTATTGTTGTTTTCTGTCTTCCCCTATTTTGGAAAGATGAACGTTCGTGTTTAGTATAAGTTGATACACGGATAGTACTAGATATACCCCATAGCCCAAGCACTCAGGATGATAAACAAGAGGGCGCAGGCACATGAATTCGTAGATACAGGTACGACCTTTAGTTATATTAGTATTTTCATACTCATAATCCCATTGTGATACGAGATCTTGGGTGCATAGTAGACGTAGAATTATATATAAGGTAGTTAGTAGTTATGAGGATATGTTGATATCCTAACTAGATGGCATATCTACGAAGCTAATGGATGACATGCGTAGCAGTAGTAGTATTCTTTTTTCCTATCACCATCTCGCCCCCTTGAGTGGCTCATCTTCTCTTCCATCTCCATCCCTTATATCGTGCTAAATTCTTCCTATCATAGTCGTATCCTTTCGCGTCATTACGAACTGTTTGAATTACTTTAACCTCACCCTTATTTTGTTAGTTAAAACATAAATGGCTTAGTAAATGATTAATAACTAAAAGAATGAGTTCTTAATGATAACCCTTATGTATGTGCACTATAACAATATATGTATCCTCTTATTATTTTAAACCATGAATAGCATCCCTTAGTCTAAACGTTAATTAGTTGGATTGTTAAATTAGTACTTACTTTTAATAGTTTTATAAGTTAGTCAAGACCTTGATTGTTACCCTAAAACTTAGACTAAACCTAGGAAAGAGTTGAAGGCACTTGTTACAAACTAAAAACTATGACAAATAATTGGCAAAGTAGCGACAACTGCAGCTAGACCGTTGTAGTAGAGTAGTCGAAGTATTTGCAGACATATTGGTCAGGTGGCATGGCAGTATTAGACTACGATACTTGGCGATTACAAAGAAAAATCATGGTTGTGAGATTCAAGACAAGTACCCCAAGATTCTCGACCCAATAAATATATTCGTCTTACCACCTAGACAATAGTCCCAAGAGATTGTGACTACTAGTAGAACTCTTGTAAGTTGGGTAGTGTAGACGAGTTAGAGGATAATAGGATAGTGTATGGACAATAAATGAGAAGTATTAGAATGACAGACCATGACTTTTAGGAAGCAATACTAGATAGCCATGTAGTGTAATGGCTATAGAAATTATTATGAATATGGGTTAGTATCAATTTTTAGGACAAAATTTTTGTAAGTTGGGTAGATTGTAAACCACCTCATCCAAAATAGGTATTTTGTGTATATTTTATATAATTTTATTTATTATAGATTATTTTAAATATTGAATTACTTTAGAATATTCTATTAGTTAATTAGAAAATAATTTTCTTAGTATATTTACTTATGTAAATATTTATTTAGAAATATTTATAGGCTATTTTAGATTTTTGAAGATTTTTGTAGAATTTTTAGGTAATTAAAACATAGGGAACGTAAATTTTTAGGACTTCTATGATTTACTATACGACCATACTTGAATATTATTTCTACCAAATATTTATTTCAGGTTAAAATATTTAATTATATTTTTTTGTAATTTATTTAGAATATTAAAAAATTTATTTAGATTTTTGAAATTATTTAGGATTTCTTTGGATATCTATAGTCTTAATATTAGATAGATGATAATTTAGTGTTAATAGATATTAATAAGATTATATATAAATTATTTGTATTATCTTTAATTATATTTAAGATTATAAACTATTGAGATAAATTCAAACTCTATTTTAAATTAATTTAAATCCTGAGCCTACTAGGGAAGCAACTTCATGCATATCCTATCATTATTTAAACTGATTATAATCC
The DNA here is from genome assembly GCA_036927795.1 of Iris macrosiphon. NCBI lineage: Eukaryota > Viridiplantae > Streptophyta > Magnoliopsida > Asparagales > Iridaceae > Iris > Iris macrosiphon. Next base: position 113,928,608 of record JAYESA010000011.1, read on the forward strand.
TATCCAAATTAACCAATCATAGTCGTATTTAATTAATTAGTGTCCACCATTATAAATACCTCCTCCTTCATATTTTTTTCTAAATTCCCCTCTTTTTCGTCCAAAAATAGTCAAAATTCGTCATAAATTCAGCCTCATTTTCTAGTAGTTATCACGACTTAAAAAGACGATATCTCCTAGCTCCGCACTCCAAACGCGCTCCAGTTTTTTTTTGTTAGAACTATATCAAGGTTAGTTTTCTGAATATATAAATTATTTTAATAATTTCAAAACCTATTTTTCCAGAATATTCCGAAAGTGCCAGTTGTCCGAAATCGGACGCGTTTTGGTATTTTAGAGATTTCGGGAGATCATGAACTCGGAATTATGAACCGTTTGAAGTGTCGGAAAGCTGACATGATGAATTTCTAGAAAAGTATTTTTCCAGAATTTAAAATATAAGTTTACTCTACTGTAAAATTTATGCAACATAGACGTAAATAGAAAACCACCAAAACTATCATCTGTGCGCCCTTTTGGACATAACTCCATACCGACTTGTGATTTTATGAAACCGTCGATCTGGTGTTCATGTAGCATTAAAATCTATAGGATTCCACACACAAATTCAGGATTTGAGTAGGTTGACTTTTTGGTCAATGGATTACCTCGATTTGCGTGCCACGGATCACAAATCCTTAGTTTTGACTTTCTTTGGACCAAAATTAGGGTTTAACAAAAAATTAGATTATAATAAGATTAAAACACTATTTTATGTTATTTTTATTCAGAATTAAAATAGATTAAAATGGAGGAACATATTCACCCACTTTTGTAATCTAACTTGTTTAATTTATGTGACGGGTAGATCGGACGACGCCTTGAGTTGAGACTTCATTCTTTTTCAGACCAGGAAAGATACCTTGCCAAATTTATATGCTATTTATATTTCTGTATATTCATTTTATTTCTGTATATGCATTACATGTGTATTTTCTTTCAGTCATTACTATCTATTATATGTATGTTGACACACACTTGACACCTAGTATCATGAGAGGACAATCATTAGGCGTATGGGCTTTAACACTCTGGTAAACCATAGTATATAGCTCGCACTACGAGTGTGTGTCGCGCTGGTCACTACCCCCGAGGTATATCGATTTCTGTAGAGTCGCACTGGTCGCTACCCCCGAGGTATGACTATTTCTGATGTCCCCTGACGGGTGTGTGAGTTGTGAGGCTTAAATCGAGTAGCCTACCCTTGCCCATACGTTGAAAAGTTATCCTCATTTACATTCATAAAGATTGTCTTGTATAGCGTACTTATATATTTTCAAACATTATGCATGTTTACTGTATTCAAATTGGCATGCTTCTATGTATCTTGTTACGTCCCTCTGAGGACCTGGTCCCTTTCTAGGTGTAGATATTCATGACTTTTCGTAGGAGCACGGATCAGGACTTACCACTTATCTCTTCTGAGGAGGTCTTACCTTCTGAGCATCAGTGATTATCTCTAGCGAGGGATCCCTTCGCTGATACCTTTATATCATCATCTCATTTATATTGGAGATTTATCCTTCTCTCTCATGTTAGTATTGATATAGTCATTGGTAGTAGATTTGTCTCCACCCGACTATTAGTTTTAGATTATTTAGACTCATTATTCTAGTTTAGTTATTTCTTTCTATGACTTGTTGTGTGGATAAGATTAGTATTTCTGTGACTTGTGACACTATATTTTTACCACATATGAGTTTATATTCATATTACATCGTACGTGTGTATTATGGTATCCATATATTGGAGTTGCCATATACATACGGCTGGCATGCTTACGTGTTCCTAGTCCTACGTATTTTAGGACTGGGGCATGACACTATTATTGTAATTGTCTTAAGGATACCATAGAAGCTCATGTCAAGGTCTACGAGAAGGGGTCTTAGTACCTATTAGGGTATCCTCCTATATTACATAGGTCATGGTCGTCTTAAGTCTTAGTCATAGTGCTTATAGAACAAGTGTCAATAGTAAGGATAGAAGAGTTACTAGCCGTTAAGGGGAAAGAGATCTAACTTGTATCGAGGTGGGGGTATAAATTACATGGTCTATAACTAGGGGTAATCATCACAATCTAATTGAATAACTCAACTATCAGGTTCTAACTATAAGGTACATAATTCAAAATTCAAGATTACAACTATAACTATAGCAAACTATATATCCTATCATAGAATACAATCACTTGGTCTATAATTAGTGGTGTCAAGTGGCACGAGTTGAAAGATGAAGAAAAGAAGAAGATAATTTATTCGTCGCACAATTAGCAAACGTTAAGGCCGCAGAGGAACAATATATGAAATTTAAAATATGGGCTCTAGATAGCATCATGGTTTTCTAAAGGGGAGTGGGGTGCTAGTTGCTATGTTCGAGGCATGATGAAGAGGGAAAAATATTGATTATATTTCTCCAGTCTTCCTGAGGTGCTGTCTACTAATAATAAGACATGATCTAAGTTTGTAGTTCTCTAATACTATCTAACTATGAAGGTTAGGTTCAGTCCAAATTTTAAATTTTGGTTTTCTATTGGTTCCTCAATACTAGGATCAACCATTATGGTAAACTTCTATCTAACTCTAGTAGTGTCTATACTACTCCCAAGTCTTCATAATACATCAGGGAGTAATGGTAAACCACCTCTAGAGATAAGGAATTCTAGGGTTCACTAGATATTCTAAACTTAGTGGTGTATCTATATTCTCGTTGTATTCTTAATAGGTGTGCTATCCTAATTATCATCCTAATAACATGGGTTCCTATAGTAGAAGGCTATACTCAAAGAACTATTAAGGAAGTACAGGAATCAAGCAGGATATAATTGTTCAAATAGAACAGGTAGGAGGAAGATGAATCATAGTCAATTATGGATGAGATCCTATACTCTAGTCCTATTTGCAGGCTTGCTCGGTACAATAACGTAACCGATACAATATGATCTCGACCTGCATGGGCCACCACAAAAACCATGTTATGCCCCAGTCCCAAAATATCGAGGGACTAGACACGTGGCAATGGCCAGCAGCACACACTGATGGATAAACCTAATTTAATGGATCCATCAGGGCATACTTAAGCTGTAAAATAAAGTCTACTACAATATGCCACAACTAATCTCATCCATAGAAGATAAATATGATCAACAACAATAAGAAATGTAAGTCAATAACCAGTCTCAACAACGTACTTCGGGGAACAACCCGATATAAATCTGATACAATGGTTCAACCGACCAAAACATAAATGTCTGAATAAAGTAGATACTGAGTATGAAACACAGATACTCAGGAAAAGTCTTCAGCTAATACCTCGTCCTCGGAAAGCGGTAAAGCTCCTGTATCAACTCCTGCTCCTGCTGCTGTCCCGTATACCTCGGGATAGATCTCGTCTGCAAATCCTGGGGACATAATCTGGATCTAGGTCCTCAGGGGACATAGCAAGGTACAAAATAATACAAGCCAAAATAAATGCATTGCAACAATAAATGAAATAAATAGGGTAAGTATGTAACAATCTATGTGAAATGCAAGTGAGAGCATCACTAGTACTCAGGCTGAGACCGCTACAAGCTCTGTGTCGGGGAGCCGGTAGCAGTAATATCACTAGTAGAGTACCTAGCTCTAATGTAGAGTCTAAGGTCTCACAATAATATCTCACTAGTAGAGTGCCTAGCTCTGATATAGAGTCTAAGGCCTCACCATAATAAATATATATATAAATCAGTCTGTAGCCTGTGTGTCTCTCCCCACCCAATGTAACCACACGTCTCATGTCCACAACATCTCATGTCCATGTCATGCGAGATCATAGCTAATGCAACAAGTCATATAATATCTATGAATATAATGTCTATGCCGAAATCCTGCAACCTACACAGAATCACCATAAATATCTCAGGAAGACTCTGTCTCATAAATAGTGTCAAGTGTCCTGGGTTATGATGTACTTGATAAGACAAGTACGAGAATGTAAAGGGTCACGTGTAAACCCCCTCACCCAAAATAGGTATTTTGTGTGTATTTTATATTATTATATTTATTATAGATTATTTTAAATATTGAATTTCTTTAGAGTATTCTCTTAGTTAATTAGAAAATAAAATTTTTGATATATTTACTTATATAAATATTTATTTAGAATCATTTTTAGGCTATTTTAGATTTTTGGAGACTTTTCTAAAAATTTTAGGTAATTAAAACATAGGGAACGTAAATTTCTAGGACTTCTATGATTTACTATACGACCATACTTGTATGTTGTTCCTACCAAATATTTATTTTAGTTTAAAATATTTAATTATATTTTTCTGTAGTTTATTTAGAATTTTAAGAAATTTATTTAGATTTTAAAATTATTTAGGATTTATTTGGATATATATAGTCTTAATATTAGATAGATGCTAATTTAGTGTTAATAGATATTAATAAGATTTTATAAATTATTTGTATTATCTTTAATTATATTTAAGATTATAAATTAGTGAGATAAATTCAAACTCTATTTTAAATTAATTCAAATCCTGAACCTACTAGGAAAGTAACTTCATGCATATCATATCCTTATTTAAATTCATCATAATCCTATCCAAATTAACCAATCATAGTCGTATTTAATTAAGTAGTGTCCACCATTATAAATACCTCATCCTTCATATTTTTCTTCCCCAAATTCCCCTCTTTTTCGTCCAAAAATAGTCAAAATTTGTCATAAATTCGGCCTCATTTTCTACTAGTTATGACGAATTAAAAAAATGATATCTCCTAGCTCTGGATGCCAAACGTGCTCCAGTTTTTTTTGTTAGAACTATATCAAGGTTAGTTTTCTGATTATATAATTTATGAACCTATTTTTCCAGAAAATTCTAAAAGTGCCAGCTGTCCGAAATCAGACGCGTTTTGGTATTTTCGAGATTTCGGGAGATCCCGAACTCGGAATTACGAACCGTTTAAAGTTTCAGAAAACTGACATGATGAACTTCCAGAAAATTATTTTTCCAGAATTTAAAATATAATTTTATTCTACTATAAAATTTGTGCAACATAGACGTAAATAGAAAACCACTAAAAACTATCATCTGTGCGCCCTAGTGGACATAACTCTTTACCGACTTGTGATTTTATGAAACCGTCGAATATGGTGTTCACGTAGCATTGAAATATATAGGATTCCATACACAAATCTTGGATTTGAGTCGGTTGACTTTTTGGTCAACGGATTGCCTCGATTTGCGTGCCACGGATCACAAATCCTTAAAGTTGACTTTCTTTGGACCAAAATTAAAGTTTAACAATAAAATCAGATTATAATAAGATTAAAATACTAATTTAGATTATTTTATTCAGAGTTAAAATAGATTAAAATAGCAAAAACTATTCACCCACTTTTGTAATCTAACTTGTTTAATTTATGTGACGGGTAGATCGGACGACGCATTGAGTTGGGACTTCATCCTTTTCAGACCAGGCAAGATACATTGCCAAATTGCTTACAGTATTTTGCATGCTTAGTATATTTTTATATATTTATTGCATTTCTATTTATTGCATGTGTAGTTCCTTTCAGTTATTACTATATATTAAATATGTTGACACACACATGACACTTAGTATCATCGAGGACAATCATTAGGCGTATGGGCTTTTAACCACTCTGGTAAACCATAGTAACTAGCACCCACTATGGTGGTCGTGTCCGATGGTCGCTACCCCCGAGGTATGTCGATTGATGGAGTCCGAGGGTCGCTACCCCAGAGGTATATCGGCTGATGATGTCCACTGACGAGCGTATGAGTTGTGAGGATTAGATCGAGTAGCCTACCCTTACCCATACGTCGAAAAGTTGTCCTCATTTGCATTCATATAGATTGTCTTGTACAGCGTACTTATTTATTTTCAAATTATATGCATGTTTACTGTATTCAAGTTGGCTCGCTTTTCTGTATCCTGTTACGTCCCTCTGAGGACCTGGTCCTCTGCCAGGTGTATCTGTTCTTGAGTATTTGCAGGAGCACAGATTTGGATGGTTATATATGTTTCGTGGATGTCTTCTTTTCGAGCCCGTGATTATTAGCTGGTATTCTTATATGATGTTGTTGTGTTGTACTTATATTGTATTTGCTCTTATATTCAAGTTGGTAGTGGATTTGTTTCCATCCAACTATCATCCTTAGATACTTATGTTGAGATCTAGTTATATAGATGCTCGTTATTTATTTATATTGATTTTCTGTGGATGAGATTTAGATTGTACCCTGTGACTTGTGATACATTTTATACCACTCGTGGATTATATATTCATATTACAGCGTACGTATGGATTTGGTTTCCATATATTGGAGTTGCCATATCCATGCGGCTGGCATGCTTACGTGTTCCTAGTCCTACGTACTTTTGGGACTGGGGCGTGACATATTTTTATGGTGGCCCATGCAGGTCAAGAGTATATTGTCTCGGTTATGTTACTGTACCGAGCAAGCCTGCGCATAGGATTAGAATATAGGATCTCATCCACTTATTTATCACCTCCCTTGATTTTATTTCGCATTCTCATTTGATTGCTTGCATTGCATCTTGCTTGATCCCTTCTCAACGTTAATCTCCTCTCGTGCTTGATAGGGGTTAGGAAGATAACTTGTACTAGGTATATACACTCTAGTATTCAATAACACTATTGGTTAAATTTTTGTAAGTTTGATAGTATGCCTCATAACCTAGTATCACATAGTCCTTCTGACCAATTAATGAGATATAAATGAATGACACCAACTATAGGCTTACATAAGAAGATAGTGTTTATCTAGACTAGTATTTATCTAGACTATAGAACTTTAGTGTTTACCCAGACTGTAGAACTTAAAGGCCCATACACCCATTTGGTTAACTTTAGACTTAGATAAGAAATTAGTATGGCAACTGTAGAGGCACAACACCGATCTTCTTGGTGAACTTAGATTATTCAGTACCTTCCTCCATCATAATCAAGCGTACTTATATTTTTACTACCTCGACTTATGCTGCTATTATAGCCTAGTTTTGCAAGCTTATTCTTTTATTAAGCTTGTTCGTGACATATGTTTATTGGAGGCCCACACTAATACATTGTCTAAATCAGAATCGGTGTATTATGGTCTGATCAACTGTAGTGCACTTGGTTCGCTCTTTGTATCACTACTTTATGTGGATTGAGATATACTTTACTCAACTTGTTAGACGGATATACTTGCCCTCTAGACTGGTCAGAGCATATCATGTTAGGTACATAATTGTTCTGATATGAACATGTATATAAGAATTTACCAAAATAAGATTTCAATCCACAACTGCCTTAGCAACTCCCTTTTGAATTCTCTAATCCCTTTTGGTTCCGTACTTGTATCCTATCACCTCCTCCTTGAACTCTTTATTATTGTTTTTCGTCTTCCCCTATTTCGGAAAGACGAACGTTCGTGCTTAGTATAAGTTTGATACACGGATAGTACTAGATATACCCTATAGGCCAAGCACTCATTATAACAAATATAGGAGAGCAGACACAGAAAGTCGTAGATAGAGGTACGACCTTTTAGTTATATTTGTCATTGCATACTCATAACCCTATTATGACACAAGATCTTAGATGTACAAATAGACGTAGAATTATATATAAGGTAGTTTAGCAGTTATGAGATATATTGATATTCTACCCAGATGGCATACACGCAATGCTAATAGATGACGCGAGTAGCAGTAGTAGTATTCTCCTCCTATCATGGATCATCTTTTCTTCTCTATCCATTCATTATTTCGTGCTTAATTCTCCCTATCGTAGTTACGTCTTTTTCGTGCCAACATGAATTGTTGGTCTACTTCGACCCCATCCTTAGTTTTGTTAGTTAAAACGTAAATGGTTTAGTAGATGATTAATAACTAAAGGATGAGTCCTTAATAATAACCCTTATGTATATGACCTATAGCAATATCTGTATCCTCTTATTATTTTAAAAAACCATATATAGCATCCCTTAGGCTAATAGGAATTTGTTAGACTGTTTGAACTAGTTTATACTTTTAATAGTTTTATAAGTTAGTCAAGACTTTAACTGTTGCCCAAAAACTTAGACTAGGCCTAGGAAAGAATTAAAGGCACTTGTTACGAACTGACAACTATAATAAATTGCTGGCAAAGTAACAACAGCTGCAGCTAGACCGTTGTAGTAAAGTAGTCGAAGTATTTGCAGACATATTGGTCAGGTGGCATAGCAGTATTAGACTACGATACTTGACAGTTATAAAGAAAAAATCATGGTTGTGAGATTCAAGACAAGTACCCCAAGATTCTCGATCCAATAAATATATTCGTCTTACAACCTAGACAATAGCCTCAAGACACTGTGACTACTAGTAGAACTTTTGTAAGTTGGATAGTGTAGACAAGTTAGAGGATAATAGGATAGTGTATGGACAATAAAGGAGAAGTGTTAGAATGACAGACCATGACTTTTAGGAAGCACTGCTAGATAGCTATGTAGTGTAATAGCTATAGTGATTATTATGAATATGGGTTAGTGTCAATTTCGAGGACGAAATTTTTATAAGTTGGGTAGATTGTAAACCCCCTCACCCAAAATAGGTATTTTGTGTGTATTTTATATTATTATATTTATTATAGATTATTTTAAATATTGAATTTCTTTAGAGTATTCTCTTAGTTAATTAGAAAATAAATTTCTTGATATATTTACTTATACAAATATTTATTTAGAATCATTTTTAGGCTATTTTAGATTTTTGGAGACTTTTCTAAAAATTTTAGGTAATTAAAACATAGGGAACGTAAATTTCTAGGACTTCTATGATTTACTATACGACCATACTTGCATGTTGTTTCTACCAAATATTTATTTTAGTTTAAAATATTTAATTATATTTTTCTGTAATTTATTTAAAATTTTAAGAAATTTATATAGATTTTTAAAATTATTTAGGATTTATTTGGTTATATATAGTCTTAATATTAGATAGATGATAATTTAGTGTTAATAGATATTAATAAGATTTTATAAATTATTTATATTATCTTTAATTATATTTAAGATTATAAATTATTGAGATAAATTTAAACTCTATTTTAAATTAATTCAAATCCTGAACCTACTAGGAAAGCAACTTCATGCATATCCTATCCTTATTTAAATTTATCATAATCCTATCCAAATTAACCAATCCTAGTCGTATTTAATTAAGTAGTGTCCACCATTATAAATACCTCATCCTTCATATTTTTCTTCCCCAAATTCTCCTTTTTTTCGTCCAAAAATAGTCAAAATTCGTCATAAATTCAGCCTCATTTTTTACTAGTTATGATGAATTAAAGGGACTCCAAACGCACTCCAGTTTTTTTCTGTTAGAACTATATCAAAGTTAGTTTTCTGATTATATAATTTATTTTAATAATTTGTGAACCTATTTTTCCAGAAAATTCTAAAAGTGACAGCTGTCCGAAATCAGACGCATTTTGGTATTTTCGAGATTTCGGGAGATTCCTAACTCGGAATTACGAACCGTTTAAAGTTTCGAAAAGCTGACATGATGAACTTCCAGAAAATTATTTTTCTAGAATTTAAAATATAAGTTTATTCTACTGTAAAATTTGTGCAACATAGACGTAAATAGAAAACCACTAAAAACTATCATCTGTGCGCCCTAGTGGACATAACTCTTTACCGACTTGTGATTTTATGAAACCGTCGAATATGGTGTTCACGTAGCATTGAAATATATAGGATTCCACACACAAATCTTGGATTTGAGTCGGTTGACTTTTTGGTCAACGGATTGCCTCGTTTGCGTGCCACGGATCACAAATCCTTAAAGTTGACTTTCTTTGGACCAAAATTAGAGCTTAACAATAAAATCAGATTATAATAAGATTAAAATACTAATTTAGGTTATTTTATTCAGAGTTAAAATAGATTAAAATAGCAAAAACTATTCACCCACTTTTGTAACCTAACTTGTTTAATTTATGTGACGGGTAGATCGGACGACGCCTTGAGTTGGGACTTCATCCTTTCCAGACCAGACAAGATACCTTGCCAAATTGCTTACAGTATTTTACTTAGTATATTTTTATATATTTATTGCATTTCTATTTATTGCATGTGTAGTTCCTTTCAGTTATTACTATATATTAGATATGTTGACACACACATGACACTTAGTATCATCGAGGACAATCATTAGGCGTATGGGCTTTTAACCACTCTGGTAAACCATAGTAACTAGCACCCACTATGGTGGTCATGTTCGATGGTCACTACCCCCGAGGTATGTCGATTGATGGAGTCCGAGGGTCGCTACCCCAGAGGTATGTCGGCTGATGATGTCCACTGACGAGCGTATGAGTTATGAGGATTAGATCGAGTAGCCTACCCTTGCCCATACATCGAAAAGTTGTCCTTATTTGCATTCATATAGATTGTCTTGTACAGCGTACTTATTTATTTTCAAATAATATGCAAGTTTACTGTATTCAAGTTGGCTCACTTTTCTGTATCTTGTTACGTCCCTCTGAGGACCTGGTCCTCTGCCAGGTGTATCTATTCTTGAGTATTTGCAGGAGCGCAGATTTGGACGGTTATATATGTTTCGTGGATGTCTTCTCTTCGAGCCCGTGATTGTTAGCTGGTATTCTTATATGATGTTGTTGTGTTGTACTTATATTGTATTTGCTCTTATATTCAAGTTGGTAGTGGATTTGTTTCCATCCAACTATCATCCTCAGATACTTATGTTGAGATCTAGTTATATAGATGCTGGTTATTTATTTATATTGATTTTCTGTGGATGAGATTTAGATTGTACCCTGTGACTTGTGATACATTTTATACCACTCGTGGATTATATATTCATATTACAGCATACGTATGGATTTGGTTTCCATATATTGGAGTTGCCATATCCATACGGCTGGCATGCTTATGTGTTCCTAGTCCTACGTACTTTTGGGACTGGGGCGTGACATCACGATATACATGTCTAGATGACGTTACCCAACTCCGCGTACGGTATTGGCACCTGACTATTGATCGGACGCTAAGTATGTCACACGGTCCTAGGTTAAGCATGAACAACAATATAAATAAATCTAAGAATTATGTAACATGAACTACAAGATTTGGCAAGGTACACTTGCCTGGGGTTCGAATACCAACAGTTGTCCCTGTATCAGTGGATTCTGCAGGTACTCCTCCAAAAGCTATAATAAACATCACCAACAGGCTCAGCAATATCAAATAGCTAGAAACGCCTGTCCTTGAGTCCAATTTGGACACAAGGGAAAAAATCACAGTTTCTGGTCAAAGCGAGTTCCACATGTGGGTTGCTTCGCACCAAAAAATGTGTCAGAACCAATGGTCTCCAAATTCGTCAAACTTAGTGTCAACAAGTCTAAAACGATGATATGAACCCAACAGAACTTCCAGAATTGGATTTCGATGAGTCGATCACAAAATTGCCTGTCATGTGGAGCCGCGGGGCCCATAATACGCGATTTTGTCAACGTTCTCAGAATCGAACCAAACATGGGTCACAAGACCAGCGTATTACTATGAGTCCGATGGCGCAAGTTTTGTTTCGATCAGACATATGTACACAAAGTTACGACGTGTTCCAGAACAGGCAGAAATAGGGTGTTGTCGGCGGATTCGCTTTGATTTCGGTGTGCACGCACATCCAAATCAACTTTTGCGAAATTTCGTACGTCCGTATCAATGGCGCGTACCTTTCGGTGAAGACCGTACGCGACCAAGTCGTCCCGTTTGGCTGGGCGCACTCAGTTCCGGGGGAAAATGGGGTATTATTTTTTCCTGTTTTTGGATCGAGGTTCGTGATCGCCACAGGATGCGACGCACCGAGCGGGTTGCACGGGCATCGAGAGGGTTACGCAGCCTACGCGTCATAACTGACAAAACAAAAAATAGGACAACGAGGAGAGAGAACGGGTTATCTGAACATAGCTCCGTAAAAACTAAATTTTCCTGTGTCCGCGAGGAGATGCGACACGACACTATGTCTACTGTGTCCGGGTACTGTTCTAGGGTTTCGATCACTCGTCGGGGACTGCCGGAGTCGGGGTCGTCGGTCATCGGAGGAGGGCGGAGTCAGTTCGGCTTGAGGTCTGGGAGAGGGCGGCCGGGTCTAGGGCACGGCGGCTGCTCGGGTGGGGGCTGGACAGGGCTGGGGCGAGGCTATGGTGGTGGATGGGTCTTGCTGAGGCGCTGCAGGTCGGGGAAAGGCGGAGGACGGAGAGGTCGTGGGATGACAGGTGGTGGTGGCTTGTCGTCGGAGAAGACGGCTGTGTGGCAGCGGGTGATTGGGAGAGATGGTGGCGAGGGAAGTTCTGGTCGGGGCGGAGGAGTTAGGGTTCAGGGCGGAGGTCGGGGGAGGAATTCCTGGAGGAGGAAGGGGGACGTCAGCTAGGGCTAGGGTGGCCGAGGGTGACCGAAGCGGGCTCTGGGCGGAGGAGAGTGGAGAGAGGTCAGGGTTTCCGACGGCGGAGCGTGGAGATCGAGGGGTCTTTATAGCCGCCGGAACAGTAAATAGGTTAGGATTGGGATTAGGGTTTCGGCAGGGTTAACGGGTCCGGGTCGGGTTCAAGTCGGATCTGACCCGACCCGTTAAGAGCTGGATTTGGTTCGGTTCAGTTCGGTTCTCCTTGGTCCGGTTTGGGTCGGTTTGGTTTATTTTCAAATAAACCGGGTTCAATTTCAAGGTTTAATTTGGTTTAAATATAAATTAGTTTTTAGGGCTTTAAAAATGTTTTCGGGGTCCAATAAATTCTCGAAAAATTACCCTATGTCTAGTTTTTCATTTTATACTAGAAAATATTATTTTCATAATATTTTAATATTAATTAACATTATTTAAAAATTATTTAATTACAAAATACCTTAGTTTTAATTCCAAAAAATTACAGAAAATTGTGTAAAATTTATTTTTAAAAATTTTTAAAAAAATCAGGGGGTTTACAAGGGGTCATTCATAATAATGGCCCACAGTTTGTCTGCCACACTTTTTTAAGTTTTACGATAAAAATTGAATCTAAAATGTAGCTTCAATCGCCTAAAATCTAGCAGCAAATTGATTAGCCAAAGCATTCAACAAGACCATCATCAAGCTACTCAAAAAATTTGTTTCAACCAACAAACATGACTAGAATGAGAAGCTGGACGAATGTCTATGGGCCTATCGTACAACAGTCTGAACTTCGACTGACAGCAAGTCATTCTCCTTGGTCTATAGATGCAAAGTTGTACTTTATTTGGAGATCCAAATTACTTCTCCAGGTACCCCTTACGCACCAACTAACTGCCGAGGACAACCATTGTCGATGTCTGTATAACTTAGAGGCACTTGACAAAAAATACCTCTAGGCTCAACAACACATTGAGCTATATCAAGCACCACTCTCTGGGGCCTTCAACAAGAAAGTGAGGGAAAGGACATTCCAGATCAGCGATCTTGTCCTAATCGTGAGAAGATCGGTGATCATGACCCACAAGAAGGCGAGAAAATTCTAACCCAAGTGGGAGGGTCCCTTTGTAGTGTAGATGATCTACTCCAGCGGCATATACATGCTCACTAAGCCTAATAGTGACTTGCTCATGATGCCAATCAATAGCAAGTTCTTAAAGAAATATTATGCCTAAGTTGGGTATGCAAAAAAAATTAATGTGTGTCATTTCTATCCCTAGCAGAGGGACATAAAAGTATAATGTTCACAGCTGATGTCTTCCCCAACAGATTATTTTCGTCCGTAACACCAGTACAAATCTGTTTTCTGTACTCGAAAGTCCCGACTACGCAATGGATAACAGATCCACAAACGGCAAAATAGTTCGCGTCCACATCGCCTATGAACTATAAGCCGTTATTTCCATCAAAAGAAGGCAGTCACGTCCATACTACCTCTGAATTATCCCTTTTGTTGTTATCTCCCCAAAAATTCTACTAAGCTATTCATGTCCATATTACTTCTGAACTATGAGCTGCTTGTGATCCCCAGTAAGAGAAAGTTGTCATGTTCATATTACCTCTGACTCGTTTGCTTGACTATTGGTTCTATACCAAAGTATCTTAACCATCGCAGATGATGTCTCCACCAAAATTCCTTAATAGAACTACTCTAACCTATCACGTTCATACTACCTCTGATAGGGCTTGGTGTTATTGCCGTTATGATGTTATGCTACATCCATACTACCTCTGGTATAATACTCACAACCACAATAACCACAGCAATAAGAAAAGTTCTAAAACAGGAAAAAAAATTCATTAATATTCAAGATCATGAGTACATATGGAAGTCCATTACATTTAAGGATTTTTTATTAATATTCAAGATTATGAGTACATTTGAAAAGAAGGAGACCCCTTTGTGTTATTTCTGGTACAACACGTATAAAGCCGGTAACTCAACTCCTTAGTGTAAGCCAAAATACATGGAAAAAAATTATGGATAGCAAGGGAGATTGCAACATAGAACCAAGTCTACAGATCCAACTCTGTCGTCTGAAAGGACGTGACTAGAAATCTCGATTTGGATAACTAGCCCCATCTTTACCAAACAGATATGCTACCAGGATCTGACCCGAGATCCAGCGATCACATCCTAGCCACATACAAGGAATAGCTATAGTGAGCTAGGTTGGAAGATTGTGGACAATCCTCTGGATAATGTACTTGTTTATTATGAATAACGATAACTATGATATGCTTCCATGCTCCATCAGGACTCAAGCAATCCAAGGCAGCCCCTGCAAGACGAGCACAAAAAGTTAGAATATTTGCAAAAAAGAGACAAATGACTTAAGGCGTACATCCGTAAGAGCATGTGCCACTCATCGATTTATGGCAATATAACCATTCATGCGCTCAGGGGAGATGAGCATAAGCGTCAAGTCCGGTGTATATACGTGTAATAGCCACAATACAAAGAAAAATATACACATGCAGCATAGTCGTATATAGCTTCTTAGTGCATGCCTTGGATGAGTGTCTGGAGACAGCATCACCCATGCTACCGAAGGAGAACTCTCGTTGTCAACGCATCTTCAGGACGATGTCCTTTGGCAACGACCATGCGCGTTAAGCCGAAAAGAAGTGCCTACATATGAACAAAAATTTTTTTACCCATACAAGCAGACGGAGCCAAAGTGTTCGAGTGACCCAAGAATGAAAAGCAGAAGGTTTCGTTCCTTACCTCCACCAATGACAGTAGGATAATCGACCATTAGAGGGAAAGGATCGATGAACCGCTCAACGGATCTCCCTGTATTCAGCTTTCGTGCAGACATTAGGCAAGGAAAAAAGAGCATTATTCTTTCTCTTCTCCCAATAGAAAATCTATACCATGCGACACAGTGATCAAGAGCAATGCGCCACAGAGATCAAAGACCCATGAGACAACAGTGATAAAGAGCCATGCGCCAAAGTGATCCAGCGCCTATATGCATCCACAACATAAGTAGTGTTCCCATGCGCAAGCAGTGCCATGTGTCACTTCTACTTCTCTAGTTTTTCTATGTGCCAGCAGTGCCATACGCCACTACTACTTCTCTAGTGTTATCATATGCTAGCAGTGCCATGCACCCCTACTACAGTCCAGTGCCTCCATGCACCACTACTTCCATTGATCTCTATGCGCCTGGCAGACATATTCCCAAGGTGCAATCAAAATTTCTA
Organism: Iris macrosiphon; assembly: GCA_036927795.1. Classification (NCBI taxonomy): domain Eukaryota; kingdom Viridiplantae; phylum Streptophyta; class Magnoliopsida; order Asparagales; family Iridaceae; genus Iris; species Iris macrosiphon. Next base: position 113,944,369 of record JAYESA010000011.1, read on the forward strand.
TGACACGTGTCACAAGTATTATGGGCATCAGCAACCCCAGATCTCGAGTGGCCACGTGGTGGCCTATTGCAACATGCGCCACTGCACGTCAGCATGATATGCGTACGTACATGCGTGTTGGGCTCCCTAAAAACTATAAATAGTGGACGTCTTCTAAGAATACAAAAGAGGAAGAAAAAAGATAACCACGACCAAAAAGCGATAGAAGAGGAGAAGAAGATAGAAGCGCCAGAAGGGACACCCGCTGAGTCATACACTCCAGCATGCGAAGCATCGTCAACTTCCTTGTTTTCGGATCGTCAAAGTAGTAAAGGAGCTGTTGTAGTGCTTGATCTCCACCGTCACACTTACCCAGACTCTTATTTTTTTATTGTACTTAGACTCTAGGTATTAGAGATTCTTGTGTACTATTTGTCAATTACCTATCAATAAAAATAGTCCGTTCAACTTTGCTCTCCTTTGAGCATTGATTCGACGATGTCGACATCCTTAGCCATGGGTGGGTTCCTAGAGGTCCAATATGACAATCTAACCATAAAATTACTAGGAATAGGGAATTATATCTATTGGAAGTTGGATCCCAATATAACTCCTCAAAATGTATACGAAGGGAATGGAATGGACACGAACTCCTAACAAGCTCCTCTCCAATGGATCCACCTTTGCAATCCAAGCTTCTAGAACTTCGTGGTGATTGGAATGGGTGAGAATGAGTGGATTAGAATAGGAATTGATAGGGATTTGATTGGATTTAAGGAAAAAGTGATTTGGGAATGAAATGAATGATTTAGTGGTGTGCTTAATGGGAGCTACTCCCTAAAATTAGGCCAACCCCTCCTATAGGGTTTGGTTGAGGTGATTTGATATGTTTAAAGTGCCCCTCTCACTCTCCCATGGTTGTCATGAATGGAATCTTCAAGGTAATGGAAAGTATCTTTATTAAATAAGGGAATATTTTATTCATGCACTAACCAAATAATTCTAAACTAACTAAGTCATAACTAATGCTAGTTGACACTAATTAGCTCTAACTAATACTTAGTCCAATCTTGTTAACTAGCACACTAACCAAAATAATATTATTATAAGTATACAATATTAATATGAAATCATATAATAGTTAAATGATAAAAATATACCTCTACCAAATCTAGGTGATTATAATCCTACCCCCCTTAAAATAATTTTGTCCTTGAAATTAAAAGACGATACTAATACAAACAGAACAAGCACAATCAAGAAGGACCTCAATATTCAAAATAGGGTGATGCCCACACACTATTCTCCCTCTCCTAGTTAGTATAACCTATTCACTACATCTTCTCTTTGGTCACAACCTGATCCATTCAAGGTCTATAAAAGTCATATCTAATAATCAAACAAACATACAAATCTAATGAGAAAAAACATTCATGGGTTATCAAATATGCATGGTTATGGTATCTATTTGTTATGATATTGTAGTCTCTATCAAGGGTCTACGGCTAACTATACTTGTCACTACCATTTTTTTGGAGAGGGATATTTTTATCTTTTTCTATTATTGATAATACTGTAATATAGGAATTTCAAAATTTATTATATTAAATGGTCTTTCATAATTATTTAGTTATGGTGCATGTTATATATTATATATTATAGTATTTAAAATATTGTTATCATATTATATTATTTATTGGACTTATATTAGTGGATCTAATTAGGCTACACTTGACTTTTGGACCAATATTTATTTTAGTTTGACTTGAGCCCAATATTTTAGCCCAATTCATTAAGATAGTGATTTAATTAGTCAAACCATTAGGAATAGAACCTTCATTCCTTAATCTTTTACTTCATGACAAGCCCATAGGGATAAAATAGATATTGTATATTTCTTGGAGTAAGGAGGGGTCGACCAATATTAAGGGAGAGGAGTTTCTCTCTCCTCTATTTTCTTCATCCAAAATTTTAGGTCTATATTGTTCGTCCCCAAATTTCCTTCATCCATACACTAAATATCTACCAAATTCCTTCATAATTCATCCCTACATCACCATTGGAGACTCTAGAAACAAGAATGAGGCAAGGATCTATATTTTGGAGAAATTTATACAAGTTGAGGCTTCTTTGTGTTCATTGGAGACTTTTATTGGGAATCCATCTCCCAATAGGTATAATTCAGTTTTTTTTCTTCTAATTAGACTATAAATTTGTAGTTTAATTATTAGGAACCTACCTATGGACTAGGGCTACCCAAAGGAAGAAGAATTGACTACTAGGGGTCCCTATTGTCAATGTTATGATGTGTTTTGTGCCTAATTTAGAAGAAATACGAGATTAATGAACCATGTATTTGTCAATAGGTCAATTAGACCAAATTTATATGTGTTTGGTTGTGTGTGACTAGTGTCGTGTCCATAAATGATACGTGTAGTGTCATGCCCCAGTCCCAAAATACGTAGGACTAGGAACACGTAAGTATGCCAACCATATATATATGGCTACTCCAATATTTGGATACCATAATACACACATACGTTGTAATATGAATAATAACTCACATGTGGTATAAATATTATCACAAATCACAGGGCATAACTAAATCTCATCCACATAGTCAAATAGAAATAAATAACCAATCTACTATATAATTGCATCTCAATATGAAGTATCAGAGAATGATAGTTGGGTGGAAACAAATCTACTGCCAAACTAGAATATACGAGAGACAAATTAGGTATATCTAATGAATCATGAGACTCGAAGAGAAAACCTCCTCGAAAGAGAATGGAGTAGCAAGTCCTGATCCGGGCTCCTGCGAATAGTTATGAACATCTATACCTGGAAAGGGACCAGGTCCTCAGAGGGACGTAACAAGATACATAGAAGCATGCCAATTTGAATACAGTAAACATATAATATAGACAGAAAATATATAAGTACATTGTATAAGACAATCTATATAAATTACATAATAAGGACAACTTTTTGACGTATGGGCATGGGTAGGCTACTCTTTCTGATCTCACAACTCACACATACGTCAGAAACATCATCAGCCGACATACCGCTAGGGTAGCGACCATCGTGACACCATCAGCCGACATACCGCGGGGGTAGCGACCATCGGACATGACTACCATTGTACATGCTAGTTACTATGGTTTACCAGAGTGGTTATAGACCATATGCCTACCGATTGTCCTTCTCTCCTATGATACTATGTGTCAAGTGTGTGTCAACATATATATATATATATATATATATATATATATAGCATATACTTATGACTGAAAGAAAATACACATGCAATGAAAATACAAAAATATAATAAGCATGCAAAGTACTGTTAGCAATTTGACAAGGTATCTTGCCTGGTAAGAAAGCTGCAAAGTGCAACGTCCAGGAGTTAAGCACACAGAATCAGAAACTACGACCTAAGAATGAACATCTCCGGATGTTGAAATAAACATCACCAACGTTCCCAGAATAAGCGAAATAGGTAGAAAATACTACCCTTTCGTCCAATTTGGACACAAGGACAAAACGGTAATTTTGGGTTAAAGTAGGGTCCACATGTAGCCTACTTTGTACCAAAAAGTGTGTCAAGGGTAAATATATCTCTAAAAGGGACAAATTATAGGTTAAACCAATTCTAAATGTCAATACGAACTCAACGATACGTCCAATTATGGATTCCGGTGAGCCAAACACAAATTTGTCCAAAAAGTCAACCGTAGGGCCCGCAAATAGGCGGCTTGGTCAACTGTCTCAGAATCGCGTAAAACGTGAGTCACAGGACCAGCGTAATACCACGAATCCAATGGCACAAATTTTGTCGTGTTTTGACGAGCGTACACTAAATGGTACGGTATTTTGCAAAAATCGCGATACGGGGACTTTTTGCGGATACGGGGTGATTCTGACGCGCACACGCATCCAAATATGTTTCTGCAAAAGCCTATACGTCTGGATATACCATGCGCACCTTTTGGTGCACTTGCTACACGATGGGGTGGTTCCGTTTGGCGGAGCATCCTCCGTATCACAAATTTTTATGTTTAAAAAAATAAGTTTTTATGAGATTTCAACCTAATTTAATTCTGTATATAACACCAAATAAAATAACCTAATTGAAAAAAAAAAATCTCGGTTATATGGTCTTCATATAGAAAGAAGAAAATTTAAGTTTGGATCTCTGTGGTGGGAGATATGAGTCATTGAACATGGGTTATTTGAAAGGTCTTCATATAGCAAGAAGAAAATCTAAGTCTTCATATAGGGTTTGGGTTTTATTAGTTTTCTTTTTCTTTTTCCTTTTTCTTTCTTTTTCTTTTATTCTTTCCTTTCTATTTCTTCTTTTTTCTATTCTCATTTATATTATTACTACTACTAATAATAATAACATTATTATTATTATTATTATTACACTTATTATTATTACTAATATATATTACGATTATTATTACACTATTTATTATTTACATATATATGAGGTATATAAAATATATTTTTACCCAAATAAATTCTAAAAATTCTATCACTCTTCCACAAGATCCCAAAAAATGGTTTTGTTCAAAAATTTCTAAATACATATTTATCTAGGTAACTAAATTACTACGTATATATTATCTAAATAACTACAAAATAATATAAATAAATTAAATAACTAATTAATTAAATATAATATAATATTTAAAAATATGGGGTTTTATATTCTACCCAATTTACAAAAAATTTGTCCTTGAAATTGACACTAACATATATTCATAATAATCACTATAGCTATTACGCTACATTATTATCTAGCAGTGCTTCCTAAAAGTCATGGTCGACCATTCAAACTCTTCCTCATTTATTGTCCATACACTATTCTATTATCCTCTAACTCGTCTATACTACCCAACTTACAAGAGTTCTACTAGTAGTCACAGTCTTTTGAAGCTATTGTCTGGGTTGTAAGGCAAATTTATTCATTGGGTGAAGAATCTTGGGATACCTGTCTGGAATCTCTTAACTATAATTTTTTTTCGTAACTGTCAAGTATCATAGTCTAATACTTCCAGATAACCTGGCCAGTATGTCTGCAAATACTTCGACTACTCTACTATAACGGTCTAGCTGCAGCTGTCGCTACTTCGCTAGCAATTTTTTATCGTTGTCAATTTGTAACAAGTGCCTTCAACTCTTTCCTAGGCATAGGCTAAGTTTTAGGGCAACAATTAAGGGCTTGACTAACTTATAAAACTTTTATAAGTAAGTACTAATTCAACAATCCAACTAATTAACGTTTAGACTAAGGGATGCCATTCATGGTTTAAAATAATAAGAGGATACCAATATTGCTATAGTGCATATACATAAGGGTTATCATTAGGAACTTATCTTTTAGTTATTAATTATTTACTAAACAATTTATGTTTTAACTATCAAAATGAGGGTGAGGTTGAAGTAATCATACAATTCATAATGGCATGAAAAGATACAACTACGATAGAAAGAGTTAAGCACGAGATAAGGAATGGATAGAGAAGATAAGATGAGCCACCCAAGGGGACGAGATGGTGATAGCAAGAGAATACTACTACTGCTACGCATGTCATCCATTAGCTTCGTGGATATGCCATCTAGTTAGGATATCAACATATCCTCATAACTGCTAAACTACCTTATATATAATTCTACGTCTACTATGCACCTAAGATCTCGTGTCACAATGGGGTCATGAATATGTAATGACAAATATAACTAAAATATCGTACATGTATCTATGGCTTCTTGTGCCTGTGATCCTATATTTGTTATTGAGTGCTTGGCCTATGGGGTATATCTAGTACTCTCCGTGTATCAAACTTGTATTAAGCATGAACATTCATTTTTCTGAAATAGGGGAAGATAGAAAACAACAATAAAAAATTTAAAAAGGAGGTGATAGAATACAAGTACAAGATTCAAAGGTATTAGAGAATTTGAAAGGGAGTTGTCAAGGCAGTTGTGGATTAAAATCTTATTTTGGTAAATTTTTATTCGTATGTTCACATCAGATCAGTTATGTACCTGACATGATGTGCTCTGACCAGTCTAGAGGACAAGTATATTCGTCTAACAAGTTGAGTTAACTATATCTCAATCCATATAAAGTAGTGATACAAAGATCGAACCAAGCACACTAAGGTTGATCAAATCATAATTCACTGATTCTGATTTAGACAATGTATTAGTGTGGTCCCCCAATAATACATATGTCATAAACAAGCTCAATAAAAGAATAAGCTTGCAAAACTAGGCTATAATAGCAGCATAAGTCGAGGTAGCAAAAAAATATAAGTACGCTTGATTATGATAGAGAAATGTACAGAATAATTTAAGTTCATCAAGAAGATCGGTGTTGTGCCTCTACGGTTGTCATACTAATTTCTTGTCTAAGTCTAAAGTCAACCAAATGGGTGTATGGTCTTCTAAGTTCTAGGGTTTGGATAAACACTATCTTTTTATGCAAGTCTATAGTTGGTATCATTCATTTATACTTCATTATTTGGTCAGAAGGACTATGTGATACTAGGTTATGAGGCATACTACCAAACTTACAAAAATTTAATTAATAGTGTTATTGAATACTAGAGTGTATATACCTGATACAAGATACCTTCCTAACCCCTATCAAGCATGAAGGAAAGATAAGATTGACGTTGTGAAAGGATTAAGCAAGATGCAATGCAAGCAATCAAATAAGAATGCGGAACGAATCAAGAGAGGTGATAATTAAGTGGATGAGATCCTATATTCTAATCCTATGCGCAGGCTTGCTCGGTATAGTAACGTAACCGAGACAATATGCTCTCAACCTGCATGGGCCACCATAAAAATATGTCACACCCCAGTACCAAAATACGTAGGATTAGGAACACGTAAGCATGCGAGCTGTATGTATATAGCAACTCCAATATATGGATATCATAATACACACGTACGCTGTAATATGAATAATAACTCACATATGGTATAAATATTGTCACCAGTCACATGACATAACTAAATCTCATCCACAGAGTCAAATAGAAATAAATAACCAATCTACTATATAACTGTATCTCAATATGAAGTATTAGAGAATAATAGTTAGGTGGAAACAAATCCACTACCAAACTAGAATATACGAGAGACAAAATAGGTACATCTAATGAACCAAAAATCTCCTCGAAAGAGAACGGAGTAGCAAGTCCTGATCCGGGCTCCTGCGAATAGTCATGAACATCTACACTTGGAAAGAGACCAGGTCCACAGAGGAACGTAACAAGATACATAGAAGCATGCCAATTTGAATACAGTAAACATACAATATAGACAGAAAATATACAAGTACGTTATACAAGACAATCTATATGAAATACATAATAAGGATAACTTTTTGACGTATGGGCATGGGTAGGCTACTCTATCTAATCTCACAACTCACACACACGTCAGGAACATTACCAGCCGACATACCGCTGGGGTAGCGACCATCGTGACACCATCAGCCGACATACCGCTGGGGTAGCGACCATCGTGACACCATCAGCCGACATACCGCTGGGGTAGCGACAATCGAATATGACTACCATAGTGCATACTAGTTACTATGGTTTACCAGAGTGGTTATAGCCCATATGCCTACTGATTGTCCTTCCCTTCCATGATACTATGTGTCAAGTGTGTGTCAACATATATATATATATATAGAATATACTTATGACTGAAAAAAATACACATGCAATGAATATACAGAAATATAATAAGCATGCAAAGTACTGTAAGCAAATTGGCAAGGTATCTTGCCTGGTAAGAAAGCTACAAAGTGTAACGTCCAAGAGTTAAGCACACAGGATCAGAAACTACGGCATCAGAATGAACGTCTCCGAATGCTGAAATAAATATCACCAACGTTTCCAGAATAAGCAAGATAGGTAAAAAATACTACCCTTTCGTTTAATTTGGACACAAGGGCAAAACGATAATTTTGGGTCAAAGTGGGGTCCACTTGTAGCCCACTTTGCACCAAAAAGTGTGCCAGGGATAAAGGTCTCTACAAGGGACAAATTATAGGTCAAACCAATTCTAAACATTAATACGAACTCAACGGTACGTCCAATTTTGGATTCTGGTGAGCCGAACACAAATTCGCCCAAAAAGTCAACCGTAGGGCCCGTAAATAGGCGGCTTGGTCTACTGTCTCAGAATTGTATGAAACTTGGGTCACAGGACTAGCGTGATACCACGAATCTAATGGCATAAGTTTCGTCGTATTCTGACAAGCGTACACTAAATGGTGCAGTATTTTACAAAAGTTACGATACGGGGATTTTTTACGGATACGGGGTGATTTCGACGCGCACACGCGTCCAAATCAGTTTTTGCGAAAGCCCACATGTCTGGATATACCATGTGCACCTTTTGGTATACTTGGTACACGATGGGGCAGTACCGTTTTGGCGGGGCACGTTCCGTATCACAAATTTTTGTGTTTCAAAAAATAAGTTTTTATAAGTTTTCAACCTAATTTAATTCTGTATATAATACTAAATAAAATAATATAATTGACAGAAAATAATCTCGGTTATATGGTCTTCACATAGCAAAAAAAAATCTAAGTTTGGATCTCTGTGGTAGGAGATACGAGTCCTTGAATATGGGTTATTGCAATAGATTTCTGCAGCGTAAAACTTGTGGTTTTTTCCCAACTTGGCATCGATTTTCACCTAGGGTTACACGTCGATCAGTGGAAGAGGGATAGGTCGAGAACATACCGGTGAAGACAGAGTAGAGTTTGGTCGAGCGATGGTACGGAAATCGAGTTGTGAACAGAGCTTTACTGTCGTGTATTCGTTGTCTCGGGTGTGCACGCTGACGTGGTCGCACGGTGGGCGGTGCTAGGCTATAGCGGCGTGGAGGTGGTGTCGTGGCTGGCGGCGGTCGCAGGGTTGAGATAAAGATTTTAGGGTTAGGGTTTAGGGTTTTAATTAGAAATATATATACATATAGGGAGCGGGGGTCGGGGGTTTAGCCGAATACTACTGTTGCTGGGAGTTAAGTGGGTTTTGGGTCTTAGCTTTTAGCAGGTAGGGTAGCTAATGGGTAAGGTTTAGTTAGGGTTTGGGTTTTTCTTTTTTCTTTTTTTTTCTTTTTTCTTTTTTCTTTTTTCTTTTTTCTTTTTCTTTTATTCTTTCTTTTCTATTTATTTCTTTTTCTATTCTCATTTCTATTATTACTAATAATAATAATAATATTATTATTATTATTATTATTATTATTATTACTAATATATATTACGATTATTATTACACTATTTATTATTTACATATATATGAGGTATATAAAAATACATTTGTACCCAAATAAATTCTAAAAATTCTATCACTCTTCCACAAGATCCAAAAAAATGGTTTTGTGCAAAAAATTCTAAATCCGTATTTATCTAGGTAATTAAATTACTACATATATATTATCTAAATAACTACAAAATAATATAAATAAATTAAATAACTAATTAATTAAATAAATACAATATTTAAAATATGGGATTTTACATGTAGGCCGTATCATGACAATTTGGTGATATGGATTAATTTGGGAGTTTTTTCTTCTACACGGGGGTGTGCACATGCCATATTTTGACACGGACACGCAGTTGAGTAGCTAAAACTTTATATTGTTCATAATGATGATTCTAGACTTGCTCGTATTCTTCATGATACATTTGGTGATGTGTTGGAACCGTATCACAAGCGTATCATAGATCCAGTGATACGGGCTGATACACTCCTTGTGTTTGTATAATTGCTATATTGATGTATATTGTGTATCTTATTATATTCTAATTACTAGATTGATGTATATTTACTTGATTAAATAAATTTAGTATATATCTTATATATATATATGTGTATATGTTATTTTAGGTATTGGAGAGTAGGGTGTTTGTAGAGGTATGCACTAATTAGAGCAGTGCTCAGGTTCTGGTATTTGGGGTTAAAGTATTTGTTGGTATGGTGTGTTGGGTATGTTAGAGGAGTGTAGTTGGGTTGGTGTTGTTGTTGTTGGCAGGCTCAGCAAGGTCTCGAGCATCACTGCATTGCCAAGCTCCAACAACAACATTACTTCCCTACAGCAGTGAGTATACTTGAGTTCAGACCTGGAACAAAGAAAGGAGGCTCGGGTTTTGTTGGCCAAAAGATGCAGTCGGGTTAGCAAGAAATGCAGAAACATATAGCAGTAGCAGCAACATGCTGCCTTGGAAGCAACAACATGGTTGTAGAGGGGTTTTCATGTTGTATTGGTGTCTTTGGTATTCAATAGATGGAAGAGATGTAAGGGGGAACTATTATAGGGAGTTTATGACTGTTGGGGGTCTGTTTTAGATGTTAGCATTTGGTTAAGTGTTAAGTTAGTTAATATCATTTAGTTCGTTAGTTGATGTATAAATTAGTATGTTAGTATAATATCAATTAGTTAGTTAATGTACATTAGAGTTAGTAGATATGTTAGTTTCAGTCATGTATTAATTGGTAAATTTAGAACTGTTAGTTAGTTTTAGTTAGTATTTAATGTTAGTTATTGTTAGATGTTAATTCAGTCACATAATGTATATAAGTTATGTATTTATCAGTTATATGTAGAGTTAAGTATTATTAGTTAGTGATAAATGTTAGTATGTATTAAGTTACTTTGATATTAGTATATGTTAGTTTGAGTTAGTATTAGTTAGTAGTGTATACTTGAGGGTATCACTTGTTAGTTAAGGTATCAGTTAGAGTGTTAGTGAGTTAGTGTTAGTTAGTATATATCTGTTAGTTTTAGTAGCTAGATATATTATGGGTTATAAGTTAGTTAATTGTTAGTTGTTAACTGTTAGTTGATTGATGCTAGTCAGCTAATGTTGCTAGTTAATTTATATATAGTATTAATGAGTTAGTTATATACTAGCTAGGGTATACTAAGTATTAGTATGGTTAAGTGCTAAGTTCTAGTATTACTTCGAAATATACCAAGGTAATAGTGAGGTATGAGGTATCATAGGGTATTTAGAATTAAATACTAAGATGGTAACTAGGTAGTGATACCAAGGATGGCTCAAAGCCAAGGTAATTATATAGAGCTTATATTTAGCTAAGAGATAACTAGTGTTGTAACATATATTTGTGTATCTATTGACACTATATAGTATTGGTACTCTAGTATCCTAATATAGCTAGTATGGCCTAGATAAGTAGTGTATGGACCCAATAACCTAGAGATGGACTCATACAACCTAGAAATAACTAGTTTGACCAAGTTTGACTACTTTGACCTAGTTTGACTGTTTTGACTTAGAATTGACTTTAAGACCTAGATTTTGACTTGTTTAACTTGTTATCATTTCCAAAAAATGTGTTGATGTTATATTCCATATTTAGGCCCTTGATGCACTGTTACGGAGACCGTTAATACTTCACCCGAATTTCAAGCGAGTACATTCTCTGACAATTTTTGCTTATGATATCTTCTATGTTTCTTGCATCTAGTATAGATATCCTTAATTTTTTGATATGTGGGTTACACAAATTGGTATTTTTTTGGATCCCGCTATTTGATATTATTCCTTGTGTATCTTATGCATGCCTTGTGATTTTTGTACATGTTTAGACACCGATTCATGATAAGAAGGGCTATCTTCTCATAGAATCTTGTCTCGTAGTATGTCATGGTTGGATCCACTATACCAGTCGTGGGCATGGAGTGTTAGTTTACATATGTGATCATACCCTCCTTATGCATGTCTTGTTCCTTATGAGTGTTAATCATACACCGCACGTATGATTAACCAGGCCATAATTCTTGTGCAAGTTGTCAAGACGATCACATATTGAAGCTAGTACTCACTCACTTAGCTAGTTATATTTCTTGGCTCTTGTATATGATGCTTATTGCTCTTGTATTTATTTATAGCATTCAATATCTTGTATATATATTGTTCTTGCTCTATTCATCTGGTATATGCTCTCTATTTACTGTTACATAGTCGTTATCATTTATTGGAACTGCTGCTAGAGGTGTACTTTGCTCCAATCATGACTGGATAATATTTTTCAGTGATTATTGTTCTCTCTATTTCGGGATCTCAGAATGGTGCCTTAGACTTGACTGCTATTACCCTGTAGACTAGAGGTAATTTTTATAGAGTTTTAGTTAGTATTTCTTCCCATATCCTGCCTAGTTCTTTCCTTGTAGAATGTTATTGATTATCTTTCCTGTTTATTCTTCTTTTAGATTATTATGATTGTGTACATAGTAGTACTGGTTGTACCAGTATAATAGATAGATAAATAATGATAACCTAGATAGTGTTCTACAGTCGATGCTGCGGTATAGGGTGGACGTACCCACATTCTCGTACCCTTACATCGGGTATGGGTCGTGATAATACTATAGCACAAAATTACTAATACAAACTATAAAATAATAAAGAATCACACACATTAATAGAAGAAAAGGAAAGAAAATGAAAAGAATATAACTTACTAACCAAACATCTGTAGCATCGGACCCCTTGACCGTTATCGCAAAAGCCCTGCCCTGCTAGGGTGTCTCTCTTTGCTGGTATGGGGCAATTTGATATTTCAAAGGTAGCCTAGCTGGGCCCCTCTATCCTCACTACCTGGAATACCTACACTCATATTCTCATGATACTCCCTTACATGCCCTTATATTCATACTACACTGGTACACCTAGTCGATATTATCTTCCACAATAATACTTACTGATACTAACTGATATGCTGCACCTATCACTCATCATAATCTTAATACACCCATAATACTTATACACTCTAGGCACCCTTGGTACATAGACACTAACTCCATAACTATACTGGACACATACTTAATACTCTAGGATACCAACTACTAACTATACTTTGACACCTACCATAGAACTATTGTTATACATTATACTACACTAAGAATTATTTACAGACCTATACACTGATACCTAATGCTCATATACCCAATCAGGAACCATTCCCAGACTCACAAGCTACACTTCCAATAATTAATACTGATACTCAACTTGACACCATCCTATCTGCAAGTTACCAAACTTCTAAAATATCCAAGGAAGCTGCCTTAGAAACTAATGAAGGTGAAGCTCTATAAGAAACTGAACTAGAGGAACTAAAGATATCTCTATCCTAAGCTAGTAGAGGTGATGGAACAAAATTCTATGATAACAAGGTTGAATGATAGAGATAATATATTAAAAATTGATTTAAGATATAATTTTACAATCATATATGTCTATCTGAATTCATGTTACCCAGAATCCTTGCCACGCCAGTAAGCAGAACTACAATAAACTATAGAGTCCATAACTAAGATAAATACCTCTATGATCATATTGTCTAAAATTTTTACGTTGCTAGCTATCTGGCTGCGAGAACTCTAAATTCCATAACCAAGATAAGTATATCCAAAATTAGGTCTCTACATTTTTGCCACGCTAGATAGTATGGCTACGATAAACTCTAGACTCCATAACTAAGGCAGATGGTTACTTTTATCATTGTTCTTATCCAATATGTCATAAGAATATACCTCAATTTAGTCCCAAAAATTTATCTTAATACAAGAATCAAATTAAACAACGAATATGTAAAAGTGAACGAAATAAGTAGAAACAGATTTTAAAATAGAGTTTATGGTAAGATTCTCAAGGGTCATTCCAGAAATCTCTAAAGAAATTCTAATTTATGATTGAGCATTCTCTCATCCTATATTCTATTACAGTCTCGTAATAGTATGACTAAGCCATAGTACTACCATGATATCATACTAGTTATGATGACGAGACCTGCATGGGCTATCATAAAAATGTGTCATGACACCCACCCGGATGATCGGAGCACTAGTACGTGGTACATCCTGCCTTTGCCGCAACATCGATAGTAAAACAATGTCTAGGTCATCAATATCTAACTATTAATCTCATACAATAATATGATCACAACTTGTCCATGATATCTCAACTCTATAAGGAGGACAAGATGATAATATAATAATAATGACAATACTCAATCACAAAATCTAATTATACGATAAGATAAAAAAAAGAATCGAAGTCTTAAAATATCTAAACAAGACAACAGAGCAAGTCAAGGAATCAAATATAACATCCCAAGTCTAAGTAAATGTCAGAGATAGATCCGGTACCATAATAATAATAAAACAAAATAAGATACTAGTGACACCAGCTAGACCTCATGGCGATAACTCTTGAGATATAGGGTCCAAGGCTGTTACTACTCCGTCCTGGGGTCTGTAATAAATAGGAAACCAGTCCTCCAAATCAATACCTAAAAATGTTATCCAGTCAGGTTGGAACGAGTACAACTCCAATAACAGTTCCAATATATGGTAGTAATTATAAGATAATAAATAATAATAAAATACATAATGAGATAAGCAGCATAAAAATACAGCATGGCAGGTAGTAGAAAATGAGCAGATAGTACAATAGAGCAATAAATAGTTAATATGGAACAAAACAGGAAAGACTGAACCTAGCTAAGTATTTTGAAGTACTACTTCGATATGTAATCAACAATAAAACCAAAAATAATATCCATAATAGTATGACTCAATCATAATGGTGAGGTATGATTGTGTCACTACCATATTTTTTACGAAAGAATATTTTAGTAATTTTATAATTAATTAAATATTATGCATGATGATAATTAATTGTTATATTATTTAATTATTGTTAGGTATTATTTATTTATTTTGGACTTGTGTTAGTGGACCTAACTAGTTTAGTTTAGACTCATGGACCAACATATATTAATTGCTAGATTTGAGCCCAATTAGAAAGCCCATTAATTAGGAGATAGATTAAAATTAATTAAACCATTAGACTAGAAGCTTCCTTCCTTAATTATTTCTTCAAGAGAGATCCCAAGGGGTATAATAGACATTACATAGTAGCTTAAGGAAGGGGTAGAGGGGGGCGGCCTATTAAAGAAGGGAGAATTGATTTCTCTTTCCTCTTTTCATTTGGAAACTAGATTTAGAATTTTTTTCAACCAAATTCTTTCATTTTTACTTTATTTTCCTACCAAATTTTATCCTAATTTCTTCTCAAATCACTATTGGAGGCTATTGGAGCAATGATCTAGAAGAAAAAAATTAATGATCTACAAAGAGGAGCAAGGATCTACATGTTGGAGGCTAATTTTATCACATTTGGAGGTTTCATTGAGAATCCATCTCCCAATAGGTACAATTAAAATTTTCCTTTAATTTAGGTTCTAAATATAAGATTTAACCATGAGAAATTAACCCATATGCATAGGCTACCCATATAATTTGGTTTTGTGTTTATATGAGGCCTATTAAGAAAGTTATGATACTTTTTGTATCAATTTTGGAGGAATTCCGAGATTGACATTTGTTGTATATGTCAATTGATCCTATAGATCAATTTGGCATGTGCTTCTGTATTTAGAGCTAGTATTGTGTCTATAATTGGGAACGTATAGGTCGTATCCCAATAATTTGGTGATACATATTGATTTGGGGATTTTTCTCCGACACGGGACTTTGAACATGTCATATTTTGACACGGACAAGTAGATTTGTATTTGACTATTTGTATTATTCATAAATGATATATATGACTTGCTCGTGTCCTTCGGACTACGTTTGGATGTGTGGTGGACTCGTATCGCATATGTATCCTAGATCTAGTAGGATATGGGATGATACGTTCCATGTGTTTTGCAATTTAATTATAGATCTATATTCTCTTGTATTCTTATTCATGGGGAAGTATATATATATATATATATATATATATATATATATATATATATATATATATATATATATATATATATATATATATATATATATATATATATTATTGTGTATATATATTTATGTAATATTTTGTGTCTTAGATCTATGTATCTATGTATATACCATATGTGTATTTATTGTTATGTAGCTATTCTTCTACATGTAAGCATATTTATATATTATAGTATATATATATATATGTATATGTAAATAGATATTTATTATGGTTATAATTATAATTATATAATGTATGTTTTATATTGTGCATATATTTATTTGTACGTATACGTATGTATGTTGTTATAAATATGTTACTATGTATATAGGTATATATTACTATGTAGATATTATGTACATATATATGTATGTGTGTATGTATATTTATTAGTAATATTATATGCATATTGTATATATATATTATGTGGTTTATATATATTATATATATATATATAAATAAATAAAGGGCAGAAGCTATAGCGACAGGTGGGTGTGTCGCAGAAGCAGAAGCAGCAGCAGCAGCAATAACAACAGCAGCAGCCTCTATAGCGATAGCAGGAAGCATCACAGCAGCAGCAGCAATAATGTACAGCAGCAGCAGCAAGAGAAACAGCGACAGCAGTAAAGGGGCAACAACGACAACAGCAGGAATCTGTCACTAAAACAGTAGAGTATCAACAGCTGTATCAGAGGCTATGGCGACGGCTTTGGTAATAGCAGCAAAAATCTGTCACTAAAATAGCAGAGTATTAGCAGTATCCGCGATTTCAGCGACAACAGGCCGGGGCTTTAGTGACAGTTTGGCAGTTTTCTTAATATTAGATATTTATATATATATAGATATATTTATATGTATATATGGTAATTGATATATATGTAAATATGCTCCTAATTGCTATTTGCATTATAGTATACTATATGTATAATAATTAGTGTAGCAAATATTATATTTAAGGTTAGTTAGCATAAGTAAAGTATTGGATATTACCTTGAGATACCAAGGTAAGTACCAAGGTAATTGGGGATACCCAAGGTATTGGATTTGGGTATCAATATTATGGATTAGTGTGGTGATACCAAGTTGGTTCCAAACTATGGCATCTATTTAATGTTTGTAATTAGGATTATATATAATTAATATTGTTTGACATATATGTGATGCTTTACCTATTATTTTGCGTATCTAGAGATACGGTATCCTATTATCCTATGATATAGTTAATGACCTAGACTATAGTATTTGAACCCAATATCCTTGTGTTAGACATTTGTAACCTAGAAATAGGTAGTTGACCATAGTTTGACATAGTTGACCATAGTTTGACCATAGTTGACTTAGAGTTGACCTAGTTTGACTTTTGACCTAGAAGTTGACTTGCTTAACTTATTTCTTTCTGAAACCTTGTATTGATGTTGTATTCCATATCTAGGACTTCGAGGCACCGTGTCAGACATATGTGAGACTATTCATTGGACTTCAGGCGAGTACATTCTCTGATAGTTTCTCGTTTATGATATCCTCTATGTTTATTGTATCTAGTGTAGATATCCATATTTTTTGACACGATGGTTACACGGATTGGTATATCCGGACCTCATCATGGGATGTTATTCCTTGTATATGGTGTATCTTGTACAAGTCTTATTTTATTGGTTATCTTGTACATGTACAGACACTGATTCTAAGGGAGATTTGCTACCTTCCTAGAGAATCTCGTGCCATAGCATACCATGGTTGGATCTATTATACCAGTCGGAGTGGGAAGTATTTTAGTATAGATATATGATCATACCCTCCTTGTGCATATCTTGTTCCTTGTGAGTGTTGATCATACACCGCACGTATGATCAACCAGGCCATTATACTCTTGTGCAAGTTCCCAAGCCGATCACATATTAAGCTAGTACTCACACACTTAGACATTAGTATTCTTGTTCATTGTTATATTATTCATTATTATATTTATTCTAGTATTTTCTTATTATGTATCTCTTATATCTATTTTTACATCTTGTATATTCATATCTATTTACTGTTACATAGTTTTATCATTGATTAGAACTGCTGTTAGAGATGTACTCTGCTCCTTTCTTGACTGGATATTTTTTTCCAGATGACACTGAGGACTGGTACCCTACATATTATGGACCTCAGGATATTATGAGTTTAGAGTTAGAGACCCTGGTTCAGGAGGGACTTATCTCAACTGAGACAGATGACCCGAGTTAAGTAGCTTCTTAGTATTCTTGTACTGGATTTGTCTCCAGTTTACTTTGTTAGTATTCTTTCAGACTCATTAATGTATTATTTAGACTCATGAGTTGTATCTGACTATTCTATTCCTTATCTTATTTATACTCATTTCTATCTTAGATCTGTGATTGATTATATTATTATTATTGGTAGTTTATTATATTGCTAGATAGATTATCCAGACAGCATTCTATTATCGATTCTACGGTGTAGGCTAGGTGTTGTTCTCGACTTGCATCCCTACATCGAGTGCGGGTCATGACACATTTTTAGTGGTGGCCCATACAGGTCAGGTTTTATAAGTTGTGCGATGTCGTGGTAGTGCAACGACTTAGTTATACTATTATGAGCCTATTTCAGGATATAGGATATAGGCTATAGGCTGAGAATACTCAATCACATCTAGGAAAAATTCTTTTGATTCATTTAACTATTCTCCTTTGATTTTGACATTTGGTCTTTTAAACTGTTCTTTTCTTGAGTGGCTTACATCATGTGCCATATTCATTCTTTCTTTCGCTTTGTCTCAGGATGCCGCCTAAGACTAGATTGCAGCAAGGGAGAGAAGCTTCTGAGAGGTCTGTGACGTCCCGAGAGCCTACACCAGTCACTTCTCCGGTGATTAGAGTGTCAGCTACTTTCGGAGTCTACCACCTACTCAGAGGACTGTGCTAGCTGTAGGGCTTCCATCTCCACCTCCTATGCCAGCAGAGGCGACACAGATGTTTACACTGTTTCGTGAGATGCTCGAGGCACAGAGGGCTCAGTCAAAGGCAGAATAACATTTTACGGCAGGGCATCGAGAGTGCTCATCAGCTTGCTCATGTCGTAGTAGAGAAAGGATTTTCGGTCCAACAGCAGATTGTTCCTTAGCTTGCTCAGCTTCGGCCAGGCAATATTCAGGACTTTAAAAAGTTGGAGCCTAGGGTCTTCAAGGGGACGGAGGGTATCATCTTTGCTGATGATTGGCTCGAGGACATTGAGCATCTTATGAGGGTGTCCCATCTTTCTAAGGATCTGAAGGTTAAGGCGGTAGGACTTCAACTGTTTAACGTCACCCGTACTTGGTTCAGGAATGAGCTGATTCTTGTTAATGCGGGACAGTCTTGGGAGGTATTCAAGGACCTCTTCAAGAAGAAGTTCTTCACTCGGACAGACAGGCTAGACTTGGGGAGGCAGTTTGAGAGTCTCATTCAGGGGAGCATGTATGTGGAGGAGTACGCTGTGGAGTTCGACAGGTTGAGCCAATTTACAGAGTATTTGGTGAGAGAGCCAGAGATTCAGGCTATTCGTTACCATGAGGGTCTAAACTGGGAGGTAAAGATCCTTATTTTATCTTTTTATGAGACATACTCGAAGATACTTGCGGAGGCACGCAAGTTTGAGCGGGAGTTGGGTTTGAAGCCCAAGAGAGACCATGATTCTTTCCTGGGGGCAAACAGCAGTGCAGTATCTGCCAAACATTCTTATTTTTAGTCCAGGCCTTTCCAGCAGTCACAGTAGCACCAGACTCCAGCTAGGGAGCCATTTTACCAGGCACCACAGCAGTAGAGACAGTTACAGCAATCTTTCTGCCATTTCTGTAAAAAGCCCGGCCATATCTGAAAAGTTTACAGGAAGAGGCTAGAAGTTTGTTTGTATTGTGGTACTGAAGGATATCAGCTGAGGGAGTATCCTTCTAATCCTCGTCGTGCAGTTCAGGTTGCAGCTTTAGCTCCGAAAACATAGACGAGACCACCTGCAGTATAGCCGAAGGGACTACTTCTGATACAGCAGCAGCATTATGTCCAGCATCAATAGCAGGGAGGTGTACGTCAGGGACGAGCGTTTGATATGACTATCGAGGAGGATGAACCCATCGGAGATGTTATTGCAGGTTCTATTCTTCTAGATTCTATTTTAGATTTAGCTTTATTTGATAGTAGTGCTTTTCATAGTTTTGTATCTGTTTCTTTTGCTCTGAAGCATGGTTTGGTAGCTGATTCTTTGCTTAGTACTTGCAAGATCATGACCGAGGGAGGCATCCTGGTTAATAATATTTGCAAGGATCGAAGAGTTACTCTAGGAGGCTGGGAGTTGAGTGTGTGTCTACATGTAATGCCACTTTCGAGCTATGATATTGTACTCAGGATGGATTGGTTGAGTAGGCACTGTGCTAGCATAGATTATAGAGGAGAAAAAGTTTTGTTTGGTCTGCCAAGAGAGCCAGAGTTTGAGTTTGCTAGAGGAGCCATAGAGTAGAAAGAAGACATTATTTGTGGAGCTATGGTGGAAGACAAGGAGTTGCCACATCCATTGATAGCAGAGTTCTTGGATGTGTTTCCTAAGGAATTGCCAGGGTTATTGCCAGATCGAGATATTGAATTCTCTATAGACTTAGTGCCAGGTGCAAAACCAATTTCGTAACATGTCTATAGAGTAAACAACAGCGAGCTGGTCAAGCTGAAGAAGTAGGTAGATAAATTATAGGATAAGGGGTTTATCAGATCAAGTTCTTCATAGTGGGGAGCCCCGGTATTGTTTGTACCAAAGAAGGATAGATTGGTGCATATGTGCATTGATTATATGGCTTTGAATAATCTTACTATCAAGAATAAGTACCCTTTGTCACGGATTGATGATCTGTTCGATCAGTTGTGTAGTGCCAAGGTATTTTCCAAGATAGACTTGCGATCAGGCTACCACCAAGTGAAGGTAAAGTCAGAGGACATGCCAAAGACCGCTTTTAAAACTCGTATGGTCAGTACGAGTTTATGGTGATGCCGTTTGGGTTGACTAATGCACCAGCGATATTTATGAACTTGATGAACAAGGTGTTCCATCAGTACCTTGACAAGTTTGTGGTAGTGTTCATCGACGACATACTCATATACTCGAAGACACCGGAGGAGCACAAGGAGTATTTTAGAATTGTGTTAGATATGCTGAGGAATGAGAAGCTATATTGGAATTTGTCTAAGTATGAGTTTTTCCTAGACAAAGTGGAGTTCTTGGGGCATGTTGTGATGGTGATGGTATTTCAATGGATCCGAAGAAGATTACAGCAGTATAATCTTGAAAGACCCCAAGTTCAGTAGCAGAGATCAGGAGTTTTTAGGATTGGCAGGCTACTACAGAAAGTTTGTGCAAAAAATTTCGAGGATTATGAACCGATGACAGGTTGTTTTTAAGGAAGGATGTAGAGTTTGTTTAGACGAAGGATTACCAGGTTGTTTTTAAGAAATTAAAGATGAGGTTGACATCTGCTCCTATTTTGACATTGCCATTAGGGTCTGGAGGTTTCACTATTTATAGTGATGCATCGGGAAAAAGTTTGGGTTGTATTCTTTACCAGAATGGAAAAGTAATTGCCTATGCATCCAGGCAATTACGTCCTCATAAAAAAAACTATCATATCCCTAATTTAGAGTTGGCAGCAGTCATCTTCGCCCTGAAATTGTGGAAATATTATTTGTACGAAGAGCGTATGGAGATCTTTACAGACCACAAGAGCTTAAAGTACGTTTTCACGTAGAAGGAGTTAAACATGAGGCAGCGTCGGTGGTTAGAACTGATGAAGGATTTTAATATATCTTTGTAGTATCATCCTAGGAAATCTAATATAGTTATTAATGCCTTGAGCAGGTATCCGGTAGCTATGTTCTTGACGAGGATCGATATTTGTTGGAAGACTTGGAAAGATTAGGCATTGAGGTGATAGTTCCTGGTTTGGCTATGCAGATATGGGGATTGTAGATACATTCAAATTTAATGGACATGATCAAGGCAGCCCAGTATGAAGATATATCTCTGAGGAGCATCAGAGCTCAGGTGAGGGCAGGATTAGAGGATGATTTCACCATTGCTGAGTATGGATCTTTGAAGCATGGAGTTAGATTATGTGTGCCTAGTAGGGAGCTGCGTGAGGAGGTGTTGCAGAAAGTGCATCACTCTCAGTATTCCATGCATCCAGGTACCAACAAGAAGTATCGGGATATGCGAAAGAGTGTGTGGTGGTATGGCATGAAGAGGGAAGTAGCATAGTTTATATCCAGATGCTTAGTGTGCCAGCAGGTGAAAGTTGAGAGATAGAGGCCAGAAGGTTTACTTCAGCCATTATCCATTCCATAGTTGAAGAGGAAGCACATTACTATGGATTTTGTGTTCAGACTTCCATGATCTCTAGGAGGAAAAGACGTAATTTGGTTCATCGTTGATAGGTTGACTAAGTCAGCCACTTTTTGCCTTTCAAGGTGGGTTTGTCTACGGAGAAGCTGGCAGAGATGTATGTGAGGCAGATCGTTAGGATATATGGAGTTTCCATCAGAAAAGTCTTAGATCAGGATAGTCATTTTACTTCTTATTTCTGGAGGAGTTTGCATGAGAGTTTGGGCACTCAGCTCAAATTCAGTACTGTATATCATTCCTAGACAGATGGGCAGTCAGAAAGGACTATTCAGACTCTCAAGGATATGTTGTGCACTTGTGTACTAGATTTTAAGGGTTCTTGGAAGGACTATCTCCATTTGGTAGAGTTTGCTTACAACAACAGCTACTAGGCTAGTATAAAGATGTCATCTTTTGAAGCTCTGTATGGTCGGAGGTGTCGTACTCCCTTCTCATGGGATGATATTGGAGAGAGAGTTTTGCTTGGGCTAGAGATAGTTGTGGATGTAGCGGAGAAGGTTCAGTTAATCAGAGACAGACTTCGAGTGGCGCAGGACAGACAACGGCATTGGGCCGATAGCCACCGGAGACC
Source organism: Iris macrosiphon (assembly GCA_036927795.1). NCBI lineage: Eukaryota > Viridiplantae > Streptophyta > Magnoliopsida > Asparagales > Iridaceae > Iris > Iris macrosiphon. Next base: position 113,967,210 of record JAYESA010000011.1, read on the forward strand.
TTTGGAGTTTGAGGTATAGTTTAGATTTTGTTTATTCTTGTTATTGGTTGTTTATTATAGATTAAGTTCTTAAGATGGTATTTTGTTCTAGGTGGGTAGTTTGGTGTTTCTGAGGATTTCTCCGACACGAGGAATGATTCACTTCGATGGAGACGGAAAGCTTAGTCCACGATTCATCGAAACTTTTACTATTCTATAGATCCTAGTCATGTATTGGATCACTCGGAGATAGAGGCGGGCCCTACTCTTAGCTATCCAGAGCAGCCAGTTGAGATTCTGGATCTTAGAGAGAAGGTACTGAGGAACCAGACTATTCCTTTGGTACACGTCGCATGGAGGCACTACTCTTCGGGGGAGTCTATCTGGGAGAGAGAGGATGAAATACGAGAGTGTTATCCATATTTGTTTGTGCCTTGAGGTATGTTCTGTCTAAATTATGTTATATTCTTTCATAGTTAGTTATGTTCTTTAGTTATGTTCTTTTATTATGTTCTGTTATTTTCTGGGGGTGGTTTTTGTCTTTGAATTTCGAGGACAAAATTATTTTAAGGAGGATAGACTTGTCACTACCATATTTTCTAGGAAAGGGTATTTTAGTAATTTTATAATTAATTAAAAATTGTGCATGATAATAATTAATTTTTGTACTATTTAATTATTGTTAGGTATTATTTATTTTGGACATGTGGTAGTGGACCTAACTAGTTTAGTTTAGACTCATGGACCAACATGTATTAATTTTTAGATTTGAGCCCAATTTAAAAGTCCATTGATTAGGAGATGGATTAAAATTAATTAAACCATTAGACTAGAAGCTTCTCTCCTTAATTATTTCTTTATGAGAAGTTTCAAGGGGTATAATAGACATTACATAGTAGCTTGAGGAAGGGGTAGAGGGGGCCGACCTATTAAAGAGGGGAAATTGATTTCTCTCTCCTCTTTTCATTTGGAAACTAGATCTAGAATATTTCTCAACCAAATTCCTTCTGTAAACCCCCTCGACCAAATTTGAGTTTGCTTAGCTTAGATAGAGAGATTAGGGTTAATTTGGTATAAATTAGAATTTATACACAAAATTTTATTTATTGTGCAATATTTATATTACTTAGTGCACCTTACCGTTGTTTCGATATTCAGAGCACTACACTAGCTATTACCCTCAAACAAATTCTATACACTTTTCCTAGACATGCCAGCCTACTATTCTGACCCTTGTGTAACTCACAAATACTCTATTTTGTGCTTTATTTTAGTCGCACAAAAATTGTTACAAACGTCCGTGCTTAAATTCAATTAATTCCAACTTTATATTTTTTGTCCGTTCCAATCAAAATTGGGACACAACATCAACCCGTTTTGTCCAACCCAAATTATAACATTATTATATTCTAAGTCTACTACGCCCATGACGCTTGTGTTCCACCCAATTTTGACCCCATGTATTTCCAATTAATTAAAGAACACCTTGTGCATTAATTTTAATTAAATTAATGTAATGACCCAACCTCACTCAAACACGACCCAACTCCAACCCAAACCCACACTCATACCCTCAAGACTCATACTAAATACCACACACCATTCTAGCCCACTATATAATACCAAACATGGAATTTTGCCACATCCAATCCCAAATTCTAATTATTGTACAATTTCTCAATTATTCAGGGACTTTTATGCAAATAAGCAATGAGGTGTCCCACTCTCATTGGTCCAACCACATGAAGAATGAAACCCCCCTCTCTTGATCGGTCTACTTTAGGTTTCCTTCTATTTTGTTGTACTCTACACAACTTTATGTAACAATATCTCAAACCTATATTTTAAACCCCTTAAATCCTAGCCACATGTTCATCATGTGGAGGCTTTACTTAAACCTAGGAAACTACCCCAGCCGGCCCTAATCCCAAGGAGCACCCCCCCCTCTCTCTCCTACAAATACTACCTACATCCTCTCTCCAAAACCTACACCAAAAACCAACTATACAAGGAAAAATCCTAGAAATTACTAAACACCAACACCACCCTCACCACTTTCCCTCACTACCCGACCCGTCCCCTTGGCTCACCACCGCCACATCCGCCTCCAGCCACCCGGGAACCCACTCCCCCTCCGACCTCCCTCCTCACCATCACCCCATGCCGCCACCACCCGTCGCTGCTCCGCCGCCAGCAGCTACCCTCACCCCCAACACCACCATCAACGACACCTCCACCACTACCCGACCCGACCCCTGACCTCCCCCACCGTAGCCACCACTGCCCCGGCCTGCCACCACCCTTACCGGAGGACACCCCCAGCCTCTCTACCACCTTCCCCCGCCGGAGCTCGCCCCTGGCCACCGCCCCAGCCGCCGGAGCAGCTGCTGCAACGCTGCAACTGCTGTTGTCGAGTTTTCCTCCCCCTGCCGGAGCTCCGCCCCCCCCTTGCCGGCGATGATGCGCACAACAGACACCCCCCACCCCACTGGACACGACCGAGGTACAATCACCTCGTATTATACGAGAATTTATACATTTTTACTTACGTATAGTTAGTTATATTTATATATTTTGTGTATATACATATCAATGTATGTTTATGTATAGTAAGTATATTTATATATAGTAAGTATATTTATGTATAGGAGTTATATTTATACATATAATATAAGCTATATATTATATGTATATGTATTTAACTATATTGTATTATGTACAAATACATATACCATATTGTTATTTTATATATATATGTATATGTATTATATTACTATGTATATGTATATATATATGCTTATCAAATATATATATATATATATATATATATATATATATATATATATATATATATATATATATATATATATATATATATATATATATATATATATATATACGTATTACACTGTGTGTATATACATGTTTATGTATATATTTATGTACACATATTGTTATTATATATATATATATATTTGTATATGTATATGTATTTTATTATTAATGTATATACGATTTTAATTGGTTATGTGTATATACTATATAATGTATTATGTATATATATACGTACTATATTGTGTTTATGTATATATATACAAATGTATATTTAAAACATATACTTTAGGTATATACATATTTATGTATGTTTTTATATACATATGTTGTTATATATATATATATATATATATATATATATATATATATATATATATATATATATATATATATATATATATATATGTATATGTATATGTATATGTAAAGGCATATATATTTTATTATTATGTATATACATATGCTTATTTAAAATATATATATGTATTACACTTTATGTTTATACCTAGTTATGTATATAGTTATGCATATGTTGTTATTTTATGTCTTATATGTATACGTATAGGCATTTGTGTTATATTATTATGTAAATATGTATATGTTGATTTAAATATATATAAATGCATATACGTATTTTATTTATAAAATAATGATTATTATGTATTTATGTACATATATATGTATATATGTTATATATGTATCTATGTACTATGTTATCCTAGTCAATTAAACAACAACGGTAAAATACGTGTTCTTGTATTAAATGCTATTGTAGCGTATTTTCATATGTTAGGAACTGTGTTTGGTGTACATGGAACTCGAGAAACGACACGTGTACGTTTAGCTACGTGCACACGTGATCCAACTAGATGGACAGTCGTGACCCTGCGTCAGTTCGTTACTGCAACGTAGTGTGTCATGATCGTACTATTATAGTGACTGATGATGGTATTATTATACTATATATAGGATCGCTGGACCGTACAGGCGAGACTTCAGGAGCAGGATATTGGCACTCACAGCTATAGGACTCAGGCAAGTATACCTTGCTTGATTACTGTTTAATTTAAATCAATAACTGTTGTATAATATCTTATTACAATATACATATAACTGCGTGCGTCCGAGATTGACTCGGGTGCAGTCGACGAATGCGTTGATGAGTAGTGTACTTGACCTAGTTGCTAGCAGACTCACCTACTATTGCGAGGATATTCTGATATCTTCCTAGACCATGACACTTATACACGCATCACGATGGCAAATTCATGTTGGGATGCAGGTCTGTGTACCCGACTAGCTATCGGTGCGTACTATATGCATCACGGCTTAATACATAATTTAGGGTAATCTAGTTAGATGAGACTTGGCATATAGTTACGGGATATTCATGTCGTGTATTCAACTTGTATATTTGTATTGGGCAGAAAGGACAACTGATAGGCATATGGGATACACATATTGGACTCCGTAGTATCCAGAGGAGCCACGGATCCAATGACTACCTTTATTCAGATACCGCATTCTTCGGAGTGATACAGACGTATATATACTTACAGATACCTCATTCTTCGGAATGATAGACGTTACATGGACAGATACCATGCTCTTCGGAGTATGGACGTTATACCTACACCTACCCATACGTACCAAGGTTGTCCTCACATTGTATTCACTTATATGGTTAGTACACCCCCTTTTATTTTATTTAGTATTACATATGGCATATATTTTTATATCTTATTACATCCCTCTGAGGACCTAGTTCCCTTCCAGATTTGGACGAGGCATATTATCCTACTGTATACGGACCTGGATTGGAGACGAGGTACGCTTACGAGGAGGAGCTATAGGCACTACCATCAGAGTTTTCTTGATTACCTGGTAGGCCTTCCACCTAGGACTGGAGCCTTCTTATCTAGATAGCTGATGCTCTAGTCGTACTCTCTTTATTTTGCCTCCAATACTCTTATTCATCATTTGTAGTGGGTTTGTTACCGTCGGACATATCTGGTTTGTACTATAACATTTTAAACTCTGCACTTATTTCCCAGTATTTATTTTAGTATTTCTTGTTGTAATATGGATGAGATTAGACACTGCATGTTGTGATAGTATTAGGCTGTTAGTTTTAGGACAGTGTAGCACGCTTCGCTAGGATCCATTAAATTGGAATATCCTCAGATAGGTGTCAGCTGGCCAATGCCACGTGGCCTGGTCCCATGTACTTTAGGACTGGGGCGTGACATGGTTTTAGTGGTGGCCTATGCAGGTTATCTTGTTTATCGCTTGTGGTATGGTAACGTGCCCAGCGAGTCTACAATAGAATAGAAATTACTAGGTCTCATCCACTTGATTACAACTTTGAACCTTTTTCATATTTTTAAATATTTGCATCTTGTTTGATTGATTCTATACTCTTTTAAAAAAGTTATATCTCTTATAGTGAGATGAACCTACACAGGGGACGCGAGGCATATGGTGCCATAGTGTCATCCACCACCACACCGAGGGAGGAGACATCCCAGGGACCACCCGGAGAGCAGCCTCAGCCACAGGCACCGGTGATCCCTCAGGCCTCGATGATACATTGGCACCAGACCTCTCCCGATGATAGGACACAGCAGCCGAAGGGCCAGACTTCTCAAACTGTCCCGATGTAGCACTTTGAGGGACAGACATCGAGGGCTACGTCGATGCCGCAGTCCGAGAGACCGACATCCGAGGAGACACCGATGATGCAGCCAGAGGTACCACTACCACCACCTCCACCATTTCCATCCCAGATGCCACCATCGGAGGGACAGCCACAAATGTACCAGTTCTTTCAAGCGATGATGCAGGCACAGTGGCATCAGACTGAGACCCTGAGACAGAGCTTGATGGCGGTACTAGAGAGGACACCTGCCCCAGCACCCTCACCAGCAACTGCACCTGTCCAGCCAGCTGGTACTATACCAGGTTTTTACCAGATGGGCTCGGGAACCTTTTCGGGCAAGAAGACTGCAGAGAAGATCTCGGATTGGGTCTCCAACACGGAGATGCTACTGGAGGCTTCGCAGCTACATCCAGACCTTTGGATGACCACAGTGAGGGCCCAACTCAAGGGCAACGCCCATCACTGGTAGGATTCCATGGAGCGCAGCGTCGGCAAGACAAAGACGTAGGAGGAGTTTTTAGAGTACTTCAATGCGAAGTATTTTTCCGCTACGATCAGGAATGCCCTATACTCCCAGTTCCTGCACTTGGAGCAAGGAAATTTGACCGTGGACGCCTACGACACAGAGTTCAGTTGACTCAGCCAATTTGGTGCCGCCCAGATACCCAACGACCTGGAGAAGGCTAGGAGATTCTATCACGGCCTTACCTTCGAGTTGCAGAGGTATACCACCACGCAGGCGAGGATCTCTTATGAAGAGGTTCTTTCAGAAGCGAGGATCCAGGAGGCCATTGGCGGAGAAGCGAGACGTTCCAGCACGAATGTACCAGCCAGAGTCTAGCCCAGAGCAGAAGGATCGATCAGTCGTCCAGGAGCGCAAACGCAGCAAAGGACAGTGCCATACCAGTACAAGGATCTTCTGACTTGTCACCATTGTGGTAAGAAGGGACATATTGTCAAATATTGCCGGAAGAAGCTTGGACTATGCATGATATGTGGAGTGAGTCAGCATCTTGCCAGAGACTGCCCATAACGCAGAGATGCAGCACCGTAGACCGGACAGAGGCCAACAGCACCAGTCCTGAGGATACTACCCCCGACAGAAGGTCAGCGTCCACCAACAACCAGAGGATTTCAGAGGGGACCACCCTTGGCCCCGTTGGAGGCACAGTTCAATCAAGCTAGACAACAGGCTGGAGGACAGAGGCACGGGCAGGCCTTTGCATTAGCAACAATTGAGGAGGAACCAAAAGGGAAAGCTATCACAGGTACCATTTTAGTTACGTCATTGCCTACGACCTCATTATTTGATTCTGGTGCTACACTATCTTTCATATCTAATAATTTTGTAGCTATACATAGAGTAGCTACCTCTCCCTTACCTAAGAGTTGTAAGATTCTTACCGGAGGAGGCATCATACCGGTTACCAGTACTATTAGAACGTGCTCGGTAGTAGTATGTGGTAGGAAGATGAGAGCGCAATTTTTGGTATTCCCAATGCCAAACTTCGACGTTGTGTTGGACATGGACTGGTTGAGCCAGTACAATGCCATACTAGATTATCGGAGGGATAGCGTCACTTTTAGACCGCCAGATCACCCTGAGTTCGAGTACATGCGGGGCACCATCGAGCGAGGAGTAGGACAGACAGCTGGAGCTTACATGGATATAGAGATGGCACCCCCAGCAATTGTTGCAGAGTTCGAGGATGTTTTCCCGAAGGAGTTGCTAGGCCTACCGCCAGATAGAGAGGTAGAGTTCACTATTGAGTTAGTGCCCGGAGCAGCGCCGGTATCTTCAAATATGTACCGGTTAGCAAAGAAGGAACTAGACGAGCTGAAGCTACAGTTAGAGGAGTTACAGATCAAGGGATTTATCCATCCTAGTGTATCATCCTGGGGAGCACCAGTATTGTTTGTACCAAAGAAGGATGGGACATTTCGTATGTGCATTGATTATAGAGCCCTTAATGCTTTGACTATCAAGAACAAGTACCCCCTACCGCGGATTGATGATCTATTCGACCAGTTGACAAAAGCAGTGGTGTTCATGAAGATCGACTTGAGATCGGATTATCATCAGGTAAAGGTGCGGAGAGAAGATATTCCAAAGACAGCATTCAGGACTCGTTATGGTCACTACGAGTTCTTAGTGATGCCTTTTGGACTGACGAATGCGCCTGCTGTGTTTATGAACCTGATGAATAGAGTCTTCAACCAGTATCTGGACTAGTTCGTGGTAGTCTTCATCAACGACATCTTGGTGTATTCAAATATCCACGAGGAGCATGAAGAATCCCTGAGGCTAGTGTTAGAGACGCTGAGACGTGAGAGACTTTATGCAAAGCTGAGCAAGTATGAGTTTCTCCTAGATCGTGTCACTTTTCTTGGACACGTTATCTTAGGAGATAGCATTTTGGTAGATCCCACAAAGATTTCTTCAGTAGAGACGTGGCCGACCCCTACCAACGTCTCGGAGGTGAGGAGTTTCCTAGGACTTGCCGAATATTATCGGAGGTTCGTATAGAACTTCACAAGGATCGCAGAGCTAATGACCCGCTTGACTTGCAAGGAGCAGGAGTTCACCTGGACAGAGGAGTGTCAGACGGCGATGAGCTGAAGAAGTATCTGACTATGGCACCTATCTTGACCATACCTTCTGGACCCAGAGGATTCATGATCTATAGCAATACGTCCGAGAAAGAATTAGGATATGTCTTGATGCAGCATGGGAAGGTTGTGGCCTATGCCTCTAGGCAGCTGAGGACCCATGAGAAGAACTATCCCACCCATGACTTGGAGCTTGCCGAAGTGATCTTTGCTTTGAAGCTTTGGAGGCACTATCAATACGGAGAACGAGTGAAGATATTCACTGATCATAAGAGTCTGAAGTACGTCTACACCCAGAAGGACCTGAACCAGAGACAGAGACGTTGGCTCAATGTGATGACAGACTTCGAGATCGAGCTACAGTATCATCCAAGAAAGGCCAATGTGGTAGCCGACGCTTTAAGCAGGAGGCCTATAGCATTTTTTTTTACCACCCAACAACATCTATTGAGAGACCTAGAACAGTTGGGTATAGAGGTCATTGTGCCCAGAGTAGACGGCCAGATATCGAGTTTTCAGTTGCAATCGATATTAGTTGAGAGGATCAAGACTACCTTGCCAACAGATGCCAGATTCCAGAGGCTTCACAAAGGACAGAGGCTGGGATACATACGTGATTACACATACACGAGGACGGGACTTTGAGATATGGAGACCGTCTCTATGTTTCGAATGGAGAGCTTCATCAGAAGTTGATGTCGGAGGCGCACAGTTCAACATACTCTATTCATCCAGGAGGCACGAAGATCTACAGAGACCTGAGGCAGTACTATTGGTAGCATAGAATGAAGAGGGAGATAGCCCGCTTTGTGGCAAGGTATCTGGTGTGTCAGCAAGTCAAGGCTGAGCATCAAAGGTCTGCAGGATTACTTCAACCGCTCCCGATACCTAAGTGGAAATAAGAGTACATCACTATGGACTTCGTTATGGGCTTTTCGAGGAGTCTTAGTGGTCGTAATGCGGTATGAGTAATCGTAGATCGACTCACCAAGTTCGTCCACTTTTTACCCTTCAGAGTTGGGCAATCTACGGAAGTCTTAGCAGATATAAATATAAGGGAGATCGTACGACTGTATGGAGTACCAGTTAGTATAGTGTCTGACAGGGATACGAGGTTCACATCGTACTTTTGGCAGAATATGCAAGAGAGTCTCGGTACCCGTCTGAAGTTCAGCACATCGTATCACCAGCAGACAGATGGCCGGTCCGAGAACACCATTCAGATATTGGAGGACATGTTGAGGGCGTGCATGCTTGACTTCAGTGGATCATGGGAGGACCATTTGCATTTGGTCAAATTTTTCTACAATAATAGCTATCAAACGAGCATTCAGATGGCTCCCTATAAGGCGTTGTATGACAGAAAATGTCGTTCCCCATTATATTGGAGCGATATAGGCGAGAGGCAGATTCTAGGGCCAGAGTTGGTTGTTCGTACAGTGAAGAAGGTAAAAAAAATCCAAGGGCATCTGCGAGCAGCACAGGACAGGCAGAAGCATTAAGGAAATTTGCATCGATGACCCCTAGAGTTCCAGGTTGGAGATCATGTATTTCTGAAAATCTTACCTACCCGAGGAACCATCAGATTTGGAGGCAGAGGAAAGGTGAGTCCGAGGTACATCAGACCATTTGATGTGTTAGAGCGCATCAGAGAGGTTTCTTACAGATTAGCCTTGCCACAGACACTAGAAGGAGTTCATGACATCTTTCATGTATCTCAGCTAAGGAGGTACATGCCAGATCCAGTCATGTGCTTGACCACTCGGAGATCACCGTCGGACCGAGTTTGTCATACCAGGAGGAGCCGGTAGAGATTCTGGACAGAAGCGAGAAGGTACTGCAAGGCCAGACTATCCCTCTAGTTTGTGTCGCATAGAGGCATCATGCACTAGGCGAATCGACCTGGGAACGAGAGGACGATATTCAACAGCATTTTCTGTATCTCTTCGAAGGCCTAGGTATATAGTAGCATTTCAATTCAATCAAATTCAATTCAATCAATAGTTTTTACCATATGTCTTTTTTAATTTCGAGGATGAAATGCTCTAAGAAGGGTATATTGTAAACTCCCTCGACCAAATTTGATTTTACTTAGCTTAGATAGAGAGATTATGGTTAATTTGGTACAAATTATAATTTATACACAAATTTTTAATTATTGTGCAATATTTATATTACTTAATGCACCTTACCGTTATTTCGATATTTAGAGCACTACACTAGCTATTACCCTCAAACAAATTTTATACACTTTTCCTAGACATGCCAGCCTACTATTCTGACCCTTGTGTAATTCACAAATACTCTATCTTGTGCTTTATTTTAGTCACACAAAAATTGTTACAAACGTACGTGCTTAAATTTAATTAATTCCAACTTTGAATTCTTTGTCCGTTCCAATCAAAATTGGGATACAACATCAACCCGTTTTGTCCAATCCAAATTATGACATTATTATATTCTAAGTCTACTACGCCCATGATGCTTGTATTCTACCCAATTTTGACCACATATATTTCCATTAATTAAAGAACACCTTGTGTATTAATTTTAATTAAATTAATGTAATGACCCAACCTCACTCAAACTAGACCCAACTCCAACCCAAACTCACACTCAAACCCTCAAGACTCATACTAAATATCGCACACCATTCTAACCTACTACATAACACCAAACATGGTATTTTGACACATCCAATCCTAAATTCTAATTATTATACAATTTCCTAATTGTTCAGGGACTTTTATGCAAATAAGCAATGAGGTGTCCCACTCTCATTGGTCCAACCATATGAAGAATCAAACCCCCCTCCCTCGACCGGTCCATTTTAGATTTTCCTCCATTTTGTTGTACTGTACACAACTTTATGTAACAATATCTCAACCCTACATTTTAAACCCCTTAAATCCAAGCCACATGTTCATCATATGGAGGCTTCACTCAAACCTAGGAAACTACCCCAGTCGGCCCTAATCCCAAGGAGCACCCCCTCTCTCTCTCTTCTACAAATACTACCTACATCCTCTCTTCAAAACCCACTCCAAAAACCAACTACACAAGGAAAAAACCTTAGAAATTACTAAACACCAACACCACCCTCAACACTCCCCTCGGCTCACCACCCGACCCATCCCCTCGTCTCACCACAACCACATCCGCCTCCGGCCACCCCGGAACCCACTCCCCTTCGACCTCCCTCCTCACCATCACTCCCTGCCGCCACCACCCGCCGCTGCTCCGCCTCCAGCAGCCACCCTCACGCCCCAACACCACCATCAATGACACCTCCACCACTAACCGACCCGACCACCGAGCTCCCCTACCGTAGCTACCACTGCTCCGGCCTACCACCACCCTCACCAGTGGACACCCCCAGCCTCTCCACCATCGTCCCCCGTCGGAGCTCGCCCTGGCCACTGCCCCAGCCATTGGAGCAGCTGTTGCAATGCTGCAACTGCTGTTGTTGCTGCTGCTGTCGAGTTGTCCTCCCCCTGCCGGAGCTTTGCCCCCCCCCCCTCGCGCGGCGACGACGCGCACAGCGGACACACCCCACCCCACTGGACACGACCGAGGTACAGTCACCTCGTATTATACAAGAATTTCTACATGTTTACTTACGTATAGTTAGTTATATTTATATATTTTATGTATATACATATCAATGCATGTTTATGTATAGTAAGTATATTTATATATAGTAAGTATATTTATGTATAGTAGTTATATTTATACATATAATATATGCTATATATTATATGTATATGTATTTAACTATATTGTATTATGTATAAATATATATACCATATTGTTATTTTATATATATATATATGTATATGTATTATATTACTATGTATATGTATATATATATATATATTCTTATCAAAAATATATATATATATATATATATATGTATTACACTTTGTGTATATACATGTTTATGTATATATTTATGTACACATATTGTTATTATATATATATATATATATATATATATATATATATATATATATATATATGTATTTGTATTTTATTATTAATGTATAAATGATTTTAATTGGTTATGTGTATATACTATATAATTTATTATATATATATATATATATATATATATATATATATATATATATATATATATATATATATATATATATACGTACTATATTGTGTTTATGTATATATATACAAATGTATATTTAAAACATATACTTTATGTATATACATATTTATGTATGTATTTATATACATATGTTGTTATTCTATATATATATATATATATATATATATATGTATATGTAAAGGCATATGTATTTTATTATTATGTATATACATATGCTTATTTAAAATATATATACGTATTACACTTTATGTTTATACCTATTTATGTATATAGTTATGCATATGTTGTTATTTTAAGTCTTATATGTATACGTATAGGCATTTATGTTATATTATTATGTAAATATGTATATGTTTATTTAAATATATATAAATGTACATACATATTTTATTTATGAAATTATGATTATTATGTATTTATGTACATATATATGTATATATGTTATATATACATATATGTTATATATGTATCTATGTACTATGTTATCCTAGTCAATTAAACAATAAAGGTAAAATACATATTCTTGTATTAAATGCTATTGTAGCGTATTCTTATATGTTAGGAACTGTGTTTGGTGTACACGGAACTCAAAGAATGATACGTGTACGTTTAGCTACGTGCACAAGTGATCCAACTAGGTAGACAGTCGTGACCCTGCGTCAGTTTGTTACTGCAACGTAGTATGTCATGATCGTACTATTGTAGTGACTGATAATGGTATTATTATACAATATATAGGATCTCTGGACCGTACATGTGAGACTTCAGGAGCAGGATATTGGCACTCGTAGCTAGAGGACTCAGGCAAGTATACCTTGCTTGATTACTGTTTAATTAAAATCAATAACTATTGTATGATATCTTGTTGTAATATACATATAACTGTGCGTGTCCGAGATTGATTCGGGTGCAGTCGACGAATGCGTCGATGAGTAGTGTACTTGACCTAGTTGCTAGCAGACTTACCTACTATTGCGAGAATATTCTGATATCTTCCTAGACTGTAACACTTGTACATGCATCACGATGGCAAATTTATGTTGGGATGCGGGTCCGCGTACCCGACTAGCTATCGGTGCGTACGACATGTATCACGGTTTAGTACGTAATTTAGGGTGATCTAGTTAGATGAGACTTGGCATATAGTTATGGGATATTTACGTCGTATATTCGACTTGCATATCTACATTAGGCGGGAAGGACAACTGATAGGTGTATGGGATATACACATTGGACTCCGTAGTATCCAGAGGAGCCACGGATCCAATGACTACCTTTATTCAGATACCGCATTCTTCGGAGCGATACGGACGTATATATACTTGCAGATACCTCATTCTTCAGAATGATAGACGTTACATGGACAGATACCATGCTCTTCGAAGTATGGACGTTATGCCTACACCTACCCATACGTACCAAGGTTGTCCTCATATTGCATTCACTTAGATGGTTAGCACACCCCCTTTTATTTTATTCAGTATTATATATGGCATATATTTTTGTATCTTGTTACGTTCCTCTGAGGACCTGGTTCCCTTCCAAATTTGGATAAGGCATATTATCCTACTTTGTACGGACCTAGATTGGAGATAAAGTACGCTTACGATGAGGAGCTAGAGGTGCTACCGTCAGAGTTTCCTTAATTACCTGGTAGGCCTTTCGCCTAGGACTAGAGCCTCCTTATCTAGATAGCCAATGCTCTAGTCGTACTCTCTTTATTTTGTCTTCAGTACTCTTATTCATCATTTGTAGTGGGTTTATTCCTATCGGACATATCTGGTTTGTACTATGATATTTTAAACTCTGTACTTATTTCCCAGTATTTATTTTAGTATTTTTTTATTGTATTATGGATGAGATTAGATACTGCATGTTGTATGATAGTATTAGTCTTGTTAGTTTTAGGACAGCGTAGCACGCTTCGCTAGGATCTATTAAATTGGGATATCCTTGGAGACATGTCAGCTGGCCAATGCCACGTGGTCTGGTCCCGTGTACTTTGGGACTGGGCGTGACACCTTTATTCCCACTTTTTTTTTACCAAATTTTATCCCAATTCCTTTCCAAGTTACCATTGGAGGCTAGTGGATCAAGGATCTAGAAGGAAAAAGCAAAGATCTATAAAGAGGAGCAAGAATCTACAAGTTTGAGGCCAATTTTATCATATTTGGAGGTTTTATTGGGAATCCATCTCCCAATAGGAACAACTCAATTTTTACCTTAATTTAGATTCTAAATATGAGATTTAACCATGAAAAAATTAACCCATATGCATAGGCTACCCATAGGATTTGGTTTTGTGTTCATAGGAGGCCTATTAAAAAAGTTATGGTACTTTTTGTGTCAATTTTGGAGGAATTTCGAGATTGACATTTGTTGTGTTTGTCAATTACTCATATAGATCAATTTGGTATATGCTTGTGTGTTTGGGACTAGTATCGTGTTCACAATTGGGTACGTGTAGGTCGTATCCCAATAATTTGGTGATACGTGTTAATTTGAAAGTTTTTCCTCCGACACGGGACTTTGAATATGTCATATTTTTACACGGATGCGTAGATTTGCATTTTACTCTTCGTATTATTCATAAATGATATATATATGACTTGATCGTATCCTTTGGGATATATTTGGATGTGTGGTGGACTCTTGTCGCATGCGTATCCTAGATCTAGTGGGATACAGGGTGATACGTTCCATGTATTGTGCAATTTAGTTGTAGATATATATTCTCGTGTGTTCTTATTCATGGAGAAGTGTAATTATATATATATATATATATATATATATATATATATATATATATATATATATATATATATATATATATATATATATATTGTTGTGTATATATATTTATGTAATATTTTATGCCTTAGATCTATGTATCTATATATATACCATATGTGTATTTATTGTTATATAGCTATTCTTCTACATGTAAGCATATTTATATATTGCAGTATATCTATAGATATGTATATGTTAAATAGATATTTATTGTGGTTATAATTATAATTATATAATGTGTGTTTTATATTGTGTATATATTTATTTGTACGTATACGTATGTATATTGTTATAAATATGTTACTATGTATATAGGTGTATATTACTATATAGATATTGTGTATATATTTATATGCATATTGCAGAAGCATAAAAAATACGCTGATGAATTATACGCGTAGAACCCTCAACATGCAGGAAGTCACGTAAAACAGAACTCCAGCACTGGGTGGCGTAAGACATGACTTCAGAGCCATTGGCGTACAGCAGAGCTTCAACGCTGTTCAGCGTAAAACATATCTCCA
Source organism: Iris macrosiphon (assembly GCA_036927795.1). Classification (NCBI taxonomy): domain Eukaryota; kingdom Viridiplantae; phylum Streptophyta; class Magnoliopsida; order Asparagales; family Iridaceae; genus Iris; species Iris macrosiphon. Next base: position 113,982,730 of record JAYESA010000011.1, read on the forward strand.
CAACAATCCGCATAATACAGTATTTCCAGACTGCTTTGGCGTAAAAAGGTTGCTACATCACCACTTCAGCGTAAAACCTATCCGCTTTTAATGCAGCAGGAAGTTGTACGAGAAACTCTTCGTATTCCTCGAATGAACCGATCAGATGACGCAGTGAACCTGACTCATGACAAAAAGTACTACACGATGATCAAGAGGACGGCTGTAATGATGATTCTCCACAGAGCCCCAGACTGTCATCTAGTGACAAAGCCTTGATATAAGATGTCGTTTACGCATTCAAGGAATACGCTGCCTATTCTACACAGGCAGACATGAGCTTTTACGCTCAGGATGAAACAAAACCAACCGCCACGTCAAAAGCTGCTCTTTGTACAGAACTCGAGGCACGTCTCTGCAGTTAATACGTGAGATGGGGGCAGATCTCTGCATTTAATGCACGAGATTTGGTTCTACTTTTAATGACTGAGTGAGCTATAATTAGGACTAATACATCCACATCACCATCCCTGCACATTACGCCAACAGGCTATTTTCAGCTATAGGAGTACGCCGAATGCTATCTCCTCAAAATATGTCGACCTGGCTATTTTCAACTATAGGAGTACGCCGTATACTATCTCCTCGAAATATACCAACTCAGGCTATATTTGCAAAGGTGCGTGATAAGGCTATTTGGCCCAAAATACCCTCAAGACCTCAGTCAAGGAAGGATAATCGGCTGTCTGTACGCTGGCTACCTATCCGTGCAGCATCAAGCTTTACGCAGAACTTGGCTTCTATACCTACTGGGCTTCTACGCCAACTTGACAACTATTTGGCTTCTATGCCTACTTGGCTTCTACGCCAACTTGACAACTACTTGGCTTCTACGCCAATATGACAGCTATTGGCTTCTACGCCAATATGACAGCTATTTGGCTTCTACGCCAACACGACAACTACTTGGCTTCTACGCCCACAAGATAACTATTTGGCTTTTACACCAAGGTGACAGTTATTTGGTTTTTATGCCAACCTTCTCTACGCGAGGGGTAGTTACCTACGTGGCTTGCATGCCATGATCTTCGACGAGCAGTTATACGCATTACCTCATAATGGGACATGCGTCACACGCCGATTCAGAAGATCATTCATACGTGGATGGCAATTATTCTAACCGCCCCGTAAAAGGTGCAGCTCTCTCCGCTGTTCGGTTTCTACGTCGATAGTGACCAAAACCTATAAATAGAGACCTCCGGCCACAGAGGTCCAAGGTCAAAAAAAAGGGTCTAATACAGAGGTCAAGGTCAAGAGAGCACATATAGAGAGCTTTGGCAACGAGAGTTCAATATTTCCTGCAGTCTTTAAAGCTTGTTTTTCGTCTTCTACAGCACTTCTTCGTTATCGTGTGGTCCAAGGGACAAAGTGATCGACCGCAGATCAGACTCCTATAGCAATATTTCCCCAGAATCAAACTTTTGTTCTTAACATCCTTGTAAAGAATTAATTGTACATCTTTTTCTTGTTTGTAAACCAAAGAAAGGATTTCGTATAAACCTGGTTTTATTTCTTTCATTTATTATCAAACACAAGATGGCGACTCTGCTGGGGACTACTTTCTCGTCTGACGAGAAAGCTATTGCTCAACACGATGCTGTATCTGTCGGATCAATGAAGAAGACTCTGGTCGTCTAATTCGACCAATCTGCTTATAAAGACATGCTTCATGTAGGGGGTAGCTCTCGTTCCCTCTCTGTCCAAGATAATAGGAAGTTGCGTAAAGTATGGATGCTCCGGACATCCTCTACCCTTCCTGCAGGCTCTCTCTCTCCGACCAACAAGGTTGTAACATCGCAACCTGTGTGCCTTGCGCGTAAAACTCAGTCTCCCATCTGTGATGTGGCAGACAAAGCTTCTGGCAATGCCTTAGCACCAATCTAGAAGTCTACTCCGTGCCTTGTGCATAAAACTCTGTCTCTCGTTTGTGACGTGGCAGACAAAGCTTCGGGTAATGCCTCAGTGCTAACCCAGAAGTCTAAATCATGCCCCGCGCGTAAAACTCTGTCTCCCGTCTGTGACATGGCAGACAAAATTTCTGACAATACCTCAGCGCCAATTCAGAAATTCCAAACGTGCCCCGCACTTAAAAACACATCTTCTGCCTATAAGGAGGCAGATGGTCCCTGCAATCACTGCAAGGGAAAACAAGTGGCGGATTTTTCGACATCTCGGCTTTTACGCCATCAAGAGAAGAATTTGCCCTCTCTTCAGATTACGCGGAATACTGACGGCCAGTTGAGAACTTCCTCAGCTTTACGCCAACCTGTGCAAAGTTCCAGATTATGCCAGGACAAGCCTCTTAGCGTAAAGAAGACCCGGTTCACGGGAACATACGTTCCTCAGACTGATGACAGATCGTACGCTACTCACATGGCCGAACTGCTGTATTCTTATGGCAGGGAGAGAGTTAGGATTCCCAATCTCCATACCCCAACTGATGTAAAAAGGCAAAATAAGCCTTCTTCTTCTTCGCCTGTTAATCCTCCTGACTTGCGTAATTTCCTGATCCAGAAGCGCAAAGACAGAGGATCTTCTAATATGTCTATTGCGTATCCTAGCGAGCACTGTTATAATAGTCATAAAGTTGTAGTTAATTACTGCTGCTCTAAGGCGAAACGGTCAGTTTTTGACCGGTTGAACTACTCTGTTCCCTTATAGGAAGAAGAGCCTACATTCGCATCAATGAACATGGCTTCACATATTCCTAGAGGAAGGTCAAGTTCGAGACGTCATCCCTCTAGCCAAAGGAGATTTGACAAACTCCTTGAAAATATTGAAGCAGGTGACTTTCGGAATACTCGCTCAAGGTCGCGACAATCGGCTTCATATTCTTCTGATTCTGACACTAGGGGTCGCCAATTTCCTGAATATGATATTGACAGTATAGACTCAGTCTCTACAAAGATCTATACCAATCTATCAGTGGCACTCAGAGAAATAGGAGTTTATGCCATCGGAGACGAACATGAAGAAGCTTCCCCGTCAGGGAGTATTGAGCAACGCATCACTGTATTGGAGGCATCACTGAAAAAGATGCATTTCATGATAGATAATATGCACCAGATGATGCTGACTCAACATACAGCTGCCATAGCTCAAGCATCTGTTCCTCCAACTCAACTGCGTGTGGGGGTAGACATCCCACCATCCAACACAAGCCAGGAGCCGACTCCAAATCAAGAGTCAACGGCTCCTCCACCTCTGAACCCGGAGAACGTATTACCTCATGTTGGAGTTACAATACAACCGACCTCTCACCTCTCTGCGGTCCCTTTCCCAGCTGAAGATCCTATGCAGGCAGTTCAGGAATTGAAAGCCCAATTTGATACCTTGAAGTGTAAGGATCAGCTCAAGAAGTTGGGCATCAACTAGCCTTACCCGGCTATCTAGGACGAGATCCCTTTCCCTCCAAAATACAAACCATAGGCTATGGTTTTGTTTGAGGGAAAGACGTCACCAAGTTAATACATGAACTACTTTAGCATGACGACGATGTTGCTGCAAGGGAATGACGCTCTGCTCACTCGAGTATTTAAGGGCTTCCTGTCTGGAGTGGCCTATCAATGCTACCGTAGTCTTGCGGACAACTGCATTACTTTCTTTGAAGATTTCAAGACTCTGTTCTTCGCTCGATTCTATGAAGGAGGGATAGACATGTCTATGTCCTCACTCATCGAAGTGAAGCAGAAAGAGAAAGAGAACGTTCGTACTTTCATTGAATATTTTTGTCAGGCCACTTTGCAGATGCCTCCCAGAGTTCCAGATTCAGCCTTGGTGGACATTTGCAAAAAAAACCTGCTTCTACTGATCTCGGTGTTCACAGGACCATATCAGTTCCATGATTGGCCCTCGTTTATCATCTCAGCGGTTGCCGCTGAAGACAACAGTCGGAAGGCGCGTGACAATGGAATCATGATCTCTACCTCTGAAAGAGGGAAGAGGTCATCCTCCAATAGCGACCATCCTCATGGTTCCAAAGGAAAGTAATCTATGGCGATCAACACGTCTAGACAACATACTCCAGGGACTACACAGACGAATCCTGGGACTTCTAGGCCTAAGAAAGAATACTCTTTTGATGATGACGATATTTCGAGCATATTCGACTGTCTAGTCAACAGTGGTAAGCTCACCCTCCCCGAGGTAAAGCAGCCCAATGAAGTCGACAGTACCAATAACCCTAAGTACTGCATTTTCCACAGGTACATACATCACCCTACCAAGGCGTGTTATGTACTAAAAAGGAAAATCCAGGAGCTGATCGATGCCAAGGCCATCACTCTGCGCAACAGTAAGAAGACGGTCACCGCCAACATGATCTCTCTCCAATTCAGCAATCTGCCCCCTCAAGAAGTCACGGATGGTGTAGTACCTATTTCCCGGACGATGATGAACATTGTCAATCTCCCTCCGGCCAGGGATCAAAACCATGACTTGGTACCCCTAAGTACCCAGCGTGGTGAGATTATGTGGGTTCATCCTGATCTGGTGTCAGAGATTGAGGAAGAGACTCAAGCTGCTAAGGCTAAGTCCTGAAAGAACTCAAGACGCAAACCATATCATATGGTTGCAATATCCCCGACATCAAAAGAAGAGGCTTTGGCTACCGGAACCCGTTCAGGGAAGGCCTACCTCAAAGACTATGGAGGAAATCAGGAAGATGCAACGGCAGATACTTCAGCTGCCAAACTTCCAGAACTCGAACCTGTCATACTAGAGACAGGTCCTTCTAGACCAACTTCGGCGGACAAGGGCAAGCAGAAAGAAGTTCGTTTTGATAAAACTTTGAAGAATCTTCAAAACAAAGGTTTGAAGAAACCATATAACTTCGATATCCTGGCCCAATTGGCTAATATCCCAGCCAGACTGTCCATTTTTGAGCTACTCAGGCTTTCCAAAGACACCCATCAAGCCCTGAGAGAAGCTTTAATGCAGGCGGATGTATGCTTGACTCAGCTTAAGTCCCCCGACAAAGAGCTTGTGGCATGTCCTTAGTGCCATAGCATAATGGAAGTGGTCCCTAACATCACTTTCACTCAAGAAGACATGCTGTTGAAACATAAATGACAGGCCCCTCTATTACACCGGATATGTCGGTTCCATGGAGGTAGATCGGATACACATAGATCCAGGATCGTCGATCAGCATCATCCCTCATAGTCTGCTCAGGCCATTGAGGATTCCTACAAGTGAACTGGCTTACACCACCACTACAATCGTGGGCTTCAACGCCAGGAAGAGCAAACCGCTGGGGAAGATTCGTCTTAGGATCCAGATTGGGGACCTTAGATCAGTGGCTACTTGCTATGTCATTGATTCGGAGGTGTCCTACAACATTCTACTGGGCAGACCATGGAACCACGATCACAATATCATTCCTTCGACTCTACATCAATGCTTCAAATATGTAGATACCCAAAGAACAGTAAAAATAGAGTTTGCTGACCTTAACCCGTTCAAAAGAGTTGAGTCCTACTATTCCGATGCCATGTTGTACACTCAAGACTACATAAAGGAGGTATCAGGCAAGACGGAGGAGGAATCCCATCGGGAGCCAGGAGAGCCATCTGTTGAATACCCTTTGTCAATTCAGGTAAAAGGGCGAACTACCCGTCCGAAAGTCATGGAACCCATGGCTGTCCACTTGAACACAACCAAATTAGGAGGAGGAAGTGATCCCCTAGTGATCACTCTGAACCAGAAGCTGCCACCTTTGGTCATCAACCTTTGGCGCAGCACGCAGCCGACTGATGTAAATACAACCGGGAACGTGGTTTCTGACGATAATAAAGATTCTCTTTTCCAGTATTCTGACGCTCAATTTCCAAATCAGGAATACTCCCCCCATAACGATATAGATCCTGTAGCACAAAAATTCCAAGAAGCTATAGACTCCTATCATCCATATGTGTGGGAGGTAGCATCAACATCTAATGTTATTACGACATATGGGCCACATAAAGATTCTACCTTTATTATCCCGCCTACTCGCAACAATCAGCATCCGATAGTCTTCGGTCACATGTGGAGCAGACCGATTATACAAGAAAATTCTCACGATGTCGATGCTGGTAAAATATAGGTTCATAGATATAGCCCGCAGGCTTTGAAGATTATGCAAAGCATGGGTTATGACCTGAAGTCAGAGCCAGGCCTCAATTATAGGAAAGTCAGACGAATGTCGTTGCATGGCGATCCCTACCGTCAACGAACTCATTTTGGGTTAAGGTATATCACGTCTTTTGCATCTTCTGAGTCAAGTGAGGATACCATTTCCTTTTCTCAGGATGGTTTGTCGTCCTCCGACTCATATGCTGATCTCGAACGAGTATTGTCAGCAAATACGGTATTGACAGATTCTCTCGAAGCAGACGAACAGAAATCTGAACCGTTTGAAAATGACTCCTGGGCACAGCAAACGGATACACAATGGGAACTCCAGTTCGAGCAGAGAGAACTGCCCACTGAAGATAAAGTTATCCAAATTGATGTTGGGGATGAACTTTTACCAAAGCCGATATTTATCAGTAACAATCTTTCCGAAGAAGAAAGGGAAGAGATGATCCAGCTGATAAAAAAATATATCGACGTCTTTGCGTGGAGTTATAAGGATATGCCAGGTCTTGATCCAAAATTGGCTACTCATAAGCTCAACATACTGCCCAATTCAAAACCTATAAAGCAGCACCAACACCGGTTCCGCCCGGATATGATGGATGCCATTGAAGCTGAAATCAAGAAGTTGATAGCCTATGGGTTCATCCGGAAAGAACAACATCCTGATTGTGTCGCCAACATTGTCCCAGTTATGAAGAAAAGTGAGAAAGCTCACATTTGTATCGATTTTCGAGAACTCAATGCGGCCTATCCCAAGGATGAGTTCCCTCTTCCCATCACAGACGTCATGATCGATAATACATGCGATTTTGAATGCATGTCTTTCATGGACGGATTCTCAGGATACAATCAGATCAAGATGCATCCTGAAGATGAGAAGCATACTGCCTTCCGTACACCACTGGGGGTATATTGCTACACAGTCATGCCCTTTGGATTGAAGAATGTCGGGGCTATATATTAGCGAGCTATGAGTAACATATTCCATAAGCATCTACACAAAATAGTAGAATGTTACGTAGACGACATCGCTGTCAAAAGCCACCTCAAGGGTACTCACATCCAAGACTTGAAGACGGTGTTCAAGTTGATGCGCCAACATCAGCTCAAAATGAACCCTACAAAGTCCTTTCTTGATGTATCCATTGGCAAATTCTTGGGATTTGTCATTACCACCAAAGGCACCCAAGTCGACCCTGATAAAGTAAAGGCTATCCTAGAAATGCGACCGCCCCGTAATCTGAGGGAACTCAGGGGATTTCAAGGTCGTCTAGCTTATATCAGGAGATTCATATCCAACCTTTCTGGGAGATGTCAACCTTTTTCCTACCTGATAAAGAAAGATGTGTCCTTTGTATGGGATGAAGCCTGTCAGCAAGCATTTAATGATATCAAACGCTACCTCATCAATCCTCCAGTCCTGGTGCCTCCCGTCATAAGAAGACTATTTTTGCTGTATGTTCGAGCAATGGATCATTCTTTGGGAGCTCTCCTCACACAGAAGAACGATGAAGGGCATGAACAGGCTATCTACTACCTAAGCAGGATGATGGTCGGAGCTGAACACTGGTATAATCCAGTGGAAAAAGAATGCTTGGCCCTAATGTTTTCCATTCAGAAGATGCAACATTACGTCACAGGCCAAACTATTCATATCATCTCCAGGATCAATCCTCTTCGGGTACTGATGAACAAGCCGAGCATCCTTAATTCCTGACTCGTGACTTGGGCGATATTATTAACACCGTATGATATGGTGTACGTCCCTCAGAAGTCCATAAAGGGTCAGGCCTTGGCTGATTTCTTAGCTGCTCATCCAATTCCAGAAACCTCCAAACTATATGAGGATATTCCCGATGAAGTTGCAGAATGTAACTCTGCAATGGAAGGTGATACATGGTAGCTATTTTTCAATGGTGCCTCCAGGACTGGTCCCAAGGGAAACGTGGTTTCAGGAGTAGGAATTGTTCTGGTAACTCCTGATAAACTCGTCATCTACCGAGCATATTCTCTTAGTGAACCCTACTCTAATAATGTGGCAGAGTATAATGCTCTACTAATCGGGCTTCAAGTCGCTAAAGAATTGGAGGTCGAATACCTGGAAGCTTTTGGTGATTCCCAGCTGATCGTCAATCAGGTCAGAGGAGTATATGAAGTCCGCAATCCAGACCTTATTCTTTATCACCAAGAAATGATCGAGATAGCCATGTCTTTTAAAGGATTCTTCCTAGAACATGTGCCTGGATCTCAAAACTTGGAAGCTGATGCTCTGGCCAGTCCAGCTGCAGATCTAGCTATTCCTATAAGGAGGCAGAATTCGGTGGTCCTTTTCAACAGAGATTTATTCTGTGTGAAAAATAACTTTCACCTGGAACGCAGCTACACCATAAACACGGTTCCTCCTTAGAGAGACTAGAGAAGTCCCTTTATAGATTTTGTGGCATACAGAATCTTACCAGAGGATCCTAAAGAAGCAGTGTTTATCAAAAGACGATCATTACGCTTCTACTTTGATGCTTCTTCACAAAGTTTATATCGTCGAACATACGATGGACTACTGCTACGATGTCTCTTCGATGATGATGCAAAGCGGGTTATCCGTGAAGCTCACGACGGCGTATATGGAGCACATCAACCCGGTCCTAAGCTACAGGATCGTATCAGGAGGATGGGCTACTACTGGCCTACTAAGATAGAAGATGCAGTAAAATATGCGAGATAGTGCAAAGCCTGTCAAGTTCATGCGGATTTTATACATCAGCCTTCTGAGTATCTACATCCTACCATTGCATCATGGCCCTTCGAAGCATGGGGTATAAACATTATTGGTCCGATTCACCTGTCATCTTCTAGAGGACATCGGTTCATATTGGCTATCACCAATTATTTCTCTAAATGGGCGGAGGCGGTCCCCCTTGCTGAGGTAAAGACATCCAACGTGATCAGCTTTATCAAGCACCATGTCATTTATCATTTTGGGATATCCCAAAGGATAATTCATGACAACGGGCCTCAATTCATCAGCCAAGCGTTTTACCGATTTTGTGATAAGAATTGGATACAAAATATGGCCTCTACGGCATATAATCCGACTGCTAATGGTTTGGCGGAAGCCTTCAACAAAACTATTATCAAACTCTTGAAGAATTTTGTCTCTTCAAATAAAAGAGATTGGAATGAGAAGATCGGAGAATGCCTGTGGACATACCGCACAACGGTACGAGCACCGACGGGTTGTACCCCATTCTCATTAGTCTACGGGTGTGAAGCAGTTTTCCCCATTGAAATCCAAATTCTGTCACTCAGAATAGCAGTGGCTAATGAGTTAACTCAGGAAAATAATGATCGACTATGGCTTCAAGAGCTCGAAGGATTAAACTAGAAATGTATTCAAGCTCAACAGCGCATTGTATTCTACCAGGCACGTATTCCAAAGCTTTTAATCAAAAAGTGAAGGAAAGAGTATTCAAAGTTGGTGAGCTAGTTTTAGCTGTGAAGAGGCAAATGATCACTACGCACAAGAGTAAGGGTAAATTGTAGCCCAAATAGGAGGGCCCTTATGTGATTGAGACAACGTTCTCAAATGGTGCTTATAGATTAGCCAAGCCTAATAGAGATCTGATAATGGCTCCTATCAACGGTAAATTCTTGAAGAAGTACTATGCTTAATCTCCCTTGTTTAAACAAAGTATGGTGAATATCTCATTCTGACGATACTACGTACAAAGACTGGTGGGAACATATGCTATCATGTTATCATGACCTCTAAATAGATATGTTTAACTATTTGGAACTTCAAAACCTATCACATCCATATTACCTCTGATAGTGTTTTGTATACAAATTTAGTTGGATCATATTCTATCATGTCCATATAACCTCTGAATAGATATATCCAGCTGAAGCTTATCAAAAGTATGTCACGTCCATATTACCTCTGATATCACTTTCACCCTAGCCAATCATTTATATTCAAAATGATGGGTCCACCAAAGTCAGATAAAGCCTCTTTATTATCTCCGGGAAGAGCAAGTTATAAAAAGAAGCAAAAAGTACATCATTGGGGAGGAGCAGTCAAATCACGAATCTGTTGTGCCAGAGTGGCCATCCTCTCATTCCTGGAGTCTAAGATGTTAGCGCGAGCTCGCTCCAATCGTGCCTCGTCATCGCTCAGGAGGGATAGTTCGGACCGAGCATGAACAAAACCGGTACGGATGATACCTGTATGTGCCAAGTTCTGCTGAGCTGCATCCATTCAGCCCTTTAACATATCTTGAGCTGCCGATGAAGCGAGAGCCCACTCCTTTGCTTGAGCGAGTTTGGCTTCCAATTTGCGGACCCTCGCTTTATTTTCCTCAAGTTCGGCCTCGTACTGGGTTAGCTGGGGAATAACCTCCTCCAAGACGGCCTGCTCTGCATCCATCTCTCACTGATGTGTCCTGATGGATTTGTTCAGAGATTCTATCTGCTCAGCAAGCTTCACAGTCAAAGAGTCATACTCGGCCTGAATCATATCATCGATGTTGCCTCGAGATAATTGCAAATATTCGTTAATGGGTTGTTCTAAACTATTAACTATTTGCTCCAGCGCATCAGCTCATCCAGCGTCGTTGAAATTTCTGATCGGCGCTATCGCAAGCTGGAAAGATGTCAGCAGATTATCAAAGCTCAGTTTCTTCTCCAGCACCATAGAAATCAACTCCTTCAAACTGGGGTAGAATAGGCTAGTATAATTTTCAATCAGCATATCAAAGACCGGATGCACGCTAGGAGTGGCTGCGATATCGGGAAATCTCCTTCCAGGAATGATCGCGGAAGATATGGCCATGGCCGTCGCCTCTACAGATGGCGCTACAAAAGAAAGAACACCAGCAACGGTTGAAGTTGCTGGCATACTCAACAAAGGAGGCACAGTCGTGATAGCGGGCTCATCCTCCTCTGATGATATCTGGACTGCTATTGGCGAGATGACACCCAAAAATGTTACGGATGAAGGATCGGCAGCTTCAAAGCGTGCCTCTTCAAGGTCGAACATCACCGTTTTATCAGCAGGAGCTGCAACAAAGTCAAAGGTTGCGTCGACTCCGCCCTTCCCTGAGATGTCTTCACCTAAAAAGAAGACAAGAGAAAGTTAATATCAACTTGATGTTAATTTTCCTAAAAGAGGCGTAAAGACGACATTTACCCATGGCCGATGGTATATATGTCGCGTCCGCAGCCTGTACAGCTAAATTATTTCTTAATGATGCTAAGCTAGCTGTCATACCTGGGAAAGAGGGTGCACCAACTGATGTTGGAGGATAGTCTTCCCAGTCGTCACTAAGATCCATTCGAGGCTCATCGGGTGGAATCTCGCTGAAAATACTTATAAACGAAGTAGGGGTTACTCCCATTATTTGTCTGGATAAAGGTATTCTTAAAATGCTCGGCCTCGTAGCCGATCTCGTAGCACTGCCAGAAGCATTAGTAGCAGCAGCGATCTCGAGCAAAGAATCTCTGGCACTGCCAACCGAAACTATGGAGGTTCCCTCTCTAAAAGGCGAAGGACCTCTAATCAAAGAATCATCCCCAGCAGGGGAAGCAACAGGCTCGCTCCTAGACGCCCCCTGGTGGAAGCCCTTTTCGGACCTCTGGCAATCCTCTTCTTGCGAGGGGAAGGTTCTTTCGGAGCAGAAGTCTTTCTTTTATGGGGGACAACGAGAGGCTCTGTAGGCGGAGCTATTACGCCTCTCGGTATTATCAACAAAAATTCGTCTACCCCGGTAGTATCTTCATTCTCATCCGAGGAAACAGACGAAATATCCTTCCTTCCAGTGGACCTATGGGAGGGCATCCTAAAACTCTCACGCATATCAAAATCACGATGGAAGGTATTGATAGACACATAAAACTATGCATACGAGTGAAGGATGCGCAGCTCCATGGAGAGAGAAGTCGCGGGCACAGCAAAAGTTGCACCAGTACAGCCCGTGATGAAGTACCGCCACCCTTTGGCTCCATCAATAAGTCCACCTTTGGACTTGAAGCTGGTAATGGCATTCTCCATATGCAATTGGTCATACCAAAACTACCTGGCTAACTGACTGGGCAGATAGGGCTCCAAGAAGCAATGGTCCTCACTTCTGTACAACAAGTGGGAAGGTCTAATGCAGACCAACCAGTAGAAGGCTTCAGGAGAAAGAATGGTCCTCCCATGACCTTTATCCTTAAGTTTTATCCCCTGTTGATTGATATGTATAGGGGGAAGATACAGAAGATCTTCCAGCTGTGGGCAACCTTTAACGCCCGTCGGCAATCCGTGACGGTCGCCACGTTCCAAGAGGAATTCTTATAATTCAACAAGAAGTTATTTCCTGAACCGCTGGCAGAACCAGGAGACATCACCCTGGTGTTGTGAAGAATTAACCATCCTATCAAGTATAGGAATGGTAATTCCACCCTGGGAAAGCTTTTACGCTACGTCTCATCAACGAGCAGCCCATCAGTAAGGGCCCTCAGGCCTGCTTGTATTCTACATACCATAGCAGGAAGTAGGCCCAGTCTTGCTCCGAACACCAAATGCACTGCGGGCCATAAGGTGTTACGATGGATGCGATCAGCAGATGCGATGCCCGGCACTACCCAGTGGCGTAGCCAGACGGAGAGGAAGCCAGCCAATTGAGCTTTCCTTGACAGAGGATTCGGGCAATGCCTCATATAACTGAAGGCTTTAGTGCCTGCATGGTAACCCCCTATCTCTTAGTCAAAAATATGATCCGGATCCCCTACATCTTCGATGAGATCATCGACCATGTCAGCATTAAGCATGCTCAGGAGGTTCAAGGACCTATCTCGGCTATCTACCACCTTGTCTGGCTTAGCATTTCTGGCCTGGTGGAAGAAGAGGTATGTTGCCCACTTGTTGATGTGAGCCAAATCAGATGGCTCCTTGTAGAAAGTAGTGCAAGCAAGGTAATGGCTCATCAGTTCCTGATACACCACCACTGCCCGAAGGTTTATATCCCTCAACTCCCTATTTGTAGGGATATACTCTTCATAAGGAGCATCCCCCATTGGCAGCTTCAAAATCTCTGTCATCTCATGAAGGGCTAAGCCCAACTCACCCAGCAGAGTGGCAAAAGTCCTAGTGAGCGAATTGTATCGCTCCATCAAGGCTAAGAACAAGTTAGGTTTGACAGGCAACCCAACACTTGTGGCACTCATGGCCACAAACAAGCCAATACTTTCTAGCTATACCTGGAAGTGCTTCAGGGCCCAGGCAGTCAAACTGGCCCATCGAAGATTCCCCGGGCTAAGCCATCCACTGGTCCGAGGGTTGACCCTGGGGTACATTCCTCCCTGTCCCATGAAGTCATTGCAGAAGGTCGATATCTGAACCGACTGGATCAGCGAAGTATCCTCACTCGGGACACTACCCGGCAGCAACCCCCTAAAGGGCATAATAGGGCCCGAAGGACGGCTCATATAGGCCCCCTAGTCGCCTCCCTTGTTGTATAATATCTTCCCCGGTCGGCCGTAAAGATCTGGAGTCAGCGCCTACATCATCTTCCTAGGATGTGTGGCATGAAAGAAGACCGAAATAGGGTAATCCCTGGGCATCTTAGGCAGACACATGACCGTGCCCTCAGCAGTGAACACTCAGTCCTCCTTCTTGGGTTTGGTCTGGGATTGCTTGTCAATAACATCCCCGAATAAGAAATTCGGTTTCTTATACTCCGTCCTGTCTATGTATGTCAGGGGCTCCCCACTGATCATACTCAGTAGCATGCGTTCTCCTTGGGACGATATCAGTGTTCCCCTTTCTTCAGGGTAATTGGCTCCAGAAATAGAAAATATCACATGCGACAAGTCCTCCAAATAGTTTGAGTTCAGCATCCCGGCAGCAGAGCCCATCACCTCAGCCAAAAGAGGGATCTACAAGTCCACTACAAAATGCAAGAGAACAAGTCAGTTTCTACACTAGACGTTATACTTGCAGTTTACGCCAAAGATTATCAGTCTGTGCTTTTACGCCAAGACTGCAAACACTTCAGCTTTTACGCCGGAACCTATTTCCAAGGCATAAAATTCAAGGTTGGCAGTATACGCCAAAACTTAACAGTCTGAGTTTTTATGCCAGACTGCCAAAACTTGAGTTTTTACGACAGGATTTTTATCCAGCGCGTAAAACTCAAAGTTTGTAGTATACGCCAAAATTTTGACAGTCTGAGCTTTTTACGCCAGACTGCGAAAAGATGGTTTTATGCTGACACATTAGAAATATGGGTGTATTGGTTCGCATACACGTATAACGTGTGCGGAGGATTTTCTTCCTGCCATCTCTACCTGGAACGTCCGGAGCACAGCTCGACGGCGGAGCACTTCGCTCGGATCGGGGCTCGTTCAGCCTAATGGGAGTTGCTCGTGCTTGAGCAGAAGAGCGAGAAGAAGAAGAGACCTTCTTTCCCTTAGCAGTGGAAGCCTGTTTAGGTGCCATGGCGAATATGAGTTCTCAGAAGAAAGAGACGAAGAAGAAGGGTTCTTGAAAAGCAAGGGTTTTGTGAAGACAGATAAAAGTTTTCTCTCTCAAGACCTTGGGCTATTTGTAGAGTTCGGATAACTCTTTGAATCCCTAACCAAATCTGGTATTTAGTATTTCGGTTATGATTTGGGACCATGTCAGCCTATCATTTGAAAAAGAAGACGGACAGTCAATGGATCCGGAATTTATGCGCAGAGCAGATCTATGATTTTATGCTCAGGGGCTTTTACGCTCGAGGGACTATAAATCTACGATTTTACGCACAGAGGCTATAAATCTATGGATTTACGCTCAGATACTTTTACGCTTAGGTGCTTTTATGCTCGAGAGGCTATAAACCTACGGTTTTATCAGAGGCTACAAATCTATGATTTCACGCTCGGAGGCTTTTTATGCTCAGAGACTACAAATCTACAATTCTACGCTCGAAAGCTACAGATGACCAATTGTAAGGGTTTACGCAGAAAATGCTCCTTCTTGGCTACAAAATACTCCAAGTACCCAAAACATACAGAGTTCAGCATTGAAGATGACTCTTCTTCTTGGGTCGATTGAAAGTTCATCCAAAGTCCAGTCAGAATCTTTTCCAAAAAGTTCAAGTATGGCTTAGTCGACAGACATTTCTCGCCCTATTCCAAGGGATTTTCGGGAAACCATTCTTGAAGATGATGATCTGAACAAGAATTCTTCATATCAGAGAAGTGACAGTTCAAAAATTCTACGCGACTCCTCGTTCAAAATAGCATGACAGTTTGGATCTTCAAAGACGACTTAATGCTAAGAAGCTTTCTACGCGTCTTCAGTTACGCATAAAAGATGTGACGAGATCAGATACTCTTTTTATCAGAGTCGGCATAAAATTATTCAGACGTGCCGAAGCTGCACATATTCAGACTTTATCACAGCAAATATAGCAAATCATCAGATGCATAAAGGAAGACAATTCTATTAATCATGATACATGTGATAGAAAGGGTTTTTCACCTTCATAATTACATATGCTGGAAATCCTTTCTCTACAAAGGGTTTCTCATTCTCATTTAAGATCACACCAAGAATCTGTTCTGCCAGGTTCTTATATTAGTATAGATCTTTTTCGTCTTCTACAGTAGTTAATCGGCTTTCACGCCGATTAACAAGAAAATGATCAAGGGCGGAAGGATACAGAACTGGGCCTGTCTAAATTATTCAAGCCCATCCTCCATACGCCATGGCAGGCATGCCCTAGATTTGTGTTAGGGATTCAGACCCAACACAATACTAGAAGATAGGGCCAAACTGCCTACCCTCGTCCAGCACCATGATGAAAGAGAATACAGCTTGCAAGCTGTGTGGTCCAATACGACCCTTCCTCTCTCCTGGATGAATCACCATATGAAATTGTTGATCATCCCGAGCAAAGAAAGCTATGATATCCTTCCATGATCCATCGTTGCAGAGGACATTTGCTCGAAGATGCCTCTTTTTATAGCTCCTTACATGTTGGAAGAACATGATCTTCTTCTTCCTTAAGTCAACCCGATGAAGCTCGACAACCATCTCTTTATGGTAAAGGAAGTATGGGAAAAACAGGTTAACTCAGTCGCCTTTATATAGGCAGGGGAGATCACACCAAATCCCAACAAATTTCTAAATATTTGCCGAGAAATCAGCCTCACGGAATGAGTCAAATTTGACCGTTTCATGCTTCATTCAAAGTATTTCAAATTACGAGGAATTTGAAAACTTTGAAGGGGGTCTTGTAGAAGCATGAAAAATACGCTAAGGAATTATACGCGTAGAACCCTCAACATGCAGGAAGCCGCATAAAACATAGCTCCAGTACTGGGTGGCGTAAGACATGACTTCAGAGCCATTGGCGTACAGCAGAGCTTCAACGCTGTTCAGCGTAAAATATAGCTCCAGAACAATCTGCATAATGCAGTATTTCCAGACTACTTCAGCGTAAAAAGGTTGCTACATTGCCACTTTGGCGTAAAACCTATCCGCTTTTAATACAGCGGGAAGTTGTACGAGGAACTTTTCGTATTCCTCGAATGAACCTGTCAGATGACGCAGTGAACCTGACTCCTGAAAAAAAGTACTGCACGACGATCAAGAGGACGGCTATAATAATGATTCTGCACAGAGCCCCAGACTGTCGTCTAGTGACAAAGCCTTGATATAAGACATCGTTTACGCATTCAAGGAATACGCTGCCTATTCTACACAGGCAGACATGAGCTTTTACGCTCAGGATGAGACAAAACCAACCGCTACGTCAAAAGCTGCTCTTCGTACAGAACTCGAGGCACATCTCTGTAGTTAATGCGCGAGATGGGGGCAGATCTCTGCATTTAATGCACGAGATTTGGTTCTATTTTTAATGACTGAGTGATCTATAATTAGGGCTAATACGTCCACATCACCATCCCTGCACATTACGCCAACATACTATTTTTAGCTATAGGAGTATGTCGTATGCTATCTCCTCGAAATACGCCGACCTGGCTATTTTCAACTATAGGAGTACGATGTATGCTATCTCCTCAAAATACGCCAACTCAGGCTATATTCACAAAGGTGCATGATAAGGCTATTTAGCCCAGAATATGCTCAAGACCTCAGTCAAGAAAGGATAATCGGCTGTCTTTACGCTGGCTACCTATCCGTGCAGCATCAAGCTTTACGCAGAACTTGGCTTCTACGCCTACTTGGCTTTTACGCCAACTTGACAACTATTCGGCTTCTACGCCTACTTGGCTTCTATGCCAACTTGACAACTACTTGGCTTCTATGCCAACATGACAGCTATTTGGCTTCTACGCCAACACGACAACTACCTGCTTCTACGCCCATAAGATAACTATTTGGCTTTTACGCCAAGGTGACAGTTATTTGGCTTTTATGCCAACCTTCTCTATGCAAGGGGTAGTTACCTACGTGTCTTGCATGTCGTGATCTTCGACGAGCAGTTATATGCATTACCTCATAATGGGACACGCGTCACACGCCGATTCAGAATATCATTCATACGTGGGTGGCAGTTATTCTAACCACCGCATAAAAGGTGCAGCTCTCTCAGCTGTTCGGTTTCTACGCCGACAGTGACCAAACCCTATAAATAGAGAACTCCGACCACGGAGGTCCAAGGTCAAAAAAAAGGGTCAAATACAGAGGTCATGGTCAAGAGAGCACATATAGAGAGCTTTGGCAACAAGAGTTCAACCTTTCCTGCAGTCTTTGAAGCTTATTTTTCGTCTTCTACAGCACTTCTTCGTCATCGTGTGGTCCAAGGGACAAAGTGATTGACCGCAGATCAGACTCCTATAGCAATATTTTCTCAGAATCAAACTTTTGTACTTAACATCCTCGTATAGGATTAATTGTACATCTTTTTCTTGTTTGTAAACCAAAGAAAGGGTTTTGTATAAACCTAGTTTTATTTCTTTCGTTTATTATCAAACACATATTATATATATATATATATTATGTGGTTTATATATATATATATTATTATATATATTGTATATATATATATATATATATATATATATATATATATATATATATATATATATATATATATTATAATAGAGGGCAGGAGCTATAGCGACAGCAACGTGTGTTGCAGAAGCAGCAGCAGCAACAATAACAGCAGCAACAGCCGCTATAGCGACAACAGAAAGCGTCACAGCAGTAGCCGCTATAGCGACAGCAGAAAGCGTCGCAGCAGCAGCAGTAACCCACAGCAGTAGTAGCAAGAGAAACAGCGACAGCAGCAAAAGGGCAATAGCAACAATAGCAGAAACCTGTCACTAAAACAGCGAGTATCAGCAGCCGTATCAGAGGCTATAGCGACGGTTTTGGTGACAACAGCAGGAATCTATCACTAAAATAGCAGAGTATCAGCAGTATCGCCGATTTTAGCGATAGCAGGCCGGGGCTTTAGTGACAGTTTGGCAGTTTTCTTAATATTAGATATTTATATATATGTAGATATATATATATGTACATATAGTAATTAATATATATGTAAATATGTTCCTAATTGCTATTTGCATTATAGTATACTATATGTATAATAATTAGTGTAGCATATATTATATTTAAGGGTAGTTAGCATAAGTAAAGTATTGGGTATTACCTTGAGATGCCAAGGTAAGTACCAAGGTATTGTGTTTGGGTATCAATTTATGGGTTAGTGTGGTGATACCAAGTTGGTTCAAAACCAAGACATCTATTTAATATTTGTAATTAGGATTATATATAATTAATATTGTTTGACATATATGTGATGCTTTACCTATTATTTTGCCTATCCAGAGATACGGTATCCTAGTATCCTAAGATGTAGTTTATGACCTAGACTTTAGTATTTGAATTCAATATCCTTGTGTTAGACTTTTGCAACCTAGAAATAGGTAGTTGACCATAGTTTGACATAGTTGACCATAGTTTGACCATAGTTGACTTAGAGTTGACCTAGTTTGACTTTTGACCTAGAAGTTGACTAGTTTAACTTATTTTTTTTGAAACCTTGTATTGATGTTGTATTCCATATCTAGGTCTTCGAGGCACCATGTCAGACATCTGTGAGACTATTTATTGGACTTCAGGCGAGTACATTCTCTGATAGTTTCTCGTTTATGATATCATGTATGTTCATTGTATCTAGTATAGATATCCATGTTTCTTGATACGATGGTTACACGGATTGGTATATTCGGATCTCGTCATGAGATATTATTCCTTGTATATGGTATATCCTGTGCAAGTCTTGTTTTATTGGTTATCTTGTGCATATACAGACACTGATTCTCGGAGAGATTTGCTACCTTCCTAGACAATCCCGTACCAAAGCATACCATGGTTGGATCTATTATACTAGTCGAGGTAAAGAGTATTTTAGTGTAGATATGTGATCATACCCTCCTTGTGCATGTCTTGTTCCTTGTGATCATATACCGCATATATGATTAACCAGACCATTATACTCTTATACAAGTTCCTAACCATCGTGTCAAGAACTAAGTAAAATATTACTAAATATATGCATTATAATAACTATCAAGTAAGTAAATAATTATAGAATATACTCGCCTGTGGTCCTGAGCAATGAATACAAGTCAGTCTGAACTGTAGTCCAAGTGACCTATATATAAATTTCTATGTCAATTGGTGTTGGGAATCATAAACATGCTTAATTAATCATATATTAGGTTTCTAGGTCACAACTAGGTCACTATTGTCAAACTAGGTCATTTTCTTGATTCGGGTTCTAAAATAACTATTTAATTGGTTTATGAAGTCATATTATTTAATATTAGTCAATACTAGGTCAATACCCTATGAATATAGCTATACTAGGCTATAGACACTAGGTACTCATATCCTTAGTATTAAGTAGTATCTACTAATACCCTATTACCTTACCATCTGAATTAGTATCATAAAGCCTATTCTCTTACCCTTTACCTTGGTAACATACTAAATACCTTAACTTACACATACTCGAAACCCCAACATGACACTAGGACACTATGATATCACTATCTAACTAGTCTACACTTGGTACTTGGGTACCATGGTACCCCATCTCAACAACCTACACTAATACCTTAACGTGAACTATATTCAATACCCAACATCTATATACTTAGTGTCCTAATACCTAGACACTAGGATACCTAAACCAAAGTACTAACTTCTCCCTAATACCCCACTGGTATAGCACAACAAACCTACCTTTGCATATACTCTACCTTGCTAACTAATACCCTTGTGCACTAACACACATATCCTTGATATATTAAAACTGAGGTATACTCTTAACCACTTGATACACCACTTATCTATACCTCACTATACTCTAACACTCAAACTGTCACAACCCACAACCAGTGTAGGGGCACGAGTAGTGAACAACGCACAGCCTACGCCCCAGAATTGACAGTAGAACGTTGTTTTGGTAATCTATCTATCTAGCAATCAAGGTATAAATATACCACCAATAAAATATTAATATGAATACTCAATCACAAATTTATAAGATGGAACAACCGTACAAATATGATAAAAGAACTAAAGAGACAATACAACTCACAAGACAAGATAATATCCAATGAGTCATAAAAAGAAATAGTAATAACAATGCTGGAGACAAATCCAGTACAAAGATCTATCTACTGAGCTACAAGTCCCGGGTCGTCTGTCTCAATCGAGATGAGGCCCTCCTGAGCCAAAGTCTCTGGCTCTAAGACAACTATGTCCTGAGGCCCAAAGTGAGTGGGATACCACTCTTCAGTGTCATCTAAAAAAAAAAATTATCCAATCAGGAAAGGAGCAAAGTACATCTCTAACAGCAGTTCTAATAAATAATATAAACTATGTAATATTAAATAGAGTGAATATACAAGATACAATATAAAGGTACAAGAGATATGCAATATAAGAATAATAAAAATAAATACAAGATTGAGCATCATCATAGGAATGAACAAGAAATACTACTACTAAGTGAGTAAGTACCAGCTTCAACATATGATCGGCTTGGAAACTTGCACAAGGATAATGGTAGTACGTGCGGTATATAATTAATATTATTCAAGGAACAAGACATGCACAAGGAGGGTATGATCATATATCTACACTAAATACTTTTTAGCCCCGACTGGTATAGTGGATCCAGCCATGGTACGTTATGACACAGAATTCTCTGGGTAGGTAGCAAGTCTTTCCAAGAATCAATGTCTGTACATGTACAAGAAGAACAAGGAACAAGACTTGTACAAGGTACACCATAAATACTAAAGAATAAAATCTTATGACGAGATCTGGATATACCAATCCATGTAACCATCATGTCAAAAAATAAGGATATCTACACTAGATACAAGAGACATAGAGAATATCATAAATAAGAAACTATCAGAGAATATACTTGCCTAAAATCCGGTGAACAGTATCAAAGATGTCCGATAAGGTGCCTCGGAGACCTAAATAAGGAATATTACATCAATATAAGATTTTGGAATAAAATTAAGTTAAACTAGTCAAATTCTAGGTCATAAAGCCATTTCTAAGTCAAAATAGTCAAACTAGGTCAAATCTAGGTCAAACTAGTGAAACTTGCTCAAACTAGTTATTTCTAGGTGTATGAGTCTATCTCTAGGATATTTGATCCATACACTATGTAACTAGGACATACTAGCTATACTAGGATACTAGGATACCAACAAAATATCGTATCATAAGATACGCAAGTTATTAGATATGAAAATACTATAATATATATATAGAAGATAAAATATATAGTACTCCTAGCTAAACTAATGCTAAGTGGATACATTGGCTTTGAACCAAATGCGATAACACACCACCTACATACCCATCTTGATATACAAACTCAATACCTTGAGTATAAACAAATATCTTGATATTACCTTGGTATCACAAGATAATTCAATATCTAATATATAACTAACTACCCATACACCCCACTAAACACTAATATGTATTTAAACTTATAACAAACTATACTAACTAATATACTAACATACCCCTTGATATTTAATACCCGTACCCAAAATACCTCAACTCTCATTACCTTGGTATAACTCACTGTAATCTAGAAATAATACTAACCAATGCTAACTAGTGCTTATATATATATATATATATATATATATATATATATATATATATATATATATATATATATATATATATATATATATATATACTAACTTACTAACAATATACACATAAATTACTAACTTATCAATATAAACTAACTAGCTTATTGCTACTGCTGCTGCTTACCGCAGCTGTTGCATATCGCTGCAGCCGCTGCAGCTTATCATTGTTGTTGCTGCTTACTGCTGCAGCTTCTGCTGCTTCTGCTTCTGTTGTTGCTTTCGCTAGCTTATTTATTTATATATATATATATATATATATATATATATATATATATATATATATATATATATATATACATATATATATACATAACTTACTAACTTATCAATATAAACTAACTAGCTTATTGCAACTACTGTTGCTTACCGCTGCTGCTGCATATCGCTGCTGCCGCTGCAGCTTATCATTGCTGTTGTTGCTTACTGCTGCAGCTTCTGCTTGCTGCTTCTGCTGTTGCTTCTGCTAGCTTATATATATATATATATATATATACTAACTTACTAACAATATACACATAACTTACTAACTTATCAATATAAACTAACTAGCTTATTGCTACTGCTGATGCTTACCGCTGCTGCTGTATATCGCTGCTGCCGCTGCAGCTTATCATTGATGCTGGTGCTTACTGCTGCTGCTTCTGCAGCTTGCTGCTTCTGCTTCTGCTGCTACTTCCGCTGCTTGCTGCTTCTACTGCTGCAGCTTATTGTTTCTACTGCTTTTGTTAGTGCTTTTCATTGCTACTTTTGTTGTTGCTTTCTGCGGCTTATGGACTACTTTCTGGCAGCTTATTGACTATTTTTCACTACTTTCCTCTAGCTCACATATGGAGTTTTTCAGTGACCAAGTTGAGTCACCTGAGGGGGCGGCAAGTTCAAATCTATTTTTGACCTAGGATATGTCTTAAAGAAGTTTTTTGAGTGAAAGGTGAAAATGGTAGTCAGTATCCGTTCAAGCACATCTAATACACACATTCACTCACTCACATATATATATATATATATATATATATATATATATATATATATATATATATATATATATATATATATATATATATATATCCTTACATATATATGTGTCACCACATAACCACACTAGTGATGCACATACACTCTCTTATTCTCCCATGACCACCAACAGATCACAAAGAAATATAAAACATACATATTACCATATATATCTATATATCATATAACAATTATAATTACAATATTAATATATCTATAACCAAGGTAAATTGAATTAAAAATAAGGCATCAAACATGTGGAGTTTACTACACCCGTATCACACTCATTCTATGATACGCTTGCGATACGGCTCCACCATACCACCAAACGTACCCCAAAGGACACGAGCTAGTATAAAATCATATTTATGAATAACACAAAGAGCTATCTACTCAACTACGTGCCCGTGTCAAAATGTGACATGCTCAAATCTCCATATCGGAGGAAAAATCCCTAAATAAATTCGTATCTCCAAATTATTAGGATACGGCCTACACGTATCCAATTATGGATATGACACTAGTCACACACAACCAAACACATATTAATTTGGTCTAATTGACCTATTGACAAAAACAAGATATTTCAATCTCGAAATTCTCTAAAAAATTGACACAAAATACCACATAACTTTCTTCATAGGCCTCCTATGAACCTAATTCCAATACCTATGGATAGACTTAGTATATAAGATGGTTAATAATGATTAAATTATAGATTTAGAGTCTAATTAGAGGGAAAAACTATCTTGTACCTATTGGAAGATGGATTCCAAATAAAAATCCTAAATTGACTGTCAAGAGCCTTCAACTTGTACATCATTGCTTCTCCTTGTAGATCCGTGCTTCCTCCTTGTAGATTCTTATTTTTTCCTTGTTCTAATAGCCTCCAATGATGAATAGGGAAGGAATTAGAAAAAAATTTGGGTAGAATTTGATGTAGGAATGAAGAAGTTTGGGAGAGAAAAATTCTAGATCTAGATTTAACATAAAAAATGAAGAGAGAGGGTCTCCCTCCGTTCTTATGAGGGCCGGCCACTAACCCCTCCTCCAAGCTACTATAAAATATCCATAATACCCCTCAGGACTTGTCATAAAAAATTAATTAAGGAGGAAAGGTTTTAGTCTAATTGGTTTAACTAATTAATTCATTCTCCTAATCATTGGGATAATAATTGGGCTCAATTCTAACTAGAATTAAATATTGGTCCATGGATCTAATCTAAACTAGTTAGGTCCACTAACAAAAGTCCAAAATAAAATACTAACATCTAAACTAACAATAAATAAATAATATAATAAATAAATAAATAAATAAATAATACAATAAATAAATTTACAACATGCACAATATTTAATTAATTATAAAATGACCAAAATATTTTTTCCTAGAAAATATGGTAGTGACAAGTCTACCCCCCCTTAAAGCAATTTCGTCCTCAAAATTTAAAGAGGAAACTACCCCCATAAATTAAAACAGAACAGAATTAGGAAAGAATATACCTCAAGACGCAAACAAATATGGGTAACGCTATCGTATTTTATCCTCTCTCTCCCAGGTAGACTCACCCGGAGAGTGATGCCTCCATGCGACGCATACCAAGGAAATAGTCTGGTTCCTCAGTACCTTCTCTCTCCAATCCAGATTCTTAGCTGGTTGCTCTGGATAGCTAAAAGTAGGACCCATCTCTATCTCCGAGTGATCCAACACGTGACTAGGATCCGCCACGTACTATCTCAACTGTGATAAATACATTGTGCACTTCCTCTAATGCAGGTGGCAAGTCTAGTCTGTAAGCAACTGCACCGACCCTCTCGAGAATACTGAAAGGTTCGATGAATCGCGGACTAAGCTTTCCGCCTCCACCGAAATGAATCGTGCCTCGTGTCGAAGAAATCCTCAGAAATACAAAACTACCAACCTAGAACAAAATACAACCTTAAGAACTTAATCTATAACAAACAACTAATATCAAGCATAAAATAAAATCTAAAACTATACCTCAAACTTCAAAGGACTCCGGTGGCTATTGGCCCAATGCCGCTGTCTGTCCTGTGCCACTCAAAGTATGTCTCTGATCAACTTAACCTTATCCGCAGCATCCACAACCATCTCTAGCCCTAGAAAAGCTCTCTCTCCAAAATTGGCCCATGACAAAGGAGTACGACATCTTCGACCGTACAGAGCCTCAAATGGTGACATCTCTATACTAGCCAGGTAGCTGTTGTTGTAAGCAAACTCTAAATGGAGATGGTCCTTCCAAGATCCTCCAAAATCTAGTACACAAGTATGCAGCGGATCCTCGAGAGTCTAAATGGTCATCTCTAACTGCCCATATGTTTGGGGATGATATACAGTACTAAACTTGAGCTGGGTGCCCAGACTCGCTTGTAAACTCGTCCAAAAATGAGAAGTGAAACAACTATCCCGATCAGAGACTATGCTGACAGGAACCCTATGTATTCTAATGATCTTCCTCATATATATCTATGCCAGCTTCTCCATAGACAAACCCATCTTGAAAGAAAAAAGTGGGCCGACTTGGTCAACCTATTAACGATTATCCAAATCAGGTAAAGGACAAAGTAAAATCCATAGTAATATGCTCCTACTTCCACTCTGGAATTGGTAATGGCTGAAGTAAACTACCTGGCCTCTGCCTCTCGGCTTTCACCTGTTGGCACACTAAGCATCTGGATACAAACTGTCCACTTTCCTCTTCATGTCATACCACCACGCACCCTCTCGCATATTCTGATATATCTTGTTGGCACATGGATGCATGGAATACTGAAAGCCGCAAAGAATCTAGCACCATGCCGTAAAGAACCATCCTCAGGAATGGTGAAATCATCCTCCAATCCTACTCTCACCTGAGCTCTGATGCTCCTCAGAGATACATCCTCATACTGGACTGCCTTGATCCTGTCCATCAACTCTGAGTGTATCTGTAACTCCCACATCTGTATAAAAAAACCAAAACTATCACTTCAATGCCCAATCTCTCCAAGTCCTCCAACAAATACCGATCCAGCGTCAACAACATAGCTACCGGATACTTGCTCAAGGCATCGGCAACTATATTGGCTTTTCCAGGATGATATTGTAAAGATATATCAAACTCCTTCATCAGTTCCATCCATCGAGGCTGTATCATGTTCAACTCCTTCTGAGTAAAAATATACTTCAAGCTTTTGTGGTCTGTGAAGATCTCCACACGCTTTCCGTATAAATAGTATTTCCACAACTTCAAGCCAATGATGACTGCAGCCAACTCCAAATAGTGGATAGGATAGTTCTTCTTTTGAGGACACAATTGTCTGGATGCATAGACAATCACTTTCTAATTCTGCTGAAGAACACAATCCAGCCATTTCTCCGATGCACCACTATAAATAGTAAATCCTCCAGACCCAGATGGCAACATCAAAATAGGAGCAGACGTCAACCTCGTCTTCAATTCCTTAAAATCAACCTGGCACTCCTCTGTCTAAACAAACTATGCATCCTTCCTGGTGAGTCTAGTCATCGGCTCGGGAATCCTTGAAAAATCTTGCACAAACTTTCTGTAGCAGCCTGCCAAACCCAAGAAACTTTTGATCTCTGCCACTGAACTCGGGGTCTTCCAAGACTCCACTGTTGCGATCTTCTTCGGATCCACTATAATTCTATCACCAGTCACAACATGTCCTAAGAACTCTACCTTATCCAGGAAGAACTCACACTTGGACAGCTTTTCATACAACTTCTTCCTCAGCACATCCAACACAATCCGTAAATGCTCATTGTGCTACTCTGGGGTCTTCGAGTATATGAGTATGTCATCGATGAACACCACCATAAACTTGTCAATGTAATGGTGGAACACCTTGTTCATTAAATTTATAAATATCGTCGGAATATTAGTCAACCCAAATGGCATGACCATGAACTCATACTAGCCATACCAAATCCTAAAAGCGGTCTTTGGAATGTCCTCCGGCTTCACTTTCACCTGGTGGTAGCCTGATCTGAATTCTATCTTGGAAAATATCTTGGTGCCACTCAACTGATCGAATAGATCACCAATCCATGGCAACGCATATTTATTCTTGATAGTGAGATTATTCAATGCCCTGCGATCGATGCACATGCACACCGATCCATCCTTCTTAGGTACAAACAATACCGGAGCTCCCCATGGTGAAGAACTGGATCTGATAAACTTCTTATCCTGTAATTCATCCACTTGCTTCTTTAGGTCGACCATCTCGCTGTTGTTTAATCTATAGACATACTGTGAAATTGGTTATGCACCTGACACCAAATCTATAGAGAATTCAATATCTCGATCTGGCGATAATCCTGGCAATTCCTCAGAAAACACATCCAAGAACTCTGCTATCAAATGATGCGGTAACTCATTATTTTCCACCATAGCTCCACAGATAATGTCGTCTCTCTGCTCTGTAGCTCCTCTAGCAAACTCAAAATCTGGCTCTCCTGGCGGGCTAAACAAAACTCTACCTCCTCTGCAATTTATACTAGCATGGTGCCTACTTAACCAATCTATCCCGAGTACAATATCGTAGCTCGGAAGTGGCATTACAAGTGAACACACACTCAGCTCCCGACCTCCCAGAGTAACTCTTCGATCCTTACAAATATCACTAACTAGGATAATGCTCTATCGGTCATGATCTTGCAAGTCCTAAGCAAAGACTCAGCTACCAAATGATGCTTCAAAGCAAAAAAAAATAGATACAAAACTATGAAAAGCACCACTATCAAATAAAGCTAAAGCTGGAATAGAATCAAGAATAATAGAACCTGCGATGATATCTCCAGTGGGCTTAGCCTCCTCGACCGTCATAGCAAATGCCCATCCCTGACGTGAACCTCCCTGATGCTAGTGCTGGGCATAACGCTAATGCTGGGTCGAAAGCGGGGGTCCCCTCAGCTGTACTGCAGTTGGCCTCTCCTGTGTCCTCGGAGCTGGAGCAGCTCCTTGAACTGCACGACAAGGGTTATAAGGATAATCCCTTAGCTGATGTCCCTCGGCACCATAATATAGACAAACTCCCAACCTCTTACTGCAAACTTCTAAAATATGGTCGGGCTTCTTATAGTAATAGCAGGAAGCTTGCTGTGAATGTCTCTGCTGCTACGATGCCTAGTGAAATGGTGCCCTAGCTGGAGTCTGGTGCTGTTGCGGCTGTTAAAAAGGTCTGGACTGGAAATGAGGACGCTTAGCAGTCGCTGTGTTGCTATTAGCCCCCAGAAAAGAACTGTTCGAGCTCAAACCCCCATATCTGAACTCAATACTTGTCATTGATGCCCCAATAATATGTATATTAATATATACTATTCAAAGCATGCACCTAACTGCTCGAGCTCTCCACATCAGTTCACTAGGACTGCACAGCAAGATGATGATACCTGCTGCTGCATTGTCCCTAAGGTTGCACACAGTCTGCACATCAATACAGTAGCTGCTACCCCCTACTTGATCACTCCAGTGCCTCATACCCCTGCAGCCTAGCTCACCCACTATAGTAAAAGCTTATTGCATTCCACACATGATCCCCCTTCACCCTATTGCTTCTACTACCTCCTACAGTACCCAAGGGTGCACTGCCTGCAACTCTATTACCCCATAAACTCGAGCCTTTATTCCTTTTATACTCTCAGACCTCCCTCACTGCTGTAGTGCCTCAAATCCCGATCCGACCGGGATGTGCACTACGTAATTGGGCTTGTGGCTAGTCTGTCTGAGTCGTAGCTTAGATCTTCGGCATCTTCTTGCCACGGACGAAATGCGATGATCCTTTTCAACTCATGGAAAGGCCTCTATTGAAATGAGTCCAATAGTTTTCGTGTTTGGTTGCTTGGTTTTCTTGATTGCCGCTTTGGGATTTTAATTTGGTGTTGCTTTCGATTTGCTTGGTTTTCGCAGCTGGTTTTATCGTTTGGAGCTTTGATTCTTGGGGAGTTCGGCAAGGAAGGATAGGCAAGAATTCTAATTGGTGCTCGTGCTGTGCAGGTCCGCGTAACTGACGTTTGATCGTCGCTAGGCGGGATTCGTGTTTCAGCTACCTTTTCCTTAACCAGTGAGTGGTTTGGACCCTTCTTTCCTACTTCTTCACGCCCACATCTCTAATATTTCAAACGTTCACTCGATGATGCCCGGTTGGACGCCTAGGAAATCCTTGCCACAATGCATGCCAGCCACTAAGAAAGGAACATGGGATTTGTAGACTAATTTACTATATGCTTGCACACCTTATAATTTGAGTTGTTTATAAAGGGAATTGGTTGTTGGTGGCGGCCTAGTGCCTCGGACGGAGTTTGGACCTATGAGATACCAAAATCGGAACACCGCATTGAGAAAATATGAACTGTTGCATGAGATATATATTGCTGCTTTACTTCTTTGTTTATTTCGATGCATTGTATGATAATATGAATTGTTCATGCATTTGCATGGTCTGGGACAACTTGTGCACAAGGTTTGGCATTTCCTCGAAACGGCTTTCTAGGGCACTGGAACCGTATCGATCCGGAGGGAAATATTTGATTCGTGCTCGTCACGATGCATTGCGGGACCTCCAGCAGGGCTTGCTACCCGGGCTGATAGGGTGCACCGCTAATGCTTGAAATATGTCCCTAAGGTGTCGATCACACCAATAACCGCATAGAATAGAACACATGCTAATTTATTGTCTTGTGTAGATGGTAAGTATACTTGTGTTTCGTTGCAGGGAAGGCGTGCATCGGTTGAGTAAGCAATCGATGCACTGGGTTGATTCAATGCTATTTTCATTCCTATCAAAACATGCAACTGATATGAATTGAATTCACTTGCTTCTTTATAGAAGTCATCTTAATGCATGCTCGCCCCTAATAAGCTAGTGTCGATTTAGTCGAGTGGGTTCATCCCGCTCACCAGTACAAGTTGAGTACTGACCCACGTTGTGGGCAACTATTTCAGGCACTCAGACGGTACAACGCTAGTGGATAGACGAGGAGGCGTTAGGAGCACCTCTATTTTGAAGTATAGTTGGAGTCAGATCATTTTGGAGGCTTGGACTTTCAACCTATACAAGGGCGTAATGTATGAATGACGTGGACTATCTGATGGAGCGTGCCCTGCCTTTTGAGTTATCTTTTTGTAATGCAAATCAAGTAGCCGAGAGGCGCATCAATGTAAACTCTATGTAAATTACTCTAAATTATCAATGAAAAAGCATGTTTCTTCCTGCACTTGTGTTCAAATCTCTGTGAATGTGTTTTCTAAATTGTGTTTCAAAATGGGTTCCTATAACTACAAGTTCTTGCCTTGTACGAGCGCAACTCCAGGCTCGTACGGCATCACGCCCCAGCGAGGACGAATCGGTTCCGTGAAGGATCCAGCGAGGACGAATGACCCTTTCGGGATCGGGGCATGACATATTGGTATCAGAGCCTAGGCTTTACTTCCATGAGATTTCAAAGATTATATAGGAGTTTGATGCGCCTCTCAATTGAGTTGCGTTCGGCGTCCGCTGCATGAGATAAGTCGCCTATACAATGAGCCCATAGATACAAAAAAAATCTATCATTTTTGGAGTGTTAACAAGCTACTCTCTTTTGTAGCCATGGCAAAGAAGAACACTGCAACTGCCAGCAGTGCTCAACCCATTCAGAGCGATCCAGCAAGCTCTGGAGAATCTAGAGGAGCGGGTTCGAACGAAATGACGGAACGGCTTATGCATCTCATGGAGGTGCAGCAACAACAAGCTGTTACACAACAGGCGCAATTTGCTTCCCAGCAGAAGCAAATAGATACCATGATGCAACTGATTGCATCCTTGGTACCAAGCAACGGGACTGCCACTGTGACTCCTTCCCCACCGCCGGCCGTGGCGGTAGAGGATGAGTCCGAAGAAACACAGCCTTCAGCGAAGAACTCCTGCCGAGCAGCTGAGTTTACAAAAATGCATCCCCCTACGTTCAACGGACGAGCGGAGCCGGACGTGGTGTTGGGGTGGATTACTAAGCTGGAAGGACTCTTCAACCTGGTTGGCATCAGGGGATCCAAGCGAGTGGCTTGTGCATCGGTTCAGCTGGAACTGCGTGCGCATGATTGGTGGGAAGCCACGAAGCAAGGGATTTATGATGCCAATCCCAACTGTAAAATTACTTGAGAAATATTCAAATCTGCCTTCATTGAACAATATATTCCCCGAGCCGTGCGTCAACAAAAGGAAGACGACTTCAGTAATCTGGTGCAAGGAAGTTTGTCTGTTGACGATTACGACTCAGTATTCGCTAAACTGGCTAAGTTTGCAGGGCACTTCTTGCCTAATCAGCAGGCGTGGTGCTATCGATTTCAGAAGGGTTTGAATGACGATTTGCGTAGGGACGTCATCAACCAAAAATGCCAAACATACAGGGAATGTTACGAAGCGGCTCTGAACAGCGAACGGATCTTTGGGCGCCCTCTCCCAAAGGCCGAGGTGCAAACCCCCCGTACCAATAACAATAAACGTCCTCATGAAATGGGAGGGTCTGGAGCACACAAGCGTTCGCATACGTCTGATAATAGGGGCCAATCCCAATCACTGAACTGCAGCCGGTGCGGCAAATCAGGGCATAAAGTGAATGAATGTCGGGTTTAAGGGTGTTTCAAATGTGGTCGCCTGGGTCACAAACAGTTTAACTGCCGAGAGGGCAAGCCGAATCAGAATAACGGGAATCAAAACAAGGGGCCTCCAGCAAGTGATGCCAATGCTGTGCCAGTCAATCCACAACGCCAGGGTGCTCAAGGC
Source organism: Iris macrosiphon (assembly GCA_036927795.1). NCBI lineage: Eukaryota > Viridiplantae > Streptophyta > Magnoliopsida > Asparagales > Iridaceae > Iris > Iris macrosiphon. The sequence goes on from JAYESA010000011.1 coordinate 114,014,890, forward strand.
CGAGTCTATGCACTGACTCGGGATGAGGCATCTGTATCTGAAACTGTCGTAACAGGTACTTTACTTTTCAGAGATTTGCCCGCTAGAGTCTTATTCGATTCAGGTGCTACGCATAGTTTCATATCTGTTGATTTTACTGTTGAGCATAAATTAGCTTCTACTCCTTTAAATATGAACCTTTGCGTAAGTACCCCTTCGGGAGTCGATATGCCCGCCCATGCGATCTGTAGGGATGGTTACATTTGCATCGAAGGAAGGAAGCTTTCCTTAGATGTCATTGTACTAGACATCAAGGATTATGATATTATTCTCGGTATGGACTGGTTGGGTGCTTGCCATGCAACAATCGAGTGCGCGGAGAAGCGAGTCGTATTCCGTCTACCCGGCGAGGCAGACTTCTACTATTCGTGCAGCGCTGCACCGAAGACGGCAATGGTGATATCAGCAATTTCGGCTAGGCGTATGTTGCATTCGGGCTGTGAAGGGTACTTAGCTTCTGTTCGAGATACCCGGCGGGAATGTGTAGATGCAGCTCAGGCTGAAGTCATTGCAGATTTCCTCGACGTGTTCCCAAACGAGCTGCCTGGAATGCCTCCTGATCGTGAGATCGAATTCAGCATTGATACTTTTCCGAATTCGCGACCGATATCAAAGGCACCTTATCGCATGGCCCCAGCAGAGCTTAAGGAACTTAAAGTTCAGTTGCAAGATCTGTTGGACCGAGGATACATTCGTCCAAGCGTTTCTCCGTGGGGCGCTCCGGTGCTGTTCGTGAAAAAGAAGGATGGATCCATGCGGCTGTGTATTGACTACCGAGAGCTGAATAAAGCGACCGTGCGGAATCAGTACCCATTGCCAAGAATAGATGACTTGTTTGATCAGTTGCAAGGTGCAAGAGTTTTCTCTAAAGTTGATCTCAGGTCAGGGTATCACCAGTTGAAAATCAAATCAGAGGATATTCAAAAATCTGCTTTCAGAACCCGTTACGGACACTATGAGTTCCTCGTGATGTCGTTCGGTTTGACGAATGCCCCTGCAGCTTTCATGGATCTGATGAACCGCGTGTTTCGGCCTTTTGTGGATAATTTTGTAGTCTTGTTCATAGACGACATACTAATCTATTCCAAGAACGAGGCGGAGCACAAGAAACACCTGAAGATCGTGCTGCAGATATTACGAGACCATCAGTTGTTCGCTAAGCTCAGCAAGTGTGAGTTCTGGTTGAACAGCGTGGCGTTCCTTGGTCATGTCATCTCGGCCGAAGGCGTCGCCGTAGACCCGAAGAAAATAGAGGCGGTGGTGGACTGGAAACAACCTACGTCAGCCAGCGAAGTTCGAAGCTTTCTGGGCCTTGCGGGATACTACCGTAGGTTCGTGAAGGATTTTTCTAAACTGGCCTCGCCGATGACTCGCCTTACTCAGAAAGGGATTGCATACGAATGGGGTGATGACTGCGAAGCCAGCTTTCGAGAACTTAAGCGACGTCTTGTTTCAGCTCCGATTCTTGCACTTCCAGATGGGGTAGAAGAGTTTCAGATATACAGCGACGCTTCAGGACTCGGCTTAGGGTGTGTGCTCATGCAGAGGGACAAGGTAATATCGTACGCCTCCAGGCAACTGAAGCCGCACGAGAAAAACTACCCGACGCATGATCTGGAATTGGCGGCAATTGTGTTTGCTCTGAAGTTGTGGAGGCATTATCTTTATGGTGTTGCTTGCAAAATCTTTACCGATCACAAGAGCCTCAAGTACCTATTCACCCAGCGGGAATTAAACCTCCGGCAGCGGCGTTGGCTAGAACTGATTAAGGACTATGACCTAACGATCGCGTATACACCGGGCAAGGGAAACATCGTTGCTGATGCTCTGAGTCGGAAGCACGTGGGCTTGTTATCTATAGACAACCGTTTACTTCGAGATCTTGAGGCGATGGGCATCGAATTTCGAGTTCGGCATCAAGGAGTGCAGCTGGCACCACTCCATCTTGAACTGGGTTTACGTGGTAGAATCAAATCAGCTCAGGAGGGCGATCAGTTCTTAGCGAAGGTGCGCAGATTGATCTCGGCGGGGAAGACGTCTGACTTTGTGGCAGGCGAAGATGGGGCCTTACAGATGAAAGGAAGGCTATATATTCCTAGCGACCCAGAACTCCGAAGGGAAATTATGGCGAAAGCACACTACGCGAAGTATTCTTTACATCCGGGGAGCACTAAGATGTACAAGGACTTGCGCGGGACCTTCTGGTGGCACGGTATGAAGCGGGATGTGGCGACCTTTGTGTCACAGTGCATGGCCTGTCAACAGGTTAAAGCTGAACATCAGAGGCCCGACGGGGAGCTTCAGAACCTCGCTATTCCTGAGTGGAAATGGGACAACATCACTATGGATTTTATTGTGGGATTTCCGAAGATGCCACGGGGGCATGATGCGATTTGGGTCATAGTTGATCGTTTGACCAAATCAGCCCACTTTCTTCCCATAAAAGTTACTTGGAGCGTCGATCGGTTAGCACAAATTTACATAGATGAGATTCTCCGATTACACGGAGTACCTGCCTCAATCGTCTCTGACCGTGACGGACGCTTCTTATCTCGTTTCTGGACTAGTCTACAAGCTGCTTTGGGGACCAAGCTACAGTTCAGTACCGCATATCACCCGCAGACTGACGGACAGACAGAGAGGACAAATCAGATACTTGAAGATATGTTACGGCTGTGTGCTATTAATTTAAAGACTAGTTGGGACACGCATCTTCCATTGGCAGAGTTTGCATACAACAACAGCTACCAATCAAGCATCCAGATGGCATCGTACGAAGCACTATATGGGCGAAGGTGTCGATCTCCAATCTGTTGGGACGAAGTCGGCGAGCGGCAGGTACTCGGGCCAGAGCTGGTAGAGCAGGAAGTTGAGAAAGTTCGCTTGATTCGGAAAAGACTCCGCACAGCACAGAGCCGACAGAAAAGTTATGCTGATGCTCATAGAAGGCCTTTGGAATTCTTGGTCGGGGATCATGTCTTCTTGAAAGTGACGCCGATGCGAGGTGTGATGCGTTTCGGCGTGAAGGGCAAACTGAGTCCCCGGTTTGTCGGCCCCTTTGAGATACTGGAACGAGTTGCAGCTGTGGCGTACAGGATAGCACTACCTCCCGCCTTGGCAGAAGTGCATGACGTATTCCACGTTTCCCAGCTCCGGAAGTATGTGCATGACCCTAGTCATGTGGTCAGCTTCGAACAATTGGAATTGCGCACGAATTTGTCATACTCAGAGGAGCCGACGCAGATTCTGGATCGTAAGGAAAAAGTACTTCGCAACCGTACGATGTCCTTGGTTCGCGTGCTGTGGCAGAACCATTCTGTTGGGGAATCAACGTGGGAGTTAGAATCGGAGATGAAGGAGAAGTATCCTTCATTGTTCATTCAGTCGGAGGTAGGGCCTTGTTCTTACGTTTCGGGTCGGCCTTGTTCTTAAGTTTCGGGTCGAAACTTTTTCTTAGTGGTATATTATGTAGTGCCTCAAATCCCGATCCGACCGGGATGTGCACTACGTAATTGGGCTTGTGGCTAGTCTGTCTGAGTCGTAGCTTAGATCTTCGGCATCTTCTTGCCACGGACGAAATGCGATGATCCTTTCCAACTCATGAAAAGGCCTCTATTGAAATGAGTCCAATAGTTTTCGTGTTTGGTTGCTTGGTTTTTTTGATTGCCGCTTTAGGATTTTGATTTGGTGTTGCTTTCGATTTGCTTGGTTTTCGCTGCTGGTTTTATCGTTTGGAGCTTTGATTCTTGGGGAGTTCGGCAAGGAAGGATAGGCAAGAATTCTAATTGGTGCTCATGCTGTGCAGGTCCGCGTAACTGACGTTTGATCGTCGCTAGGTGGGATTCGTGTTTCAGCTACCTTTTCCTTAACCAGTGAGTGGTTTGGACCCTTCTTTCCTACTTCTTCACGCCCACATCTCTAATGTTTCAAACGTTCACTCGATGATGCCCGGTTGGACGCCTAGGAAATCCTTGCCACAATGTATGCCAGCCACTAAGAAAGGAACATGGGATTTGTAGACTAATTTACTATATGCTTGTACACCTTATAATTTGAGTTGTTTATAAAGGGAATTGGTTGTTGGTGGCGGCCTAGTGCCTCGGACGGAGTTTGGACCTATGAGATACCAAAATCGGAACACCGCATTGAGAAAATATGAACTATTGCATGAGATATATATTGTTGCTTTACTTCTTTGTTTATTTCGATGCATTGTATGATAATATGAATTGTTCATGCATTTGCATGGTCTGGGACAACTTGTGCACAAGGTTTGGCATTTCCTCGAAACGGCTTTCCGGGGCACTGGAACCGTATCGATCCGGAGGGAAATATTTGATTCGTGCTCGTCACGATGCATTGCGGGACCTCCAGCAGGGCTTGCTACCCGGGCTGATAGGGCGCACCGCTAATGCTTGAAATATGTCCCTAAGGTGTCGATCACACCAATGATCGCATAGAATAGAACACATGCTAATTTATTGTCTTGTGCAGATGGTAAGTATACTTGTGTTTCGTTGCAGGAAAGGCGTGCATCGGTTGAGTAAGCAATCGATGCACTAGGTTGATTCAATGCTATTTTTATTCCTATCAAAACATGCAACTGATATGAATTGAATTCACTTGCTTCTTTATAGAAGTCATCTTAATGCATGCTCGCCCCTAATAAGCTAGTGTCGATTTAGTCGAGTGGGTTCATCCCGCTCACCAGTACAAGTTGAGTACTGACCCACGTTGTGGGCAACTATTTCAGGCACTCAGACGGTGCAACGCTAGTGGATAGACGAGGAGGCGTTAGGAGCACCTCTATTTTGAAGTATAGTTAGAGTCAGATCATTTTGGAGGCTTGGACTTTCAACCTATACAAGGGCGTAATGTATGAATGACGTGGACTATCTGATGGAGCGTGCCCTGCCTTTTGAGTTATCTTTTTGTAATGCAAATCAAGTAGCCGAGAGGCGCATCAATGTAAACTCTATGTAAATTACTCTGAATTATCAATGAAAAAGCATGTTTCTTCCTGTACTTGTGTTCAAATCTCTGTGAATGTGTTTTCTAAATTGTGTTTCAAAATGGGTTCCTATAACTACAAGTTCTTGCCTTGTACGAGCGTAACTCTAGGCTCGTACGACATCACGCCCCAGCGAGGACGAATCGGTTTCGTGAAGGATCCAGCGAGGACGAATGACCCTTTCGGGATCGGGGCGTGACAACTGCCAGAATTGACGAGATACCATATCAAACCTCCATACATCTCCCAACTGTGCACTTCCTATCTTAGTTACACACATACTCCAATTACTGTGCTGCTCACTATCATATACAGGAATAACACCAAACTAACACTATGATATATATATATATATATATATATATATATATATATATATATATAGACACACACACACATACACACACACACACACACACACACACACACACAATATACCAAACACTTGGTGTGCATCCATGATACGCACACGTATCACTCTCAGATACTCATGATACGCCCATCCAATAGCCACACCATCATGATACACACCTTAACAATCTATAGAACCCTCAATTCATATCTATTATGATCTAATAATATATATATTAGCTAGTTATATGCAATATGAAGAGAAATACACCTATTAGCTCACAAAAACTAAATCTACCGACAAGTATCATAGCGTATCATGATATGGCATATACGTTTCCAATTTTGGATACGTGGACACCATCCAACAATGAAATAGATGCTCAAACAAACAAAGGGACACCCCTCAAACACTTTGTGGACACAAATTCAAATTTTCCCTAATTTGGCAACAAAAGTACCTATAACTATCAAAATAAAGGCCTCTACTTCCTAGTTCTTCTCCATTGAAGTTGTCCTTAGCTATGGGTGGGTTCCTAGAGGTCCAATATGATAATCTAATCATGAAATTGCTAGGAATAGAGAACTATACCTATTGGGAGTTGGATCCAAATAAAACTCCTCTAAATAGACACAAATGAAATAGAATAGACACGAACTCCTAGCAAGCTCCTCTCAAATGGATCCTCTTTGCATTCCAAGCTTTAGATCTTTATGGTGATTGGAATGGGTGAGAATAAGTGGATTATAATAGGAATTGATAGGAATTTGATTGGATTTGAAGAAGAAGTGATTTGGGAATAAAATGAATGATTTAGTAGTATGTTTAATAGGATTAACTCCCTAAATTAGGGTCGCCCCCTCCTATAGGGTTTGGTTGAGGTGATAAGATATGTCTAAAGTGCCCCTCTCACTCTCTAATGGTTGTCATGAATGGAATATTCAAGGTAATAAAAAGTATCTTTATTAAATAAGGGAATATTATATTCATTTACTAACCAAATAATTCTAAACTAACTAAGTCATGTGTGGTGGCCCATGTAGCTCAGGCTTCCAAATAGTACGATGTCATAGTACTACTTAGGTTAGTCATACTACTGCGAGCCTACGATATGATATATGATATTAAGATGAGAGAATACTCAATCACAACGAGGAAATTCCAATCTAATTTAAAATTTATAATCTTAATTTATTCTGAATACCTTGCTACCTTCGATAATTGATGTCCTTCTTTGATAATATCTTATAATGTGCCATATTGACTTCTTTATTTCAATCTGTCTTTTAGCATGGCTCCCAAGACTAGAGCCTGTAGCTCAGGCGTAACAGCTTTCGAGAGGTCTTCTACTTCCCAAGCTGCTACTCAAGAGGTGGCAGATATTATTGTTTCGCTAGAGCAGGAGGCTGGTCGAGCTACCTCAAAGGATATTCCTCCTCCACTATTTCGATACCAGCTCAGGGAGGTATGCCTGCTGATGGGGCACAGTTGTTTGAGCTTTTTTATGAGATAAGGGAGGCTCAGCAAGCTCAATCTAAGGCTCAGTAGAGGCAGGTCGATGTCTTGAGGCAGAGCTTGGAGAATGCTCACCTTGTTGCTATGGTGACAGTAGAGAGAGTTTAGGCGCCACAACAGTTCGCCCAGCCGAAGGTGGGGACCATTCTAGACTTCAAGAAGATGGGTCCGAGAGACTTCAAGGGTATAGACGACATCCTATATGCTGATGAGTGGCTCAAGGATATCGAGCGCATCTTTCGGGTTGCCCGTATTCTGGCAGACCAACAGATTGAGGCGGTGGGGCTACAGCTCATCGATATTGCTCGTACTTAGTTCAGAAATGATCCGAGCATTATTGAACTTGATTTAATGTAGGCACAGTTCAGGGACCATTTTAGAAGAAATTTTTATCTGGCCACAGCTAGAGTAGTTCTGGAGAAGTAGTTCCAGAACTTGGAGCAGAATAGGATAACTGTGGACGAGTACGCTGCAAAATTTGACAGGCTGAGCCAATCAGCCGAATATATGGTGAGGGACCCAGAAGATAGAAATTTGAGGTTCAGAGAGGGCTTGAGTGAATAGATCAAGGTCCATATTTCTTTGTCCTATATGACTTTTGCTGAGATATTGCCATAGGTTCAGAGGGTCGAGGTGGATCTAGGCCTTCGATTCAAGAAGAACCGAGATATTTTCGATGGTGGTAGCAGTACGGGACCGACAAAGTATCCTCAGTTCCAGTAGAGAACCATTCAGCCCCAATAGGAGTACCACCCACCAGTTAGATCTCCCATTCATCTACAGTTTCATGCACCATTTCAAGCTCCAGTTCAGTTCCTACCACAGCAGCCTCAGAGACAGAACTTGCAGACTTTTCCATATGCCTATTGCAGGAGGCCTGGGCATGATTGGGAGAACTGTCGAAAGAGGCTCATATTATGTTTGTACTGTGGTTCTCCTGAGCACTAGGTGAGGGGGTAACTCACCAAACCTTATGGTCCAGCTCATGGTGTAGTTCTAAATTAGAGAGATGGAGTTAGGCTACATGTAGCACAGTAGATTGCTCAGTACCAGCAGAGAAAGACACCCCAATATGGAAGGGCTTTTGCGATGACGGTCGAGGAGACCAATGTTATAGGTGATGGGTTAACAGGTTTTGTTCTTTTCTTTCTTTCCCTTTTCCATCTATTGATTACTTGATTCCATAGTACCTTATAGTTTGCATCAATAATTTTTATGCTAGAATATAAGTATCAGTATACCCCTAATAGAACTGCAATATCATGACTGATAGAGACGATAACCATGCATACTTGATAGTAATAAAGATTTTTTTAATTGAATTATATGTTGCATAATTTAGATGGGATGTCCATAGATGGGGGTTATGACCATAGAGAGGATTTGTGATTAATAGGTTATGACTATCTAGTAGGGAGAGATTAGATGAGTGAGCAATACCCTATCTTGAACAGTGTGGTATCTTCTTCTTGATTGTGTTATTTTTGTTTGTGCTAGTTTCGCCTTTTTATTTTGAGAAAAAAATTATTTTAAGGGGGGTAGGATTATAACCACCTAATTCTGGAAAAGGAATATTTTTATCATTTTACTATTATTTGGTATTATATTGATATTATAAAGTTATAGTTATGTTAGTATTAGTTAGTATACAAGCTAACTAGAATTAATTAAGTGTTAGCTAGTGTTAGTTACTATTGGTTAGTGTTAATTATGACTTAGTCATATATAATTAATTAGGTTAGCATAGATAGAATATTATATCCTATTCATTAATAAGATTTCATTCATGAAAACTATTAGTAAATAGAGAGGGGGTATTTTGGACATCTTAAATCAACCCTAGCCCTACTATAAGTGGCATGCTCTAATTAGGGTTAGTTCATCCATTCATTCATATCATTAGCCTCCTTCTTTCCCAAATTATCTTATTTCCTAAATCAACCCAAATCCCTACCAATCTACTCCAAATTAACCCCAAATTAATTCATTCTCATTTCAATGAAGATCTAAAAGCTTTGGAGAGCAAGGAAAATATTGGAGAAAAGCTTGGTGATGAGGAGTTGTGTCCACAACCTTCCTTTGTGTCCATTAGAGGAGTTATATTGGGATTTCAACCTAGATCACCGACTGGTCGAGATGCAGTTTGGGTGATAGTAGATCGTCTCACAAAAGTAGCTCACTTTCTTTCTTTTCGAGTAGGACAGTCTACAGAACAACTGGCTGAAATATACATACGATAAATAGTGAGATAACATAGTATCCCAGTAAGTATCGTGTCAGATCGAGACACACAGTTTACTTCTTATTTTTGGAAAAGTTTACACCAGAGCTTAGGCATCAAGTTATGATTCAGCACAGCTTACCACCCCCAGACAGACAAACAATCAGAGAGAACCATCTAGACTTTGAAAGATATGCTACGAGCTTGTACCTTAAACCTTGTAGGATCTTAGAAGAATGACCATCACTTGGTGGAATTTTTGTATAACAATAGTTATCAGGCCAGTATTCAGATGGCACATTTCGAATCACTATACGGCAGAAAGTGTAGATCACTATTGGCTTGGGACGATATTGGTGAGCGAAAGTTATTAGGCCCTGAAATAATCATATTGTATTGTAGAGGTTGCCAATCATATCAGAGAGCGACTTCGGGTTGCACAAGATAGTCATCGCCATTGGACAGATAAGCATTGTAGACCTTTAGAGTTTCGTATCGATGACCATATATTTTTATGGATTTTGCCCACCCATGGAGTCATTAGATTCGGGGTTCGTGGAAAACTTAGTCCACGGTATGTAGGTCCGTTCGATATTCTAGAACGGGTAGGCGATGTTACTTATCGTCTTGCCCTTCCACCTTCATTACGTGAGGTACATAATATATTTCATATATCTTAGTTGTGAAGGTATATTCTGAATCTGATTCATATCCTTGATCACTCTGAATTAGCCGTTGGTACCGACTTATCTTACGAGGAGTAACCCGAATCCATATTGGACCGAAGGGAGAAGGTGCTCAAAAATTGAACTATTTCTCTTGACCGGTTGCTTGGGGATATCACACTCTTAGAGAATCGATATGGGAGGAGCGCAAGGATGATATTCAATCTTGATACTCGCACATATTCGATTCGGAAGGTATATTCTACCTTATGCCTTCATATCTCAAATTTTGTGATCAAGTAATAACCTTTATGTTGTAATAATATTGCTTGTATGTGTAGTTGCTAGTAAATTTATATTGTACTTCTCCTGACTTCTTTAGTGACTACTTGGATTCGAATTCCGATGACAAAAATTTTCTAAGGTGGATAGAGTTTCACTCCCCATTCCCGATATACGTATTTGGAACGTATTTTATTTTTCTTATTGTTGCATGTGCATGGAGATTAGACCCACTCTTTGGTTTAACCTGGTTCATTATTTATTTTGTGGGTTGGTTCAACTCATGAGAGCCTTTGGTTCAACCCTCAAATACTGCCATATATAACCCAACATTTTATCTCTCTCTTTTCACTTCTTCATTTCTTCCTCTTTCTCTCCCCATTTCATAAGCAAGTACACATTGCATGAGAAATAGACAAAATCCTCTATATTATCATTCTATTATGTTTATTATGTATTTTTAAGCACTTTTAGTTCTTGGAGTTTTTTATTTTGATGGATGGATTAGTGTAGATCTATATTCCTAACTTAAGATTTCATGAATTTTATTAGTTGTTTTTAGTTTTGATCTATTAAACTTGTGTATTTAAAAACTATTTTTTGCTACATGATAGAGCTTTCAATTTAGAGAATTTTGGCTTTTGGTTCACCCGATTTGGACTTAAAATAAGATTTTTATGGGAAAAATAATATTTCAGTTTTTGGAGCTTTTTTGCCATGGCTGAACCTGCTATTGGAGAAGATAAAATCTTCATGTGGCCAGCGAGCTATGCAGCTGAGAGTGCCATGTCTCCGCTGAGAGGGTTATGCGGCCTAAACTCTTGTCACATACTAACAGCATGCGTCCATCTTATTAGACGCATGACTACTGATTTGCACAGTGTCCTTGAACACTTTGTTCTTTCACTCACTGAATGAATAAAAATTTTGCTAAGTCCTAGAGAACTCCATGTGGCAGAGAATTTTATGCGACATTGAACCCCATGCGGCACCAACACCCATTGGTCCAGAAAATATACGGCCCCTATTCCTTGGACGCATGACTCTGAAACGCTGGCACTTATTTCTATAGTTTTGTCTTTTCTTCCTAACACACTTTATGGCTTGTCACCTCAGTCACATCAGTCACTTTATGTCACATCACTGATACTTTAGTTATTTGATTATCATTTTAATACTTATCCCTAGGAGTAGACCTTAACCCTGGGTATGCGGCCAAGTGGTTCATGTGGCATGACTTTATGTGGCATGACTTTATACGGCATGACCTTATGCGACCTGACTTTATACGGCTTAGAGACCCATATGACCTTGTTTGTTTTGACTGAATGTCTTCTTGATTCATGTGACCCAATGTATAATTGGTAATTTGACTCGAATATTGTATCAGTGCTGAGACCATTATTGCTTGAATATTATTCATGATTTAAGTGATTATATTTGGGTTGTGTATCGAGAATGCCTCCAAATTTCTGAATACGTGATATTATATACATATACATTATTTTTCCAATACGGGCATAATAAGTGAGTCAAACTACCAAAGCGTGGCTAGGACATTGATTGTATGAATGTTGCATACACGTTAGGTTGAATCCAGATTTGACTTTCATGGATTCGTATCTAGCATGCCCGTATATTGTATAATATTTTAAGAGAAATTCTCATGTGACTACGCCTTTAGATTTCAAGCATAACATAGGGCTAATTAGGTAACTAAAAATGGTAGTAACATTTGAAGGAAAATATATCCCGAGATCATGCCAACGAACCTTCCCACAGAGATTTATTCTAAGTGCACTGTGGGTTGGCAACCATAGATAATGTATATCATTTGCCTTAGTAAAGTACAGTATCTGACTTATTATTATGTCGAGCCACTATTTTAATATAGGAATACTGGAACCGCTAATACCGTATTTTTAGCGTAGTGGCCCTATGGAGGACTGATGCATCCTGCTAGTGCTTATTTTATTATATTGGTTCGGTTAGCTCATGTTCGATATTGGCGTAATCTGAAGATACTTATTATGCATTGTTCTAAGATAACCTCAAGCTCCACAAAATAGCAAGCCGTATAAATGATTGGCCAATTTAGGAAAAAATGGAATTGGTTGTGATTATATTTATTCAACTAGTAGCCTAGGGAAGTGGACTGTCATAGTGTGACGATTCAACCCTTGTCCTTGTTTGGTTGTAGGGTTAAACATTAGCGCTAGGATATACCATGAATCTAAGTTACGATACTGAACCTATGTAATATTATATTATTTTCTTTGGGTTTTTGTTTCTCTATTTTGTGCTTACTTTGTGGTACTTGCTATTTGGGGTCTAACCCCACTAGTTTTGCATGGCCAGATTTTGGACCAGCACCTGAGGATCCAGCATTCTTTCCCCAAACTCATGGAGCGCACCAGGACTATAGTCGCAGGGGATAGCGAGTAGTTTTTTTCCCTGCTTATCTTGCACATTTACTTCTTTTTGGCATTTAGCCACCGACACCTGTTAGACGACTCGTCTGGATATTACTTTTTCTTACATGATTGTATTAAATCAGGCTGCAGTTGATCACTGCCATGTACTTTTGTTACTCTTCCAGCTTCTTATTTTTGCACAGCTGGACTCCAGAATATTTTGAGAAAGTGTTTGAGATGCATTACTGCTTATCATATATGCTCTATGCTTACTGTTTCTTGTTTGAATGATTGAGACATAGAAGTTCTTGACCATAGGAGACTTGATTGTAGCATGCACCCCCTTGTCTTATACAGCCGTGATCAACGTACGACACATAGTACCTTGTACAGGGTAGCTGGCCATGTCGGTCTCCGTATTACGGTACTGGGGTGTGACATATATATATATATATATATATATATATATATATATATATTAGATATATGTTCTTTATGTTTTGGAAGTGTAGCATGATGGTAGTGAGATATTTGGTGATGGTATCATGAGTATCCTACATGATGGTTGTGTGTATCATGATACCCATCAAGTGTTTAATATTTGGATAGGTAGTGAGTGTATTATGTTTTAGTGTTGGTGCTTGTAGTAAGAGTGTGGTGTGTGGTGTTGGGGGTGTAGGTGCATTGTGTGCACTTGTACTAGAGTGGGTTCAGTAGAGTGAAGTGGAGAGCAAGGCCAGGCTCAGTTCAGGCAGTTAAGTGATTGTAATTCACTTGTGTGCACTGCAATAGAAATAGCAGAAGCTGGGGGTTTTTAGGTCTGCTAGAGGGGTATTAAGGTCTCAGTTCATGCAAGTGTCAGTAGGTGCTACAACAAGTATTTCTCCAAGAGCAAGAGAGGATAGTGGCAGTAGTACTGCCGGGGCCTGGATTGCAGATAATCGAGTGGGTGGAGCTTGATTCCAGTTTTTGCAAGTTGAGTGAGGGGTTGAAGAGTTGTGTTGTTGTGGTTCAAAGCAAGTTTTGTGTGGAGGAAGCTTGGTTCAGCATGTGTGCAGTTTTGCAGTGCTTGAGGGTTGTGCAGGAGCCAACTGCAACTTCTAGTTAAGGTCTACAAGCCTGGGGGTTGGGCCAACTACAGGGGTGCAGTTGGCATTATGTTGTGCAGGGTTGTTCCCTATAGTTTGAGGATTCAAACCAGTTCTTGGGGGGGGGGCATGGAGCAGACTTGACAGTATTGCCTAGGATTGCAGACCATGGTATTAGAGACTTAGAATGTTGTGCACTGCAAATAATTTTGCAGTGATTGGAGGGTGTCAATTGTGTGTAGTTTGTGCACAAATTGGGTACCATTTTGGTCAGTTGCAGATTAGTGTAGGAAGGGAGGATAGTAACTAGATTAGGAGGCTGGTGAAGTGCAGGTATGTGTGTGTGTGGGTGTATTTATGTATTTGAATATATGTCAGGTAGGTTATTAAGTTATATATTGGAGTTGTCTAGTATATAGTATTGGGTAGGTATTGTTACCAAGGTATCATGAGTTAGGCTATGATGCCAAGGGAATTAGTATAAGGTATGTGTATTGGATATAGGATACCAAGGCATAGACTATATACTAAGGTATGGATTGGGTAAGGTATACATGTAGGTTAAGGTAATTAGTTAAAAATTAAGATACTCTATGATACTAATTAAATATGAGTATATATATATATATATATATATATATATATATATATATATATATATATATAGTCTAATGTCTAGTATAGCTTTTTACCTAGGGTATTGACCTAGAAACCTAAGAATAGCAAGGTATTGACTTAAATAACTTCATAAACCAACTAGATGAGTATCATGGAACCCAAACCTAGGTATTGGGCTAGTTTGACCCAAATGATCTAGAATTGACCTAGAGACCTAGAATAGTGCTAATTAAGTTGTTTATGATTCTAAAATACCTTTTTGACATGGAAATTCAAATATAGGTCTTTGAGGCACAATTTCAGACACTGTTTGATATTCAGCACCAGATTTAAGGCGAGTGCATTCTCTAATAGTTTTTTTTTTTTGATAATTACTATGATTCATGTTTAAGTATTGCCTTACTTGACTCCTGACACGATGGTACACGGACTAGTATACATATTGTATCTTCAGTCATGAGATGTTATTTTTATATTATATTGTTTCTTACATTTCAGTATGGATATTAGCTAAAGTTTACCATGCTGACATTAGACAATTCTTTGAGTTTCATTATATTATGATATATCATGGTTGGATCCATCGTATTAGTCGGGATAGGAGAAGTGCTAGCTAGATATGTGATCAAAATTCTAAACAATATTTAATGTTAAAGTAGACAATGTTTATCCCATTAAAGTAGACAATGTTAAACACAAGCCGATCACATATCTAACTAGTATTTTAAAACACTTAGTGTAGTTATAGTTCCTTTCTATTCTACTTTATATGTTTTAATTACTCTGGATTACCTATCTCTCATTACTGCTTTACATGATATCAGTTTATTGTCTTCTCATCAAGTATTACATTTACTATTACTGTTTTATAGTCTTTGTTAATTAATTAGAACTGGTGTTGGAGTTATACCCGTCCCATCCCGACTGGATAATATTTTTAAGGGACTGTCTCAAGGAGTAGCATCCTACTTTCTACGGACCCCGGAAGGGTGTAGCAACATCCACATGAGTAGCTTGGAGTGATTGTCGGAAAGTCTAGCCGGAGTCACTTGTTATCTTAGTTTTCCTTTATTAGTATTTTAGTACCGGATTTGCCTCTGGCAACTATTGAGACTAGGATTATTATATTTAGTACTTAGACTTGTTGTGTTGTCTTATTTAGATATTTGAGACTTGTATTCTTTCTTATGTTATCTTATCATACAATATCATATCGTGCTTTTAGATATTGTGATTGAGTATTGTTATTGCTACATATCACAGTTCTCCTTATGGAGTTGGATATTATTGTGTGAGATGGATAGTTAGTAATATAATCATGACCTAGACAGCGTTTTACCGTCGATGCTGCGGCGTAGGCTGGACATATCCACGTACTCGTGCCCGATAATTCGGATGCGGGTCATGACATCATGACTAATGCTAGTTGACACTAATTAGCTCTAACTATACTTAGTCCAATCTAGTTAACTAGCACACTAACCAAAATAATATTATTATAACTATACAATATTAATATGATATCACATAATAGTCAAATGACAAAAATACCCCTCTACCAAATCTAGGTAGTTACATTCATACTGATATATTATATGATAACGTTTGAACGTCCAGAATATCAATTTTTATTCGTTAATAATGAGATATCGAAAAAGAAATTAGTCAAAGTCAAATTCGAAGATCGAAACATCATTATATTTTGATTTTATCTGAAATAACAAAAGGTCAGTCAAATAGTGATACAGTTTCATCGCATACTACTTTTTGATATGCTCATTTTGGTACTAGCTGGGCTTGTTTTGATCTTCCAGTAAAATGTTATGAACCTTTAAAGTTCTAAATTTTATACTTTTGGTTATAGCATGTGCGTCTGGTCTCGGACTTGGATTTTTTTTTCTACACGAATTATGTTACTCTCATCGAGGGCATACAAATCGACCTATTGTTTGGTAAAAACCAAGTTTTGAGCAAATAGTTATAGTCATTGGAAGCCTATTATACGTTATTTTCTTACTAGCACCAAGGAAACATCATCATAATAACTTTTTATTAGGACTATCAAATATTTTGACACTCCTAATTTAAACATATTGGATTCTCCTAACAATAGCCAGACCGGTCAAAATTTTTAACAGTCCTAATTTAAACCTGAATATTATTAGGACTGTCAAAAAAAAATTTGACAGTCTTGACTATTATTAGGGCTGTCAAAATTTTTGACAGTCCTGACTTTATACAAGACTGTCAAAAAATTTGATAGACCATCATCGTCCCCGTCGCGACTGTTCGCAAATTTTCGAAGTTCAAAGTCCTAAAATAGGTTCGAAACTTCAGAAATCTTCCCAAAATGAATCATAAATCGTATTTTAGTCCCTAGAAGATAAAATATATGCATGTAGATGGAACCCTAACATATTTGGAATTTAGGAAAGAAAAAAAGGAAAATATGAAAAGGAAAAAATAAAAAATTGACTTTTATAATATGCAACGGTAACAAACTTGTAATTAAAACAAATATTGTTTGGGATAGTCCCCAATAAGAAATGATGTGTCCCGATAAAAATTAAAAAAAAAAAAAAACATTCCATTGTAAGTTCAATATTTTTACTTGTGGGGGTGAATTTCCCACCAATTGTTTTGTTTCCTTCCCTCGAACCCAAAAAAACAAAAACAAAACAAAAGTTTCTTCTATTTACTAATACGGTTTTATAAACCCTCGTTCCGATCCCCAAGCCCTCATTCCGATCCCCAAGACCTAGAGAACTCTCCCTTCGTTCTCTCCTCCTCCTCCTCCTCCTCTTCTCTCTGCGACTTGCTTTGGCAAAGTACCACCGACGAAGACTCGCTCTGGCGTGTAATCTCTCTCTCCTTCATTTTCTCCTTCTCTCCTTATAATTGTTCTTGACGAAGTCACAAACAAATGTCCACCATCCACAATTTTGGCACAACCCATTCCTTTTACATATTTAGCTAACGCTCCCACCACCCCCAATCACGTACCCAACCTTGAAGAGAGTGTTCTATGGCAACGACATCAACACCGGTCACTCTGGATAACCCATTACCGATGGAGAAGCCTCAAGCAGGTAAGCACTATGTGATGATGATTGCCTACCCCTGTCGCGAGTCGGCAGGTGCACTATAGTGGACCATATCGCATGTGATGCTCGAACATGTCGAATAGCTCCACGCGGAATGGTGACGGCTTTGCTACGTACTTTCACGGGCAATCGACCGGGTCTATGGGGCCTAGTTCGTCGTTCGGGACGGTTAGTGTTTATGAAAATGTCCCTTTAGACTTAATAATTTCTGGAATGGCAATTTTGTTGTTGTTTGTTTCAAAATTATCCATTTTGTTATTGATCTAGTTGTAGCATGTGTTGGTGATGATCTTTTTATGCTTAAACAAATGGAACAGGGTTGGATTGGAGATTCCCAAAGTAGAAGTGAGTTTCCAAGACCACAAGGTATAAATCTTTGGTTCTTGAATGTAATATTTTATTGGCAATATAAACTTTTTCCCTTGTTGTAATGTTAATTTGATTTGCAGCAATGTTCTCTGTCTGTGACATGTGTTGTCTGTTGATATCCTTGGATCATTTTCTACTATATGTTAACGTTTTTCTCTTTATCTGATAACTATTGATTTATTTATTTAGTTATTGATTTATAGTATGGGACTGTAATTTATTGAAGAGTTGGTCTGTGGAAGAAATCTACAGAAGGCTGTATCGATTTTTTTTATTACATATATCCATAGAGATACTTTATATTTATATTTAATTCATTCAAGTTTAGCATTATAAGGTCATGTAAAAAATCTTCTTTTTAGTGAGCATAAAAGCTTATATAGAGTCATTTAAGCTATACCAATTTGAGGTTTCAGTATTGTTCAAGAATATCTTTTTATGTATTGTCCAAATATTTATGCCAGAACAAAAGGCGCATGTCGATGTAAGTGTATATTTCAGGCATTTGTAGTATATCAGTTTACCAATGTGAATTGAGCTTTACTGCTAGATGCCACTAGGTCAAACATGGCTAAGCCTTAATATTATTAGCATTTCTCTTGTGTCTCTAATAGGCATTCACTTCATTCTACCTTATTTTATTACTGAGAGCCTTTTGGGGTTAGCATTTAAGTTTGTTGCATAAAATTAATATTATATTTGATATTCTCGCCAAGTCTAAAATTGTTGTATGGAAATTTAATTGTTTGGTAGCTTGGATATGAGGAAATATATATCCATTTAGGATCCCAAACTACCCATTTTTATATTAAAAACTTGAGATCATGAAAACACATCACCACTTGCACTCTTAGAAAGTTGAAGTGTTGAGTTGGAATCTCCAAATTTTCGATTCCATCCAAAAAATGCAGGAAGTGATACTGCAACCCACGAAACAAACTGGAATTAGTCTTGTGCATCATAACCTTTTAACTCTTATCTATAAGGTTAACTTATGAATGTCAATCAGTAGAGAAACTATATAATGTACAGATTGGCTTTTTATGTTTTTTTTTTTTTTTTTTTTTTGCACAAGATTTTGACTTTTGACTTTCTCGTTCCACCAGGGGCTCCATTGCATAGTGCAGCCAAGCAACGAAATAAGGAACCTGTCAAGCTCCTTATAGAAAATGGTGCCTTCCTGCCCCCCGACATTTTTGACCAGAGGTTCAATCCGACTCTCCATTACTGCAGTGGCCTGGAATAGGCTTATCAGATAAAGCAGCTTCAAGATGAAGGTTTATCTGGTGGTGAGACACATACATCTCCATGAATTTGCTTTGATTATACACACGCACACACACACACTTGTTTTATGATTTTAGTTTTTATGGCGGTAGTTGTCTCTTGAGTTCTCATCAAGTATCATTTTTTTTAATTGTCTGTAGGTCAGAATGGAGAATGACGGCATGCCTCTAGTGCATTTGGCAATAGCCTTTAAAGTGGCATCGTGTGTTGATCCTACCTCAATTCCTCTTATGGTGATGTAAACCTTGTTGGGGTCTTGGAATGAAAGTGTTGAAGTAGGCAATTATTCAGGGTGAGGGGAAGTTCTCTATTTTCAAGTCTCATTGCCAAGTCTCACTATTTGCATTTTCAGCATTTAATATTATGTCAATAAAGGCCTTTGGCTTTCAGTCATTTTTAGCATTCTTGATAGGATTTAATTTTTGTGTTATATAATGATTATATATTCCTTTTGGTTACTGTAAATCATAATGGAAAGAAATCCTATAAAAAATGAATGCTTCATGGGTTCCGAATGAAGAAAAGTTCGACTTTCCTTCTCCGAAAATGTACAAATAGAAGACCAGCACCCAAATTCTGCAAGTGTATAAATAGAAGAATTGTACCAAAAAATACTCGACTTTCCGAGATGGTTGTGTTGTCTACAGTACCCAAAAATATAAGAACAGGACCCAATATCTATGAAAGAGGCCTTTCAGTTCTTTGAAAATCCTTGAATGGATGTTGTTTACTTCATGTAGAATACCACTTAAGAATATCAGTATGATATATACTCTTTAGTACAAATAATAAAAGAGTAGTTTAATCTAAGTTAAAATCAAACAACAGCTAAACTAATTAGACTACACTCAAACTAGATCAATCATATAAAATATTGCTGCATGTGATTGGTCCCCATTATTATTTCTGATAGATGTATCTTCAACTTTTATCTTCAAAATAAAAAGAAAATAAAAACTTAAGATGATATTGGAGTTCTTAATTAATAACTTGAATTAGAATGATATGATATATGATTGTATTTTATCTATCCTGAAGAAAAGAACAGGTGATTTTGTAAAATTACATAGCACAACCCCACATTTAAATTTCTAATTATATGAGAGCTAAAAGCCTGTTCAGATGCATCATTTGATTTCTGGTGTACTAATGGTATGGAGTTCTATTTTTGTACAGGGGGAGATATGATACGCCATTAAAGAATGCACAAAGGCTTTGGAGCTGAAGTCTTCGTCTGTTAAAATGCAACATCTTGATTCATGGGGTAAAAATTTGATGCTGATTATTTACTATTTTCTTTTGTGCGTATAGTTTTCCTCTTGTATTCATTGTCAACTTATCATGGCAACTTTGTTTATCTATTATGGCAGTCAACAATTTTAATGCTTATAATTTTAGTTCATAACTAGCATACTCAGTATATTTGGACATCTATATCTATATTGTACACATTTATTAATTTTTTATCTTCTTTGTAGCAATTTGGATACTAGCACCTGCTTGTTGCACATCTTGAAATTTTTAATGATCTTCTAGTTGTGGTACAGTATAGTGTGTTGAGGACTTCAACATAATGTTAGATTTGTTTACCATATGATTCAACAAAAGCAACTCCTTTCTTTTAGTCCCACATGGGAAAGGAGAAGTCATTCTCATTTCCATATATTGCTTTACCCCTCTTAGTGGGTAAGTGGGCTTTGTAGGGGATGGACTAGATCTCATACAACCCGCGAGCGGGTGCGCGATTTAATGCGCGTTTTTACGCGTTTATTATTCGCGCACTTAGCACTTATTTTATTTTTCATTCGCGGAACGGACATGGGTACAAAGGTAATTTCTTAACTTATTTTATTTTTTATTTTTTATTTTATTTTCGTTGATTTGGTCTGGTGGGTTGCTGGTCTTCCGCGGAACCGTTCTCACGTAATCCCGTTACGGAAAGAGTGGGATAGGTTACGTGAGAGATATATCCAGGACACGATCCTGAGATCTGCAGAATAGAAATCAGTTTTTCCTTCTCTCTCTCTCGCTCTCTGTTCGGAACGAATCATCAATCGTACAGAGACGAAAAAGAAAAGGAAAACACCAGAACCTTAATTCCTCCAAAAATTCCTCCGTCCAATCTCTATTCTTCGGGCAAGGTTGTGATCGTTCGTGGGATTCGCCACCGGGTGCACGGTGAAGTGAATCGAAGGATTTGTTGTATCTCGGGGATAGATCGTCAGGAACCCACTGCACTGTTCGTGGGACGAAATTCTATTCTAAGGACAGCGTGTAACGTGTCTCGAATCCTATACTATTTCTTGTCTTTAATTTTATATCTTCCAATTTGCATTTTTAGGAGTTTTTACAACATTCTTAGAATAGAATTTTTTCGTAGCTTCTGTCTACTTTCTATTTTCTGGTTGAAAAATTCCTATCTACATGATGAACACCGTAGAAGAACTGACCACCAACATTCATAACTCTTCCAAACCGGAGAAGTTTGATGGCCTGAACTTTAAGAGATGGCAGCGTAGGATGACCTACTGGCTGACTTGCTTGAAACTGGTTAAGGTTCTCAAAAAACTAGAAATTCAACCTGACTTACACGAACCGGCGAGGACCTACGAATTAGAGTCCTACAGTGAGACAGACTTTATCTGTCACGGTAAAATTCTCAGTTGTCTTTCTGACACCCTCTATGATATATAATGCACTACCTCTACGTCTAGAGAGCTTTGGGAAGCTCTCGATAAAAAATACTCAAATGAAGGAGCGGGTTCTGAGATTTACATTGTTGACAGATTTTTAGAGTTTAAAATGGTAGATGAGAAGTCTGTTGTTGAACAGACTAATACCCTTCAAATTATCATACACGAGATGTCTCAGAAAGACATGCCATTTGCTGATAAGTTTCTAATTGTTGCCTTCATTAATAAACTTCCCCCATCTTGGAAGGAATTTGGTTTAAAACTAAAACATAATAAGGAACTCATGTCTTTAGACGACCTGTTTGTATCCTTCCGCATTGAGGAAGAAGGTAGAACTAGAGACAAGGAACCTCTAAGTACTGAATTCGAGGCAAAGTTACACATTGTTGAAACCAAGGGAAAGCCTAAGGGCCAACCCTATCAACAGAGGAACAACCCCCAGAACAGGAACCCTGCAAAGAAACAGTTTCTTAAGCCAAGAGCTGTGATTGGGAAAGACAACAGACCTAAGCGGGAATGTTACAACTGTGGTAAGCCTGGTCACTTTGCTAGGCAATGCCGCCACAGGAAGAAGGGTCAGGGATTTCAGAATTCCGATCGTCGAACTCCTGCAGACGCTACTGTTGTTCCACAGGCTCATGTTATCATAGCCGGGACCGAATCTATCGGTACCGATGATCAGAGGTTTGTAACCGTATGTTCTGTTTTTGAGTCCTCGTATCAGCCTACTAACTGGTAGGTTGATACAGGGGCAAATGTCCATGTATGCCCTAATATTGATTCTTTTTCCTCCTACCGACAGGTTGAGGACGGCGAATCAGTAGCTATGGGAAACTCGAGTGCTGCCAGAGTGCATGAAAAGGGAAGAGTGAACCTCAAGTTGTCTTCGGACAAGATTCTCCCTTTGCATAATGTGCAGCACGTACCGGACGTAAACAAGAACTTAGTTTATGGTTATTTGCTAAATAAACATGGTTACAAACTGGTATTTGAGTCTGATCGAGTTGTAATCTCCCTGAATGGTAACTTTATTGGGAAAGACTATGTATGTGGGGGTCTGTTTAAACTTTCTGTGGACATGCCTTGCAGTACATTAAATTCATGTTAAAATAATATTGCATCTACTTCTACTTCTGATTCAAATGCTCTCTTTTATAATACTGATAGTTGTGATGTTTGGCATGGTCGTTTGGGACGTCAATTTTAACTCTTTAAAGAGAATGTCTAAGTTACAATCGATTCCTAAGATTGACATGAGCAGGAATGAAAAATGTGAGATATGTACACAAGCCAAACAGTCCAGAAAATTCTTTCATTCTGTTGAAAGGAGTTCTCAGCTATTGGAGCTTATTCACAGCGATATCTGTGAATTTAACGGTATTCTCACTCGTAGTGGTAAACGGTATTTTATTACATTTATAGATGATTATTCAAAATACTGCCATGTTTACTTGCTTAGAACTAAAGATGAAGCTTTCAGTAAGTTTGTATCTTTTAAAGCTGAAGTTGAAAATCAACTTGAGAAGAAAATTAAAATTCTTAGGTCTGATCGTGGGGGTGAATACACATCTGCCGAGTTTGACTCCTTTTGTGAATTGCATGGCATTATACATGAGGTAATTGCTCCTTATGCTCCTCAACAGAATGGGGTAGCAGAGAGAAAAAATAGAACATTTCTTGATATGATTAATGCTATGTTAGGTAGCTCTGGTTTATCTGATTATTTGTGGGAGGGGAAGTCCTTTTTTCTGCATGTCATATTTTAAATAAAGTTCCTTTCAAAAAGACTGATAAGACCCCTTATGAACTTTGGAGAGGTAGAAAGCCATCTTTGAAATATTTCAAAGTGTGGGGGTGCCTTGCTAAAGTTTCTGTCCCTCCTACCAAGAAAAGAAAATTGGGACCAAAGACCGTAGATTGTGTATTTTTGGGATATGCCAGAAATAGTACTGCTTATAGATTTCTTGTAATTAAGAGTGAGGTAAATGGTATTGATGCTAACACATTTATGGAATCTAGGGATGCCACATTTTTTGAAAATATTTTTCCATTGAAAAATAGAATTTCTAGTTCTTCTATTTCTACACAAGTCCCTGTTGTAACCTCTAGTTCACAACCAGAGGAGATTACCCCAGTAGAACCCAGGAGAAGTAAAAGAACAAGACGAGAACCAAACCTAGGTGAAGATTTTTTCACCTACCTCGTTGAAGAGGATCCTATATCTTATCAAGGGGCTATGTTCTCAATCGATTCCTTATTTTGGAAAGAGGCCATAAATAGTGAAATGGATTCTATTATATCAAATAGAACTTGGGATTTGGTTAACCTTCCTGCAGGTTGCAAACCAATAGATTGCAAATGGATCTTCAGAAAGAAGTTAAGACCTGATGGATCTATTGAGAAATTCAAAGCCAAGTTAGTGGCTAAAGGGTTCAAACAAAGAGAAGGGGTAGACTTTTTTGACACTTACTCTCCTGTTACATGAATTGCTACAATTAGAATGTTAATAGCCATTGCATCTGTTCATAAACTGTTTATTCATCAAATGGATGTAAAAACTGCATTTCTGAATGGAGATTTACAAGAAGAGATCTATATGGAACAACCTGAAGGGTTTGTTGTTCCAGGGCAAGAACGTAAGGTATGCAAATTAATTAAATCTCTCTATGGGCTGAAACAAGCGCCAAAGCAATGGCATGATAAATTTGACAAGGTAATTCTATCATATGGTTTTGCTATTAATGATTCTGATAAATGTGTATATAGCAAAACTATTGGTAGCTCTTGTGTAATATTATGCCTGTATCTTGATGACATTCTTATTTTTGGTACTGACATGGATATTATTTATGATATCAAATCATTTCTGTCTCAAAATTTTGATATGAAAGATTTAGGACCTGCTGATGTAATTTTAGGACTTAAATTAAGTCGCACTTCTGAGAGAATTGGTATCTCCCAATCTCACTATATAGAAAAGGTTCTAAATTTTTTAACTATTTTGATTCTAAACCTGTAAGCACTCCATATGATGCAAGTATCAGGTTAAAGAAGAATAAAGGAGACAGTGTGGCTCAGTTGAAGTATTCTCAGCAAATCGGATGCCTGAACTATATTGCTAATCGTACCAGACCTGATATTTCCTACGCAGTAGGAAAGCTTAGTCGGTATACTGGCAATCCGAATAGTTCACATTGGACTGCCTTGGAACGGGTAATGAGATACCTAAAGGGCACGATGTCCCATAGATTATTCTATGGAGGATACCCATCTGTATTAGAAGGGTATACTGATGCGAATTGGATCTCCGATACATATGAGACCAAAGCCACAAGTGGATATGTATTCACATTGGGTGGAGCTGCTGTTGCGTGGAACTCTACCAGACAGACCTGTATTTCTAGATCTACTATGGAGGCAGAATTTATAGCTCTTGACCTCACCAGTGAGAAAGCAGACTGGCTTAGGAATCTGGTAACAGATATTCCTCTGTGGAGCAAACCAGTTCATGCTATCCCTGTACACTGTGACAGCCAAGCTGCAATAGCAAAGGCTCAAATGACAAGTTATAATGGAAAATCCAGACATATACGTCTGAGGTACAATCAGTGTAGTCAAAGGCGCGCCTAAGGCGCGCCTTGCTCCTAGGCTCAGGGGCAACGCCTCAGGGCACTCCGGGCAGGGTGCAATTCTTAAGGCGCACCTAAGGCGCGCCTAGGTGCGCCTTTTCCGAGCGCCCTGGAATAGCTAAGGCACGTCTAGGTGCGCCTTGAAAATCTTGTGAAAAAAATAACTATGTTTAGACATTTTTTAACTGTTGTACTGTTTTTAGACTATTTTTTGAACTGATGTACTTTTTTTTTACTGTTTTCTCTCTCACTCACTCAATTTAAAGTGATTCCAACCTAGATATGGGGGAATTTGAAGCACACATGTTTATCATTGTAGAAATCCGATGTGAATATATATATATATATATATATATATATATATATATATATATATAATTTTTGCTCCTCACGTCGCTCGGGCGCGCGCCTTAAGTGCGCCTTGCGCCTCGGGCGATTTGGACCATTTGCGCCTCGAGTGCGCCTTGCGCCTTTGACTACCTTGGGTACAATCGGGTGAAACAATTGCGATCCAGTGGAGTAATTACAATTGACTTCGTCAGATCAAAGAACAATCTAGCAGATCCTCTAACTAAAGGGCTCTCAAGGAGACTTGTGTTGGAGACGGCAAGAGGAATGGGGTTAAAGCCCATAGATTGAGTCACCTCAAATGCAACCCAACCTTTGATTGGAAGCACCAAGAAAAGGTTCAATGGGTAACAACAAAATTGATGTGTGACTGAAAACACTATATGATAGTAATTGTAAAGAACCATTCCTCTAATGTATAGTGTTGATCTGCAATAAATAAAAGGGTGATTGTAAAATCTCAATGAATCTGTGGCTTGTAAAGCAGGGTATATAAATTGCAGAATACCTAGAAAGATTCACCTATTTAAGAGTGAAAGTGGGACCGCTTTCTATGGGAACTCGGGCTGTTCTCTAGAGCTCTTAAGAAATCGAGATAGCACATGGCCGAAAAGTGCACAACTGTTGATACGATCAAATGCCTACAATTTATTTGTGTGTATGTTGAGTCTGTACAAGTAAGATCCTAAGTTCAAGATTTAAGTCATTTTGGGTCTGTATAGATGAGATGTATAACACTAAGGGGAGGTTCAAGTCCGGAAGACACCTTCCTCTGATACACAGTGTGATTGCCCATATCTTGTTTTCCTTCCTATATGTCCTATCGTGCTATACCTTCCTTTTTCTCTTATTGAATCATGTGGGGGATTGTTAGATTTGTTTATCATATGATTCAACAAAAGCAACTCCTTTCTTTTAGTCCCACATGGGAAAGGAGAAGTCATTCTCCTTTCCATATATTGCTTTACCCCTCTTAGTGGGTAAGTGGGCTTTGTAGGGGATGGGCTAGATCTCATACAACCCGCGAGCGGGTGCGCGATTTAATGCGCATTTTTACGCGTTTATTATTCGCGCACTTCGCACTTGGCACGCTTGCGCGCCGCGGAACGGACATGGGTACAAAGGTAATTTCTTAACTTATTTTTTTTTATTTTCGTTGATTTGGTCTGGTGGGTTGCTGGTCTTCCGCGGAACCGTTCTCACGTAATCCCGTTACGGAAAGAGTGGGATAGGTTACGTGAGAGATATATCCAGGACATGATCCTGAGATCTGCAGAACAGAAATCAGTTTTTCCTTCTCTCTCTCTCGCTCTCTGTTCGGAACGAATCATCAATCGTACAGAGACGAAAAAGAAAAGAAAAATACCAGAACCTTAATTCCTCCAAAAACTCCTCCGTCCAATCTCTATTCTTCGGGAAAGGTTGTGATCGTTCGTGGGATTCGCCACCGGGTGCACGGTGAAGTGAATCGAAGGATTCGTTGTATCTCGGGAATAGATCGCCAGGAACCCACTGCACTGTTCGTGGGGCGAAATTCTATTCTAAGGACAGCGTGTAACGTACCTCGAATCATATACTATTTCTTGTCTTTAATTTTATATCTTCCAATTTGCATTTTTAGCAGTTTTTACAACACATAATTGATCATCGGTCAGAAATGTGAGTCAAAAGTCCTGTAGCATAATCAAAATTGACAAAATCAGGATGAATTGTTATTGTTGTTATTATTATTGGTATTAGAAACTATGAGTTAATTATTGAAAATACAAGGACTTACTGTACTCCGTTGATTATCAAAAAATACAAAATCATATTATCTAATTATAATTGTACTTTTGATTTTTGATTTTTAATTTATTATCTAATGTCTTGTTGTTCTAATTCCTTTTTACTATTTGATTTTTAATAATGGCATTTGCTTGCAGCTGACCCGAAGGGGGCTACATGATCTAACATGGCATTTCCTGGTCTTGATTGGCCGACGAGATATAAGATCATTTTGGATGCTGCAGAAGAGCTCTCTTATCTGTACCATGAATGTGTGCCTGCGATAGTGCACAAAGACAAAGTCTAATAATATCCTCTTAGATGCCAACTTTGGGGCTCAAATGGCGGATTTTGGGGTTGCAAAGGTGATGGGCACCAAGGGGCCCAAGTCCATGTCTGTTATCGCCTGATCCTGTAGATATATTGTCCCAAGTTTTTTAGTGTCATCAATCCTTCTTTGACATCTAAAGCTTAATCAATAGTGTTCACTTGTTTGAGTGTGTATGTAAAGTATGCACTGGAAAAAAAAAAATAGTGTTCACTTGTTTTTCATGTATGCGTATGTAAAGTATGTATATACTCTTCGAGTAACAGAGAAGAGTGACATACAACTTTGGGGTTGTTATTTTGGAGCTAGTGACCAGAAAGCGTCCGATCAATATGGAATTTGGTGAAAAGGACTTAGTAAAATTGGTGTGTGGCACATTATAAGAATGTATTTGTATGATAATTGTAATCAATATATTTATTTATAAATTATATATTTTTTTAAAATGGAAACACAATTAACAACGTTTAAAAACTGTTGTAAGTTAACATTTTAACAACTTCTCAAAACATTATAAATTTCATTTACAATTTCTTTTAAATTATTGTTGATATTACAATTACAACAAACAAATATTATTTACAACGTTTGACAAACATTATTGAATAATATATACAACACTTTTCAAAATTATTTTACAATGTTTGTAAACTATTGTTCAAACTATATGCACAATGTTTACTGAATGTGGTAGATATTGTTTCTACCACAGCTGTAGAACGTTGTTGAAATTATATTTACAATGCTTATAATATGTTTTAAAAAAGTATTTTTACAATACTTGGAAAATGTTGTAGAAAGCTTTTTGTCATATTTTATAAATTTCAACAATGTTTGCAAATTGTTGTAGAAAGAACTTCCACAATGTTTTCACAACGTTCAGACGAACGTTGTGGAAGATATCCTCCCATTTTACAACCTTGGATATAATAACCTTCTTTTAAACATTGTGAAAGACCTTTTACAACGTTTTTTCAACATTGTAAAAGGGATTTTTTCTTGTAGTGAACCTAAATTAGCCATGCTACAATCGCCGACTAACTATGGTGATATCCGTGCAAGAAGATATAATAGGTATAGATTATATCAGGAACATGTTCGCGCATACGTGCGTAAGATAGCACCTCTGTAGAATAATATGAAGTATCAGCACAGATACAAGTAGTCAGGTCAGGTTACATGAATAATCAATCAATCATATCTGTCAGGTCAATTGTAATACTCTATTCACTTGGTAGCATATATACCAAAGTATGTACATATATGATGTATATTGTACTAGTCAATCAGGAATAGTGCTAGGGTCTATAGGTTCACAAGAGATCTATACTCACAGATTTGATAGTCAAAGAGGCTCCTAGATATCAAGATAAATGTTAGCTACAACCTACACAAGGCTAACAATCAACCAATACTATCACTAGACTATAGTAGGAAGTCATTAAACATCACACGAGGAGAATCAAATGTCATCCGGGACAAAAAAAACTGAGCAAAATATAATTTTGGGCACTAGAGAGGTATATTGACGATATAATGAGGTATACCGGCGGTTTATTGATAAAATCAAATTTGAAACAACATGCTTCAAAACCCCACAGACGGTATACTGCGGTATACCGACAGTATGCTATCTGCGTTGTAAGGGCACATGAACGCACGGGAATTAGAATTTTTGAACCAAATCATGCTCCAATTTGAGTTTAATATCACTTATTCAATTTTTGTTACACTAGGTGCATTTTAGCGTTGCATCAATAATTAAAATACTACACTAGCCTTTGTTGTCCAACAAATTTCACACTCTTAATCTAGGCAGACAAAACTTCAATCTTGATATTTGTGTCACTCACAAAACACTCTCTTATGCTATAATTTAATCACACAATATTTGTCATAAGTCATACATAAGCTTAAACTTGTAACCTTCCTAATCGAATTTGGAGACCCAACTTTAAATTGTTCCTCAAGACCCCTATAGGACTATGACACTATAATTAACTTACCACATCCATGACATTGGTGTCACACTCAAATAGACTTCTACATACTTTAATTCAATTTTATATCACATATAGCACAAATTCTATTCCTATTGAGATACCGGTTTGACCTAGCTCAAACCTAGTCCAAACTCAACCTAGACACTCATACACCCTCACATGGTTCATGATAAATATTATATATCATTTTTCACTCTATAAAAATACCAAATATCAAGATACACCATTATAAACCTTACACTTGACAAATTAGAAAATTATTTCAGTCCTATACAATTTGGACTTGATCCAACTTCACACCCCACCTATTAACCATTATAGGTTGGACTCAAGTATGATCAAGTACAGTAAATATGCAGCGAACTTCCCCACTTGTCCAACTTCCATAACCCCCAAACACCCTTAACACTTCCTTTTTCATAACTTACAAAAACAAAACCTAACCATTACTCTCCTCACAACCATTCACCTCCCCTCATAATGGCTAGCCACCCATAGACTTTCCCTTACTTTATTACCTCATAACACCCAAACAAAACATCTTCCTAACTCTCTTCCTTACATTTTTTTTTCACAAACCATCTCCAAAATCCTTCTCTATTTTCCTCCACACCTCCATCTATCCAGCCCTTACCAGGCTGAATTCTAATTCAGCTAGACTCCACCAATCTGGCCATATCTCCCTCCACATGAAGTATCATTCTCTCAAATTTAGTATGCTTCTTTCTATCTCTGTCCTTAACACTTTCTCTTCACAAACCCTCCATCAAAACTCAAGCTAACTTTCTCAAAATAGCACCTCCATCAGAGGTGTTCAGGCTGAATCTGAATTCAGCCAAAGCACTACTCAGGCCACTCGACCACCTCCAAAGCCTCCAAACTACTACTACAGTATCCACATCTCCTTACTCTACCTATACTTAACAAGTTTACTTTATAACTCAGCACCTAAATCATCCCACAACTCCCCCAAATATCCCCTACAAATCGAAGACATCCTGCTGAACCCGCCAGCAATAGTACCACTTCAACACCTTGTTGCCACCACTTTCAGCACCAAAACTCCTTCAAAAACCACCATATCATCATACTCTATCTCTCTCCTAATCTCTCTAATTACCACTTCACTTGGAGAAATATATTGAATCCCCGGACAGCAACTACGAGCCGAAGTATTCAAATATGGATAGATTTGTGCAAGCAGTGGACAGTCCTCTTTTTTCCTTTTTATTTTACTTTAGTAAGAGCTCAAACTCCACCTACTCAACCCTATCAAAATGTACTTAACATCTTTCTTTAATTTCACCAACTTTCTATTCAGATTTTTTTATGATATTATACCAAGAACACTTATTACTTCTCATGTCTAGACTTGAATGTTATTTATGCACTTGTTGTCCTATTCACTTTGCCATGATCTAAAATCCAAGCAACCACATGCAAAATATTATTTTTTAAATCCAACTTTCACGAAATTCCAGAATATATTAGTTATGTTTAGGGTGTTATATATAAATAAATGCATTGATGAGACATAATTAAATGTGTACAAATAGTAGTGCACTTTGTCTAGATTTTGTGCTAGCTAGTTTTATTATTTATAAAAACTACGTTAGAATATTGAAGATGCCATAATAGGGCTGTGCACTATATGTAGTAGCATTTTTACACATGATTCATGATAAATGCAAGTTAGTAATGAGGTATATGCCATGATCTTATTATAAATTCAGATTTGACTTATCTTTGTATACTTGACATTTTGTAGTACAACGAGAGTTGTATATAGTTGGATGAATGGATATACTTGAGGATAGAGTAAGTGATTATTTGTGATGACCCTAACTTGACATATTGTTAATGCTCATATGTTCATATTTTAATAGACAAAATATACCCTAGGTTAGTTGACATAGTTTGACACTTAGTGAATAGCAAGGTTGATAATATGTTGTATATGGAATCCTAATGTGAGAACAC
This sequence comes from Iris macrosiphon, assembly GCA_036927795.1. Classification (NCBI taxonomy): domain Eukaryota; kingdom Viridiplantae; phylum Streptophyta; class Magnoliopsida; order Asparagales; family Iridaceae; genus Iris; species Iris macrosiphon. The sequence continues at coordinate 114,046,603 of JAYESA010000011.1, forward strand.
CTAGTACCTACATGAACCTTAGTTATAACCATGCTTATGTTATATGAGAAGTTGTACATTTAGAGGACTTGATGATGTTATATGACTAGTAGGCTTGGTGTTTACACACTTTCTTGGTCCTTGACTAGTGAACCTTAGCAAACCTACTTAGTTAGAACCCCTAATTAATTTAGACTATAAATAACTGATGTCATTGTGTAAGTTGGACCCTTGATTAATTTAGACCATAAATGTCTAATAATTAATGACGTATAGTAGTTGTACTCTTGTACATGCTTAGTGAACCATGTCATAGTGACTGATGTAATATTACTATATATATATATATATATATATATATATATATATATATATATATATATATATATATATATATGCTCTTGGGGTTGTTCAGACTTGGATGCCAGAGCAAGTTCTTTCCATTGCAGCTTGGAGTTCCTAGCAAGATACATTGCCAGCTTATTTTACTGTACAAATTTAATTGTTTATATTATATGATTCTACTCTGGATAATATAGTATTATTGTGAGCATCTGAGTATGACTCTGGTGTAGTAGATGAATGCGTCGATGAGTATATAATACATTAACCTAGATTTGGGGAGGTATTATATTATTTTCCCAAGCCCCTGGCATGTCTTATTCATGACACATTCATGTTTGGTGCGTGTTATCATATCTGACTGGCTATCGGTACGTTCGACACGTATGACGGTACCGTACATAGTTTTTGGCATTAAAATATTTGACTGGCATTGTAAATACGACTTGGACATATGCATTGGGCGGGGAGGACAACTAGAGACGTATGGGACACATAATATCGATACTGTAATATCTATGGATATACAGAGATTGATGGTAACCCTTTATCAGATGTCACTTCCGACGGAAATATAGGCTTGTATATAGATATATTCAGACTATCAGCGTTCTTCGGAGCATTATGGTATTTATTTAGTAGAAACCACGTTTGATGGGACGTTATGGCAGTTATCTATGCCTACGCCTACCCATGCATACCAAGGTTGTCCTTAACTTGCATTCATATAGATGGTTAGGTTACCCTACTTATTTGCACAGTATTACTTTCGGCATGTACCATTTCTATCTTGTTACGTCCCACTGAGGACCTGGTTTCCTGCCAGGTTATCTGAGTTGGACTAGAGATCTTTTGTTGGATGGTTGATGAGTGCTCATTCCCTTACATGTATTATCCTTCTAGTATATGTATATGCTTTATTTTTGTAGACTCGTGATATTTACTTCGAGTCTATTCGGAAAGTATGATTATTAGGCTGCAGACTAGTAGTCATATTCACCTTTCTTTTATTCATATCATATAGATTGAGATATAGATAGTTTATAGACATAGATATTAGCTTGATCACTTGACCGTGGACAGCGTAGGTGCACTTCGTCGGTCCATTAAATTGAAAAGTCCTACAAAGTCGTACCAGCTGGCCATTGTCACGTGTCTGATTCCATATTTTTGTGACTGGGGCATGACATGGTTTTAGTGATGGCCCATGCAGGTCAGAGCATATCGTTTCGATTACGTTATTGTACCGAACGAGCCTGCGATTTAGGATTAATATTGAATAAGATCTCAATCCATAACTGATTTTAAAACTCCTCTTATATTTGATAATCGTCCTTGGACTTTATAATTGTATTCGTTCATTTCTCTCGATATCATTATCATTGTTTCTCATCTCTCCTTATTTCGGAGAGATGGACGTTCGTGCGTGGTGATTCCCTCCAGAAGTAGATCCTCATCAAGGCAGAAGAAGGCATGCTTGAGATAATTTTCTTGAGAAGATGGTTACATATAGTAGAGGAGGTTAATAGGTTCTTTCTTGATATTAGAGCTAGTATAGATTGTTGGCATAATAATTGGACCTTGAAGTAGAGGCTTAGAACAAAACCTTACCCTTACCAAAGGAAAAAGTGATTTAGAAGTATTAAAAGTTAGAAAGATGGTTTGTTCTAATGCTTTGGAATATCTTATGGAATATATAGCTAGATGCTGGGGATTAGTTGAGGGCCACGATTGTGATATAAGGAATGATATTATGACTTTAAGAAAACAAAATTTTATGTGGCAGGCCATAATAGTTAAATCTCTAGTTGTTACTTTTAGTATCAAACATAGATCTTAGTATCCCCATAAATTACTGATGACCATAGGACTAGACTAAATAGATAGGTAGATTGCTAGAACTAATATTTGAATAATTAGATAACTTGAGTGCTATGATATAGCTTTCAAAATTAGGTTAGATGTACTTGACTTATTTGGGTTGCCGGTGTTAATTGGACTCGTGTGTCCCACCATTGATGACTTAGGTAGATAAGCTAGTATCTATAATAGAACAACCAGGTTGAAGGATGAGAGTTTTGATAGATGTTATAGTTTTGAGTTAGATATAGTTAATTGCCTATAATGGATGAAAAGTTGTAACCAGATGGTACCCGTGTAGTTTGGATAAAGGGTATACATGGAATAAACTAGGAGAAACCTAAAGTTTGAGGTAAAGAAGGTAGAATGGCAACAAGAAGAGATTCACGAGAAGCACCTGGCCTTGAGCATTTTAAATTAAGAGGAGAATCTAGGAAGGACTGAAAATTTTATCACTCGGTAGAAGCCTAGAAGATCTATACTATGAAGCATAAAGTACTAGGCCATGATTGGCAAAGCTTATAGTAGAAAACCAGATTAACATACTAGAAGGATATGAAGGTGTGTAGGAAACAAATAATAAGGGAAATATATTATGGTCGCATAATCCAAGGAGAAGGAATTGTGATATAGATTTGAGGGATAATAATTTTAGTATTTATGAATTATAATGCTTTTAGAATTTGAGAATTTTGTGGTGAGTAAAAATTATTGATCAGTCTTGAAGTAATACAAATTTTAAGGAACTAAACACAGGTTCATATCACATACTGACTCATTGATCATTCTGTAGAGGATTAGTACAAGACCTTAGATTATAGATTGACACATGGGTAGGGAGTGTAAATAGAAGATAGTATTCTAATAGAAATGCTAATTTAATATTATGGATTTACACATAAACTTCTTAGGGTCAGGGATTTAGATTTTTATTAATAGGATATGAGCGTGTTGGACCAAATCCTTAGTAGTAGGTGATGACATGTAAACCTATTTCCAATTTATCCTAGTCGATAGATTTTCGAATTTTAGAAATCATATTCTCATTATTATTGGTTATATTTTTATCTAAGGTATTTAGAATGATTGAATAGATATTTAGTGCATAATTTCTATATTTATTATTATTATTATGTATTTGAATAAAGACTTATGTTATATTTCATTATATATCTCCTAGAAATCGTTGAGTTGAGTTTGTAGACTAGGTATGACTGACTGGCTAGATTAGACTTATTGCTGCTAAGAGGATACTATAGGTTGATGATGTTGTACCTAGAAAAGTATGATGAGGCATTAACAGTCTTAGCTACAGAATAAATAATTTAGATACTACATAGGTGCCGTTAAAGATTTTGTACTTATAAGATTTTAGTACCTAACCCATGCACTCCTTCAAGAGTAAATGTATGACATTATTTTCTTTATAGATATTGGAAGATTTAAATTGAGATCATGTTGCGGCATCCTGGAGTAACCTAGGCCTATATGTGGCAAATTTCTAGATAATGATTAACATGATAACAATGATGAGATAATACATGGTGGTAAGAAGATATTTTGAGGACCAAATGCCATAGATGATTAAACTTTATGTATATGACAATATAAGACTTAGAGAATGGATATGAATAAGTACTAAGTTGTGTTTATATAAATAAAGATATATTTAGTTCGTTAATGGGGATTTGATTTTGAATTTCGAGAACGAATTTTTTTTAAGGTGGATAGATTATAAACCCTCTCGCCCAAATTTTAAGTATACATAGCTTAGTTAGATATTATGGTTGATTTAGAGTTGGTTAGGACTAGAAATTTGAGTTTAATATCACTTATTCAATTTTTTTTATACTAGGTACACTTTAGCGTTGCATCGATAATTAGAATACTACACTAGCATTTGTTGTCCAACAAATTTCACACTCATAATCTAGGCAGACTTCAATCTTGACATTTGTGTCACTCACAAACACACTCTTTTGTGCTATAATTTAATCGCACAACATTTGTCACAAGTCATACCTAAGCTTGAACTTGTAACCTTCCTAATCGAATTTGGAGACCCAACTTTGACCTGTTCCTCAAGACCCCTATAGGACTATGACACTATATTTAACTTACCACATCCATGACATTGGTGTCATACCTAAATAGACTTCTACATACTTTAATTCAATTTCAAATCACAAATAGCACAAATTCTAGTCCAATTGAGATACCAGTTTGACCTAGCTCAAACCTAGTCCAAACTCAACCTAAACACTCTCACACCCTCTACATGATTCATGACAAATATTATATACCATTTTTCACTCTACAAAAATACCAAATGTCAACATACACCACTCTAAACCGTACACTTGACACATTAGAAAATTATTTTAGCCCTACACACTTTGGACTTGACCCAACTTCACACCCCACCTATTAACCATTATAAGTTGGACTCAAGTGTGCTCAAGTATAGTAAATATACAACCAACTTCCCCACTTGTTAAACTTTCATAACCCCCAAACACCCTTAACACTTCCTTTTCCATAACTTATAAAAAAAAAAACCCAACCATTACTCTCCTCTTAACCTTTTACCTCCCCTCTTAATTGCTAGTCACCCATACACTTCTCCTCACTTTATTACTCATAACACATGAACAAAACTTCCTAAATCTCTTTCGTACATTTTTTTCTTCACAAAAAATCTCCAAAATCCTTCTCCATTTTCCTCCACACCTTCATCTATATAGCCCTACCCAGGCTGAATCCTAATTCAACTAGACTCCACCAATACGGTCATATCTCTCTTCACAGTATGTATCTTTATATCAAATTTATTATGCTTCTTTATCTCCATGTCCTTAACACTTTTCTTCATAAACCTTCCATCAAAAGTCACTCTAACTTTCTCAAAATAGCCCATCCATCAGAGGTGTCCAGGCTGCATCAAAATTCAGATAAACAACTACTCAGGCCACTCTACCCCCTCTACAGCCGCCAAACCTCCATCACAGCACCAACATCTCCCTTCTCTACCTATACTTAATAAGTTTCATTTATAAATAAGCACCTAAATTATCCCACAACTCCCCCAAATACCCCCTACAAACCGAAGATACCCTGCTGAACCTGCCAGCATTAGTACCACTTAAACACATTGTTGCCACCAATTCCAGCACCAAAACCCCTTCAACAACCACCCTATCCTCATACTCTACCTCTCCCCTAATATCTCAAAGCCCCAGAGCACTTGGAGAAATGTTTTGAAGCCCCAGACAGCAACTACGAGCCAAAATGTTCAAATCTGGACATATTTGTGCAAGCAATGCACAATCCTCTTTTTTCTTCCCATTTTACTTTGGTAAGAGCTCAAACTTTACCTACTCAACCCTATCTACATTTAATTAACATCCTTATTTAATTTTACCAACTTTTTATTTATATTTTTATGATATTACACCAAGAACACTTACTACTTCTCATGTCTAGACTTGAATGTTATTTATGCACTTGTTGTCCTATTCACTTTGCCATGAACTAAAATCCAAGCAACCACTTGCAAAACATGATTTTTTACTCCAAATTTCACTAAATTACAGAATATATAAGTTATTTTTAGGGTATTATATATAAATAAATGCATGGTTGAGGCATGATTAATTGTTATTCAAATAGTAGTGCACTTTGTCTAGATTTTGTTCTAGCTAGTTTTATTGTTTATAAATAATATGTTAGAATATAGAAGATGTCATACTAGGGTTGTGCACTATATGTAGTAGTGTTTTCATATATGATTCATGACAAATGCAAGTTAGAAATCAGGTATATGCCATGATCTTATTATAAATTCAGAATTGACTTATCTATGTATACTTGATATTTTGTAGTACAACGAGAGTTGTATATAGTTGGATGAATGGATATACTTAGGGAATAGATTATGTGATTGTTTGTGATGACCCTAACTTGACCTATTGTTAATACTCATGTGTTCATGTTTTAATAGACAAAATGAACCCTAGGTTAGTTGACATAGTTTGACACTTAGCGAATTGCAAGGTTGATGATATGTTGTATATAGAAACCTAGTGTGAGAATACCTAGTACCTACATGAACCTTAGTTATAACCATGCTTATGTTATATGATAAGTTATACATTTAGAGGACTTGATGATGTTATGTGACTAGTAGGCTTGGTATTTATACACTTTTTTTGTCCTTGACTAGTGAACCTTAGCAAACCTACTTAGTTAGGAACCCTAATTAATTTAGACTATAAATAACTGATGGCATTATGTAAGTTGTACCATTGATTAATTTAGACCCTAAATGTCTAATGATTAATGACGTATAGTAGTTGTACTCTTGTGCATGCTTAGTAAACCGTGTCATAGTGCTGATGTAATATTACTATATATATATATATATATATATATATATATATATATATATATATATATATATATATATATAGGCTCTTGGGGTTGTTCAAACTTCGATGCCGGAGCAAGTTCTTTCCATTGCAGGTTGGAGTTCCTGGCAAGATACCTTGCCAGCTTGTTTTACTATACAAATTTAATTGTTTATATTATATTATTCTACTCTGGATAATATAGTATTATTATAAGCATCTGAGTATGACTCTGGTACAGTCGATGAGTAGATAATACATTAACCTAGACTTAGGGATATACCAAAGATTTAGGACGATATTATATTATTTCCCCAGGACCCTGTCACTTCTTATTCACGACACATTCATGTTTGGTGATGTTATCGTATCCGACTAGATATCGATGCATTCGACACGTATGATAGTACCGTATATAGTTTTTGGCATTAGAATATTTGACTGGCATTATAGTTACGTGATGTTCATGTTGTGTATATGACTTGGACATATGCATTGGGCGGGAAGGACAAATAGAGGCGTATAGGACACACAATGTAAGCCCCCTGATTTTCAGTAATTATTAATTTAGATTTTTTGTAATTTTCTGGGATTTTTCTGTAATTAAAACCTAGACCTTTGGTAATTAATATTAAAATATTATGGAAATAATATTTTATGGTATAAAATGGAAAATCGGACATAGGGTAATTTTCTGTGAATTTATTGGACATCGGAATCATTTTTAAAGCCCTGAAAACTGATATAGAATTAAACCGAATTAAACCCGTGCCAAACGCCCGACATCCCCATGAGAGCCGAAGCCAAGCCCAAGGAGCGTTGACCCAGCCCAAATCCTAGGTCAAATCCTAGTCCAATTTCTGTATGTATAAATACATAATTTTTTAAGTTTTTCTCCACAAATAAAAAGAAAAAGAAAATAAAAGAAATAAATCCCTAAATCCTAACCTAATCCTAACCCTAAGCCGCCACCCTCTGCCGACCCCTCTCCGGCGCCGCCCAGCCTCGTCCACGCCGACCCCCTCGGCCCCAGCGCCGGCCATCTCTCCCGACCACCCTCTCATCCACTCCCCCGCAGTAGCGGCGGGCCAGCCCGCCTCCGTAATCTTCCTCGCCCCCGCCTAGCCCCGACCACGACCCGCCGCCTAGCCCTCACCCGCTGCCCAGCGCCGCCGACGACGTTGCCCCGCCACGCCCCGACGTCGTCGATCTCTCCGCCTCTGCCCAGCCGCCCATCTCACAGCAGCCCTTCGCCCACGGTCGCCGACCAGACTCCTATCTCATCCCCTCGACTCCGGCGCGCCGCCCGTGTCCGCCCTCATCCCCCATCTCTGCCGCTCCCCCGCGACCTCGCCGCAGTCTTCCTGATCTCCGCCGACCCCGAAGCTGCTCCGCCCAGCAGCTGACCCGCGCCCTCCACAACAGCGGCCAGGCGAGACCGCTCCGCTCCGCCTTGCCGACGACCCCGCTTAACCGACGAGCCACCCTCCGTCGACCAGTACGGCCAGACTCCAGCGGCCCTAAACCCTAGGAGCAGCGGACACGAAACAGTACAGCAGACACAGCACCGGACACGGACGCAGGACACGAAGCAGGACTCGGACACGACTCGGACACGACTCGGACACGTGGAAATCAGTCTTCACGGAGCCCTGTTCAGGTAACATTTCCTCTCACCTCGTGATTTCATTTTCGATTCCGTCAGTTGCGTAGCGTAGACTGTATGACCCTCTCGGTGCCCGTGCAACCCGCTCGGTGCATCCGTCCTATGGTGATCGCACACCGCGATCCAAAAACAGGAAAAACAACGCCATGTTTCACCCCAGAACTGAGTGCGCCCCGCCAAACGGGATGACTTGGTCGCACGCGGTCTTTACTAAAACGTGCGCGACGTTGATACGGACGTGTAGGATTTCACAGAAGTCGATTCGGATGTGCGTGCACACCAGAATCAATGCGTATCCGCGGACACCGTCCCGTATCCGTCAGTTCTGGAACGCGCTGTAACTTTGTGTACACACGTCGGATCGAGACGAAACTTGCGCCATTGGACTCATAGCGATACGCTGGTCCTGAGACCCAAGTTTGGTTTGATTCTGAGAACGTTGACAAAATCGCGTGTCGTGGGCCCCACAAGCTCTATTTGACGGACGATTTTGTGATCGGCTCATCGGAATCTAATTCTGGAAGTTCCGTTGGATTTGTATCATCGTTCCTGACTTATTGACGCTGAGTTTGACGAATTTGGAGACCTTTGACCCTGGCACTCTTTTCGGTGCAAAGTGGCCCATATGTGGACCCCGCTTTGGCTAGAAACTGTCATTTTTGCCCTTGTGTCCAAATTGGACTCAAGGACAGGCATTTCTAACTATTTGATATTTTCTGAATCTAATGGTGATATTTATTTCAGCAACCGAAGTAGTACCTGCAGATCATACTGAGACCAGAGCTACAGTTGGAGCCAGAACCCCAGGCAAGTGTACCTTGCCAAATCCTGCAGTTTTGCTACTTATTTCCTTGACTTAGTTATACATCAGTGGGTAAGTATACCTTGCCAACTTGGAGTTCTTGTTGCATATTTTCTTGCTTTATTTATATTGCTGTGCATGCTTGACCTAGGACCGTGTGACTTACTTCGCGTCCGATTATTAGTCGGATGCCAATACCGTACGCGATGTTGTGTATTATCATCTAGAGATGGACATTCGTGACCCTTTGCATTCTCATACTTGTCTTATCAAGTACACTATAATCCAGGACACTTGATACTATTCATGGACAGGATCTTCCTGAGATATTCATGGTGATTCTGTATAGGATACAGACTTTATGGCATTGACATTATATTCCTAGATACTATATGACTTGTTGCATTAGATACGATCGTGCATGACATGGACATGAGGTATCATGGACATAAGACGTGTGATTACATTGGGTGGGGAGAGACACACAGGCTACAGGCTGATCATATATATACACCCCTATTATTGTGAGGCACAAGACTCTGAAGCCCGAGCTTGGCCCATTACTCATTATTACTGCTGCTACCGGCTCCCCGACACAGAGCTTGTAGTGGCTTCAGCCTAAGTTCTAGTGCTGCTCTCATCTTGCATATCACTTAGCTGGTTATTTAGTACTCCCCTCTTGTTCCATCTATTGCTAGAGAGACCCGCAGGCTACAGGTTGACTATAGTATGTCGGCTACTCAGTCTCCCGCTGAGCTAGACCATCTCATGATACCACTGCTACCGGCTCTCCTACACAGAGCTTGTAGTTGTTTCAACCTGAGTACTATTGATGTTCTCTCTTGTATTTCACACAGATGATTACATACTTACCCTATTTATTTTATTATTTGCTGCACTGCATTTATTTTAGCATGAGCTTTCTTGTACCTTGCTATGTCCCCTGAGGACCTGGATCCGGATTATGTCCCCAGGATTTACAGACGAGATCTATCCCGAGGTATACGGGACCGCAGCAGGAGCAGATACAAGAGCTAACACAGGAGCTGTACCGACCTTCGAGGACGAGATCACACCAGAGGACTTCTCCTGAGTATTGGCTTTATATACTCATTTATTTCTATTTCCAGTTCCTTTATTTTCCAGTATATTGCATTTATGTATCAGACTTGTTCTCGAATTATTCTCCGAGACACTTTTATTGAGTTTTGTTAGTTATTCCTATTTGCATTATTCTGGCATTTGATCTGTGATTATCTGTTGTGGATGAGATTAGCATAGACTGTGACTTGTGTCATTGGACCTATTTATTCTTATATTACAGCTTAAGCATGCCCCGATGGATCCATTAAATTGGGTTTGTCCATCGGTGTGTGCTGCTGGCCATTATCTCGCGTCTGGTCCCTCGGTATTTTGGGACTAGGGCGTGACATGGTTTTTGTGGTGGCCCATGCAGGTCAACAACTAAATTGTTCCGTTTCAACTTAGGGACCGAGCAAGACTGCAATAGGAATAGGATAAGTTTTAGGATCTCATCTACTTGCTTGAAACGTTCTTGATATCTATATCAAATTTAAATTAATTTCTTGACTCGTATCCTGCCTTGATTCCTGAGCGCCCTTATAGTTTATTTTGGTTGCAGAGAAATGAATCCCCAAGTCGGCGAAGAGACTCATCCAGGGCCACAACAAGGTGTTGTGGTTACCCATGAAGATGAAGTGACACCAGTTGGTGCAGGTCAATCATCACAACAACGTAGTCCAGCAAGTCAGCATACCTCGAGGATCCAGAAAGATGAAGTTCCACCATCGACGCAGTTTACTTCACCGATGCCTACCGTTCCACAAGGGCAGGCTATGGACGAACAACAAATGTTTCGAATGTTCTACGCGATGATGCAAGCCCATCAGAAGGTTCAGAAAGAAGCTCAGCAGATCCAAGCGGAGAAGTTCATCGATAGATTCAGCTCAGAGTTACGGAAGTTAATCAGCCCCGCTGCAACTACCTTAGACGAGGATGTTCTTACTACAGCAAGACCCATGGAGTGCGACACAAGGATAGGGTCCAGCCAGAAGCGGCTGTATACATCAGCACCAGACCAAGCACAATAATAAAGAGTTGCAAAGCGACCACAGATGAATCCACCACCAAGAGCAGCACCTAGAGCCTTATTTCTTCCTACTTGTCAGCATTGTCGCAAGATAGGCCATATTAAAAAAGAATGCAGACGCAAGTTAGGATTATGCTTGATTTGTGGAACCAATCAACACTTAGCCAAGGATTGTCCTCAGCATCAAGAGAAAGCATTGATGATTCAACAACCAGCCACATCAGCACCAGTCGGAGCACCACGGGAAGAAATTGCAAGGAAGTCTCACATGCAACAGCCACCAGAAGTACCTCCTCAAGAAATACCTGTCTGTCCATATTGTCGCAGGCGAGGCCATATAGAGAACGAGTGCAGACACAAAAGTAAATTATGTTTAGCTTGCGGATCCAGTTAGCATTTATTAAAGGAATGCCCCGAGCGTCGAGAAAGATAGCTAATGTCACCAGCACCAACGCCAGCCTCTCCAGCATTGGAAGCACCGCAAACGAGAGTTGAAGAAGTCAGACCACCAGCCCCACGAGGGAATCAGCCGAGGCCACTCTTGGCACCACAAGCAACACTCTTCCAGCAGGCTCAACAACAGTAGAGGAATCAACTGCAAGAACGTGAACAAGCCCCAGCAATGACTTTGGAAGACGCACAGACCCATGGAGTAGCTAATGCGCGTAATTTATCGTAGTTATCTATTTATCGATTTGTTTTATCTCGTGCCTATTGGTTCGTGACCTCAGCCTTAACCTATGTAGTTTTGAACTTGCTAATAATTTAAAACCTAGATTATTTTTATAATTGATAACTGTAGAGATTATAGGGTCTTTTGTTATTGTGCTTATTTTGTGTTATTTTTGTGAACTTGAATTAAGTTGTACCTCCTTCCATCCTCATCTAGCGTACTTATATTTTATATACTACCTTGACTTATGCTGCTATATTATAGCCTAGTTTTTGCAAGCCTATTCTTTATCAAGCTTGTTCAGGATATATGTGTTATTGGGGCCTGATCGACACACTAATACAATTGTCTATTCAGAATCAGGGTATTACGGTCTGATCAACCTTAGTACATTTTGGTTCGCTCTTCGCACTACTTCACGTGGATTGAGATATATAGTTGACTAGTATACTTGCCCTCTAGATACGTCTGAATATATCGTATCAGTTACATAACTGTACTAATACGAGCATGCGAACAAGGATTACCAGAATAGGATTTCAATCCACAATTATCTTGACAAATCCCATTTGAATCCGTTAAACGCCTTGATCCTGATACTTCTATTATATTACCTCACACTTGAACTCTTTATTATTGATCTCCGTCTTTTCTTATTTCGGAAAGACGAAACATCGTGCTCGGTATAAGATTGATATATAGACAGTACTAGATATACCCCACAGGCCGGTCGCAGTGTTGATGACCCTTTTATATATGATTAAGGGAATATCATAGGTGATATGTTTGGTGTTAAAGACTTGAGGATTCAATACCATGATTAAATAAATTGGGACATAGCTTTATTAGATGTATAGCCTTAGATGATAGATGGGTAAAATTTAAGTTGGGTAGAGACCGCAATGTTCACTTGAGAGGAATCCTTTAGACTGTAATCAAGTGAGATTGGATAGGGAGAACCCTACCATATTTTAATTTCGAGGATGAAATTTTTATAAGTTGGGTAGATTGTAAGCCCCCTGGTAATTATTAATTTGGATTTTTCGTAATTTTCCGGGATTTTTCTGTAATTAAAACTTAGGCCTTTGGTAATTAAATGATTTTTAATTGCTATTAATTAATATTAAAATATTATGGAAATAATATTTTATGGTGTAAAATAGAAAACCGGACATAGGATAATTTTCTGTGAATTTATTGGATACCGGAATCATTTTTAAAGCCCTGAAAACCGATGTAGAATTAAACCGAATTAAACCCTTGCCAAACGCCCGACATCCCCATGAGAGCCGAAGCCAAGCCCAAGGAGCGTTGATCCAGCCCAAATCCTAGGTCAAACCCTAGTCCAATTTCTGTATGTATAAGTACATAATTTTCTAAGTTTTTCTCTACAAATAAAAAGAAAAAGAAAATAAAAGAAATAAATCCCTAAATCCTAACCTAACCCTAACCCTAAGCCGTCACCCTCTGCCGACCCCTCTCCGGCGCCGCCCAGCCTCGTCCACGCCGACACCCTCGGCCCCAGTGCCGGCCATCTCTCCCGACCACCCTCTCCTCCACTCCCCCGCAGCACCGGCGGGCAGCCCGCCTCCGTTCTCTTCCTCGCCCCCGCCTAGCCCCGACCACGACCCGCCGCCTAGCCCTCACCCGCTGCCCAGCGCCGTCGACGACGTCGCCCCGCCATGCCCCGACGTCGTCGATCTCTCCGCCTCTGCCCAGCCGCCCATCTCACAGCAGCCCTTCGCCCACGATCGCCGACCCGACTCCTATCTCATCCCCTCGACTCCGGCGCGCTGCCCGCGTCCGCCCTCATCCCCCATCTCCGTCGCACCCCCGCGACCTCGCCGCAGTCTTCCTGATCTTCGCCGACACCGACGCTGCTCCTCCCAGCAGCTGACCCGCGCCCTCCACAGCAGCGGCCAGGAGAGACCCCTCGGCTCCGCCTTGCCGACGACCCCGCTCAGCCGACGAGCCACCCTCCGTCGACCAGTACGGCCAGACTCCAGTAGCCCTAAACCCTAGGAGCAGCGGACACGAAATAGTACAGCAGACACAGCACCGGACACGGATGCAGGACACGAAGCAGGACTCGGACACGACTCGGACACGTGGAAATCAGTCTTCACGGAGCCCTGTTTAGGTAACGTTTTCTCTCACCTCGTGATTTCGTTTTCGATTCCGTCAGTTGCGTAGCATAGACTGTATGACCCTCTCGGTGCCCATGCAACCCGCTCGGTGCATCGCGTCCTGTGGTGATCGCACGCCGCGATCCAAAAATAGAAAAAATAACGCCATGTTTCACCCCTGAACTGAGTGTGCCCCGCCAAACGGGACGACTTGGTCGCACGCGGTCTTTACCGAAACGTGCGCGACGTTGATAAGGACGTGTAGGATTTCGCAGAAGTCGATTCGGATGTGCGTGCACACCGAAATCAACGCGTATCCACGGACACCGTCCCGTATCCGTCAGTTCTAGAATGCACTGTAACTTTGTGTACACACGTCGGATCGAGACGAAACTTGCGCCATCGGACTCGTAGCGATACGCTAGTCCTGTCACCCAAGTTTGGTTCGATTCTGGGAACGTTGACAAAATCGCGTATCGTGGGCCCTATAGGCTCCATTTGACGGGCGATTTTGTGATCGGCTCATCGGAATCCAATTTAGGAAGTTTCGTTGGATTCGTATCATCGTTCTTGACTTGTTGACACTGAGTTTGACGAATTTGGAGACCTTTGACCCTGGCACACTTTTCGGTGCAAAGTGGCCCACATGTGGACCCCGCTTTGGCCAAAAACTGTCATTTTTGCCCTTGTGTCCAAATTGGACTCAAGGACAGGCGTTTCTAACTATTTGATATTTTCTGAATCTAATGGTGATGTTTATTTCAGCAACCGAAGTAGTACCTGCAGATCACACTGAGACTAGAGCTACAGTTGGAGCCAGAACCCCAAGCAAGTGTACATTGCCAAATCCTGCAGTTTTGCTACTTATTTTCTTGACTTAGTTATACATCAGTCGGCAAGTATACCTTGCCAACTTGGAGTTCTTGTTGCATATTTTCTTGCTTTATTTATATTGCTGTGCATGCTTGACCTAGGACCGTGTGACTTACTTCGCGTCCGATTACTAGTCGGGTGCCAACACCGTACGCGATGTTGTGTATTGTCATCTAGAGATGGACATTCGTGACCCTTTGTATTCTCGTACTTATCTTATCAAGTACACTATAACCCAGGACACTTGATACTATTCATGGACAGGATCTTCCTGAGATATTCATGGTGATTCTGTATAGGATACAGACTTTATGGCATTGACATTATATTCCTAGATACTATATGACTTGTTGCATTAGATACGATCGTGCGTGACATGGACATGAGGCATCATGGACATGAGATATGTGATTACATTGGGTGGAGAGAGACACACAGGCTACAGGCTGATCATATATATACACCCCTATTATTGTGAGGCACAAGACTCTGAAGCCCATTACTCATTATTACTGCTGCTACCGGCTCCCCGACACAGAGCTTGTAGTGGCTTCAGCCTAAGTTCTAGTGCTGCTCTCATCTTGTATATCACTTAGCTGGTTATTTAGTACTCCCCTCTTGTTCCATCTATTGCTAGAGAGACCCGCAGGCTACAGGTTGACTATAGTATGTCGGCTACTCAGTCTCCCGCTGAGCTAGACCATCTCATGATACCACTGCTACCGGCTCCCCTACACAGAGCTTGTAGTTGTTTCAACCTGAGTACTATTGATGTTCTCTCTTGTATTTCACACAGATGATTACATACTTATCCTATTTATTTTATTATTTGCTGCACTGCATTTATTTTGGCATAAGCTTTCTTGTACCTTGCTATGTCCCCTGAGGACCTGGATCCGGATTATGTCCCCAGGATTTACAGACGAGATCTATCCCGAGGTATACGGGACCGCAGCAGGAGCAGATACAAGAGCTAACACAGACTGTGACTTGTATCATTGGACCTATTTATTCTTATATTACAGCTTAAGCATGCCCCGATGGATCCATTAAATTGGGTTTGTCCATCGGTGTGTGCTACTGGCCATTATCTCGCGTCTGGTCCCTCGGTATTTTGGGACTGGGGCGTGACACACAATATCGATATTGTAGTGTCTATAGATCTACAGAGATTGATGGTAACCCTTTATTAGATGCCACTTTTGACGAAAAGATAGGCTTGTATATAGATATATATTCAGACTATCAGCATTCTTTGGAGCATTATAGTGTTTATTTAGCAGAAGCAGCGTTCGACAGGACGTTATGGAAGTTATCTATGCCTACGCCTACCCATACGTACCAAGGTTATCCTTAACTTGTATTCACATAGATGGTTAGGTTACCCTACTTATTTGCACAGTATTACTTTCGGCTTGTACCATTTGTATCTTGTTACGTTCCACTGAGGACCTGGTTTCCTGCCAGGTTATCTGAGTTGGACACAAAGATTTTTGCTGGATGGTTGATAAATGCCCATTCCCTTACAGGTATTATCCTTCCGTATATATGTATATTCTTTCTATCAATTGTATCAGTTTTGTTTTTGTAGACTCATGCTATTTACTTCGAGTCTATTTAGAAAGGATAATTATTAGGCTGCAGACTAGTAGTCATATTCACCTTTATTCTATTTCTGTCATATGGATTGAGATATAGATAGTTGATAGACATATATATTAGCTTGATAAATTGACCGTGGACAGTGTAGGTGCACTTCGTCGGGTCCATTAAATTGGAAAGTCCTACGAAGTCATATCAGCTGGTCATTGTCACGTGTCTGGTTCCATAATTTTTTGGGACTAAGGCGTGACAGTATTGATATTAGACATTGATCATCGTGCTGATATTATACAATTTATTATGATTCATATGTTGTGATGTATCATGGTTGGTTCAATCATACTAGTTGGGGCGGGGAAGTGCCAGCTATATATGTGATCATATCCTTAGATATTATGGTAATGTAGACATTGACTACTAGCTAATCATACACTTCACGTATGATTGAGCTAGCTTTCTTTTAGTATAAATTTTGAATTATCCAAGCTGATCATATATCGAAACTAGTATTTCAAAATACTTAGTATAGTTATAGTTCTTCTCTATTTCACTTCATATATGTTGACTATGCCATGTTATTTTTATTTATCTATTCCTCTTTCTTGCCATGACATGATATCAATTCTACATTTCTCATCATGTATTATATTTACTATTACTATTTTATTGTTTTTATCATGTAATTGGAACTGCTATTAGAGTATGCTTGTTGCATCATGATTGGATAATATTTTAGGATTTGTCTGGAGGTTTGGTGTCCTATATACTATGGACCCCAAAAAGTTGAGGGTACTGAGATTGACCATGTGGCTCAGGAGGAGCATGTACCAGTTGAGGGAGAGACCCATATTGTGACTGCTTAGTTAGCTTAGCTAGTATTTCCTATTTTGCTACTAGATTTGTCTCCAAAGACCATTTTATATTACTTTGGATTGTTGTATTTGAGATTTAGACTTGTGGTTGTCGTCATGACTTGTTTAGACTTTTGACTTTGAATTTCCTTTCTTTATATTATATCATGTTTTTATCTTCCTATTAGATCTTGTGATTGAGTATTGCCATTATTATATATATCATTGTTCTCCTTATGGAGTTGAGATATTATTGCATAGACTGTGATGATATATGTGTGATAGCCTAAACAGCGTTCTACCGCTGATGCTGCGGCGTAGCCTAGACGTACCCACGTACTCGTGCCTGAATATCCGGGTACGGTCGTGACATAAACTCATGAACAAAGAAAGAATACATGGCACAGAGTTTTGAAAGTTTGGGTTCTTTCTTTATTTGATGATGCCATTTTATTTCGACGACAGTTGTCCAAAACTAAGCATATTAGAATATCTGAATACCTTTTGGGGGGCTTCGTGGAACCCCCAAGTGCGTAGACCAGGAGATATCATTGGCGGTTCAAAAAAATCTTCAGACTAGTAAGTTTATGGCCCATCATGATTTCTTTATTGCATATATCCATGATTGATCTTTCTTATTATTTTTTTGCAAAGACATATTAGGCAAAAATAATACACATAGTAGTAAATATGATATTATTAATGCACATAGGATTATACCAAATTTAAGTATAAATATAATAGTGATTACAACCTACCTATGATACAAGGAGAAATAATAACCGAAATAATGATTGAAGGGCAAGTGGTGAATTGAAAATCAATCTGTTCACTTATCAAACTAAAAAGTGATGACGGCTTCACTCAATGGCTAGCCCCTTACTCACCTTGGTCATTTGATTGGATAAAATTTTAGGGGTTTGTTTGGAGGATTGGTGTCCTATATTCTATAGACCCCAGGATGTTGAGGGTGCTGAGATTAACCCTGTGGCTCAGGAGGAGCATGGACCAATTGAGGGAGAGACCCAGATTATGACTGCTTAGTTAGCTTAGCTAGTATTTCCTATTTTGCTACTGAATTTGTCTCCAGCGACCATTTCAGATTACTTTGGATTCTTATATTTGAGATTTATACTTGTGGTTGTCGTCATGACTTGTTTAGACTTGTGACTTTGGATTTTATATCTCTTTATATCATATCATTATTTTATCTTTCTATTAGATCTTGTGATTGAGTATTGCCATTATTATATATATATATATATATATATATATATATATATATATATATATATATATATATATATATATATCATTATTATTCTTACGGAGTTGAGATATTATTGCATGGATTGTTATGATATATTTGTGATAGCCTAAACAGTGTTCTACCGTCGATATTACGGCGTAGGCTGGATGTACCCACATACTCGTATCCGAATATCCTGGTACGGGTCATGACATAAACTCAAGAATAAAGAAAGAATACATGGCACAGAGTTTTGAAAGTTTGGCTTCTTCCTTTATTTGATTATGCCATTTTCTTCCAACGGACCAAGTATTTGATGATACCAATTTGTCACACCCCAATCTCCTACAAGCTCGATCATCCCCGCTGAATGTGAATCACCAAATTATAGCACTCTTGTAGGACAATCGTTCTCATCGGGACATGATATCGTGCGAGCCTGGAGTTGCGCTCGCACAACATGATGATGTCAAACATCATAGTTATCATCGAAATGACCAAGTTGCAACGAAAGTCAAGCATTGTGTACCAAGCACACATCAGAGTATAAGCAACAAAGCTCTCGATAGGGTCCAAATAAAAATGCCACGATGGAAATTGCCACAAAAGTGATACAATACTCTTGCTCTTTCTCTTGCCCACAAAGGTACTTATCGTTCCATATATCATGTCCCGTATATCCAAGCAGTGCCACTACACCTGCGTACCTAAAATAATGCCCACAAACGTAGGTCAGTACACAGATGTACTGGTGAGCGGGGTAACCCACTCGTCTAAACTGACACTAAGTAGAATAGTCAATACAAACAGTTATATGATGATCTTTCTAATTGAATCCTAGATTCATTTTATGGCAGAGGTATGACATGTTAAGAAAAACTGTAAAGCAGGTAAAACATGCAAGCATTCAACTTAAAAAAAATACAAGCAGATATATCCAACTCAAAAGAAAACTAGCATGCAAACCGATCTACTCAAACCCAACCAACGCGTGAACCTATCGAATCACAATCCAAGCCTCATTATCCATTATCAAACCATGCCATAATCCAAGCCTTACTAATCCAATCTCGATAAGCATACTCTTGCCCGAGGCAAGGTGGTCGCCGCCTATACGAAAAGCACAAACCAAACCAAAGCAAAGCAAACCAACTCTTATCTATATGAAGTCACTGGACAAGTCATAAAGGACTAATCAACTGCAGTTCTACCCGATCCAGCACTGAGTAGCTAGTCCGTCTGGTCGTATCGAACTACCGGCACCGCGTCCAAGGCATGCTACCATTTGTCTCCTCCATGGATGAACGGTCCCGGTGCTCCGGAGCATATCCCGTTCGAGGAAAACAAACCATGTGCGCAACAGGTTGTCCGTGACCAATGCAAACACCAAGTAGGTATGATGAGAGAATCGAGCCTTCTTGCCCCCACCAAACGATACTCGCCTTCATCCAATTATCCATAACCATTCTCCAACTATATCCCAATGCACAATCTCAAGTTATCCCCATGGGCACTATATCGCTTCTCGACATAGTGTTCTAATGGGTTCAATACCCCTTCGCTTAGAAAACTCTGTGGCACAATGCCCCAACAGTGGCACAATGCCCTCATCGATGCAGTTGTCCGATTTTGACCACAACCGCATGCTTTGCTTGACAAAGTGCCTAACTTGATACTCGTGCACGGATGCATGCTCATTCGCTCGTCCAAAGTACCTCAATGTTCCAACCAAGATGATCCTCTCAATCTTCAATTGCCCAAACGTAAATCCAACTCAAGCTCCAACTGTCCAACGCAAAACCAACTCAAGCCACAAATGGTATCCAACCAAACGACGCACACTCTATGTATGCCACAGTGCAGTGATTCTAATATTCTAGTCTAAGTGTCCAAGCCATTATGTGTGTTCCATATTATTAGACATAAAGGAGTAGAGGAGAAGGGACAGAGCCCACTCACCAAGTCTGATTCCGCTATCACTCTGCCTTGCCGATACGGCCAATCCCTTAAATCCGTGGTCCGATGCAAAGCACGATCTACTTAATTGGTATGACCGTGCTAGCAGGCCATGCTCTCCAAATCATCCGACCAATCGGACTAAGCAAGACGACATTATCACTACAATCCTGCTATCTCAGTAGTGCTATGAACAAACACCTAATTCCATTGAACCCCGCTTGCAATCTGCACATGAAACCAACTCAAATCAATACTTACTCCCAAATCCAACAAATCAAAATATAACCAATCATTGCCTCATTCAATCCGACTCAGCGCAATGTACCATACGGTTGTGGGGCATTACATAATATACCACTTAGAATCAGGTTCGTCCTTGAACCAAACCAGTATCTATTCCTTACTCGCATGTCGCTTGCCCAATTCATAACTCTGCTCCATGCAACTCACATTCTCCTGATCCAGACTCAGCATCTCGGTCGCGCTGAACACTCATACAAATTTCATATTTCTACATCCTCCTTGCAACTCAATTCAAATTTAACATATCGCTTAGTTTGGATCATACACATATCTAAGGCATTCCTGAAATACATGCAATTCAGCCAAGCTTAGCAATAGCAAATTTGGACAAGTTACAAGGGTATCTTTATGCCCGAGATATTTATTGCTTCACTATTGACTGAACCAATCCTGATGTTCATCCACAACACATCGCACAAGCGCTATTCTCAAATACAATAATTCTTCTCTGACGATCTCTCCACCTGACTCAAATCAGTATGTGTTCCAACTCAATCCATCTGACTATTTCCGAATCCACACTAACAATGTCCAAACTCAACCAACCAAACTCTAGCATGACTCCAATCACATAATGTTTCGCATACAATATCTCCAACTATCATCTTTTGCTCCGAACGATCATCATAACTGATACTACCCCAGCTAGGCGACTTACCCAAATATCAAACTATGCTCTTAGATCAGCTCAGCCTAACACCACTTCCTCAATCTCAATACCTCACTGGGTGAACATCTATGTTGAGGTTCATGTGATCCACAAAGATTTTACCCCCAGGCCATAGAGATACGATTTCAACGTGGATACACTCGCCATAATTCCTAGGTCGCGCATGAAATAGTTTTTTTCGCTTCTTCCACTGTCTCGAAACATAGGATATCACATTCATCTTCTGTACGAGCACACATCCCAGACTAAGTTCTAATGCATCTTGTAGATCTGAGGCACATCTGTCCCATCAGGTATTACAAGGATCTGATCTGAACGAGTCGTTGCTTCAACTTTACGAAGCTAGTTACACAGTCGTCAATTCATATGAATGTTATTCTCTTCCGGGGCACGACGAGTCAGAGGCGATGCCATCTTCAAAAATCTGTGACTCCGAATCTCATCAGTTGACTAAGACCATTTTTACCATCGCTTCAATCTTCTGGCTGTATCTTCAGCTAAAGGCTATCCCAAGGAACTCTCAAATCCAACACTCAGTCACTTAGGCCTATCTCCAATACACACCACTCATATCCACCCTCGATGCATTCCCAAATGCGCTGCCATAAGGGTCATTATATGGGTCTACAATAATTATTTCTGATTTGGCTGTCAAGTTGCTAGGGTCAGCTGTCCTGAAGCTACGCTCGATAATTGTAAGTCATCATGATGGAGAGTTACTACGAACCGTACTATATCTCCTCTGCAAATCTGAGCCATAACCCGACTATCTGATCCGAACAAACTTCTGAATCTGAGAATTTCATGCACTACCTCTGACGAATCTATCAACCAACTCCGCCTAACCACCTAGAGTCTTACTATCTATCTAAGCCATAAATTGAGAACTGCGCTCCGTGAAAACTGTCTTCCATGACTCCGCCATTCTGTCCTGAATCGATCAAAATTTCTGAACTGCCATGTTTGACTTCTTGCACTACCACATGCAATGATTTTCGAAACCATAGACTTGCTCTGTTCTCGTTCATATGCTATGCTTCACAGTGTACGTCCAACTTTCTCGACCAGCACGGTAATTTGCTTCAACGTTGCTCTCTCGTCGTGCCCTGGAAGGAAATAGCACGATTATTTATTTCTTTAAAGTTATATAAATATTGATATAAAGAAATTAAATAAACCTGCAGCCCGAGTAAACCGGGTTTGACCGGGTCCGGGCCGGGCTTAACCCGAGAGGAGAGACGGGTCGGGCCGACCCGGTCAAAAAAAATCCCGACCCAGTCCAGATCCATGCCCCGATCAAGAGAGGACCGGGCAGAATCGGTCTGGTTATGGGTCGGTTCACGGTCGGGCCGGTCCAACCCCTTTTTTTTACATTTATTTATATATTTTTTGTATATAATCTATATGATATAACTTATATGTTACTAAGTTATTTTTGTATAATTTAAAATTTAAAATTTATTTGTTAGAAAGTTTTTTATATAACTTTAAGTATAAATTTATTTGAAGTTTATAAGTTATATGTTTAGTATAATTTGAAATTTATAAATTTATTTGTTAGAAAATTTATTTAATTTTTTTATATCAATATTTATATAACTTTAAGTATAAATAAGTTGAATTTTTAAAAAAATTTGGAATAACTTATTAAAAAATGTATAAATCTATTTTTTTGAATTTAAATATGAATTTAGAACTTTAAACTTAAAGAAGTTATTTTATAGACATAAAGAAGTTAAATGTAAACAACTAACAACATTAAGTAAGAAAAAGCTGAATTTCTTTTATTAATGGCAATAAAATTAAAATGTATTATAACATTAAGTAACAAAAAAAAATAGAAACTTGTAAATAATATTTTATTTGCATAAAGCTTGTAAAAAATGTACAAGTATGAGACTCGACTCATAGTATTTGTATTTTATTCGGATACGTATTTTTGTGCTAGTTATTGTATTTTATTGGATCTCGAGGAAGCTCAAAAATTCTCAAAATTAAAATTTTACTACTTGACGGGTATACCGACAGTATACTATAGTATACCGACGGTATACTGTCCGGCAGATATTTGTTTCACTTTTGAGATATTTTTGAGATATTTTCTCTATAAATAGTACTCGAGATATTTTATTTTCTTCTCTCTTTCTCTTTCACTCTCCTCTCTTCTCTATTTCTCTCTCGAGCTTGGAATCGTGGTCTTGAGACCTGGAGTGTGGTTTTTGAACCCTTCATGGTGGTGGAATAGAAGATTTAGGTTGGGAGCTCGCGTTAGGCAAGTACACCTTTTCGATTTCATGAACTTCTTTTACTTCTGTCATTTTACTTTCTTGGAGCTTGGTTATTGCTTTTTAGCTTAAACTTGCTTTTCTATTAGTATTTATATTATGATTTCTAGCCTAGTGACCATCTCAGTTTTAATTTCTGGTAGAATCTCCTCTCGTCCCTTTTTGGTAACTCGGTAACGAAAATGGTACCGGAGTTGTGACCGTGAGATAATTGTGATATGAGACTTATCCTAGACTTGACTTCTTGTTAGACTTGGTTCTTAAATTTTGGGATTTGATTTGGTTCCCAAAAATCAGACTTGATTTAACCAAGTTTATCCTTAGAAACCGGCATAACGACGGTATACCGATTTCGACCGACTTGATTTCTAGATATTTTCCTATGAACCCTATCGGCATACCGACGGTATACTAGGTTGTGCCGATGGTATACTGATCTTACCGATATTGTTAGATATTTGTCTTGGTCGGCATACCGATGGTGTACTGGGCTATGCCGACGGTATACCGATTTATGGAACTTTATTTTCTAGTAACATTTTGCCTACTTGGAATGACATACCAACTGTATACTATAGTATACCAACGGTATACCAATTTGTTGGAATTCAGAACTTGCTATATTTTTCTTATCTCTGGACCCGTGTACTGACGGTGTACTGGATTGTACCGACGGTATACCGATTGTGCACTTTATTTATAAATTTTTGGTTTTTCGTGATTTTATGTTGAAACTTCTGGATTTTGCTTGGACAAGCGATGACTTGACCTGATTTTGGCATGAACTTACATGACTTCAGATGACTTGACTTAGTTTTACTCGATTTTACCGGCTTTGCCTGGCTACACGTGATGACATGATTGACTGGACTTGACTCGGCATGACATTACATAGATTCATCGGACATGGCTTGACTTGGTTTTACTTGGTTCCATCTGGTTGGACATGGCTTCACATGGTTGTACATGGCTTTACCTGGTTTCACATGGCTTTATCTGGCTTCACCTGGATTGACATAGCTTTACTTGGATTTACCTGGCTTCACTTGATTACACGTGGCTTGGTTGTTGTCATAGCATACATGAGTCCTTATATGCAATATATATTAAACCTGTTTATATTACTATTATAACTTGATTTGTTTGCATCATGTCTATGATGGATTCTGCAGAATGCCACACCCGGATTAATACAAGAAACTTCAACGGGTTAAATAACTAAAGATTCTCTTAGTACATGGCTAGGGATTTTTTTAGATTGCATGCAGTCCCGGTTATTTATATTGTTATCTTGAGGAGTATCCAGTGGTTTATATGTGGCATATCTTGAGGAGTATCCAGTTGGTTGTGTATATGGATATCCTAGACGGACTGCAGGGGCATGCGATCAGAAGAAACTCTAGCATCGCGTTGCATTGTAAAGTTAGTAATTAAGGATTGTGATAAGCCTAGTTAGTTAAAGGTATCAAGCCGTACTTATGTGATTTGCCGTGATTGATGCTTAATGGTTAGTCTAGACTTCACATGATCACCTTACTTTCAATACTAGTTATTTTCTTATTTATTATCAAATCCAGATATGTCTCATTCCAGGTTTTACAGTATTTATTATCCTGAGATCTTTTACATTCGGTCTTTACTTTCCAGTATTGTATTGCTTGTGTTATTGGTTTAAGTTTCTAGATTGGCTTCCTTTGTCGTACTTGCTATTTGGGGGTTTGATCCCACAGGGCCAGATCCAGAAGCAGCACCGAAAGATCTTTCGTACTTTCCAGAGGATGGTGGCCACCAGGAGCACCAGACCGCTTGAGTAAATTTTTTTACTTTCCCACTCTGATGTACATTATATTTTAGGGCACGTGTTTAGCTCATGTTTTGGTTTAATCAGTTAGCCTACGAGCATTAGCATGATTGACATATCTTAGGGTTGATCATGTATGGCTCAGATTCTGGCTAGTTTATTCATTCTGTGTTTACTAGGATCATGACCATCTGTATATTAAAGTTTGGGATACTTTACTACTATATTTTAGCTGATCTTAGATCTTATTATTATTCATGTTGTTCTTGTGATTGAGACACTAGGGTTTGTTGGACCTAGGCTTGACTGATGGTTTGTAGTAGTGACCCCTCATGTCTTACAGCTTCACCGTATATGCAGAGTACCAGAGTGCTCTAAGTATACGTAGCTGGCCTTGTCAGCCGCGCTCTCCAGAAATCTAGTTCTGGGGCGTGACAATAAGTCTTTTAAAAAAAATCGTCGTCCGTCGTCCATCTTTCGTTGAAGTTTATTGCTCAGCTCCTCCTTCAGTAGTGTCATCCATATTAAGAGATTCAAAGTCTAGTTCTGAGATATCGACACTTTCATCTCTTGAGTCTTGAGTTCTTTGTTCAGCAAAGATCCAATCTTGAAAGCAGACACAAGCTTCCAAAATATCTGGCAGCAACCGACTCCTCTTCTTGTTTAGCATCCTTGAACCTGCACTAAAACAAGATTCTGATGCTACCGTGGACATCGGGACAATTAGAATATCGTGTGCTATAGACGAAAGTATATGATACATTTTTTTGTCTCTCTTCCACCATTCTAAAATTAAATGATAAGATAAAGAGTCATCTTCATCTTCTTCGTAAAAATTTAGATATAAGGGCAATTCTTGCGTAGGTTGGGAAGATTGTTTTTGTTTCCTCCTTTGCAGTACGTTTTTAGCATATAATAATTTAGACAAAAAAAATACAGCTACTACCTTGAACGGTTGTACCGGGTCGGGTGGATACAACTTTTTCTTCATATAAAACAATTAAACTATCTACAACATCCATAATTTATACTTTCAAACTACCTACGTCAACTCTCATATTATCTTGAAAATCGTCTAATAAAATATATACACCATCTAATTTAATCTTAGGATCAAAAACTGAAGCCAAACAATATAGAAGAGATATATTACCCCAATATTTTTAAATTTGGCTTCCATTTTAGCAACAACATAATCAAAACCAGGGATATTTCTATATTTACAAAATAAATAAGACATGTTAAGAATTTCTGTTAAAGCTAAAGGAGAAGTTGGATAATAAACTCTAGATAGAATACATGTCGAATTATAAAATAATTCTAAAAATTCATAAATAGAAGTAGCATTTAACCAATCATTCTTATTTACTTGATGTAAACCCCCTGAAATTTAGATAAGGTTATTTTATATTTTTTATTATAATTTTTAATTATTAAAATATTTTTTAGAATTTAGAAACCCTTTAGTGTAGTCTTAATGCCAAGAATACAACACTAGATTTTTTTTTCAACCAACTTTGCATAATAGGCTTAGCCCAGTCAAATTAGGCTCATGGCATGTATGTCTCTCATAAATTTATAAACCTACACTTCGTTTTGGTCGCATAACAACCGCGACGCTTTTTGACTTAAAATATGACACTTGGACACTTTTTCATTGCGGTCAATTTAGACGAGCAACATGAACCTGTAAACCCCCTCGATTTATTCTGTAGATAGTTAGAGTGGTCTTGGAAAATTTTGATGGAAGATATTGAGGTTTAGAGTAAAGGAGATTTATCTGGAATTTTAATCCAATTAATTTAAACCATTGGCACACCCTATCTTTGTCTAATTATTCAGAGCCCATTATCAGCCCATAAATTCCGTACAAATATTGTACATTCGACTCAACTCGTCAATTTAGGCACTAGACTTTTCTGACTGTTAAAATCAACTTTCGTGTGCTCTAAATTAATTGCACAACATTCCGAAAATCGTAACCCGTATTTTATTCCGTGTCGGACACCTGTGTCGTTACCCTCGATTTTGGGGTACCAACTTAACCCGTTGAGCCGGACCAACTAAAGGGTCCAAGACCGACTCTAAGCCCCCACCATTTTTGGCCTTTGCGCCGTTTCCAGATTTTGACCCCGCGGGCCCCAATTAAATTAAATTCGCGGGACGCGTTATCGTTACTTAAATTGGGATTTAACAACCTTGTAAATTCTATTTTAATATTAAATTAATCTCAATGCCCTTCAAATTTGACCCGCGCCTAACGCGCAACGCCCCCTCACTATGACAATTTTTTAAATATATTTTTTCCACAATTTTTACGTCATTTCATGTGTCCATGCAAATTCCCGAATTTACGGGGACTTATTTGCAATTATTGAATTGTTAGCAACACCTCATTGGTCATGATTAATTGTTGGGTCCCAAAATGGGGTCCCAAGCCCAATTCCCTCATGAAGAAATCCCACCCCTATTCATATTAAATCCCAACCACTCATTTTCCTAGGAGAATCCCAACCACACATTCAAACCTCACATCTCCCTATAAAGTTACATTTTCTCCCCCCACCCTCAACACTCCACCGGCCCTAATCCCAACACCACTCTCTCTCCTCCTCCATTTATTACTCCTCCATGCAAAGGAAGCTTCTTCCTCCTCCTTCTTCATTATTCTTCTCCTTCCTCCATTCCCATTCTTCTCCTCCTTCTTCCTTTACTTCTCCTCTCTTCTTCCCCCTATAGGAGACCGGCCGGCCGACCAACTACTCCGGCCCGACCCCACCCCCGCTGAAGCAGCCGCGGCCGAGCTTCCCACTGAAGCCAGCGGCCGAGCTTCCCACTGAAGCCAGCGACCGAGCTTCCCACTGCAGCCGCTCCGGCGGAGCAGCCGGCCCAGCCGCCCCACTGCAGCCGAGCATCCGACCCCCCACGGCCAGTGCACCCCGCTCCTGACCAGACTGTGCAGTGTTTCCTCGACTCCAGCCGCTGTGCACCGGCTGCTGCCAACGGCAGCTTCCCCCCAATCCGTCCGGTCGGCGGTGCAGTGCACCCCACGGCTCCGTCCGGTTTCCGACAAGCCGGCGCTGAACCCCCCGCTGCGTGCTCCACCTCCGGCCACCAGCTCTACACCACCACCTCCTTCTTTCTCACCTCCTTCTTCATCACCACCACCTTCAACTCCACCACCACCGGACATTCCCCATTTTCCGGCCAGCTCCTCCTCGCTCCGACCGTTTAGGTATATCTCCCCTTCTCTTGTTTAAATTTAGATTTATGTTAGTGTTTAGATATGATTGCTATGCTAGTTAGGGTTTGTGGTTTACATATGTGGATGATTAGTGTGATGTAATAAATGAAATGTATGGTTGAGATATTTATATAGGATAGGTTATGATGATTAAATATTAACATGGTTGAGGTTGTGGTTAATGAGGTTAATTTATTTCTAGGGTTTATGTAGTGTTGAGGTAAATGTTTAGTGTAGAGTAATACTTGAACTACGGGATTAATATTTAGGTTGGCTAAGGCTAATGATGATTAGTGCTAAAAAATGGATTTTTATGACTTGAGGTGGTGTTAACATGTTTTAGGGTTTATGTTTACATGAGTTATAAAATGACAATTTAAAAGATTTGCAAAGGAGTTTAAGGTTTGATTGTAACTAGATGTTCTGGATATTACACATGGTTGAGAAATTGCTAAATCAATTAATGGAGATTTAAGTTTTTATCTTTGAATAAAGGATCGAGATATATTTCGAGGTGGTTAATGCTAACTTATTTAATGAGAATTAAATTGATGAAGAATTTATGTGTAGTGTAAAACGCTCAATGTAAGTATATGATTAGTAAGGATAGTACGTGGATGACTGATTGAGGACTAATAAAATTAGTGAACTTTTAGTTGAGGATTAGTTTATATGGTGGAAATGTTAGCTCATTTTTGGAGAATTTAATCGGGGAGAAAATACTGATGATATTATATAGGAGAGTATTTTTGAGATAGGCATTATTCGTAACAAGGATCAAAGATGGAGGACTGTAAAAATTTAATAAATAACTATTTGAGTTTGGTATTAGTTTAGTTGTAAGTGCGTGTCGCTTTCCTGTCTGTCGTAGAATAGAGTATTGATTCTGGTTTGTATCTCATCTCTAGGTACTGCGGGACCTGAGGACTTGGACGCGGTACCAGATCCCCGTCATCAGCAGTCGCACGCAGGCAAGTGTACCTTGCCACCCTGTATTTCAGTTTACAGATATTTATTGTTTCGTTATGTACATTGTGCACGTAGTTATGTTGACGTTCGATATTACACGTCCGGATCGCAACCGGGTGTTGACATTCGACTTAACATCTTAGAATAAATACTAGATGCTTCATAGCACCTCGATGCACGTACCAGAGTACATCGATACCCCAGGACACACTCATACACTGTGATCGTGCCAGATTTCCTGTATCCTGATACTGACATCATGACCAGAGACTGGGACGACCTTAGGGTCGCGTCTGTTTAGTTATTCCTTGTATCGAGACTGTAGTTAGAGGTTCAGGTTCAACGCACAATCGTTGACCGCTTGGGAAGGGGAAGACAGTTACTAGACGTTTGGGCTACTCTGCACGCGCTTATATATATGTAGTATTTTCTAGTGATACCTGTTTCTAGAGATACCTGTTTCTAGTGATACCTGTTTTTAGTGATACCTGTTTCACCCGTGTGACTCTTTGCCCGGAGCTGCGGTACGTGCCGTGTGTTTCCGTGTCCGGAGCTACGGTTTTACTTTGGACAGCCCACGCGTCGAACATTGTCTTTAAATTGTGTCACACTAGTTGGTTATGATAGAGTACCCTGTCGTGCACATGTACTTTCTGTTTACTTGGCATGTTGTATTTCTGTACCTTGTTACGTCCCTCTGAGGACCTGGTTCCCTGCCAGTTTTGCAGCATAGATGATTACGGAGCATTTGGAGTTGATGTTGGAGTGGCATATCTTGCGAGCATGGTACCAGGTACTCACATTATATCTACCGGCATTACGGTTATTTACATTGATTATTCATCTGCTGTTGTAGCCTAGTTTTGTAGACTCATACTTCTTCTCGAGTCTATTCGAGTTAGTGTGTTATTGGGCGGCCGACCTTAGCACATATAGCTCTTTCTTGTATACTGATGTACATTGTGGATTGAGACATAGAGGTTTACATTTATGGGATATCTAGATTGTGCCTTTATTTTACAGCTTAAACGTATTCGAGTCAGACCAGAGTCTGGTCGAATGCGTAGCTGGCGTGTCACGTATTCCTGGTCCTACGTATTTTGGGACTGGAGCGTGACATGTTTTTGTGGTGGCCCATGCAGGTCCGATTTAAATCGTCTTGGTCACCTGACTGTGCCAAGCGAGCCTGCAAATTAGGAATAGATGTTATGATTGTTGAATAGGATCTCAATCCATAATCGATTTAAAAACTCTTTGTATGTGATTATCGCCCTTGGACTTCCACTTTGCATTCGTTCAATCTTCGTCAATATCACTATCCTTGTTCCTCGTCCCCTATTGTTCGGGGAGACGAATGCTTGTGACTGAAGACTTCCCTCCAGAAGAAGATCGAAGACCAGACGACAGGAGACAGAATTCGTGTACCTTTCTTGGAGAAGAGTGCTACCTTATCAGGACAGATTGATAGGATCTTTGGATTGTAGAACTAGAGTAGAAGTCTGGCAAGAGAGTTGGACCTAGTAGTACCCTACCCGTGCTTGAGATAGCAGTGATCTTGGAAGTACTGAGAGCTGGAAGGATTGTTGATCATGACCTAGAATGATTTATGTGAATGCATAGCCTAATGATAGAAACTAGTGGTTGTATATGATAGCAATACCAGGAATGATATTATGGACTAGAGGAGATAAAATTTCAAGCTCTCACTTGGATGATGATGATCTAATACCAGAAATTTTAGTAGGTGCTTGGGTGACATCATTATTATAATTGCACTATGTGACTTGGACAGATAAATAACGAAAAGAAGGATTTTGAGGAATAGAAATTGATGGAAAACTTTGAGGAGAAGAGAATTATACATTAGGCAAGGATTTTTTTTTTCCTTTGAGAATTGATGTGGAAACAGGACGGGAGAAATTATTTTGAGGTTTAGTCTAGACTATGACCTTATCCTAGACATGGATTGATTGAGCCAATATCACTCGACGCGAGATTGTCGAAGTGATTACATTATTTGTGACTACCAGATTACCCTGAGCTTGAGATACTTCAGGGAGCCCGGAAGCATGGTGCCCCTCTACCTTAGAGACACACATTGCAGAAGGTAAACCAGTGTACCCCGTATTATATCAGGGCTTGGGATGTGTTTCTAGAAAAATTTTCGGGCCTGCCACCTAACAGAAAAAGTTTGTTACAGAGTTGACTCCAAGAGCCGAGCCGATTATTTTTCCATCTTCAGACTAGCACCGACAGAGTTTGGTTGAGTTGAAAGTCCATAATAGAGGACCTCTTAGACAAGAGTTTCAGTCGGGCTAGTGTTTCTCCATGGGGAGTACCCATCATATTGTACCGAAGAAGGACGGGACGGTACGTTGCGTATCGATTACAGGACGTTAAGTGCTGCAAAGATAAGGAACAAGTACCCTATGCTACGCAACGATGTTTTACTTGATTAGCTTAGCAGCGCATTTTGTATTCACAGAGATCGATCTCAGATCAGGCTAACATCAGATCAAGGTACGGAAAGAGGACATCCAGAAGACGGCCTTTCGGACGAAGTATGGCCATTATGAGTTTATAGTCATGCCGTTTGATTTAACCAACGCGCCAGCAGTATTCATGTGTTTGATGAATAATGTCTTCCACCAGTACTTAGATAAGTTCGTGGTGGTATTTATAGACGATATCCTGATATATTCCAAGAGCCAGGAGGAGCATGAGAGACATCTCAGGATTGTGTTGGAGACGCTGAGACATGAGAGGTTGTACGCCAAACTCAGCAAATGTGAGTTTTGCTTGGATAGAGTACCATTTCTGGGACACATAATCACCGGAGATGGACTATCAGTTGATCCGGAGAAGATAGCTGCAGTAGAGACCTGGCCTACCCCTACATCAGTTACGGAGGTTAGGAGTTTCCTCGGACTTGCCGGATATTACCGGAGGTTTGTGGAAAACTTTTCGAGGATAACTGCGCCTATGACGCGACTGACGCGTAAAGGCGAAGAGTTTATCTGGACCAATGAGTGTCAGACGGCTTTCGATGAGCTGAAGAAGCGTCTGACATCAGCACCGATTTTTGACACTACCTTCAGGATCAGGAGAATTTGTAGTGTACAGTGATGCGTCAGGGAGCGGATTGGGATGGATACTGATGCAACACGGCAAGGTGATAGCCTACGCATCGAGACAGATGAGAGTTCATGAAAAGAACTATCCGACGCACGACTTGGAGTTAGTTGCGGTAATATTTGCACTAAAGCTATGGAGACACTACCCTTATAGAGAGCGTGTTGGGATTTAAAAGGAACACAAAGGTCTGAGGTATGCCTACACACAGAAGGAACTCAACATGAGACAAAGGCATTGGCTAGAATTTATGACAGCTTATAATATCGAGTTGCAGTACTACCCTGGCAAGGCGAATATAATAGTAGATGCCTTGAGCAGGAAGCCTATGGCATATTTTTACGACTCATCGCCAGTTGTTAGAGGATTTTCAGAAACTCAGGATTGAGAATGTATTGCCAAGCATGGATGGACAGATGGTCAGTCTCGAGGTTCAGTCTACATTGATTGAGAGGGTCAAGGCAGCCTTGCCTACAGATACGAGATTTAGACGATTGCGAGACAGGATAAAGGCCGACATGCAAACAGGACTCAGGATTCATGGAGACGGAACGATGAGGTAAGGAGATCGCCTATACGTTCCGAGTGGCGAGCTACGCCAAGAGTTGATGACCGAGACTCATAGCTCGATTTATTCTATTCATTCTGGGGGTACGAAGATGTACCGAGACTTGAGACGGCATTTCTGGTGGCATGGGATGAAGAGAGAAATTGCAAGATTTATGGCGAAGTGTTTAGTGTGTCAGCAAGTCAAGGCTGAACATCAGAGGACTGCAGGATTATTGCAGCCACTCCCCATTCCCGAGTGGAAGTGGGAACATATTACCATGGACTTCGTCACAGGATTTCCGCGCAGCCCTAGCGGGAAGGATGCAGTTTGGGTTGTCGTAGACAGACTCACCAAGTCTGCACATTTCTTGCCCTTCAGAGTTGGGCAATCCACAGAGATACTAGCTGACATGTATATGAGGCAGATAGTACGAATACATGGAGTGCCTGTCAGCATCGTATCGGATCGTGATTCCAGATTCACGTCACATTTTTGGCGGAGTATGCAGGAGAGCCTAGGAACTCGTCTCAAGTGCAGCACTGCGTATCATCCACAGACTGACGGACAGTCAGAGCGCATGATACAGATATTAGAGGATATGTTGCGAGCGTGCATGATTGATTTTGAAGGTTCTTGGGAGGACCATCTACACTTGGTAGAATTCTCCTACAATAACAGTTATCAGGCCAGCATACAGATGGCACCTTATGAGGCACCGTACGGCAGGAAATGTAGGTTGCCAGTTTGTTAGAGTGACGTGGGAGAGCGTCAGATACTTGGTCCAGAGTTGGTAACACAGACAGTAGAGAAGGTCAAGCAGACTTAGAGCCACCTGCGCGCAGCACAGGACAGACAGAAACACTGGGCAGATGCGCACCGCAGACCATTGGAGTTCAAGGGGGGTGACCACGTATTTTTGAGGATATCGCCCACTCGTGGTACCATCAGATTCAGAGGCAGAGGCAAGCTGAGTCCGAGGTATATCAGACCTTTTGACATTCTGGAACGAGTTGGCGAAGTGGCATACCGTCTTGCATTACCTCCATCATTAGAGGGAGTACATGACGTATTTCACGTATCGCAGCTGAGGAGATATGTCGCAGACCCTAGCCACGTGCTTGATCATTCGAAGATTACAGTCGGGCCTAGTCTGTCTTATGTAGAGCGGCCAGTTGAGATCCTCGATCGCAGCGAGAAGACTTTGAGAGGACAGACGATTCGACTGGTCAGAGTGGCATGGAAGCACCATTCACCAGGCGAGTCTACTTGGGAGCGCGAGGATTCTATTCGGCAGCGATTCCCGTACTAATTTGAGGAGCAAGGTACGAATTTATGTACGGCATTTGATTACTAGTTGTTTTAAGATTCTGTTAGATATTATCGTGCTTTACTTTTAATTTCGGGGACGAAATTTTTCTAAGTTGGGAAGAATGTAAACCCCCTCGATTTATTCTGTAGATAGTTAGAGTGGTCTTGGAAAATTTTGATGGAAGATATTGAGGTTTAGAGTAAAGGAGATTTATCTGGAATTTTAATCCAATTAATTTAAACCATTGGCACACCCTATCTTTGTCTAATTATTCAGAGCCCATTATCAGCCCATAAATTCCGTACAAATATTGTACATTCGACTCAACTCGTCAATTTAGGCACTAGACTTTTCTGACTGTTAAAATCAACTTTCGTGTGCTCTAAATTAATTGCATAACATTCCGAAAATCGTAACCCGTATTTTATTCCGTGTCGGACACCTGTGTCGTTACCCTCGATTTTGGGGTACCAACTTAACCCGTTGAGCCGGACCAACTAAAGGGTCCAAGACCGACTCTAAGCCCCCACCATTTTTGGCCTTTGCGCCGTTTCCAGATTTTGACCCCGCGGGCCCCAATTAAATTAAATTCGCGGGACGCGTTATCGTTACTTAAATTGGGATTTAACAACCTTGTAAATTCTATTTTAATATTAAATTAATCTCAATGCCCTTCAAATTTGACCCGCGCCTAACGCGCAACGCCCCCTCACTATGACAATTTTTTAAATATATTTTTTCCACAATTTTTACGTCATTTCATGTGTCCATGCAAATTTCCGAATTTACGGGGACTTATTTGCAATTATTGAATTGTTGGCAACACCTCATTGGTCATGATTAATTGTTGGGTCCCAAAATGGGGTCCCAAGCCCAATTCCCTCATGAAGAAATCCTACCCCTATTCATATTAAATCCCAACCACTCATTTTCCTAGGAGAATCCCAACCACACATTCAAACCTCACATCTCCCTATAAAGTTACATTTTCTCCCCCCACCCTCAACACTCCACCGGCCCTAATCCCAACACCACTCTCTCTCCTCCTCCATTTATTACTCCTCCATGCAAAGGAAGCTTCTTCCTCCTCCTTCTTCATTATTCTTCTCCTTCCTCCATTCCCATTCTTCTCCTCCTTCTTCCTTTACTTCTCCTCTCTTCTTCCCCCTATAGGAGACCGGCCGGCCGACCAACTACTCCGGCCCGACCCCACCCCCGCTAAAGCAGCCGCGGCCGAGCTTCCCACTGAAGCCAGCGGCCGAGCTTCCCACTGAAGCCAGCGGCCGAGCTTCCCACTGCAGCCGCTCCGGCGGAGCAGCCGGCCCAGCCGCCCCACTGCAGCCGAGCATCCGACCCCCCACGGCCAGTGCACCCCGCTCCTGACCAGACTGTGCAGTGTTTCCTCGACTCCAGCCGCTGTGCACCGGCTGCTGCCAACGGCAGCTTCCCCCCAATCCGTCCGGTCGGCGGTGCAGTGCACCCCACGGCTCCGTCCGGTTTCCGACAAGCCGGCGCTGAACCCCCCGCTGCGTGCTCCACCTCCGGCCACCAGCTCTACACCACCACCTCCTTCTTTCTCACCTCCTTCTTCATCACCACCACCTTCAACTCCACCACCACCGGACATTCCCCATTTTCCGGCCAGCTCCTCCTCGCTCCGACCGTTTAGGTATATCTCCCCTTCTCTTGTTTAAATTTAGATTTATGTTAGTGTTTAGATATGATTGCTATGCTAGTTAGGGTTTGTGGTTTACATATGTGGATGATTAGTGTGATGTAATAAATGAAATGTATGGTTGAGATATTTATATAGGATAGGTTATGATGATTAAATATTAACATGGTTGAGGTTGTGGTTAATGAGGTTAATTTATTTCTAGGGTTTATGTAGTGTTGAGGTAAATGTTTAGTGTAGAGTAATACTTGAACTACGGGATTAATATTTAGGTTGGCTAAGGCTAATGATGATTAGTGCTAAAAAATGGATTTTTATGACTTGAGGTGGTGTTAACATGTTTTAGGGTTTATGTTTACATGAGTTATAAAATGACAATTTAAAAGATTTGCAAAGGAGTTTAAGGTTTGATTGTAACTAGATGTTCTGGATATTACACATGGTTGAGAAATTGCTAAATCAATTAATGGAGATTTAAGTTTTTATCTTTGAATAAAGGATCGAGATATATTTCGAGGTGGTTAATGCTAACTTATTTAATGAGAATTAAATTGATGAAGAATTTATGTGTAGTGTAAAACGCTCAATGTAAGTATATGATTAGTAAGGATAGTACGTGGATGACTGATTGAGGACTAATAAAATTAGTGAACTTTTAGTTGAGGATTAGTTTATATGGTGGAAATGTTAGCTCATTTTTGGAGAATTTAATCGGGGAGAAAATACTGATGATATTATATAGGAGAGTATTTTTGAGATAGGCATTATTCGTAACAAGGATCAAAGATGGAGGACTGTAAAAATTTAATAAATAACTATTTGAGTTTGGTATTAGTTTAGTTGTAAGTGCGTGTCGCTTTCCTGTCTGTCGTAGAATAGAGTATTGATTCTGGTTTGTATCTCATCTCTAGGTACTGCGGGACCTGAGGACTTGGACGCGGTACCAGATCCCCGTCATCAGCAGTCGCACGCAGGCAAGTGTACCTTGCCACCCTGTATTTCAGTTTACAGATATTTATTGTTTCGTTATGTACATTGTGCACGTAGTTATGTTGACGTTCGATATTACACGTCCGGATCGCAACCGGGTGTTGACATTCGACTTAACATCTTAGAATAAATACTAGATGCTTCATAGCACCTCGATGCACGTACCAGAGTACATCGATACCCCAGGACACACTCATACACTGTGATCGTGCCAGATTTCCTGTATCCTGATACTGACATCATGACCAGAGACTGGGACGACCTTAGGGTCGCGTCTGTTTAGTTATTCCTTGTATCGAGACTGTAGTTAGAGGTTCAGGTTCAACGCACAATCGTTGACCGCTTGGGAAGGGGAAGACAGTTACTAGACGTTTGGGCTACTCTGCACGCGCTTATATATATGTAGTATTTTCTAGTGATACATGTTTCTAGAGATACCTGTTTCTAGTGATACCTGTTTTTAGTGATACCTGTTTCACCCGTGTGACTCTTTGCCCGGAGCTGCGGTACGTGCCGTGTGTTTCCGTGTCCGGAGCTACGGTTTTACTTTGGACAGCCCACGCGTCGAACATTGTCTTTAAATTGTGTCACACTAGTTGGTTATGATAGAGTACCCTGTCGTGCACATGTACTTTCTGTTTACTTGGCATGTTGTATTTCTGTACCTTGTTACGTCCCTCTGAGGACCTGGTTCCCTGCCAGTTTTGCAGCATAGATGATTACGGAGCATTTGGAGTTGATGTTGGAGTGGCATATCTTGCGAGCATGGTACCAGGTACTCACATTATATCTACCGGCATTACGGTTATTTACATTGATTATTCATCTGCTGTTGTAGCCTAGTTTTGTAGACTCATACTTCTTCTCGAGTCTATTCGAGTTAGTGTGTTATTGGGCGGCCGACCTTAGCACATATAGCTCTTTCTTGTATACTGATGTACATTGTGGATTGAGACATAGAGGTTTACATTTATGGGATATCTAGATTGTGCCTTTATTTTACAGCTTAAACGTATTCGAGTCAGACCAGAGTCTGGTCGAATGCGTAGCTGGCGTGTCACGTATTCCTGGTCCTACGTATTTTGGGACTGGGGCGTGACAGAACCCAAATCTCGATACTGACTTTTATAACCCCTAGTCTAACATGACCAACGATGCACATGTCATTGGTGTCATATTTATTTGAGTCCCCGTAGGCTCTAAAAATAATATAGAAACACCATGCATTTTAATTAGTAAAATGACCATTTTGATTAATTGCACCTGACGGAGCCCGAACCCCCAACTTGAACCCTGAAACCAACTTGTCTAACTCATGCACAACACCATACACCCATCTCCCACTTTTCTACTCACCAAACACCATTTTTTTCTCACACCAAATCCTACTTTTTACCTACTTTTATTTAAATTTCAGCATAAACCTATTAATAGCTTAAACCTTGGACCATCTTAACTAAATTATACCATGTGTACACTCAAATGGAGAGGGGGGACCAACCACAGCCAAGGAGGGAGGGCTTGGGTTCTAGGGGGAGTTACTAATGACCCTTGGTTTTTAAACCCCCAACCTATTCATCTCCACTTCCCTTACTACCACTTATAGCTAATAAGTCCTAAGAGTACCCATCCCATGCATTGTTCAGCCAACTCTTCTCTTCCTCTCCCTCACGGTTATCTTCTTCTCCACCTCCTTGGAGCTCCAGCCGGCCTCAACCCGGAGAAAATCCTTCCTCCGTCCACGACCACTGCGAGCAGCCCGACCACCTCGAGCGAGCACGGGCAACATCAGCAGCAGCTTTTCGTAAGGCCCACTTCGAGGTATGAGCACGACCTCCTCGCTCGATCATTTTATGAGCTTCTTATCTATATACATAATATAAAGGACCTCAAACCCCCCTTTAAGATTATTGATTTAAAGTAGTTCGGAGAAAGTCGACTCGAAAGTCGGGCAAAAAACTGACTTCGCGACAGTTTTAAAAAGGCCCAAATGCCCATGTTTCGAGATCAATAACTCCCAAATCGTGATGCCAAATTAAGTGATTCTTTTTTTTGTGAAAACAATATAACCAAGTTTTAAATCCTTCAAATAATTTATTTTATTAGGTGTTGTTCTGTGATTAATTTAGTATAGAAAACTGTCAAAAAACTTAATTTTGGGAAACCCAAAATTCTAGATACGGGGTGCATCCTGCCAAACGAGGCCACGTTGTCATGTGCAGATTATACCAAATAGTGCATAATATGAACACAAACGTGTATGCTTTTACGAAATTCGATTTGGACGTGTGTGCACGCCGTAATCAACGCGCATCCATCGAAAAATACCATATCGGCCTATTTCGACACATCATCATAACTTCGTGTGTACTCGTCGGTTCACAACAAAATTTATGCCATTGGATTCGCAGCGTTACGTTGGCCCAGTGACCCAAGTTTGGTTCAAATCTGAGAACATTGATGAAATACTATTTCGTGGGCCCTACGGTTCCATATGATAGGCGATTTCGTGATCGGCTCATCGGAATTCAGTTTTGAATGTTCTGTTGGGTTCGTATCATCGTTATGGACTCTTAGACACTAAGTTTAATAAATTTGGAGTATTTTGACTTTGACACTTTTTTCGGTGCGAAGTAGGCCAAATGTGGACCCCGCTTTGACTCAAAACTGTCAATTCTGTCCATGTGTCTAAATTGGACTTATGCGTAGTCAATTCTAGCTATTTTATGTATTATAAAAATATTGGTGATGTTTGTTTCAGCATCTGGAGGCGTACTTGCATATTCTACTTTTCCAGGAGCAGTTGATGGAGTTCAGAACCCAGGCGAGTGTACCTTGCCAAACTTGCAGTAGATCATGTTATAATATATGCTTGTGTTTCTTTCCATATATATATATATATATATATATATATATATATATATATATATATACTCTTATGATGTACCTATTCAACCTAGGACTGCGAGACGTTGTTTAGCGTCCGAACAAGATTCGGGTGTCAACGCAGTACGCGGTGTGTAACATCATTTAGAGAGTTGATTCAACGATCCTATTTTTTGTGCTTGCTTTACCAAGTACGTCAGACTTTAGGACACTTGACACTATTTCATATGACAGAATCTTTCTTGAGTTATTCATAGTGATTATGTATAGGCTTATAGGATTTGTGGTATGAGACTTGCATATTATAGAGAGATCATTATGACTCGTTGTACTAGCTAGAGGTCATGATCTTACGTGTTATGGACATAAGATATTGTGGAAATGAGACGTGAGATTACATTGGGTGGGGAAAGACACACATGCTACAGGCTGATTATGTTTATATATATACTATGTTACTGTAGGTGTTTTAGTCTCTGTACCAGAGCTTAGCACATTTACTGGCCCTACGTAATACTACTTGCTGCTATGGGCTCCCCGACACAGAGCCTGTAGTGTTCTCAGCCTGAGTACTAGTTATGCTCTCATTTGTATTTCACTTAGTTGGTTGCATAGCTTGCCTAGTTGATTTGTTTTACTTACTGTATTTTATTTGGCTTGAGTGTTTATTGTACCATACTATGTCCCCTAAGGACCTGGATTCGGATTATGTCCTCAGGTGTAGACGATGAGAGCTATCTCGAGGTTTATTGTGTAGGTGCTGCTATTGGAGACGTACAGGTTACAGAGGACGAGGTTGTTCCTGAGGACTTCTCTTGAGCTCCCAATATTCTCAACATTCATTTATTACACTTAGTGTTCTTAGATATTTGATCTTGTAGTGACTTCTGGATATTGTATTTGGAGTTATTTTTCTTTCCATTTTGATGACGGGTTATTCCCCATGACATTATTTATATTGCTTTGGTTGGACAGATCATTTTATATTATTGTGACTAGACTTGTCTCTTTATGATTTTGTTACTTATTGTGGATGATATTAGACATATAAATTGTGATAGATATTTGTAGACCATTTTATATATATTACAGCTTAAGTGCACTCTAACGGGTCCATTAAATTGGGTGTCCATTGGAGTTGTACTGCTGGCCATTACCACGTGGCTAGTCCCTTGATATTTTGGGGCTGGGGCGTAACACTTGATAATCAAAACTAGGATTAACATTACAATCATGTGTAATAACATCTTTAAACTTAATGGAAGATTGCAACATTAAATAAGTAGAATTCTATCTATGTGGTGCATCCTTAACAAATCGCCTAAAAGTAACACCATATTGTGTACATAAATTTTAAAAGCTTGTTGTCTACTTACAAAAGAGTTCAAACTATGTAAACATGATCTAAGATTTTCTAAATTTAGTTGAAAGAATTCAAGACATTCGTGTACAATCAAATTAATAATATGACAATCACATCTAACATGAAAAAGTCTACCTTCTAACATAGGCATAAATTGTGCTTTCAAAACATTAATAGAAGTTCTGTTATTACTAGCATTATCAAAAAAAATTGAAACTATTTTATTATGAATATCATATTCATGCACAAATTGCATTATAGCGCCACCAATTACAACGTCGGAATGTGAAAATTCTAAAGGCCTTAGACAAATGATGCATTTTTGTAACATCCATCTTGGATCTATATAATGTGTCGTGATACAAATATAAGCATAATTTTGCTTAGTAGTCCATATATCAGAAGATAAAACTAATGTACTAACATGCATAAAACTTTCTTTCAAATCGGTCTTATCTTTATGAAAAAATTTCAGAGCCTCTGTTCTAGCAGTAGATCTAGAAACTTTAGTAAAACAAGGATTAAGGGTATTACTTGCATATTTATAATAGAAATCACTCTCACCAAATGTAAAGGGTTGTTCCTCACATATCATATATCTTGCTAACTCAGTATTGTTACGAGCATCAGAATAAGTAAAGTTACCTAAAGAATATCCTTGACCACCGGTACTTAGCTGTGTTTATGTAGCCTGTAGTGTGTCATTGCCATAGCAACTTACGTAACATCTTTTTAAAGTGTCGGTGCCATCACTTTTTATTTATTTGTAAATCCGCTTACATTTCTTACATTCCGCAGCTTAGGTATTGGTTTTTGATCTTTTGGATCTAAAATCGGTGCTCCCTCACGATCAGTGACAAATATTTTTGTATAATATTTCCATAAAAAAAGATTATTTTCTATTGCCAATATTTGTAGTCGTGGTCAGACTTCTAACTTCA
Source organism: Iris macrosiphon (assembly GCA_036927795.1). NCBI lineage: Eukaryota > Viridiplantae > Streptophyta > Magnoliopsida > Asparagales > Iridaceae > Iris > Iris macrosiphon. Next base: position 114,089,219 of record JAYESA010000011.1, read on the forward strand.
GGAGGTGACATTTGTGTCAGTGGCACAGAATCAGAAATATGATTATTTTCAAACATATTATTATAATAATCATAATTTTTATAATGTTGGTTTGAACCTTGTCCATCCATATTTAAAAAAAAAAATCAAATAATTTTAGAGCTAAATGAATTACTTTTCTACCAAAAATAGAGAGAGAGAGGAAACAAAAATCTCGAATCAGAAAAAAATAAATATTCTGTAATATTAAAGTTACTTATAACGTCTGCTAGAAGCCTCCAAAAAAAATCGTAAGAAAATGTGTTGAGAGGGAAGAAGTTGGACTACAGTAATTGTTTTGCTCCTAAACTTTGTAATGACCTTATTTCTAAACTTTGTAAGAGATGGAAAAAAAAATTGTAAGAGTGAAGAATTTTTGTTGTGTTTATTTTTCATAAATTATGGACTATTTATAGAAAATTTTTGAGGCCAAATGACCCCAAATACATTCAAAAAAGAGTTGTAATAATGGGTATTTTGATCATTTTTAGCAAAATGATCAAAAAAATCCCTAAACGGTCAAAAAATTGCCACTAAATCACCCCAACGATTATATTCTAAAAAAAAAATCAACTGAACCGGATCTGAACCGGCCGATCCGGTCTGGGTCAACCGGGCCGAACGAAATTAACTCGGCCCAAACGTGCGCGACAGCTGGCCAGACCGGGCTTGCGGTTCGGATCCTCCGACTCAGTTCGGACTCGTGGAAAAAAAAAGGGTCGGAACGGACCGGTCCGTTGACCGGATCTGGATTAGTTCGAACCGGATTTGACCGAATCAGATCCAAGCCGAATTTCGGGTCGTCCGTTGTTTTACACACCTTAACCCCTTACTCGCCTTGGTCCTTTGACAAGCTAGCTGACTAAAGTGCTGTTTCCAAAACTTAAGGCTAATTTCGTTCCGATGGAGAAGGGACATTTTCTGCGTCTTTCGATGTTTTGGCTAAAATGACAAATAAAACATGTTCAATTTTAAATTTTTTCACTGTATAAAAATTGGTCCAAATTGTCAAAATGTTCATGCATGCCATTTGGTCTTTGCCATTTTATTCTCCGTTTTGTAGAAGGATGGAAAAGTTGAAAAAAAGAAGAAGATACAATGTATTTTCTTTTTCTTATGGAAAAGAAAGATTTTTTTTTCTTTGTATTTGGTAATAGGGATAAAAAAAATTCATTTTCTTTTTTTATATGCAAAAAAAAGTGAAAGAAAAGAATAAAAAATATATGTTTTATTAATTATATTCTTAACTAAAAATACTTATTTACCATTTGACTCCATTAATAATTTTAAATAATATAATTCATGTAGGGGTATAATTGTTAATTAATATAAGTTTCACTTTTTCTTTCACTTTTATGTTCTTAGCTATGTTAGAAGGAAAAAGTAAACCCTCAACTATTTTTTTTCTATTTTTTCTTCTATATCAAGCAAAAAAAAAAAAAAAAAAAATTCACTCCCTCCCCTTTTTCTTTTTCCAAATTTTTTCTTTCACTTTTCTCAACTACAGGCCCTTATGCTATGTTTGGGAAGAAAGAAAAATAGGGGGAAGAAAAAAATTGAGAAAAAAGTGGGTGAAAAAAAAAAATTATGATGTTTGGAAAAGGAAGAAGGAAAATGGAGGAAAAAAATTTGGAAAAAAAATTATGTAAGTCCCACCCAAAAAATTTCTTTCCAAGAATAGAAGAAAAATGAACACATAGGAGAAAATTGTTGTAAATGTACTCAATTATCCCTTAATTAATTTGTAGTCTTTTTTTATGTTGAAAAAGTCAAAAGCTATTTAGTAATTTTATATTTTTTTTCGCAAACAAACAAAAATTTATTTTTCTCTTCCTATTTTTTTGTCATCCAAACTGAAAAGGATAAAATTAATTATCCTTCCAGAAAATTTACTGTACCGATAATAAATTTATATTAATTAAATATAGCGATACAAGTTTGGTAAATTTTGAAATAACGATAGATATCGCCAGCTGGGTTGGCGAAAATTTGGAGAACTTGATTTTCGCCAACCCAGTTGGCGAAAATCCGACCAAGAATCCGACGTGTCACAAAAAAAAAAAAAAAAAAACCAAAATACCATATTTTAGGTTTTTTTAGTTTTTTTTATGTGGTTTTTTTTTGGGTTTATTTGGATTTTGTAGTTTTTTTTATTTCTATAAATTTTTTCTGCTATTCATTTCTCACTCAATTTAACATCCAAAATAAAATATGTTATCATTGAACAGAGAAAAAATATATATACCGTAAGAATATTATGTCGAGCATACTTCGAACGGCCATAACTATTTGTTTTGAAATCGTTTTTCGTCAAACAATAGGTCGATTTGTATGTTTTCGAAGAGAGCAACACAATTCGTGTAGAGAGAATTTTTATCCAAAGTAAGACGCACATGTTACAGACAAAAATATAAAATTTTAAAGTATCATAACTTTTGACTGGGAGATCGAAATAAGGTCCAGTTTGTGCCAAAATGACCGTATCGAAAAGTACTTTGGGATAAACAGAATTACCCTTCCTCTCAAATTTTACTTCCCCTCTCTCACAAAGTTACCAAAATACCACTTAAACAGTCGAAAATATGTCAGTTGTATATATGTACAATTGTCATCTCTAGCTCCAGTTTCGTTAGTATTCTTGTTAGCGTTGTTAGCAATTATTACTTTTTCACCATACTACCAACAGAATTTACTCTTCCAAGGCAGTGAAAAGTAAACATGCAAATCCACGGAATTTACTCTTCCAAGGCACTGAAAAGTAAATACGTCAACAGAATTTACTCTCCCAACTAAATGCATAGGTGAATACCGCCAACACCATTTAACATTCATGTCAGACCATTATGTTAGAAATGAATCACATATAATATGTAGAAATTCATCAAAGAGGATTGATGAAGAAACAAAGACTAGCTTGAGAACTAGATTTCAAATCTTCCGTCGTTCAATCTGGGTATTGTAGCGGAGCCCAAACAATGAAGGGTGTGGCCCTAATGTTATCTCGATAGCAATTACTACTTTGCTTCTTTCAGTAAATGTCCATGATGCTCACATTTACTGCTCAGAACTGTTTTCACCTACTCATCCTCCCTCCACGCCTATATAACAGCCACTTCACCCCTTACCTCTTCACTTGTGACGGTCTAGCAAGTGAGAGAGAGAGAGAGAGAGAGAGAGAGAGAGAGATCAGTGAGTGAGTGAGTGACGAAGTGAGAGTGATGGCGAAGTGGTGTTTATTCTCGGTGATCTTGGCCCTAACCCTAGCCCAGACCTTCGCTAGGCACACTCCAAACAAAGTCCATGTAACAACCAAGAAGCCAACAACCACCAACAATGCCGCGGGCCTCAACGACCAGAAGAACATCGCCTTCGGTGGAGTCGGCGGCTACGCAGGCATCGGCGGAGCCTCCATAGGCGGAATCCCTGTTGTTGGGGGTGCCGCCGGGGTTGGTGGTTATGGTGGCGTGGTTGGCCTCCCCCTTGGCGCCGGTCTCGGTGGACTTGGTGGGGCCGGTGGGCTCGGTGGCGTGGGGGGAGGTATCGGTGGACTCGGAGGGGCCGGCGGGCTTGGTGGCGTAGGGGGTGGTGTCGGTGGACTCGGTGGAGGCGTCGGTGGGCTCGGAGGAGTTGGTGGTCTTGGTGGCGTTGGTGGGCTCGGTGGTGTTGGCGGGGGTGGAGTGGGAGGTGGAGCTGGTGCCGGTGGAATAATTCCGTGAGGATGCATGCATCGTGATTGTTGCTTAGGGTTTACTGTACGTGTTTAAGGTTAACGTTAGGCTTTTGTTTCCGTAGCTTAGTCTGCATGCATGCATGCATGCATGAATGATCTTCTTGTGTTGGGAAAAACAGTAGGTTCTTCTCTTTTGGTAGTTGCTGGCTTTTTAGAGGGGTTTTCCTCATTTGGTAGGCCTATGGTCATGTTTGCACTTATATATATATTGTTTGTTCTGTTGTCTTTTAAATAATGAATGAAAACGACTTCTTCAAGTGGAAAAATGGTATGTAACTCATTCAAGTCCTAATTTATATTCTTGCTAGCAGCTAAATCAAGTCCCCTAATCACTCTTCTATACTTCATGGGAACAAAATATAATAATATTGGTATCCATCATTCTTGTGAGCTGTGAACAGAAATATATTTACATATTTAAGGTCTACTCATTCGAACTTGGAAAATATTGTTTTCCAAACGTTTTTCTGTTCCATGCAACAACAGAGAGAGTAAAAAAGCCTGGAAAGGAGCCGCATATCTCTGTCAACTTGAACCCTTTAAGACCTGCATGGTGGATATAGTCAAAGGCGGATATATAACAGCAGTTTTAAATACACAGCTCTAGGTGCTACTAGATTTTTACTGAGAGTGGAGTCCATATGAAGTTCTCAAATATTATTCTAACAATTAGAAATATTAGTAGTAGTTAATTTAAAAAATGAAAACAGAAGCTTGTTGACATAATTATATCTTGCCATCATAATTCATCTCAAAAGATTATGCTCAATTAAACTGTCCGGAAGAACTCATCTTTGGTATACTAGCTAATCCTCGTTAAATTGTTTAAACCTGGCTAGTGAAATTTCCATGAATTTTCTTTCATAATTTGCGTTTATATAAATTTATACAAGATTTTACTCTTATAATGAGACTTCAAAACGACTCAAAAGAGAGCCGTATAAGCCGTTTGTAAATATTCAACTATTTATTTAAAAAATTAATATTACGTAAAAAATTTGTCAAAAAAATAAATTTGTTATAAGTAACGTCATGGAAAATTGAACTTGACCAACCAAGAAAAATATCTCCCACCTTAACCACATGAGTTAGAAGAGATGTTTAATTATAGTTATATAATATTATATTATTAAACAATAGTTAAAATTTATTTAATTTTTAATTATGTACACCTTAGACGGCTAGCATTTTCAAAAAAAAATATAAAAGATAAAAATATATACATAATAAATTATAATTAAAATATATTTAAATATTTAAACTATTTTACATTAATATTAAAAAAAATTATTTTACATGCATCGCACGTGCATTTACTAGTCTCATAAAAAAAATAATTGAAACGATTAGCGTAAATACTATACATAAAAAAATTTAACTTTCCGTGTGCTTAATATTAGAGCATTCATATAGCTGTTGAAAGTTCATGTTATTTACTCTTCCTTGTGAAAGTGTTGCCATCAACATAGCTTGAAATTCTGTATATTACATCTCATGACTAAGTTTGTAAATGTGCCGAAGGAGCTATTACTTTGGTGCATATATATATATATATATATATATATATATATATATATATATATATAACCTTCAACAACAAGCTGACAGGTTTTTTTTTGAAAAGCTGTCCGTTTGAACTTGTGAACTCATGCCGATTGGCACAATCGTTATTCTCATACTGATACTGTGAACAAGTGCTCGGTATTAGTGAACAAGTTATGTACCTTGTGAGAATGATAGCTGGAAACATTGTCAGTACTCAGTAGTAGTTTATGTAATTACTAGTTTATTAATATCTTGTTTGTTCATCGATTTAGTAGTTTATCGATATCTTGTATGTTCATCCTTTTCTTTCTATATATTTATAGCCTACAGCTGTACAATTTGCCTTGCGATTCAGTCTGCTACCGAATTTTAGTTAGATTTATGCTTATCCTGAACAAGACTTTTCTATATACAACCTTTTTTATGTGTGTTTGTACTGAAACTTATGTTGGTTTTGTTTTCCTTCAAAAACTCAAATTCCTCTTCCTTTCTTTAGTCCCACATCGGATGCACCAAAGCCTTCTTGTGTACATATATTAGTTTCTCTCCTTTGCTCTATTAAGTTGTTGTGTGGGGAACCCCTTGGGCCACACGCGCGCGTCGCCGCCGCCGCCGCCCGGCTAGGCTCGGCTCGGCGCGCGTAATGGGTGCGGGTACGCGCCCACATCTGCGGGCGCCGAATGCCGATCCGATTTCCTCTTCGGGTTCGGACTAGGACCCTAAAATGTTGGGACACTGTCCAGATTCATTGAACCTTGTCTTGCCACAGTTCATTTTTGACAGCATTTATCTCACGTTTTATTCATTACTTAATGGCCTGTTTATGAGCCATTAAGTACCTGTCTGTAGCCAGATTCATTGAAGCTTGCCATAGCTCCAGCCTATTTATTTGTCTCCTTCTCCTTCATTTGGTACAAAAAAAATCATACGTCCAAACTCTCTTTCACTCCACTCTCAAACGACATTCTGATCTCCAAATCCTTGCTCTGGGCAAAGCTAAGTTCGGTCTCTCTCTCCGAGTCGTGTGCGGCAAAGAGAACCCGGTAGTCAGGGGGTTTTACCACTAGGAGCTTCCGAGAAACGTCTGAACATAGACCTCGGATAAACTCTTAGGGCAGTGCTACGTGCACGACTTCCCCGGAGGCCGGTAACAATTTTATTTTTGGGTTTCCTTGTTCTCTGAAAAATATTATATATTATATTTATATTATAAATACGGTCAACAATCTAAGAGTTTATCGTTTTTAGCTACTGTTTCTCATTTTCAAAACATATTTCTGTCTACTGCTGCTTATTACAACAAGAACGAATTGTGATTACTGTAGCTACAAATATAAAATTTTTGTTTTACAAACAAAAGAACAAAACGAATTACTAGTCACCAAATATAAAAGCATATCTGTTAAACACTAGCATATTTGATTGTTAGCGAATTATTTATAACCTCCTAATATACTATAGCACACATTTTGCTACATACCAAATAAACTATACTGCTGTCATTCTAAATAAATACTTGTCAAAATTGATTCTTAATTGCTTATAGCACATTACTTACTGTTAAAATAGTATTGTAGCAATTTAGTACTTATTAATTGTTGGTAGCAAACTGATATAAATATAAAGTTAACTGTAGCAAGTTTAATTTTTAATTGTATTGCCAAAGCAAGAGTACTATTAATTTGTATTGCTAAAGCAAGTTTATTATTTATTTTGTTTATAGGCATACTTGGTTGTGTATTAACATAACAAATTGTGTTCTTGGCTCACTCTATTTGACATATTGTTAATTCCAATTCCTTTAAACAATTTAAGTCAAAATAAATAGATAAAGTGAAACTGCAAATCTCTTTGAGTCTGGATTCTAAAAGTAAAGATCAATTTGGGAACAAGCCGAAAGGGTCCTTCTGTCAACCGGGTGTAAATAGCCCTAAGCGACACGGTATTTAAGTGTCTTCGGACCACCGCTAGCTGGGAACCGGCCCCTACAGCTAACTCAAATCAATCTACACTTGATAGACTCAAGATTTTAAGACTGATTAGCAAAAATCACTTGAACTATTATTCTAAATTATTGGACATTGTTATTGAGTAATTTCGTATCTTTCAGACTTTCCTCATTTGCAACCATGACTGCCAAGGATGAGACTTTTACTGCTAAACCTGCAAAATTCAACGGGACTTTCTTTAAGAGATGGCAAAGTCAGATGAAATTTTGGCTCACTACCTTAGGATTAATCTCAGCCATTGATGGTTCCACACCAATCACAAATGACTCTGATGACACTGAGTCTGACATAGGTATATCCAAGTCCTCTGGTTCTTCTAGACCCAAGACCCCTAAGGAAATAGACTACCATTGCTTCCATAGAATTCTAAGTGCTTTGTCTGAATCTCTATATGACATATTCTTCGAATACAAAAGTGCAAAAGAACTTTGGGATGCCCTAGAAGATGAATATAGCTGTGATGATGCTGGAATTGAAAGATTCAATTTCTCCTCATTCAACAGATACTTTATGGTAGATAACAAACCTATAAATGACCAAATACATGAATTCCAAGAATACCTTAGGCATATTCAAGCCAAAGGCACTTTCTTCTCTACTGAGTATAAAATAGCCTGCTTAATAGACAAGCTTCCTCCTTCTTGGTCTGATGTCAAGAAAGACCTCATTCATACTCAGGGTGACCTTACCTTTGCTCAAGTCCTAAAGAAAATTAGAACAGAAGAACAAATTAGGCTAAGGTCTAACCCTAAGTCTGAGTCTAAAGCTAAGGTAAACCTTATAGAATCCCAAGGTAAACCCAAGCCTCATCATCACCACAAACCAAAAAGGAACCTCTTCAAGAAGAAGCAGAACTCTCAGCCTCACCACCAAAACCATCACCACAATAAACCAAGAACCTTTGGTCAAACTCAGGATCAGAAGAGATTTTGTTTTGTGTGTGGTAAAACAAACCATATAGCCACCAACTATTTCCATAGGAAGAAGGAAGCTGTCCAGACCTCTTTCAAAGGGAAACGTCCTACAAAACCAGAAGCAAACATGCTTCTCAACGGCTCTTCTAGTTCCTTCAGGTCTGTGAGCTATCAACCCTTAGTCAACATTTCTTACCATTCTGACGATTGGTGGTTGGATTCTGGAGCTAATGTTCATGTTTCCTTTGATCGCTCCTGTTTTTTCAAACTATCAGGAATCAGGTGGAGGAGGTGTAACTCTAGGAGATGGCTCAGCGGCACAGATTATAGGAAGAGGAAGAATAGATCTAAAGATGACATCAGGAAAAACTCTGACTCTTCATGATGTGTTACATGTGCCATCTATCAGAAGAAATTTAGTTAGTGGGTCTCTCCTTGTAGCTTCAGGGTACAAGATTGTTATGGAAGCAAATAAAGTAGTTTTTTCTAAGAATGACTCTTTTATTGGAAAGGATTTTGTAAGAGATGGTCTTTTTATTTTGAGTACCGTGAATAAAATTTCTAATTCTTCCTTTGTTGTTTCAAATATAGAATCCTCAAATGTATGGCACAGTAGATTAGGTCATGTGAATCTAGGTTCCCTAAAAAGGATGATGAACTTAGATCTTATTTCTAAGACTCCAATAGATGATAAACACAAGTGTGAGATATGTGTTCAAGCCAAACATACTAGGCTACCTTTCAAATCTGTAGAAAGAAACTCTGACCTTCTAGAGCTTATTCATAGTGATGTGTGTGACTCAAATAGGGTTTTGACCCGAGTGGTAGAAAATACTTTGTTACTTTTATAGATGATCATTCAAAGTATTGTTATACATATCTACTAAAAACCAAAGATGAAGTTCTAGATAGATTTAAGGTCTATAAATCTGAAGCTGAGAACCAGTTAGAGAGAAAGATTAAGATTCTTAGATCAGATCGTGGTGGAGAGTATACATCAAATGATATGACCAATTTTTGTGAAAAACACGGAATAATCCATGAGGTAACTGCTCCTTATTCACCACAGTCCAACGGAGTTGCTGAAAGAAAGAATCGCACTCTGTTAGACATGGTGAATGCCATGCTCCTCAGCTCAGGTGCTCCTGATAATTTGTGGGGAGAAGCATTATTATCGGCATGTTACATCCTTAATAGGATCCCTAGTAAGTCTAATGATAAGACTCCCTATGAATTATGGAAAGGTAGAGCTCCTAGGATCCATTATCTTAAAGTTTGGGGATGTCTGGCTAAAGTAGGAATTCCTGAACCTAAAAAGAGAAAGATTGGACCTAAGACTGTAGATGCTGTATTCATAGGATATGCCCTAGATAGCAATGTCAATAGATTTCTTGTTACTCACTCAGAAGTAAATGAAATCTCTAACAATACTATTATAGAAGCAAGAGATGCAGTTTACTTTGAGAATATATATCCTTTTAAAGATAGAATTTCTCCCTCTCCCTTCAATCTCTCTCTTATTCCGTCCACCAACTCTTATATTCAAATATCTAGTTCACAACCCGAACAAAATATAGAACCTAGAAGGAGTAAAAGAGAAAGAATTGAAAAAAACTTAGGAGAAGGTTTCTTCACTTTTCTAATAGAGGGTGATCCCTCAACTTATGAAGAAGCAATATCTTCTCCTGATGCCCCTTTCTGGAAAGAAGCCATTAACAGTGAGTATAACTCCATCATGGAGAACAATACTTGGTTTCTAGCAGACCTACCTACAGGTAGTAAATCCATAGATTGTAAGTGGATATTTAAAAAGAAACTTAGAACCGATGGTACCATAGAGAAATACAAGGCTAGATTAGTAGCCAAAGGCTTTACCCAGAAAAAGGGATTAGATTATTTTGATACATACTCACCTGTAGCTAGGATCACCTCTATCAGAACCCTTCTAGCCTTAGCATCCATTCATAATATGCTAATCCATCAAATGGATGTTAAGACAGCATTTCTAAATGGGGACCTAGAGGAAGAAATCTACATGGAGCAACCTGAAGGTTTTATTACTAAAGGCCAAGAATATAAAGTTTGCAGATTAGTTAAATCTCTTTATGGTCTAAAGCAGGCTCCCAAACAATGGCACAACAAATTTGACATAATCATCTCAGAATATGGTTTCGTGGCAAATGAGTATGACAAATGTATATACTCCAAAATTTTAGATGAAAGTTGTGTCATCCTATGTTTGTATGTAGATGACATCCTTATTTTTGGATCATCACTAGAATTGATTACTAATACCAAAGACTATTTATCCAGCCAGTTTGATATGAAAGATCTAGGTGAAGCAAACTTGATTCTAGGCATGCAACTGTCCAAACACAAGGAGGGGTATACTCTATCCTTAGCACACTCTATCGAGAAAATGCTAAGAAAATTTGAGTTTTTTGATAAAAAAACCTGTCCTTACTCCTTATGACAGTAGTATTGTTCTAAAGAAGAATGAGGGCTCTCCTATAGAACAACATAGATATTCTCAGATGATAGGTTCTCTCATGTATATATCAAACAGGACCAGACCTGATATTGCATTTGCCATTGGGAGACTAAGTAGATATACTAGTAACCCAAATCAGTTACACTGGATAGCGTTAGAAAGAGTATTTAGATATCTTAGGGGTACTCTAGATTATATGTTGCACTATACTAGATACCCTGATATCATAGAAGGTTATTCAGACGCAAACTGGGTAACGGACTCGCATGATGTAAAATCTACTACTGGATATATTTTCACTCTAGTAGGAGCTGCAATCTCCTGGGGCTCATGTAAACAAACTATCATTGCTAGAAGTACAATGGACTCTGAAATGATAGCCTTAGACACTACATGCACAGAAGCCGAATGGCTAAGAAACCTTATTATGCATATACCTGTTTCTATTATTCCTGTTCCTGCAATTTCTATAAACTGTGATAATAAATCTGTTATGGAACTACTAAAGCATGATTCTGTGAATGCTAAGATGAACAGGCACCTGCAGCTGCGCTTCAAGTCTATAAAGAGCCTATTGGGCAAATATGTGGTTCTTGACTATATAAAGTCAGAAAAGAATCTTGCAAACCACTTGACGAAGGGTCTGTCTAGGACTTTGATCCTAGAATCATCGAGGGGGATGGGGTTAAGCCCATAAGTAAAGTCACCAGCAGTGGCAACCCAACCGAGTCTGACTGGAGATCCCAAGAAGCCGGTTCAATGGGTAGGAACAAGCTGGACTTAGGTGACTTTTATGGAACACTGACCCGAGATTAAAATCTCATCATATAATGCCCAAGTGGCTGTACATGTGTACTATGATTCCCCATCTCTATGATGACAGTGTTCCTGTGTGATATGGTTAGGATGAGATTAAACTCTTAATAGGTCCAAGCTGTAATGCTAGGTTGATTCATATCACCAACCATTAAGGACTTACCTATATGAGAGGTCGTGAAGGCCGCGACTATGGGACAGGGCGATCCCAGACAACTCTCATGAATGTAGAAAGTGCGCATGGCCATTTAAAAGCGCCACCCGATAGACCAAGGACCTCTAGCGTACTATGTGTGCTATTTTTCTAAATCTGGTTAAAGAAGTCTGATTCAAGGCATAGTCCATCAAGCACTTCTTCAGATTAAGACAATAGTCACTACGTGAGATTCAAGGCTGTAGTCCATCTCATCTATGCATAGTATTTTACTGCCCAGATGCTCTCTCTCTATTTACTTCACTCTTATCTTTGTTTCGGAACTTGACTTTTTAGGGGGGGATTGTTGGTTTTGTTTTCCTTCAAAAACTCAAATTTCTCTTCCTTTCTTTAATCCCACATCGGATGCACCAAAGCCTTCTTGTGTACATATATTAGTTTCTCTCCTTTGCTCTATTAAGTTGTTGTGTGGGGAACCCCTTGGGCCACACCCGCGCGCCGCCGTCGTCGCCCGGCCCGGCTCGGCTCGGTTCGGTCCGACGCGCGTAACGGGTGCGGGTACGCGCCCACATCTGCGGGCGCCGAATGCCGATCCGATTTCCTCTTCGGGTTCGGGCTGGGACCCTAAAATTCTTTTTGCTCCTCTTCCTTTTTTTGAACCGTTCAAATTTTGAATGTTGGGACACTGTCCAGATTCATTGAACCTTGCCTTGCCACAGCTCATTTTTGACAGCATTTATCCCACATTTTATTCATTACTTAATGGCCTATTTATGAGCCATTAAGTACCTGTCTGTGGCCAGATTCATTGAACCTTGCCACAGCTCCAGCCTATTTATTTGGTCTCCTTCTCCTTCATTTGGTACAGAAAAAATTATACGTCCAAACTCTCTTTCACTCCACTCTCAAACGATATTCTGATCTCCAAATCCTTGCTCTGGGCAGAGCTAAGTTCGGTCTCTCTCTCCGAGTCGTGTGCGGCAAAGAGAACCCGGTAGTCAGGGGATTTTACCACTAGGAGCTTCCGAGAAACGTCTGCACATAGACCTCGGATAAACTCTTAGGGCAGTGCTTCGTGCACGACTTCCCCGGAGGCCGATAACAATTTTATTTTTGGGTTTCCTTGTTCTCTGAAAAATATTATATATTATATTTATATTATAAATACGGTCAACAACTTATTCGTCTTTTTTACCAGAATTTGGAGAAGCCGGCTTGACTTGGATTGGTTAAATGTGTGAACCATGATCGTTTGCAGCCATATCCTATTCTCTATGAGAAACATGCTAACATTTACTCTCTTATTTACCTGTTCTGCTCGTGGCAGGACTTTTAAGTCTTTGATACCTAGACGTTTTCAAATTTTTTAAAGATGGGACTCTTCGATTTTCTTTTTCTGTTGTTTCTTTTCCCCTTTTGGGAGTTTGAACTTATTAAGTTTTTTTAGATGGTGGATCAGTCTGGATCTACGTATGAATATTGAAAATCATGTACTACTAGCAGAAAAGAAGTGTAATTTTAGATGGTAGAAATACTAGGTTCCTACTAGCACAAATTTTTTCCTTTAGGTATTTCATTCTTAATCTACTATGATATAAAAATTTATTTACTGAAAACGTGTGACTGGATCGATCTGCTATGATTTCCTTATCATTTGCTCTATAAAGAACTTTCATTACAATTCTACACTATATTCATGATTTTAATATCAATTGGTAACTTGTGCTCTTGTTTTCTCAGAAAGTACATCAAAAATGACGGCTGTTGTGATGGGATGCGTTTCGAGTTCAAATATTTTGTTATATAGTTAGGCAAGGTGTCATGTATTTTGGTTTACTCGTATATATAGGTTTTGGATGTTTAATATGTTGTACAAAAATCATATATTTTTGGTCTATTTAGATATGTGGTTGGATGTTTGCAGTGTACAAACACGTATTTGTTAATATAAAAATTATGTGTATTATATTTCTTTGATGTTTGCGATGTTCTAGATTATATTGATATTATATGTGTGTTCGATAACTGGCAAAGGGAAGCATATAATATATAATTATAAACAAAATTTGGTTTAAACAAAAATCAACTTCTCTTGACGGTTATAAAACGTCAACAAATATCTGAATTATGCTATAAAATATTATTTTTTGACTGTTTTTAAACATCAATAAAGGATTTTCTTGATTGTTTTTCTTCGTCAAGAAAGTGTTTTCTTGACGGTCATTATCCGTCATCTAGGCCACAGTCAAGAAAAGTTTTCATTTACCTTGACGGTTTTCAGTTAAGTATTCTTGACGGGTTAAAACCGTCAAGAAAGGCTTGTTACTTGACGGTTTAAAACCATCAAGAAAATAAAAACAGAAACCGTCAAGAAAAGTGTGTGGCCTAGATGGCGGATCCAGAACCGTCAAGAAAATTCTTTCTTGACGAAAAAAACTGTCAAGAAAAGCCATTTTTCTTGTAGTGATAGTCTTCAATTGCATGTCTCTTCTTCTTAATACATGCAGCTGCATGCTCACAAGGAATACCTGTGAGTTCCCATACTCTACAACTGCAAGTCCTTGCTTCCAAGTCCCCTGAATCATTAGTTTCCCTCTAAGATACTTCATATTTGTTGAGTCCACAACTAATAACAACATACTTTTTCATTCCCTCTTTGACTTCTTCTAATTTTTATAAAGCTTTAGGAACAAAAAATCCATCATGAGCTCCCATCCTTTCTCTCTTCTCCTGGAACCTGACCATGAGCATCCTTCTTATACTTTCTAGTAGACAAATAATAGGTTTGTCTCTTGCTTTCAATATGTGTTTATTCCATGATTCACACATATTGTTGCTTGACATATCACAGTTAGAATGTGTTGAGAACCCATGCTATGACCACTGTCCTAAAGGAAGTTTCTGTAACCATTCATAAGCTTCCTTGCTAACTTTCTTTATCTTATCCATCACAATCTCAAAATCAGCTAAGGTGTATGCCCCTGAAGCTTCCCACACATAATATCTAAGCTTTGACCCTGGATGTTTTTTTTCTTGAAATTGTCATATATGTGCTTGGCACAAAATTTTAATAACTGATCCATGAACCAGATCCATGTTTCTTTATTCTCTATCTCCACAATAGCCCAAGCAATAGAAAAGAAACTGGTGTTACCATCTCTACCCACTGCACATAGAAGCTGTCCTTTATACTCAATCTTCAAAAAATATCCATCAAGACCAATGAATGGTCTGCAACATTCTTCAAAACCCTTAATCACTACATGCAAAGGGTAGAACACCCTCACAAATCTGGTTGACTTGCCATCAACCTCTAGTTGTCCCTTGACCCTAACAATACTCCCAGGATTAGTATTCATCACCAACATGGCATACTCTCTGATCAACATGGCATACTCTCTTATGTAAGCATATTGTTCTTGGGTATGCCCATCAATCATGTCTAATTAATGCCTTCTTCTTTGCCCTGCTTATTTTATGTCTGGAAACTTTAATCTCCAAATCTTCTGCAATGTGACTTCTAAACCCAGTATGCTTCCACTCTGGATCACTTCTGAACCTGTGAACATATCTATTTGCAAGAAATGTAGAACTGGCTTGCCTATTATTTTCTACCTCACCACAGTCATTTGAATGCTCTACCTGAAATTTCCTCTCTACAAAATACCCATTATCACCAACTACACTCCCATGAATCCTCCACTCATAAGCTTCATTTACACATTTAGCTGTAACTCTCTTCCTTTCATTGTGTACCCACTTCATATCATACTTGCTCTTTATGGCATGGAGCCTCAATGTAGTTCTAAATTTTGCATGTATAGCAAATCTGTCATCCAAACACAAGTGAAATCAATATTAGATTAGAAATATAGCAGTAGGATAAGGGGGACAGTGATGTGTTAGATCAGGTGTAGTTGGGTTATGCTGGGTTCAGGTAAGAGGGGGGTATTCAGGGTTACATTATAGGTACATATACACCACTGCACATCAGTGCAAGATTTCTGGTAGTAGTTATCTTCTGTGGAGGTTGGTTACAGTGAGTACTAATCTGAGTTGTCTCAACAAGGAGTTTGAAGTCTGTGCTTTGGTACACAACTGAGTGTTCAGGTTGTAGCAACCATAGTATGAAGGTATGCTAGCAGTTCATGTGTGTTGAGTACCAAAGATAGAGTGTCCTTAAGTGATATGTAAATAGAGTATAGTGTTATAAGAGTTTTATGGTATTAGTTAAGGTATTAGTGTAGACACCTAGTGATACATGAGTAACATCTAGGTGAGTCAGTTAGTGTGGTTTATCAATCCTTTTTTGTAATAGCTAATGGTTGTACCTGTCTCAACTCGTTTACTGGTTATTATTTGTTAAATAACATGCTTTCAACTTTTTCTTATTCTTTTTAATTTTTACTATTTTTGCAGGTCAAATCTGGTTCTATTTAAGACATTGAAGTTTATATATCATTCTTGTGTCATGTCTACATATTCTGAGCATGAAAATTTATATAACTACCAATACCAGGATTATGAGGTAATGTACTTAAATCAGATAATAGGGTATGCTATGATTTTTATCTAAATTGTTAGTAGATTTTTCTCTTAAGCAATTATAATAAATGAGATTAGCTAGAGATCATGATCATTTTGCATCATAAACTAGATGAACTGGCAGAGCTAGCCTTGTTGAACAGTGAATTCAGTATCTAGTGTATTCTTCTTATGACTTTCAAGTGCTCTATATTTACGACATTTTAACAGTGAACTCAGTATTAGTTTAGAAATGTAGCAGTATTCAAACATAATTATCACTAAAGGCATAAGAGTATAAATGTAGCAGTAATTCAAACATTTTCCCTACATGAAGGGGTATATTTTCATCCCTTATCAATCTCTTCTAAGTCACCACAGGATCTGTAGGACCAGTGTCAACGTCTTCATCATCAAAAATATCATCTGAGGAGTGTAGACTACCTAACTTATCACTGGAAGCATACTCAGAGTCTTGGTCAATATCTTCAACAAGCACAAAACTACTATAGTCAATAACAACTTCTTCTTCATCCTCCATATGTTCTTCATCAGGTACATGTCCTTCATCCTCCATATGTCCTTCATCATGTACATGTCCTTTATCCTCCATATGTTGAGGAGGAGGACCAGCTCCCAAATTCACATCTTCATTAGGCACTACCCCACTCAAGTCAATATTTTCCCAATATTCAGCCCCCCAACATGAGATCCATCTCTACAACATCTTGAGGAGGACCACATATATTCTTTGTTGTTGTTGTAGACTCAGTAATGTCAACATAATCAACATAATCAATTAGTGACTCAGTAAGCTTCCCTAACACATAAAACTTGACAATGGACTTGCAAACTTTTTAAAGAAGCTCAGGATATCATTGTCACCCAATATCTGTGTCTTACTTCTATTTACAGGGTCATAATGGTAAATTTCACATGGATCATGTACCCAACACTTGCACATAAGCCATCTTGGTCAAACCAACACATCTCATCTCTGTCCACACATCCTTTAAGTTCTAATACAATACCCCCCCAACATATTTGTCCTCATCATCAAACTGACCCCCCAACAAACATGTGAACAACATACTTTGCATCCATCAGATGTTATTCCCTCTGCACAGACACATAAGAACACATGCACAAACACATAAGTATTAAAATCCATCAGATGTTTACAAACTGTCTAAAAAATATTAAAACTGTCTAAAGAGTAAGGAACATGCACAAACACATAAGTAACATGCACATATACATAAGGGACATGCACAGACACATGTATTATCTAAAGAGTATTAAAATCCATCAGACACATGTATTGTTTAAAGAGTATTAAAATCCATCGGACACGTGTACTGCCTAAAGAGTATTAAAATTTATTAGGATAAAACATTGTTTATAAACTATAAATTCTACAAATTTTACTATTAAATTTAGAATTTTAGGATCATGCATAGACATATTAAAATTGTCTAAAGTCGTAGGCCATTTCATTAATCAGTGTACAAAAAAAAAATTTACTTTTAAAAATACAAATTTTACATGCACAGACCATTACTTATGATGCAAATTTTAGGATGATTTTAGGATCATGCACAGAAAAATAGGGTTTTCTCATGCACAAAAAAATTCATTATTTTAGAAAATTAGGATTTTGTCATACAATTTTAGAAACTTTTACCGTTAAAAATACAAATTTAACAGTACAATTTTAGGATCATGTAATTAAAAAATACAAATTTAACATGCACATACCATTACTTATGATGCAAATTTTAGGATAATTTTAGGATCATGCAATTTTAGGATCATGCAAAAAAAATAGGGTTTTCTCATGCACAAAAAAATCATTATTTTAGAAAATTAGGGTTTTGTCATGCAATTTTATAAATTTTTACTATTAAAAATACATATTTAACAGTAGGATTAGGATTTTCTGACCAACCAACCATTCATGATGCAATTTCTAGTATTTAAACAAAATGAGAATATTTTTTCATTCTAAAATCATTATTTGGTAGCCTACGAAAATTAGGGTTTTGTCATATATCCGTTCGAGATCTTTACCAATGGTCCCCTCACTGCTCCTGGATGGTCAAACAAGATTTCTACATGAATCTATCCTACAATCGAGGAATCGAACACTGAATAGAGGAAATTAGATGAATGAAAAAATGATTTAGGTTTCCATGGCGGGAGAGTAAGGAGAGAGATGGAGAACTTTTGGGTTTATTATTTTTCTTCTTCTTTTTCTGTTAGAATAATGTATGGATAAAATGGTCATGTCACTTCATTTTGTCACGCCCCAGTCCCAAAATATCGAGGGACTAGACACGTGGCAATGGCCAGCAGTACACACCGATGGGCTAACCCAATTTAATGGACCCATCAGGATGTACTTAAGCTGTAGTACAATAATATGGGCTATGGTACTAATCTCATCCACAGAAATAAATACACAATATCAGAATATAAAGCAATATCAAGTTTTAATAAAACATAATTCGGGGAACAACCCGATAATGAGTCTGGTACAATGGTTCAGTAGACAAGAAATAAAGATAACAACATCAAATACTGAGTATGGATAAAGCATATACTCAGAAGATATCCTCGGCGGTCACTCGTCTTCTGGATCTGGTACTACTCCTGTTCCTGCTCCTGCTAATGCTCTTGTCCCGTATATCTCGGGGTAGATCTCGTCTGCTAATCCTGGGGACATAATCCGGATCCAAGTCCTCAGGGGACATAGCAAGGTACAAGAATAACTCATGCCAAAGATAATACAGTGCAACAATAAATGAATCAATAGGGTAAACTATATAACCAGCTAAGTGATATGCAAGATGAGAGCATCACTAGAACTCAGGCTGAGACCACTGCAAGCTCGGTGTCGGGGAGCCGGTAGCAGTGATATCATGCAGTTGTCTAGCTCTGAGAGAGACTACGATGCCGTCATAATATAATCAACCTGTAGCATGTGTGTCTCTCTCCACCCAATGTAATCACACGTCTCATGTCCACGACGTCTCATATCCATGTCACGCAAGATCATATCTAATGCAGCAAGTCATAATGAGATCTAAGCATGCAATATCTATGTCATGAGTTATTTAACCTATACAGAATCACCATGAATATCTCAGGAATATTCTGTTTCATGAATAGTGTCAGGTGTCCTGAGGTATGACGTACTTGATAATGCAAGCACGAGAATGTATATGCTCTCGATATCCATGTCTAGGTGACATTACACAACTCTGCGTACAGTGTTGACACCCGAATATTATTCGGATGCTAAGTAATGTCACACGGGCCTAGGTTGAACAAATATATTACAGTAATAAATCAAGAGAATTGTATAAACAAAAATTGCAAGTATGGCAAGGTACACTTGCCTGGGGTTCCAACTCCAACTGTAGCTCTGGTATTAGCGAAATTTGCAGGTACTCCTCCGGTTACAGAAATAGACATTACCATCAGATTCAGAAGACATCAAATAGCTAGAATTGTCTGTCCATAAGTCCAATTTGGACACAGGACAAAAGTGACAGTTTCTGGTCAAAGCGGGGTCCACATGTGGCCCGCTTCGCACCGAAAAATGTGTCAGAGACAATGTTCTCTAAATTTATCAAACTTAGTGTCCACAAGCCCAGAACGATGATACGAACCCAACGAAATATCTAGAACTGGATTCAGATGAGCCGATCACAAAATCGCCCGTCAAGTGGAGCCGTGGGGCCCACGATATACGATTTTGTCAACGTTCTCAGAATCGAACCAAACTTGGGTCACAGGACTAGCATATTGTGTAAACACCCTATTTTTCAGAATAATTTTAATATAATTTTTCCCCAATTTTTTTTGGTATTTTTCTGGATGAAGAACCAAGGTAATTGTGATCAAAGGATTTTTAAATGCAGTTAATTGATGTTAAATATTATGGAAATAATATTTTATGGTGTAAAATGGAAAACCGGACATAGGATAATTTTCTGAGAATTTATTGGACTCCGGAATCATTTTTAAAGCCCTAAATACTATTGGATATATAAACCGAACCAAACCAAACCAAACCAAACCTGACTGAACAGAACCAAGTCTGACTGAACCAAAACAGCATATTGGGTCGGGTGTGGTCGGATCCGAGCCAAACCTGACCCGGACCCGAAACCCAAGTAAAAACCCTAACCCCTGCCGGAATTCCTCTAGCAATGTATAAAATCCCCCCTTGGCGTGCGTGCCCAGCCGCAACCCTAGGAATCCGCCGCCGCCGCCTTCTGCACATCCCTCTCCCACCCGCGCAGCCACCCGACCTCGGTCTCCTCTGTTCGACTCCGCCGCCACGACCTCCACCTCCCTCCGTTCTCCACGGCGACGAACGTCTTCCTCCGACCCGCGGCGCCCCGAACGACGCCGCCGCTCCCCCATCACCCATCGACCTCCCCGCTCGATCCAGGCCGCCCTTGACCTCTCCCCGCCGCCGAGTCCAGCCCACGACCCCGACGCTGCTCCGTCCAGCAGCCGACCCGCTCTCCTCCACAGCAGGGGCTAGGCGAGACCCATCCGCTCCGCCTTGCCGACGACCCCTCTCAGCCGACGAGCCACCCTCCGTCGACCAGTACGGCCAGACTCCAGCAGCCCTAGAGCAACAGTAACGGATACGACACGGACACAGCTCGTGTCAAGGACTTTCGGACGCGTGAAAGTCAGATTCACGGAGCCCTGTTCAGGTAGCTTTTCCCCTCTCCCCGTAATTCCGTTTTCGATTCCGTCTGTTGCAACGCGTAGAATGTGTAACCCTCTCAGTGGCCGTGTAACCCGCTCGGTGCATCGCGGCCTGTGGTGATCGCAAACCGCGATCCAAAAACAGGAATAACAATGCCCTGTTTTACCCCGGAACTGAGTGCGCCCCGCCAAACGGGACGACTTGGTCGTACGCGGTCTTTACCGAAACGTGTGCGACATTGATACGGGCGTGTGGGATTTTGCAGAAGCTGATTTGGATGTGCGTGCACACCGGAATCAACGCGTATCCGCCGACAACGCCCCGTATCTGTCTATTCTGGAATACGCTGTAACTTTGTGTACACACGTCAGATCGAGACAAAACTTGTGCCATCGGACTCGTAGCAATACGCTGGTCCTGTGACCCAAGTTTGGTTCGAATCTGAGAACGTTGACAAAATCGCGTATCGTGGGCCCCACAAGCTCTACTTGACGGGCGACTTTATGATCGGCTCATCGGAATCCAATTCTGGAAGTTCCGTTGGGTTCGTATCATCGTTCCTGACTTATAGACACTGAGTTTAAGGAAATTGGAGACCTTTGACCCTGACATGCTTTTCGGTGCAAAGGCCCACATGTGGACCCCGCTTTGGCCCGGAAATATCATTTATGCCCTTGTGTCCAAATTGGACTTAAGGACAGGCGTTTCTAGCTATTTGATATCTTCCGAGACTGTTGGTGATGTTTATTACAGCTTTTGGAGGAGTACCTACAGGATCCACTGATACAGGGACAACTGTTGGTATTCAAACACCAGACAAGTGTACCTTGCCAAACTCTGCAGTATTGTTATATATTTTTCTTGTTTCATTTATATTGCTGTGCATGCCTAACCTAGGACCGTGTGACGTACTTAGCGTCCGATTAATAGTTGGGTGCCAACACCGTACGCGGCGTTGTGTATTGTTATCTAGAGGTGGACATTCGTGACACTTTATATTCTCGTACTTGTCTTACCAAGTACTCTTTGACCCTGGACACTTGATACTCTTCATGAGACAGGATCTTCCTGAGATATTCATGGTGATTCTGTATAGGATACAGGACTTGACAGAGATACTATATTCTTAGATACATTATGACTTGTTGCATTAGCTATGATCCCGCTTGACATAGACATGAGACGTTATGGTCATGATATGCGTGGTTACATTGGGTGGGGAGAGACACACAGGCTATAGGTTGTCTTATATATATATCTACTACTATTGTGAGGCCGTAGACTCTCGTAGCAGAGCTAGGCACATTACGTGTTATTACCGCTACCGACTCCCCGACACGGAGCTTGTAGTGGCTCAGCCTGAGTACTCGTGATGCTCTCACTTGCATTTCACATAGATGGTTACTTACTTACCCTATTTATTTCATTATCTGTTGTACTGCATTTATTTTGGCTTGTATTTTCTGTACCTTGCTATGTCCCCTGAGGACCTGGAATAGATTATGTCCCCAGGATTTGCAGACGAGATCTATCCCGAGGTATACGGGACCGAAGCAGAAACTGAAACAGGAGCTGTACCGACACCCGAGGACGAGGTATTAGCTGAAGACTTTTTTTTAGCATCTATGTTCCATGCTCAGTATTTACTTTATTCTGTCATTTATATTTTGGTCTGTTGAACCATTGTATCAGATATTTTATCGGGTTGTTCCCCGAAGCACTTTGTTGAGACTGGTTGATGATTTATATTCCTTATATTCTGTGGATCATATTTTATATCTTGTGTGGATGAGATTAGATATGCCATGTTGTCGTAGACTTGTTTTTACAGTTTAAGTATGTCCTGATGGATCCATTAAATTGGGTTTGTCCATCGGTGCGTGCTGCTGGCCATTGCCACGCGTCCGGTCCCTCGGTATTTTAGGACTGGGGTGTGACATGATTTTTGTGGTAGCCCATGCAGGTCTACGACTAAATTGTTCAGTTTCAACTTAGGTACCGAACCAGCCTGCCCTAAGGATAGGATAAGTTATAGGATCTCATCCATTGTTTGAACCATTTTTGAACTCTATATCGAACTCAAATTTGTTACTTGAATTGCTTCCTGAGTTAATTCCTCTGTGCGTTCTTATAGTTTATCTTTTTGTTGCAGAGTAATGGATCCCAGGAACGGAGATGAGACTCCATTGGATACGCCACACGACGCTGTGGTTACTTATATAGACGGAGTGACACCAGGGAACGGAGGACAAACATCGCAGAGCAATCAAACCGGCCAGCCTAATCCAAGGTTCCGGAGAGATGACATCCCACCTCCACCACACTTCACTCCACAGATGCCAGTTTTCCCGCCAGGACAAGCCATAGACGGACAACAGATGTTCCAGATGATGTATGCCATGATGTAAGCCCAACAGCAGATTCAGCAAGAGGTCCATCGCCAGGAGGCAGAGTATCTGAGAACCAGCCTGGTATCTGCATTGGAGCAGGCAAATCCACCAGCGAGGCAATCAACGACGGGATCTATCACCAATTTTCGTCAGCTCAAGCCTCGTACCTTTTCTGGTAAAGAGGGGCCAACAGAAGTTCATGAATGGCTCACGAACATACAGCACCAGTTGGAAGCAGCTGAACTTCCGAGGGAGAAATGGATGACTGCGGTCAGAATGTAGTTGACTGAAAATGCACATCATTGGTGGTTAGCAGAAGAGAGGAGGCTCGGACAGGACCGAGTCACTTGGGAAGAGTTCTCCAGACTCTTTCGAGAGATGTATATTCCAGCAGTTGCACGATCAGAGCTCAGAGACAAGTTCAACCGCCTTATCCAAGGCAATATGACAGTGAAAGAATACAACGCAGAATTTATTCGTCTCAATCGCTTCGCCCCAACCTTGATTTCGACAGAGGAAGAGAAAGCTGAGAAATTCTTTGACGGACTGAAATTCGAGCTCCAGAGATTGATTGGATCGGTCGTACCTACATCATATACCGACGTCCTCGCAGCAGCACGACGCATGGAGCGCGTCACTAGAAGGGAGTCAAATCTGAAGAGGCTAATCACATCAGCACCATCCAAGACAGCACATGGGGATTCTACAAAACGATCCCAGAGGAGTATGCTAGATAGAGCATCACATATGGCCATATCTCTTCCTACTTGTTACCACTGCGGCAAGGTAGGATACATTGAGAGAGAGTGCAGGCGCAAGTTGGGACTATGCCTGCTTTGCGGATCCAACCAGCATCTATCCAGAGACTGCACTAAACATAGAAAGGGAGCACCGAGACTAGCTTTGCCTGCACCAAGGCCAGCTTATCCAGCAGTGGGAGCACCGCAGACAGGAGCTGGAGGAGTCAGGCCACCAGCTACAGGAGGCTACCAGCAGAGACCACCACTGGCACCACAGGCAGCCCTATTTCAGCAGGCTCAGCAGCAGAGAGGTCCAGCTCAGGGACGAGGACAGGCATTCACAATGGCTGTTGAGGAGGAAGCTACTGTAGGCGAGGTTATCGCAGGTACTATTTTAGTAGCTTCATTACCAACTGTAGCTTTATTTGATTCTGGAGCATCACATTTATTTATAGCAGCTAGCTTTGTAGCCACCCATAGAGTAGCTACCGCACCCCTTCCGAAGATAAAGAAAATTTTTACGGGAGGTGGAATTATCCCAGTTAGTAACGTATGTAGATCATGTTCTGTAGTAGTCTGTGGAAGAGAGATGCGAGCTCAATTTCTAATCTTTTCCATGCTGAATTATGATGTTGTACTTGGTATGGACTGGTTAAGTCAGTACCATGCGACTCTTGACTGCCGACTTGGACGGGTTATATTTAGACCGCCTGGACATCCAGAATTTGAGTTTCTTCGAGGAGCAGTAGAGCAAGGAGTTCAGCCTACTCTTAGGGTACTATCTGTAGAAGGGGAGACAGGTTACCCAAGGGTCATATCAGAGTTTGTGGATGTATTTCCTGATGATCTTCCAGGTTTACCGCCTGATCGGAAAATAGAATTCATAATAGACTTAACTCCAGGAGCAGAGCCTATCACTTCACCAGTATATCGGCTAGCACCTAAGGAGTTAGTGGAGTTGAAGGAACAGGTTGATGATCTTCTGGAGAAGAGTTTTATCCGGCCTAGTGTTTCACCTTGGGGGGCACCCATATTATTTGTGCCGAAGAAGGATGGAACAGTACAGTTGTGCATTGACTACAGGGCACTAAATGCTGTGACCATCAAGAACAGGTATCCCTTACCACGCATTGATGATCTATTCGATCAATTGAGTGGTGCTAGGGTATTCTCGAAGATTGACCTTAGATCCGGCTATCATCAGATCAAAGTAAGGAAGGAGGATATACATAAGACAGCTTTCAGGACCAAGTATGGACATTATGAGTTCTTGGTAATGCCGTTTGGTTTAACCAACGCGCCAGCAGTGTTTATGAGTTTAATGAATAGAGTCTTTCATCAGTTCTTGGATAAATTTATGGTTGTGTTTATTGATGACATTCTAATATATTCTAAGAGCCACGAAGAGCACGAGGAGCATCTCAGAATCATATTAGAAACCTTGAGACAGGAGAAGTTATATGCCAAACTCAGTAAGTGTGAGTTTTGTATGGATAAAGTGCCTTTCTTGGGACATATCATCTCAGGAGAAGGACTTTCAGTTGATCCAGAGAAAGTTGCTGCAATAGAGACTTGGCCTACACCCACATCAGTTGCAGAGGTAAGAAGTTTTCTTGGACTTGCGGGATATTACCGAAGGTTTGTAGAAAAAAATTTGAGGATTGCAGAACCTATGACGAAGTTGACACGTAAAGACTAGGAGTTTATATGGACAGAAGACTGCCAGAAGGCTTTTGAAGAATTAAAGAGAAGATTGACAACAGCACCTGTCTTGACTCTTCCTTCAGGGTCATGAGGTTTTGTTGTTTACAGTGATGCATCAGGTAGTGGATTAGGATGTATTTTGATGTAACATGGCAAAGTTATTGCTTATGCATCAAGACAGTTGAAGGTCCACGAGAAGAACTACCCAACACACGATCTAGAGCTAGCAGCAGTTATATTTGCACTGAAGATTTGGAGGCACTATCTTTATGGGGAGAAGGTAGAAATCTTTACAGATCACAAGAGTCTGAAGTATGTATATACTCAGAAGGATCTCAACATGAGGCAGAGACGTTGGCTTGAATTGATGGTAGATTTTGATATAGATCTGCAGTATCATCCGGGAAAGGCGAATGTCGTAGCAGACGCTCTCAGCAGGAAGCCTATGGCTTATTTCTTGACGATGCAGCCTGAGTTATTGAGAGATCTACAGGAGCTTCAGATAGAGGTTATTTTACCAGGACAGAGTGGCTTGCTGGCTAATCTTGAAATTAAGTCGTCACTTGTGGAAAGAATTAAAGAGGCATTGCCCACCGATGCTAGATTTCGAAGACTGAAAGAGAGGACAGAAGCAGGCATGCAGACATGACTTTGCATACATGACGACAGGACATTAAGGTTTGGGAATCGCCTGTATGTTCCAAATGGAGAATTGAGACAGGAGTTAATGACTGAAGCACATAGCTCTATATATTCTGTTCACCCAGGAGGAACCAAGATGTACCGAGACTTGAGACAGTATTATTGGTGGCATGGAATAAAAAGGGAGATTGTAAGATTTGTGGCTAAATATTTAGTCTGTCAGCAATTAAAAGCCGAGCATTAGAGGACTGCATGTATGTTACAGCCGCTTCCTATACCAGAATGGAAGTGGGAACATATCACGATGGATTTTGTCACAGGATTTCCAAGGAGCCCCAGCGGAAGAGATGCAGTATGGGTTATCGTAGATCGACTCACTAAATCGGCACACTTCTTGCCATTTATAGTTGGACAGTCCACAGAGGTACTAGCCGACATATATATGCGACAAATCGTCAGATTACATGGAGTGCCGGTTAGTATTGTATCGGATCGAGATTCGAGATTTACATCTCATTTCTGGCGAAGCATGCAAGAGAGTCTGGGCACCAGACTCAAATTCAGCACAGCTTACCACCCACAGACAGATGGTCAATCGGAGCGCACAATTCAGATCTTGGAGGATATGTTGCGATCGTGTATGCTAGACTTTGGAGGATCTTGGTAAGATCATTTGCACTTAGTGGAGTTCTTCTACAACAACAGTTATCAGGCCAGCATTCAGATGGCACCATTCGAGGTATTATACGGAAGGAAGTGCAGATCGCCTATATGCTGGAGTGACGTTGGTGAACGTCAAATACTGGGTCCAGAATTGGTAACGCAGACAGTGGAGAAGGTAAAACAAATTTAAAATCATCTTCGAGCAGCTCAAGACAGACAGAAGCATTGGGCTGATACGCACAGGCGTCCCCTAGAGTTCAAAGAAGGAGAGCACGTATTCTTGAGGATTTCGCCCACTTGAGGTACCATTCAATTTGGGAGCAGAGGTAAGTTGAGCCCAAGGTATATTGGGCCGTTTGATATTCTAGAGCGCATTGGTGAGGTGGCTTATCGTCTTGCATTACCTCTATCCTTAGAGGGAGTACATGACGTATTCCACGTCTCACAGCTGAGAAGGTACGTGGCTGACCCAAGTCATGTAGTCGATCATTCAGAGATTGCAGTGGGCCCTAGTTTGAGATATGAAGAACAACCAGTTGGCATCCTTGACGTCAGTGAGAAGACATTGCGAGGACAGACAATCAGACTGGTTCGTGTAGCTTGGAAATATCATTCCCCTGGCGAATCGACCTGGGAACGGGAGTATAGTATGCGCCAACGTTATCCCCACTTATTCGCAGAGGCAGTTATCACCTAAGCAATCTTATAATTTTCATAGTTCTTCCTTTAGTAGCTTATTCTTTGATTGCGAGGACGCAATCCTCTTAAGGGGGGTAGATTGTAAACACCCTATTTTTCAGAATAATTTTAATATAATTTTTTCCCAATTTTTTTTGTATTTTTCTGGATGAAGAACCAAGGTAATTGTGATCAAAGGATTTTTAAATACAGTTAATTGATGTTAAAATATTATAGAAATAATATTTTATGGTGTAAAATGGAAAACCGGACATAGGGTAATATTTTGGGAATTTATTGGACTCCGGAATCATTTTTAAAGCCCTAAATACTATTGGATATATAAACCGAACCAAACCAAACCAAACCTGACTGAACCGAACCAAGTCTGACTGAACCAAAACAGCATATTGGGTCGGGTCGGGTCGGGTCGGATCCGAGCCAAACCCGACCCGGACCCGAAACCCAAGTGAAAACCCTAGGACCCGAAATTCCTGTAGCAATGTATAAAATCCCCCTTGGCGTGCGTGCCCAGCCGCAACCCTAGGAATCCGCCGCCGCCGCCTTCTGCACATCCCTCTCCCACCCGCGCAGCCACCCGACCTCGGTCTCCTCTGTTCGACTCCGCCGCCACAACCTCCACCTCCCTCCGTTCTTCCCGGCGACGAACGTCTTCCTCCGGCCCGCGGTGCCCCGAACGACGCCGCCGCTCCCCCATCACCCATTGACCTCCCCGCTCGATCCAGGCCGCCCTCGACCTCTCCCCGCCGCCGAGTCCAGCCTACGACCCCGACGCTGCTCCGCCCAGCAGCCGACCCGCTCTCCTCCACAGCAGGGGCCAGGCGAGACCCATCCGCTCTGCCTTGCCGATGACCCCGCTCAGCCTACGAGCCATCCTCCATCGACCAGTACGGCCAGACTCCAGCAGCCCTAGAGCAACAGTAACGGATACGACACGGACACAGCTCGTGTCAAGGACTTCCGGACGCGTGAAAGTCAGATTCACGGAGCCCTGTTCAGGTAGCTTTTCCCCTCTCCCCGTAATTCTGTTTTCGATTCCGTCTATTGCAACGCATAGACTGTGTAACCCTCTCGGTGCCCGTTTAACCCGCTTGGTGCATCGCGTCCTGTGGTGATCGCAAACCGCGATCCAAAAACAGGAATAACAACGCCCTATTTTACCCCGGAACTGAGTGCGCCCCGCCAAACGGGACGACTTGGTCGCACGCAGTCTTTACCGAAACATACGCGACATTGATACGGACGTGTGGGATTTTGCAGATATGATTTGGATGTGCGTGCACACCGAAATCAACGCGTATCCGCCGACAACGTCCCGTATCCGTCCATTCTGGAATATGCTGTAACTTTGTGTACACACGTCGGATCGAGACGAAACTTGCGCCATCGGACTCATAGTAATACGCTGGTCCTGTGACCCAAGTTTGGTTCGATTCTGAGAACGTTGACAAAATCGCGTATCATGGGCCCCATAGGCTCCACTTGACGGGCAATTTTGTGATCGGCTCATCGGAATCCAATTCTGAAAGTTCCGTTGGGTTCATATCATCGTTCCTGACTTGTAGACACTGAGTTTGAGAAAATTGGAGACCTTTGATCCTGACACGCTTTTCGGTGCAAAGTGGCCCACATGTGGACCCCGCTTTGGCCCGGAAATGTCATTTCTGCCCTTGTGTCCAAATTGGACTTAAGGACAGGCGTTTCTAGCTATTTGATATCTTCTGAGACTGTCACGCCCCAGTCCCAAAATACGTAGGACCAGGAATACGTGACACGCCAGCTACGCATTCGACCAGACTCTGGTCTGACTCGAATACGTATAAGCTGTAATATAAAGGGCACTATCTAGGTATTCCATAAATATAAACCTCTATGTCTCAATCCATAATGTACAACAGTATACAAGAAAGAGTTATATGTGCTAGAGTCGGCCGCCCAATAACACACTAACTCGAATAGACTCGAGAAGAAGTATGAGTCTATAAAAACTAGGCTACAACAGCAGATGAAACAAACAATGTAAGATAACCATAATACCGGTAGATATAATGTGAGTACCTGGTACCATGCTCGCAAGATATGCCACTCCATCAGTATCTCCAAGTGCTCCGTAATCGTCTATGCTGCAAAACTGGCAGGAAACCAGGTCCTCAGAGGGACGTAACAAGGTACAAAAATATAGCATGCCAAGTAAACAGAAAGTACAAGTGCACGACAGGGTACTCTATCATAACCAAACAAGTGTGACACAGTTTAAAGATAATGTTCGACGCGTGGGCTTTCTAATATAAAACCGTAGCTCCGGACACGGAAACACACGGCACGTACCACAGCTCCGGACAAAGAGTCACACGGGTGAAACAGCTACACTAGATACAGGTATCACTAGAAAATACTACATATATATAAGCGCGTGCAGAGTAGTCCAAACGTCTAGTAACTGTCTTCCCCTTCCCAAGCGGTCAACTATTGTGCGTTGAACCTGAACCTCTAACTACAGTCTCAACACATGGAAATAACTCAACAGACGCGACCCTAAGGTCGTCCCAGTCTCTCGTCATGATGTCAGTATCAGGATACAGGAATCTGGTACGAACACAGTGTATGAGTGTGTCCTGGGGTATCGATGTACTCTGGTACGTGCATCGAGGTGCTATGAAACATCAGTTATTATTCTAATACGTTAAGTCGAATGTCAACACCCGGTTGTGAATCGGACTCGGAATATCAAACATCAACGTAAAATACGCGCACAATGTACAAAAAGAATAACAATATCTGTAAACTGAAATACTGGGTGGCAAGGTACACTTGCCTGCGTGCGGCTGCTGATGACGGGGATCTGGTACCGCGTCCAAGTCCTCAGGTCCCGCAATACCTAGTGAAGGGATACAAACCAGAATCAATAATCTACTTAAGACAGACAGGTGTGCTACACACATCTACTTCTAAACTCAGTCTCGAATACGACTCACAGAGACAAGTCACTAGGGGGTTGACTACAGTTGACGATTGGTACGATAGTCCATCACTAGTCCTCTTTACACTCTCCTCGACAAATCCTTATTTCGACAATAATCATCACATGGTTCAGTATCAGGTGTGCTCACTCCCTGACAGTATTTACTTATTAAATATTAGGTCTTCCTCAACCCTCCGTATCCTTTCACCCATAATCACTGTTCATCCCCATAGATTTCGATGCACATAAATAAATATGTTAAACCCTAAACCTCAATGTTCATCATTCAAATGTATTTTAATATATTGATGACGAATGAAACTCCAAGGTCACCATTAAACCTTAAATCTCAAGTCATTATATTCTATATTCACCTTAACCATCATCGACCTTAGTCATAAATAATCTAAAACACATTCCCCTCATTCAACATGATCATTAATCAACACTAGGCACACATGATTATTTATACTTTCACCATAACTACACAATATTAATAAATACTAACCCTAGCTAAATGTCTTCATCCATATATATGCCAACAATATATCCATCAAACCCTATCAACCATATCTACATATATGCTCAAAACACTTACAACAAATACCACATTGAAACCCAAACCCTAGTTAGTATTAACACCTGAATATATGTAAATAAATCCCTATTTAAAGCCATATTAAAAATCTGGAATTAAAAGAATGAGAGGGGGAGTCGACCTCGTCGCGGCGAGGTTGATGGCCGACCGGAGGTGGTAGTGGAGAAGGAGGTGAGGAAGTGTGTCACCACCCCATTTCCAGAGCCGGGTATTTTTATTTTATTTTAATTTGGGTTAATTGTGCATTATTTTTAATTAATTGTATTTATAATTAATTATTGATTGTATTATATTTTTATTGTATGTTTTAGGATTTTAGCTAGCCTGGACCCATGTCAGACCCTAGTGGACCCATGTCCGACCCAGCCCACACCCTTGTGAGAATTATTTTGGGGCTTAAAATATTTATTTTATTTTTAGGAGGTTAGTTGGAGAGATTTGGAGTTAGTTTGAGTGTTTTTGGACCCCGAAACCCAAACCGAGAGTTAGGAGGGGCATTTTGGTCTTTTGGCTTGTTGTAACCCTTTATCCTTGCTCCCAGACCCGACCCCATCCCATTTCCAGCGTGAAACACAGCAGCCCCCACTCCCCTTTCTCTTCTTCTTCATCTTCTTCTTCACTTCTTCTTCTCCACTTCTTCTTTCTTCTTCCTTCCTTCTCCAAGTAAGCTTTTCTTCCTTTTTCTTCCTTCTTTCTTCCATTCCTCCTTCTTTATGTAACCCTAACCCTATATTCTTCCCTAACCTAGGTGGGTAGAGCCTAGATTTTGTGTTGGAGCTTGGATTGGGAGCTTGGAAGCTTAGTTTGGAGGATTTGGAGCATTTTGGAGATTTTGGCTTGGGATTCCAACTCCCAAGAGGTAAACCCTAATTTTCCCCTTGTAATTACTCTTTTATAGTGTAATTAATAGTTTAGAACCTTCCTAGACCCTTAGGCTACCCGTGGGAGGAAGTTGGAACTAGTTGGGTAGTGTTTGGAGACTTTAACAATAGGTTTTGTGTCAATTTCGGGTGGAATCCGAATTTGGCCCAATTTTGGGTGATGCCCTAGGTTAGACGGACCTAGGTAGACGTTGTTGGGTGTCTTGAGGGTGAGTGCGTGTCTCCGTTCGGGCACGGGAAGCCGTGTCACGAAGAAACGGGCGTTTCGGGCGAAATTGGGGCTTTTCGTCGTCGCCGATTCTAAGTGCGTGTGCGTTTCCGCCACGGGCCTAGAATCGACGTGGGAGCACATTTTCTAGGATCTAGACATCGTGTAGAGTGCGTGGGTAAATTTTGGGCCGATTCCGAGTTCGTTTGGTGTGCGTTTCAGGAGGTTTTCCGAACCGCGAACCACGTGTTCGTCGAAATGACCGAACGGCCATTTCGACTTGGTTTCCTCGTTTCGGGCTTGTGCGCGCGTTGGGTTAGTATCGGGGAGTGTGTGCTAGAGTTTTCGAGTTATATTATATATATTTTTAGGTGTTTGGGCGTGTCGGGGTCGTTGGGCGTGCGTTGGTGGGCGTTGTGGGCGTGGTGTGCGTTGTGTTGTGTTTATTTATATATATGTGTATATATATATTGTGTGTGTGTTTTTATATATATATATATATATATATATATATATATATATGTGTGGTTGTGTGTTTGTGAGTGTGTTAGTGAGTGCTTGTGTGAGTGTGTGCTAGTGCGTAGGTGAGTGTGTGTGAGTGTGAGTGAGTGCCTATATATATATATATATATGAGTTTGAGTTGTGTGTATATATGTATATATATTTGTATATATTTGTATGAGGGTTTGTGTGTGAGGTGGTGTGTTTGTGAGAGAGTGTGCTAGTGTGTGTGAGTGTGTGTGTGAGGGTGTGTGAGAGTGAGTGTGTGTGAGTGAGGATAGATATATATATATATAGATATATATATATGTTTATATATGTGTGTATATGTATATAGGAGTGTGTGTGTGTTTGAGAGAGGGGGGGGGGGGGTGCCTGGGACTGGAACCAGCAGCTGCAGCAGCAGAAATAGGCGCAGCAGCAGCAGTATTCAGCAGTAGCAGCAGCTCGCTCGAGCGAGGCAGCGCCGCGGCAGCAGCTCGCTCGAGCGAGGCAGCGCCGCGGCAGCAGAAGCATCAGCAGCAGGCTGCAGCAGAGCGCGCGGGCGCAGCAGCGCCGCGGCAGCAGCGGCAGTGCGCCGCGGCAGCAGCTCGCTGCAGTGCGGCCTGCAGCAGCAGCAGCAGCAACAGTTCCAGCGCCGCGGCAGCAGCTCGCTCGAGCGAGGCAGCGCCGCGGCAGCAGCAAGAGCATGAGCAGCAGCTGTAGCAAGTAGAAAATGCAGCAGCAACAGCAGTTTAAGGTAGCAGCAGCAGCAAGTTAAGGCAAGGGCAGCAGCAAATGCGAGGGAGAGGGAGAGATATATACATAGATATATATAGGTAGTTAGATTATTAGATAGATAGATAGATAGATATATGGATAGGTAGATATATGAATAGCTAGGTTGATAGATAGATATAAAAATAGATAGATTAACACATAGATGGTTAGATAGATACATAGGTAACTAGATACCTAGGTAGTTAGAGATAAATAGATAGATGCTATATAGATATTAGATGGATAGGTAAATAGTTTAATAGTTAGATACATAAATAAATAGCTAGTTAGATAGTTAGATAGATAACTAGATAGGTTGATACTAGATAGGTAGATGGATAGGTAGAGGGATAGCTAGATATATAGATCTATATATATAGATATATACATAGCTAGATAGATAGTTAGATATCTAGGTATAGATATATATATTTGAGGGTAAGGTAAGGTAAGGTAAGGTATTGGGTATAGATATATAGGTATATGCCTATATGTATTAGATATCTATATTTTAGCCTAGATTATAGCTAGATATATAGGTTTATGCATAGTAAGTTAGCTAGAGGGGTAGTCGGGCTGAGTTTAGAGCGGTATCTCAATACCTTGAGATACCGAGGTATCTCAATACCTTAAGATAACCAAGGTATTGGGTTTCGAGCGGGGTTTTTGAGCAATGGCCTAGGAATAGTATTGAAGTGATTTTTATATGCTTATGTGTATATATTTACGCGTGCTAGCATAGGTTTTAGCGGGTTTAGGCGGGGTGCGTAGCCTAGGTTGAGGTATCGGATACCGAGGGTATCCCGGTATCTCAAGGAGGCGAGTTTGTGAGTTTTCTAGCTTAATGACCTCGGTTTGACCTAGAATTTCAGGAGCACCCTAGTTTGACCCAGACTTGACCGTAGTTGACTCGGTTGACCGCCAAAGTCAACTTTTGACCTAGTTTTGACCTAGAGTTGACTTTTTGGACCCATAGTTGACTTTTTGACCCAGATTTCACCGGTTTGACCCATTTGACCTAGAACGACCCTAGAAGCCTATTTTTAGTTATTTTATATCTGTTTAACTCATTAGAACCCTATTTAACCTTGCTTTTCGCATAGGTCCTTGCGACACCGGTTCGGATCGCCAGTTGCTCAGGACGTCAGGCGAGTACATTCTCTGATAGTTTTCATTATCTGATGATTATTATGATTCAGCTTCTAGTATAGTATCATCTGATTATTCTGGCACAACACGAGACACTGACTGGTATTTCTGGATTCATTTACTTGCGACACGTACATTTCATGTTTCTGGCCTCTATTCTGGAATCACTACAGGCATCACCTACAGGCATCACTACAGGCATCATTCATGTTCAGGTTGGACTCATCTTGATTTGCATGTCGGGTCTTGGATCCACTTGTATTAGTCGGGACGGGAAAATACTCGAGTAGACATGTAAACATTCCTATCTGGCATCATCAGGAATCACTCCCTCTGGTCTAATCTGGAATGATAGCAGTTGCGCACCCAGTGCGCGGTGAGCCGTACTTACCCCTAGCCGTTTACATATCGAAACAAGTATTTCAAAGACACCGAGTTCATTCTTTATAGTCTGGACTCTCATGCATTTCTTGACTTGTCTCACTTACATGTTTCTGGACTTGACTCACTACATGTTTTTTATGCTGGACTCACTACACGTTCATGTGCACGGACTTGATCTTAGCTTAGATTCTTGTATCTTACAGTTACTACTATCTTGTTTCTGATATTCCTGCATCTTTACCTTTATGCACCAGTGATACATGTTTATTTCTTGTTTCATACTTGCTTCTTTCTTCTTGCTACTTGCTATAACTGTTTTATAGTTTTTATCATTTAAATGGAACTGCTGTTAGAGATGTACTTGCTCCAGTCCTGACTGGACATATTTTTCCAGAGTATCCGGAGGATTAGTGTCCGACGTTCTATGGACCTGAGCCTGTCGATGGTGCAGACAGGGACCCTCTAGTTTAGGGGTGATTTCCGGGTTGGTAGCCGGGATCACTAGGATCTTGTTGTTGTTTTATTAGCCTTAGTACCGGATTTGTCTCTGGTTTTAGATTGAGACCTTATTTGTATATTATTTTGGATATTGTTGTATTATTATTTGATGTTGTGGTTGTTGTAGTAGTTGTTGTTGGTTAGACTTTATAGTTGTTAGATCTCTGTGTTATCTTATCGTGCTTAGATTCGTGATTGAGTATATTGTGGTTATCTTTATGATATTGCTCCTCCGTTTGGAGTTGAGATCTTGACAGGTTTATATATTGTTTGTGTGGTTGCCCTCCTTTTGGAGAGGTCATGGCCAATTTTTGTGTGAGATTATTATCTAGATAGTTGACCTAGACATCGTTCTACCGCCGATGCTGCGGCGTAGGCTGGACGTACCCACGACTCATGCCCGATTTCCCGGGTGCGGGTCGTGACAAAGTGGGGAGTTAGCTGGAATAGGTCGGCCGGGAATGCTTAGTC
Organism: Iris macrosiphon; assembly: GCA_036927795.1. NCBI lineage: Eukaryota > Viridiplantae > Streptophyta > Magnoliopsida > Asparagales > Iridaceae > Iris > Iris macrosiphon. The sequence goes on from JAYESA010000011.1 coordinate 114,125,402, forward strand.
CGGCGAGGCACTGCGCGGGGGATGGAGATGCTGCCCGGCGGAAAGTTGCAGCGAGGGTGGCCGGCGCTGGCCGGTGGGTCGGCTGACCGGTCGGGTCGCACAGGGCAGCGGCAGCGGCTCCTGCACAGCTGGGGGACGCACGCAGCAGGGCGGCAGCGGACTGACGACTCAGCCGCGGTGGGAACAGCTCGCTGCGGTGGCAGTCGGTCACCGGCGGGGTGGAAAGAACGTCCAGCGGGCTGCAGCGAAGCTGCTCGACCGCGGCTGCAGTGGAGGGTGGCCGGCGTAGGGTGGCAATGTCGGCCGGAGTTGGACTATGGGGAGTAGGGAAGAGTTTGGGAAGAAGAAGGAGGAGAATGATGGAGGAAGAAGAAGAATAGAGGGAAGAAGCTTTGAGTTTCTTCTTGCATGAAGAAATAGATGAAGGAGGAGAGAGAGAGAGATTTTTGGGATTAGGGTCGGTAGGTTTGGTTGAGGGTGGGGTGTAGGAGTCACTTTATAGGGGAGTGTGTAGGTTTGAATGGAGGATTGAGATCATTCCTTGTAGATTGGATGGATAGGATTTTACATGAAGAAGAGAGGGGTTTCTTCATGTGAGGAATAGGTGGGTGAGATTGGGACCCTATATTGGGACCCTCTCATTTATTCATGTCCAATAGGAGGTTGCCACACAATTTGATAATTGTAACTTAGCCCCCGTAAATTTGGGAAATTGCATGGACACATGAAATGACGCAAAAATTGCGGAGAAAAAAATATATTTAAAAATTGTCATGGTGAGGGGGTATTGCGCGTTAGGCGCGGGTCTAATTAGAAGGGCATTGGGATTAATTTAGGATAAAAATAGGATTTACAAAGTTGGTAAATCCCGATTTAAATAAAGATAACGCGTCCCGCGAATTTAATTTAGTTGGGGCCCGTGGGGTTAAAATCTGGAAATGACGCAAAGGCCAAAAATGGTGGGGGCTTGGAGTCGGTCTTGGACCCTTTAATTGGTCCGGCTCAACGGGTTAAATTGGTATCCCAAAATCGAGGGTAACGACACAGGTGTCCGACACGAAATTAAATATGGGTTACGGTTTTTGGAATGTTGCGCAATTAATTTAGAGCACACAAAAATTGATTTTAACAGTCAGAAAAGTCCAGTGCCTAATTTGGCGAGTTAAGTCGAAAGTACAATATTTGTACGGAATTTATGGACTGATATTGGGCTCCGAAACACTAGACAAAGATAGGGTGCGCCAAGGGTTTTAATTAATCAGATTAAAATTCTAGATAAATTTTCTCTACTCTAAACTTCGACATCTGCCATCAAAATTTTCCAAAACTACTCTAACTATCTACAGAATAAATCGAGGGGGTTTACATTCTTCCCAACTTAGAAAAATTTTGTCCCCGAAATTAAAAGTAAAGCACGATAATATCTAACAGAATTTTAAAACAAATAGTAATTAATGTCGTACGTAAATTCGTACCTTGCTCCTCAAATAAGTACGGGAATCGCTGCCGAATAGAATCCTCGCGCTCCCAAGTAGACTCGCCTGGGGAATGGTGCTTCCATGCCACTCTGACCAGTCGAATCGTCTGCCCTCTCAAAGTCTTCTCGCTGCGATCGAGGATCTCAACTGGCTGCTCTACGTAAGACAGGCGGGGCCCAACTGTAATCTCTGAATGATCAAGCACGTGGCTAGGGCCTGCGACATAACTCCTCAGCTGCGATACGTGAAATACGTCATGTACTCCCTCTAATGATGGAGGTAATGCAATACGGTAAGCCACTTCGCCAACTCGTTCCAAAATATCAAACGGTCCGATGTATCTCGGACTCAGCTTGCCTTTGCCTCCGAATCTGATGGTATCACGAGTGGGCGATATCCTCAAAAATACGTGGTCACCCTCCTTGAACTCCAATGGTCTGCGGTGCGCATCTGCCCAGTATTTTTGTCTGTCCTGTGCTGCGCGCAGGTGGCTCTGAATCTGCTTGACCTTCTCTACTGTCTGTGTCACCAATTCTGGACCAAGTATCTGACGCTCTCCCACGTCACTCCAACAAACTGGCGACCTACATTTCCTGCCGTACAGTGCCTCATAAGGTGCCATCTGTATGCTGGCCTGGTAACTGTTATTGTAGGAGAATTCCACCAAGTGTAGATGGTCCTCCCAAGATCCTCCAAAATCAATCATGCACGCTCTCAACATATCCTCTAATATCTGTATTGTGCGCTCTGACTATCCATCAGTCTGTGGATGATACGCAGTGCTGAACTTGAGACGAGTTCCTAGGCTCTCCTGCATACTCCGCCAAAAATGTGACGTGAATCTGGAATCACGATCCGGTACGATGCTGACAGGCACTCCATGTAATCGTATTATCTGCCTCATATACATGTCAGCTAGTATTCTTGTGGATTGCCCAACTCTGAAGGGCAAGAATTATGCAGACTTGGTGAGTCTGTCTACTACAACCCAAACTACATCCTTCCCGCTAGGGCTTCGCGGAAATCCTGTGACGAAGTCCATGGTAATGTGTTCCCACTTCCACTCGGGAATGGGGACTGGCTGCAATAATCCTGCAGTCCTCTGATGTTCAGCCTTGACTTGCTGACAAACTAAACACTTTGCCACAAATCTTGCAATTTCCCTCTTCATCCCATGCCACCAGAAATGCTGTCTCAAGTCTCGGTACATCTTCGTACCTCCCAGGATGAATAAAATAATCGAGCTATGAGCCTCGGTCATCAACTCTTAGCGTAGCTCGCCACTTGGAACGTATATGTGATCTCCGTACCTCAACGTTCCGCCTTCATGAATCCTGCGTCCCGTCTGCATGTCGGCTTTTGTTCTCTCTCGCAGACGTCGAAATCTCGTATCTATAGGCAATGCTGCCTTGATCCTCTCAATCAAAGTAGACTGAACCTCAAGACTGGCCATCTGTCCATCTATGCCTGGCAATACGATCTCTATTCCAAGCTCCTGGAGGTCCTCTAGCAACTGTCGCTGCGTCGTCAAAAAGTATGCCATGGGCTTCCTGCTTAAGGTATCTGCTACGACATTCGCCTTGCCAGGGTGGTACTGCAGCTCAATGTCATAATCTGTCATCAACTCTAGCCAACGTCTCTGCCTCATGTTGAGCTCCTTCTGCGTGTAGACGTACTTCAGGCTTTTATGATCTGTATAAATCTCAACACGCTCACCATAAAGGTAATGTCTCCATAGCTTTAGTACAAATATCACTGTAGCTAGCTCCAAGTCGTGCGTCGGATAGTTCTTCTCATGAACTCTCAGCTGTCTCGATGCGTAGGCTATCACCTTGCCGTGTTGCATCAGTACACATCCCAATCTGCTTCCTGACGCATCACTGTACACTATAAATCCTCCTGATCCTGAAGGTAGTGTTAAAATCGGTGCTGATGTCAGGCGCTTCTTCAGCTCGTCAAAAGTCGCCTGACACTCGTCGGTCCAGATAAACTCTTCGCCTTTACGCGTCAGTCGCGTCATAGGCGCAGCTATCCTCGAAAAGTTTTCCACGAACCTCCGGTAATATCCGGCAAGTCCGAGGAAACTCCTAACCTCCGTAACTGATGTAGGGGTAGGCCAGGTCTCTACTGCAGCTATCTTCTCTGGGTCAACTGATAGTCCATCTCCGGTTATTATGTGTCCCAGAAATGGTACTCTATCCAAGCAAAACTCACATTTGCTGAGTTTGGCATACAGCCTCTCATGTCTCAGCGTCTCCAATACAATCCTGAGATGTCTCTTATGCTTCTCCTGGTTCTCGGAACATACCAAGACGTCGATGAACACCACCACGAACTTATCCAGGTACTGGTGGAAAACCTCGTTCCTCAAGCTCATAAATACTGCTGGCGCGTTGGTCAAACGAAACGGTCATGACTAGAAACTCATAGAGCACATACTTCGTTCGAAGCTCCGTCTTCGGAATGTCTTCTCTCCGTACCTTGATCTGGTGATAACTTGATCTGAGACCGATCTTCAAAATACATATGCACCAATTAGCTGATTCAAATTAATCTTTGATGCGCGTCAAGGGTACTTGCTTTTCATCGCTACGGCATTTAATGCCCTGTAATCGTTACGCAACGTACCGTCCCGTCCTTCTTTGGTACAATAAGATGGTTGCTTCTCATGGAAAAACACTAGCCCATATGAAACCCTTATCTAGGAGATCCTCCACGACGGACCTATACTCAACCAACTCCTTCGGTGCTAGTCTGAAGACGGGAAAATAACTGGCTCGGCTCTTGGAATCAACTCTGTAACAAACTCTTTCTGTCAGGTGGCAGACCTAAAAGATTCTCTAAAAACACATCCCCAAACCCTGCCATAATATGGTGGTACACTGGTTCACCTCCTGCGTCGTATACTCCTAAGGTAGATGGGCACCTTACTCCTGGGCTCCCTGAACTCAACTCAGGGTAACCTGGTGGCCAAATATATAATTGTAACTACGTCGACAATCTAGTGTCGCGTGGTATTGACTCAAACAACTCATGCTAGGACGGTGTCATCGTCCAGACTTAACCTCAAAATAACTCCCCCTGTTCTGTTTACCAAAGAAAATTTTCTCCCCTGCCTAAAGTAAAATTTCTCTTCTACTCCAATTTTCCCTAAAATTTTTATTCCTCGAGTTCCTTCTTTTCGTTATTCATCTCTCCAAGTCACAAGTACAATAATGGTATCACTCAAGCACATACTAGAATTCCTAGAATCCGATATTTATCTTCCAAGTGAGATCCTAAAATTTTTCATCCCTCTAGCTCATAATCTTCATTCCTAGCATTACTATCATATACAACCACTAGTTTCCATCATCAGGCTATGCATTCCCTAGATTATTCTAGGTCATGATCAACAATCCTTCCAGCTCTTAGTACTTCCAAGATCACTGCTACCTCAAGCACGGGTAGGGTACTACTGGGTCCAACTCTCTTGCCAACCTTCCACACTAGTTCTAGAATCCAAAGAACCCATCAATCTATCCTGATAAGGTAACATTCTTCTCCGAGAAAGGTATACGAATTCTGTCTCCAGTCGTCCGGTCTTCAATCTTCTTCTGGAGGGAAATCATCAGTCACAAGCATTCGTCACCCCGAACAATAGGGGACGAGAAACAAGGATAGAGATATTGACGAAGATTTAACGAATGCAAAGTGGAAGTCCAAGGACGATAATCACATACAAAGAGTTTTAAAATCGATTATGAATTGAGATCCTATTCAACAATGATAACATCTATTCCTAATTTGCAGGCTCGCTTGGCACAGTCAGGTGACCAAGACGATTTAAATCGGACCTGCATGGGCCACCACAAAAACATGTCACGCCCCAGTCCCAAAATACGTAGGACCAGGAATACGTGACACGCCAGCTACGCATTCGACCAGACTCTGGTCTGACTCGAATACGTATAAGCTGTAATATAAAGGGCACTATCTAGGTATTCCATAAATGTAAACCTCTATGTCTCAATCCACAATGTACAACAGTATACAAGAAAGAGTTATATGTGCTAGAGTCGGCCGCCCAATAACACACTAACTCGAATAGACTCGAGAAAAAGTATGAGTCTATAAAAACTAGGCTACAACAGCAGATGAAACAAACAATGTAAGATAACCATAATGCCGGTAGATATAATGTGAGTACCTGGTACCATGCTCGCAAGATATGCCACTCCATCAGTATTTTCAAGTGCTCCGTAATCGCCTATGCTGCAAAACTGGCAGGGAACCAGGTCCTCAGAGGGACGTAACAAGGTACAGAAATATAGCATGCCAAGTAAACAGAAAGTACAAGTGCACGACAGGGTACTCTATCATAACCAAATAAGTGTGACACAGTTTAAAGACAATGTTCGACGTGTGGGCTTTCTAATATAAAATCGTAGCTCCGGACACGGAAATACACGGCGCGTACCGCAGCTCCGGACAAAGAGTCACACGGGTGAAACAGCTACACTAGATACAGGTATCATTAAAAAATACTACATATATATAAGCGCGTGCAGAGTAGCCCAAACGTCTAGTAACTGTCTTCCCCTTCCCAAGCGGTCAACGATTGTGCGTTGAACCTGAACCTCTAACTACAGTCTCAACACATGGAAATAACTCAACAGACGCGACCCTAAGGTCGTCCCAGTCTCTGGTCATGATGTCAGTATCAGGTTACAGGAATCTGGCACGAACACAGTGTATGAGTGTGTCCTGGGATATCGATGTACTCTGGTACGTGCATCGAGGTGCTATGAAACATCAGTTATTATTCTAATACGTTAAGTCGAATGTCAACACCCGGTTGTGAACCGGACTCGGAATATCGAACATCAACGTAAAATACGCGCACAATGTACAAAAAGAATAACAATATCTGTAAACTGAAATACTGGGTGGCAAGGTACACTTGCCTGCGTGCGGCTGCTGATGACGGGGATCTGGTACCGCGTCCAAGTCCTCAGGTCCCGCAATACCTAGTGAAGGGATACAAACCAGAATCAATAATCTACTTAAGACAGACAGGTGTGCTACACACATCTACTTCTAAACTCAGTCTCGAATACGACTCACAGAGACAAGTCACTAGGGGGTTGACTACAGTTGACGATTGGTACGATAGTCCATCACTAGTCCTCTTTACACTCTCCTCGACAAATCCTCATTTCAACAATAATCATCACATGGATCAGTATCAGGTGTGCTCACTCCCTGACAGTATTTACTTATTAAATATTAGGTCTTCCTCAACCCTCCGTATCCTTTCACCCATAATCACTGTTCATCCCCACAGATTTCGATGCACATAAATAAATATGTTAAACCCTAAACCTCAATGTTCATCATTCAAATGTATTTTAATATATTGATGACGAATGAAACTCCAAGGTCACCATTAAACCTTAAATCTCAAGTCATTATATTCTATATTCACCTTAACCATCATCGACCTTAGTCATAAATAATCTAAAACATATTTCCCTCATTCAACATGATCATTAATCAACACTAGGCACACATGATTATTTATACTTTCACCATAACTACACAATATTAATAAATACTAACCCTAGCTAAATGTCTTCATCCATATATATGCCAACAATATATCCATCAAACCCTATCAACCATATCTACATATATGCTCAAAACACTTACAACATATACCACATTGAAACCCAAACCCTAGTTAGTATTAACACCTGAATATATGTAAATAAATCCCTATTTAAAGCCATATTAAAAATCTGGAATTAAAAGAATGAGAGGGGGAGTCGACCTCGTCGCGGCGAGGTTGATGGCCGGCCGGAGGTGGTAGTGGAGAAGGAGGTGAGGAAGTGGGGAGTTAGCCGGAATAGGTCGGCCAGGAATGCTCAGTCCGGCGAGGCACTGCGCGGGGGATGGAGATGCTGCCCGGCGGAAAGTTGCAGCGAGGGTGGCCGGCGCTGACCGGTGGGTCGGCTGACCGGTCGGGTCGCACAGGGCGACGGCAGCGGCTCCTGCACAGCTGGGGGACACACGCAACAGGGCGGCAGCGGACTGACGACTCAGCCGCAGTGGGAACAGCTCGCTGCGGTGGCAGTCGGTCACCGGCGGGGTGGGAAGAACGTCCAGCGGGCTGCAGCGAAGCTGCTCGGCCGCGGCTGCAGTGGAGGGTGGCCGGCGTAGGGTGGCAATGTCGGCCGGAGTTGGACTATGGGGAGTAGGGAAGAGTATGGGAAGAAGAAGGAGGAGAATGATGGAGGAAGAAGAAGAATGGAGGGAAGAAGCTTTGAGTTTCTTCTTGCATGAAGAAATAGATGAAGGAGGAGAGAGAGAGAGAGAGAGATTTTTGGGATTAGGGCCGGTAGGTTTGGTTGAGGGTGGGGTGTAGGAGTCACTTTATAGGGGAGTGTGTAGGTTTGAATGGAGGGTTGAGATCATTCCTTGTAGATTGGATGGATAGGATTTTACATGAAGAAGAGAGGGGTTTCTTCATGTGAGGAATAGGTGGGTGAGATTGGGACCCTATATTGGGACCCTCTCATTTATTCATGTCCAATAGGAGGTTGCCACACAATTTGATAATTGCGACTTAGCCCCCGTAAATTCGGGAAATTGCATGGACACATGAAATGACGCAAAAATTGCGGAGAAAAAAATATATTTAAAAATTGTCATGGTGAGGGGGTATTGCGCGTTAGGCGCGGGTCTAATTAGAAGGGCATTGGGATTAATTTAGGATAAAAATAGGATTTACAAAGTTGGTAAATCCCGATTTAAATAAAGATAACGCGTCCCGCGAATTTAATTTAGTTGGGGCCCGTGGGGTCAAAATCTGGAAATGACGCAAAGGCCAAAAATGGTGGAGGCTTGGAGTCGGTCTTGGACCCTTTAATTGGTCCGGCTCAACGGGTTAAATTGGTATCCCAAAATCGAGGGTAACGACACAGGTGTCCGACACAAAATTAAATATGGGTTACGATTTTCGGAATGTTACGCAATTAATTTAGAGCACACAAAAATTGATTTTAACAGTCAGAAAAGTCCAGTGCCTAATTTGGCGAGTTGAGTCAAAAGTACAATATTTGTACAGAATTTATGGGCTGATATTGGGTTCCGAAACACTAGACAAAGATAGGGTGCGCCAAGGGTTTTAATTTATCATATTAAAATTCCAGATAAATTTTCTCTACTCTAAACTTCGACATCTGCCATCAAATTTTTCCAGAACCACTCTAACTATCTACAGAATAAATCGAGGGGGTTTACAGAGACTGTTGGTGATGTTTATTACAGTTTTTGGAGGAGTACCTACAGGATCCACTGATACAGGGACAACTGTTGGCATTCAAACACCAGACAAGTGTACCTTGCCAAACTCTGCAGTATTGTTATATATTTTTCTTGCTTCATTTATATTGCTGTGCATGCCTAACCTAGGACCGTGTGACGTACTTAGCGTCCGATTAATAGTCGGATGCCAACACCGTACGCGACGTTGTGTATTGTCATCTAGAGATGGACATTCGTGACACTTTATATTCTCGTACTTGTCTTACCAAGTACTCTTTGACCCAGGACACTTGACACTATTCATGAGACAGGATCTTTCTGAGATATTCATGGTGATTCTGTATAGGATACAGGACTTGACAGAGATACTATATTCTTAGATACATTATGACTTGTTGCATTAGCTATGATCCCGCTTGACATGGACATGAGACGTTATGGTCATAATATGCGTGGTTACATTGGGTGGGGAGAGACACACAGGCTACAGGCTGTCTTATATATATATCTACTACTATTGTGAGGCCGTAGACTCTCGTAGCAGAGCTAGGCACATTACGTGTTATTACCGCTACCGACTCCACGACACGGAGCTTGTAGTGGCTCAACCTGAGTACTCGTGATGCTCTCACTTGCATTTCACATAGATGGTTACTTACTTACCCTATTTATTTCATTATCTGTTGCACTGCATTTATTTTGGCTTGTATTTTCTGTACCTTGCTATGTCCCCTAAGGACCTGGAATGGATTATGTCCCCAGAATTTGCAGACGAGATCTATCCCGAGGTATACGGGACCGGAGCAGAAACTGATACAGGAGCTGTACCGACACCCGATGACGAGGTGTTAGCTGAAGACTTTTCCTGAGCATCTATGTTCCATGCTCAGTATTTACTTTATTCTGTCATTTATATTTTGGTCTGTTGAACCATTGTATCAGATATTTTATCGGATTGTTCCCCGAAGCACTTTGTTGAGACTGGTTGATGATTTACATTCCTTATATTCTGTGGATCATATTTTATATCTTGTGTGGATGAGATTAGATGTGCCATGTTGTCGTAGACTTGTTTTTACAGCTTAAGTATGCCCTGATGGATCCATTAAATTGGGTTTGTCCATCGATGCGTGCTGCTGGCCATTGCTACGCGTCCGGTCCCTCGGTATTTTGGGACTGGGGCGTGACATATTGCTACGAGTCCGATGGCGTAAGTTTCATTTCGATACGACGTGCGTACACGAAGTTACAACGAGTTCCAGAACAGGACCGATACGGGGTGTTGTCGACGGATACGCGTTGATTTCGGTGTGCACGCACATCCAAATCAACTTCCGTGAAATCCCACACGTCCGTATTAACGGCGCGCACCTTTCGGTGAAGTCCGCACACGACCAAGTCGTCCTGTTTGGCGGGGCGCACTCAGTTTCGAGGAAAATGGGGCGAGTATTTTCCTTATTTTGGATCGCAATTCGCGATCGCCACAGGACGCGACATACCGAGCGGGTTGCACGGGTATCGAGAGGGTTACACAGGGTTCGCGTCACAACCAACGGAACGAGAAATGGGGCAGCGAGGAGATAGAAAAGGCTACCTGAATAGGGCTCCGCAGAAATTGGGATTTCTCGTGTCTGAGAGGCGACACGACACGACACAGCTAGGGTTAGGGTTTGGTACTGCTGCGGCTGGGGGCGCCGGGGCTTCGCCGGAGGAGGAGGCTGCTCGGGCGGAGGCGGCTCAGGTGGAGGCTGTGGAGTCGTCGGCTTTGGTGGCGGCTCGGGCTGCCGGAGCTACGCTGGTGGAGGCGGAGAAGGGTCTCAGGTGGTCGGGTCGGGTGGAGAACGGAGGGAGAAGGAGAAGGAGGCCAGGGGGAGTGGTGGAGCTCGGGTCTAAGGCGGAGGATGGGGGCGAGGGCGAGGGCGCCGGCGACGAGGGGAGAAGGTGTTGGTGGAGGAAGGCGGTGATGGCGGAGGGGCTCGTCGGGGAAGACGACAGACTCTGGCTGTGGCGGCGGAGGTCGGGTCAAGCGGAGGACGTGCTGTGGTGGTGAAGGGTGGCCGGACTTGGTTTTTATAGGGCGATGGCGAGAGTAACCGCCGTGGGGAGGCGGAGGCGTTACCGGCGGTTACGAGCGGAGCAGTCGGGGAGCGTAACCGTCGCGGAGGAGGCGGGGTGCCGGCGGTTACGGGCGGAGGAGGCGGCGAAACGAAGGGTTGGAGGTTAGGGTTTCCTAATGGGTCGGGTCGGGTCGAAAACGGGTCGGGTCAAAAATGGGTCGGTCGGCTAACAGGCCCGGATTCGACCCGCTAAGATTTGGACTCGGTTCATCTAGACAGGGTCCAGTTCGGGTTGGTCTGGGTCAGAAAAAATTGGGTTTATTTTGGTTTAATAAATAACTTAGTTTTTAGGTCTTTAAAAATATTTTCGGGGTCCAATAAAATCCAAAAAAATTACCCTATGTCTAATATTTCATTTTACACCCAAAAATATTATTTTTATAATATTTTAATATTTAATAAAATTATTTAAAAATACTTAATACTAGAAAATAATTGATTTAATTAGTTAAAAATCACAGAAAATTCTAGAAAATTTCGAAAATTGATTTTTAAAATCCTGAAAAATCAGGGGATTTACACATTTTCCCACAAGTTTCACGTCTGTTAACGAAAAACATATTTTAGGGTGTTAACTTATCATAATTTAACTGTTAAGGGGTTTATAAAGCAAGATGTCTTAATTTGCAAAAGTTGACCATCTAAAGGGGTTTATTTGTACTTTACCCTCACATATTGCCTAGCAAGTTGTATAGAGTGAAATTCTGACCCCAATGACTTCTAAAGCAAAAGAATGACGACACTTTGAATCCTGTATATATGTTCAAGGAAGGAAGCTCACATATATGTTGGAAACGAAAGTGCGAAAATCGTTTCCCAAACCAGAGAGTACCGTTCGAATTTACCATAGGCATCGGCTTCGCGTTCATCTCTCCTCCCTGGTTTGCCTGTCAATTCCTGACACCCTTCTGAAATTCCAGAACCTGGTTCTGATACCACTTTGTTGGGAACGAAAGTACGAAAACCGTTTCCCAAACAAGAAAGTACCGTTCAGATTAACCATATGCATCGACTTCTCGTCCATCTTTATATGTGTTTAAACAATAAACATGCCACATCCATAAATGTAGTGATAGTTGGTCCCTATGTTTCGTATACTTGCATTATGTACAATCTCTTATCCAAGGTTGGGGAACATAACATTGAAGTCATGCCCAAGGAAATAAATGTGTTCTGTCAATACCTTGCAGAGGTTAAACAGGGAGTTTTAATGCTCTTTAATCCCAACTTTATGTTGCCGACGTGTTGGTCGTCTTCTTCGTGGGGTAATGACCAATTAAGGAACTTTGTTGCTAGAGCCCTGGGACATACTTGCCCAATCAACACTTGAACCCATTACATCTTTTGGGTCATAAAAATTCAGTACAAATTAAAGCAAAAACTTATTGGGAATTTTGATTTCGTTTTATTCGTTTTCGCATTAGGGTATGCCTTGGGACCACCTGCTCTACTCTTTGAGTTTTCAAACTAGTGTGAATTTATCCCAATATTATAACTATTTAATTAAATTTAGTTTTTCTCTAACACTAAACAAATCTTTTATTGAGGGTAAATATATCAATAATTAATCCAAGACGAAGCATTAGTTTTATTTTTGGTATATTTAGTAGAAGTAAAAACTTATATATAGGATATTTTTTTTCAAAGCAGCACTACAAAAGAAGAGGCCTTTTGAAATGATTAACAATTGTCTCACTAAATGTATATATCGAGACGGTATTTGGAAAGGATTTAAACAATTATATTAGGATGACTGGCAAAAATTTAAACGACAAAAATAAGTTTTAATTGTTTTTAAGTGACAGTTAAACCGACTGTATCAAAAGTTTGCAAATTCTCACATTTATGTGATGGTTCATTAAACCATCACAAAATATAAGAATTTTTAACGGATTAAAATTGTCCTAATAATTTGGCATTAATTTGTTAGAGAGTTGTATAATCCCCCTCATTCTATTCATTTTATTTATCGTATTTTATTTTTTATTATAAGCTACTTCTTAATCATTTTTCTAACCAGGATCACAGTTGGACTGGAGCTCTGAACGAAGAGAGTGGCGGACGTGGGGGAAGTAGATAAAACCACCTCTCCACGTCATCAACTGTTGACAAAGATCATGGGAGTTGAGGAACCGTGGGAGACGTGGATCTCGTAGGATTGCAAGAAGTGCAGGCTTTGTGGTGCTGTAGAAGACGTGGATGTCGTAGATCGAGGATGGCGAGGTATCGTGGGAGTCGTGGAAGGGGACCTTCGTTTCATGTGTTCCGCTGGGACCACTGTAAGAAAAATATATTTTCAGCAACATAGGGTCTTTTATGTCGCCAAAAGCTATTTTTTATATATATTAGTGACATGGTTTCTAGTATGTCACGGAATCCACCAAAATTTTATTAGAGAAAAACCAAATATCAATACCACCAAAACCCTCTATATTGCGCGCGACATCAACATGTCGCAGAAAGCCATATGTTTGCGGACAGGTCTGTGTTGAAAAATATATTTTTAGAATTTTTTTAATTTAAATAATAAGATATAAAAAAATCAATACAAAACCCTCAAATATCTCTCTCTCTCTCTCTCTCTCCTTTTTCTACCAAATCTTACAGGCCCCAATTTTTCCCTCATCCCGACCCGAAAAAATCCCTCTCGCTGCTCCCTACTCCTCCTCCTCCTCTTCTCGTCGCCGCTGCTCCCAGCGCGAAGACCAGAAGGGCATGGAGGGAGAACCACCGCCCCTCTTCTTCCCACTCCAGTGAGCCGACCGCCTCGTCTGCCTAGCCTTCGACGCCGCCGGACCCACCGACGACGACACTGCCGACGCCAACCTCCTCCACCACTACCTCTCCTCTACCACAGCGCCCTCCAGGGCCTCCTCGCCGATCTCGACGACCACCTTTCCTCCTCCTCCTGTGCCCCGGTGGTGGACGAGCTGGCCGATCCTCCCATCTATCTGTTGCGATCAGGTTGCGTATGGCTTTAAGCTGAATATTTAGCTAGCAGAGCTTCTCGTCATGGTTTCACTTAATGCAATTCAATTTTTCTCTACTTTGGGATTTTTTTTATAGCTTCTATCTTTTGGCAAATCTAAAGAGGTCTTGCAATGCATGGAATCCTTTTTGGCTCTACTGTTCCTGTATAGAATACTTAGACTTAATTGCAACCTTGCATATATGGACTCTCAATCGCTTAATGCCTTTTCTTTATTCAAGACAGATCTAGGCGTTGGCATCTTTGTGGCAGCTTTTCAGGTAATATTTCTAGCACCTTGGATAGAAATTTTGGATGGCAAATAATTCTACTTTAGGATCTTCTATGGATGAGTGACCATATGAAAGGGATTGAATATCGAATGGGTTTATTATAAGAAGCTGACATTAGCTTCTATTGAGGATGCCATAAGGAGAGCAATCGACATGGTTAGAAAACAAAAGCTTCCATGTAGCCTCAAATGAGTTTATTTATAAGAAGCTAACATTAGCTTTAGTTGAGGAAGTCATAAAGGAGAGCAGTCGAGATGGTTCAAAAACAAAAGCTTCCATGTAGCCCAAATAATAGATTAATATATCTAAATGTACATTGAAGAATTTGGCTGTCTTTTTTTTTTTTTTTTTTACTCATTGATTTTAACCTGATATGGACATAGCCCTTACCAAAGCTGAATGGATGAAAAGGATTCAATCAGCCAACCCCATTATTTTTGGATAAAGGTTTTGTTGTTATTGTCTTTTTAAGATGATATCAACTGTTATGCAGTTACGCAAGTTATTGAAGCTCTAATTGTTCTCTTTATTTTGGTGATGCAGTACATCATAATTCATTTTAGTGATTTTTATTTGTCTACCCTTGGCTCGTTTCTAATTCTTGAAGGTGTCTTTTTCTTATCTGGGCTTCCATTTGTATGCTTTGAAAGGTTGGGGCTCTTCAGCAAATATAAGATCCAGGTTAACTAAGTGAAAACTCAACTCATATTTCCGACTTGTATGTTTCAATTCTCTTAATTTACTTATCTATATGTTGTACTTTGTGTTGTCGTATGTCTCTATATTTATTAGATTTGAGCATGGCTTGTAATATCTTAAGGTGAAGGAATTTGACGGGATTTTGGTAGATGAGGATTTGAAGGAGAAGAATGGTCTTGAAAGTGTAACCTATAACTCGTTAGTGGCTTGCAACCTGAAGTGCTAAGTGTGCCATCAAAACGTCATTTTGTCCTAAAGTCCATGTCCATCTCGGACTCTATCCGAACCGGTTTGAGCCTATTCGGGCCTGGAGAGACTTTAGAATTGGTGTCAAAAATATATATCTAAATCCAATGTGGTAATTGTTAGGATATGTCTCATATTACTAATCATAATAGTAATAGGATTGGAACAAAGTTCTAGTCCTACCTTGTCAATGTGTTTATTTATGCCATGTCAGTCTAATTGGTATTAGATTTCTATGTATATATACATGACAACAATTGGTGTTGGGTAGCTAGCAATTGGTTGAGAGAAAGAAAAAGAGAAGAAAGAGATAGATTGAAGAAAAGAGAAATTTGGGTTATCATATCCTCTTGGGTGTAATTTTTGAGATTTTTTTGGGTTCTTTTTGTGTACTTTCCTTGGTAGTGAGGGTTACGAAGTTGTAGCGATATTGTCAAGCCTTTTAACCTTATTTAGTAGTGATCTTGATATTCCGGTAGAATTTTACCGGTTATGATTTTTCACTTTATTTTTGTGTTTTTTTCTTGAATTTTAATGATCTTTATTTTTATGCATAAGTCGGCCACCGTGTTTGATGTGGACGGGTATCAGTTCATCTTGGACGCTTATCTTGAAAAATAGTTTCCGCTTTTATTCCTAACATCACTACCATTTGACCAATTGTAGAGAACTTCTCTAGTTCGCCAAACACAACTCTTATTATTAGTTTATTCTGATGTGCACCCTTATAAATTATCAGAGTAAGGATGTACCTTGAAAACATATGCAAAGCTTACTCTACAAGAGATCGTTTCTTAATGTTATATTTTTACCCTCTTATTTTCCTCATATTTAGACATTTGAAATAGCTGATCGTATATCTTGTCTCTTTGTAGTTTATGAGAAGTTACTCTCTTCCGCAAGGATTGCTTCTTTGGAGGTATATATATATATATATATATATATATATATATATATATATATCATTTTCTAGCTTGTTATTTGTTTTTATTTTATTCAAGTGACAATTGCAAGTCCGGTCCTTGATCATTGCAATAAATTTTTGCAGCCTCAATTCTTTACATGGAAACTTTAGGCAGATTATTACACAGGAAATCAATGATGTACACAAGTCCAGAGAGAGTAATTCCTGGAACTGTGATCCCAAAGTTGTTACTGCTGTGTGGACCCTTGTCGGTTTGTGTGGGTCAAATGAAACTTAGGAAATGGGTGGTCTGCTCGCTGATTTTGTTTCTAGGGTTTGTTTTGAGATGATACCCTTGTTACGTTGAAGATATTTTACTTATCTTATATAGTCTTTCGTCATTATCTGCTTATCTTACGAATTGCTTTCTAATTTTCTATGTTGTTACAGGCGACGCCTAGGCGGCCTAGGCGTGCGGGTTGGAGAGGAGGCGCCTCGACCTGGGGAATGTTTCCCCGGGTATGGCGATGGTCGCCTAGGCGCACCTAGGCGACCACCTAGGGTCGTCTAGGGAAAAAATGCGGTATTAGGTGGGTTATTGGAACTTATTAGTTTAGTCCTTTTGTGTTGCTTCATGAATGCTTGTTTAATGCTTATTAGAACTTATTATTAGTGTTACTTGTATGTTTATTGCTTAATACTTACTAGATGTTGAATATTGGTTATTTGTTGCTTCTTACATTACATATAATATATGTATAATTGTATACAAAATTGCAGAATATCAACAACATGTAGAAATCGTGGGCGGACGCCTAGGCGGCGCCTAGGTGAGGCGGGTGGCCTGTCGCCTCGCGTTGACTAGTACAACATAGCTAATTTCCTTCTTCCATTATGCACCCTGTTTGTAGGTTGGAATTGAGTATCCTTACCGGTTGTTTTTTATTTACCTAAAAGTTCGTCAGAAGTATCTTTCCCAGCCATCTTTCTGTGCCCAATCAAACTCATCCTGTTGCTAAGAGTGGCAAGGATGAGCTTGTGTTCGTCGATGCCGAGGATGATATTGAGGTTGAGGAGGATTCATTTTCAGTACTATGAAGTGTTAGTCGCATTGGTCTTAATTCTTCGACTATGGGAAGCCACCATTCCATTATTGCTCATTTTCTACCTGCAATTCGTTTCTACAACTGTTAACTGTGAGATAACTGTTAATACTACATCTTTAATAATTTTCAGAGATGTTAACTGTGAGATAACTGTCAATATGTTCTTTGCTTATTCTAGTTTTTCTATTTGTTCACATTATTGTAGACTAGATTGAGTGATGTTACTAATTTTTTGGGAGATGTCTAGCCTTTCTATATTTGGGCTTTCAAAATGTTACAAGAGGATGATGTCGGGGAGGATCATCAGGTCAGCACGGATTCCACCAGGAAGCTGGTACCACGGATGGCGATGCTGACGAGGAAGAAGCATATCAGGAGGGACAAGGCCACCAGCAACATCTGCACTCATAAACCAGGTTGCAATCCTTGAGGCTTAGAAATATTCACCTAGTAGGTTCTACATTCATGACTCATATGTTATTTATATGTATCAAGGGACCAATTTACTATTTCCACTAAATAAGGTTGATCTCTTAATGCTTGCAGAAGTGATGGGCAATTCTCCAGAACCATCTAACTGAATGCTTTCCCTAGTATTGAGTTAGCATTTCTCAACCAAATTTCTATTTGTTTATTTCTTTCTTATCGTGCTTATGTTATCTAAATTGATTGTATGATTATTATTTTGATTAAGGCCAGTAACTTGTTTGCCAATTTCTATATATACGCCTTTTCATGAAACTTGGTTAGCTAATATTCTGTTTTTTGGTTATCTATTGTTTCTTCAATCTTGATTCCAAGTTTCAAACATATGTAAAAGGTAAATAATACTTCATAATGTCAGGGAATCTCCATAACTTATTTAGAAGTTAGTCTTAATGTCCGCTTATGTACTTCACCTTCCTGATAACTGAAGCAAAGCCCTGACACAATGGCTCGTTTATGGAATTGGCACAGTTTTGGATTGACTATTCTATTTTTTTATGCAAATACATCAACTAAACTTATCTATGTTATTCATAACTAGTGATTGGTTAGAGTTGCATACTGATGAGCTTTGTAAATGTCTTCTAATTCAGCTTTAGTACATTCTTTTTTTTTTTAAGTATATAGTTCTCTAATTTCTCCTTTTCTGAATGTCTTCAAAATGATTGCTTAAAGTTGCAATTTTGGAAAGTTGCTTGCAATGGTAAGTGATTTATGTATAAGGCATATAGTGTAGCTGTTGTTCTCAAAATGTCTTCTAACCTTTTATACTTCACACATGTTAGTCTAACATATCATGACCTTCGCTCTGCATCTACTGTAGCTGCTTCCAAAGAGGAGGATATTGTGGCGAACGTTGTCTTTGCACAGTGCAATAACAAGTGATTATGAAGATTAATTCTGTCAAAGCCGCCTAAGAAAAAGTAAAAGAATTTAATATGAAGCCTAATAAAGGATGTAAGTACAAGAACTCGCAGTGTGTGAAAAAATATTATGAAAGCAATTAGGTAACTTCCTTTTAGAATTTTGTGGTATAATTTTTCATGATTAGGTACTTATCTTCCTTCACTACATTTTTTTTTCTATTGAAGGTTTCTTTTCGATGCTCCTCCTTCTGTCATTGTCAAGATTGTCAGAATCCCTTTGGAAGGAAAGAAGGTAAATTTATCTTTTAGTTGTTTTTATGCACTCCTTGTGTTATTTACGTTAAGCTCTTTATGAATCACTACCAGCATCCATGTCGTAAACTATGTTAGTTATTTTATATAATAACTAGTGTAGTTAGCTCTTCTTGGAAATTGAATCTATCAAATCAAAGTGATTATGATGCCTTATGTTGTACTCTCATTTGTAATTCGGCACAGAGATCTTATTGCTCTGTTTGGTTGTGATTGGTAATGGAAGTGCTTATGTTATTGCAAGGATCTCAAATGGAGACAAATGACCCAATAACAAGTTACATGTTGCAAGTATGCTTTAGTTGCTGAAGTTTATTACTTTCTTGGCATTCTACATCTTTTCCCTTATTTTGAACTATTGGCCAATTTTATTGGCGTGGGCTACTACATTGTGCAAGTGCTTAGGGCAAGTTTTTCTACCATACAAGAGTGTAGTTATGCCACCAGTGCTTCAGTCTGCTCAGCTGAAACCAGATGTAACTGTTGATATGGTATGTTGGGTGTCATATTTAAGTATAGTATAAGCACATGGGAATATCCTGAGGACATATTTGGGATGTCAGAATATGTCTCAGGATATTCCATTATGAGATTATTGTCATAATGATTGAGATCATTGTATTAATGACTGTAAGGCTATATAATGCCAATGAGACAATCAATAAAATGATCAACTAATTTCAACATGGTATCAGAGCCAAGTTTCCACAAACCCTAGCCGTCACCAAGCTCCACAAACCCACAGGAGGATTTCCTAGATCTCCTCCACCGAACTCTTCCACGCCCCCCCTTCTTCCCTTCTCCGCCCTTCGCAGGCCGCCCTTCGTTGTTGCTGCCCCGTCCCGCTACTGCTGCGGCTACTACTGCTGCTGCTGCTGCGACGGCGGCTGTGACATGCGTGCTGCCGCCTCCTCCGCACTAGCACGAGACAACGCCTAATAGGGATGCCTAGATCTGAAAAAAGGGGGGACATGTTCGGATCTAGGAGCGGACGACGAGGACGAGCGTGAGTCGTGGAGCGGACGTGACGTGATTGGATAGACGACGCATCGATGGAGGAGATCATCAAGAAGCTAGATTCTGTAGAGGTGGCGACATTGATGAAGTTGTTGACGATGTCGGCTGGTGAGAACACGACACGAACGTCGCCGGAGTTGAAGCTTCCCTCCATCGATCTGAAATTAGATGGACCAGCCACCTATCTGAGTTGGTCACGGCGGGTGAGAAGAACCCTCGCAGGAAAAAACATGGAGGGGTTCCTGACGGGCGAGGCGACAGAGCCGGACGAGGGCTCGACAAGACGCGATGAGTGGAAGTCCACTCATATGGTGATCTACATCTGGCTTCTCAACTCCTTAGTCCAGTCCATTGCCGCCACAGTAGACGGTATTGAGATGGTGAAAGATGTGTGGGAGAAGTTGAGAAGGACCTATGATGGTGTGGGGAACAACTTACGGGTCTTCCAGATAAAGGGGGAGATTGATGACACCGTACAGGGAGAGAAGACGGTGCAGGAGTATGCCACGGAGTTGGAGCGTCTGTGGTTGGATTATGATTACTCCTCAGATCGGACGAGCTGCGGGGACCCTAAGTGTAAGGAGAGACAGGTGTGTCTGCAGGAGAGGACGATGAAGTTTCTCAAAGGGCTGACTGCAGCTTTCGCACAGAGGACGGCCCTAATTCTAGCCCAACCAAAGATCCCTAGCCTTGAGGAGGCTATCTCAGCCATGATCCAGGAGGAGACGCATCAGGCTGCAAGCCGGGACAAGTGGTCCCCCCGAAGCAAAGTCAGCACTAGTGATCACCAGCTCAGGTAACACAGGATCTAAGGGAGAGCCCTGGCAGCATAACCGACAGTGCTACAACTGTGGGGAGATGGGTCATCATCGGTATGCTTGTACCAAACCACCTAGGGAGAGATTCAGGTGGTGGACGAGGACCGTTCGACGGACGAGGATATAATGGAGGACGTGGTTGTGGTCGAGGGGGTAGACGAGGCGGCCGAGGAGGTTATCGGGCGAACCTCCTGATATCAGAAGGAAACGGAGAAGCTGATGGCACATTTACTGTGGAGGACCAGGCACTGGGAGATATGAGGAGTAGAACAGATGAGGCGTCCACCTCATTCTTTGTTAGGGGCAACGCTGCCATGTATGCCCATCCATCAGAAGGTACTGACGAATCACTTGCCCTTGCGTCTATCTCTTCCCTTAAATCATCAGACTGGATTATCGACTCGGGAGCATCTCGGCATGTGACGGGGAATGCTAGTGAGTTTTCTTCCTACACTCACCTAGCATCAGCAGACAACATTCAGACAGCTGATGGCACTTTCCAGCCAGTGGTCGGTAAGGGTACTGTTAATTGTACATGTTTAGTAAGATTATCCAATGTTTTACATGCTCCATCCTTTTCAGTCAGTCTCTTGTCCATTAGTTCTATAATCCTCCAACTTAAATGCATTGTTTCTTTTGATATTCCTAAGGTGACCTTCCAGGAGAAAGGGACAGGACGAAGACTTGGGACTGGCACTTGGCATGAGGGACTGTGGTACCTAGATCGAGAAGGACTGGACTCAGCATTGGTATCTATGGCAGAGAAGGCTGGCATGGAAGGACTGCAGCAAAGGACTGAGGATACCTTGATACTCCATCATCAGAGGATGGGACATTCTTCTTTTGATACTCTTAAGTAATTTGTATCCAGCGATTTATGCAAAAACAAATAAAGAGAAATTAGTATGTGATGCGTGCGAGTTAGGAAAACTTACTAGGAGCTCATATGTTGGCACGGGTCATAGGAGCACTTTTGCTTTTGAGGTAGTACATTCTGATGTCTGGGGTTCATGTGCTACTAACACTATGAATGGTTATAAGTACTTTGTTTCTTTCATTGAGTGTGCCTTTCGTGTTACATGGTTATATTTGATGAAAAATAAGAATGATGTACCTGCTTGTTTTCGGGATTTCCATAAGCATGTCCAAACTCAGTACAAAGCAGTTGTGAAGGTACTGAGGTCTGACAACGGAACGGAGTATACCAACAGGACGCTTGCAGAATACCTGTCAGCACACGGAATACAGCATCAGACCACCTGTGCATACACACCAGCACAAAATGGAATTGCAGAAAGGAAAAACAGACACCTTCTGGAGGTCGCAAGAAGTATGATGATCGACATGAATGTCCCACAGAGTCTGTGGGGGCATGCAGTGTTGACAGCAACTCAACTCATCAACATGATGCCCTCGAAGGTCCTCGGATGGAAGTCCCCATATGAGGTATTGCAAGGCAATAATAGTAGGATACACCCACTGAAGGTGTTTGGGTGTGTGTGTTTTGTGAAGGACAACATGCCATCAGTTGGGAAACTTGACCCTAGAGCGGTCAAATGCATCTTCGTAGGCTACTCGGCGACCCAGAAGGGGTATGTGTGCTGGAGTCCAGTAGAGAAGAAGTTTGTCAGTATGGATGTCCACTTTCGGGAGCATGAGCCATACTACCGCCAGGACGGAACTTCACACAACACGCCTAATACTGCCAGTATTAGGCGAGAGGGGGAGATGGAGAACTTGGTGGTAACCGATTTAGAAGTTTGGCATGGAGGCACGGAGAAGGGACAAGAAGGTGAAGGTTGTTAGGCCTACGGCTCAGGGAGAGTTACTTACCTACACCAGGAGAGAGAAGCAAACTGCAGGACCAGTACCGACAGTGCCAGTGCCAAGTCCCTTGCCTGCGTTCGTCCCAACCCCTGAGGCACCGACACCTACCCCCTTTAGGTGATACCCCCTCCTTCACAAGATATAATTTCTCCTACTTCTACTACTCCCACACCACTATCTGTACGGAGGACCACTCGCAGCAATGCAGAAAATCCTCCAAACAGATATGGTTGGGATATTGTTCAGTTTGTTTCTTATGACCATATCCCTTCTTCTCATGGAGCATTTATAGCATCTTTGGATAGTATTACTGTACCTAACAATTGGCAGGTTGCCAAGAACGATCCAAAGTGGAAAGCGGCAATGCACGAGTTGGGAGCTCTGGAGAAGAACCACACTTGGGAGCTTGTGAGACTGCCAGAGGGGAAAAAAGCAGTTAGATACAAGTGGGTCTTTACCGTGAAGCAGAACCCAGATGGACAGGTTGAGCGCTAAAAGCTCGACTAGTAGCCAAAGGATACAGTCAGACGTACGGCATCGACTATGACGAGACCTTTGTACCAGTTGCAAAGATGAGCACTGTCAGGACTCTGATTTCTCTGGCAGCGAATGGTGGATGGAAGCTACACCAACTGGATGTGAAGAATGCGTTTCTTCACGGAGATCTAGTGGAGGAGGTGTACATGGAGATACCACCAGGATTTGGCACCAATCAGACAGTAGGCAAGGTCTGCAGGTTGAAGAAGTCCCTCTATGGACTGAAGCAGTCTCCTCGAGCGTGGTTTGACAGATTCAGAAGGGCGATGATAGGGATGGGATATCAGCAGATCAATGCTGATCATACTGTGTTCTTCCGTCGGAGTGGAGGCCACATCACCATGCTTGCGGTGTATGTGGACGATATGATTATCACAGGAGATGATGAGCAGGAGATCGCCCAACTCAAAGGAAAGCTTGACAAGGAATTCGAGGTGAAGGATCTTGGCCTTCTTCGGTACTTCCTTGGGATTGAGATTGCTCGAGAAGCAGAGGGGATTGTTCTCTCTCAAAGGAAGTATGCACTGGACCTTCTCACAGAAACTGGGATGTTGGGGTGCAAACCTGCAGCGACACCAATAGATCAGAGTTTCAAGATTGATGCTGAGGCTGGAGAACCAGTTGATCGAGACAGATACCAGAGACTGGTTGGCAAGTTGATCTATTTGAGCCACACACGTCCTGATATCTGCTTTGCAGTAAGTGTGGTGAGCCGCTACATGCATGACCCACGGAAGGGTCATATGGATGCAGTGTACCAGATTCTGAGGTACTTGAAAGGTGCTCCCGGGAAGGGACTAATATTCAGGAAGAACAATCACGTGAGCATCGAGGGCTACTGTGATTCTGACTGGGCTAGTTGTGCTGATGACAGGAGGTCTACCTCGGGATATTGCATATTTGTAGGAGGTAACTTGGTCTCCTGGAGGAGCAAGAAGCAGTCTGTGGTGGCCAGATTGACAGCTGAAGCAGAGTACAGAGCTATGGCCTTGGGAGTTGCAGAGCTGCTATGGTTGAAGAATATGCTGGTGGAGCTAAAGCTGGATCAAGGAGCCAAGATGAAGCTGTGGTGTGACAATCAGTCAGCTATTAGTATCGCCAACAATCCAGTACAGCATGACAGGACCAAACACATCGAGATTGATAGATTCTTCATCAAAGAGAAGTTGGATAGTGGATTACTGGAGCTTGGCCATGTTCCAACCAGGGATCAAGTAGCAGAAGGACTAACCAAGGGACTCGCCTCAGTGAACATGATTAGAGGATGTGACAAGATGGGCTTAGTGAATATCTTTCACCCATCTTGAGGGGGAGTGTTGATATGGTATGTTGGGTGTCATATTTAAGTACAGTATAAGCACATGGGAATATCCTGAGGACATATTTGGGATGCCAGAATATGTCTCAAGATATTCCATTATGAGATTATTGTCATAATGATTGAGATCATTGTATTAATGACTGTAAGGCTATATAATGCCAATGAGACAATCAATAAAATGATCAACTAATTTCAACAGTAACAATTACCTCTGCAGATTCAGACGATGACATAGATGAATCAAATGATGAAAGGTTCATATTTCCATATTGTCAGATTTTTAAGTATTTTATTAGAACTTGTTGAAAATGACATGGTTAAGCGGATTTTATTGCCCGTTATATCCTTAGCAGATCTTTCTAACACTTCTTTAAGTTCTTTTTAGGGTTGAGCTAAGCTCTCTTGCTGATATCTGATCAGGGAGGATGCAACTCCTTGTTTATAGATCTAAACTGTATTGTGTTTATTATTTTATACTCCTCCTTTTCTGGTAATGGTATTTCTTAGAAATCCATTATAGAGTCCTCTGCCAATTGAGCCAATGACGGCTGTCTGCAGAAGCAGTAAAAAAGAGTTCTAACATGGGGCGACAATTGACATGAAATTTCCCTCAAAGGGTAGCCCCCTTAAAACTTCCTAACTCCTAGTTTTAGCTTGATAGACTAACTAGTTAACTGAATTGCCAGATGTTCATTAAAACATGATAATATTCCTTTCAATGCTGGTTTTTTTAATTATGTTAACAATTCATGTAAATTGTGGAATATGGTGATGCAATAGTATATGATGAGATCACACTTCTCTTTTATTGTCTCCAGCATTCAGCTCCTTGGTAGCAATTATTCGGAATAATCATGTTCCAGTGTACCTCTTAAAAGTCGAAGGCCCTCAAATTGTTGCATTGTTGCCCTCAATTATTTTGAATAATCATGTTAGAATGGATGTTAGTAAAATTACCCTCACTTCTATATTTATCGGCATTTATATGTTAGAATTAATTTTATTAACATTCTTAGACCGTTAAAAAATAAGTGTTTTGGTGAAGTATAAGTCCCTTAAACCTGTCATAATTTTAGTATATATTTTGTTTTACTTACAATTTTTGTTTTTTAATTTTTGTTTGCAGGATCATATAGAAAACAAGCAAATTATTTGGGGGAAGACATTCATATCATGAGATCTATTGAAGGTTTTTTTTTTTTTGGGAAGGCATTCAATTCATGTATTTTTGTTTATATTATAGTTGTCTAGTTGTAATACAGTACGTTTGTGGAATATAGAATGTTTCTTCTTGAATGGGTTTTTTTTTTTTTTTGAGATGCTTGGCAATACGTACAAAATTTTGTGCATGTTGCGTTACATGCCATTTGGGTACAATGTCCCACACACCTCTCGCAGTTGATCCCGAGATCGTCCGCCTAGCTAGGAAAGTTATACTTCCCACTGACCACAAGAGCCAGTTGAGTTCGGTCTTGAATGGGTTACTTGATGTTGTTAAAATATTGTATTACTGGATTATTTATGAAGAGATGTTTGAAGACCTTATATTGGATATTATGTTGTGTTTACAACTTGTTCTTTGTTCTCAAGTTCTTTGAATACAAATTTTAATGTTTATAAATTATTTTCGAAATAAGTTTTTTATATTTATGTTGGAAAATATATGCGAAAATAAAATGACTATAAATTAATATAAATTATATAAATTAGCTTTCGTAACATTAAAGTCTGTAGAAAGTATTTTAATATTTGGCTACATTAGCTTTTGTGACATCAAATTGTGTAGAAGGAAGTGTTTTTATAAAAATAAAAATAAAAATAAAAATAAAGAATTAAACTTTTGGTGACGTGTTATGTTGTCAATGTATCACCTTTCTACGACACATGACACATGTCGTCAAAGTTATTTTGAATAAAAAATATGATATGTCGGCAAAAGTGGTTACATTTTGCACATAGGTGATTTCGTGTCGCTAAAGACTTTCAGACTAGGCTACAGTGACGTGTGCGACGTAGCCAAATATGTCGCATAAACGCTTTGGTGACACAAATTTAACTTTGTGCTACAGATTGCTTATGTCGCTGAACATGCATTTTCGTGTAGTAGGTAGATGAGGCTCGCTGGACTTGTTTTCACGGATGGAAGACCCAAGGAAGTATACTGTGTTTGAAGGAGAGTGAAAGAATCAACAATATTGATTTTGTTAATGAATGATTTAAAAAGCCATACAACTACGAATATATATAGAGAGAACGTATCCATATACGGATACGAGTATGAGAAAAAAATATGTATCCATATAGGAGATGTAATATAATCCTAAATTTAATTATTCTTAACACCTCCTTCAAACTCATGATAGGTCAAACAATATAAGGTTGCTCAATATAAACTGAAATCGCGGTGTAGGGTGACTCTATAAAGGAATTTGCTAGCTGATCAACGGACGTCACATGTGGTAGAGAAATGATGCCACTAAAAAATTTCTCACGGACGAAGTGACAATCAATCTCAATGTGCTTTGTCCATTCATGAAAAACCAGATTGTTTGCAATATGTATAGCATTCTTGTTGTCATAGTCAGGGCCGACCCTGGCCCAGGGCAGCCAGGACGACCGCCCAGGGCCCCATGGGCCAGGAGGGTCAAAAATAAAAATTCTATTTAAATATATAAATAATTTTGTACCGAAAATAGAACTAGAATTTATCATGGGCCCTTCTTGTCACGACCCGCACCCGGAATTGGGGCACGAGTACGTGGGTACGTCCAGCCTACGCCGCAGCATCGGCGGTAGAACGCTGTCAAGGTCTTGATACTATCTAGCCAATCTCACACAAGCATCCAATCTCCATAAGGAGGCACGGATGACACATAAAATGAACACATACTCAATCACAGGATTACAACACGATAAGATATCGAACAAAATTAAATACAACACAAGTCTAAAGTAATAATCGAACTCAACAAATATCCAAGTCTCAATAAAAATGCCGGAGACAAATCCGGTACCAAATAGTCTACTGAAAGAACTAACTAGAAGATTGGTGATTCCAGCTAGACCTCCCGGAATCACAACTAACTATCAAGCCCAAGTGCAGCTACTCACCATATGGTCCATAAAGTGTTGGCTACCGATCCTCTAAGGCATAGTCTGGAAAAATGTTTCCAGTCAGGAAGGAGCAAAGTACAATCTCAAATAACAGTTCCATTAAATTGATAAGGACTATAAAGCAATAAACATGTGATGCTAGCTACTGAGAAGACAGTGAAATAAATGCAATGGCAATTAAAAAGAGACAGGCAATGTAAAGAGACAGGCAATAGGCAATATGATACAGTCAGTGCATGTATGAAAATGAAAAGAACAAGGAACAGTATCATATACGGGTGATGTAGTATATGATTTAAATAGAGAACTGTAATATATTCTAAGTGTTTGAAATAGTAGTTTCAAAATGTGATCGGCTTGGGAACATGTACGATAGCTATAGGGCGTGGCTAATCATGAGTGAAGAGCATGATTAACACTTACATTGTTCTATACTGTATAAAGGGTATGATCACATTTCTTACTAACTACTTCCCCGCCCCCAACTAGTAATGTAGATCCAACCATGACACGTCACGATACACGAGCAAGTCCAATCTATCATGTACGATGTCTAATATACATGTCGTGTACAATGTCAATACGATAATCAATGTAACATCTCATGACTGCAGATCCAAGCTATACTAGTCCGTGTAGCACAGTGTCAAGGATTCAGATGTAACATTTTATGATTATTGAACTTATAGAAATTATCAAGGAATTGGAAATTATCAGAGAATGTACTTGCCTTGGGTCCTTAGCTGGTAATTATTGATGTCCTGTCCCAGAATATCCCCTGGGTGAAGCAACAGTCCTAAAACATATCACAATAACACTTGTATCAGGTGCTACCCTAAAACACAGTCTATAAACACCGGCCTCAGGGCCATGCCAGGCAGGGCACTAGTCAACTAGGGTCATCTAGTAGGGATACATATATACATATTATACTATACCAATTGAACAATAAAGATATATATATATTTATACCAAAATAGTACGTATACTATTACATTTAATATACCAAAATACGTATATATCATATATGTGCAAAAGTACATTTTTAGAATATACATATATATATTGTCAACATCATTCTTAAACATACTAATATTAATTCAAGAAATTAATTTTATACCATATAAAAATACCCAATATACATACATATACATATGCATTAATTAAATACATATTTATACAATTAATTATACATACTTAATTATACAATTTATTTAAATACATACTATACTCATACAATTAAATAAAAATAAATAATATACATATTCATATTTGAATACATACATTACCAATGTATTTATATACTATACATACATGCGTATTAAACATTAATTAAATAAATAATATACATATACATATATGAATTTATACTCATACGTATATACATATATTTCTACACATTAATTATATACATACAAATACATATACATTAGTCATATATGTACCTACACATTACATTAGTTATATATACATACATACATATATATATATATATATATATATATATATATATATATATATATATATATATATATATATATATATATATATACAACATCTGTGAAGAGGGAAGAGGGAAGGAGGAAACTCACAGCGTCAAAGGGGTCGGCTGGCTGGCCGCCGGACCGGAGGGGGAGCTCGACCGGGGTCGACTGATGGTGGTGGTGGTGTTAGCACTGGCGGCCGAAGAAGCAGGCCGCGGGAGGGGAAGAGCTTCGAGCAGCAGGCCGATCGGTGGCGCGAGGGGGCTCGGTCGCCGGAGTAAACAGGGAGTCGGGGGAGTAGATGGGAGTTGGAAGGAGTGGTGATGGTGTTGGCCGCCGGAGTAGTAGCAGGCCGAAATCGGAGGAGGGAAGTCGGGGGCTCGGTTGGTCGCTCGCCGGAGGGAGTTGGCTGACCGGAGGTCGGGGAGCTCGGTGCGGCAATGGAGATGATGATAATGGTGGTGGCGTTGGGAGGTTGTAGGCCAGCGGGGGTGTTGAGTCGGGCTGTGCAGGTGGAGGGAGGAGTTGCAGAGGTGAGGGGCTCGGGGCTAGGCCGGGCCGCCGGAGTTCAGAGTGGGCCGGGAAACAGAACAGGAAGTCGGGGGGCTTGTCTGGGGCGGTGTCGGAGTAGACAGCGGGTCGGCTGATGGTGGGAGGCCGGAGGATGATGCCGGAGGAGATGGAGGGAGTTGTGGGAAATCGGGGGCCAGAGTTGGCAGCGCCGCCGGGGCTGAGCTGCGAGGATGGGGGAGGAGCACAGGGCTGGAGCCGCGGCCGGAGTAGGGAGCTGTCCGACGGAGGGAGGAAGGGCAGAGGGAGAGGGAGCCGTCGGGTTGGCCGCCGGGCTGAGCAGCGGCCGCCGGAGGGAGAAAGGGCCGCCGGGTGAACAGTAGGGAGGAGGATGAACAGTGTTTCCCCCCTTTTGAAATTTAAATTTTAGGGAAGAAGGAAGAAGAAGAAGGAGAAGAAGAAGAAGAAAAGAGAAGAAGAAAGGAAGAAGGAGAAGGAGAAAGGAGAAACTCCTACGTTGGAGGCTTGTGAGAATGTGGGGGCTTGTGAGGTGGGCTACCTAGGTTTTCTAGGGATTAGGGTTTGATGGGACATGACATTAAATAGGGAGAGAGGGTGTGTAAATTTAAGGGTGAGGATTGGCCCATTAATTGTGTGGTCCAGATTGGTCATGAAGGAATTTTCATGTGGGGATGAGGGTGATGTTAAAAATATTAGGGGTTCCTCATTGGTTTAAACAAATGGGTGTTGACACAAAAAATACAAATTTGCAAATTAGCCCCCTTAAATTTGGGTATTTGCGCAGACGCATGAAATGACGAAAATTTGGCGGGCGATTCGGTGTCCGGTGTTTTGTAGGGTCAGGGGGCACTGTATGTTTGGTACGGGCTCAAATAGCAGGCCACTGGAATTAAATTGGGATTTTCAGAATCGGTTAAAATAGTATCCTCAATTTAATTAGAAATAAATGAAAGTTATGTTCTAAAATTAATTAGGAGTACATGGGGCCAAAATCAGGTCAGGTCATCAATACCAATAATGAAGAAGACTCAGAATAGAATATTACCCTAATTTGGGCTACACGAAAAATAGGTCAAGATTGTCTCCAATTTCGATTGGAACGCACAACGATACAAAAATAAAAATTTACATGAAGAAGAGAGGGGTTTCTTCATGTGAGGAATAGGTGGGTTAGATTGGGACCCTATATTGGGACCCTCTCATTTATTCATGTCCAATAGGAGGTTGCCACACAATTTGATAATTGCGACTTAGCCCCCGTAAATTCGGGAAATTGCATGGACACATGAAATGACGCAAAAATTGCGGAGAAAAAAATATATTTAAAAATTGTCATGGTGAGGGGGTATTGCGCGTTAGGCGCGGGTCTAATTAGAAGGGCATTGGGATTAATTTAGGATAAAAATAGGATTTACAAAGTTGGTAAATCCCGATTTAAATAAAGATAACGCGTCCCGCGAATTTAATTTAGTTGGGGCCCGTGGGGTCAAAATCTGGAAATGACGCAAAGGCCAAAAATGGTGGAGGCTTGGAGTCGGTCTTGGACCCTTTAATTGGTCCGGCTCAACGGGTTAAATTGGTATCCCAAAATCGAGGGTAACGACACAGGTGTCCGACACAAAATTAAATATGGGTTACGATTTTCGGAATGTTACGCAATTAATTTAGAGCACACAAAAATTGATTTTAACAGTCAGAAAAGTCCAGTGCCTAATTTGGCGAGTTGAGTCAAAAGTACAATATTTGTACAGAATTTATGGGCTGATATTGGGTTCCGAAACACTAGACAAAGATAGGGTGCGCCAAGGGTTTTAATTTATCATATTAAAATTCCAGATAAATTTTCTCTACTCTAAACTTCGACATCTGCCATCAAATTTTTCCAGAACCACTCTAACTATCTACAGAATAAATCGAGGGGGTTTACAGAGACTGTTGGTGATGTTTATTACAGTTTTTGGAGGAGTACCTACAGGATCCACTGATACAGGGACAACTGTTGGCATTCAAACACCAGACAAGTGTACCTTGCCAAACTCTGCAGTATTGTTATATATTTTTCTTGCTTCATTTATATTGCTGTGCATGCCTAACCTAGGACCGTGTGACGTACTTAGCGTCCGATTAATAGTCGGATGCCAACACCGTACGCGACGTTGTGTATTGTCATCTAGAGATGGACATTCGTGACACTTTATATTCTCGTACTTGTCTTACCAAGTACTCTTTGACCCAGGACACTTGACACTATTCATGAGACAGGATCTTTCTGAGATATTCATGGTGATTCTGTATAGGATACAGGACTTGACAGAGATACTATATTCTTAGATACATTATGACTTGTTGCATTAGCTATGATCCCGCTTGACATGGACATGAGACGTTATGGTCATAATATGCGTGGTTACATTGGGTGGGGAGAGACACACAGGCTACAGGCTGTCTTATATATATATCTACTACTATTGTGAGGCCGTAGACTCTCGTAGCAGAGCTAGGCACATTACGTGTTATTACCGCTACCGACTCCACGACACGGAGCTTGTAGTGGCTCAACCTGAGTACTCGTGATGCTCTCACTTGCATTTCACATAGATGGTTACTTACTTACCCTATTTATTTCATTATCTGTTGCACTGCATTTATTTTGGCTTGTATTTTCTGTACCTTGCTATGTCCCCTAAGGACCTGGAATGGATTATGTCCCCAGAATTTGCAGACGAGATCTATCCCGAGGTATACGGGACCGGAGCAGAAACTGATACAGGAGCTGTACCGACACCCGATGACGAGGTGTTAGCTGAAGACTTTTCCTGAGCATCTATGTTCCATGCTCAGTATTTACTTTATTCTGTCATTTATATTTTGGTCTGTTGAACCATTGTATCAGATATTTTATCGGATTGTTCCCCGAAGCACTTTGTTGAGACTGGTTGATGATTTACATTCCTTATATTCTGTGGATCATATTTTATATCTTGTGTGGATGAGATTAGATGTGCCATGTTGTCGTAGACTTGTTTTTACAGCTTAAGTATGCCCTGATGGATCCATTAAATTGGGTTTGTCCATCGATGCGTGCTGCTGGCCATTGCTACGCGTCCGGTCCCTCGGTATTTTGGGACTGGGGCGTGACATATTGCTACGAGTCCGATGGCGTAAGTTTCATTTCGATACGACGTGCGTACACGAAGTTACAACGAGTTCCAGAACAGGACCGATACGGGGTGTTGTCGACGGATACGCGTTGATTTCGGTGTGCACGCACATCCAAATCAACTTCCGTGAAATCCCACACGTCCGTATTAACGGCGCGCACCTTTCGGTGAAGTCCGCACACGACCAAGTCGTCCTGTTTGGCGGGGCGCACTCAGTTTCGAGGAAAATGGGGCGAGTATTTTCCTTATTTTGGATCGCAATTCGCGATCGCCACAGGACGCGACATACCGAGCGGGTTGCACGGGTATCGAGAGGGTTACACAGGGTTCGCGTCACAACCAACGGAACGAGAAATGGGGCAGCGAGGAGATAGAAAAGGCTACCTGAATAGGGCT
Source organism: Iris macrosiphon (assembly GCA_036927795.1). Taxonomy (NCBI): domain Eukaryota; kingdom Viridiplantae; phylum Streptophyta; class Magnoliopsida; order Asparagales; family Iridaceae; genus Iris; species Iris macrosiphon. Next base: position 114,158,391 of record JAYESA010000011.1, read on the forward strand.
CCGCAGAAATTGGGATTTCTCGTGTCTGAGAGGCGACACGACACGACACAGCTAGGGTTAGGGTTTGGTACTGCTGCGGCTGGGGGCGCCGGGGCTTCGCCGGAGGAGGAGGCTGCTCGGGCGGAGGCGGCTCAGGTGGAGGCTGTGGAGTCGTCGGCTTTGGTGGCGGCTCGGGCTGCCGGAGCTACGCTGGTGGAGGCGGAGAAGGGTCTCAGGTGGTCGGGTCGGGTGGAGAACGGAGGGAGAAGGAGAAGGAGGCCAGGGGGAGTGGTGGAGCTCGGGTCTAAGGCGGAGGATGGGGGCGAGGGCGAGGGCGCCGGCGACGAGGGGAGAAGGTGTTGGTGGAGGAAGGCGGTGATGGCGGAGGGGCTCGTCGGGGAAGACGACAGACTCTGGCTGTGGCGGCGGAGGTCGGGTCAAGCGGAGGACGTGCTGTGGTGGTGAAGGGTGGCCGGACTTGGTTTTTATAGGGCGATGGCGAGAGTAACCGCCGTGGGGAGGCGGAGGCGTTACCGGCGGTTACGAGCGGAGCAGTCGGGGAGCGTAACCGTCGCGGAGGAGGCGGGGTGCCGGCGGTTACGGGCGGAGGAGGCGGCGAAACGAAGGGTTGGAGGTTAGGGTTTCCTAATGGGTCGGGTCGGGTCGAAAACGGGTCGGGTCAAAAATGGGTCGGTCGGCTAACAGGCCCGGATTCGACCCGCTAAGATTTGGACTCGGTTCATCTAGACAGGGTCCAGTTCGGGTTGGTCTGGGTCAGGAAAAATTGGGTTTATTTTGGTTTAATAAATAACTTAGTTTTTAGGTCTTTAAAAATATTTTCGGGGTCCAATAAAATCCAAAAAAATTACCCTATGTCTAATATTTCATTTTACACCCAAAAATATTATTTTTATAATATTTTAATATTTAATAAAATTATTTAAAAATACTTAATACTAGAAAATAATTGATTTAATTAGTTAAAAATCACAGAAAATTCTAGAAAATTTCGAAAATTGATTTTTAAAATCCTGAAAAATCAGGGGATTTACACATTTTCCCACAAGTTTCACGTCTGTTAACGAAAAACATATTTTAGGGTGTTAACTTATCATAATTTAACTGTTAAGGGGTTTATAAAGCAAGATGTCTTAATTTGCAAAAGTTGACCATCTAAAGGGGTTTATTTGTACTTTACCCTCACATATTGCCTAGCAAGTTGTATAGAGTGAAATTCTGACCCCAATGACTTCTAAAGCAAAAGAATGACGACACTTTGAATCCTGTATATATGTTCAAGGAAGGAAGCTCACATATATGTTGGAAACGAAAGTGCGAAAATCGTTTCCCAAACCAGAGAGTACCGTTCGAATTTACCATAGGCATCGGCTTCGCGTTCATCTCTCCTCCCTGGTTTGCCTGTCAATTCCTGACACCCTTCTGAAATTCCAGAACCTGGTTCTGATACCACTTTGTTGGGAACGAAAGTACGAAAACCGTTTCCCAAACAAGAAAGTACCGTTCAGATTAACCATATGCATCGACTTCTCGTCCATCTTTATATGTGTTTAAACAATAAACATGCCACATCCATAAATGTAGTGATAGTTGGTCCCTATGTTTCGTATACTTGCATTATGTACAATCTCTTATCCAAGGTTGGGGAACATAACATTGAAGTCATGCCCAAGGAAATAAATGTGTTCTGTCAATACCTTGCAGAGGTTAAACAGGGAGTTTTAATGCTCTTTAATCCCAACTTTATGTTGCCGACGTGTTGGTCGTCTTCTTCGTGGGGTAATGACCAATTAAGGAACTTTGTTGCTAGAGCCCTGGGACATACTTGCCCAATCAACACTTGAACCCATTACATCTTTTGGGTCATAAAAATTCAGTACAAATTAAAGCAAAAACTTATTGGGAATTTTGATTTCGTTTTATTCGTTTTCGCATTAGGGTATGCCTTGGGACCACCTGCTCTACTCTTTGAGTTTTCAAACTAGTGTGAATTTATCCCAATATTATAACTATTTAATTAAATTTAGTTTTTCTCTAACACTAAACAAATCTTTTATTGAGGGTAAATATATCAATAATTAATCCAAGACGAAGCATTAGTTTTATTTTTGGTATATTTAGTAGAAGTAAAAACTTATATATAGGATATTTTTTTTCAAAGCAGCACTACAAAAGAAGAGGCCTTTTGAAATGATTAACAATTGTCTCACTAAATGTATATATCGAGACGGTATTTGGAAAGGATTTAAACAATTATATTAGGATGACTGGCAAAAATTTAAACGACAAAAATAAGTTTTAATTGTTTTTAAGTGACAGTTAAACCGACTGTATCAAAAGTTTGCAAATTCTCACATTTATGTGATGGTTCATTAAACCATCACAAAATATAAGAATTTTTAACGGATTAAAATTGTCCTAATAATTTGGCATTAATTTGTTAGAGAGTTGTATAATCCCCCTCATTCTATTCATTTTATTTATCGTATTTTATTTTTTATTATAAGCTACTTCTTAATCATTTTTCTAACCAGGATCACAGTTGGACTGGAGCTCTGAACGAAGAGAGTGGCGGACGTGGGGGAAGTAGATAAAACCACCTCTCCACGTCATCAACTGTTGACAAAGATCATGGGAGTTGAGGAACCGTGGGAGACGTGGATCTCGTAGGATTGCAAGAAGTGCAGGCTTTGTGGTGCTGTAGAAGACGTGGATGTCGTAGATCGAGGATGGCGAGGTATCGTGGGAGTCGTGGAAGGGGACCTTCGTTTCATGTGTTCCGCTGGGACCACTGTAAGAAAAATATATTTTCAGCAACATAGGGTCTTTTATGTCGCCAAAAGCTATTTTTTATATATATTAGTGACATGGTTTCTAGTATGTCACGGAATCCACCAAAATTTTATTAGAGAAAAACCAAATATCAATACCACCAAAACCCTCTATATTGCGCGCGACATCAACATGTCGCAGAAAGCCATATGTTTGCGGACAGGTCTGTGTTGAAAAATATATTTTTAGAATTTTTTTAATTTAAATAATAAGATATAAAAAAATCAATACAAAACCCTCAAATATCTCTCTCTCTCTCTCTCTCTCCTTTTTCTACCAAATCTTACAGGCCCCAATTTTTCCCTCATCCCGACCCGAAAAAATCCCTCTCGCTGCTCCCTACTCCTCCTCCTCCTCTTCTCGTCGCCGCTGCTCCCAGCGCGAAGACCAGAAGGGCATGGAGGGAGAACCACCGCCCCTCTTCTTCCCACTCCAGTGAGCCGACCGCCTCGTCTGCCTAGCCTTCGACGCCGCCGGACCCACCGACGACGACACTGCCGACGCCAACCTCCTCCACCACTACCTCTCCTCTACCACAGCGCCCTCCAGGGCCTCCTCGCCGATCTCGACGACCACCTTTCCTCCTCCTCCTGTGCCCCGGTGGTGGACGAGCTGGCCGATCCTCCCATCTATCTGTTGCGATCAGGTTGCGTATGGCTTTAAGCTGAATATTTAGCTAGCAGAGCTTCTCGTCATGGTTTCACTTAATGCAATTCAATTTTTCTCTACTTTGGGATTTTTTTTATAGCTTCTATCTTTTGGCAAATCTAAAGAGGTCTTGCAATGCATGGAATCCTTTTTGGCTCTACTGTTCCTGTATAGAATACTTAGACTTAATTGCAACCTTGCATATATGGACTCTCAATCGCTTAATGCCTTTTCTTTATTCAAGACAGATCTAGGCGTTGGCATCTTTGTGGCAGCTTTTCAGGTAATATTTCTAGCACCTTGGATAGAAATTTTGGATGGCAAATAATTCTACTTTAGGATCTTCTATGGATGAGTGACCATATGAAAGGGATTGAATATCGAATGGGTTTATTATAAGAAGCTGACATTAGCTTCTATTGAGGATGCCATAAGGAGAGCAATCGACATGGTTAGAAAACAAAAGCTTCCATGTAGCCTCAAATGAGTTTATTTATAAGAAGCTAACATTAGCTTTAGTTGAGGAAGTCATAAAGGAGAGCAGTCGAGATGGTTCAAAAACAAAAGCTTCCATGTAGCCCAAATAATAGATTAATATATCTAAATGTACATTGAAGAATTTGGCTGTCTTTTTTTTTTTTTTTTTTACTCATTGATTTTAACCTGATATGGACATAGCCCTTACCAAAGCTGAATGGATGAAAAGGATTCAATCAGCCAACCCCATTATTTTTGGATAAAGGTTTTGTTGTTATTGTCTTTTTAAGATGATATCAACTGTTATGCAGTTACGCAAGTTATTGAAGCTCTAATTGTTCTCTTTATTTTGGTGATGCAGTACATCATAATTCATTTTAGTGATTTTTATTTGTCTACCCTTGGCTCGTTTCTAATTCTTGAAGGTGTCTTTTTCTTATCTGGGCTTCCATTTGTATGCTTTGAAAGGTTGGGGCTCTTCAGCAAATATAAGATCCAGGTTAACTAAGTGAAAACTCAACTCATATTTCCGACTTGTATGTTTCAATTCTCTTAATTTACTTATCTATATGTTGTACTTTGTGTTGTCGTATGTCTCTATATTTATTAGATTTGAGCATGGCTTGTAATATCTTAAGGTGAAGGAATTTGACGGGATTTTGGTAGATGAGGATTTGAAGGAGAAGAATGGTCTTGAAAGTGTAACCTATAACTCGTTAGTGGCTTGCAACCTGAAGTGCTAAGTGTGCCATCAAAACGTCATTTTGTCCTAAAGTCCATGTCCATCTCGGACTCTATCCGAACCGGTTTGAGCCTATTCGGGCCTGGAGAGACTTTAGAATTGGTGTCAAAAATATATATCTAAATCCAATGTGGTAATTGTTAGGATATGTCTCATATTACTAATCATAATAGTAATAGGATTGGAACAAAGTTCTAGTCCTACCTTGTCAATGTGTTTATTTATGCCATGTCAGTCTAATTGGTATTAGATTTCTATGTATATATACATGACAACAATTGGTGTTGGGTAGCTAGCAATTGGTTGAGAGAAAGAAAAAGAGAAGAAAGAGATAGATTGAAGAAAAGAGAAATTTGGGTTATCATATCCTCTTGGGTGTAATTTTTGAGATTTTTTTGGGTTCTTTTTGTGTACTTTCCTTGGTAGTGAGGGTTACGAAGTTGTAGCGATATTGTCAAGCCTTTTAACCTTATTTAGTAGTGATCTTGATATTCCGGTAGAATTTTACCGGTTATGATTTTTCACTTTATTTTTGTGTTTTTTTCTTGAATTTTAATGATCTTTATTTTTATGCATAAGTCGGCCACCGTGTTTGATGTGGACGGGTATCAGTTCATCTTGGACGCTTATCTTGAAAAATAGTTTCCGCTTTTATTCCTAACATCACTACCATTTGACCAATTGTAGAGAACTTCTCTAGTTCGCCAAACACAACTCTTATTATTAGTTTATTCTGATGTGCACCCTTATAAATTATCAGAGTAAGGATGTACCTTGAAAACATATGCAAAGCTTACTCTACAAGAGATCGTTTCTTAATGTTATATTTTTACCCTCTTATTTTCCTCATATTTAGACATTTGAAATAGCTGATCGTATATCTTGTCTCTTTGTAGTTTATGAGAAGTTACTCTCTTCCGCAAGGATTGCTTCTTTGGAGGTATATATATATATATATATATATATATATATATATATATATATATATCATTTTCTAGCTTGTTATTTGTTTTTATTTTATTCAAGTGACAATTGCAAGTCCGGTCCTTGATCATTGCAATAAATTTTTGCAGCCTCAATTCTTTACATGGAAACTTTAGGCAGATTATTACACAGGAAATCAATGATGTACACAAGTCCAGAGAGAGTAATTCCTGGAACTGTGATCCCAAAGTTGTTACTGCTGTGTGGACCCTTGTCGGTTTGTGTGGGTCAAATGAAACTTAGGAAATGGGTGGTCTGCTCGCTGATTTTGTTTCTAGGGTTTGTTTTGAGATGATACCCTTGTTACGTTGAAGATATTTTACTTATCTTATATAGTCTTTCGTCATTATCTGCTTATCTTACGAATTGCTTTCTAATTTTCTATGTTGTTACAGGCGACGCCTAGGCGGCCTAGGCGTGCGGGTTGGAGAGGAGGCGCCTCGACCTGGGGAATGTTTCCCCGGGTATGGCGATGGTCGCCTAGGCGCACCTAGGCGACCACCTAGGGTCGTCTAGGGAAAAAATGCGGTATTAGGTGGGTTATTGGAACTTATTAGTTTAGTCCTTTTGTGTTGCTTCATGAATGCTTGTTTAATGCTTATTAGAACTTATTATTAGTGTTACTTGTATGTTTATTGCTTAATACTTACTAGATGTTGAATATTGGTTATTTGTTGCTTCTTACATTACATATAATATATGTATAATTGTATACAAAATTGCAGAATATCAACAACATGTAGAAATCGTGGGCGGACGCCTAGGCGGCGCCTAGGTGAGGCGGGTGGCCTGTCGCCTCGCGTTGACTAGTACAACATAGCTAATTTCCTTCTTCCATTATGCACCCTGTTTGTAGGTTGGAATTGAGTATCCTTACCGGTTGTTTTTTATTTACCTAAAAGTTCGTCAGAAGTATCTTTCCCAGCCATCTTTCTGTGCCCAATCAAACTCATCCTGTTGCTAAGAGTGGCAAGGATGAGCTTGTGTTCGTCGATGCCGAGGATGATATTGAGGTTGAGGAGGATTCATTTTCAGTACTATGAAGTGTTAGTCGCATTGGTCTTAATTCTTCGACTATGGGAAGCCACCATTCCATTATTGCTCATTTTCTACCTGCAATTCGTTTCTACAACTGTTAACTGTGAGATAACTGTTAATACTACATCTTTAATAATTTTCAGAGATGTTAACTGTGAGATAACTGTCAATATGTTCTTTGCTTATTCTAGTTTTTCTATTTGTTCACATTATTGTAGACTAGATTGAGTGATGTTACTAATTTTTTGGGAGATGTCTAGCCTTTCTATATTTGGGCTTTCAAAATGTTACAAGAGGATGATGTCGGGGAGGATCATCAGGTCAGCACGGATTCCACCAGGAAGCTGGTACCACGGATGGCGATGCTGACGAGGAAGAAGCATATCAGGAGGGACAAGGCCACCAGCAACATCTGCACTCATAAACCAGGTTGCAATCCTTGAGGCTTAGAAATATTCACCTAGTAGGTTCTACATTCATGACTCATATGTTATTTATATGTATCAAGGGACCAATTTACTATTTCCACTAAATAAGGTTGATCTCTTAATGCTTGCAGAAGTGATGGGCAATTCTCCAGAACCATCTAACTGAATGCTTTCCCTAGTATTGAGTTAGCATTTCTCAACCAAATTTCTATTTGTTTATTTCTTTCTTATCGTGCTTATGTTATCTAAATTGATTGTATGATTATTATTTTGATTAAGGCCAGTAACTTGTTTGCCAATTTCTATATATACGCCTTTTCATGAAACTTGGTTAGCTAATATTCTGTTTTTTGGTTATCTATTGTTTCTTCAATCTTGATTCCAAGTTTCAAACATATGTAAAAGGTAAATAATACTTCATAATGTCAGGGAATCTCCATAACTTATTTAGAAGTTAGTCTTAATGTCCGCTTATGTACTTCACCTTCCTGATAACTGAAGCAAAGCCCTGACACAATGGCTCGTTTATGGAATTGGCACAGTTTTGGATTGACTATTCTATTTTTTTATGCAAATACATCAACTAAACTTATCTATGTTATTCATAACTAGTGATTGGTTAGAGTTGCATACTGATGAGCTTTGTAAATGTCTTCTAATTCAGCTTTAGTACATTCTTTTTTTTTTTAAGTATATAGTTCTCTAATTTCTCCTTTTCTGAATGTCTTCAAAATGATTGCTTAAAGTTGCAATTTTGGAAAGTTGCTTGCAATGGTAAGTGATTTATGTATAAGGCATATAGTGTAGCTGTTGTTCTCAAAATGTCTTCTAACCTTTTATACTTCACACATGTTAGTCTAACATATCATGACCTTCGCTCTGCATCTACTGTAGCTGCTTCCAAAGAGGAGGATATTGTGGCGAACGTTGTCTTTGCACAGTGCAATAACAAGTGATTATGAAGATTAATTCTGTCAAAGCCGCCTAAGAAAAAGTAAAAGAATTTAATATGAAGCCTAATAAAGGATGTAAGTACAAGAACTCGCAGTGTGTGAAAAAATATTATGAAAGCAATTAGGTAACTTCCTTTTAGAATTTTGTGGTATAATTTTTCATGATTAGGTACTTATCTTCCTTCACTACATTTTTTTTTCTATTGAAGGTTTCTTTTCGATGCTCCTCCTTCTGTCATTGTCAAGATTGTCAGAATCCCTTTGGAAGGAAAGAAGGTAAATTTATCTTTTAGTTGTTTTTATGCACTCCTTGTGTTATTTACGTTAAGCTCTTTATGAATCACTACCAGCATCCATGTCGTAAACTATGTTAGTTATTTTATATAATAACTAGTGTAGTTAGCTCTTCTTGGAAATTGAATCTATCAAATCAAAGTGATTATGATGCCTTATGTTGTACTCTCATTTGTAATTCGGCACAGAGATCTTATTGCTCTGTTTGGTTGTGATTGGTAATGGAAGTGCTTATGTTATTGCAAGGATCTCAAATGGAGACAAATGACCCAATAACAAGTTACATGTTGCAAGTATGCTTTAGTTGCTGAAGTTTATTACTTTCTTGGCATTCTACATCTTTTCCCTTATTTTGAACTATTGGCCAATTTTATTGGCGTGGGCTACTACATTGTGCAAGTGCTTAGGGCAAGTTTTTCTACCATACAAGAGTGTAGTTATGCCACCAGTGCTTCAGTCTGCTCAGCTGAAACCAGATGTAACTGTTGATATGGTATGTTGGGTGTCATATTTAAGTATAGTATAAGCACATGGGAATATCCTGAGGACATATTTGGGATGTCAGAATATGTCTCAGGATATTCCATTATGAGATTATTGTCATAATGATTGAGATCATTGTATTAATGACTGTAAGGCTATATAATGCCAATGAGACAATCAATAAAATGATCAACTAATTTCAACATGGTATCAGAGCCAAGTTTCCACAAACCCTAGCCGTCACCAAGCTCCACAAACCCACAGGAGGATTTCCTAGATCTCCTCCACCGAACTCTTCCACGCCCCCCCTTCTTCCCTTCTCCGCCCTTCGCAGGCCGCCCTTCGTTGTTGCTGCCCCGTCCCGCTACTGCTGCGGCTACTACTGCTGCTGCTGCTGCGACGGCGGCTGTGACATGCGTGCTGCCGCCTCCTCCGCACTAGCACGAGACAACGCCTAATAGGGATGCCTAGATCTGAAAAAAGGGGGGACATGTTCGGATCTAGGAGCGGACGACGAGGACGAGCGTGAGTCGTGGAGCGGACGTGACGTGATTGGATAGACGACGCATCGATGGAGGAGATCATCAAGAAGCTAGATTCTGTAGAGGTGGCGACATTGATGAAGTTGTTGACGATGTCGGCTGGTGAGAACACGACACGAACGTCGCCGGAGTTGAAGCTTCCCTCCATCGATCTGAAATTAGATGGACCAGCCACCTATCTGAGTTGGTCACGGCGGGTGAGAAGAACCCTCGCAGGAAAAAACATGGAGGGGTTCCTGACGGGCGAGGCGACAGAGCCGGACGAGGGCTCGACAAGACGCGATGAGTGGAAGTCCACTCATATGGTGATCTACATCTGGCTTCTCAACTCCTTAGTCCAGTCCATTGCCGCCACAGTAGACGGTATTGAGATGGTGAAAGATGTGTGGGAGAAGTTGAGAAGGACCTATGATGGTGTGGGGAACAACTTACGGGTCTTCCAGATAAAGGGGGAGATTGATGACACCGTACAGGGAGAGAAGACGGTGCAGGAGTATGCCACGGAGTTGGAGCGTCTGTGGTTGGATTATGATTACTCCTCAGATCGGACGAGCTGCGGGGACCCTAAGTGTAAGGAGAGACAGGTGTGTCTGCAGGAGAGGACGATGAAGTTTCTCAAAGGGCTGACTGCAGCTTTCGCACAGAGGACGGCCCTAATTCTAGCCCAACCAAAGATCCCTAGCCTTGAGGAGGCTATCTCAGCCATGATCCAGGAGGAGACGCATCAGGCTGCAAGCCGGGACAAGTGGTCCCCCCGAAGCAAAGTCAGCACTAGTGATCACCAGCTCAGGTAACACAGGATCTAAGGGAGAGCCCTGGCAGCATAACCGACAGTGCTACAACTGTGGGGAGATGGGTCATCATCGGTATGCTTGTACCAAACCACCTAGGGAGAGATTCAGGTGGTGGACGAGGACCGTTCGACGGACGAGGATATAATGGAGGACGTGGTTGTGGTCGAGGGGGTAGACGAGGCGGCCGAGGAGGTTATCGGGCGAACCTCCTGATATCAGAAGGAAACGGAGAAGCTGATGGCACATTTACTGTGGAGGACCAGGCACTGGGAGATATGAGGAGTAGAACAGATGAGGCGTCCACCTCATTCTTTGTTAGGGGCAACGCTGCCATGTATGCCCATCCATCAGAAGGTACTGACGAATCACTTGCCCTTGCGTCTATCTCTTCCCTTAAATCATCAGACTGGATTATCGACTCGGGAGCATCTCGGCATGTGACGGGGAATGCTAGTGAGTTTTCTTCCTACACTCACCTAGCATCAGCAGACAACATTCAGACAGCTGATGGCACTTTCCAGCCAGTGGTCGGTAAGGGTACTGTTAATTGTACATGTTTAGTAAGATTATCCAATGTTTTACATGCTCCATCCTTTTCAGTCAGTCTCTTGTCCATTAGTTCTATAATCCTCCAACTTAAATGCATTGTTTCTTTTGATATTCCTAAGGTGACCTTCCAGGAGAAAGGGACAGGACGAAGACTTGGGACTGGCACTTGGCATGAGGGACTGTGGTACCTAGATCGAGAAGGACTGGACTCAGCATTGGTATCTATGGCAGAGAAGGCTGGCATGGAAGGACTGCAGCAAAGGACTGAGGATACCTTGATACTCCATCATCAGAGGATGGGACATTCTTCTTTTGATACTCTTAAGTAATTTGTATCCAGCGATTTATGCAAAAACAAATAAAGAGAAATTAGTATGTGATGCGTGCGAGTTAGGAAAACTTACTAGGAGCTCATATGTTGGCACGGGTCATAGGAGCACTTTTGCTTTTGAGGTAGTACATTCTGATGTCTGGGGTTCATGTGCTACTAACACTATGAATGGTTATAAGTACTTTGTTTCTTTCATTGAGTGTGCCTTTCGTGTTACATGGTTATATTTGATGAAAAATAAGAATGATGTACCTGCTTGTTTTCGGGATTTCCATAAGCATGTCCAAACTCAGTACAAAGCAGTTGTGAAGGTACTGAGGTCTGACAACGGAACGGAGTATACCAACAGGACGCTTGCAGAATACCTGTCAGCACACGGAATACAGCATCAGACCACCTGTGCATACACACCAGCACAAAATGGAATTGCAGAAAGGAAAAACAGACACCTTCTGGAGGTCGCAAGAAGTATGATGATCGACATGAATGTCCCACAGAGTCTGTGGGGGCATGCAGTGTTGACAGCAACTCAACTCATCAACATGATGCCCTCGAAGGTCCTCGGATGGAAGTTCCCATGTGAGGTATTGCAAGGCAATAATAGTAGGATACACCCACTGAAGGTGTTTGGGTGTGTGTGTTTTGTGAAGGACAACATGCCATCAGTTGGGAAACTTGACCCTAGAGCGGTCAAATGCATCTTCGTAGGCTACTCGGCGACCCAGAAGGGGTATGTGTGCTGGAGTCCAGTAGAGAAGAAGTTTGTCAGTATGGATGTCCACTTTCGGGAGCATGAGCCATACTACCGCCAGGACGGAACTTCACACAACACGCCTAATACTGCCAGTATTAGGCGAGAGGGGGAGATGGAGAACTTGGTGGTAACCGATTTAGAAGTTTGGCATGGAGGCACGGAGAAGGGACAAGAAGGTGAAGGTTGTTAGGCCTACGGCTCAGGGAGAGTTACTTACCTACACCAGGAGAGAGAAGCAAACTGCAGGACCAGTACCGACAGTGCCAGTGCCAAGTCCCTTGCCTGCGTTCGTCCCAACCCCTGAGGCACCGACACCTACCCCCTTTAGGTGATACCCCCTCCTTCACAAGATATAATTTCTCCTACTTCTACTACTCCCACACCACTATCTGTACGGAGGACCACTCGCAGCAATGCAGAAAATCCTCCAAACAGATATGGTTGGGATATTGTTCAGTTTGTTTCTTATGACCATATCCCTTCTTCTCATGGAGCATTTATAGCATCTTTGGATAGTATTACTGTACCTAACAATTGGCAGGTTGCCAAGAACGATCCAAAGTGGAAAGCGGCAATGCACGAGTTGGGAGCTCTGGAGAAGAACCACACTTGGGAGCTTGTGAGACTGCCAGAGGGGAAAAAAGCAGTTAGATACAAGTGGGTCTTTACCGTGAAGCAGAACCCAGATGGACAGGTTGAGCGCTAAAAGCTCGACTAGTAGCCAAAGGATACAGTCAGACGTACGGCATCGACTATGACGAGACCTTTGTACCAGTTGCAAAGATGAGCACTGTCAGGACTCTGATTTCTCTGGCAGCGAATGGTGGATGGAAGCTACACCAACTGGATGTGAAGAATGCGTTTCTTCACGGAGATCTAGTGGAGGAGGTGTACATGGAGATACCACCAGGATTTGGCACCAATCAGACAGTAGGCAAGGTCTGCAGGTTGAAGAAGTCCCTCTATGGACTGAAGCAGTCTCCTCGAGCGTGGTTTGACAGATTCAGAAGGGCGATGATAGGGATGGGATATCAGCAGATCAATGCTGATCATACTGTGTTCTTCCGTCGGAGTGGAGGCCACATCACCATGCTTGCGGTGTATGTGGACGATATGATTATCACAGGAGATGATGAGCAGGAGATCGCCCAACTCAAAGGAAAGCTTGACAAGGAATTCGAGGTGAAGGATCTTGGCCTTCTTCGGTACTTCCTTGGGATTGAGATTGCTCGAGAAGCAGAGGGGATTGTTCTCTCTCAAAGGAAGTATGCACTGGACCTTCTCACAGAAACTGGGATGTTGGGGTGCAAACCTGCAGCGACACCAATAGATCAGAGTTTCAAGATTGATGCTGAGGCTGGAGAACCAGTTGATCGAGACAGATACCAGAGACTGGTTGGCAAGTTGATCTATTTGAGCCACACACGTCCTGATATCTGCTTTGCAGTAAGTGTGGTGAGCCGCTACATGCATGACCCACGGAAGGGTCATATGGATGCAGTGTACCAGATTCTGAGGTACTTGAAAGGTGCTCCCGGGAAGGGACTAATATTCAGGAAGAACAATCACGTGAGCATCGAGGGCTACTGTGATTCTGACTGGGCTAGTTGTGCTGATGACAGGAGGTCTACCTCGGGATATTGCATATTTGTAGGAGGTAACTTGGTCTCCTGGAGGAGCAAGAAGCAGTCTGTGGTGGCCAGATTGACAGCTGAAGCAGAGTACAGAGCTATGGCCTTGGGAGTTGCAGAGCTGCTATGGTTGAAGAATATGCTGGTGGAGCTAAAGCTGGATCAAGGAGCCAAGATGAAGCTGTGGTGTGACAATCAGTCAGCTATTAGTATCGCCAACAATCCAGTACAGCATGACAGGACCAAACACATCGAGATTGATAGATTCTTCATCAAAGAGAAGTTGGATAGTGGATTACTGGAGCTTGGCCATGTTCCAACCAGGGATCAAGTAGCAGATGGACTAACCAAGGGACTCGCCTCAGTGAACATGATTAGAGGATGTGACAAGATGGGCTTAGTGAATATCTTTCACCCATCTTGAGGGGGAGTGTTGATATGGTATGTTGGGTGTCATATTTAAGTACAGTATAAGCACATGGGAATATCCTGAGGACATATTTGGGATGCCAGAATATGTCTCAAGATATTCCATTATGAGATTATTGTCATAATGATTGAGATCATTGTATTAATGACTGTAAGGCTATATAATGCCAATGAGACAATCAATAAAATGATCAACTAATTTCAACAGTAACAATTACCTCTGCAGATTCAGACGATGACATAGATGAATCAAATGATGAAAGGTTCATATTTCCATATTGTCAGATTTTTAAGTATTTTATTAGAACTTGTTGAAAATGACATGCTTAAGCGGATTTTATTGCCCGTTATATCCTTAGCAGATCTTTCTAACACTTCTTTAAGTTCTTTTTAGGGTTGAGCTAAGCTCTCTTGCTGATATCTGATCAGGGAGGATGCAACTCCTTGTTTATAGATCTAAACTGTATTGTGTTTATTATTTTATACTCCTCCTTTTCTGGTAATGGTATTTCTTAGAAATCCATTATAGAGTCCTCTGCCAATTGAGCCAATGACGGCTGTCTGCAGAAGCAGTAAAAAAGAGTTCTAACATGGGGCGACAATTGACATGAAATTTCCCTCAAAGGGTAGCCCCCTTAAAACTTCCTAACTCCTAGTTTTAGCTTGATAGACTAACTAGTTAACTGAATTGCCAGATGTTCATTAAAACATGATAATATTCCTTTCAATGCTGGTTTTTTTAATTATGTTAACAATTCATGTAAATTGTGGAATATGGTGATGCAATAGTATATGATGAGATCACACTTCTCTTTTATTGTCTCCAGCATTCAGCTCCTTGGTAGCAATTATTCGGAATAATCATGTTCCAGTGTACCTCTTAAAAGTCGAAGGCCCTCAAATTGTTGCATTGTTGCCCTCAATTATTTTGAATAATCATGTTAGAATGGATGTTAGTAAAATTACCCTCACTTCTATATTTATCGGCATTTATATGTTAGAATTAATTTTATTAACATTCTTAGACCGTTAAAAAATAAGTGTTTTGGTGAAGTATAAGTCCCTTAAACCTGTCATAATTTTAGTATATATTTTGTTTTACTTACAATTTTTGTTTTTTAATTTTTGTTTGCAGGATCATATAGAAAACAAGCAAATTATTTGGGGGAAGACATTCATATCATGAGATCTATTGAAGGTTTTTTTTTTTTTGGGAAGGCATTCAATTCATGTATTTTTGTTTATATTATAGTTGTCTAGTTGTAATACAGTACGTTTGTGGAATATAGAATGTTTCTTCTTGAATGGGTTTTTTTTTTTTTTTGAGATGCTTGGCAATACGTACAAAATTTTGTGCATGTTGCGTTACATGCCATTTGGGTACAATGTCCCACACACCTCTCGCAGTTGATCCCGAGATCGTCCGCCTAGCTAGGAAAGTTATACTTCCCACTGACCACAAGAGCCAGTTGAGTTCGGTCTTGAATGGGTTACTTGATGTTGTTAAAATATTGTATTACTGGATTATTTATGAAGAGATGTTTGAAGACCTTATATTGGATATTATGTTGTGTTTACAACTTGTTCTTTGTTCTCAAGTTCTTTGAATACAAATTTTAATGTTTATAAATTATTTTCGAAATAAGTTTTTTATATTTATGTTGGAAAATATATGCGAAAATAAAATGACTATAAATTAATATAAATTATATAAATTAGCTTTCGTAACATTAAAGTCTGTAGAAAGTATTTTAATATTTGGCTACATTAGCTTTTGTGACATCAAATTGTGTAGAAGGAAGTGTTTTTATAAAAATAAAAATAAAAATAAAAATAAAAATAAAGAATTAAACTTTTGGTGACGTGTTATGTTGTCAATGTATCACCTTTCTACGACACATGACACATGTCGTCAAAGTTATTTTGAATAAAAAATATGATATGTCGGCAAAAGTGGTTACATTTTGCACATAGGTGATTTCGTGTCGCTAAAGACTTTCAGACTAGGCTACAGTGACGTGTGCGACGTAGCCAAATATGTCGCATAAACGCTTTGGTGACACAAATTTAACTTTGTGCTACAGATTGCTTATGTCGCTGAACATGCATTTTCGTGTAGTAGGTAGATGAGGCTCGCTGGACTTGTTTTCACGGATGGAAGACCCAAGGAAGTATACTGTGTTTGAAGGAGAGTGAAAGAATCAACAATATTGATTTTGTTAATGAATGATTTAAAAAGCCATACAACTACGAATATATATAGAGAGAACGTATCCATATACGGATACGAGTATGAGAAAAAAATATGTATCCATATAGGAGATGTAATATAATCCTAAATTTAATTATTCTTAACACCTCCTTCAAACTCATGATAGGTCAAACAATATAAGGTTGCTCAATATAAACTGAAATCGCGGTGTAGGGTGACTCTATAAAGGAATTTGCTAGCTGATCAACGGACGTCACATGTGGTAGAGAAATGATGCCACTAAAAAATTTCTCACGGACGAAGTGACAATCAATCTCAATGTGCTTTGTCCATTCATGAAAAACCAGATTGTTTGCAATATGTATAGCATTCTTGTTGTCATAGTCAGGGCCGACCCTGGCCCAGGGCAGCCAGGACGACCGCCCAGGGCCCCATGGGCCAGGAGGGTCAAAAATAAAAATTCTATTTAAATATATAAATAATTTTGTACCGAAAATAGAACTAGAATTTATCATGGGCCCTTCTTGTCACGACCCGCACCCGGAATTGGGGCACGAGTACGTGGGTACGTCCAGCCTACGCCGCAGCATCGGCGGTAGAACGCTGTCAAGGTCTTGATACTATCTAGCCAATCTCACACAAGCATCCAATCTCCATAAGGAGGCACGGATGACACATAAAATGAACACATACTCAATCACAGGATTACAACACGATAAGATATCGAACAAAATTAAATACAACACAAGTCTAAAGTAATAATCGAACTCAACAAATATCCAAGTCTCAATAAAAATGCCGGAGACAAATCCGGTACCAAATAGTCTACTGAAAGAACTAACTAGAAGATTGGTGATTCCAGCTAGACCTCCCGGAATCACAACTAACTATCAAGCCCAAGTGCAGCTACTCACCATATGGTCCATAAAGTGTTGGCTACCGATCCTCTAAGGCATAGTCTGGAAAAATGTTTCCAGTCAGGAAGGAGCAAAGTACAATCTCAAATAACAGTTCCATTAAATTGATAAGGACTATAAAGCAATAAACATGTGATGCTAGCTACTGAGAAGACAGTGAAATAAATGCAATGGCAATTAAAAAGAGACAGGCAATGTAAAGAGACAGGCAATAGGCAATATGATACAGTCAGTGCATGTATGAAAATGAAAAGAACAAGGAACAGTATCATATACGGGTGATGTAGTATATGATTTAAATAGAGAACTGTAATATATTCTAAGTGTTTGAAATAGTAGTTTCAAAATGTGATCGGCTTGGGAACATGTACGATAGCTATAGGGCGTGGCTAATCATGAGTGAAGAGCATGATTAACACTTACATTGTTCTATACTGTATAAAGGGTATGATCACATTTCTTACTAACTACTTCCCCGCCCCCAACTAGTAATGTGGATCCAACCATGACACGTCACGATACACGAGCAAGTCCAATCTATCATGTACGATGTCTAATATACATGTCGTGTACAATGTCAATACGATAATCAATGTAACATCTCATGACTGCAGATCCAAGCTATACTAGTCCGTGTAGCACAGTGTCAAGGATTCAGATGTAACATTTTATGATTATTGAACTTATAGAAATTATCAAGGAATTGGAAATTATCAGAGAATGTACTTGCCTTGGGTCCTTAGCTGGTAATTATTGATGTCCTGTCCCAGAATATCCCCTGGGTGAAGCAACAGTCCTAAAACATATCACAATAACACTTGTATCAGGTGCTACCCTAAAACACAGTCTATAAACACCGGCCTCAGGGCCATGCCAGGCAGGGCACTAGTCAACTAGGGTCATCTAGTAGGGATACATATATACATATTATACTATACCAATTGAACAATAAAGATATATATATATTTATACCAAAATAGTACGTATACTATTACATTTAATATACCAAAATACGTATATATCATATATGTGCAAAAGTACATTTTTAGAATATACATATATATATTGTCAACATCATTCTTAAACATACTAATATTAATTCAAGAAATTAATTTTATACCATATAAAAATACCCAATATACATACATATACATATGCATTAATTAAATACATATTTATACAATTAATTATACATACTTAATTATACAATTTATTTAAATACATACTATACTCATACAATTAAATAAAAATAAATAATATACATATTCATATTTGAATACATACATTACCAATGTATTTATATACTATACATACATGCGTATTAAACATTAATTAAATAAATAATATACATATACATATATGAATTTATACTCATACGTATATACATATATTTCTACACATTAATTATATACATACAAATACATATACATTAGTCATATATGTACCTACACATTACATTAGTTATATATACATATATATATATATATATATATATATATATATATATATATATATATATATATATATATATATATATACAACATCTGTGAAGAGGGAAGAGGGAAGGAGGAAACTCACAGCGTCAAAGGGGTCGGCTGGCTGGCCGCCGGACCGGAGGGGGAGCTCGACCGGGGTCGACTGATGGTGGTGGTGGTGTTAGCACTGGCGGCCGAAGAAGCAGGCCGCGGGAGGGGAAGAGCTTCGAGCAGCAGGCCGATCGGTGGCGCGAGGGGGCTCGGTCGCCGGAGTAAACAGGGAGTCGGGGGAGTAGATGGGAGTTGGAAGGAGTGGTGATGGTGTTGGCCGCCGGAGTAGTAGCAGGCCGAAATCGGAGGAGGGAAGTCGGGGGCTCGGTTGGTCGCTCGCCGGAGGGAGTTGGCTGACCGGAGGTCGGGGAGCTCGGTGCGGCAATGGAGATGATGATAATGGTGGTGGCGTTGGGAGGTTGTAGGCCAGCGGGGGTGTTGAGTCGGGCTGTGCAGGTGGAGGGAGGAGTTGCAGAGGTGAGGGGCTCGGGGCTAGGCCGGGCCGCCGGAGTTCAGAGTGGGCCGGGAAACAGAACAGGAAGTCGGGGGGCTTGTCTGGGGCGGTGTCGGAGTAGACAGCGGGTCGGCTGATGGTGGGAGGCCGGAGGATGATGCCGGAGGAGATGGAGGGAGTTGTGGGAAATCGGGGGCCAGAGTTGGCAGCGCCGCCGGGGCTGAGCTGCGAGGATGGGGGAGGAGCACAGGGCTGGAGCCGCGGCCGGAGTAGGGAGCTGTCCGACGGAGGGAGGAAGGGCAGAGGGAGAGGGAGCCGTCGGGTTGGCCGCCGGGCTGAGCAGCGGCCGCCGGAGGGAGAAAGGGCCGCCGGGTGAACAGTAGGGAGGAGGATGAACAGTGTTTCCCCCCTTTTGAAATTTAAATTTTAGGGAAGAAGGAAGAAGAAGAAGGAGAAGAAGAAGAAGAAAAGAGAAGAAGAAAGGAAGAAGGAGAAGGAGAAAGGAGAAACTCCTACGTTGGAGGCTTGTGAGAATGTGGGGGCTTGTGAGGTGGGCTACCTAGGTTTTCTAGGGATTAGGGTTTGATGGGACATGACATTAAATAGGGAGAGAGGGTGTGTAAATTTAAGGGTGAGGATTGGCCCATTAATTGTGTGGTCCAGATTGGTCATGAAGGAATTTTCATGTGGGGATGAGGGTGATGTTAAAAATATTAGGGGTTCCTCATTGGTTTAAACAAATGGGTGTTGACACAAAAAATACAAATTTGCAAATTAGCCCCCTTAAATTTGGGTATTTGCGCAGACGCATGAAATGACGAAAATTTGGCGGGCGATTCGGTGTCCGGTGTTTTGTAGGGTCAGGGGGCACTGTATGTTTGGTACGGGCTCAAATAGCAGGCCACTGGAATTAAATTGGGATTTTCAGAATCGGTTAAAATAGTATCCTCAATTTAATTAGAAATAAATGAAAGTTATGTTCTAAAATTAATTAGGAGTACATGGGGCCAAAATCAGGTCAGGTCATCAATACCAATAATGAAGAAGACTCAGAATAGAATATTACCCTAATTTGGGCTACACGAAAAATAGGTCAAGATTGTCTCCAATTTCGATTGGAACGCACAACGATACAAAAATAAAAATTTATTAAATAACGTCCATGACGATTTTTGTGCGGCTAGAAAAAAATGCACAGAGAGCATAATTATGAGTTGCAAAAATAACAAATTGAAGGCGGGCATGTCTAGGGCAAGATTGTGAAATTTGTTGGAAGACAAAAGTCAGGATAGCGCTCCAAATATCGAAGCAAAGGCAATGCGCAATAATTAATTAAAATACGGTAGTTAATTACAATCTCCAATAAATAAATTCTAGATAAAATAATTAAATACAAAATTCTATAATTCCGACAGGTGTTCATTTACTGGCTTCTAGGTCAAGTCTGCTAGCTCAAAATAAATGAACACTGTATATAATACTATATTTAATTACACATCACATAATTATTTAAATTAAATATACTGTCATGCAATTACTTAATTGTAACTACCATAATATTAAATATTATAAAAAGTCAAAAATACCCCTGTTTTCGGAATGTGGTAGTGACAAGTCTACCCTCCTTAAAAGAATTTCGTCCTCGAAATTTAAAATTCTCATAGTAGCGTTTATTCATACACATTATCATTTCCCTCAAAATTTAAATTCATCAACCACGAAATCAGGTAATAATCCACAATGCCTTTTCACAATTTTCAAAAATTCTGAAGTTATTGCATTCCTGAAAAATTCTCGAAATAAAATCAAAGTCCATTTTTATCAAAATTTTTCTTGAAAGTTTTAGTTAATAATTCAATACTCGGAATTTAATATTCACTCCTCTAATTTGATTTTTATCAATGCACATATATATAATTTAAATCTCGTCCAAAATTTAATTTAAACATTAATCCATCAAAAATTTTATTCCTCGATTTCCTCTTTCCTCAAAATACTCAACAATGCGACACTTAAGGATTCTCCAAATGCAACATCCAAATATAAAATTCTAAAATTCATAACTTGCAATCAACTAAATATATTGATAATCTCCCAAAATTTCAAAATTTTTATAACCAATTTAATCCTGTCAAAATCTTCCTGGAATTAATAAATCATAAATTCTGCCATGTTAAATTCTTGGCCCTTTATTTAAATCAGTGTTTATCCTCGAATTTTAATCATCTTGTCTCTCTTGTCAAGTCATAACTCCTTCATGAATCTTCGTCATGGTTAAACCCCAAAAATCAGGATCCAAGAAAAATCTTTCCTACAATCATACAACATGCAACCTAAGGGGATATGTACGGCCATGGTGTCTTTTGTCATGGTATTGCAGTCTCTGTATCAGGGGTACTACTAACTACATTATAACAAGAAATCATGCATACAAGCTACGATACTAAGGTATCAGTCAATCAATCAAATAGTTAGGAAAAAAAGGAAAGAACAGAACCTGCTAACACATTACCTGCAGTATCGGTCTCCTCGACCGTCATCGCAAATGCCCCGCCCTGCTGGGGTGGTTCCCTTCGCGGGCGCTGAGCAATATACGGTTCCACAGGTAGCCTAACTGGATCTCTATAATCTGAAGCTGCGCGCTGGCCGGGAAGATAAGGGGCTAGAAGACAATCCCTTACTCGATGTCCCGCAGCGCCGCAGTGCAAACAAAGTCCTAGCCTCGTTCTACAGCTCTCCCAAAGGTGACCTGGCTTCTTACAGAAATGACAAGTCTGCTGTGTCTCTCTCGGAGGCTGTTGCTGATTCTGCTGAACACGGACGGGTGCCTGGTACTGTTGTTGATACTGATACGCCCATGGATGTTGCTGGATAGGAACTGGTGCTAGGTACTGCGGTGGATGCTGAAATATCCCTGGTTGTTGCTGAATATGAAATGGTACTTGGTACTGCTGTTGGTGCTGAATACGGGGATGCTTGGCTGGTCCTGTGCTACCATTCGTATCTCCAAAAGTATTGTGACTCCTCTTAGGCCTGAGATCCAGATCCTCTTCTGCAATCTGGGCATCCATCAAGATAGCCTCAAAGGTAGCGGTACGACGACCAGAAGTGCGCGAGCTAATCTCTCTCGTCAGTCCTTTTCTAAATTTTCGGACTCGATCTCCTGGGTCCCGAATCATAGATGATGCAAAACGGCTCAATCTACAGAATTCTGCAGCGTACTCGTCGACCGACATGTTTCCTTGAACTAAGTCATGAAACTGACTCTCCAAGGTTCCCAATGCCACGTCGGGAAAGAACTTCTCCTTGAAGAGTTCCTTGAAGGTCTCCCAAGTAAGTCCTTGCGCAGTAATTCTCGGCTCCGTGCGATACCACGTGAGTGCGATATCGAACATCTGACTGCCAGTGGCTTCTATCTACAAGTTCTCCAGAATTTGGGTCAATCGCAAGCTCCTCTCTATATCCTCTAGCCAGTCGTCAGCGTAGAGTATCCCTTCGGTGCCTTTGAACTCTCGAGGCATCATCCTTTTGAAGTCCACTATAGTGCCTAATCTCTGTTGCTGCTGGCCAGGAAACTGCTGGTACTGTGCTACTCTCTCCAAAGCTTGGAGAGTCACCTGATGAGCATTCTCCATGTTTTCTCTTATCAGCTCGGTTTGTACCTGGTGCGCTTCTGCTTGCACCCTCTGAGCCTCAGCTTGAACTCGCTGAGCGTCTACCGTCACTCTCTGGGCATCTACCATGCCCTGGATCAAGGTAAACATCTGCGCCCCGTCAATGGGCAAACCTCCGGGAATCGGAGTCGGTGGAGGAGGAAGGTTGTCCGTCACAGCTGCGGCAATCCTCTGAACAGGTGGGGGAGGAGGATCCCTGAAAAGTGCAGACACTCCTACATGCACCGGAGATGTAGGAGGAACTACTGCTGTCTGTCCCTCAGGTGGAGAGGTGGCAGACCCCTCTAAAGCTGATGTTCCCGCTCTCATAGACCGTGTCTGCGGCGACATCCTGAAGACAGATCCCAAAGAATCAATTTAGGAAAAAATGCGATATCATCAAGGAAGGACAGTACAGTTCTAAAGAAGCAACATTCAAGATAAATAGATTGGAATAACATTCCTAGTTGTGATTGCACAGGTCAAAGATACATCCATGGTCTGATACCTCTACTCCCTAGGTACCACAGTTCTACTAGAAACATACTCACTGCTAGCTTCCTTACCTATTGCAATCGCTGATACTAGTTATCCTTATCACTCAAGTGCATATCAAATACAACACATCATACTAAGTACTGCTCTCTCTCCAATACAATCCTAGATGAACACCTAAGCCAGTTGGCAGTGAAATCTCAATCATGCTCAAGCCAACATATCCTTACATATGCACCTCATCTACTATATACTAATATATCTCTCTCACTATAAGATTTTATCCTCCAAACAAGGTCCTCGAAACTAACTCCTCGAAAAATTTAAAGTATAATGCATATACCTTCCTCAAAGTCAAACATTCAAATACTGAATGCAAATTTTATCACTTCCAAAAATCCTTACAGTTTTGTCTATGTTCATTGAATCGAATCTGAATTCCTCAAAATAAATTTTAATAACATAATATCTCAACTTCTCAAAATTCTAAAATGCAATTCGTTTTCAATCTTCAAATTATAATTTAAATCCATATCTAGTAGTCTAATAGCCCTAGTGTTAATCTTCCTCACTGTCCTCATCGACATGCGTCATCAGATAATACCATAAATCAATCTGCAAATTCATCTTGATATAAAATCAAACCCTACAATGAAACCAAAATCCTAATTTAATACCTGATCAACAATCAACAAGTGAGAATGGACGGAACAAGGGAATGATTTTAAATTGGAAATTATAACAAGATTCTCAGGGGTCATCCCAGGAATCTCTCAAGGAATTGTGATTGAGTATTCGCTCTCGTCCTAGTATCCTATGTCCTAGATTCGATTGCAGGCACGCAGAAGTATAACAAGGATGCCACACTACTACGACATCGCACAACTCGCGAAGTCTGACCTGCATGAGCCACCACTAAAAATGTGTCACGACCCGCACCCGGAATTGGGGTACGAGTACGTGGGTACGTCCAGCCTACGCCGCAGCATCGGCGGTAGAACGCTATCAAGGTCTTGATACTATCTAGCCAATCTAACACAAGCATCCAATCTCCATAAGGAGGCACGGATGACACAAATAAAATGAACACATACTCAATCACAGGATTACATCACGATAAGATATCGAACAAAATTAAATACAACACAAGTCTAAAGTAATAATCGAACTCAACAAATATCCAAGTCTCAATAAAAATGCCGGAGACAAATCCGGTACCAAATAGTCTACTGAAAGAACTAACTAGAAGATTGGTGATTCCGGCTAGACCTCCCGGAATCACAACTAACTATCAAGCCCAAGTGCAGCTACTCACCATATGATCCATAAAGTGTTGGCTACCGATCCTCTAAGGCATAGTCTGGAAAAATGTTTCCAGTCAGGAAGGAGCAAAGTACAATCTCAAATAACAGTTCCATTAAATTAATAAGGACTATAAAGCAATAAACATGTGATGCTAGCTACTGAGAAGACAGTGAAATAAATGCAATGACAATTAAAAAGAGACAGGCAATGTAAAGAGACAGGCAATAGGCAATATGATACAGTCAGTGCATGTATGAAAATGAAAAGAACAAGGAACAATATCATATACGGGTGATGTAGTATATGATTTAAATAGAGAACTGTAATATATTCTAAGTGTTTGAAATAGTAGTTTCAAAATGTGATCGGCTTGGGAACATGTACGATAGCTATAGGGCGTGGCTAATCATGAGTGAAGAGCATGATTAACACTTACATTGTTCTATACTGTATAAAGGGTATGATCACATTTCTTACTAACTACTTCTCCGCCCCCAACTAGTAATGTGGATCCAACCATGACACGTCACGATACACGAGCAAGTCCAATCTATCATGTACGATGTCTAATATACATGTCGTGTACAATGTCAATACGATAATCAATGTAACATCTCATGACTGCAGATCCAAGCTATACTAGTCCGTGTAGCACAGTGTCAAGGATTCAGATGTAACATTTCAAGATTATTGAACTTATAGAAATTATCAAAGAATTAGAAATTATCAGAGAATGTACTTGCCTTGGGTCCTTAGCAGATAATTATTGATGTCCTGTCCCAGAATATCCCCTGGGTGAAGCAACAGTCCTAAAACATATCACAATAACACTTGTATCAGGTGCTACCCTAACACACAGTCTATAAACACTGGCCTCAGGGCCATGCCAGGCAGGGCACTAGTCAACTAGGGTCATCTAGTAGGGATACATATATACATATTATACTATACCAATTGAACAATAAAGATATATATATATATATTTATACCAAAATAGTACGTATACTATTACATTTTATATACCAAAATATGTATATATCATATATGTGCAAAAGTACATTTTTAGAATATACATATATATATTGTCAACATCATTCTTAAACATACTAATATTAATTCACCAAATTAATTTTATACCATATAAAAATACCCAATATACATACATATACATATGCATTAATTAAATACATATTTATACAATTAATTATACATACTTAATTATACAATTTATTTAAATACATACTATACTCATACAATTAAATAAAAATAAATAATATACATATTCATATTTGAATACATACATTACCAATGTATTTATATACTATACATACATGCGTATTAAACATTAATTAAATAAATAATATACATATACATATATGAATTTATACTCATACGTATATACATATATTTCTACACATTAATTATATACATACAAATACATATACATTAGTCATATATGTACCTACACATTACATTAGTTATATATACATATATATATATATATATATATATATATATATATATATATATATATATATACAACATCTGTGAAGAGGGAAGAGGGAAGGAGGAAACTCACAGCGTCAAAGGGGTCGGCTGGCTTGCCGCCGGACCGGACGGGGAGCTCGACCGGGGTCGACTGATGGTGGTGGTGGTGTTAGCACTGGCGGCCGAAGAAGCAGGCCGCGGGAGGGGAAGAGCTTCGAGCAGCAGGCCGATCGGTGGCGCGAGGGGGCTCGGTCGCCGGAGTAAACAGGGAGTCGGGGGAGTAGATGGGAGTTGGAAGGAGTGGTGATGGTGTTGGCCGCCGGAGTAGTAGCAGGCCGAAATCGGAGGAGGGAAGTCGGGGGCTCGGTTGGTCGCTCGCCGGAGGGAGTTGGCTGACCGGAGGTCGGGGAGCTCGGTGCGGCAATGGAGATGATGATAATGGTGGTGGCGTTGGGAGGTTGTAGGCCAGCGGGGGTGTTGAGTCGGGCTGTGCAGGTGGAGGGAGGAGTTGCAGAGGTGAGGGGCTCGGGGCTAGGCCGGGCCGCCGGAGTTCAGAGGGGGCCGGGGAACAGAACAGGAAGTCAGGGGGCTTGTCTGGGGCGGTGCCGGAGTAGACAGCGGGTCGGCTGATGGTGGGAGGCCGGAGGATGATGCCGGAGGAGATGGAGGGAGTTGTGGGAAATCGGGGGCCGGAGTTGGCAGCGCCGCCGGGGTTGAGCTGCGAGGATGGGGGAGAAGCACAGGGCTGGAGCCGCGGCCGGAGTAGGGAGCTGTCCGGCGGAGGGAGGAAGGGCAGAGGGAGAGGGAGCCGTCGGGTTGGCCGCCGGGCTGAGCAGCGGCCGCCGGAGGGAGAAAGGGCCGCCGGGTGAACAGTAGGGAGGAGGATGAACAGTGTTCCCCCCCTTTTGAAATTTAAATTTTAGGGAAGAAGGAAGAAGAAGAAGGAGAAGAAGAAGAAGAAAAGAGAAGAAGAAAGGAAGAAGGAGAAGGAGAAACTCCTACGTTGGAGGCTTGTGAGAATGTGGGGGCTTGTGAGGTGGGCTACCTAGGTTTTCTAGGGATTAGGGTTTGATGGGACATGACATTAAATAGGGAGAGAGGGTGTGTAAATTTAAGGGTGAGGATTGGCCCATTAATTGTGTGGTCCAGATTGGTCATGAAGGAATTTTCATGTGGGGATGAGGGTGATGTTAAAAATATTAGGGGTTCCTCATTGGTTTAAACAAATGGGTGTTGACACCAAAAATACAAATTTACAAATTAGTCCCCTTAAATTTGGGTATTTGCACAGACGCATGAAATAACGAAAATTTGGCGGGCGATTCGGTGTCCGATGTTTTGTAGGGTCAGGGGGCGCTGTATGTTTGGTACGGGCTCAAATAGCAGGCCACTGGAATTAAATTGGGATTTTCAGAATCGGTTAAAATAGTATCCTCAATTTAATTAGAAATAAATGCAAGTTATGTTCTAAAATTAATTAGGAGTACATGGGGCCAAAATCAGGTCAGGTCATCAATACCAATAATGAAGAAGACTCAGAACAGAATATTACCCTAATTTGGGCCGCACGAAAAATAGGTCAAGATTGTCTCCAATTTCTATTGGAACGCACAACGATACAAAATAGAAATTTATTAAATAACGTCCGCGACGATTTTTGTGCGGCTAGAAAAAAATGCACAAAGAGCATAATTATGAGTTGCAAAAATAGCAGAATGGAAGGCGGGCATGTCTAGGGCAAGATTGTGAAATTTGTTGGAAGACAAAAGTCAGGATAGCGCTCCAAATATCGAAGCAAAGACAATGCGCAATAATTAATTAAAATACGGTAGTTAATTACAATATCTAATAAATAAATTCTAGATAAAATAATTAAATACAGAATTCTATAATTCCGACATGTGTTCATCTACTGGCTTCTAGGTCAAGTCTGCTAGCTCAAAATAAATGAACACTGTATATAATACTATATTTAATTACACATCACATAATTATTTAAATTAAATATACTGTCATGCAATTACTTAATTGTAACTACCATAATATTAAATATTATAAAAAGTCAAAAATACCCCTGTTTTCGGAATGTGGTAGTGACACTTCTTATCACAAAGGAATTGTAGTGTAGTGGTTATTACATTAGATTTGCACACAAGAGATTCCTAATTCAAATCTTGGTGAAGGAATATTTTTTATTTTACTTTTGTTTTATTTATTTTTACATTATGTATGAGACCTCATTTTGAAAGTTCGCTCTGGCCTCCATGTGCTCAGGGCCGGCCCTGGTCATAGTAAATTGGCGTAGGTTCTGTTGGAGTAATGCCCATATCAGAGAGCAGACTACGCACATGGACGATCTCCGTGGCAGTGGCAGCCATAGCTCTGTACTCTGCCTCAGTAGAAGAACATGCAATAATGTCTTATTTCTTGCTTCGTCATGATATCAATGAATATCTAAGAAATAAACAAAATCATGTAGTAGATCGTCTGGTGGTCGAATCTCCTGCCCAATCTGCATCAAAAAATGTTCGAAGTTCCAAAGTAGATGTAGAAGACATAAATAATGAGCACATAATGGAGCCCTGAAGATATCGGAGAATCCGGAGTAAGGCACTATAGTGAGCTGATCGAGACGCAAAAATGAATTGGCTAACAATACTAACTGCATGAGAAATATCTGGCCTGGTAAAATAGAGATACACAAGTTGATCCAGTAATCGTCTGTAGCGAAAAGGATCTGAGAGGCTCACCATTTGTGGGATGAAGCTTCACATGAAGCTCTAAAGGAGTATCAACTGTGCGACAATCAGATAGACCAGTAGACGAAATAATCTTCGAAGTATATTTCTGCTGAGAAACTAGTATCCCTTTCTTACCTTGTGCAATCTCGAGTCCAAGAAAATATCGAAGATTTCCAAGGTCTTTCATCTGAAACTGTTGATGAAGATATCTCTGAGTAGCTGCAATCCTTGCTGAATCATCGACAATAAAAATTATGTCATCCACATAGAGTAAAAGAAGAACTCGCCCCCGCGGTGACGATCGCGCAAATAAAGAATGATCATGAGAACACTGCTAAAAATATGCCTCACATATAGTACTCCGGAAATGTCACTCCCCGTTTCCGATATACATATTTAAAACATATTATTTCTTGCTTGCATGATAATTATGTTGCATATAGATTAGACACATTCTTTGGTCACTTGGTTCATGGTTTATTGGTGTAGTTGGGTTTGGTCATGAGTTCAACCCATGGTCTAAACCTCAACCCTAGCATATATAACCCAACCTCTTTCTCTCTCTACCATCATTCTTCAGTTTCCTTCTCTATCTTCTTCTTCCTTCTTCTTCTTCTTCATTTTCCTCTCATTCTTCATTTTGCAAGTACATATTAAATGAGAATGGAGAAACATGGCATTTTTATTTCTTTGATTTTACTTATATTATTACTCTAATATGTGTGCATTATGATTCTAAGCATGTTTAGCACTTGGAGTTTTCGGTTTTGATGGTTGGATTTGCCTAGATCTACATTTTAGTTAAGAATTTTTCATAGGTTCCATGAGTTTGTTTTGGTTTTGATCAATTAAAATATAGTATTTTAGAAAACCAGTTTTTCTAGGTGATAGAGCATTCCATTCTAGGCATTTTGGCTTTTGGTTCACTTGATTTGGAGTTAAAATGAAGATTTTATGAAGAAAATGAGTTGATGGGTTCTTGAGGTTCTAGGACGATGCAGTCCATGTGCCGGGAGGTCATGTGGCAGATGCGCCATATGGCTTGATCTTCCTCCGCAGACCCTTCGTAGTGTGCACATCTCTTGTGATGCGCATGACTGTTTGCATGCGCGCACTGAGCCATGCGCCCGAACAAGCCATATGGCCGATCTTGCTATGGGCCTGATCTTTCCATGCGCCTGAGGGTACATGCCCCAAGCCATCATGCGCCTAGCACTGGACGCCTAACTTGTCATGTGCATTTCCTTGTGCATGACTTTCTATGCGCCAGGCCGCTATGCTTCAGGCTTACCTCTGCTGCGAAGATGTGTACATGTGCCATGTGGCGACTCGACTTATACATGCGCCATGTAACAAACTGCTTTGAACTTGTATCCATGCGACAACTTTTTTATACATGCGTTTTCCATGTGCGTATGCGTACCTGAGCGGCCCCATGCGCCAAGTGGCCATATTGCCCATGCGCCAAGTGACTATGTGTACCCATGTGCATGACATGACCTATGTGCTGCAATGTGCTAGAATTCATGGTAGTGACCAATGATTGGTAACTTGACTCGACTACTCGTATCCATGCTGATATATTTTCCTATTTACTATGTGTTACATGTGCACTAAGATGCGACATATCTTGCTACGTGCTATATGTTACATGTTCTGGGTTGTGCACCCAGTTGGCCCCTATCCTACATGACATGTGATATTATATTATTTCCCTAGCATGGACATAATAGTTAGTCAATAACCAAGCGTGGTTAGGAATTGTTGATTGTTGCATCACGCTAGGGTGAATCCAAATTGAACTGTCAAGTGACAAAGTGGATTCGTATCTAGCGTGCCCGTACCGCGGTACGAGATATAAGGGGAGTAACATGTGACCACGCTATGTGATTCTAGATAACCGTAGGGTTAACTAGGCAACTAAAACATGTAGAATAAATTTTTTGAGATCGTGCACGTGAGCCACCTCAGACAATTTTTATGACGTGCAAGACTGCCCCTAATAGATATTGTGTCACGTCCTCACTAGTGGACGGCAATATCCGAATATTATATTGTACAAGTGATCTATGTGATTTAGCACGGTGGCCTTATGAGGGATCAGACACATATACAATTATTCGCCATTAATGTGAGTTTGGGAAACTCTTGTTTAACAACAAATAAAAAGTACAAAGAAATCATAGACAGAAAATCTAAGTACAATATTTTTGATCTGGAGAATGTGACGATGGAGATCGAGTACTGCAGCGACTCATTTACTCTGTTGACGGCCCGACGAGGGAATGATGATGCTCTATTCTCTTTTCTCTCTTGAGCTTGTGTGCACGTACGTAGATCGCCTCTTTTTGTGGGATATGCTACCCTGTTATTTATTGACATCATGCTGACAGGCTATAGGTGCCGCATATGCCTCTGTTTGGTGGCTGCATAGGGCTCTTTTAATAGAATACGGTTGCAACGGTAGCCGCATATCACGGGCATGCTGCCATGTGGCCTCGGTTGGGATATGTTGTTGAGAATATCTCAAGGTTGTTTTCAACTCCGTTGTGTGTGTGACTTGGTCAGCTGGACACGTAGTCAGCACTAATTGTGTGAAGATCCTTTCGTTTGTCACGAAAAGATCTTGCAAGCTGAGAGTCGCATAGCGTGTTGGCCGCATAACGTCTTGGCCGCATACGTGCTCTCGTTTGGCCTAGGTCTTCTGGACACATTGGCCGCATGATGACGATGCCACATAGAGTGAGGACGTATATGAGTGACCACGTGGTGCTGCACGCCTGACAGGATCATTAATACTTTGATGTAACTTTTTTTCTTTTTGTGTACTGTCTTTTTCACATTTCTTGAGGCGTTCTGTACAATAAATGCTAAGTGAGAACTTTGTGACAGACGTGGAATGTTGTATCAAGGGATCTTATGCAGCCCCTAGCGCCGTGGATGCCCAGGCCACATAGCTTCATCAGGATGGACCAACCCTCTTCGTCGCATGGGCGCTATGTGGCCTATCTACGGCCTGATTTCATTTTGAGAGTGTATAGGCTCTATGCGGCCTGCATGGCTTCAGATTTTCCATGCTATTACTAGATCCCCTTCAAAGTTTTCAAAGTGACAAGTTTGGAATACTTTGAACAAGAAGCATGGTCAAGAACTTTCGGCCACATGGTTGACATGCCGCATAGACACGTTGCCGCATAGACGCTTCTGCCAGGCTGTCAAGTATTTAATGAGAAGATTTTGGTTGGAGTGATAAGGCTGTATTTTGTATTAGGTTGGCGATCTGGTATTCTTGAGGATTTCTCTATCACGGGGCACGATTCGCTTTGGTTGAGACGGAAAGATTAGTCCACGGTACATCAGACCTTTCAATGTTCTTGAGAGGGTTAGTGCAGTGGCCTACAGACTAGACTTGTCGCATGCACTATAAGGAGTGCACGACGTATTCCACGTGTCACAACTGAGACGGTACATGGCAGACCCTAACCATGTATTGGATCACTCGGAGATCCAGGTGGGACCGACTCTCAGTTATCCAGAGTAGCCGGTGGAGATTCTGGATTGCAGGGAGAAGGTGCTGCGAAACCAGACGATTCTCTTGGTACGCGTCGCGTGGAGGCATCACTCTCCAAGAGAGTCTACTGGGAGAGGGAAGCCGGGATGCGCGAGCGATACCCTTATCTTTTTGAGCCGTGAGGTAATTCTTCTTACTTGTTGTGATTGTTTGCTGTAGTTAGTTCTTTTCTTAAATTTCGAGGATGAAATTTTTATAAGGAGGGTAGACTTGTCACTACCATATTTCTAGATTAGGGTATGTTATCATTTAGCATATTTATTATTTAGTGATTTAATATTTATATTATGTGCTACTAATTAATTATATGGTATTGTGATATTTAATTATTTATTTGTGGGATAACCTATTTTAAATAGACTTGTCATTAGTGGAGCCATTGGATTGTCATGACACAATTGAGCCCAACATTAGACTAGGTCCATTAGATCCATTTCCATAATTAATTAAGAAGATTAGATTAGTTTCATGTAGAATTAAAAGCTTCCTAATATAGCCCTTCCTAATTAAATTTCTTATGACTAATTAGTGGGGATAGATAGGACATTTAGTTTTGCTTGGAGGGGGCGTAAGGGGCTGGCCACTATTAAGGGGGAGAGTTTCTCTCTCCACTTTATTCTCATTTAAATTCTAGATCTCCAATTGTGTTCTTCCCTAAATTGACTCATTCCTACACCAAATTCAACCAAATTCACTCTCATTCCCTGTCAATTTCATCAAGCAAGGAGCATTGGAGCTTGGATTTGCAAGGAGCACTTAGAGGAGGAGCATTTGGCAAGTTGCTTGTGTCCGGATCGTGTCCATTTGAGCAATTAATTGGGAATTCATCTCCCAATAGGTATAATTCTGAAATTTCTTATCATTCTAGACTCTAGTTCATGCATTTGACCATTAGGAACCATCCCATGGCTTAGGGCTACTCATAGGAACACTACTAAAAATTGCAAGATTAGCGACATTTTTTAGCGACGTCAAGTAATACGTCGCTAATATTGAAGATATCAACGACTCCAAATAATAACGTCGCTAAATGTCGCTGTTTAGCGACATTTAGCGACTTTTAGCGACTGTATTTCGGTTTTTTAAAAGAGTAGTCGCTATAAGTTATCTAAGGTCGCTAAACGTCGCTGAATTTTACAATTTAGCAAATTCAGCGACGTTTAGCAACGTATTTAGCGACGTTATATTTAGCGACGTATTTAGCGACATCTACACGTCGCTAAATTTTATAATTTAGCGACCTTTAGCGACATATTTAGCGACGTTATTCTTTTAAATATTTATTGACGTCGTTAGCGACTTCTACAATGTCGCAAAATATATCTTTTAGCGACGTCGTTAATTGACGTCGCTAAACGTCACTAAAATTTCAATAATTAGGGATCGATTCCGATTCCCCCCTTCTGTCAAAATTTTCCAAAATTTTGAAACCCGTGTCTCCCCCCCTCTCTCCCCTCTCTCCGGTGACCGGCGACCGGCGTCCTCCACAGCGGCCTACTCCGGCGTCCCCCTCCTCCTCTAGGTAAACCCTAACTCTCTCTCTCTCTCTTATAGGACACGACATGACACAGACACAGACATAGACACGACACACACACGGGACAGACCAGAGCAGTAGCACTGTGAATTCTTGCTATTTAAGATTAATGGTCTGGGACACGAGCCGTCAGAGGTGTACTGGCTATCGAAGGACACGAGGGTCTCCTTGTTGGCGATGGTTTGTGTCGGGGTGATGGACATTAGTTCATATCTTATGAATATTTTTGGAATGAATCGGTCAAAGTAAAAATATCTGTTAATCTACCAAGGTTCAGGTACTTGGTAGGTAGAGCATAGGACTTCTATGCAACATGCCTTAAAGATTGGTGCAAATTTTATTTCGTGTAACTGTGCTAGACAAATACTTAGTTTCAGCAGAATAAATTTTCCATGAATGTAGTGAATAGTAGATACTACTTTAGCAAACAATCTTATTCCAAAAAATTACTCTTAAGCCCACTAAAGTTGAAGAAATAATCCAGCATCATGCAACAAATTCCAGCAAAAATGATGCCAAAAGAAGTCATAGAAATTGGCAATTAGGTTGAGGACCACTGAAGAATTTTTTAGTTAAGGCTACACTGGATTGTAGGATGATGAAGGATAGTCACAAGGAATCTAACATATGTTCAAGATTGAAGTTGGATAAGCATAAGAACCCATGTTCTTTGTGTGAAGTCACACTTGAGTAGATTTACCAAGATATTGTGGCCATATAAATTTATGATATTTCCAAATAAAGGTGTCATCAAACACTATTGGTTTCTTAGTAGAGGCAACACAAAGGAAACAAGGGGAGGTAGAATATGGTTTGGCAGAACATGAAGAGTTAGTAGCTGGAAGTGAAGAATCATGGGTGATGGAGAAAAAAAGAAGAACTAAATTCTGTTTTAAGTTTCTCCTTTGCTATTGTGCTCTTTTCTCTTTAGTCATACATCTCCCTCTTTTTCTGTTGTTTTTCTTTTCCTCTTCATTTTAGTCACATCCCCAAAGTAAAACCCATTCTCTATATGCTTAAATCTGATGGGAATGTGAGTGCTACATTGTATCTTATGTAAGCTTAACTTTTTAAGCTATAAATCGGATGAAGAAATAAAGTAAGAAAGGAGAAACTTCAACTGTATGAAGAAAAATCTTACCTCATTTGCACCTAAATTTTTATGTCGGCTAAAATGCTTAAAATTAGAATGCAGTCAATATTTTGCCTCATTAATGTACTATACTAAAATATCCTTTGAGAGCCATAACCAATTCTTTCAGTACCGAAAGTCCCATTACAACAACATATTCCACCACGAAATAATCGACGTAATTCAAAACCCACCTTTGAGCCTGACCCCAGGTGTAAAGTAAGATACGATATGAGTAATTATGTATCCAATGACCATTTGTCAATATCAAGTAAGTCATTTGCATATCAATTATCCTCTATATCTATTCCTAACACTATTGTCATGCCCAGAACAATAATACTGGAGAGTGGGGGCGGTACAAGGCCAACTACATATATCATAGTACACCAGTACCCTAAGATACGTCACGACTGTGAAAGACATAGGGGCTTATTCCATAATCCAATAGTCGATACCATGTCAACTAATCCTAGGTATCTCAATCACAAGTAAGCAACAAGGTATAAGATGCATAATCTTCAGTCATATAATACTAAGAGTCCCAAACTATAGATATATAGATGTTGATGAATCTAGTAATACAAAATAGAGAACTAGCAAGATTATACAAATCATACATTATTAGATCTAATTACAGTCTAGATATACATAATCATGTTGCCCTCAGACGAGAATGAGTACCAAAACACGAGCTAACACATGCTCGGTGGCTAAATGCCACAAAAGAATATACACTAGGTACGATAGGTAGTAAAATCCACTCAGGCGCTCAGCTGGTGATCCCCCTGGTGGGCTATTTTTTTAAATGATTTAATATTTCAATCTAGCATTGTCTTTCAATAAAATTAAAAAATCAACCTTGCAAATTAATTTTTTTCTAGTAAGTTTAACAAAGATCTAAAAATTAACCAAAACTAACCAAATGAGCAAGTAAAACAAAAAGATTTAAAACTTCTTCTCATAATCTTGGCTTGTCCGAGCAAGAGGGGTGGGGGTTAGTGCTTCCCTTGATCACATGAAATATTTTAGTTGAGCTATCCTTGATGGTTTGTTCAAGTGTGGTTCGATGATGAGGATATTATTTGAGAAATTTGCATTAGAAATCTTGCAAAATGTTTGTACCTAAGGACCTCAAGGGTTATCATATAATGAACATTCTTATCATTACTTATGAAAGATTAATGTAGTTTGAGAAGAAGAAGATTGGTGTGATGAATTATCAAATTTTCTTCTTTAGGAAACAATTACTTTGATAGGCACAACTTTATTCATAATTAAAGCTTTCTTTAGCAAAAGTATCACTAAATCATACTTTATAGGCTCAAAGCCTTGGTGGTGGCGACTATTTAGTTGAAACTCTAAATTACCACTGATGGGCTGATTTTAGATGTTGTTCTAGGAGCATTAACCCATACCTCCTATGTCAAAGGAGTGTAAATGAGTAGTGATCAACCAAAAAAAGAAAATAAAATCCTTTGATATGGTTTGTAGAGTTCAAAGTTGAAGTTAAGAAACTCCCAATTGTCCCACGGGCACGAAGCAGTATTCACATGTACACCTCTCTCTCTCTCTCTCTCTCTCTCTCATAGGACACGGCATGACACAGACACGACACACACACACACACACACACGTGACAGACCAGAGTAGTAGCACTGTGAATTCTTGCTATTTAAGATTATTGGTCTGGGACACGAGCCGACAGAGGTGTACTGGCTATCGGAGGACACAAGGGTCTCCTCGTTGGCGATGGTTTGTGTCGGGGTGATGGACATTAGTTAAAATCAATATTAAATTGGTCTTGTTTAGGGAAATCTACAATAACACTCCTTGGACTGATGCATAGATTTGGCTTGTTGAGACCAAGTTATTAGAATTGAATTGCAACTAAAGATGTTGCTACGACAAGAGGCATAACTGAAGTGAACTTGAAATATGAAGAAAAGCTCTAAAAATATATTTTATTTATTTATTTCTCTGAGGAAATTGTTTTTAACAAAGCTTAATATAGGTATAAGTAAAGTTTGAATTTTATTTGACCATATTATTTGACATATATATCTATTTTTTGGATAAGGAATGTTGAATTTTTTTAAATGAATGCTATTGAAGGTATAAGATTTTTTTTTTTTACTCTCATGCTTATTTTCTCTTGGGGGTGAATGATATTAACAGATATAGAAGTATTTATATTCTAACAAGGAGTATTCAAAATATAATTTTAACTAAAATTATATTGGAAATAAGTAGGTTCATATTGAGGCAAGATATTTAGAAGTGATAATTCTTGCTATTTAAGATTAAATTGTTTGTCGTTATAGCGAAGTTGAGGAGTTCTTTCATAGAGCAAAAACAGAATGTTCATGAAGTGCTCTGTGATTGCAAGGTAACCTTGAAGGTAAAAGTAAAGTTCTATAAGACATTTGTAATAAAATAGTCATGCTTTATTGATCATATGGGCAATCAGATATAATGTTCAAAAAATAAAGATATGACCTTCATTTACTCTCTCTATTTAAATTCTTTAAATTTGATTATTGTTGTAGAAGTTAAACTATAACAATGTTAAAGTTCCAGTACAAACGAGCTTCT
This sequence comes from Iris macrosiphon, assembly GCA_036927795.1. Classification (NCBI taxonomy): domain Eukaryota; kingdom Viridiplantae; phylum Streptophyta; class Magnoliopsida; order Asparagales; family Iridaceae; genus Iris; species Iris macrosiphon. Next base: position 114,195,923 of record JAYESA010000011.1, read on the forward strand.
CATTTGCTATAGGAGAAAAAGAGAAATGATTGTGTCCTTGAAGATATAATTATACATTGATGTGCAGGAATGCTGATACTATTTTTTGTATATGTACATACTTGTGGGTTTATGAATGCATTAAGACTACTTCAGAAGACTAAAAGACTTAATTATTCTAAATTTATTATTATATTAGTATTATTGTATCTTATATATATTATTTTACATACCTGCCAACAAGACTGTTTATGAAGATCAAAAGAGAGTTCCCGTAATTAATTATCTAGATGTTCCTATTAACTTTAGTGAATAGTTTTAGTTAGTTTACTTTGTTGAATCAGCAGCTGTACCCCTGTGGTTTGTTTACTTTGTTGAATTTTAATTTAAGAATTCTTTTTTTGTCCGCTTAATTTCTATGGGATATTCGGGTGAGAATCATTGTGTATGGACAGGTAGCACTACTAACTTTTCTTACATTTTTGTTAATTTACAGGATCGCAGTGGATTTATGTCACCTAACATTCAATTTGCATGTTCACATTTTTTTTATATTTACCTATATTGCTAATCCTTAACTTTGTTTCTATCTCATTATTTATTTTAGGCTAAATTACATCTTGATACCCTCAACTATTCAACTTTTTTCAATTTGATATCCAAAAAATAAAAAAACAATACCCTACCCCCTCACCCCGGCTACACCCCACGTTCTCAGCGGCGACAGCAGCAGCATCGACTGCGCGCGACAAAGTGGGAGGGAGGGAGGGGGGTGGAGTAGTAGTTTCGTCATTTTTTTATTTTTATGGTATCAAGTTTATACATATCAAAGTTGAGAGTATAAGTTGAAAAACTTGAATAGTTGAGGATATCAAGTTAAGATAGATAGTTGTGGCAGAGATCAATTTGTGGTTTGAGTTCACGTCGCTAAAATTTACACAATATTTAATATTAGACAATATATTTATATCTGTTATCAATTATATTCTTTGTTTTCATCTATCTTACCAGATGACACCCATGACCCGAGCACGTGCACGTCGCTTGAGAGAGACACCTCCTACTGTTAAGGAGGAAGTGATGCCTCATATTGTTAAGGATGAAGTGAATGTTAAGGAGGAAGAGATACCACCTGTTGTTAAATTGGAAGCGGTTGTTAAGGAGGAAGTTGTGCCTCCTACTGTTGGGCAGGCACCAGCTCAGAGGGGGAGTTCCAGTCACCCAGCACTATCTGAGATTGATCACATAGACGCTGTTTATGCGCAGTATCTGAGGGACTGGTATGTGCCCCAGCTTATTGGATATCCTCGAGATTGATACTGTGATGTTTCATATACTTTTATTGTGGTCATTGTGTGATTGTGATACTTTTATATTATGCATTTTGTGTGACTGTGATACTTTTATTTTGTGTGTATTGTGTGACTGTGATATTTTATATACTTTTGTGTTATTTCGTACGCAGAAAATTCAATGGAGGATTGCTCCAAGTCTGTCTATAATATTTGTGTATTGTGTGACTGTGATACTTTTTATTCATATTAAATGTATGTTAATTTACCGGTGTTGAGTGTTCCACTGAAGGGGTCGGCGAACCCAGAGAATTCAACGGAGGGTTGCCCCGGGTCTATTTATAATTAGAAATTCATAAATTGCAGGAAGATTGGTAATTTTTAACATTTTTTTTTATTTTTCACTGAAAATTTAGCGACGTTTAGCGACGTTATTATACGTCGCTGAATACGTCGCTAATTTTGCTGACATGGCAGTATTGCCAGGTCATTAAAGACGTCGCTTTAACGTCGCTATATAAGTCGCTAATTAGCGACGTTTGAGAACGTCGCTAATTAGCGACGTTGCGTCGCTAAACGTCGCTAATTTAGCGACACATTTAAGTCGCTAAAAAATGTCGGTAAGCGACGTTTAGCGACGTTTTTTCTTTCAGCGACGTGATGAGTTTCGACTTCTGTACAACGTCGCTAATTACGTCGCTAAAAGTAATTAGCGACATTTTTTTGTGTCGCTAATTTGACTTTTTCTGGTAGTGGAAGAAGTTCTAGGCTCAATTGATCCCTATTGTGACTTCTACATAGATTTTTGTGCCAAAGTAGGAGGAATTACGAGATTGATGCACCAAGTGTGTGTCATGAGACCTATTTGATCTAATTAGACTTAGATTGGTGGTGTGAGACTAGATATGTGTCCACAAATGGATACGAGTAGGCCGTATTATGGTATTTTGGTATACGCTATGATACGGGGGTCTATTTTGGGGGTTTTGTGTATGATGGTGAAATTCTCTTCAATTCCTAGTGTAACAAGTTGCATTAGTCATTTGTAGGTGTAATTGATGCGTATGAATGTTTATTATGGAGAATTGTAGGTTTTGGCATTCATTTGGGAAGGTATCATGGTGTGTCACTTTATTGTTCATTAAATGTTTGGTGTTATGACCATTTAGTGAGAAATTGTGCATACTTATATCCTGGTGACTATATATGTAAATGTTAGTGTATATATATAGTTATACTTATATATATAACTCTATGTGTGTGTGTGTATAGGAATTGTGGACTGGGAGGTGATGACTTGTCTGTGGAGTGTTGTATCAGTATGAGATGGGGCTCGGGTACCTGAAGTGTTGTGCGTATGGTTGTGTGTAGTATTTGAGATAGTGAGTGAACTGTGAGTATCCTTGTGTTCAGTCCTAGATAACTAAGTGTTTGTGAGGTGTGTGGATATAAGTATGGTTGTGTATCAGTTGTATTCGGAGATGGGGGAATCTGTTTAGTCAAGAGTGTGTTGTGTGTTCTGTTGGATGTGAAGGGGAGCTTGAGGGACAATTCAGCATTTGGCAGTAGTTACAACAGCCACTAAGTTTCAGAGTGTAACAGTTGCAACATCTGGTTGCCAGCAAGCAGTGCTTGCAAGTGTGCATCAATACACAGGGACATATATGAAGCTTGGAAGCTGCTATTGTGCATGTGTGGAGGTGTTGTGAGGAGCAATAGTGGTCTGTGTCATACTGATATGTATTATTTCTCAAGGTGAAACTGTGTGCAAGAATGAGGGGAAAAAGGGAATTAAGAACAACAACAGCAACATTAACACAAATGAGGAGTTACACTTGAGTAACAGTGTGTGAGCAATGAGGGGTCGGGCTAATGTGTGTGTGGATGGATGGCATGTCAATGATGAAGTGGAGAGGCAGCACATGTTCTCAATTGGAGAAATGGCTAGCCAGGCCAGGAAGGCTATGCACAGTATGCAAATTGTAGCAGTGTTTACAACAGCAATAGGTTAGTGTGTGATATCAGCTAGTGTATAGTTAGTTAAGCATGGTATTAGTTAGTGTCTGGAATATCAGTGGTAGATAATTATAGTATGAGTTAGGAGTTAGTATTATTAGTGTTAGTAATTGTTAGTAGGTATTAGCTAGTATCAGTTATAAGTACCAGTTAGTGTAAATTCAAGATTTATGTTAGTTTTTACTTAATGTCAGTTAGTCATCTATTACTTAGTAATATATATATGGTAAGTTAGTATATAGATTATATATAAATTAGTGAGTAGCTAATAGATATTAGCTAAATACTAGTTAGTATTGACTTAGAGCATAGGTAATGACCTAGTATTGTTATGATGAGCTAGTATTAGCTAGTTAGTGACCAATATGGACTAATTGCCTTAGTTATGAGTCTAGAAAAACTAGATGCGATCTAGTTTCACCTAGTAACCACTAGTATGGACTAGCAATCACCCTAGAAGCTAGAATTAGACCTTATATCAAGCATTGACCTAGTATTGACTTAGAAAAGCATATTTAGTGCATTTTTGCTCATTTATCACTCTTTACATCCATTTGACATGACATTCATATCTAGGCGTGTGCGACACCAGCTCGGACACCGAGTGACATCACTTGCTCCGGACAGAGACGAGTACATTCTCTGATAGTTTTCTTATTTGACAGTCTATATGTTTCATGTATTTAGTATTGAGATATTTGATTCCTGACACGATGCCTACACGGATTAGTATACGTAGATCCTTGTCATGAGATGTTATTGTCGTGATAACTCAGTGATCACCTTGTCTTGCTTCCTGATTATTCAGTGATTACCGTGATATCTTCGTGATTATATAGACCGTGATTATAGTGCATGATATTATAGACCGTGCATTATGATATACGTGTTATAACGTGTTATGATATGGATCCGTGTACTAGTCGGGGGATAGGAAAGTATTAGTAAATATGTGATCATACCTTATAGCCTGTGATATAGTATAGCCCGTGATAGCTAGCAGATTATGCAATTCATGTGTGGTCACGCTAGCTCCCATTTATTTATATAGCCCGTGTTAGGCCCAAGCCGATCACATATTTTGCTAATATTTCAAGGTACAAGTTACTATTTCATTTCTCCATTTCCAGTTCATTGCATTGATTTTTCTTACATATGGTTCTCAGTTATTTCCATATCTTGTCGTGATATTTTCTTTCGTGATGTTTACTATTTCAGTTACTTTCCAGCATTTATTTTCTTACCTTTACTGTTTCATAGCTTTTGTCAATTATTGGAACTGTTATTGGATTGTACTTCGCTCCAATCCTGACTGGATATATTTTTCAGAAGATTCATTAGAGGGGTGGTGTCCTATGTATTACTGGCCGCGGGATGGGGAGGCAGTGGAGCCAGCACCCATAGAGTGACTTGATATAGTACCACCGGCTGGAGAGACTTAAGACTTTTCATTATGAGTTGAGACGACATGACATGTACCTTATATATATATATATATATATATATATATATTGTGTGAGATGTGTAGATAGTTATGTTGACCATGACATCATTCTACCGTCGATGTTGCGGCGTTGGCTGGACGTTGTTCACCACTTGTGCCCTTATTCCGGATGTTCTTCCAAAAAGATGATACTGAAGACAATGAATCAAACGACGAGGATCTGTCCCTCATATCTAGGAACTTCAAAAAATTCTTAAAGTTTGAGAAATCAAACCGAAAGGAGTATGATGAAGAAAAACATATCTGCTATAATTGTAAGAAACACGCCCGTAATATCGGGTACGAATTGTGAGTGCGCCCAACCTACATTATTGTTAACAGCGGTAGTCAGCTGTTTAAACGTCAATTATCACCAAATTACAATTATCGAATCTAACTCACCACAGTCAATCTATATCATGCCCAATAATATCATTCACCACACCAGATATTTTTCACTATCATCTTTTTACAATATTTATAATAAATATCTGGAGAAAGGTCCGGTAAATGATAAAGGCATCCTCAATCTACAGTCATCCATATGTACAGTTATCCAACTCTCACCAAATATAATACAACATTAGTACAACTGAAGTAAATCTATGAAACAGTCTCCAAGACCTGAGTAGTATTCTCGATAGCATATATTGTCATCTCACCTGGAACGTATCCAATCAGAAAAGGAGCAAAGTACAACACTATGAAAATAACACTATACAATGTAAAACTAAAATGCAATGAACATCATAATGCACTAACCTGAAACTGTACAATAGGCAGAATAATTGTAACAAGAAAGTACAATCATGCAATAGTGATTTGAAATATTGTTCCAATATGTGACCGACTGGTAAGTACAATAGCACAATAGAATACAGTACGGCCAAACCACAAGTGCACGATGTGTGATTAAGCTTGACACAATCGTAACTAAAGGGGGATTGGTCACATATAGAACAAATATTTTTCCACCCCAATAGTACAATAAACACAATCAATGCACAAAAACTCATGTCAAGTACGTGTCCAATATGAGATTAATGCAATGCATAAATACAAAGTAAAGATCAAATCATAGTATACCTGTCTCGAGACCAAAGCTCCGGAAGTTGTGGTATAATCCAACCTATTAAAATTCAAGATTGCATCATTAGGTTTTATTCCTATAAAAGTCCAAATGAAACCTTATTATATTCACATGGAAGTCACAACTAGGGCCCATGGCTATAACCAGGCTCAAGTCTTTAGAGGCCCAACAGATTTATATGATAAATAGCTAGGCTCGATTAATTATGAAAGACTTGTCTAAGCTCTAATTTTTTCATGATATTAAACCCAAACGTTATTAAATAGCTTATTTTAGTCTAATTCTAATTTCTTCTTTAGACAACTTTCCCCGTGGTTCAAATACCAAAGATCAAATTGTTATCCCTAACATCAAGAAAGAGGAAGAAGAATACTACTATTCTCTTCTTCACAGAAAGAGGGTTAGCTCTAACTTTATTACTTATTAATATTTACTAATTGATTTAAACCATTTTTTTGAGACTAATTATTAAAACTGTTTATTAATCACTACTGAATTCTGTTACTCAGTCCACAAGTCTGAGCCCATGGACTCAGCGTACCCAGGACTACCCTTCTGAGTAACTACTAGGTTTAACTAATCAATAATGCTAAGTTTACTACCAAATGCTTACAACCTTTTTACAACCCTCTCACCTCTCCTGCTATGTCGGCTACCACCGGCCTCACCTCTATCCCATTGAACGACCGTCACGTGACGTTACGGTCACGTGGCGACCACCCGGACAGCCACCGGATTCCATTTCTTCTCCTTCCTCCAATGGGTGGCCGTCACATGGACGTCACGTGGCTTGTTTGTAGTCATAGCATACAAGCCGTCACGTGGCGCCCCCTAACTAATATCTTCTATATTCAAATGACTACCCTTCAATTCCCGCTCACAGGCCGATACCCATCCCAAACGAACACGTTTGACCTCGGATATCGATTGTGTCTCAACCTGACACGAGAGCTCTGGGTCAATAGTGTTACGATACGGCTCGCATGTCAGTCCCTGACACGAACTTGCATGGAGAATTCCCTGACACAACATTAAACAAGAACTGATGGAAGAAACAACCTAGATCAATTGATTAGATTATGAAGCACTGAGACACGATTGATGAGTCGGACACAGTCGTTTACCTGTCCAGATTCGATCCGAGAACCGGTTTAGTCATTATATTAAACACCTAACCAGCATTACTAACTTAGGGATGTTAATAAGTTATTTGAATTTCCTATGATCAAGAACCGGGATATCAAGATTAACACTCAAAGATGAAGGTCTGAATGTTAGAAATCAAGAAAGATTCAGGGGTTCGAGCACCTTACTGATCCGAAGGGCCTCGAGCTCGGAAGAGTACTAGTCGACGATCACCGTGGATCGTTGAGGCTCGATTCGTGTCCGTCTTTCCCGCGGATACAAGTAGTTGCTCCGTTGGGACGCTGATCCTTACGAAATTCGAGCTTGACGTCGAGGAAACTAGTCGAACTGTCTCCGTCGACCTCTCGGTGCTCTGTTTCTCAGAGCTTCGAACACTTTTTCGGTTGAAGAATCACCTATGATCGAATCAACAAATCAACCTTAGAAGGAAGGACCTAGTGATCCAATATGAAATGGAAGTCGAAGAGGTTAGGGATACTTACTGATGTTCGAAGGATTTCCCCCGTCGCTCATCGACAACTGTCGATGATCGGACGATCTGCGACTCTCGAATCCAAATTCAATGGTTCAATGAACACGAAGAAGACGACCAAAACAAATCCGAAAAGTTTGAGAAATCAAAGGACACGAGAATCAGAGGATGAAGATCGAGTGGATCTAGAAAGAACAAAGTCAATCGAACTCACCGGAGTGCGCTCCCCGTCGGAGAAGATGAGCGGTCAGAAATGAAGACACTCGTCAGAGAAGCTCGATCTCCACTGCTGAACGTCGGCGGAGAAAGAAGTTCACCAGCGAGTGAATGTTGATATCCGGAGGAGGAGTTCACTGGGGCTGTACCGCCATGGCTCTTCGAGCTCGTGGAGCTTCTCCTTCCTTGAGTCGGTGAAGAAACCGCCTCTTCTTGTTTTCGCTCTGTGGGTTTGGAGTGGGCCGAGCCTACAGAAATGGAAAAATTATTTGGTAATGGGTTCAATGTAAAATAAAGGGTACTTATAGGTGAGGTGGGAAGGTTCTAGTCCTAGGTTGGTTAAGGTGTTAGTTAAAGGGATGGTTCTAGAAACCTTAAATTAAGCACATGACTAATATAATTATTTAATTACTATAATATTTTTATCCTAAATATTAAATAGCTACTTTGCTACCCTTTTCTATAAATATTATTATCAATATTAATACTATGATTGCTATTATGGTCACAGTTATTATTATTATTATTATCACTATTATTAACAAAATTATTATTATTAACACTAAAAGAATTATTAGAAAATTATTATTATTGGAATTTACTATTTTATGAAAACAATATTAATCGAAAATTTTGGAAATGGTGGTTATAGTCGGTAACAACAAGAAAGACTGTCCTAAAAGCAAGAAGGAAAATCACTATGGATATTCAACCAAGAGAAGGACTTCATTAAGAAATTATGCAAACACAAGCATATGGTGCGAGAGAGAAGCAAGCGATTCTGAAGAAGAAGAAGAAGAAGAAGAAGAAGAAGAAGAGAACTATCGCAATACTGCAAATGTATGTCTAATGGCATAGACGACAAGGTAACTACGAACTCACCCTACGTAGATTTTACTTTTGATGAATTGTTTGATGCCTTTACTGATTTGCTAGAAGATAATAGAAAAATGAGGAATAAGTATACGCAAATTAGGAAAGATCTACAAGACCTACAGACTGAGTACATGAAACAGTCTAAGTTATTATATGAGGTTAAATACACTGATGGCCACACAAATGAGATATCTTCTTTAAAGTTAAGTTTGCATAATGCTCTTGAAAGTAATGAAAAGAGTATACAAGAGAATACAACACATAATGAGCTGTATGAGTCAGAAAAAAAGTATAACTTAGCTACACAGATAATAGATGCACTTACTGTTAAGTATAATGAAGTCTATAACACCTTTAAAAAGTTAGAGATTAAATTGGGAAGATAGGTAGTACAACTTACAACCCAGTTTAACATGAGACACGTGAAAAAACATAAGGTCACTCACCATCAGACATAAGCAAGCACAGCTAAATCTTCTAGTAACCATGCCTTTTATTACAAGTATCCACGAAAATCACATCACACCACTACACATATTCATAAATTCACACCTATCCCTAATGTCCATGCTACTTGTCATTACTGTGGTGCTCATGGACACATATAACCACAATGTAGAATTAAAATCTAGTTGATATGAGTTTTTATATATGGGTTCCAAAAGCTAATCAATGTGGATCCAAATTTTGGATACCAAAGTCTTCGCCTAATGCTGTAGGTGGAGCATCTCGTATCAGGACTTAGCATCGAGAAGTATTTTGGTGATTGCAAAGATACAAAGGTCATCTCTAAGCAATTACACCAACATAAGTATGGCTACTAGAGCCACTTTGGTAATATGTTAAAAGTTTCTTACTAAATGGCTATAATTATAGAATTTAGAATGTTTAATCAATGTTTTGCTACTTGATATCCTTTAGTTGGTATTTATTTTTAAATCAATATAAGATATGTGATACTATTATGCTTAGTTTAATTCTCTTTTAATTCATGGCTAGTTATTTAACTTAAGTGACAAGTTCAAACTATGGAGTCATTTACTAACTTTCTATTAGTATGACATACTTGTCTATACATGTATTGTAATTTTTAAAATTTTTATAATTTTAAATTATTTCAAATGGATGTCAAAAGTATTTTTTAATGGTTTTGTATAACAACCCCTTGGTTTTTAAGATTCTCAATTTCCTAATCACGTTTTGTCATGCCCCAATACTGGAATACGGAGACGTACATGGCCAGCTACCCCGTACAAGGTATAGAATATCGTACGACGATCATGACTGTAATAAGACAAGGGGGTGTATACTACAAGCAAGTCACTTAGGATCACATAGAACATCTATTGTCTCAATTAATCAAGTAAAAATAGTAAATATAGAATATATATGACAAGGAAGTAAGGCGTCACAAATGCCCTGACAAAATATTATAGAAACGAGCTGTACAAAATGAGAAGCTGGCAGAGTAGCAAAAGTACATGACCATGATCAGCTGCAGTCTGATTAATTATAATCATGTAAACGAAACTAAATGTCCAGATTTACGGCTAACAAGTGCCGGTGGCTAAACGTGTCATGACCCGCACCCAAAATTTGGAGCACGAGTACGTGGGTACATCCAGCCTACGCCGCAGCATCGGCAGTAGAACGCTGTCTAGGTCACAATACTATCTAATCAATCTCACACAAATATCCAACTCCATAAGGAGACACGAATATCCAATATAATATGGAATATTCAATCACAGAAATAAAGTACGATAAGATATCGAAGAAAATAAATAAAATACCACAAGTCTAAACAACAAAATAGTCTAACCTGCAAACAATAACATCCAAATCTCCAAGTATGCCGAAAACAAGTCCTCTAAGTCGCAGTCTGGAAAAATATTTTCAGTCAGGATGGAGTGAAGTACAACCCAAATAACAGTTCCAGTTAATTGATAAGAACTATAAAATAATAAATAGATGATGCTATATACTGAGAGAATACAATAAATAAATGTAGTGGCAAAATAAAGAGAATAGGCAATATAGGCAATACGGTACAGTCAGTGCATATATGAAATGAAGAGAAAGAGCCACAATATCATATATGGGTGATGTAGTATATGAACTGATATGAAGAACTTTAACTATTCTAAGTGTTTGAAATAGTAGTTTTAAAATATGACCGGCTTGGGAACTTGTATGATAGCTACATGGCCTGGCTAATCATACGTGAGGTGTATGATTAACACTAACAATATCTACACTTGTACGATAGGGATTTGATCACATCTCTCACTAGTAATTTTCCTGCCCCCAACTAGTACAGTGGATCCAACCATGACATGTTACGATACACGATCAATGTCCAATATATCATGTACAATGTCTAATATCAATGTCGTATACAATGTCAATACGATAACCAATGTAACATCTCATGACTGTAGATCCAATCTATATACTAGTCGGTGTAGCACAGTGTCAAGAATCAGATATAATATTTCTAAATACTTGAATTATAGAAATTATCAAATAACGAAAATTATCAGAGAATGTACTCGCCTGGGGTCCTGAGCGGGCGATACCAATAGCCTGCTCCCAAAGTCTCGCAGAATGATCCAATGGTCCTATATATATATATATATATAATATAATATAATATAATATAATATAGCATCAGCCATTACACTAGCACATACACAACCATAATTACACTGAACTCAGAGGGTTCGCTAGGGGTGATACTGGTCATCTAGCAGGGCCAAGCGTGCGTCTAAATGCACGGGTGTCATGTCCTCAATGCTGTGCATAGCAAGACAGTCAGCTAACCCTAACACATGGTCCAACTAGTAGATTAGGTACACAAGGCAGTGAGTCCAAAATATGTTAATATATAATTATAGTGCCTATATACATTACATATTATTACCCACTACTTATAATTATATTAATACACCTAGGTCTACACAACACATAGAAATATGTGACCTTCAATTAACAACCAATTTCTAAAGGGTAAACACTAACAACTCATTCCCATGAAGTAACACATATATTAAATCTAATTACTATTCAATATTTATTAAACCTGATTACCATTAAAGTGATTATTAAACCAAATCTACTATGAAGGTAATTACTATTAAACCTTGCACACACATATACACTAGTTATTAGGTTCACCGACATGGGTCTTGCAATCACACCAACCAACTAAAATGTCATGAAGCAACATGCTAACCCCTAATACTATTCACACATGCACATAAAATCACGAAAAGGGCAGCTACGAACCTTGATGGGCACGCACGGGGTCGACGATGAAGACGACGACGACGATGATGATGATGATGGTGATGTTGATGAATGCCGGAGGGGAGCGACTCAGGCGACTGTGGGGGGCTCGACTGTGATGGTTCAGGCGAGAGGAATCGGGCCGGAGGAAGGGAATGGAGTCGAGGTGGAGGAGAACGGGGTATCGAGGAAGGAGGTGTGTTGCTCGGCGGGCTGTTGTGTCGTCAAGGAGAACGGGAACGAGGTAAAATGATGGCCTGAGGGAAAGTTCAAGCGAGGGGTCGACGCTGGTGGCGCTGTAAAGTCTGGCAGCAGGGTGGTGATGGGGATGTCGCGGTGGCGTGGTGGTGCTGCTGAGGAGTTCAAGACGGCGGATAGGAAGTCGGGGCGGTGTCAGCGTTTGGCCGCGGCGTTCAGGCGGTGATGGGTGGTCGGGAACGATGGGGAGTCGAGGACTGTGGTGTTGGTCGTAGAAGATGGGTCGAGTCGGTGGCTACAGCGGAGGATATCGTAGAGGTCCGACGGAAATAAGATGAGGGGGCTGATGGAGGCGGTGGTGGTGATGAAGAGGCAGCTCAGTCGTGGAGGAGGTCGGTTCAGGGTCGGGTTGGCCGCTGTGGTCGATGGGGAGGCACCTAGGGAACGAAGACCGGAGGTGGGAGGTCAGTTTTATCGTGGGTGTTCAAGTGGTGGAGATGCTGTTGAGGCGGGTGGTCCTGATCGGTTGCAGTGGCGGCTGTCCCGGCGGTGCAGTGAACGGGGTGGTCGACTGCTCCAACTAGGTCGACGGTCGGATGGAAGATTGTGATGGTTAAGATTGGTTTAGGGTTTTGTGGGTTGAGGTTTGATGTAGGTGAAGGTGATGAAATAATGGGGAGATGGTAGTTTGCATGAGGGAGGAGAGAGGTGATGACAACATAGGGATTAGGGCCGATTTGGCACTCCTTGGGATGGGGTTGGCATTGGAAAAAGGATTAGGATGATCGATTATATATATAGGAGGGTGTGCGTGGTGAGGATGTTGCTCCATTTAAATGGAGGGCCAAGATTACTCATTAAGGAAAGTGTACAACCAACAAAGGGAGAGAGAAAGAGGGTTGGACTGGTCAATGAGGGAGAGTGTTGGTTCTTCATGTGCCTTGACTAATAGGATGGTGACACCTCATTGCACTTTTGCATAAAAGTCCTCAACAATTGGAAAATTGCACAGAAAGTGGAAATTAGAATTTAATGAGGGAAAACACCATGTTTGGTGTGATGTAATGGTTTAAAAGGGTATGTGTTGTTTAGTACGAGTCTTGAGGGTGTGAGTGGAGGTTTGGTTTGGTGTTGGGTCTAGTTTTGGGTTAAGTTGGGTCCTTACAACAATTTAATTAAAAGTTAATGCAATAGGTATTCTTAAATTAATTGGAAGTACATGTGGCTAAAATTAGGTGGGACATAAGTGTCATAGACGTAGAAGACTCAGAATATAATATTGTCATAATTTGGGTTGCACAATATAGGTCAAGACTGTGTCTCCAATTTGTCTGGAACGCACAAAGATGCAAAGTTGGATTTATTTAGAATTCAAAATAAATATTTGCGACAAATATTGTGCGACTAAAATGAAGCACAAGAGAGCATATTTAAGAGTTACAGAAAGGTCCAAATGGTAGGCTGGCACGTCTAGGATAAGGGTACAAAATTCATTAGAAGACAAAAGCTAGTGTAGCGCTCCCAATATCGAAGCAACGGTAAGGCACAATAATTAAATAAAATTACAACAATAATAAATTACAACCTCAATAATTAATCCTAAAAATACTAATTAAAATCCATAATCCTAAATTTGGTCAGGGGTTCATCTAGTGGGCTTCTAGGTCTAGTCTACTAATACATACATTAAGGAACACTATATATATACTTTGTCACTTGGCAGTTCAATTTGGATTCACCCGAGCGTGATGCAACAATCAAACAAATTCTAGCCATGCTTTGGTTATCGACCAACTATGATGTTTATGTTGGAGAAAATCGTATCATATCACATGTCGCATAGCACGTAGATACACCTCGGTGTAAAACATGTAACATAATCACGTTGGAACACTTAGCAAGTAAAAATATATAGCACATAGTATAAACCCCCTCATTTATTTTTATAGATAGATGGATTATGGGTTAGAAAATTTTGGTTTAACATAAGGTATTTGAGGTTTAGATTTAAGGTTGCAGATGTCTGTTTCTTTAAATAAACCCTTGGTGCGTTCTACCGTTGTTGAAATATTCGGAGCCCAACATCAGCCCATAATTTCTAACTTATTATTGCATTATAGACTTGATACGCTAATTTAGGCGCTGAACTTTTCTGTTACTCAAAATCATAATCCCTTGTGCTCTAATTTAATTGTACAACTTTCTGTAACTGAAATACATATTTAATCCTGTGTCGCACACCTGTGTCGTTGCCATCAATTTTGAGACACCAACTCAACCCGTTGAGCTGGACCAATTAAAGGGTCCAAGACTGACACCAAGTCTATACCTTTCATGACATTTGTGTCACTCCTAATTGAGATCCCATGTGCCCCTATTTAATTTAAGAGCATATGATATTTTATTTTAATTTAATTGGGGATACCAACTTTGACTAATTCCATTTTAACCCCAATTTAATCCAAATATCCCATAAATTAAGCCCATGCAAAACACACAACACCCTCTCACCCTACAAAATACCAAACATTAATTTTCCCACAAAATTTTTATTATTTTATGTGTCTGTGCAAATACCCAAATTTAGGGGACTTATTTGTAAAAGTTGCACTAGGTGGCATCACCCCATTAGTTCAAACCAAATGGAGAAGCCCTCTATTCTTTGACTAGTCAACCTCATCCCTCTCTCACTCTCCTTTGTATGAAAAATTTTCCATGTAAAATCCTAGCCATCCATTGTTTGAACCCTCATCCTTACCACACACTCACCATCACACATCTCTATAAAGTGTCTCCTTACACACACATCCTAAGCAGGCCCTAATCCCCAAACCTTGAAAACTTTACCCCCTTTCTCTCTCCTCCCTCTTCACTACACAAACCCACAACCGTAGGTTCTTCTTCTTCTTCTTCTTCTTCTTCTTCTTCTTCCTTTCTTCTTCTTCTTCTTCTTCTTCTTTCACTCCACTTCTCCTTCTTCATTGGTTTTAAAAACCAAGCTGAACCCCCTCACCCGCTCCAGCCAACCTCCGACCACTCCTCCACTCTCCAGCTTCCCCACGGCCACCGCACGACGAGCCTGCTCCACCCCACCAGCCACTGTCGAACCGGTCTACTCCGGTCGAGCTTCCCCATGGCCACCCCATGGTGAGCTTGCACCACCCCACGAGCCCGCAACCCGACCCCGGCCAACACTCCACCCGAGCCACCGCCTGAACCACCACCATTCCAGTCAACTTCTCTACCACTGCTACCTCCAGCCACCGCCCCAGACCACTGTGACCGCCACGACCACCTTCCCTGTCAACCTCCTCCACAACCGCCATCACCAGCACCACTACCACCGTGACTCCCCTACCCTCGACATTTACTGCCAACACCCTGCCTCTCCCCTTCGGTCGTCTTCACCATCATCATCACCACCACTTTACACCACCACTCGCCACCACCAGCACCACCACTGCCAACCACAGCACCCCTCCGGCCATCATCCCCCTCCGGTCGTCTTCATCATCTAAATCATCACCATCATCATCATTACCATCAACCCCACACCACCACGACCTCCCCATCACAGTCGAGCTCCACCGCCACGACCTCCCCCCTCCCGCCAGCAACCACCACATCGTTGAGGTAAACCCCCCCTCTACTTATGTATATTTTAATATTTTATATATTATTTATTAGCTAATTTAGCTTTAGGGTTGTATTATATGCATGTGGAATTTTAGGTTTAAATAATATGTCATAATATACATTGATGGTGAAATGCTAAGTTGAATATTTATGGGTTAAATATGAATTGATTGAGGACATAGAATATATACATGTGATGGTTGGAAATGTGATATATATTGAGGTTGGGTTATAAGTGTCATATGAGACATTTATGGTATTATCCTATTTAATATACGCGCATTGATTATTGTTGATGAGCTGATTTAAATTGTTGCAAAATAATACTATGATATTGAAATATGGAAGGATATTGAGGAGCAGGTGATTGACTGTGAAATGGGTGTAATATCAAACCATTAGTCAGTGATTGAGGACGAAGAAATATTAATTATTTATTTCGAGGATGATAAGTAAATATACATGTTGACGTCTGTGAACACCGAGGTAAAACTGAGGATTCGATCATGGTTTGAACTACCAAACATCGTGATGAATATAGTAAGATTGAGGTTTGGTTTGATGATATTGTACAGATGATTAAATGGATTAGATGTAATATGCCCTTAGTTAACCTTGGTCAACCCTCTAGTTTCGTGTCCTTGTGAGTTGTAACTGAGTTTGAACATATATTTAGACGTGTGTCATATCATTTTAGCAGTGTGATAGTCTATTAATCAAGCTTGTATCTCGTCTCTAGGTACTATGGGACCCGCGGACTTGGACGTTGTACCGGATCCCCGTCATCAGCAGCCGGACGCAGGCAAGTATACCTTGCTACCCTGTATTTCAGTTACCAGTTATTTATTGTTTTAATATATGCATTGTGCGCGTGTTTGTTTAGAATCGTTACTTTACGTCCAGATCACAACCGGGTGCAGACGTTCGTCGTAACGTCTTATAACGAATGATAGATGGTTCACAACACCTTGATATACGTATCTGTGTATATCGTAACCCTATGACACATTCAGACGCTGTCATCGTGCCAGATTTCCTGTATCTTGATACTGACATCATGACCGTAACCTGGGATGACCTAAGGGTCGCGTTGATTGATAGTTACTTGTCACTACCATATTTTAGGAAAAAGGGTATTTTAGTAATTTCCTATTTAAATAAATATTGTGCATGGTAAATAATTTTTGTTGTATTATTTAATTGTTGTTGGATGTTATTTAATTATTTTAGACTTATTTTAGTGGACCCAACTAGTGTAGTTTGGACCCATGGACCAACATGAATTAAATAGTTAGACTTGGCCCATTTAGAAAGTCCATGGTTAAGGAGATGGATTAAATTAATTAAGTGATTAGACTAGAAGCTTCCTTCCTTAATTATTTCTTCATGAGAGGCCCCAAGGGGTACATTGGACATTTTACAATTGCTTGGGAGAGGGGCAAGGCCGGCCTATTAAAAGAGGGGGGAAATTTCTCTCTCCTCTCATTCTCATTCCAAATCTAGATCTAGAATTTTCCACTCCCAAATTCCCTCCATTTCTATTCCAATTCCCTACCAAATTCATTCCAAATTCTTTCCAATTCACCATTAGAGAAGGAGGAAGCAAGGATCTAGAAGAAGGAAGCAAGGATCTACAAAGAGGAGCAAGGATCTACAATTTGGAAGCAAGTTCTTCTCAATTGGAGGTTTCATTGGGAATCCATCTCCCAATAGGTATAATTCAGATTTTCCCATTTAAATAGCTTCTAAATCTGAGATTTAATCATGTAAAATCAACCTATATGTATGTACTACCCATAGGACTTTTTTTTGTGTTCATAGGAGACCCATGGAGAAAGTTATGGTGCTTTTTGTGTTAATTTTGTTGGAATTCTGAATTTATATTTTGTTGTGCGTATCAATTGATCCTATAGATCAATTGGACATGAGCTTATGTGTCTGGGGCTAGTGTCGTGTCCATAATTTGGTACATGTGGTTCGTATCCCAACTATTTGGTGATACGTATCATTTTGGGGGTTTTCCCTCCGACACGGGGCTTTGAACATGTCGTATTTTGACACGGACACATAGATCTACTTTTGACACTTTGATTTATTCATAAATATTATTTGTGATTTGTTTGTATCCTTTGGGGTACAATTGGTTGTGTTTTGGACTCGTGTCACATGCGTATCCTAGATCTAGTGGGATACGGTGTGATACTCTCCAATTGTGTGGATTTTTGAATAGATCTAATTATGTATGGTTTAAATTCTTCAATTATAATTAGTAAATATATATAGATATTATATATTTATTTTGTGTATTTATTATAGTAATTATTGTAGCATAGATCTATATATTTTTGTGTGTGCTAATATGATGTACAAATATAATATGTAGCTTTCTTGCATGTAATTATATATGTACTTATGTTAATAGTATAAATTATACATAAATGTTTTATAAAATATATTTATGTGTTTAATTGTGTAATTATATTATTTATAATTATTATGTAATTATTTGTATATTAATGTATATATTTTAGGCATGCTTCTAGCCATGTAAAATATGAACATTAATATGTGCATGTGTTGTAACTATTGGTATTTAATTATAAGTTTATATGTGCATATATATAAGTATATAATTATTTATTTATATATAGGTATTGTGATTATTATTGCATATATATATTTATATATATATATATTTCTGTTTTTTAGTGACAGTGGGTTTGTGACAGTGAAACTGTCGCTAAATAGGCGGGTCAGCAGCAGCCGCTGTAGCCCACTGTGCATTAATGACAGTTCTGTCATTAATGCTGCAGGCGGGATCTTAGCAGCAGTGGTGACAGTTTTCGGTGACAGTTAAGACTGTCACTATAAGCTGTTTTAATTAAATTATATTTTTAACTCCCTGTTTTCAGTGACGCTTTGACAGTTTTAAATTATATTTTATATATTATTATTGTATATATATATATGTGTGTATATATATGTGTTTTGTGAGGTATAATATTTGTAATAATATATTATGTTATTTGTATACATATTGGTTTGTATATATATTATTTTAGGGTATATATTATTTGTATTAGTAGTATACTTTGTGTGAGTATGATTTGGGATCTAATTTTTATTCCTAAATTGTTGTATTTTATTTCTATATTATTTATATAGATTTCTTGTGAGGTTGACCTTGGTTTGACCATGTTTGACTTTAGTTGACTTTAGAGTTGACCATAGTTGACTTTTGACTTAGAATTTATTTATTGACCTAGGAGTTGACTAGTTTGACTTGTTCTCTTTCCGGGACCTTGTATTAATGTGGTATTCCATATCTAGGTCTTCGAGGTACCGAGTCAGACATCTGTGAGACTGTTCATTGGACTTCAGGCGAGTACATTCTCTGATAGTTTCTCATTTATGATATCCTCTATGTTCGTTGTATCTAGTGTAGATTTACATGTTTCTCTCGGCACTATGGTTACACGGATTGGTATATTCGGATCTCGTCATGAGATGTTATTCCTTGGTATATGGTGTATATGGTGCAAGTATTGTTTCATTGGTTATCTTGTACATGTACAGACACCGATTCTCGGGGAGACTAGCTATCTTCTTGGGGAATCTAGTGCCATAGCATACCGTGGTTGGATCTATTATACCAGTTGGGGGTGGGGAGTATTAGTATAGATATGTGATCAAATCCCTATTGAATAAAGTATTGGTAAGCGAATAGTGTTGATCATGCACCGCACGTATGATTAGCCAGGCCGTATTGTATCTTGCCCAAGCCGATCACATGTTAAGCTAGTACTCACACACTTAGTCATTAGTATTATTGTTTCATTGGCATATTGTTCATTATTGTATTTCTTTCCAGTATTTCCTTATTGTCTATATATCTCTTGTATCTATTTTGTGCATCTTGTTTATCCACAGCTATTTACTATTACATAGTTTTTATCATGGATTAGAACTGCTGTTAGAGATGTACTCTGCTCCTTTCCTGACTGGATATATTTTTCCAGATGACACTGAGGAGTACCCTACCTATTATGGATCCCAGGATATTGTGGGTTTAGATTCGGAGACCCTGGCTCAAGAGGGACTTATCCCAACTGAGACAGTTGACCCTGGAGTCTAGCTTGTAGTATGATAGTATTCTTTTGTACTGGATTTGTCTCCAGCTTATTTTTGTTACTCTTCAGACTCATTGATGTATTATTTTAAACTCATGAGTTGATGACTATTCTATTCTTATCTGATTCGTGTTCATTCTATCTTAGTTCTGTGATTGAGTACACTATCTTTTGGTGGTTCATTATATTAGATAGACTTTCTAGACAGCGTTCTATCGCCGATTCTGCGGCGTAGGCTGGGCGTTGTTTCCGACTAGTACCCTTACCCCGGGTGCGGGTCGTGACACATTTTTGGTGGTGGCCCATGCAGGTCTAGCTTCACAAGTATGTGATGTCGTGGTAGTGCGACAACTTAGTTGTACTACTGCAAGCCTGCAATAGGATATAGGATATAGGCTGAGATACTCAATCACATCTAGGAAAATTCTTTTGATTCAACTATTCTCCTTTGACATTGATACTTGATCTCTTAATCTGTCCTTTCCTTGAATGTCTTACATCATGTGCCATATTGATCCTCATTCCGTCTTTTTATGAGACATACTCAGAGATACTTGCGGAGGCACGCAAGGTTGAGCGGGATCTGGGTTTGAAGACCAAGAGAAACCGTGATTCTTTTCTGGGGGCCAACAGCAGTACAGTATCTGCCAAACATCCTTATTTCCAGTCCAGACCTTTCCAGCAGCCACAGCAGAACCAGACTCCAGCGAGAGCGCCTTTTCACCAGGCACCTCAGCAGCAGAGACAGTTACAGCAAGCTCCATGCAACTTCTGCAAGAAGCCCGGCCACATCTGGGAAGTTTGTAGGAGGAGGCTAGGAGTTTATTTGTATTGTGGTACTGAAGGGCATCAATCGAGGGAGTGTCCTCGTCGTGCAGTTCAAGGAGCAGCTCCAGCTCCGAGGACACAGACGAGACCACCTGCAGCACAGCCGAGGGGACCGCTTCCGACACAGCAGCAGCGTTTTGTCCAGCATCAACAGCAGGGAGGTGCTCGGCAGGGACGAGCGTTTGCTATGACCGTCGAAGAGGAGGAACCCACAGGAGATGTCATCGCAGGTTCTATTCTTCTTGATTCCATTCCAGCTTTAGCTTTGTTTGATAGTGGTGCTTTCCATAGTTTTGTATCTGTTTCTTTTGCTCTGAAGCATGGTTTGGTAGCTGAGTCTTTGCTTAGGACTTGCAAGATCATGACCGGGGGAGGCATTATCCTGGTTAATGATATTTGTAAGGATCGGAGAGTTACTCTGGGAGGCCGGAAGTTGAGTGCGTGTCTACTTGTAATGCCACTTCTGAGCTACGACATTGTACTTGGGATGGATTGGTTGAGTAGGCACCATGCTAGCATAGACTGTAGAGGAGGTAGAGTTTTGTTTGGTCCGCCAGGAGAGCCAGAGTTCGAGTTTGCTAGAGGAGCTGCGGAGCAGGGAGAAAGCATTATTTGTGGAGCTATGGTGGAAGACAAGGAGTTGCCACATCCGTTGATAGCAGAATTCTTGGATGTGTTTCCTGAGGAATTGCCAGGATTGCCACCAGATCGAGATATTGAATTTTCTATAGACTTGGTGCCAGGTGCAGAACCAATTTCGCAATATGTCTATAGAGTAAACAACAGCGAGCTGGTCGAGTTGAAGAAGCAGGTGGACGAATTGCAGGATAAGGGGTTTATCAGATCGAGTTTTTCACCATGGGGAGCCCCCGTATTGTTTGTACCGAAGAAGGATGGATCGGTGCGCATCTGCATTGATTACAGGGTTTTGAATAATCTCACTATCAAGAATAAGTATCCTTTGCCACGGATTGATGATCTGTTTGATCAGTTGAGTGGTGCGAAGGTATTTTCTAAGATAGATTTGAGATCAGACTACCATCAGGTGAAGGTAAAGCCGGAGGACATACCGAAGACTGCTTTTAGAACTCGGTATGGTCAGTACGAGTTTATGGTGATGCCGTTTGGTTTGACTAATGCACCGATGGTATTTATGAACTTGATGAACAAGGTGTTCCACCCGTACCTTGACAAGTTCGTGGTGGTGTTCATCGACGACATACTCATATACTCAAGGACACCGGAGGAGCATGAGGAGCATTTGAGGATTGTGTTGGATGTGCTGAGGAAGGAGAAGCTGTATGGGAAGTTGTCCAAATGTGAGTTTTTCTTGGACAAAGTAGAATTTTTGGGGCATGTTGTGACTGGTGATGGTATTTCAGTGGATCCGAAGAAGATTTCAGCAGTGGAATCTTGGAAGACTCCGAGTTCAGTAGCAGAGATCAGGAGTTTCTTGGGATTGGCAGGCTATTACAGGAAGTTTGTGCAAGATTTTTCGAGGATTGTCGAGCCGATGACCAGACTCACAAGGAAGGATGTAGAGTTTGTTTGGACGGAGGATTGTCAGGTTGCTTTTGAGGAGTTTAAGAAGAGGTTGACGTCTGCTCCTATTTTGACGCTGCCATCAGGGTCCGGAGGTTTCACTATTTATAGTGATGCATCGGGGAAAGGTTTAGGTTGTGTTCTTCAGCAGCATGGGAAAGTGATTGCCTATGCATCCAGGCAATTGCGTCCTCATGAAAAGAACTATCCTACCCATGATTTGGAGTTGGCAGCTATCATATTCGCCCTGAAGTTGTGGAAACATTATTTGTACGGAGAGCGTGTGGAGATCTTCACAGACCACAAAAGTTTGAAGTACATTTTCACGCAGAAGGAGTTGAACATGAGGCAGCGTCGGTGGTTGGAATTGATGAAGGATTTTGATATCTCTTTGCAATATCATCCTGGGAAAGCCAATGTAGTTGCCGATACTTTGAGCAGGTATCCGGTAGCTATGTTCTTGACGCAGGATCGATATCTGTTGGAGGACTTGGAGAGCTTGGGCATTGAGGTGATTGTTCCTGGGTGTGCTATGCAGATGTGGGGATTGCAGATACACTCAGATTTGATGGACATGATCAAGGCAGCACAGTATGATGATGTATCTTTGAGGAGTATCAGAGCTCAGGTGAGAGCAGGATTGGAGGATGATTTCACTATTGCAGAGGATGGATCCTTGAGGCATGGAGTTAGATTGTGTGTGCCTAGTGGGGAGTTGCGCGAGGAGGTGTTGCAGGAAGCGCATCGCTCTCAGTATTCCATACATCCAGGTGCTAACAAGATGTATCGGGATATGCGAGAGAGTGTGTGGTGGTATGGCATGAAGAGGGAAGTGGTACAGTTTGTATCCAGATGCTTAGTGTGCCAGCAGGTGAAAGCCGAGAGGCAGAGGCCAGGAGGGTTACTTCAGCCATTATCCATTCCAGAGTGGAAGTGGGAACACATTACTATGGATTTTGTGTCCGGACTTCCACGATCTCCAGGAAGGAAAGACGCGATTTGGGTCATTGTTGATAGATTGACCAAGTCGGCCCACTTTTTGTCTTTCAAAGTGGGTTTATCTACGGAGAAGCTGGCAGAGATGTATGTGAGGCAGATCGTTAGGATACATGGAGTTCCCGTTAGCATAGTCTCAGATCGGGATAGTCATTTTACTTCTCATTTCTGAAGGAGTTTGCAGGAGAGTTTGGGCACTCAGCTCAAGTTCAGTACTGCATATCATCCCCAGACAGATGGGCAGTCAGAGAGGACTATCCAGACTCTCGAGGATATGTTGCACACTTGTGTACTAGATTTTGGGGGTTCTTGGGAGGACCATCTCCATTTGGTAGAGTTTGCTTACAACAACAGTTACCAGGCCAGTATAGAGATGTCACCTTTTGAAGCTCTATATGGTCGGAGGTGTCGTACTCCTTTGTCTTGGGACGATGTTGGAGAGAAAATTTTGCTTGGGCCAGAGATGGTTGTGGATGCAGCGGAGAAGGTTCATTTGATCAGAGACAGACTTAGAGTGGCGCAGGACAGACAGCGGCATTGGGCCGATAGCCATCGGAGACCTTTGGAGTTTGAGGTATAGTTTAGATTTTGTTTGTGCTTGTTCTTGTTTGTTATAGATTAAGTTCTTAAGATGGTGTTTTGTTCTAGGTGGGTGGTTTGGTGTTTCTGAGGATTTCTCCGACACGAGGCACGATTCGCTTCGGTGGAGGCAGAAAGCTTAGTCCGCGATTCATCGGACCTTTCACTATTCTAGAGAGGGTCGGTGCAGTTGCTTATAGACTAGACTTGCCACCTGCATTGGAGGGAGTACACAACGTGTTTCATGTGTCGCAGTTGAGATGATACGTGGCAGATCCTAGTCATGTATTGGATCACTCGGAGATAGAGGTGGGTCCTACTCTTAGCTATCCAGAGCAGCCAGTTGAGATTCAGGATCGGAGAGAGAAGGTGCTGAGGAACCAGACTATTTCTTTGGTGCGCGTCGCATGGAGGCATCACTCTCCGGGGGAGTCTACCTGGGAGAGAGAGGATGACATGCGAGAGCGTTATCCATATTTGTTTGTACCTTGAGGTATGTTATTCTAGTTATGTTCTGTTCATTGTTATGTTCTGTTCATTAGTTAGTTGTGATTCTTTAGTTCTGTTCTGTATTTTTCTGGGGGTAGTTTTCGTCTTTGAATTTCGAGGACGAAATTATTTTAAGGAGGGTAGACTTGTCACTACCACATTTTAGAAAAAAGGGTATTTTAGTAATTTCCTATTTAAATAAATATTGTGCATGGTAAATAATTTTTGTTGTATTATTTAATTGTTGTTGGATGTTATTTAATTATTTTAGACTTATTTTAGTGGACCCAACTAGTGTAGTTTGGACCCATGGACCAACATGAATTAAATAGTTAGACTTGCCCCATTTAGAAAGCCCATGGTTAAGGAGATGGATTAAATTAATTAAGTGATTAGACTAGAAGCTTCCTTCCTTAATTATTTCTTTATGAGAGGCCCCAAGGGGTACATTGGACATTTTACAATTGCTTGGGAGAGGGGCAAGGCCGGCCTATTAAAAGAGGGGGAAAATTTCTCTCTCCTCTCATTCTCATTCCAAATCTAGATCTAGAATTTCTCACTCCCAAATTCCCGCAATTTCCATTCCAATTCCCTACCAAATTTATTCCAAATTCTTCCTAATTCACCATTAGAGAAGGAAGAAGCAAGGATCTAGAAGAAGGAAGCAAGGATCTACAAAGAGGAGCAAGGATCTACAATTTGGAAGCAAGTTCTTCTCAATTGGAGGTTTCATTGGGAATCCATCTCCCAATAGGTATAATTCAGATTTTCCCATTTAAATAGCTTCTAAATCTGAAATTTAATCATGTAAAATCAACCTATATATATTTACTACCCATAGGACTTTGTTTTGTGTTCATAGGAGACCCATGGAGAAAGTTATGGTGCTTTTTGTGTTAATTTTGTTGAAATTCCGAATTTACGTTTTGTTGTGTGTATCAATTGATCCTATAGATCAATTGGACATGAGTTTATGTGTTTGACACTAGTGTCGTGTCCATAATTTGGTACATGTGGTTCGTATCCCAACTATTTGGTGATACGTATCATTTTGGGGGTTTTCCCTCCGACACGGGATTTTGAACATGTCGTATTTTGACACAGACACATAGATCTACTTTTGACACTTTGATTTATTCATAAATATTATTTGTGATTTGTTTGTATCCTTGGGGGTACAATTGGTTGTGTGTTGGACTCGTGTCACATGCGTATCCTAGATCTAGTGGGATACGGTGTGATACTCTCCAATTGTGTAAATTTTTGAATAGATCTAATTATGTATGGTTTAAATTCTTCAATTATAATTAGTAAATATATATAGATATTATATATTTATTTTGTGTATTTATTATAGTAATTATTGTAGCATAGATCTATATATTTTTGTGTGTGCTAATATGATGTACAAATATAATATGTAGCTTTCTTGCATGTAATTATATATGTACTTATGTTAATAGTATAAATTATACATAAATATTTTATAAAATATATTTATGTGTTTAATTGTGTAATTATATTATTTATAATTATTATGTAATTATTTGTATATTAATGTATATATTTTAGGTGTGCTTCTAGCCATGTAAAATATGAACATTAATATGTGCATGTGTTGTAACTATTGGTATTTAATTATAAGTTTATATGTGCATATATATATAAGTATATAATTATTTATTTATATATATGTATTGTGATTATTATTGCATATATATATATATTTATATATATATATTTCTGTGTTTTAGTGACAGTGGGTTTGTGATAGTGAAACTGTCGCTAAATAGGCGGGTCAGCAGCAGCCGCTGTAGCCCACTGTGCATTAATGACAGTTCTGTCATTAATGCTGCAGGCGGGATCTTAGCAGCAGTGGCGACAGTTTTCGGTGACAGTTGATTAACTGTCACCAATGCAGCAGCAGTGGGTTTTATTACACAGTGGCTTTTGCGACATTTTCTGTGACAGTTGAGACTGTCACTATAAGCTGTTTTAATTAAATTGTATTTTTAACTCCCTGTTTTCAGTGACGCTTTGACAGTTTTAAATTATATTTTATATATTATTATTGTATATATATATATATATGTGTATATATATGTGTTTTGTGAGGTATAATATTTGTAATAATATATTATGTTATTTGTATACATATTGGTTTGTATATATATTGTTTTAGGGTATATATTATTTGTATTAGTAGTATACTTTGTGTGAGTATGATTTGGGATCTAATTTTTATTCCTAAATTGTTGTATTTTATTTCTATATTATTTATATAGATTTCTTGTGAGGTTGACCTTGGTTTGACCATGTTTGACTTTAGTTGACTTTAGAGTTGACCATAGTTGACTTTTGACTTAGAATTTATTTATTGACCTAGGAGTTGACTAGTTTGACTTGTTCTCTTTCCGGGACCTTGTATTAATGTGGTATTCCATATCTAGGTCTTCGAGGTACCGAGTCAGTCATCTGTGAGACTGTTCATTGGACTTCAGGCGAGTACATTCTCTGATAGTTTCTCATTTATGATATCCTCTATTTTCGTTGTATCTAGTGTAGATTTACATGTTTCTCTCGACACTATGGTTACACGGATTGGTATATCCGGATCTCGTCATGAGATGTTATTCCTTGGTATATGGTGTATATGGTGCAAGTACTGTTTCATTGGTTATCTTGTACATGTACAGACACCGATTCTCGGGGAGACTAGCTATCTTCTTGGGGAATCTAGTGCCATAGCATACCGTGGTTGGATCTATTATACCAGTTGGGGGTGGGGAGTATTAGTATAGATATGTGATCAAATCCCTATTGAATAAAGTATTGGTAAGCGAATAGTGTTGATCATGCACTGCACGTATGATTAGCCAGGCCGCATTGTATCTTGCCCAAGCCGATCACATGTTAAGCTAGTACTCACACACTTAGTCATTAGTATTATTGTTTCATTGGCATATTGTTCATTATTGTATTTCTTTCCAGTATTTCCTTATTGTCTATATATCTCTTGTATCTATTTTGTGCATCTTGTTTATCCACAGCTATTTACTATTACATAGTTTTTATCATGGATTAGAACTGCTGTTAGAGATGTACTCTGCTCCTTTCCTGACTGGATATATTTTTCCAGATGACACTGAGGAGTACCCTACCTATTATGGACCCCAGGATGTTGTGGGTTTAGATTCGGAGACCCTGGCTCAAGAGGGACTTATCCCAACTGAGACAGTTGACCCTGGAGTGTAGCTTGTAGTATGATAGTATTCTTTTGTACTAGATTTGTCTCAAGCTTATTTTTGTTACTCTTCAGACTCATTGATGTATTATTTTAAACTCATGAGTTGATGACTATTCTATTCTTATCTGATTCGTGTTCATTCTATCTTAGTTCTGTGATTGAGTACACTATCTTTTGGTGGTTCATTATATTAGATAGACTTTCTAGACAGTGTTCTACCGTCGATTCTGCGGCGTAGGCTGGGCGTTGTTTCCGACTAGTAACCTTACCCCGGGTGCGGGTCGTGACATTACTACAGTATGACGAGACTGCTAGATAGAGGTTCAGGTTCAGCGCACAATCGTTGACCGCTTGGGATGGAAAAGACAGTTACTAGACGTTTGGGCTCCTCTATACGCGCTACATATATGTATATGATCTATTTTTGTAGTGTTTCTGTATCCGGAGTAGTTGTATCACCCGTGTGACTCTGTGCTCGGAGCTACGGTACGCCCCATGTGTCTCTGTGTTCGGAGTTATTGTTTTATTTTGGATAGCCCACGCGTCGAACATTGTCTTTAAACTGTGTCTCACTTAGTTGGTTATGCTAGATTACATGCTTCTTTCTGTTATACTTGGCATGCTGTATTTTTATACGTTGTTACGTTACTCTGAGGACCTGGTCCCCTGCCAGTTTTGCAGCATAGGTGATTACGGAGCCCTTGGAGATGCTGATGGAGCTGCTTGTCTTGCGGGCATTGGTACCAGGTACTCATATCACATCTACCGACGTTATGATTATATTACTCATATTATATTCATCTGCTGTTGTAGCCTAGTTTTTATAGACTCATATTTCTTCTCGAGTCTATTCGAATTTGTGTGTTATTGGGCGGCTGACTTTAGCATATGCAGCTCTTTCTTGTATATTTCTGTTTATTGTGGATTGAGACTTAGATGTTTACATATACTGGATTATTTAGATAGTGACCCTTATTATACAACTTATACGTATTCGAGTCGGACCAGAGTCTGGTCGAATGTGTAGCTGGCATGTTGCGTATTCCTGGTCCTATGTAATTTGAGACTGGGGCGTTACACGTAGTAAGTGTATCAGCACGGATACCAATAGTCGAGTCAAGTTACAAATTATTGATAAATTATATGAGTTCTAACACATAGCAACACACAGGTTGAGTCAGGCACATATATAATCATAGTCTCTTGGCGCATGGGTAATATAGCCACTTGGCGCATAACCTATAATCGGGTTAGGCACTTAGTCGAGACTAACACATGGCCACTGAGATTATATATACGTACAATCATTAAAATCATGCATGGTATTAAAAAATGTAATAAAACCTCTCAACTAAGCAAAACTTGTCACCCCTACTTTTTGGGATTAGGGGTATTTTTGTCTTTTCGTAATTAATGAGTAAATGATTGCATGATAATCAATTTTCTTTAATTTACAGTGACCTTAATTGATTGTGCACTTTATCATTATTCAATAACTAGGACACTAGCCTTGTCTTCCATCAGATTCGAACCCTTGCCCTAGATACGCCGGACCATTAATTAATGCTCGTGTCCTACATAA
The DNA here is from genome assembly GCA_036927795.1 of Iris macrosiphon. Taxonomy (NCBI): domain Eukaryota; kingdom Viridiplantae; phylum Streptophyta; class Magnoliopsida; order Asparagales; family Iridaceae; genus Iris; species Iris macrosiphon. The sequence goes on from JAYESA010000011.1 coordinate 114,225,008, forward strand.
ATCCAGCCCTTGTACTCCTATTGAATTGTATAACACCTCCTTGCATCTAATTTTGATTTAAGCAAACAATAAACCTATTTCGTGTAAATTTTCGTAAATTCATTAAACCCATTTTCCCTTTTATTATATTTCTTGATTCTTGGGAATATGTAATTTAACAGCAACCCCTTTGAAACCATAGCTTCAAACCCTTGAACCAATACATTCTAGAAATTCATTTTAATTTATTTGAAACCCTAACCATCGAAATTATCCATGGCAAGCCCAATCACAATAGGGCCTTGACCAAACTTAATTCTAGGTCAACCCAAGTCTACTACCTATATATATATATACATAGTATTACTTTTTTCCTTTTCTTTTAACCTAAAAACTAAAACCTCAGCCGACCCCTTCCCTTACCCATCTCCACGCCGAGCAAACACCTGAGCCGCCGAATGCCGGAAGTCTCACCCCACGACCCGCGGGCTCTCGCCTTAACCGCTGAGCCATTTCCGACCAACACCCGAGCACGAACGCTGAAGCCGGAGACCCGCACGCGCCGCTGCCACCATTGCTGAAGCCCACGTCAACCGGAGACCGACCGAGCCGCCGAGTGCTGCTGCTGTCGACGGAAGCAGCAACTGGACCCAACTGCTCGACCACCCTGTGTCGGGACTGAACGCCGCACCACTGCCGAAGCCTAGCCGACTGGAGCGCCGGAGCAGCGTTTCCGCTGAGCCATTTTCGACTGTGCACCCGTGCACGACGATCAGCTCGTCTCGTCATCACCACCCTGTCCACACGCGCAGGTTTGACGTAAACCTAATCTCGTTTGAGCATGTATGTACGTAGTTGCATACGTATGGGTATATAGATATTATAGGCTCTCAGATAATATCTATACAAGCCCTATATGTATTATAAGTATCCTAGTATATATACTTAATAAATTGTATGCATGGTATAAGTTGATAGTATATATGTACATAGTATAATTGATTAGTATGTATCAATATACGCATATGAACATGCATAAGGTAAAATCTATTAAGTAACTAAAAGCACATATCTAATAAATTGAAATTTATAGTGTTGATGTTTATGATAAACAATATTAGGCATTATATGCCCATGTACTAGGTTTCCCGTAGCGTGATAACAGACTGCCAAATGTACATTGACGTACTGGCAAGACCGTGCCATTGACTGTCTGTTATTCACAGCAACGACAGACGTGACCACCCCTAGCATAGTCTGTTGAGATCATTATGTTGATTGTGAGCTAGAGTATTGTCTGATGAAGTATTGTATTATATGGTATGTCTATAGGACCGTGGGATCATCCAGACGACACCTTGGAACCCAGACAGTGGTATTTCCATCTAAGGACCACAGGCGAGTACATTCTCTGACAGTTTCCATTATGTTGATTATCTCTATAATTCTTGTTGTAAAGCGTACATGACTCTGACACTGTTGCTTACACGAGTTAGCATTATTGAGACTTGTCACGAGGAGTCGTGATTGGAATCCATCCTGCTAGCTGGGGAAAATGGGGAAGTATTAGTAGTTATGTGATCATATCCCTTACATGCAGCATTAGCTCACCCATATTTCACGTCGGTGCAGCCTTACACTTACATGCCTCATCGCTGTTACATTCTGGTTAGCCTGACCTATTGGGGATGATCGCTAATCCATGTAATGAGTCATATAGCCCAAGCCGATCACATGATATACTGATGTTTCACACACTTAGTTAGATGATTCTTGACATGTATCTTGTTAGACTGATATTGTATTTCCACATGTTCTAGTTGTTGTTCCTATATACACTTACATACCAGTTCTTTGTACTTGCGCACACTTGTAGTTCTATTCCTTGTCAGATGCATATTGATGATGATGTTCCAGTACTTTATTCCAGTATTTCTCATTGCCAGTTATTTCATATCTGTCTTGTATTTCTTTACACTGTATTATAGTTTTTATCAATATATGTGGAACTGCTGTTAGAGGTGTATTTCGTTCCAATCCTGACTGGATATTTTTTCCAGAGAACCTTGAGGATTTCTGTACCACGCACTACGGACCAGGTATAGATGCAGACTATGTACCAGAGATCCTAGAGGAGACCATGCTTCTAGATGAGGCATTGCCTATAGCTACTTAGATAGTATTTATTTTATGCTTGAGACTTATGAAGGATATTTCAGTTTATGTTAGACTTATGTTAAGTTTAATTGGAGACTTGTGTTGGACAGCTAGACTGTGATTTATTTTTATGTTGAGACATGGTGTTTAACTATGTCATTTCCTTTTATCTTTTATCGTGCCTTATAGTTGTTGTGATTGAGTTACTTGTGAGATTATTGTGGAGATGGATATCATTGACAGGTGTTTAGTTATATAGTATTACTGTGACCTAGACAGCATTCTTCCGCCGATGCTGCGGCGTAGGCTGGACGTACCCACGCTCTCGTACCCCTACACCGGGTGCGGGTCATGACACGTTTTTAGTGGTGGCCCATGCAGGTCTAGATTCACAAGTTATGCGATATCGTGGTAGTGCGACAACTTAGTTGTACTGCTGCGAGCCTGTGCTAGGATATAGAAAATAGGATCTAGGATGAGAATATGCTCAATCACACTAGAAAATTCTGAACTTCATATTGCTACTCTAATGGATTGTTTCCTTTAGCACTTTAGTGTCCTTCCTTGATAATATCATGTCTATCACCTTATTTGATTCTTTGATCTATATTCAGGATGTCGCCGAATACTAGATCCATGAGAATGGGAGCAGCCAATTCAGAGAGGACTGCCACCTCTCAACCTGACGAACAGATACCTGGAGATCCTCCTACATCTCCTGTTCGTGTGGGAGTGTCTACAACTAACGGAATTCCTCCTCCACCTATACAGAGGATTGCCCCAGCTATGACAGGCAACCTTCCACCACCACCGACACCGATTCCGGAGGAGTGCCCACTGACGGGGCACAGATGTTCGCATTGATGCAGGGCATGCTGGAAGCCCAGAGAGTAACAGCAGAGGCTCAGCGTGTTCAAGCTGAGGCTCAGAGAATGCAAGCAGAAGCACACTAGGCACAGACCGAACTGATGAGAGAGAGCATGGAGAATGCTCATCAGGTGACTCTCCAAGCTGTGGAGAGAGTAGCACGACAACCGCCACATCAAGGTCCACAACAACAGAGGCCCGGTACCATAGTGGACTTTAAGAGGATGATGCCTCGAGAGTTCAAAGGCACAGAAGGAATATTATATGCTGACGAATGGTTAAAAGACATAGAGAAGAATCTGCGCTTATCACAGATTCCAGAGATTCTTTAAATAGAAGTCGCTGGCAGTCAGATGTTTGATATCGCACTAACGTGGTATCGTACAGAGCCGAGACTCGCCGCTGAAGGACTTACTTGGGAGGACTTTAAGGAACTCTTCAAAGAGAAATTCTTTCCTGATGTAGCCTTGGGAGCATTAGAAAGTCAGTTCCATGACTTAGTCCAAGGAGGTATGTCAGTCGACGAATATGCTGCAGAGTTTTGTCAATTGAGTCGATTTGCACCATCGATGGTTCGAGACCCAGGAGACAGCTCGAAAATTCAGAAAGGGATTGAATAGGGAGATCAAGTCTCGTACTTCGGGACAACGTACTGCTACATTTGAGAGTATTCTGATGGATGCCCAGATTGCCGAAGACGACTTGGACCTCAGGCCCAAAAGAGGACGCGATACATCCGAAGCAACAGGAGGTAACACAGGACCAGCCAAGCGCCCACACTTTCAACAACAACATAGGCCGTACCAGCAACAACACCAGCAACAACACCAGCAAGAACACCAGCAGCAACACCAGCAATAGGCACCAGTTCGAGGACATGCTCAACAACAACAACCACAAAGACATAATCAACTCGTTACCCCATATTCGTATTGCAGAAAGATGGGACATACAAGAGACATCTGCAGAAAAAGGTTGGGCACTTGCTTATCGTGTGGATCAGCAGCACATCAGTTGAGGGACTGCCCAACTATTCAGAATCGCCAAGGAGGAGGAGCCGCTCAGAGAGGACCAGCCAGAGCACCTATTGTACCAGGAGACCAGCAGAGAGGACCTCCACTTCCGTCATAGCAGGAGAGGTTTGCTCAGCAGCAACAGCAACAGAGAGGAGCACCACAAGGACTAGCTTACGCCATGACCACTGAGGAGGCCGAGCCAGCTAGAGACGTGATTTCAGGTTCAGTTTTACTCAATTCTATTCCAGCACTTGCATTGTTTGATTCTGGCACTTCCCATAGTTTCATATCTGTATCTTATGCCGTTAAGCATCATTTAGAAACAGAACCATTATATAGGACTTGCAAGATCACGACAGGAGGAGGCATTATCCTAGTCCGTGATTGTTGCAAGGACCGGAGAGTGTCATTGGAAGGCCGAGAGTTGAGCGTGAGTTTACTCGTCATGCCATTTCCGGAATATGATATTGTACTCGGAATAGACTGGCTGAGTAAACACCATGCTTCTATAGATTGTCACGGAGGTAGAGTAGTATTTCGACCATCAGGAGAGCCAGAGTTTGAGATTGTCAGAGGAACAGAGGAGCGGAGCAGAGGCACTTTTTGCGGAGCCAGGGTGGAAGAAGAAGAGTTACCGCATCCACTTATAGCGAAATTCCTGGATGTATTTCAAGAGGAGTTGCCAGGTTTGCCACCAGACAGAGACGTTGAGTTCTCTATAGACTTGATACCAGGAGCAGAGCCTATTTCACAACATGTCTATAGAGTTAACAATAACGAATTGGTAGAACTAAAGAAACAAGTTGAGGAGCTGCAAGACAAAGGTTTTATTAGATCCAGTTCATCGCCATGGGGAGCACCGGTATTATTTGTACCGAAGAAGGATGGCACGGTACGTATGTGTATCGATTATAGAGCTTTGAATAACCTCACTATCAAAAATAAATACCCGCTGCCGAGGATAGATGATCTTTTCGATCAATTGAGCGGAGCGAAGGTGTTTTCAAAAATAGACTTAAGGTCAGGCTATCACCAGGTAAAAGTGAAGAAAGAAGACATACCGAAGACCGCCTTTCGAACCAGATATGGCCAGTTTGAATTTACAGTAATGCTGTTTGGTTTAACCAATGCACCAGCAGTATTTATGAACTTGATGAACAAGGTGTTCCACCAATACCTTGACAAGTTCGTAGTAGTATTTATTGACGACATTCTAGTATATTCAAAAACCCCAGAAGAGCATGAAGAGCACTTGAGAATAGTCTTAGAAACACTCAGGCAAGAGAAATTATACGGAAAGCTTTCAAAGTGTGAGTTCCTTCTTGACAAGGTTGAATTCCTTGGACATATGGTAACAGGTGACAGAATTTCAGTTAACCCAAAGAAGATAGAGGCAGTGAAGTCATGGACTACCCCCGGTACGGTAGCTGAAATCAGGAGCTTTCTCGGACTAGCAGGATACTACAGAAGATTTATACAAGACTTCTCCAAGATTGCAGAGCCAATGACTAGGCTGACCAAAAAGGATGTAGAATTTGTCTGGACAAAAGAATGCCAAGCCGCATTCGATGAGCTAAAGAAGAGATTGACGACAGCACCAGTTTTGACATTGCCCTCAGGGACAAGTGGATTCACTATCTACAGTGATGCTTCAGGAAAAGGGTTGGGATGCGTTCTTCAACAACACGGAAAAGTAATTACCTATGCTTCAAGACAATTACGCCCTCATGAAAAGAACTACCCCACTCACGATCTGGAGTTAGCAGCAGTTATCTTTGCCCTAAAGCTGTGGAAGCACTATCTGTACGGAGAGCGTGTGGAAATCTTCACAGACCACAAGAGCTTAAAGTACGTGTTTACACAGAAGGAGCTGAATATGAGATAGAGAAGGTGGTTAGAATTGATGAAAGACTTTGATATCTCATTATAGTATCATCCAGGGAAAGCCAACGTAGTCGCGGATGCCTTGAGCAGGTACCCAATGGCTATGTACTTGACTTCGGATAGACACTTATTAGCTGATCTTGAGAGCTTGGAAATTGAAGTATTAGTTCCAGAAGCTGAGATTCAGATGTGGGGACTGCAGATTCAATCAGAGCTGATAGACAGAATTAGAGCTGCGCAGTATGATGATGAGACTCTAAGAAATATTAGGGCACAAGTTCAGGCAGGATTGATAGACGATTTCACTATTGCGGATGATGGATCCTTACGACATGGCACGAGGATGTGTGTGCCAAGTGGAGAGCTGCACGAAGAAGTTTTATAGGGGGCACACCGCTCTCAGTACTCGATGCATCCCGGAGCCAACAAGATGTATCGAGATTTGAGGAGGCATGTATGGTGGTATGGTATGAAGCGCGAAGTAGCACGCTTCGTATCTCGATGTTTAGTATGCCAACAGGTGAAAGCAGATCAACAGAGGCCAGGGGGATTGCTTCAACCTTTACCCATTCCAGAATGGAAGTGGGAGCACGTGACTATGGACTTCGTTTTAGGACTTCCTCGTTCTCCAGGAGGAAAGGACGCAATTTGGGTCATCGTGGATAGGTTGACCAAATCAGCCCACTTCTTACCTTTTAAAGTGGGTACTTCGACGGAGAAGCTAGCTGAGATGTACGTACAGCAGATTGTCAGATTACATGGAGTTCCTGTGAGTATTATCTCAGATCGGGATAGTCGTTTCACTTCCCATTTTTGGAGGAGCCTGCAGTCTAGCTTGGGCACTCAGCTCAAGTTCAGTACCGCATATCACCCACAGACAGACGGGCAGTCTGAAAGGACGATTCAGACCCTTGAAGACATGCTACGCACTTGCGTATTGGATCTCGGAGGTTCTTGGGAGGATCATCTACACTTGGTAGAGTTTGCTTACAACAACAGCTACCAGGCCAGCATTGAGATATCACCATTCGAGGCTTTATATGGACGGAGGTGTCGTACCCCTTTATCGTGGGATGATGTTGGAGAAAGATCCTTGTTAGGACCAGAAATGGTCGTGGATGCAGCAGAAAAGGTGAAACTTATCAGAGACAGACTGCGAGTGGCGCAGGACAGACAGCGACATTGGGCAGATAGTCACCGTAGACCCCTAGAGTTTCAGGTATTATTTTGAATTATTTTGTTTGGTTTGTGATTGCTTTGTTTAGGTTACGTGTTAAGATCGTTGTTCTAGGTTGGCGATTTGGTGTTCCTACAAATTTCTCCGATACGGGACACGATTCATTTTGGCAGAGGAGGAAAGCTTAGTCCACGATACATCGGACCCTTCAGTGTTCTAGCAAGGGTCGGTGCAGTGGCCTATAGACTAGACTTGCCGCCTGCTCTAGATGGAGTGCATAACTTGTTCCACGTGTCGCATCTGAGACGGTATGTGGCAGATCCTAGTTACGTATTAGATCATTCGGAGATCAAAGTTGGACCGACACTCAGCTATCCTGAACAACCTGTGGAGATCTTGGATCGTAGAGAGAAGATATTGCGGAACCAGACTATTCCCTTGGTTCGTGTTGCATGGAGAAATCACTCTCCAGGAGAATCAACTTGGGAGAGAGAGGACGAAATGCGCGAGCGGTATCCATATCTCTTAGATACTTGAGGTATAATTCATTAATTGATTGCTTGCTCTTGTGCTTATTTATTTCAATTTCGAGGACAAAATTCTTTAAGGAGGGTAGACTTGTCACCCCAACTTTTTGGGATTAGGGGTATTTTTGTCTTTTCGTAATTAATGAGTAAATGATTGCATGATAATCAATTTTCTTTAATTTACAGTGACCTTAATTGATTATGCACTTTATCATTATTCAATAACTAGGACGCTAGCCTTGTCTTCCATCAGATTCGAACCCTTGTCCTAGATACGCCGGACCATTAATTAATGCTCGTGTCCTACGTAAATCCAGCCCTTGTACTCCTATTGAATTGAAGAACACCTCCTTGCATCTAATTTTGATTTAAGCAAACAATAAACCTATTTCGTGCAAATTTTCGTAAATTCATTAAATCCATTTTCCCTTTCATTATATTTCTTGATTCTTGGGAATATGTAATTTAACAGCAACCCCTTTGAAACCATAGCTTCAAACCCTTGAACCAATACATTTTAGAAATTCATTTTAATTTATTTGAAACCCTAACCATCGAAATTATCCATGGCAAGCCCAATCGCAATAGGGCCTTGACCAAACTTAATTCTAGGTCAACCCAAGTCTACTACCTATATATATATACATAGTATTACTTTTTTCCTTTTCTTTTAACCTAAAAACTAAAACCTCAGCCGACCCCTTCCCTTACCCATCTCCACACCGAGCAAACACCTGAGCCGCCGATCGCCGGAAGTCTCACCCCACGACCCGCGGGCTCTCGCCTTAACCGCTGAGCCATTTTCGACCAACACCCGAGCACGAACGCTGAAGCCGGAGACCCGCATGCGCCGCTGCCACCATTGCTGAAGCCCACGTCAACCGGAGACCGACCGAGCCGCCGAGCGCTGCTGTTGCCGACGGAAGCAGCAACTGGACCCAACTGCTCGACCACCCTGCGCCGGGACTGAACGCCGCACCACTGCCGAAGCCTAGCCGACTGGAGCGCCGGAGCAGCATTTCCGCTGAGCCATTTCCGACTGTGCACCCGTGCATGATGATCAGCTCGTCTCGTCATCACCACCCTGTCCACACGCGCAGGTTTGACGTGAACCTAATCTCGTTTGAGCATGTATGTACGTAGTTGCATACGTATGGGTATATAGATATTATAGGCTCTCAGATAATATCTATACATGCCCTATATGTATTATAAGTATCCTAGTATATATACTTAATAAATTGTATGCATGGTATAAGTTGATAGTATATATGTACATAGTATAATTGATTAGTATGTATCAATATACGCATATGAACATGCATAAGGTAAAATCTATTAAGTAACTAAAAGCACATATCTATTAAATTGAAATTTGTAGTGTTGATGTTTATGATAAACAATATTAGGAATTATATGCCCATGTACTAGGTTTCCCGTAGCGTGATAACAGACTGCCAAATGTACACTGACGTACTGGCAAGACCGTGCCATTGACTGTCTGTTATTCACAGCAACGACAGACGTGACCACCCCTAACATTGTCTGTTGAGATCATTATGTTGATTGTGAGCTAGAGTATTGTCTGATGAAGTATTGTATTATATGGTATGTCTATAGGACTGTTGGATCATCCAGACGACACCTTGGAACCCGGACAGTGGTATTGCCAGCTAAGGACCACAGGCGAGTACATTCTCTGACAGTTTCCATTATGTTGATTATCTCTATAATTCTTGTTGTATAGCGTACATGACTCTGACACTGTTGCTTACACGAGTTAGCATCATTAAGACTTGTCACGCGGAGTCGTGATTGGAATCCATCGTGCTAGCTGGGGAAAACGGGAAAGTATTAGTAGTTATGTGATCATACCCCTTATATGCAGCATTAGCTCACCCACATTTCACGTCGGTGCAGCCTTACCCTTACATGCCTCATCGCTGTTACATTCTGGTTAGCCTGACCTGTTAGGGATGATCGCTAATCCATGTAATGAGTCATATAGCCCAAGCCGATCACATGATATACTGATGTTTCACATACTTAGTTAGATGATTCTTGACATGTATCTTGTTAGACTGATCTTGTATTTCCACATGTTCTAGTTGTTGTTCCTATATACACTTACATACCAGTTCTTTGTACTTGCTTCCACTTGTAGTTCTATTCCTTTTCAGATACATATTGATGATGATGTTCCAGTACTTTATTCCAGTATTTCTTATTGCCAGTTATTTTATATCTGTCTTGTATTTCTTTACCCTATATTATAGTTTTTATCAATATATGTGGAACTGTTGTTAGAGGTGTATTTCATTCCAATCCTGACTGGATATTTTTTCCAGAGAACCTTGAGGATTTCTGTACCACGCACTACGGACCAGGTATAGATGCAGACTATGTACCAGAGATCCTAGAGGAGACCATGCTTCTAGATGAGGCATTGCTTACAGCTACTTAGATAGTATTTATTTTATGCTTGAGACTTTTGAAGGATATTTCAATTTATGTTAGACTTATGTTAAGTTTAATTGGAGACTTCTGTTGGACAGCTAGACTGTGATTTATCTTTATGTTGAGACATGGTGTTTAACTATGTCATTTCTTTTTATCTTTTATCGTGCCTTATAGTTGTTGTGATTGAGTTACTTGTGAGATTATTGTGGAGATGGATATCATTGACAGGTGTTTAGTTATATAGTATTACTGTGACCTAGACAGCGTTCTACCGCCGATGCTGCGGCGTAGGCTGGACGTACCCACGCTTTCGTACCCCTACACCGGGTGCGGGTCGTGACAAAACTATAAAACTTATATATATGGTCGCATGAAGATCAGGGACGCAAAGAATCAGTGCAACATAAGTCAAGGCCGCATAGGTCTCCGGCCGCATGCTACTAGCAAAAGTTTACTCCTCGGGTCAAGTGCCGAAGTGATGGACAATAAATGCGTATCAGAGAAATGATTGAAGTGATGGATGTGACAAAACATAAAGTGTGTTAGATAAAAGAAAAGCATAAAAAGATGTGCTACAGAGTCATGCGTCCAAAAAAGAAGAGGCGCATAGCTAGTGGTCGCATGCTCTGCTGGCCGCATGGGTCACTCGGCCGTATGGATGTTCCTTAGACTTAGTAAATTTCTCATTCGTTCAGCAAGTGAAATACGAGGAGTTTCATTGTTAAGACTTTTACAAGTATGTAGCTCCAGAATGCATGTGTAACAATCAGTTATACATCCAACAAGATGGACGTATTCTGGAAGGCATATGCGATAAAAGTCCAGGCCGCATAAAGATCAGGCCGCATAGGACTCTCGGCCGCATAGATGCTGTATATATGAGAACTTCGTCTTCTCTATACAGCAAGTTCAGCCATGACGAAAAACCTCCAAAACTGAAAGTTGTCCCCTTCATAAAACTCTATTTTAACTCCAAATCAAGTGAACCAAAAGACAAAATGCCTGAAATAGAATTCTCTATCACATAGAATAACTGATTTTCTAAAATACCATATTTTAATAGATCAAAACCAAAAAAAAACTTATGGAACCCATAGATCTAGCCAAATTCATCCATCAAAACCGTAAACTCCAAGTATTAAAAGTGCTTAGAATCATAATGTACACATATTAGAAAAATAAAATGCAAGAAAAAAAGAATGGGTCTAGTCTTAATGATATGCGACCTAATTATCATGCAAGCAAGAAATAATATACCCAAATACGTATATCGGGAACGGGGAGTGACATCTCTACCCACCTTAGAAAATTTTTATTCTCAAAATTCAAACTCAAGGCTAGCTAGAGAAATCAGAACAAGCACTACACTAACTACAAGCACAATTACACATGTAATCAACAATCAATCATATAATGAAGAAAAGCTATATCATATAGCATGGATGAACGAATCACGAGATTCGAGATACAAAGGCATAGAAGCAATTATATATTCCAAGTTAAAAAGGTACGGATACCGAGATCGAATATCTTTCTTGTGCTCCCACGTCCACTCTCCCAAAGGGTGATGACCCCAAGCAACCCGAACAAGACAAATTATCCAATTCTTGAGCACCTTCTCTCTTTGGTCAAAAATGGATATGGGTTGCTCCTCATAAGACAAGTCGGTACCAACGACTAGCTCAGAATGGTCGAGTATATGACTCAGATCCGGGACATACCTACACAACTGAGACACATGAAATATATCAGGAACCTTACGTAGCAAAGGTGAAAGGGAAAGATGATAAGCAATATCGCCTACCCGCTCGAGGATATCGAACTGAGCAACATATCGCGGACTAAGCTTCTCGCAAATCCCGAATCTAATGACTCTATGGGTTGGCGTAATCCGCAAGAACACATGGTCACCGACACAAAATTCTAAAGGCCTATGATGATAATCTGTCTAATGTCGATGCCTGTCCTGCGCAACCCCAAGTCGCTCTCTGATATGCTTGACAACTTCTATTGTCTGCGTGATCTTCTTTGGGCCTAACATCTTTCTTTCACCAATATTATCACATGCCAAGGGTGGCCTGCACTTCTTCCCAAATAACGCCTCGAATAGTTCCATCTGAATACTGCCCTGGTAACTATTGTTGTATGAGAACTCGACTAGGTGAAGGTAAACTTTCCAAGACCCTCCAAAATCCAAAGTACATGCTCTCAACATATCTCCAATGTCTAGATGATTCTTTCTGATTGTCCATATGTTTGTGGATGGAAAGCAGTACTGAATCTCAGCTTGGTATCCAAACTCTGGTGTAAGCTCTTCCAAAATTGTGAAGTAAATCGAGTATCTCGATCTGATACAATATCCACTATGACACTGTATTATCTTACTATTTGCTACAAGTATATCTCTACCAAATTTTCTGTAGATTGTTGTACTCAAAAAAGAAGAAAATGATCCACTTTTATGAGTCGATCCACTATTACCCAAACTATATCACGACCAGTCGAAAATCTAGGTAAACCGATCACTAATTCCATCGTGATATGCTCCTACTTTCACTCCGGAATAGGAAGCGACTGTAGTAATTCTGTCATCCTTTGCTCGTCGGCCTTCACTTGTTGACACACCAAACACCGAAAGACGAATCGTGCTATCTCCCACTTTATCTCGTTCTACTAGAAATATTGCTTGATATCTTGGTACCTCCTGGATGAATCGAGTATTGGAAACTGTGCGCCTCAGTCATAGCTTCTTGTTGGATATCTCCGCTTGGTACACAGAGATAATTTTTGAATCTAAGTATTCCATACACCGAAAGATGACTCGTATTCTGCCCGAAGCTTCTGAACTTTCGAATCACCTGCTTGAGCTGCCTTAATCCTCTCAACCAAAGTAGACTGTATTTACAAGCTAGCCAAAATTTTTGCATCCTGTGGAAGTACTATCTCGATATCTATCTCTTAAAGATCCTCTAATAAATGTCGCTACAATGTCAACATATATGTACTACCTCTCCTACTAAGAGCATCTGCTACCACATTTGCCTTGCCAGGATGGTACTGAAGTTCCATGTCATAATCCATTAATAATTCTAGCCGCCTCCTCTGCCTCATATTTAGGTCTTTCTGGGTGAATACATACTTCAACTTCTTATTATCTGTAAATATCTCCATCCGGTCGCTATATAAGTAGTGTCTCCATAGCTTAAGTACAAATACTACTGCTGCTAACTCTAAATCATTAGTCGGGTAGTTTATTTCATGATCTCGAAGCTGCCAAGAAGCATAAGCTATCACTCTTCTATGTTGCATCAATACACACCCCAATCCCTTTCCAGATGCTTTGTAGTATATTTTAAACCCTATAGAACCTACTGGAAGCGTGAGAATCGGTGCCAAAATTAGTCTCTTCTTTAACTCCTCAAAGGTTGTCTGACATTACGTAGAAGTTGTCATGCCCCAGTCCCAAAATACGTAGGACTAGGAATATGTAGCATGCCAGTAGTATGTATATGAAAAATCTAATATGTTAGAAAATTATAACACATACGTACGCTGTAATATGAATAATTATTCACAAGTGGTACATATATTGTCAATACAAGTCACATGCATCTATATCTCATCCACAATACAAGTTAAGGAATATCAAAATATATAACTAAAAGTCTCAAATATGAAGTATCAAGAATAATAGTCGGGTGGAGACAAATCCACTACCAGTCGACTATAGCAAAACTAAAATGATAGAGGAAAACAAAACCTCAATATAAGATAATATCAAATAAAAGAACATCAACTAAGATATCCATCAGCAATGAGATATCACTGGTACTCAGAAGGTAAGACCTCCTCAACTGAGAATGATGAGTCAGGTCCAGGTCCATACTCCTGTGGATACTCCTCTATACCTGGAAAGGGACTAGGTCCTCAGAGGGACGTAACAAGATACATAGAAGCATGCCAATAAAGTACTGAAAATAAATATTCAAAGGTTGCCTAACCGTTTATGTGAATGCACTTTGAGAATAACTTTCCAATACGTGGGCTATTTGACTAAAATGAGATTGACATAATTCTCTTGGAGAATCAGGGGAATAAAAAGTATAACGTCTCTCGGACGTCAGAGGCCACCTGTAAATAAAATAATATAAGGGGCATCTGACCATGCATCTCCGGCGGAGCTTATGGGTTAAAAAGAAAAAGTGTAAAGGAGCCCAAATGCCTTACTTGTTGTTCTCCCCACCCCATGCTCTATTTATGTCACATCCATGACACGATGAGACCTCTAATAACTTCCAAGTCTTCTAACATGCATTACTATCCGCAGTTATTTTCTATCCGTCGCACGTCCCATACGTACATGTGGCCAGCCCGTCACGCAAGCCCGTGTCCTACATGAGACTCACACTCGTATAAAAAATATGTCACTACCAATGAAACATAAGAATAACCCAACATCATGGGGTGGTCTTGTAAAACTAGGTCAACATGCATAGTATAAATGAGTGATAAAAGATGACACAACCGTCATTTTACCCAAGTTATTCTTAGACATGTAGTTTATATAGAAGTTTAAAATATATGAAACTAAACAACAGGAAATATGCATGCAAATAAGGAATATAAATAATAGTACAATAGCAAGATATACTTGCCTGACAAGCAAGCTGTATAATGTAAGCATCTAGACGTCAAGCATAAGGGATCAGGAACCACTGTCTCCAAATGAACGCCTTCGAATACTGAAATAATATCACTAACGTCTCTGGAATCAACAAGATAGTCAGAAAACTCTACCCTTTTATCCAATTTGGATACAGGGGCAAAACGATAATTTTGAGTCAAAACGGGGTCCACATGTTGGCCACTTTGCACCAAAAAATGTGTCAGGAGTAAAAGTCTATAAATGGAACAAATTACAGGTCAAATAAATCCTAAACAACGATGCGAACTCAATGATATGTCCAATTTTTGGATTCCAGTGAGCTGATCATAAATTTGACCTTCAAGTCAAACCGTGGGGCCCGCGAATAGACGATTTGGTCAACTATCTCAGAATTACACAAAACTTGGGTCACAGGACCAGCGTGATACCATAGATCTCTTGGAACAAGTTTCGTGTTGATCCGACAAACGCACACAAACTAATAGGATAATTTGTAAAGCACTGATATGGAAGAATATTTACGGACACGGGTTGATTCCGATGCGCACACACGTCCAAATCAACTTTTGCGAAAGCCCACACGTCAGAAAATACCATACGCTCCTTTTGGTGCTATTGGTATGTGACGTGATGGCTCATTTTATCGGGACGTACTCCGTATCACATGTTTCTAAGTTCTTGAAGGCTATTTGTATGATTTTAAATTAAATTTTTGCACAGGACTAATGATCAAATATACGTAAATAATAGGTCGTTTCAATCCTGGTTATATTGACTTCATGTTAGAAAAAGAAAATCAAATTTTGGTTGGGCTGATTGGAAGAAAACTGCCTTCAAAAACAGTATGTTGTTTTTAAAAACTGTCAACTCAAATATATCTAAAATAGTAATTTTTTCAATTTTTTTTTTGATAAATTTAAATCAGAAATAGAGTGGTTCAACTGAAACTACTTGAAGACATTAGAAGGTGTTCATGTTGTGGTTCAATCTAAACAAATTGATCAAAATTCGGTCTCGCATATAGGAAAAAATTGGGTTTAAGATATGGGTACCTGGCTATGGTTGTTGTGGGTCGCGCGCGGCTCCGGGTTGGTTCAGTGGTGGTCGTCCGACGATCGGCGGTTGGTGAGGACGACGGAGAGGTCGACGATGGCGAGAAGAGGGGCTGGGACAGTAGCTCATTGGTTAGGGTTTTCATTAGCATATATATATATATATAAATATATATATATATATATATATAAATATATATATAGCTGAATAGGGCGCTCGAGGCGGGTCGTGATCCGCTGGGGGGGGACTTTTGTTATTGCTGCTGTTGCTTAGTTGTTTAGGTTATTATTATTTTCTTTTTTTTCTTTTTTTCTTATTCCTTTGTCTTATTATTATATATACACATATATATTTTCTTAATTAATTAATTATTTTATTTTATTTTTATTATTACTATTATTACTAGTATTATTCCTAGGAAAAAAATTATTATTATTATTATTATTTATATCTTTATTATTATTATTATTCACGAAAGCTATTATTACGTATTTTTAAAATTTAACATCTAATATATTATTAATCTACTACTAGGCTACCCTCATGTACTTCCATACGTATAAATCCAAGTATTTATATTTTATTTATTAATTAAAAAATTTACGGTGGCTATATTCTAACCTACTTAAAGAAATTTTGTCAAAATTAAAACTATGGCATGGTAGAAAATAAAAATATTATGCGGTAGAAAGAACAAAGTAATACTCTTCGAACAGATGCGAAAAATGTTTGCACATGTCATCCTTGCACTCCCAAGTGGATTCTCCTGGCGAATGAGGTCTTCATTCCACATGAACCAAAGGAATAGACTGATTCTTCAACACCTTCCCTCGGCGATCAAAAATTTCCACGGGTTGCTCTTGGTATGACAAGCTCGGGCCAATGGTGATCTTGGGTTGAGTACTTGACTGTTGTCTGCCATATATCGCCTTAGTTACGACACATAGAATATATTATGCACTCCCTCAAGTGAAGGTGCTAGTGCCAGTCGATACGCAACTTCTCCAACTTGCTCTAACACGTCAAATGGTCCAATATACCTTGGACTCAATTTTCTGCATCCCCCAAAGCGAATAGTGCCTCTAGTTGGCGATATCCTCAAGAAGACATGATCGCCTTCCTTGAACTCCAAAGGACGATGATAAATATCTGTCCACTGCTTCTTTCTGTCTTGCGCGGCTCGCAAGTGCCCCTGTATCCTCATTACCTTCTCCACAGTGATGACAACCAACTCTTGCCCCAAGATCTAATGTTCTCCCACGTCGCTCCAATACACGGGTGACCTACACTTCCTTCCAAACAAAGCTTCAAATAGAGCCATCTGTATGCTTTCTTAGTAGCTATTGCTATAGAAAAACTTTACAAGATGTAGGTGGTCCTCCCATGATCCTCCAAAATCTAACATGCATGCCTGGAACATGTCCTCCAGCGTTTGAATAGTACGTTCCGACTGCCCGTCTGTCTGCGGATGATAAGACATACTGAACTTCAAATGAGTCCCAAGACTCTCCTGCATGCTCCTCCAAAAGTGAGATATAAAATACGAGTCCCTGTTTGATTTAATGCTAACCGGAGCACTGTGTAATTCACAATCTGCATTATATATAAGTCAGCCAAAATTTCTATAGACTGGCCAACTCGAAAAGGCAAGAAATGAGCGAATTTGGTGAGTCGATCCACAATCGCCCAAATAGCATCTTGCCCATTTGGACTCTTCGAAAGCCCGTGACGAAGTCTATAGTGATATGCTCCCACTTCTACTCAGGAATTAAAAGTTGTTGCAATAACCCTATTGTCCTCTGGTGTTTATCCTTGACCTGCTGACACACCAAACATTTGGCCATAAAGCGAGCTATCTTCCTATTCATCCTATACCACCAAAAATGCTGTCGCAAGTCGCGGTACATGTTGGTACATCCAGGATGAATATAATATATCGAACTATGAGCCTCTGCCATGAGTTCCTGCCGAAGCTCTCCATTAGGAACATATAGACGATTACCATATCTCAATATCCCATCAGCATGAATTCGCAATCTCGTCTTCTCTCCTGCCTCGGTCCTCTCTCTCAACCTCCTGAACCTAGCATCTGTAGATAAAGTTGCCCTGATCCTCTCTATTAGCGATGACTGCACTTACAAGTTGGCTAGTGTCCCGTCTGATCTGGGTAATACAACATTTATGCCAAGCTCTTGCAGGTCCTCTAGTAACTCCCTCTGCGTCGTCAAGAATAATGTCATAGGCTTACGGCTTAACGCATATGCTCCTATGTTAGCCTTGCCCGGGTGATAATACAACTCTATCTCAAAATCTTTTATCAATTCAACCAGCGTCTTTGTCTCATATTTAGCTCTTTTTGCGTGAAGACATACTTGAGGCTTTTGTGGTTAGTATAGATCTCCACTCGTTTCCCATATAAGTAATATCTCCATAGCTTTAGGAAAAAAATAACGGCTGCAAGCTCCAAGACATGAGTTGGATAATTCTTCTCATGTACTCTCAACTATCTGGATGCATACGCAATCACCTTGCCATGCTGCATCAATACGCATCACAATCTCTTCCCTGATGTGTCACTGTAAATTATGTAACCTCATGATCCTGATGGAATAGTCAACAGTGGTGCTGTGGTCAGTCGCTTTTTCAAATCCTCAAAAGCAGCTTGACACTCATCCGTCCATATGAACTCTCGGTCCTTGCATATCAACCGAGTCATAGGCTCTGCTATCCTTGAGAATTTTTTTATGAACCGTCGGTAATATACCGTAAGTCCAAGCAAAATTCTCACCTTCGATGCTGATGTAGGGACGGGCCATGTCTCAACTGAGATTTTCTCCGAATCTACTGAGATACCATCTCCAGTGACGACTTGCCTAAGGAAAGAGACCTTATTCAAAAAGAACTTACATTTACTGAGTTTTGCAAACAACCGCTCTCTCCTCAAGGTCTCTAAGATAATCTACAGGTGCTTCTCATGCTCCTCGTAGCTCTTCGAATAGATAAGGATGTCATCTATGAAGACAACCACGAACTGGTCCAAATGCTGATGGAAGACTAAATTTATCAAGTCCATAAAGATAGCTGGAGCATTGGTCAATCCAAAGGGCATGACCAGAAACTCGTAGTGTCCATATCTCGTCCTGAATGCGGTCTTCGGAATGTCCTGCTTTCGCACCTTTATCTGGTGATATCTCGATCTCAAGTCTATCTTCAAGAACACCTTGGCTCCACTAAGCTGATCAAACAAGTCATCAATGCATGGCGGAGGGTACTTATTCTTCACAGTCATAACATTCAAGGCTCTGTAGTCAATGCACATACGCATTGACCCATCTTTCTTGGATACAAACAACACTGGAGCTCCCTACGATAATGCACTCGGTCGAATGAAGCATTTCTCCTCTAACTCCTTCAATTGCGCCTTCAGCTCATCCATCTCCTTCTTTGCCAGTCTATAAATATGTGATGCTATAGGTGCTTCTCCTGGGGTTAACTAAATCGAGAATTCTGCCACTCTATTCAGAGGTAGCCTTGACAAATCTTTTGGAAGGACATCTTGGAACTATGAAATGATAAGGTGATAAATGACGTCATCTAATACCATCTGAGCACCATCATGCATCTTATTGGATCCTTGTGCAAACTCTCTGGCTGCCTAGTACTCTAAAAAGGATGCTTCCTCCGTAGCAATCGAAGAAAGCATGATACTTGCTTAACCGGTCCATGCCAAGAACAACATCAAAGTTCGGCATAGGAAAGACTAAGAGTCAAGCCTTCATCTCTCTGCCATGAATTACTACAGAACAAGATCTACAAACATAGCTAACAGGTATAACTCTGTCATGACCCACACCTGATGTAGGGGCACGAGTAGTGAACAACGTCCAGCCTATGCTGCAGCATCGACGGTAGAACAATGTTAGGGTAATCTATTTATCTAACAATCAAGATATACATATGCCACTAATTTAATATGAATACTCAATCATAGATCTATAAGATGGAACAAATCGCACGAATATGATAAAAGAACAGAAGAGTCAAAATATTGCTTAGAAGACAATAATATCCAATGAGTCAAAAAAATACTAATAATATTGCTGGAGATAAATCCAGTACAAAAGAGTCTAACTACTGTACTACAAGTCCTGGGTCATTTGTCTCAGTCGGGATAAGACCCTCCTGAGCCAAGGTCTCTGGCTCTAAGCCAACAACATCCTGAGGCCCGTAGTGAGTGGGGTACCACTCCTCAGTATCATCTGGAAAAAATATATCATGTCATAAAAGGAGCAAAGTACATCTCTAACAACAGTTCTAATAAATAATATAAACTATGTAACAGTAAATAGAGCGATACAAGATACAATATGCAGGTACAAGATATATGCAATAAAGGAATACTGAAAATAAATACAAGAATGAGCAATATAGAAATGAACAAGAAATACTACTACTAAGTGAGCGAGTACCATCTTTAACATATGATCGTCTTGGGAACTTGTACAAGGATAATGGCCTGGTTAATCATACGTGTGGTGCATTATCAACACTCACAAGGAACATGACATGCACAAGGAGGGTATGATCACATATCTACACTAAATACTCTCCTTCCCCGACTGGTATAGTGGATCCAACTATGGTACATTATGACACAAAATTTCACAAGAAGGGCGCTACTCTTCTCATGAACCAATGTCTGTATTTGTACAAGAAGAACAAGAAAATAAGGCTTGCACAAGATACACCAAAAATATCAAGAAATAATATCTCATGACGAGATCTGAATATACGAATCTATGTAACCATCGTGTCAAGAATTCAAGAATATCTACAATAAATACAAGTGACATAAGGATATCATAAATGAGAAACTATCAGAGAATATACTTGCCTAAAATCCGATGAATTATATCAAAGATGTCCGATACGGTGCCTCAAAGACCTAAATAGGGAATATTATATTAATACAAAATTTTGGAATAAAAATAGGTTAAACTAGTCAACTTCTAGGTCAAAAAACTAAGTCAAAATAGTCAAACTAGGTCAACTCTAAGTCAAACTAGTCAAACTTGGTCAAACTAGCTATTTCTAGGTTGTAAGAGTCTATCTCTAGGATATTAGGTCCATACACTATGTAACTAGGCTATACTAGCTATACTAGGATACTAGAAAACCAACAAGATACTGTATCATAAGATACACAATTTATTAGATATGAAAATATCATAATATGTATACAAACAATAATATACAAAACTTCTAACTAAACTAATGCTAAGTGGATACCTTGGCTTTGAACCAAAAGCGGTATCACACCACCTACACTCCCATCTTGATGTGCAAACCCAATA
Organism: Iris macrosiphon; assembly: GCA_036927795.1. NCBI lineage: Eukaryota > Viridiplantae > Streptophyta > Magnoliopsida > Asparagales > Iridaceae > Iris > Iris macrosiphon. The sequence continues at coordinate 114,246,148 of JAYESA010000011.1, forward strand.
ACTTAAGTAAAACCCAATACCTTGACATTATCTTGGTATCTCAAGGTAATTCAATATCTAACTTATAATTACTACCCATACTCCTCATTATACAATAATATGTATTTAAAACTTATAGCAATACTATACTAAACTATATACTAACATACCCCTTCGGATATTCAATACCCATACCCGAGATACCTCACTCTCATTACCTTGGTGTCTCACAAGGTAATCTAGAAATAATACTAACTAATATTAACTAGTGCTTATATATATATATATATATATATATATATATATATATATATATATATATATATATAAAAACTTATAACTTATCAATAAGCTAGAGCATATTGGACTACTGTTGCTGCTGCTGCTGCTTTATGCTTCTGCTTATGCTTCTCTGTTCTGCTTCTGCTATTGCTTCTCTATTTTGCTTCTGCTGCTGCTTCAGGTGCTAATTCTCTTAGCTTTTCTGCTGCTACTTATCATTGCTTTTCTTCACTGTTTTTATTATTTTCTCACTGCTTTTCCATTATTTCTTGTTCCCTCAAGCTCACACACATAAATACATAAATACACACACACACACACACACACACACACACACACACACACACATATATATATATATAATACCATAATACACATATATATATATATATATATATATATATATATATATATATATATATATATATATATATATTACCAAATTAGAGAAGCACATGAACTCCTACTCTCTCATGATCACCAACACATCAATAAGAATTATTGATCATACATATAAATATATATATACATATACATATACATATACATATATCTCATATAATAATTATAATTATAATATCTATAATTAAGACTATTGAATTAATATGCAATTTAACAAACACATGAAGTGCATCGCACCCGTATCACACTATATCTATGATACACTTGTGATACGGCTCCACCACACAACCAAATATATCCTAACGGATATGAGCAAGTCTAAAATTATAATTATGAACAATACGAAGAGCTAGCTGCTCAACTACGTATCCGTGTCAAAATGTGACATGCTCAAACCCCCATGTCGGAAGAAAATCTCCAAATCAATATGTATCTTTAAATTGTAGGGATACAGCCTACACATATCTAATTGTGGATATGATACTAGCCACACACAATCAAACATATATCAATTTGGTCTAAATGACCTATTGACAAACACAAGATGTGTCAATATCAAAATTTCCTAAAAATTGACACAAAATATCACATAACTTTCTCTATAGGACTCATATGAACCTAAATTCCAATTCCTATGGGTAGACTTAGCATATGGGGTGGTTTCTAATATTTAAATTACAAATTTAGAGTCTAATTAGAGGAAAAAAAATGAATTGTACTGATTGGAAGATGGATTCCTAATGAACCCTCCAAATTGAGTGAAAAGAGCTTCCAACTTGTAGATCCTTGCTCCTCCTTGTAGATCCTTGCTTTCTTCTTGTAGATCCTTGCTTTAATAACCTCTAATGATGATTTGGAAAGGAATTAGAAATAATTTTGGGTAGAATTTGATGTGGGTATGAAGAAATTTAGAAGAAAAAAAATTCTAGATCTAGATTTGAAATAAAAATGAAGAGAGAAAAACTTTCTCCCATTTTTAAATATGGCCGGCCATATTACCCCTTCCCCAAGCTACTATAAAATATCTAAAATACCCCTTGGGGCCTCTCATAAAAAAATAATTCAGTAAGGAAGGTTCTATTCTAATTGGTTTAACTTAATTAATCCTCCACCTAATGATTTGGCTTATTATTGGGCTCAATTCTAACTAGAAATAAATATTCGTCCATGGATCTAATCTAAACTAGTTAGGTCCACTAACACAAGTCCAAAATAATATACTAACATCTAACGATAAATAATATAATAAATAAATATACAACATGTATAATATTTAATTAATTATAAAATAATAAAAATACCCTTTCCTAAAAAATATGTTAGTGACAAGTCCTCCCCCAGTAAGAATTCTAACACAACTAGACAAGAGTATAGTAACAATATTGTGCTTAGCAATAAAACTAGAAGATACGAACGAGTGTGTGGCCCCCGTATCAAATAATATCACAGCAAAAAAAGTAGAAACAAGGGTAATACCTACTATAACATTAATCTCCTGCTCTGTGTCATCCATCTCCAAAGCAGAGAGAAAAACTCGCTATGTCAGGAGCGGCAAGACTAAGATGCTCTGGCTGGCGGGACATGGCGGATCAGGTGGAGCTGCTAGATATAGCTTACTTTACACTTTCAGAGATCAGATTAGGCACTTCAATGCTAGAGGAGAATCGAGATGCATTTGACCGACCGCGAGGACTATGTTGAGTGGTATGCGTCAGTGTCCACAGGACCGATCCTAGCATGTCCAAATGTCTGAGGAGATCCCTGTGGCCTGGCCCTCGCAAATTGGTCCTCTAGATTAGATAGCGGTGTTCCTCGCTGGAATTCTCCACCTACTAGAGGTCGAGGTGCTCCTGCGCTCCTGCTCCTGGTGCTCCTGGCCTTGTCATATGCTGAGCTGGCTTCGGTGCTAGAAGTGCTAGCCTCTGCGTCAACGACGGAAGTGCCAAGGCCTGCTACACCGGACAGTCTCTGGCCATATGCTGCCCATAACCATATCTTATACACTGCCCTAGGCGAAGCCGACAATCCCTCATAATGTGTCCGTGCTTCCTATAGTAACTGCAGTGGGACTTCTCCTGAATCTGGTGTGGTCCCGCTCTCTGCTATTGCTGTGGCTGCTGATGTGCCAAAAGGCATCTGATAGGCCCTTCCTGTTGTGTCTTTGCTGGTCTATGCTAAATTATTTACTGATTCCCTTTCTCCTTGCTGATGGCCTCCTGGATCCTGGCCTTTGTCAATAAATCGGCATAAGAGATTTAGAACTATGAGCTGGTATAGTGCTGAAGCTCCTGAGTCAGCCCGTGATGAAATCTCTTAGATTTCTCCAAGTCATTGGGTATCATATCAGCGCCATATCTACTGAGGTGGCTGAACTCCGTATCGTACTTATCGTCCATCTTTTTCCCTTGCTCTAGATGGAGGAACTAATTGTACAATGCATCATTCATGGTGGCCGAAAAGTATTTTTTCTCAAAGTACTCCAAGAACTGCCTCCAAGTCTGGTATGTGCCCAATTGGTGCTCCATTGATTCCCACCAGTGATGAGCATTTTCTTCTAGCTGGATCCTCACGCCTGTTATCCATAAGTCCGAAGGTAACTATGATGCCTCCAATAGCTTCTTAGTACTAGTTATCTAGGTTGTGGTCTCCTCTGGCCTCTCATTGCCTTTATACGGCTTGGGGCCCATCTGTACAAAATCCTTTACTGATCCAACAGGCGCTTGTGGCACTGAAACTAGTGCCTGAGCTGGTGCGGGTACTGGTGCAACCATCCTCTTAAGTGCTACCAGAAATACCTTTCTCATCTCAGCGGCTTCCCGCCTATGCTCTGCCCCTTACTACCTCTGCTCGGTAGCCATTGCGGTGGCTTGCTGCCTTTGTTCCTGTATCACCCTTTGGAAGAATTGGAACAACTGTGTCTGGCTGTCCTGGGGTGCTGGTGGAGCTGGGGAAGCTCCATTAGGCACTACGGACGGAACTGGTGGAACCGAATTGTTAGTCTGTCCATCCGATCCTGGAAGGCGAGGAATCATCGAGGCCTTTCCTGGTGATTGACCGTTGAACCCTGGAGACGTGTTAATCCGATGGTGGTACGTCTGTTATGCAAATTCATCTCTCTGTAAGAGATGGACGAAAGATTAGAAAGAGTACATGAATCAAGCAGAATGCAAGCATTTAAATAGGACGGGTTGGAAGAAAAGTGAGTTATAGACAAGTGTGGATAAGACCCTATTTTCTATTCATATTTACAGGCTTGTTCGATACAGTAACATAACTGAAACAATATATTCTGGACCTGCATGGGCCACCACAAAAATATGTCACATTCCAATACCAAAATATGTAGGACTAGGAATACGTAGCATGCCAACCGTATGTATATGACAAATCCAATGTGTTAGAAAATCATAACACATACATATGCTATAATATGAATAATTATTCACAAGTGGTACATATATTGTCAACACAAGTCACAGACATCTATATCTCATCCATAACACAAGTAAAGGAATATCAAAATATATTACTAAAAGTCTCAAATATGAAGTATCAAGAATAATAGTCAAGTGGGGACAAATCCACTACCAGTCGACTATAGAAAAACTAAAATGATAGAGGAGATCAAAACCCCAATATAAGATAATGTCAAATAAAAGAACAACAACTAAGATATCTATCAGCAATGAGCTATCACTAGTACTCAAAAGGTAAGACCACCTCAACTGAGAATAATGCGTCAGGTCTGGGTCCGTACTCCAATGGATACTCCTCTATACCTGGAAAGGGACTAGGTCCTCAGAGGGACGTAACAAGATACATAGAAGCATGCAAATAAAGTACTAAAAATAAACATCCAAAGGTCGCCTAACCGTCTATGTGAATACACTTTGAGAACAACTTTCCAACACGTGGGCCATCTGGCTAAAATGGGATTAGCATGATTTTTTCAGAGAATCAGGGGCCTAAAAAATATAACGTCTCTCGGACGCCAGAGGCCACATATAAATAATATAATATAAGGGCATCTGACCATGCATCTCCGGTGGAGCGTACGGGTTACAAAAGAAAAAGTATAAAGGAGCCCAAATGCCTTACTTGTTGTTCTCCCTATCCCATGCTCTATTCATGTCATATCCATGACACAATGAGACCTCTAATAACTGCAAAGTCTTCTAACATGCATTACTATTCACAGTTATTTTCTATCCGTCATACGTCCCATACGTACATGTGGCCAGCCCGTCACACAATTTTGTGCCCTATATGAGACTCACACTCGTGTAATAAATATGTCACGGCCAATAAAATGTAAGAATGACTTAACATTATAGGGTGGTCTCGAACTTGGTCAACATACATAGTATAAATAAGTGACAAAAGACGACGCAACCGTCATTGCACCCAAGTTATTCTTAGATGTGCACTTTATATAGCATTTTAAAATATATGAAACTAAACAACAAAAAATATGCATGCAAATAAGGAATGTAAATAATAGTACAATGGCAAGGTATACTTGTCTGGCAAGCAAACTGTGTAATATAAGCATCCAAACGTCAATCACAAGGGATCATGAACCACTGCCTCCGAATGAATATCTTTGGATGCTTAAATAAATATCAGCAATGTCTCCGAAATCAGTAAGATAGTCAAAAAACTCTACCCTTTCATCCAATTTGGATACAGGGGCAAAACAGTAATTTTGGATCAAAACGGGGTCCACATGTGGGCTACTTTGTACTGAAAAATGTGCTAGGAGTAAAAGTCTCTAAATAGGAAAATTATAGGTCAAAAAAATCATAAACGATAATACACACTCAACGGTATGTCCAATTTTTGGATTTCGGTGAGCAAATCACAAATTCGGCCTTCAAGTCAAACCGTAGGACCCACGAATAGGAGGTTTGGTCAACTGTCTCAGAATCGTGCAAAACTTGGGTCACAGGACTAGCGTGATACCACGGATCCGTTGGCCTAATTTTTGTGTCAATTCGACTAGCGCACACAAACTAATAGGATAATTTATAAAATACTAATATTGGAAAACTTTTACGGACACAGGTTGATTCCGAAGCGCACACACGTCCAAATCAACTTTTGCGAAAGCCCACACGTCAGGAAATAAAATACATGCCTTTCGATGCAACTGGTATGTGATGTGGTGGTCCAGTTTGTCGGGACGCACTCCGTATCGCAAGTTTCTAAGTTCTTGAAGGCTATTTTTTGTGATTTTGAATCTAAAATTTTGCAGAGAACTAATGATCAAATATACGCAAATAATAGTTCATTTCAATCCTGGTTATATTGACTTCATGTTAGAAAAAGAAAATCGAATTTTGGTTTGGTTGATTGGGAGAAAATTACCTTCCAAAATAGTATGTTGGTTTCAAAAAACTGTCAATTCACATATATCTAAAACAGTAGTTTTTCGAAAAGTTTTGGATAAATTTAAATCTGAAATAGAGTGGTTCGAATGAAACTACTTGAAGATATTATAAGGTGTTCATGTTGTTGTTCAATTTAAACAATTGGATCAAAATTCGGTCGCGCATGTAGGAAGAAATTGGGTTCGAGATATAGGTACCTGGCTATGGTTGCTGTGGGTCGCGCGCAGCTCCGGTTGGGTTCAACGGTGGTTGTCCGGCGATCGGTGGTGGGTGAGGACGACGGAGAGGTCGACGAAGGCGAGAGGGGGCCTGGGACAGTCGTTCGTTGGTTAAGGTTAGGGTTTTCGTTAGTTTATATATATATATATATATATATATATATATATATATATATATAGCCGAATAGGGGCACTCGAGGCGGGTCGGGTCGGTCGTGATCCACCGGGGGGGGTGGGAGGAACTTTTGTTACTGCTATTGTTGCTTAGTTGTTTTGGGTTTTCTTTTCTTTTCTTATTCCTTTGTCTTATTATTATATATACACATATATATTTTCTTAACTAATTAATTATTTTATTTTATTTTATTTTTATTATTACTATTATTATTATTATCAGTATTATTCCTAGGAAAACAATTATTATTATTATTATTATTATTATTTATATCTTTATTATTATTCAAGAAAGCTATTATTACGTGTTTTTAAAATTTAACATCTAATATATTATTAATCTACTACTAGGCTACCCTCAGTACTTCCATACGTATAAAAACCAAGTATTTATATTTTTATTCTTAATTAGAATTTTTTGGGTGGTTAGAGAAGTTGTCAAGCAGATCAGAGAGAACGCCTCGAAGGGCGAAGGTGATCTTTCATTCACCGTTATTATCACATGCCAAGGGTGACCTGCACTTTCTCCCATATAATACCTCGAAGGGTGCCATTAGAATACTGGACTATTAACTATTGTTGTATGAGAACTCGACTAGGTAAAGGTGATCTTTCCAAGACCCTCCAAAATTTTAAGTACAAACTCTCAATATATCATCCAATATCTGGATGGTTCTTTCTGATTGCCCATATGTTGGTGGATGGTAAGCATTACTGAATCTTAGCTTGGTGCCCAAACTCTGGTGTAAGCTCTTTCAAAAATGTGGAGTGAACCAAGTATGTCGAGCTGATACAGTACTCACTAGGACACCATATTGTCTTACTATTTGCCACAGGTACATCTCTGCCAACTTCTCTGTAGATTATCCTACTCGAAAAGGAAGAAAATGAGCCACTTTCATGAGTCGATCCAACATTTCCCAAACTATATCATGACCAGTCGGGGATCTAGGTAAACCAGTCACAAAGTCCATAGTGATATGCTCATACTTCCACTCCGAAATAGGAAGCGACTGCAGTAATCCTGTTGACCTTCGCTGGTTGGCCTTCACTTGTTGACACACCAAATACCGAAAGACGTATCATGCTATCTCCCTCTTCATCCCGTTTAACCAAAAATATTGCTTGATATATTGATACATCTTGGTACCTCCTAGATGAATCGAGTACTGGAAACTGTGCGCCTCAGTCATAATTTCTTGCTGGATATCTCTGCTTGGTAAACAAAGATGATTTTCGAATCTAAGTGTTCTATTATCGTGTATTGTCACCTTCTTTATTAGACCAAACTTGTATTCTGCCTGAAGCTTCTGAACTTTTGAATCCTCTGCCTGAGCTGCCTTAATCCTCTCAACTAAGGTAGACTATATTTGCAAGCTAGCCAAAATTTCTGCATCCTGTGGAAGTACTATCTCGATACCCATCTCTTGAAGATCCTCCAATATATGTCACTACGATGTCAACATATATGCACTACCTCTCCTGCTAAGAGCATCTGCTACCATATTCGCCTTGCCTGAATGGTACTGAAGTTCCACGTCCTAATCCTTCAATAATTCTAGCCACCTCCTCTGCCTCATGTTCAGGTACTTCTGGGTGAATAAATACTTCAGGCTCTTATGATCTGTAAATATCTCCACCCATTCACCATATAAGTAGTGTATCCAAAGCTTAAGTACAAAAACTATTGCCGCAAACTCTAAATCGTTAGTCGGGTAGTTCTTTTCATGATCTTGGAGCTGCCAAGAAGCATAAGCTATCACTTTTTTATGTTGCATCAATACACACCCCAATCCCTTGCCAGATACATCAAAATATATTATAAACCCTCCATACCCTATTGGAACTATAAGAATCGGTGTCGAAATCAATCTTTTCTTGAACTCCTAAAATATTGTCTGATATTCCGTAGACCAAACAAACTTAGTCTCCTTGCACGTCAAACGGGTTAATATCCTAACAAAGTCTGCTATAAATCTTCTGTAATATTCCGCCAAACCTAGAAAACTGTGCAGCTCTGCTACTATCTTAGGAACTGGCCAACTTGTCATGCCCCAGTCCCAAAATATGTAGTACTAGAAATACGTAAGCATGCCAGCCATATGTATATGGAGACTCCAATATATGGAAACCATACACATACGTACACTGTATTATGAATAATAATTCAAAAGTGGTATATAATTATCACAAGTCACAGGGCATAACTAAATCTCATCCACAGAATTAAATAGAAATAAATAACCAATCTACTATATAACTGCATCTCAATATGAAGTATCAAAGAATGATAGTCGGGTGGAAATAAATCCACTGTCAAACTAGAGTATAAAAGAAACCACATTAGTACATCCAATGAGACTCGAAGAGAAGGCCTCCACGAAAGAGAGAGGTAGCCAGTCCTGATCCGTGCTCCTGCGAATAGTCAAGATCGTCTATACCTGGAAAAGGACCAGGTCCTCAGAAGGACGTAACAAGATACATAAAAGTATGCCAATTGAATACAGTAAAACTGCATAATAGATAGACAATATATAAGTATGCTGTACAAGAAAATCTATATGAAATGCATAATGAGGATAACTTTTCTATGTATGGGCAGGGGTAGGCTACTCTATCTAATCTTACAACTCACACACACGTCAGGGACATCATCAACCGTCATACCGCGAGGGTAGCGACCATCGTGACACCGTCGATCGAAATACCGTGAGGGTAGTGACCAATGCGACACAACTATTGTAGTACGTGCTAGTTACTACAGTTTACCAGAGTGGTTATAGCCCATACGCCTACTGATTATCCTCCTCTCCCATGATACCATGTGTCAAGTGTATGTCAACATATATAATATATAATAATGACTGAAAGAAAATACACATGCAATGAATATATAAAAATATAATAAGCATACAAAGTACTGTAAGCAATTTCGTAAGGTATACTTGCCTCATCTGAAAAAGAATCTAGTCCCAACTCAAGGCGTCGTCCGATCTAATCGTCACATAAATTAAACAAGTTAGGTTACAAAAGTGGGTGAATAAGTTCCTCCATTTTAATATATTTTAATTTGAATAAAATAACCTAAAATAATATTTTAATCTTATTATAATCTAATTTTATTGTTAAACCCTAATTTTGGTCCAAAGAAAGTCAATTTTACGAATTTGTGATCCGTGGCACGCAAATCGAGGCAATTCGTTGACAAAAAAGTCAACCAACTTAAATCCTAGATTTGTGTGTAAAATCTTATAGATTTTAGCGCTATATGAATGCCAAAATCGACGGTTTCATAAAATCATAAGTCGGCAAAGAGTTATGGCCATAAAGGCGCACATATGACAGTTTTTTGTGATTTTCTATTTACATCTACGTTGCACGAATTTTACTGTAGATTAAACTTGCATGTTAAATTCTAAAAAATAATTTTATGGAAGTTCATCATGTCATATTTTTTAAAATTTAAATGGCTCATAATTCTGAGTTCGGGATCTCCCAAAATCTCAAAAACACAAAAATACGTCTGATTTCGGACAGATGGCACTTTTAGAATTTTATGGAAAAATAGGTTCTTAAATTATTAAAATAATTTATATATTCAGAAAACTAACTTTGATATGGTTCTAACAAAAAAAATTGGAATACGTTTGGAGTCCGGAGTTAGGAGATATAGTCTTTTTAAGTCGTCATAACCACTAGAAAACGAGGCTGAATTTATGACGAATTTTGACTATTTTTTGACGAAAAAGAGAGAAATTTGGGGAAAAAAATATGAAGGATGAGGTATTTATAATGGTGGACACTACTTAATTAAATACGACTAGGATTGGCTAATTTGGATGGGATTATGATAAGTTCAAATAAGGATAGGATATGCATGAAGTTGTTTTCCTATTAGGCTCAGGATTTGAATTAATTTAAAATAGAGTTTGAGTTTATCTCAATAATTTATAATCTTTAATAGAATTAAAGATAATAAAAATAATTTATAAATAATCTTATTAATATCTATTAACACTAAATTAGCATCTATCTAATATTAAGACTATATATATCCAAATAAATCCTAAATAATTTTAAAAATCTAAATAAATTTCTTAAAATTCTAAATAAATTAAATAAAAATATAAATATTTTAACCTAAAATAAATATTTGGTAGGAACAATATGCAAGTATGGTCTCATAGTAAATCATGAAAGTCCTAAAAATTTACGTTTCCTATATTTTAATTACCTAAAAAATTCTAAAAAAATTGCCAAAAATCTAAAATAGCCTAAAAATGATTCTAAATAAATAATTATATAAGTAAATATACTAAAAAAAATTATTTTCAAATTAAATAAGAGAATACTCTAAAGTAATTTAATATTTAAAATAATTTATAATAAATATAATAATATAAAATACACACAAAATAATTATTTTGGGTGAGGGAATTTACAATCTACCCGACTTACAAAAATTTCATCCTCGAAATTAAAAATAAAGAATAATTTGTTAAATCTTTCACATTCGTATCTAAGACAAGTCAACCGCAATCTTCTTAAAAATTTAAATGACAAAATCTATTCAAATCCATCATAATCTCTTCAAAATTAAAATAACCACTGTTTAAATCAAAATTTAACCTATCATAATCTCTTCTAGATTTTTAAATAATCAACATCCAAATTTAATTCAAATCTATATTACATCTTCAGGATTTAAATAACCGACATCAAAATTTACATCACGATTTTCAACTATCATAATCTACTATAGATTTTAAACAATTCTAATCAAATCTTATTCCTATATTTCAACTTAAGAATTTTGTACTCTTCAAATTTTAAATTCAATTTCTATTATCAACATTTTAAATAGGTGATCCAACAATAAAAATTTAACTTTTAATTCAAATCATCAAATTATAAAATTTTGAACTCAATCCATCAATGTTCATGTTTAGAGTTCTATTATTTTTTTTCTCAATATTTAAATTATTAATTTAATCTCCAATATTCAAAATTTAAATCATGTGCTCAAATTATAAATATTTGATCTGTAATATCAAAATTTTAAAATTTATTATATAAGGCATTCTTATCTTTAAAGTTAAATCCTCATAATCTAAATCATTCTTCAAAAAAATTCTCAAAATTAAAATGACTTAAATCTATCTATCTAATCTTACTTGATTACAATCTAAATTTTTTTTACCTCAAGTTGACAATGCAACTTCTACCCAACTTAGAATTTATCGATCTATCACATAGGCTATACATTTAAGAAAAACTTTCTCAAATTATTTAACTGTGTTATTCAATCCATAAAATATCTCACATATTTATGCCCTTAATTACAAAAGATAGTCACCAAGTAATGTGATTGGCCTATGGGGTATATCTAGTACTATCCTTATATCAAACTTATACCAAACATTAGCGTTCGTCTTTCCGAAATAGGAAAAGACGAAAAATAATGATAAAGAATTCAAGGAGGAGGTGATAGAATACAAGTACGGGGTTCAAGGCAATTTAAAGAATTCAAAAAGAGAGTTGTCAGGGCAGTTGTGGATTAAAATCTTATTTTGGTAAATTTCTATTTGCATGCTCTTATCAGTACAGTTATGTAACCGATACGATATGCTCGAACATGTCTAGAGGGCAAGTATATTCGTCTAGCAAGCTGAGTCAACTATATCTCAATCCACATAAAGTAGTCATGCGAAGAGCGAACCAAGCACACTAAGGTTGATCAGACCATAATATATTAATTCTGATTTAGACAATGTATTAGTGTGGGCCCCAATAATACATATGTCATGAACAAGCTCGATAAAAGAATAAGCTTGCAAAACTAGGCTATAATAGCAGCATAAGTCGAGGTAGTACAGAAAATATTAGTACGCTTGATTATGATGGAGGAAGGTACAGAATAATTTAAGTTCACCAAGAAGATCGGTGGTGTGCCTCTACAGTTGCCATAATAACTCCTTGTCTAAGTCTATAGTCGACCAAATGGGGTATGGGCCTCTAAATTCTACAGTCTATATAAACACTAACTTCTTATGCAAGTCTATAGTTAGTGTCATTCAATTACACTTCATTAATGGGTGAAAAGAACTGTGTGATACTAGGTTATGAGGCATACTACCAAACTTACAAGAATTTAACTAATAGTGTTATTGAACAATATAGTGTATATACCTAGTACAAGTCATCTTTCTAACCCCTCTCAAGCACGAAAGAAAAGAGAAGATTAACGTTGTGGAAGGATCAAGCAAGATGCAATGCAAGCTATCAAATAAGAGTACGAAATGAAATTAAGGGAGGTGATTAAATAAGTGGATGAGATCCTATACTCTAATCCTATGCGCAGGCTTGCTCGGTACAGGAACGTAACTAAGATAATATGCTCTCGACCTGCATGGGCCACCACAAAAATATGTCACATCCCAGTCCCAAAATACGTAGGACTAGGAATATGTAAGCATGCCAGCCATATGTATATGGAGACTCCAATATATAAAAACCATACACATACGTACGTTGTATTATGAATAATAATTCACAAGTGGTATATAATTATCATAAGTCACAAGGCATAACTAAATCTCATCCACAAAATCAAATAGAAATAAATAACCAATCTACTATATAACTGCATCTCAATATGAAGAATCAAAGAATGATAGTCGGGTGAAAACAAATCTACTGCCAAACTAGAGTATAAAAGAAACCACATAAGTACATCCAATGAGACTCGAATAGAAGGCCTCCTCGAAAGAGAGAGATAGCTAGTCCTGATCCGTGCTCCTGCGAATAGTCAAGATCGTCTATACCTGGAAAGGGACCAGGTCCTCAGAGGGACGTAACAAGATACATAGAAGCATGCCAATTGAATAAAGTAAAACCTGCATAATAGATAGAAAATATATAAGTAGTACAAGACAATCTATATGAACTGCATAATGAGGACAACTTTTTGACGTATGGGTAGGGGTAGGCTACTCTATCTAATCTCATAACTCACACACACGTCAGGGACATCATACCGTCATACCGCGTGGGTAGCGACCATCGTGACACCATCGACCGATATACCGCGAGGGTAGCGACCATCGCAACACAACTACCATAGTGCGTGCTAGTTACTATGGTTTACCAGAGTGGTTATAGCCCATACGCCTACTGATTGTCCTCCTCTCCCATGATACTATGTGTCAAGTGTGTGTCAACATATATAATATATAATAATGATTGAAAAAAAATACACATGCAATAAATATATGAAAATATGATAAGCATGCAAAGTACTGTAAACAATTTGGCAAGGTATAACTTGTCTTCTCTGAAAAAGAATGAAGTCCCAACTCAAGGCGTCGTCCGATCTACCCGTCACATAAATTAAACAAGTTAGGCTACAAAAGTGGATGAATAGGTTCCTCCATTTTAATATATTTTAATTCTAAATAAAATAACCTAAAATAATATTTTAATCTTATTATAATCTAATTTTATTGTTAAACCCTAATTTTGGTCCAAAGAAAGCCAACTTTACGAATTTGTGATCCGTGGCACGCAAATTGAGGCAATCCATTGACCAAAAAGTCAACCAACTCAAATCCTGGATTTTTGTGTAAAATATTATAGATTTTAGTGCTATATGAATGCTGAAATTGACGGTTTTATAAAATCATAAGTCGGTAAAGAGTTATGGCCATAAAGGCACACAAATGACAGTTTTTTATGATTTTCTATTTACGTCTACGTTGCAAGAATTTTGCAGTAGATTAAACTTGCATGTTAAATTCTAGAAAAATAATTTTATGGAAGTTCATCATGTTATCTTTTTGAAAATTCAAACGGCTCATAATTCTGAGTTCGGGATCTCCCGAAATCTCGAAAACACAAAAATACGTCTGATTTTGGACAACTGGCACTTTTTGAATTTTCTGGAAAAATAGGTTCATAAATTATTAAAATAATTATATATTCAAAAACTAACCTTGATATGGTTCTAACAGAAAAAATTGGAACACGTTTAGAGTCTGGAGGTAGGAGATATCGTCTTTTTAAATCGTCATAACTACTAGAAAATGAGGCTAAATTTATGACGAATTTTGACTGTTTTTGAACGAAAAAGAGAGAAATTTGGGAGAAAAAAATATGAAGAATGAGGTATTTATAATGGTGGACACTACTTAATTGAATACGACTAGGATTGGCTAATTTAGATGGGATTATGATAAGTTCAAATAATGATAGGATATGCATGAAGTTGATTTCCTAGTAGGCTCAGGATTTGAATTAATTTAAAATAGTGTTTGAGTTTATCTCAATAATTTATAATATTTAATAGAATTAAAGATAATACTAATAATTTATATATAATCTTATTAATATATATTAACACTAAATTAGCATCTATCTAATATTAAGACTATATATATACAAATAAATCCTAAATAATTTAAAAAATCTAAATAAATTTTTTAAAATTCTAAATAAATTAAATAAAAGTATAATTAAATATTTTAACCTAAAATAAATATTTGGTAGAAATAATCTGCAAGTATGGTCTCATAGTAAATCATGAAAGTCCTAAAAATTTACGTTCCCTATGTTTTAATTACCTAAATAATTCTAGAAAAATCTTTAAAAATCTAAAATAGCCTAAAAATAATTCTAAATAAATATTTACATAAGTAAATATACTAAGAAATTTATTTTCTAATTAACTAAGAGAATACTCTAAAGTAATTCAATATTTAAAATAATCTATAATAAATATAATAATATAAAATACACACAAAATACTTATTTTTGGTGAGGAAACTCGTTCCAAAATGTAAGAGGAAACTCGTTCCAAAATGTAAGTACCTCTAGACCTCTACAAATCTTAAATATAGACTTGTTTGGACCCAATAGAATCGCTAGTCATGGCGGTAAGCTTTATGCTTATGTTATTGTTGATAATTTTTTTAGATACACACGGGTTTATTTTCTTGCAAAAAAATGAAGCATTCTCTAAATTTGTCACTTTTTGCAAAAAGGTTCAAAACAAAAAAGGTTTCATGATTACTCGTATCCGAAGTGATCATGGAGACGAATTTGAAAGTAGTAATTTTAAAAGATTTTACAATAAAAATAGTTTTTCTCATGAATCCTCTTGTCCTAGAACTCCTCAACAAAATGGTGTTGTGGAGCAGAAGAATAGAACTCTTGACGATATGGCTATAGTTATGTTAAATCAGTATGACCTTTCAAAATACTTTTGTGCTGAAGCTGTAAGTACTTCATGCCATGTTTTAAATAGGGTGCTTATTCGACCTATATCGAAAAAAATTCCCTATGAACTTTGGTTTGGTAGAATTCCCACAATTAGTTAATTTAAAGTTTTTGGCTGCAAATATTTTATTCTCAATACCAAAGATAACCAGGAAAGTTTGACTCCAAGGCCGATGGAGGTATTTTTTTAGGTTACGCCGCCAAAAGTAAATCACTCAGAGTATTTAACAAGAACTCATTGACTGTTGAAGAATCAATCAATGTTACATTTGATGAACACAACACTCAAGTACTATACGACAGCGAAGATGAAGGTACTCAACCCGCAACCAACAAGACATCTGAAGATACAAACAGTGTAAGTCATCCAGAAAGTTTGCCAAGGAGACTAAAGTTCTCCATAGATTATCCTGAGGACTTGATAATAGGTGATGTATCGAAAGGTGTAAGTACACATTCCTCAAATAGAGATACCATTGCAAATATTGCTTTTATTTCTCAAATAGAACCTAAAAATTATGTTGAAGCTTTTTCTGATAAATTTTGAATTTCTTCTATGCAAGAGGAACTCAGCCATTTTGAATGTAATCAAGTTTGGAAACTCGTTCCTAAGCCTAATGATTATCTGATCATTGGTACTAAATGGATTTTCAGAAATAAATTAAATAAGGATGGTTCAGTTACACGTAACAAAGCATGTCTCGTAGCTCAAGGTTACAACCAAGAGGAAGGTATTGACTTCGATGAGACCTATGCTCCTGTTGCTAGACTTAAATATATTCGAATGCTTTGTGTTTTTGCTAGTTTTTATAACTTTAAACTTTTTTAAATTGATGTTAAAGGTGATTTTCTAAATAGAGTTATCAAAGAATATGTTTTTGTCAAACAATCCCCTAATTTTGAAGATTTCAAACACCCTGACCACGTATTCAATCTATAAAAGGCTCTATATGGACTCAAACAAGCCCTACGAGCTTGGTATGAACTTCATAGCTTCTTTCTACTTGGAAAAAGTTTTTCAAAAGAAAAAAATTGATACTACCCCTTTTATAAAATCTTCTGCTGAATCTTTTTATTAGTGCAAATATATGTTGATGATATCATATTTGGATCTACTAATGAGATGCTTTGTAATGAGTTTGCTAAGTGTATGCAGAGTGAATTTGAGATGAGCATGATAGGAGAACTGACATTCTTTCTAAAATTGCAAATCAAGCAAGATTCACAAGGAACCTTAATCCATCAGGCTAAGTACACGAAGGATTTGCTCAAAAAATTTGACATGGATAATGCAAATCCTATTAGAACTCCAATGGCAACATCCACTAAGCTTGACCTTGATGAAAACAGTAAAATAACAGACATGCGTAAGTATCGAGGTATGATTGGTAGTTTGTTATATCTAACTGCTAGTCGCCCAGACATTATGTTTGTTGTATGTCTTTCTGCTAGATATCAGGCTAATCCTAAGGAATCACATTTGTGCGCAGTTAAGCATATCTTTAGATACCTAAAAAGAACTTTATCGGCAGGCTTATGGTATCCCAAAACCATGTCCTTTGACCTTGCTGGTTACTCGAATGCTGATTTTGTTGGATACAAAGTCGATCGAAAAAATACCAACGACACATGTCATTTCCTAGGAAAGTCTCTAGTTTTCTGGTTTAGCAAGAAACAAAATTCTGTTGCATTATCAAAACTGAAGCTGAGTATATCGCCGCAGGATATTGTTGTGCTTAAATTTTGTGGATGAAGCAAACCCTAGAAGACTTTAATCTGCACTATAAAAAAATTTCTATTCTCTGTGATAACACTAGCACCATTAATCTCACCAAGAATCCAGTATGCCATTTACGTACTAAGCACATATAAATCTGACAGCATTTTTTTAAGGGATCATCAATTACACAAAGATATTTGTTTGAAATATGTTGACACGGAACATCAATTAGCAGACATCTTTACTAAACATTTAGCTGAAGATCGATTCAACTTTTTTCGTCAAAAATTAGGATTTTTAGATTCTGATAAAATATAAGAATCATAAGATGCTTCAAAAATTTTGTCACATTTTTCAAAAAGTTTTGAAAATTTTCGATACAAGCCGAAAGGTCTCTTCTATCAAAAAGGTGTAAATAACCTTAAGCGACACGATATTTAAGTATCTTCGGACCACTGCTAGCTGGGATTCGCCCCTACAGCTAATCCGAGATGATCTAAAACTCTTAAAAATTGTATGATTTAATTCAGCACTTATTATTCTGTATTTATATCAATTCAAGTAAGGCATAAAATTGATTAAAGTTATATTGAGATTCTAGAAATAAATGTACACAAAATTCGGACCGAACACGGTTAGTTTAATTCTAGAATATGCTATGTCATTAATCTTCTTCCTAATTTAGGTTTCTGTTACTCTATTTATACATCTTTTCTTGACTCATTCATTCAGACCAACAAAAATATCTCCTCCTCCACAAATAAACTTAGTTTTTCTTCCTATATCCTTTCCCAATGGCCCCTAAAAGAAAAATAGATTCCTTTTTTGACTCTCTTTTCTGTTCCATTATGCCAACACATAGGAGAATTCGACGGTTTTACTTTTTGAAGCCTCAACATTTTAAATAATTGGTTTAGTGACTTCTCTAAGAGACACATATGTCTTGGACATCCTATTAATCTTTCCTCCCAGCATAATGACTATCTACCTATTCTTCAAAAACTTTAACTTGAAGAACTTGTTACGACCCGTACCAATATTTACACCAATGCTATTCAAATATTATACTGTAACTTAATATATGAACATAACACTATTTTATCTAGAGTTCGTGGCATTCCAATTGAATTCGATGTGGACGACTTGGGTAAAATCTTACGCATTCCCGCTGATGGACAAACCCTAGTCAATACCAGCAAGTTCAATTCGACCATGACTTAACTCTAGACTCTTTCAAAAATATTATTTGTCATCCTCTTGAATGTCCACCTGAAAATTTTTACGCTAGATATTTGAATGGTCACTTCTTTGAAATGTATCATATTATCTTTTCTCAACCTTTCTACCTAAGAAGACTTACTTTGATGAGATCTCTTATCTAAAAATGTTAGCTTTATACCACTTGCATTCTGGCATTAACTACAATATTTCTAGACCATCTTATCTCAAATGGTTCAATATCGCAAGAAAGTGCGTCCACTACTCTATGCCATGTACTTTCCAACCATTTTCAGCTACTTCGACATTCCATTGGATACTTGTCCATATCTTGAGGAACCTTTATCCCTCAATAGAGTTCAGAGAATTGAGCCATCTATGCTTCTACCATATAACTCATCATCAAACTCTAACACACATCCTGCTGATTTTGTCCCTCCTGTTGATGAACAACCGCAAACCATAGAGTCTATTTTCAATCTGTTGCGTGATCACTTCCATAAAGAAGATATATGCTATAGTGCATCTGATCATCGCCAAACTCTTCAGACTCGGGCTCATGGAAATACTTTGATAGACATCTAGTACACCCTATCAAAGCACCCAGCCAAACTTTTTTTAATTTTTCAGAATCCAAATCAACAAGGTTTTCGCATTGATCACCCCTATGTTCAGAGACATTTGGATCCAACTGATGCCTTTTTTGATCCAAATAGAATAGTTGAACCTGATGATGAAGATGAAGACAATGATAACTAGTTACTCAATGGAAGTTATTCTACTATGATGTTTTTATTACACATTTTTTTTGTATATTTTATTTTCAATGAATAAAGTTTAAATAAAAGCTATTTTTTTGTTATTTGTCATTATATGTTATCATGTACACACTTTACTCTCTTATTTTCTTGTTATCTCACCAATTTTGGGTGAGCATGCCATTTCGATCAAATGACAACGGGAAAGAAAGATATACATGATACTAGCATATAAGATGGTACTTGATAGACGTTGCCTTTAGCATGTCAACTGCTCCACAGTTACAGGAGAGCCTTATATATCAAAGACTTGCAGTATCATTCATAGTTTGTCAATTATCAAAATGGAGGAGATTGTTGGCCCATCCAGTCTCAGTCAACTTAATTTTGATAGTTAACTAAATCATGCATTGATATGTCCCTATCTGAAGCCTCAACACTGCTATTACATACCATCTGTATTGCGTCTATTCAAATATAATCTTTTATTTATTTGAGTCTAGGATCGATGTAAGCTGAGTCGCACTAGCAAATCAAAGTACCTATACCCAGATACCCAGTCCACTCAAATAAAATATTGAACCTATCCACTAAATCATGCTACATTCATTATCAAAGTCTACCATACTTAGAAATCGAACTCAGGCCGAATTTATGCCGAACTTGGACCAAATTCGATTACCCTTTTGGTATAAAATCAATATAGTAGTAATATCCCTGATTTTATGGCCCAACGTTTGGAAATTTGAATTAAACTCCATCCAAATTTTGGCCAAATTCTATTTTCTAACACACTGTAAATAGGATTGGATTTCTACATTCCTACTCACTCATTTTCTCTCAATTATTCTATCCTATCATGAGAAAACATCTGAGCCTTAACTTTTCTATCTCCAAGAGCAACTCCCTAGCCTTTCTAGTGCCAAGTGCGGTCTCGGTCTAGAAGTCTACAGAGTTGTAAAGAGCTTGGCTCCATCAGTTTCTCTCTCTCTCTAGCTGTGAAGTTATGAGACTTTGGATCAAACCTCATGGTGTAAAGAAGTGGCAAGCCTTCAGATTAAAGCTTGTGATTCACTATCGGTGATTATAGTGGATAAAACTTTGAACTTGAGTTCTCCGGACTGGACTTGTCCTCTCAGAGGAAAACCATTATACATCTTGGTGTTTGCATTTGTTCTCTCTCTAATTTACTGCTTTAGTTTACTGTCTTTATATACACTGTTAATTAGCAATTGCGTTCATTCTGATAATCTTAAATTAGGTAGATTATTCCGCTGCACTCTATTTATCCCCCTAGTGTTGCTTTAACGTCCTTCAGGTGTATGTGTGTGCGTGGGTGGGTTAACTCTGTACCAAGGTTGATACTAGAGTGTGAAGAGATCTAGGTTAGACAACACATAGAACTTGGGTATTTCCAAACCAGTGGGTATATGTATAATATCAATATGTATCTAGGTAGAGTGGGTATTCAGAATTAAGGTGGGTAACCAGGTATATTTTGGAAGTGCATATTTGGGTATCAAGTACAATGGCCAGATGTAAGGTCAAGAGATAATATGTTGGTGTCCAAGTTGTATTCTAGTTGTAGGTGTATCATTGGCAAGATAATGAGTTAGTGAGTTAATGTTGGCAGTTTATCCCTACAGTAGAGAAATGCTATGCTTGATGCACAAGCACTGTATGGATGTCCAGATGAACCTCTACTGAGGGGGAGTGTGTCAAGTGCATACTGTATTTTGATAAGGAGGGAGTTATAGCAGTGGGTAATGTGATTACCTGGGCATCTGGGGTTTGAGCATATGAGAATCAGTTAGGGGGAGCCTGTGTATACAAGTGTGATTGAAGGGTAAGTAACTGGTGCATGGATGTGGGGGTCTTGATTGTTAGGTGGTGTGCATTTAAGTATTTGATGCAGTAGGTTAAGGGGATACCTTAATGTATCTATACAAAATGATACATGAAAGTAGCAGATATGTTGATGGCTGCAAGTGCATTAGCAAGGGAGTATTAGTAAGGGTATTGGTATCTAAATGTTAGAAAGGGGATGTTTTTGTTTAGGTTGAGGTAAAGTTGAGTACTGAGGTAAGTATATATATAGTTAATATGAAAACTAGTAAAGGTTAGGGTAATTTAGTATGTATGACCCATAGTTACTTAATATAAGTGTAATTGACCCAGTTAACTTAGTGCTAGCTAGTATAAGACTTATATCGACTAATTGACCTTGTTATGACCTAGAAAACCTAGAGTAGCAAGGTATTGACCTAGTTAACCTAGTATGGACATAGAAATGGTCTAACAATACCACCCTTGGCTAGTTAACATGATTAGTATCTCATATCACTGTTTAACACTTATATTCAATATTTAGGACTCTTGGACTCTTGTTCAGGCTAATTTGGTATTCATTGCTCTGGACCTCAGGCGAGTACATTCTCTGATAGTTTTCATTATTTGATGCTTTCTATGATTCTGGTTTATAGTATTATTTTACCTTATTCCTCGACACTTTGGATACACGGATTTGTATTATCTAGATTCACTCTTTGTGATACGTATATTATACTTGTCTAGCCTCTACTTCTGGACTCACTAGTAGCATCACATCAGGACTCACCTACTGGCATCACTTATTTTATCTGGCTGGACTCATATTTGATTTGTGTATCGAGATTTGATTTATTTATACTAGTTGGGATAGGAAAATACTCGAGTAGACATGTAAACATTCCCAAAATTTAGAATTACCCCCTCTGGTCTAATTTGGAATAATAGCAGTCGCATACCAAGTGTGCTATAGCCGTACTTACCCTCTAGTCGTTTACATGTCAAAAGCGTTATTTCAAAACACACTAATATAGTTACATTCTTGCTGGCTTCACATTACACTTGCCGAACTCTCATCATATCTGTTTTGTTTAGTTCTTCATTATTTACAATCATTATTGCCTTGCTCTCTGGTTTACCATATTTACCTTCATTGCTCTTTAGATAGAGGTTATTTTATTTCATTCTCTAATTTATTCTCTTTCCTGCTCATCAAGTATTATGACCGTTTAGAGGACTGGTTTCCCGTCTTCTATGGAGTCGAGGAGGGAATAGCAACCTTGGATACTGATACTCATGAGTGATTACTGTCACTACCACATTTCCAGATGAGGGCATTTGTGTAAATTCACTATTTTGAATAATTATGTGTTTAATAAATCTGCTGAGTTTTTAAAACTATTTATTTGTTGTTGGTTGTGTTGGTTTAGGTCAAACCCTAGAAGTCAGTATGGCTAACCCTAGTTGAAAACCCAATTATAGTGAAACCCTAGAATTCAAAATTTAGGTTTGGACCTCAAACCCTAAAATGACTAAACCCTAGTTAATTAGGTTCTTCATGACCTAGCTGGGGGGGGGGGTTTAACCTAAAAACTATGCATTGAAACCCTAGAACCTAGTTTAATATAAAAGGGAACCCTTTTTTCCTTTATGAAGAAAGAAAACCCTAGCCTCCATTAAAAAACCACTTCCCCACCCCAAATTCAAAATCAAACCCTAGGATTCCATCTTCCATCTCCAAAGCAAAGGGAAAACAAGGATCTGGGGTCAAGAAGCCTTGGGGAAGAAGAACTTTCATAGGGAAACCATCTCCCTATAGGTAAATCCGAATTTTTAATTCTTTTAATTCTGTTTTTCTGATGTTAATGGCCATTAGGAACCCACCCTGATGTTTAAATTTTGATTTTAGGGTTTTGAATTGGGTTTTGGTGACCTACATTGGATTTCCCCCAATTTCGTGAACCCTAACCCTAAAAGTTTACATGTAGATAGATTTCATCTCATGTACTTCGAGTTGAACTCGATTTTAGGGTTTTGATTTGAGGAATTTATGGGTTCTTGTGCAAAATCATTTTTTTTGTACTTTTTGTGTTTGATGAAATGATTGTTAGGGGTTTGCCTATCTATGTATACTAAGTAACTGCATGTTTCGATATACCAATCTGAGTATAGAGATACTTGCATTGGGGGAATAGGTTGTGTGTTCGGGATATGTTCTGTGCTGTGTGCAGTAGGAGTTCTGTGCACATTCGGGTTGAGTATCAGTGTGTATTGACCGTAGGAACAAGGGATAAGGTTCTGTGTAGAGTTGGGTTTGCAGAGTTTTTAGTTCTGTGCACAGTTAGGATTTTACTGAATAGTGTGTATCCTTGAGCAGCAGTGAGAAGTTCTGTGTATGAGAATTCTGTGTCAGTATATGTGTATCTAGGTCACAGAGAGTGTGTACCTGTGTAATTTTCTCAGGGATCTGTGCACTGTGGGTGTGTGCAGTGAATTGGGGGTTAGATACCTGAGAGTGTATCTGTGCACTGTGGGTGTTTCTCAGTATGTGTGTAAGGTATTATGTTCAGTATTTGAACTGTGAACTGTGTGTAGATGGTACCTATGAGTGCAGTGAGGTATCAGTGTGTAGGGGGGGAAGTGAGATCTATGTGTGATTCAGTAGGGAGTAGGTTAGTGTATCAGTAAGTATGAGCAGTTCAGTGTGTGTAGGTGTTAAGGCTTTGTGCAGTTGTGTGAGGGTATCAGAGAATTTCAGTTCCTGTGTCCATGTGTAGCAGTAAGTTATGTGTAGTTCAGTAGCTAGTTAAGTCTGCCTGCGTGAGTGTTTCCTGTGTGAGTATAGGTAACCTATGTAAATCTGTGTGTCTCAGTTAGAAGAAACCTGACACTGTGTAGCTGTGTGTTCCTAGTGTATGTGTATCAGTAGAGGAGAGTGTAACTGTGTGTGGGTAACCTTGTACCAGTGTGAGTAGCAGTGTCTACATATGTGTGTATATATGCCAGTGTGTCAACCTGTATTCTGTGTATGTGCCTGTAGGTGAGTTCCTGTGTAGTTGTGTGAGCAATATCTAGTGTATGTGAATGTTAGTGTATATGTGAGAACTTAAGTGTCTGTGAGTGTAGTTGTGAGTGCTTGTGTTTGGGTTTCCTGTGCAGTCAAGCTTTGTGAGCCTATGTGCCTCAGTGTTAGTTCTAGTGTGTGTGTGCCTGTGTAATTCAACTGAAACCAGTGTGTGCAGATTTGCTTGTGTATCAGTTAGAGAGTGTAGTGTGTAGTGAGGATGCCTATGTGAGCCTATGTGTCTGTGTGTATCAGAGATGGGGAAGAGAGTGTATGAGGCTGGTATGATTAAGTGAACACAGGCAGGGACAGGAGGAGTATAGGAGGTATACAAGTATAGGGGGGTCAGTGAGTTCTCAAATGTATCAGTAACTAGTATTACCTGTGTGTGCTGTGTACCTACTGGGAGAACTAATGTATCAGTAGCTAGTGTTGTCAGTGTGCCTGTGAGTGTTACTTTCAGTGAGTTCATTGAGGTAAAATCTGTGTGTAGGTATTTAAGTATCAGAATGTAACTGTGTCGGTGGGTGTCAGTGTATCAGGAGTGTGTGAGAATGCTCTGAGTGTGTGTGCAACTTGTGTGACTATGTGTAGGTGCAGTCTGAACAACTTCAGACTGTGTAACTGTGAGTGGTTCACTATATCAGTTATCATTCTGTGAAATTGTGTAGTAAGTGTCAGTTCTAGACTAGTGTATTTTGTTATCAGAAATACAGTGCAGGGAAATGCAACAGGGTATATGGGAGACATGAGGCAGTGTGGTAGAGCAGGGTCTCAGGAATTTGGGTTGGTTGGTCTAGTTTTTACTAAATTAGCTAGTTGTATATTGTTAGGAGTACTGGTTTATGAGATATGTATATATACCTGTGTAAGTTATATGTATTGGTAGTATCTAGTATAGCTCCATATTAACCTAGTTAGTAGTAATAGCTAGTACTGTCTTGTATTGTCTAGATTGGCCAGATAAGCCCTAGTAAACCTAGTATAGCCAGAGCCATGACCTAGAAGCCTCATTTCTTAATTAGTTAACATGTTATTTCCTTAATTCAATATCTAACATTTATATTCCACAAATAGGTCATTGTGATCCTACTTTGGACATCGATCCTCACACCTTGCTCAGGACCACAGGCGAGTACATTCTCTGACAGTTTTCATTGTTGATTATTTCTATAATTCAGTTGTATTACATACTTGATTCCGACACTATGGATACACGGGTTAGCACCCTAGATCCCCATCATGAGGAGTCGTGATTGGAATCCATCGTGCTAGCTGGGGGATAGGAAACTATTAGTAGATTATGTGATTATATCCAAACATTTACATGCATCATAGCTCACCCCACTTCTCACGTCGGGTGCGGCCTGACCATTTACATGCTTCATAGCTGTTATATATGATTAGCCTGACCACTACATACATCATAGTTAACCATATGGTTAGCCTGACCTACATGAATCATAGTTAATCATATATAACCAGCCTGATCTAGTCCCAAGCCGATCACATAATAAACTGATATTTCAAACACTTAGCTAGATGTCTATTTTATTCAGATTCACTTGTTCTAGCATTCACTGTTTATTGTTCATTGCTAGATGCCCTATTGCCTATTTCCAGTTCTCCAGTACTTTATATTTCCAGCATTTATTTCTATCTTATATTTCTTACACTGTTTATAGTCTTTGTCAATTTAATGAAATTGCTGTTAGTGCTTGTGCTTCGCTCCAATCCTGACTGGATAACATTTTTCAGAGGACCTGGAGAACTTATGCCCCACTCATTACGGCCCAGGTTCAGAGGAAGATTTCACTCCAGAAACCCCAGAGGAGTTGCCTAGCCTAGAGGAGAATTTACCTGGCTGCACTTAGACTATTTTTTTTACAATTATTGTTTTAGACCAAGACTGAGTTGTATTTATTATTTTGTGACTTTGTGAGGTCATCTAGACCCAGGATTTGAGTTGGATTTATTGTGGTTGGTTTATTAGAACTCTTTTCTATTCCTATCGTGCCATTATTTCTTATAGCTTGTGATTGAGTATATTATAGAACTGTGGATTTTTATCATTGTCCTCCGTACGGAGTTGAGACTTTTGACAGGATAAATTTTATGTTGAGACCTAGACAGCGTTCTACCGCCGATGCTGCGGCATAGGCTGGACGTACCCACGACTCATGCCCAAATTTCAGGTGCGGGTCGTGACACGTTTTAGTGGTAGCCCATGCAGGTCGAGTCCTAGATTCGCATTAGAGCGATATCGTAGTGGTGCTCGCTTAGAGTATTACTACGAGCCTGTTTTAGGAAATAGGAAATTAGGCCGAGAATATGCTCAATCACAATTAGGAAATTTCTGATTCTTATAATACTGCTCTTAATGATTACTTCTTTTAGAAATTTACTGTCCTCCCTTGATGATATCGTATCTATTACCTTAATCAATTCCTTTCGCGCTGTCCTCAGGATGCCATCGAGGACCAGATCGCAGGATCAGCAGCAGCCTCCGAGGCAGATCCAGCAGGCTTGTCACTTCTGTAAGAAGCCAGGTCACCTTTGGAAGAGCTGTAGGATGAGGCGAGGACTTTGTTTGTACTGTGGCACTGCGGAACATCAAGTGAGGGGTTGTCTTTGAGCTCCTTATCTTCCCGACCAGTGCGCAGATCCAAATCAAAGAAGTCCAGTTAAGCCACATGTGGGACCGCAGATGGCTCATCATCAGCAGCACCAGACACCAGTTCGAGGACACATCCAGCAGCAACAGCCACAGAGACAGACTCAGCCCACTATCCAGTGTGTGTATTGTAGGAAGATGGGACATACCAGGGACATCTGCAGGAAGAGGTTGGGCACATGTCTGTCCTGCGGATCGACGACACATCAGCTGAGGGATTGCCCTACCATATAGACTCGCCCAGGTCAGGGTGGAGCAGCCGCCCAGAGAGGACCAGACAGGGTACCTGCCGTACCAGGAGGCCAACAACAGAGAGGACCTCCACTTCCACCGCAACAGCATTTGCTTAGCACCGGCAGCAAAGAGGTGCACCCCAGGGGCGAGCATACGCCATAGCAGTCGAGGAGGTCGAACCAGCAGGAGACTTGATCACAGGTTCAGTTCTTCTCGATTGTATTCCCGCATTTACCTTATTCGACTCTGGCGCTTTCCATAGTTTTGTGTCTGTATCTTATGCACTTCGACATCATTTAGAGACAGAACCACTAGCTAGGATTTGCAAGATCAAGACTGGTGGAGATATTATCCTAGTCCGTGATTACTGCAAGGATCGAAGGGTATTAGTAGGAGGCCGAGAGTTGAGCGTGAGCTTACTCGTCATGCCACTCCCGGGGTACGATATTGTACTCGGAATGGACTGGTTGAGTAGGCATCATGCTACTATAGATTGTTATAGAGGCAGAGTATTATTTTGACCACCAGGAGAGCCGGAGTTCGAGGTCGCCAGAGGAGCAGCGGAGCAGAGCAGGATGCTCAATCACAATTATTGAGAGATTCCTGGGACGACCCTTGAGAATCTCATTATGAATTCTAATTTAATTCCTTTCCTCTTGTTTTCGTCTGTTCTTGCTTGTTGATATTGAGTTTGATTCTTGTTGATCAGTTGTTAAATTTAATTCTTGGTATCGTTGTTGAGTGGATTTTTATATCAAGATGAATTTTACAGGCTAAAATTTACGGTATTATCTGATGACATATATTGATGAGGACAGTGAGAAAGGTAAAACGTCTACTTTGGTTATGGAACCTAGAGTTTATCGCAGCCATACTAGTTGTCGTGACGAGAACGTAGGAACCTGACTAGGATGTACATACTGTAGTTATGAAACTTAGAGTCTCTCGCAGCCATACCCGTTGGCGTGGCGAGGATTCTAGATGACATGATTATAGGGTTGCATACCTTAGTTACGGAACCTGTCGTTTATCGCACCTATGCTTACTGGCGTGGCGAGGATTCTGAGTGTCATGATTTCAGACAGACGTGTATGATTATCAGGTTGTATCTTAAATTGGTCCTTAAAGTATCATCTCAACACTTATCAATTTCTGTTGTTACAGGACTTTTTCCATCGTTTCTTTTGTTTGCTAGCAGTAGTATATCCTTCATCAAATCCAGTTCTTCACCATGGGGAGCTCCGGTATTGTTCATACCGAAGAAGGACGGCACGGTGCGCATGTGCATTAATTATAGAGCTTTGAACAACCTCACTATCAAGAACAAATACCCGCTGCCGAGGATAGATGATCTTTTCGATCAGTTGAGCGGGGCGAGGGTGTTTTCAAAGATAGATTTGAGGTCAGGCTATCACCAGGTGAAGGTGAAGAGAGAAGACACGCCGAAGACACCCTTTCGGACCAGATACGGCCAGTTTGAGTTTATGGTAATGCCATTTGGTTTAACCAATGCACCGGCAGTATTCATGAACCTGATGAACAAGGTGTTCCACCAGTACCATGACAAGTTCGTAGTGGTGTTCATCGACGATATTCTTGTGTATTCTAAGACCCCGGAGGAGCACGAAGAGCACCTGAGATTGGTCTTAGAGACTCTCAGGAGGGAGAAGCTGTACGGGAAACTCTCTAAGTGTGAATTCTTCCTCGACAAGGTCGAATTTCTTGGGCATGTGGTATTGGGTGATGGAATCTCGGTTAACCCAGAGAAGATCGAGGCAGTGAAGTCGTGGGCTACCCCCAGTTCGGTAGCTGAGATCAGGAGTTTTCTCGGGCTAGCAGGATACTACAGGAGGTTTATATAAGACTTCTCCAGGATTGCAGCGCCAAGGACCAGATTGACTAGAAAGGATGTGGATTTTGTCTGGACGGAGGATTGCCAGGCCGCATTTGATGAGCTGAAGAAGAGGTTGATGACAGCTCCAGTTTTGACGTTGCCAGTAGGGACAGGTGGTTTCACCATCTACAGTGATGCTTCAGGTAAGGGTCTGGGATGTGTTCTTCAGCAGCACGGAAAGGTAATTGCCTATGCTTCCAGGCAGTTACGCCCTCATGAAGAGAACTACCCCACCCACGATTTGGAGTTGCCAGCAGTAATCTTCGCTCTAAAGCTGTGGAAACATTACCTGTACGGAGAGCGTGTGGAGATCTTCACAGATCACAAGATCTTGAAGTACGTGTTCACACAGAAGGAGCTGAACATAAGGCAGAGGAGGTGGTTGGAGTTGATGAAGGACTTCGACATCTTATTGCAGTACCACCCGAGGAAGGCCAACGTAGTCGCCGATGCCTTGAGCAGGTATCCGATGGCTATGTACTTGATGACAGATAGACATTTGTTGGCTGATCTGGAAAGCTTGGAGATTGAGGTGTTAGTTCCCGGTACTGAGATTCAGATGTGGGGATTGCAGATACAGTCCGAGCTGATAGACAAGATCAGAGCTGTGCAGTATGATGATGAGGCTCTGAGGAGTATCAGAGCACAGGTTCAGACAGGATTGTCGGACGACTTTACTATCGCAGATGATGGTTCCTTACGGCACGGCACGAGGATGTGTGTGCCGAGCGGGAAGCTGCGCAAGGAGGTTTTGCAGGAGACACACCGCTCTCAGTACTCGATGCATCCCGGTGCCAACAAGGTGTATCGAGACTTGAGGGAGCACGTATGGTGGTATGGAATGAAGCACGAGGTAGCACGCTTCGTATATCGGTGTCTAGTGTGCCAGCAGGTAAAGGCAGACCGGCAGAGGCCAGGTGGGTTGCTTCAACCTTTACCGATCCTAGAGTGGAAATGGGAGCACGTGACCATGGATTTCGTTTCAGGGCTTCCACGTTCTCCAGAAGGGAAGGACGCGATTTGGGTCATCGTGGACAGGTTGACCAAATCAGCCCATTTCTTACCTTTCAAGGTGGGCACGTCGACAGAGAGGCTAGCAGAGATGTACGTGCGACAGATTGTTAGGCTTCATGGAGTTCCTGTGAGCATCGTCTCGGACTGGGATAGTCGTTTCACTTCCCACTTCTAGAGGAGTCTGCAGGCTAGCTTGGGCACTCAGCTCAAGTTCAGTACCGCATACCACCCCCAGACAGACGGGCAGTCTGAAAGGACTATTCAGACTCTCGAGGATATGCTACGTACTTGTGTTCTAGATCTCGAAGGTTCTTAGGAGGATCATCTGCACCTGGTAGAATTTGCTTACAACAACAGCTACCAGGCCAGCATCGAGATGTCACCATTTGAGGCTCTTTATGGACGGAGGTGTCGTACACCGTTATCTTGGGACGACGTTGGAGAGAGAGCCTTGTTAGGACCAGAAATGGTCGTGGGTGCAGCCGAAAAGGTGAAACTCATCAGAGACAGACTGCGAGTGGCGCAGGACAGACAGCGGCATTGGGCCGACAGCCACCGTAGACCCCTTGAGTTTCAGGTATAGATTGTTATTTTTTTGGTTTGTGTTGTTTGTTTAGACTGCGTGTTGAGACTGTTTTGTTTTAGGTTGGCGATCTAGTATTCCTACGGATTTCTCCGACGCGTGGCACGATTCGTTTTGGTCGAGGCGGGAAGCTTAGCCCGCGCTACATCGGACCCTTTGGTATTCTTGCGAGGGTAGGTGCAGTGGCGTATAGACTGGACTTGCCGCCTGCATTAGAGGGAGTGCATGATGTGTTCCACGTGTCGCAGCTGAGACGGTATGTGGCAGACCCTAGTCACGTACTTGACCACTCGGAGATTGAGGTTGGTCCGACGCTCAGCTACCCCGAGCAGCCCGTAGAGATCTTGGACCGCAGAGAGAAGGTGTTACGGAACCAAACTATTCCTTTGGTCCGTGTTGCATGGAGACATCACTCTCCAGGGGAGTCGACCTGGGAGAGAGAGGACGAAATGCGCGAGCAATACCCGTACCTCTTCTAGACTTGAGGTATTTCCTTTTCTGATTTCATTCTTGTTCTAGTTCAGTCCAATTTCGAGGACAAAATTTCTTTTAGGAGGGTAGACTTGTCACTACCACATTTCCAGATGAGGGCATTTGTGTAAATTCACTATTTTGAATAATTATGTGTTTAATAAATCTGCTGAGTTTTTAAAACTATTTATTTGTTGTTGGTTGTGTTGGTTTAGGTCAAACCCTAGAAGTCAGTATGGCTAACCCTAGTTGAAAACCCAATTATAGTGAAACCCTAGAATTCAAACTTTAGGTTTGGACCTCAAACCCTAAAATAACTAAACCCTAGTTAATTAGGTTCTTCATGACCTAGCTGGGGGGGGGGGGGTTTAACCTAAAAACTATGCATTGAAACTCTAGAACCTAGTTTAATATAAAAGGGAACCCTCTTTTCCTTCATGAAGAAAGGAAACCCTAGCCTCCATTAGAAAAACTACTTCCCCACCCCAAATTCGAAATCAAACCCTAGGATTCCATCTTCCATCTCCAAAGCAAAGGGAAAACAAGGATCTGGGGTCAAGAAGCCTTGGGGAAGAAGAACTTTCATAGGGAAACCATCTCCCTATAGGTAAATCCAAATTTTTAATTCTTTTAATTCTGTTTTTCTGATGTTAATGGCCATTAGGAACCCACCCTGATGTTTAGATTTCGATTTTAGGGTTTTGAATTGGGTTTTGGTGACCTACATTGGATTTCCCCCAATTTCGTGAACCCTAACCCTAAAAGTTTACATGTAGACAGATTTTATCTCATGTACTTCGAGTTGAACTCGATTTTAGGGTTTTGATTTGAGGAATTTATGGGTTCTTGTGCAAAATCATTTTTCTTGTACTTTTTGTGTTTGATGAAATGATTGTTAGGGGTTTGCCTATCTATGTATACTAAGTAACTGCATGTTTCGATATACCAATCTGAGTATAGAGATACTTGCATTGGGGGAATAGGTTGTGTGTTCGGGATATGTTCTGTGCTGTGTGCAGTAGGAGTTCTGTGCACATTCGGGTTGAGTATCAGTGTGTATCGACCATAGGAACAAGGGATAAGGTTCTGTGTAGAGTTGGGTTTGCAGAGTTTTTAGTTCTGTGCACAGTTAGGATTTCACTGAATAGTGTGTATCCTTGAGCAGCAGTGAGAAGTTCTGTGTATGAGAATTCTGTGTCAGTATATGTGTATCTGGGTCACAGAGAGTGTGTACCTGTGTAATTTTCTCAGGGATCTGTGCACTGTGGGTGTGTGCAGTGAATTGGGGGTTAGATACCTGAGAGTGTATCTGTGCACTGTGGGTGTTTCTCAGTATGTGTGTAAGGTATTATGTTCAGTATTTGAACTGTGAACTGTGTATAGATGGTACCTATGAGTGCAGTGAGGTATCAGTGTGCAGGGGGGAAGTGAGATCTGTGTGTGATTCAGTAGGGAGTAGGTTAGTGTATCAGTAAGTATGAGCAGTTCAGTGTGTGTAGGTGTTAAGGCTTTGTGCAGTTGTGTGAGGGTATCAGAGAATTTCAGTTCCTGTGTCCATGTGTAGCAGTAAGTTATGTGTAGTTCAGTAGCTAGTTAAGTCTGCCTGTGT
The DNA here is from genome assembly GCA_036927795.1 of Iris macrosiphon. NCBI lineage: Eukaryota > Viridiplantae > Streptophyta > Magnoliopsida > Asparagales > Iridaceae > Iris > Iris macrosiphon. The sequence continues at coordinate 114,278,932 of JAYESA010000011.1, forward strand.
GAGTGTTTCCTGTGTGAGTATAGGTAACCTATGTAAATCTGTGTGTCTCAGTTAGAAGAAACCTGACACTGTGTAGCTGTGTGTTCCTAGTGTATGTGTATCAGTAGAGGAGAGTGTAACTGTGTGTGGGTAACCTTGTACCAGTGTGAGTAGCAGTGTCTACATATGTGTGTATATGTGCCAGTGTGTCAACCTGTATTCTGTGTATGTGCCTGTAGGTGAGTTCCTGTGTAGTTGTGTGAGCAATATCTAGTGTATGTGAATGTTAGTGTGTATGTGAGAACTTAAGTGTCTGTGAGTGTAGTTGTGAGTGCTTGTGTTTGGGTTTCCTGTGCAGTCAAGCTTTGTGAGCCTATGTGCCTCAGTGTTAGTTCTAGTGTGTGTGTGCCTGTGTAATTCAACTGAAACCAGTGTGTGCAGATTTGCTTGTGTATCAGTTAGAGAGTGTAGTGTGTAGTGAGGATGCCTATGTGAGCCTATGTGTCTGTGTGTATCAGAGATGGGGAAGAGAGTGTGTGAGGCTGGTATGATTAAGTGAACACAGGCAGGGACAGGAGGAGTATAGGAGGTATACAAGTATAGGGGGGTCAGTGAGTTCTCAAATGTATCAGTAACTAGTATTACCTGTGTGTGCTGTGTACCTACTGGGAGAACTAATGTATCAGTAGCTAGTGTTGTCAGTGTGCCTGTGAGTGTTACTTTCAGTGAGTTCATTGAGGTAAAATCTGTGTGTAGGTATTTAAGTATCAGAATGTAACTGTGTGGGTGGGTGTCAGTGTATCAGGAGTGTGTGAGAATGCTCTGAGTGTGTGTGCAACTTGTGTGACTATGTGTAGGTGCAGTCTGAACAACTTCAGACTGTGTAACTGTGAGTGGTTCACTATATCAGTTATCATTCTGTGAAATTGTGTAGTAAGTGTCAGTTCTAGACTATTGTATTTTGTTATCAGAAATACAGTACAGGGAAATGCAACAGGGTATGGGGGCAGACATGAGGCAGTGTGGTAGAGCAGGGTCTCAGGAATTTGGGTTGGTTGGTCTAGTTTTTACTAAATTAGCTAGTTGTATATTGTTAGGAGTACTGGTTTATGAGATATGTATATATACCTGTGTAAGTTATATGTATTGGTAGTAGCTAGTATAGCTCCATATTAACCTAGTTAGTAGTAATAGCTAGTACTGTCTTGTATTGTCTAGATTGGCCAGATAAGCCCTAGTAAACCTAGTATAGCCAGAGCCATGACCTAGAAGCCTCATTTCATAATTAGTTAACATGTTATTTCCTTAATTCAATATCTACCATTTATATTCCACAAATAGGTCATTGTGATCCCACTTTGGACATCGATCCTCACACCTTGCTCAGGACCACAGGCGAGTAAATTCTCTGACAGTTTTCATTATTGATTATTTCTATAATTCAGTTGTATTACATACTTGATTCCGACCCTATGGATACACGGGTTAGCACCCTAGATCCCCATCATGAGGAGTCGTGATTGGAATCCATCGTGCTAGCTGGGGGATGGGGAACTATTAGTAGATTATGTGATCATATCCAAACATTTACATGCATCATAGCTCACCCCACTTCTCACGTCGGGTGCGGCCTGACCATTTACATGCTTCATAGCTGTTATATATGATTAGCCTGACCACTACATACATCATAGTTAACCATATGGTTAGCCTGACCTACATGAATCATAGTTAATCATATATAACCAGCCTGATCTAGTCCCAAGCCGATCACATAATAAACTGATATTTCAAACACTTAGGTAGATGTCTATTTTTTTCAGATTCACTTGTTCTAGCATTCACTGTTTATTGTTCATTGCTAGATGCCCTATTGCCTATTTCCAGTTCTCTAGTACTTTACATTTCCAGCATTTATTTCCATCTTGTATTTCTTACACTGTTTATAGTCTTTGTCAATTTAATGAAACTGCTGTTAGTGCTTGTGCTTCGCTCCAATCCTGACTGGATAACATTTTTCAGAGGACCTGGAGAACTTATGCCCCACTCATTACGGCCCAGGTTCAGAGGGAGATTTCACTCCAGAAACCCCAGAGGAGTTGCCTAGCCTAGAGGAGAATTTACCTGGCTGCACTTAGACTATTTTTTCTGCAATTATTGTTTTAGACCAAGACTGAGTTGTATTTATTATTTTGTGACTTTATGAGGTCATCTAGACCCAGGATTTGAGTTGGATTTATTGTGGTTGGTTTATTAGAACTCTTTTCTATTCCCATCGTGCCATTATTTCTTATAGCTTGTGATTAAGTATATTATAGAACTGAGGATTTTTATCATTGTCCTCCGTACGGAGTTGAGACTTTTGACAGGATATATTTTATGTTGAGACCTAGACAGCGTTCTACCGCCGATGCTGCGGCGTAGGCTGGACGTACCCACGACTCATGTCCAAATTCTGGGTGTGGGCCGTGACAATTACGGAGAGGCTAAGTTACTCTTATAGCAATGTGTTAGATTCAGTATTAGGAATTTTTTTTGGCATGTGTATATATTGGAGACTTTGTTATTGTATTTGAGATTTGGATATTGATATTGTATTTAGAAGTTGTTGATGTTAAGACTTTAAAGTTTAATAGACTTCTTTGTTATCTTATTGTGCTTTAGATTGGGATTGAGTATTGAGTATTATCATTATTATATTATCCTCCATTGGAGTTGAGATCCATGACAGGTGCATTATATCATTATGTGAAATTGATAGCTATAGATAGTTGACCTAGATAGCGTTCTACCGTCGATACTGCGACGTAGGATGGACGTTTTTTACTACTCACACCCTCACACAGGGTGCGGGTCATGACACGAGAACCACCCAAATCTGTAGCAACCGAAAATCCCAACGAGCGCCTATGTGGAAGCTCGGCCTGCTCACGGTTATAGCTGTACGCTCTTAAGAAGGGGCACGTGGCACCCTCCAGCACTATGCGGCCCAACATATGCACGCCCACGATGATAATAAATAGCAGGGTACCACACCAATACAAAGGGCTGGCTGGCTATCTGCGAACCTACACTCAAACGAGAGAAAAGAGCTTTTACATCGGATCCTCCACGGAGTAAAGAGAATTGCTACAATTCTAACCCTCCATCGTTATCCCCTATAAAAAAATTGTACTTAGATTATCTTTTAGGACCTCTCTGTACTTTCTTTTCATTTGTTAATTAAATCAAGTTTTTTTAAAGACTTTCAAATTTAATGTCGAACAAGATGGCGACTCTGTTGGGGACCTCCTTCTTCTCTGATAAGAAGTTGGTGACACAGTCCGATGCGGCCAAGCTTGGCTCAACGCAAAAGATATTGGTAGTTCGCTTCGACCAGCAAGCGTTCGAGGAAATGCTCTCGGAAGAAAGTGCTAGTCCTTTTCCAAGGCTAGCCAAGCCCAAGAAAACTCGTAGGATGCCGTTGTGCCTCGCCCAACTGCGGAGCAGATGCTTCCCGTATCTCACCCTATTGCTGATGATGGTCGTCAGACAAATACCCAGGACATTCACGTTCATGCGGCATCCCCGTCTAACACAGAAATTGCTTGGTACCCAGACTCTGACAGAGGAAAATACTATAATGCCAGATGTTCTGGTGCTGAGGTAGGTACTATGCGACCAATAAGGAGGCCGCATAAGACTAACCATGCGGCACAAGCTCACAGCCGCAGGAAGACGGCCGCATGCAGCCCTGACAGCAACAGACCTTCTATTTTCAACCATATCTCATGCGGCACAGATCCTATACGGCTCACCGAGAATGGCAAAAGCTCAAACTTGGACTCTTTGTATTACGCGCTTGTAGGTACTAAGTCAAAGAAGCCTGGGGCAGTGCGAGCTAATCAGGCTTAAGCAACTGTCTAGTTAGCTGACCGTTAGCAGGAACCATTAACCGTTACACGGGCCCCTGATGGGAATCTATATAAGACCACCTTATGCGTGCAGCCCACAGCAAAAAATGAACAACGTCGGTCTCAAAAGTCTTCTGCTGACGATACGAGGGAAGTTCTTATACGAACCCTAGATCAGAGAGAAAATACAACACCTATGCACCTGTGCGCTCGGTCCTTCTGGGCTATAAAAAGGGTACAAAGGTGGAATAACCCTTTCTTGACTTGCGTAATGTGATTAATCACAAGTGCAAGGCGAGAAAAACAACAATAGATGGTGAAATGGCCTCTCCAGTACATCATTGTGCCAAGATCATTATCAATTGCTGCTGCAATACAGTGGCAACACCCACAAGCAGGCAATCGGCCTTCTAGTGACAGCACTAGAAAGCACCTATCTGACAATAACCCGAAGATCAGGTACAAGTACCAGAGGAGGAGGAGCTTTCCTTCACCTCATGATACTCGACTTGGAGGCTTCCCACCACCAAGGGAGGAAAGAAGTCTGGTACCTCCAGTCCGTCGCTCTCTATCAGTGCATTGCGAAGGCAACTACCAGGAGAACCAGTAGCGGGACCTGCATAGGGTATTTTCCAGAGCACCCACTCGAAGAAGAAGCTCTCAGCCGCTGGAGGTAGTTCTTCCTCAGAGCTATTAGGGGTTGCAAAAACTGGGGGTGGTAATCCCCTGGACCTATATAACAATCCGGTATTCCGAGGAGCTAGCGATTCTCAAGGAACAGACACCGGGGGTAGCCACCCTCACCAAAGAGCAACCTCCTACCTTGGGGGTAGTGTTCCATCAGAGTCCGAACATGATGTAGCACTACTAGCTCTCCCCGATGACTATTTACCGAAAGATTCCGAGGAGAAAAGTGCTATGTCAACCGCCCCTTCCTACTCGCCTCATTAAAGAATGGCACATATGGCAGAGGACGACCACGAAGGCCCCAGTAACCAGCATCGCCTCGAGACCCTCGATGCCATGATGCACACTATAAGGAGTCAATACAAGCCTTGACCCAAGTAGTGCTAGACATCAAGGCGACTGTAGCCTCCCAACCACCAAGGGCCTCAGGACAAGACCTTGGAACTAATGCAGATTCAAATACAACTGCTCTACCCGTTGGTGGCCGTCATGCTCTACCAGGGTCTTCTTCTCCTTCCGCTATAGATGAAGCTAGGGAAGCGATGAGGGAGGTCTGAGAACACCGAGCGCACATAGATTCCATGAGCAATCGGGACTCACTCCGTGATCTTCGAGTACGGCAGCCATATCCGCTAGAATGGAGGGATGTATCATATCCTCCCAAGTACAAACCCTTCAATATTGACACATTTGATGGAAAGTCCTCCTTCCGCCTGTATATTAGCTACTTCGAAACTAAGATGGCGCACCAACCCTGCAATGATGCTATCCTTACTAGGCTCTTGGTCGGGGCATTATTCGGGGTATCCTTCGACTGGTTTTGCAGTCTCCAAGATAACTGTATCTCATCATTAGACGACCTTAAGAGTCTTTTTCTCCAAAGATTCAATGAGGTGGGAAGTGAGATAACTATATCCTCCCTTATGGACGTTTCCTAGGGAGAAAATGAACTAGCACAAAATTATATCGAGCAGTTCCGACAAGCTGTGCTGAGGCTGCCTCTTGGCAACCCTGAGACGACACTGATGGAGATGTGCCGAAGAAACCTACTTTCGACAGTCAGCCTTTGGATGGGTGATAGCCATCTTAAAGACTGGACGACGTTCATTGTAAACATTATCGGCACCTAGAAGTAGGTCAAGGATGCCCGAATCTTGGGCATACAGATCCCTGTTGCTGATGATAGGGGGAGACATCCCACCAACAACAACGGCAACAACAACACCCACGACAAAAAAGGAAAACAGGCCATGGTTGCAATCATAACCAAGAGGCCTAAAAAAATTGACGTAAGCTGCGAAACCATAAGTGACTTACTCTTTCGAGGATGAGGATGGCATGTCCATATCCGACATGGAAATGAAGAAAGAAAAACTTTGGCTCCCCTACGTCAAACGCCAGCCGGAAGTGCCAGACTTAAATAACCTGAAGTATTATCACTTCCACCGCTATATCCACCACCCGACGCAGGACTGCTACCCCTTGAAGTGGTATATCCAGCGTCTGATTGATACAAAAGGTCTCTTCTTGGACTTTGACAATGTTACAGTTGTCGCCAACATGGTATCCCTCCAGTTCGATAACTTTCTCGTAACAGAAGCCCAGGACGGAGTCACACCGATCCCAAGGGCAACAATGAAGGTAGTCAATCTTCCCACAGCTCACGACCAAGCAGCCGAGCTGACACCTCATACTACGCCTCGGGGCGAGATCATGTGGATCCATCCAGATCTTGTCCCAGACTTGACGCAGCAAGTAGCACCTTCTGCCGTTAGGTCTAAAATACGAAAAACCAAGTCATGCCGTATGGTTTCTCCCACCATTGAGGAGGCCTGGGCAGGGGCAACCAGGTTGGGCCTTGCTTACTAGCGAGATTACGAAGCTTCCGACGTTAATGCACCTCTAACTACTATACCTGTCGTGTCTGATCTGGGTCTATCTCAACCCCCACCAGCGGACAAGTCCAAACAAAAAAAAGGATGCTTCGTCAAGCCATTACGTAAGGAAATGGCTCAGGGACTGGAAAAGCTCTACAAATTTGATGTATTGGCTCAATTTGCCAATACACCGACAAAGTTGTCATTATTTGAGCTTCTGTGGCTCTCCAGAAACACTCGGGATGCTCTTAGCGAGGCATTACAAATTATCGACACCTACCTGATGCAGGTAAAACCGTAAGCTAAAGATCCGGCTGCTTGCCCCCAATGCAATAGTATCCTGGAGGCAATATCCAATATCACGTTCTCGCAATATGATATGTTACTAAAAAATAACTGACATGATCGTCACTTGTATTACATAGGGTACGTCGATGTCATTAAGTTGGATATGATATACATCGATCTCGGTTCATCAATTAGCATCATTCCATGGAGTCTGCATCAGACCTTGGGCATCCACTAATGCTGCCATCAATAGCTTCAACGCAGGAAGAAGCTACCCTCTGGGAGCAAGATTCGCCTGAAATGCATGATCGATGACTTGAAGACAAATGTCACTTGCTTCCCTACAATTTCCTGCTGGGACGGCCTTGGATACACCAATACATGATCACGCCATCAACTCTGCACCAATGTCTAAAGTATGTGGACGGATATGGCACGGTCAAGACAGAATTCATAAATGTAGAACCATTTAAAGGGGTCAAGGCCTACTACTTGATTCTATCCTCTACAAGCAAGTCCACCGAGATGAAGGGGGCAGTGATGCTGACGATGAGGCAGAGGCCGGGACTACACCAGATGAACCCTTGAGAGTTCGTCTAAAGGAATATGCTCCTGTCACAACCGCTTCCTTGTCGTGAAACTGAACAGGAAGGCACACGAACCATTGGTCGTCCTCCTTCACAGGTCGAATCGACTATCAAAGGAAGATTCGACACCGTCTACAACATTCGAACCTCTGGTTGTTTGCCTTTATAGGCCGAATCAACTGTAGAGGGAACATCCAGCGTCGTCTACGCCTATGGTCGTTCGCCTTCGAAGATCACCAAGGAAAGCTCCGGTACCTCCTACAAATTTTAAACCCCTAGTGGTAAAACTGTACAGGAATCCACCGAAGCCTTTGCTCGCGCTGGAGGTAACCCTCGAGAAATATGAACTGGAGGAGTGTGTGGCTGCTCATGCTAACGTCCCTTCTCTCGATAATATAATACCTGAAGATAAGTTAACCTATTTTATTAATAAATGGTTATCTTTGAACTACTCCAAACTTGCACTTGTAAGCACCTTATATTCCATGGAGCTCTATCTGGGCCGTCATCTGCAAACTATCATGCCCCGATCTCCCACAGGAATGGGACGTCCCCGCTAGGCATAGCGAATCACCATGCTAGCGCTCACGCGGGCCGATCTTTCTCATCTAGACGTGATATCGTATGAGAACAAGCTGCGCCCGTGCAAGGCCATGATCCAAATAGGCGATAAAATATCGAAGCCACAGAGTTGCTCAGATAGTCCAAATACAGCGAAATAAGAAACGAACAAGCGATTGGTAACAAGTTCACAGAGTCGTCAATAGCGGAAGTATTGTATAACACAAGTATACAAGTAAAATAAGCTCTTTATTGATATTGAAAAAGTGTTACAAGAGACGCTAGGCCGAGATTACAAGTCGCTCAAGCCTCTCCCTCTAAAATGATAAAAGCGTGCCAAGTAGCTACATTTGTGGAATAATACATAATCGATGTTCCAACATTATGTCTTGTATATATGCTTCAGTTCTGGATGCAATGCTCCAAGGCTCCAGAGCGAACTCTATGCCTTAGCATGCACGAAGGGGTTTTCGCACCGAACAAGATTCTCCCGCACCCTACAAACAATCTGGTGGGTTATCAGTACATAGATGCACTGGTGGGGAGGCTTCTCTTCCGCTCAATAAATCTAAACACATTATATAGGTTCCGTGCACCATCTATTAAGTTATTTTTCTATTCTTGCCTTAGGATCAGTTTTATGGCATAAATGAAAAGCCTAACTCATGTGGCAGTACGCCATACGATATAAGAGTAACACAGCAAGGCTTACCAACTTACCATTCATCCTTTCCTGTCTAAGGCAAACAAAGTTAAACCAAGCATGAGCATATATAATAAAATGCAGGGGCAATTGCACAAGCAAACACAAGTGTCATGAGCGATATTCTATTTTAGGTGCACGAGTTACACGGATACTCGGGTTTATTGTAATGGATTGCTCAGGTTATTCAATTTATGTATAGATGTCTTATACTTATAATCGTTCATGTGTTTCATATTATTGGATGTGATGTAATGACTCATACGCTGATTGCCGCTAAGCGATGATGACTTATCTATATGAACATGAGGTCACTGGCTTAGCTATAAAGGATGATGCATAGTCTCGAACGAAGATGAGGCATATCACAAGAGTCATTAGGCGTTACCCATTATTCTGACTAAACATGGTGAGAATACCATAGATCATGGAGTCAGACGGGTTATACAAGTGTAGGATGCACTACCAAGGGCTCAACCACTGAATATATTGTGTCGCCCCAAACTGGAGAGCATCATAGCAATTTGGTCACGCAATACTCATATTCCTCCTAGGACAGTACGATCCCGGTGACCCGATGATCGTCCAAGGAATCCATATTATTACCACGTGCACGAGTTATTCGTGACCATACAAGTCTAGGGTTTCAGATTCATGGGATTCATGACATGACATTTTGATTCTTAATTCTTGTTCTTGTTCAGAACGAGTATGCTCAACGAGCTATGATTCTTACTTTTCTTGACATAATTCTCGTTCAGAGTTAAACTTGACATGGTGCAATCCCCTAGTTCAGAGATGCCTTGGCGACCCAACCGTCCCGGATACTTTCAGGTTCATACTTGCACGAAACAACTATTAGATAACCTTCCGGGAAGAACTAAATGAATGCATGACATAGATAGTGTTACCGGGGTCGTAGCATAAATTATATGACAAGCATTTAAATGAGGCAACGAGTATAAACTATAATGTAAGCATGCAAGCATGCATTTATATGAAACATAAGCATTTACGTTGGCATGTTCTAAGTGTAGTATGAGAAGTACAACCGTACAGGGACATATCGGGCAACATAGTTCTTAGGGACGTGTAGTGTAAACAAGTGAAGCAGTGCACTACGAAGAGTATATGATGATCTACTTAAGACATAGAGGTGTCTTCTTGCATAAGACAAAGGTAGCATGTGATGGTCCAAGTTATAAGCCAAATTTTATATCCATGTTCTAACACAAGCAATACAAGATAGAATTATTCCCTTAGCTAGGTGCGTTGTATTCTTTATTAGCATGCAAGGTGTGATTCACCTAGCGACTAACATGTATCCTAAATATTTTTAAGTGTGCTGGCTAAGCAAAGACAAGTTCATTGTAGCCACCCACCTTAGCGATGATTCGCCTCGGTCGAGCGATACTCCGAGCGAGCCTTTGAAAGTCTAAGTCTGAACTCTTGAAGAGCCAAGTCTGAAATCCTTTGCCTCAAACGAGTCTTCTCACTTAGCGAAGTGGATCGGGTTATTGCACTTATGCCATTTGAATCGGCTGTCCGCTTGAATGCCGTTTGAATCGGCTGTCCACTTGAACGAAATAGGTCATTATATTATACACCACTCAGAAAAAGTCTCGTCCTTGAGACTTTCTGAGCACAAACCATTATATCACACTATCAAATTTATCTCAAGCATAACAATCGGTACCACTAGATCCATTCAAATATAATTTTCTACTCGTTCTTTATACCATGTTGCGTGTATACTGGGTCTGTCTCGTTGAATGACTATATCATTAAATTTAAGCTCTGACTCGGTCTCTACTGTGCCTTAGAGTGAAATATATATAGTTTAACGCAGGTTCCGGTATGATCCATCTTAAATGATGATCTAAGGCTGAGGCAAACTTATTCAAGTCGTTACTCATCCATATGAATCTAACATATTCACTTGCACTAACATTCGAGATCGGCATATCGCGAGTTTGGATCATGCACATATTTAAAGCATCCTTCAAACATATGCATGTCAACCAACTTAGCGATAGCGAAGTCTTCGCACTCGAGTTCAACATATTATTGAGTCTTGGATCATGTACACGTTCAAGGGATCCCTCAAACATATGCATTCTACCAAACATAGCAATAACAAAGTCAGACAAGCTACTTGCAAAAATCTTAAGGGTTCTCGTCTTAAAAATTACAAGGATACTTCCAACAGGGTCAACCAAAATCTAAGTCATTTCCATTCAAACTCAAACCTAGCATTGCACTACCGTTAAGCATGATCTATCTGATTAACCGACTGGCATCCAGGTCCTATTATATATTCCGTTTGTGTTAAACATAGCACACACGTTACCATTTTAAGTCTTATACTAAGTCTTGCTGCCCCAGTTCTATGGCTTGCTCAAGCAATACTCTAAAGTCAGTTACATAAGTTCTTTCACTCGGCACAGGGCCGTCTTCCTAATTACTAGGTTAGCTCACAAGGTCATAGGTACAAGTTCAAGTACACGATTCATCGTGCAATTTTGTCGCACGATGCTCGCCCTAATTCCTAAGGTCAAACTACTGTTCATTTGTATGGGATATTCTACCCAAGCTCGTTTCACTTAGATTTCTAAACATCGAACATAGATCATCCTACTCACATTAACACGTTAGTATGTACAGGGTCTAAATTCGTTCAGTCAAATCCATGATATATCCAAGTTGCATGACAAGCCTAGTAATTAGCATAGTCTATCTCCTTAAGCATGTTTGACATAATCTATTTGTCCATTTCTAGTCTAGACCACCAAGCCATAATTCAATTCTAAATCTTTGATCTCAATCATAACTCCAAGTCATTCAACAAGATTTATGTATCCGTTCATGAAACCATCAAGCATGATTTACTCCAGGTTCTAGACTAACTTATCCTTGAAATACTTTTGATTCACTTAAATTCTCAAACTCGTCTTATCGTGTCGAACCACAAGTCAAGATGATCCATCAGTTGTCACACTCCAGTCTTCCGTAAGTTCAATCATTCTCGTTGGACGTGAGATCACCATGCTAACGCTTCCGCTGGATAATTGCCCTAATTCGGGCGTGACACATGTACGAGCATTGAGTTATGCTTACACAAGACAAGAACGTTATGGTTATTATCAAAATGATCGAGACGCCTTATCATTTTACTTTTCTCCATCCAAGATATATATGTTTATCTACCAAGTCATGTTTGTTCATGCCATGATTATAATTCGTCTAGTAAAATTATCCAACTTCAATGTTACCGTTTGATAAATCCATAGTAAACTTCTGGCATTCCTCAAACAACTAAGTTTTAAATATTCAAGCCAAAGTCTATCCACTTTTGATATGTTCTATTCATCGATTTTATTTGAATAATCATGAAACATGTTTCCGTGAGTTCGATCATTCCCGTCAGACATAAAATTAGCACGACGACGCTTTCGCAGGATAATCGTTCTTGTCTAGGACTGATTTCAAAGGTTATCTTTTTTGAACTAGATTATAAGATCATTCTTCCGAACTCCAGATCAAATCCGTTATCGCTAATCTCTTTCATCGAACCACAATATCCATTCTCGGGTTAATTTCTATCGAGCGACATTCTACTCAAGTTTTAATCCATTCAGTTCAATTTGAAATCGCTCGCACGATCCTCCAAGTTTCCAATAAGTTTCCTTGACCAAGATTTTGATTTCTATTTCCTTGAATCCCTATTCGATATAAGACTTATCACTTGTTCAAGATATTCTCAAATTGTTCAAACCAACTATCTCATGAGACCTATGAATTCGTTTGAATATTTTTAAAATGATCCGTACACCACTCAGGAATCAAGTCACCCAATAAAATTCTCAATTGGTGTTCGTATCACTCGCTAGCATATTCACCAAGTCATTCCTTAGAATTCATGTACAATACCTAAGCATCGCCTGATAAATCTTAGTTTCATATATATTATATTGGTAGTCGTCCAAGTAAACCATATATGATTTTATCTGCCGACACAAAATACCGTTCGATCCATTTCCTAAATTTTAAGATCAATCCACTATATTTGCCTTAGCGATAATCTGATAATATTTCTATCAGTTGCCATTCTATGTCTGACTTATCTTTTTTTGAACGATATCCCAATCTCGCTTACAAACTTGCTCGCACCAAAGGGTCTTGGCCCGTGATACTCAACACAACTTAGCCGAAAGGCTGTGTGCATAGCTAACCGTCCGAACGATATTCTATTTTCTACACTAACTAGATGGAAAATTATGTATAGGTATTCTGGTTCGCACATAACTTACAAATTATAGCATGAGTCTATTCCCATAAAGTCTAACATAGGTCAGCATAAAGGCCTTCATATCACAATTTTGTACAAGCAATCATATCATTCACATACGACTTTTTAAAAATATTTAGACTCGTTGTATGAAATATCCCATCGAGTCAACGAGAGAGAGAGAGTGTATGTACATAACCCACGAACGAGCTTTCAAAACTGAGAAAATTGACACAAAGTCCAAAGGCGTAAAACCATGCTCTGATACCAATATAGCATGGCCCGATCTCCCGCAGGAATCAACCATCCCTGCCAGGCATAGCAAATTACCACGCTAGCACTCTTGCGGGATAATTTTTCCTATCTGGACGTGATGTCGCACGAGTACAAGTTACACCTGTGTAAGGCCATGATCCGAACATGAGGTAAAATATCTAATCCATAAAGTAACATAGATAGTCTGAATACAACAAAATAAGAAACGAACAGAAGATTGGTAACAATTTCACAGAGTCGTCAATAGCGAAAGTATTGTATAACACAAGTATACAAGTAAAACAAGCTCTTTATTGATATTGAACAAGTGTTACAAGCTGCGCTAGGCCGAGATTACAAGTCACTCAAGCCTCTCTCTCTCTGAAATGATAAAAGCATGCCAAGTGGCTATATTTGTTGAATGATATATAGGCGATGTTCCAACATTATGTCTTGTATATGTGCTTCAGTTCAGGATGCAATGTTCCAAGGCTCCAGAGTGAACTCCATGCCTTAGCACGTACGAAGGGGTTTTCGCACCGAATGAGGTTCTCCCGCATCTTACAAGCAATCTGGTGGATTATCAGTACATGAATGCACTGGTGGGGAGGCTTCTCGCCCGCTCAACAAATCCAAACATGTTATTGAGATTTTGTGCACCATCTATTAAGTTATCTTTCTATTTTTGCCTTAGGATCAGTTTTATGGCATAAATAAAAAGCCTAACTCGTATGGCAGTACGTCGTACGATATAAGAGTAACACGATAAGACTTACCAACTTACCATTCATCCTTTTCTGTCTAAGGAAAACCAAGTTAAACCAAGTATGAGCATATATAATAAAATTTAGGGGCAATTGCATAAGCAAACACAAGTATCGTGAGCTAGATTCTGTTTCAGGTATACGAGTTACATGGATACTCGGGTGTATTGTAATAGATTTCTTAGGTTATTCAATTTATGTATAGATTTCTTATACTCCTAATCTTTCAGGTATTTCAGATTACTGGATGCGATGCAATAACTCGTACACAAATTTTTGCTAAGCGAGGATGACTTATCTATATGAATATGAGGTCACTGGCTTAGACATAAAGGATGATGCATAGTCTCAGACGAAGATGAGGTATAGCGCAAGTGTCATTGGGCGTTAACCATCATCCCGACCAAACATAGCGAGACTACCATAGATCATGGAGTCAGACGGGTTATCCAAGTGTAGGATGTACTACCAAGGGCCTGACTACTGAATATAATATGTCGCCCGAAACAGGAGAGCATCCTACCGATTTGGTCATATAATACTCATATTCCTCCTAGGATGGTATGATCCCAGTGCCCCGATGATCGTCCGAGGAAACTATGTCATTACCTCATGCACGAGTTGTCCGTGACCATGCAAGTCTAGGGTTTCAGATTCACAGGATTCATGACATGACATATTGATTCTTGATTCTTGATTCTTGTTTAGAATGAGTATGCTCCACGAGCTATGATTCTTGCTTTACTTGACATAATTCTCATTCAAAGTTAAACTTGACATAGTGTAATCCCTTAGTTCGGAGATTGTCATGCCCCAGTCCCAAAATATATAGAACTAGGCCACGTGGCAATAGCCAACTGTCACGTCTCTGAGGATATCCTAATTTAATGGATCCAACGAAGAGTTCTACGCTGTCCTAAATAACTAACAAGTCCAACATCGATCAACAACAGGTAATCTAATCTCATCCATAATATAAACAACAAGAATATACTAATAATAAATGCTGGAAGATAAACGCCAGTCTCAAAATATCATAGTACAACCAAGAATGTCTGGTGGGGACAACCCACTACTATGACGAAATAAAAGTACTGAAATGATAGATAAAAGAGTAATGACTGGGGCATCGGCTGACTAGATAATGATGCTCCCAATCCTAGGAAGAAGGCCTACCAACTGATCACGAAAACTCTGACTGTAGCACCTCTAGCTCCTTAGCTGTAGCGTATCTAGTCTCCTGTCCTGGGCCGTATACTGTGGGGTAATATGCCTCATCAAAATCTGGAAAGGTACCAGGTCCTCAGAGGGACATAACAAGATACATAGAAACATGCCATATATATATGAATACTGAATAAAGTAATACAATAAAAGGTGTGCTAACCATCTAAGTGAATGCAATATGAGGAAAATATTGGTACGTATGGGTAGGTGTAGGCATATCGTCCATACCGCTCCGAAGAACATAGAAGCTGCATAGTATATCGTCCATATCACTCCAAAGAACATGGAAGCTGAATAATATATCGTCCATATCACTCCGAAAGAACGTGGAAGCTAAATAATGGAGGTCATTGGATCCGTGGATCCTCCGGATACTACGGATTCCAATATATATATCCCATACGCCTACTAATTGTCCTTCCCGCCCAATATAGCCATACAAGTCGAATACTCGACGTGCATACCACGTATCTATATGCCAGTCTCTATAATTAAAATAATCCTGAGTTACGTGCTAACCGTGATGCATGTCACGTGCACCGATAGCTAGTCGAGTACGCGAACCCGCATCCCAATATAAATTTGTCATAGTGAAGCGTGTAAGAGTGTCAGGTCCTCGGAAGATACCAGAGTATCCTCCCAATGGGGTAAGTCTACTAGCAATTAGGTCAAGTACACTAATCATCGACGCATCCGTCGACTGCACCCGAGTCAATCTCGGACACACACAGTCATATGGAATAAAACAATAAGATATCATACAACATATGCAATATTTAATTTAAACAGTAAATATGGCAAGGTGTCTTGCCTGAGTCCTCAAGCTGTGAATGCCAGAAGCCGGTTCCTGCAGTGTCTTCTGGCTGGTCTAGTGACCCTAAATACACAATACAATATAACAAATGCTGACATTAGACACTAAGTAATATATACACACGACTACGACGCTGCTCTTGGGTACTGTCACAAGTTCACGGCTGACCGAATACAGCGTCACATGTGCACGTAGCCAGGGTGTACACGTGTTCTGTCCTTGGTTACCTCGTGCCTTGAGACAATAAATTATCGAGTTATGATTACCAACTATTTCTGATCTGTGCGAATACGTGTCCTTGGTTTCCATGTTCAAACATACTTGGTTTATGTCCAGGTGTTCAGGTGAAATACTAGTCCTTGATGACAGGTCTCATGATTTAGGTAATTGCTAGTTATTAAACAAATTCTTAATATTGCTAATCAATATACCATCACATATATAGTTAGGGTTAAATGAGTTTGTGTCCAAAACTACAATTTTTGACATGATGATACGACGATCATACATGGACACGATACAATGAGGGAGGAGTGTATAGGCGTTTACCTAGTTGACTGGACGAAGGTCTCCTCGCGTTCTGGTCGTCCTCCGGTGAGTGGTGGCGCTTCAGCGTCGGTCGGCAAGCAAGGCAGCCACGACAGCGGCAGCACTACATCAGATGCAACAGCGACAACAGCGGCCTTGGCAGCGACGGGGTGGCTGAGGATGGTGCGGGGGTGGCTATCAGGTCGCGGGGGAAGGTCGGGGTAGGTCTAGAAGTGGTGGTGGGTGGTGGCTGAGGCGGCGGGGGCGCTCGGGGCAGCAGCTAAGGGGTTGAGTTTAATGAAGGATGTTGGTGATGGTGAAGGAGATGGTGGCGACGGTGGATGGAGGTACTGTGCGAAAGGTTGGGGTGGTGGTCTAGCGGCAAGGGGTCGGTCCGATGGATTGGGTGGCAGCCTGAGGCGGTGGCTGGCCGGAAGTAGAGGGAGGGGGTAGCTCGGGTTGAAGAGGGGTCGGCTAGGGTTTGAGGGGGATGATGAATAGTGAGTTTTAGGGTTTTTAATGAGAAGAATTATATATATATGGTGATGGAGTTTGTGGGCTGGCCTCGGGGCTTGGGCCTGTCTGGCCTTGTTGGGGTAGGGCTGGTCCACGTAAAAGAGTGCATGTGGGCTTGGTTAGGTTCTGTTTGAGGTAAAATTGGCCTCAATTTAATTAAATTAATAATTAGTGCAAGGCGTTTATTTAACGAACATTGCGCAACTAAGGTGAGACGCAAATCATGAGTATCTAAAGTTACAATAGACAGATGGGTAGTCTGGCATGTCTAGGAGGTATTTGCGACATTGGGTTGAAGGTAACTACTAGTGTGGCGCTCCAACATTTGCAACAACGGTAAGGTGTATTAAGACGTTTAATTGTTGCATATTAATTCTAATTGACTCTAATCTCCAATTTAATCCTAGTCTTCTCAATTTAATTCAAATTAAAACCTAAACTGGTCGAGGGGGTTTATAATCTACCCTCCTTAGAGCATTTCGTCCTCAAAATTAAAACATACGCATGGTAAGAACTACTGACTGAAATTAAAACTACTATATACCTATGCCTTCGAAGAGATGGGATAGCATTGTCGGATATCCTCCTCACGTTCCCAGGTCGACTCGCCTGGTGCATGATTTCTCTATGCGACGCGGACTAGGGGGATAGTTTGACCTCGCAATACCTTCTCTCTCCTGTCCAGGATCTCAATAGGCTCCTCTTAGTATGATAAACTTGGGCCGTCTGTGATCTCTGAATGGTCAAGTACATGACTCGGATCGGGTATGTACCTCCTCGACTAAGATACATGAAAGACGTCATAGACTCCTTCCAAAGTCTGTGGCAAGGCTAATCTGTAAGCAACCTCTCTGATGCATTCTAATACATCGAATGGTCCGATGTACCTCGGACTCAGCTTTCCTCTGCCTCTAAATCTGATAGTCCCTCGAGTAGGTGAGATCTTTAGAAAAATGTGATCTCCAACCTGGAACTCTAGGGGTCGTCGATGTGCATTTGCCCAATGCTTCTGCCTGTCCTGTGCTGCTCGTAGATGCCCTTGGATCTTCTTCACCTTCTCTACTGTATGAACAACCAACTCTGGGCCAAGAATCGGTCTCTCGCCTATGTCACTCTAACATACTGGGGAATGACACTTTCTTCCATACAACGCTTCATAGGGAGCCATCTGGATGCTCGCTTGATAGCTGTTGTTGTAGGAAAACTAGACCAAATGCAAATGATCCTCCCACGATCCTCCAAAATCAAGCATGCATGCTCTTAACATGTCCTCCAATGTCTAAATGGTGCACTCTGTCTGGCCATCCGTTTGTGGGTGATACGATATGCTAAACTTCAGGCGGGTACCGAGACTCTCTTGCATAATCTGCCAAAAGTAAGATGTAAACCTCGTATCCCTGTCAGACACAATGCTAACTGGCACTCCATGCAGTCACACAATCTCTCTCATGTACATCTCTGCTAAGACCTCTATAGATTGCCCAACTCTGAAAGGTAAAAAGTGGACGGACTTGGTGAGTCTATCTACGATTACCCATACTGTATTGCGACCACTAGGACTCCTCGGAAAGCCCGTAATAAAGTCCATAGTGATGTGCTCCCATTTTCATTTCGATATCGGAAGCGGTCGAAGTAATCATGCAGATCTCTGATGCTCAGCTTTGACTTGCTGACACACCAGGCACTTCATCACAAAGTGGGCTATCTCTCTCTTCATTCCATGCCACCAGTAGTACTGCCTTAAGTCTCTGTACATCTTCGTGCCTCCTGGATGAATAGAATAGGTGGAACTGTGTGCCTCTGTCATCAACTCCAGACGAAGTTCTCCATTTGGAACATAGAGATGATCTCCACATCTCAAGGTTTTGTCTTCATGTATACGCAGTCCTGTCTGTATTCCAGCCTTTGTCCACTGTCTAAGCCTCTGAAATCTGGCATCTGGCGGCAAAGCATCCTTGATCCTCTCCACTAATGTCGATTGCAACTGGAAACTCGACAACTGTTCGTCTATTCCGGGCATAACAACCTCTATACCCATCTGCTCTAAATCTCTCAATAGATGTTGTTGGGTAGTCAAGAAGAATGCCATGGGTCTTCTGCTCAATGCGTCAGCTACTACATCGGCCTTCCTCGGATGGTACTGTAGCTCAATTTCGAAGTCTATCATCACCTCGAGCCAACGTCTCTGTCTCTAGTTCAAATCCTTCTGAGTGTAGACATACTTTAGGCTTTTATGGTCAGTGAATATCTCTACTCTTTCTCCATATAGGTAGTGTCTCTAAAGCTTCAGAGCAAAGATCACTACTGCAAGCTCTAAGTCATGAGTGGGATAGTTCTTCTCATGCACCCTCAACTGCCTAGAGGCATAAGCCATAACCTTTCCATGCTGCATCAAGACACATCCTAATCCTTTCCCGGATGCGTCGCTATAGATCACGAATCCTCCGGGTCCAGAAGGTATGGTCAAGATAGGTGCTGTAGTTAAATGGTTCTTTAGCTCATCGAACGCCTTCTGACACTCCTCTGTCCAAGTGAACTCCTGCTCCTTACGGTTCAAGTGGGTCATCGGCTCTGCGATCTTTGCGAAGTTCTCTACGAACCTCCGGTAATATCCGGCAAGTCCTAGGAAACTCCTCACTTCTGAGACATTGGTAGGGGTTGGCCATGTCTCCACTGATGAAATCTTTGCCGGGTCTACTGAAATACCATCTCCTGAGATGACGTGTCCAAGAAAAGTGACACGATCTAGGAGGAACTCGTACTTGCTTAGATTGTCATAAAGCCTCTCTCTTCTCAGTGTCTCTAACACTAGTCTCAAGTGCTCTTCATGCTTCTCATGGCTCTTCGAATACACCAAGATATCTTCGATAAAGACTACCATGAACTGGTCTAAGTATTGGTGGAAAACTCTGTTCATCAAGTTCATAAATACAGCAGGTGCATTCGTCAGTCCAAAAGGCATCACTAAGAACTCGTAGTAACCATAACGAGTCCTGAATGCTGTCTTTTGAATGTCTTCCCTTCGCACCTTCACTTGATGATAACCCAATCTCAAGTCAATCTTTGTGAGCACCACTGCTCCTGTCAACTGGTCGAACAAATCATAGATTCGCGGCAGGGGGTATTTGTTCTTAATAGTCAAAGCATTAAGGGCTCTGTAATCAATGCACATACGTACTGTTTCATCCTTCTTAGGTACAAACAATACTGATGCTCCCCAGGATGATGCACTAGGACGGATAAATCCCTTGTTCTACAACTCCTCTAATTGAAATTTCAGCTCATCTAGCTCCTTCTTCGCCAATCGATATACATTAGAAGATACCGGTGCTGCTCCGGGTACTAGCTCAATAGTGAACTCCACATCTCTATCTGGTGGTAAGCCTGACAATTTTTTGGGAAAAATATCCTTAAATTCTGCAACTATTGGTGGGGGTACCATCTCCATAGCCATGTAAGTTCCAGCTATCTGTCCTACTCCTCGTTCGACGGTCCCTCGCATGTACTCGAACTCTGGCTGATCTGGCGGTCTAAAGTGACGCTACCCTTCCGGCAGTCCAGTACGGCATTATACTGGCTTAACCAGTCCATGCCTAGCACAACATCAAAGTATGGCATGGGTAATACCAAGAATCGCGCTCTCATCTCTCTACCACATACGACTACCGAACACGTTCTGATAGTGTTGGTAACCGGCACGATACCTCCTCCGGTAAGAATCTTCCAACTTTTAGGTAAGGGAGAAGTAGCTACTCTATGCATTGCTATAAATCTACTAGATATGAACGATAATGTAGCTCCAGAATCAAACAATACAGTTGCAGGTAATGATGCAACTAAAATGGTACCTGTGATAGCTTCTCCTTCTGTTTTCTCCTCAGTAGCTGCTAGTGCAAAGGCCTGTCCGTGCCTCTGTCCTCCGGTCTACTGTCGGGCTTGATCAAACTGTGCCTGCTGTGGGGCCAAGGGTGGTCCCCTCTGAAATCCTCCAGGTGCTGGTGGACGCTGTCCTCCTAGCGGGGGTAGTATCCTCGGAACTGGTATTGTTGGCCTCTGTCTGGTCTGCGATGTTATGTCTCTGCGCTGTGGGCAGTCTCGGGCATGATGCTGGTTTGATCCACAAATCATGCGTACTGATAGTCTCTTTCGACAGTCCCTCTGGAAATGTCCTCTCTTACCACAGTAGTGGCAAGTCGGAAGCTCCCTTTGCTGGTATGGTGCTATCCTCTGTTGGGTCTGTGCTTCTAGACGATAAATCGGTCCTTCTGCTCTGGGTTGGGCTCTGGCTGGTGTAGTCATGCTGGAATATTTTGCTCCTCTGTCGATGGCCTCCTGGATCCTCGCCTCTGTAAGAACCTCCTCATAAGAAATCCTAGCCTGTGTGGTGGTATACCTCTGTAGCTCGAATGTAAGGTCATGATAAAACTCTGGGCCTTCTCTAGGTTATTGGGTATCAGGACGGCACCAAATCTGCTAAGGCGGCTAAACTCTGCGTCATATGCGTCAACAGTCATATTCTCTTGTTCTAGATATAGAAACTGGGAGTACAGGGCATTCCTGAATGTAGCTGAAAAATAATTCGCTTTGAAGTATTCTAAGAACTGTTCCTAAGTCTGGTTCTTGCCTACACTGCGCTAAATAGAATCCCACCAGTGATAGGCATTGCCTTTTATTTGGGCCCTCATTGCGGTCATCCAAAGGTCTGGATGCAGTTGTGAAGCCTCTAGTAGCATCTTCGTGTTGGCAACCCAATCGGAGATCTGCTCTACAGTCTCGTTGCCTGAGAAAGTGTCTGGCCCCATCTGTCGGAACCATCTTACAGTGCCACCTGTCTGAGTTGGTGGGGGTACTGGTGCTAGTGCTGTGACAGGTGTCCTCTCTAGTACTGCCATTAAACTTTGTCTCAATGTCTTTGTCTGATGCCACTGTGCTTGCATCATAGTCTGGAAGAACTGAAGCATCTGTGGCTGTCTATCTGATGGTGGCATCTGGGGTGGATAAGGTGGAGGTGGGGGTAATGGAACCTCTGGTTATGCAGTAGGTGTCTCCTCAGATGTCGGCCTCTCGGTCTGCGGCATCGACGTAGCTCCTGAAGTCTGGCCCTCGAAATGCTGTGTGGGGATCGTCTGGGAAGTCTGTCCCTCGGGCTGTTGTGTAGGATCGCCCTGAGAAGTCTCATGCTAATGTATCAGCGGGGCCTGTTGAACTACCGGGTCCTGTGGTGATGGTTGCCCTCCAATTAGTCCCTGGGGTACTTCCTCTCTTTGGGTGTTGTCGGTTGGCACCATGGTACTGGGTGCTCCTCGTCCACTACGCAAGTTCATCTTGCTACAAGAGATAGGACTTCATTAAAAAAAGTACAAAATCAAACAAACAAGATGCAGACATTCAGAAAAAATACGAAGGAAGTTCAAAAACGTAATCAAAGTGGATGAGACCTAGTAATTTCTATCATATTGCAGGCTCGCTGGGCATGTTACCAAACCTCAACGATAAGGTCTGACCTGCATGGGCCACCACTAAAACTATGTCACGCTCGTCCCAAAATATATGGAACTAGGCCACGTGGCAATAGCCAGCTGTCATGTCTCCGAGGATATCCTAATTTAATGGATCCAACGAAGAGTACTACGCTGTCCTAAATAACTAACAAGTCCAACATCGATCAACAACAGGTAATCTAATCTCATCCACAATATAAACAGCAAGAATGTACTAATAATAAATGCTGAAAGATAAACGCCAGTCTCAAAATATCATAGTAGAACCAAGAATGTCTGGTAGGGACAACCCACTACTATGACGAAATAAAAGTACTGAAATGATAGATAAAAGAGTAATGACTGGGGCATCGGCTGACTAGATAATGATGCTCCCAATCCTAGGCAGAAGGCCTACCAACTGATCATGGAAACTCTGACGGTAGCACCTCTAGCTCCTCAGCTGTAGCGTAACTAGTCTCCTGTCCTGGGTCGTTACTGTGGGGTAATATGCCTCGTCCAAATCTGGAAAGGTACCAGGTCCTCAGAGGGACATAACAAGATACATAGAAATATGCCATATATATGAATACTGAATAAAGTAAATGCAATAAAGGGTGTGCTAACCATCTAAGTGAATGCAATGTGAGGACAATATTGGTACGTATGGGTAGGTATAGGCATATCGTCCATACCGCTCCAAAAAACATAGAAGCTGCATAGTATATCGTCTATATCGCTCCAAAGAATATGGAAGCTGAATAATATATAGTCTATATCGCTCCGAAGAACATGGAAGCAAAATATTGGAGGTCACTAGATCCGTGGCTCCTCCGGATACTACGGATTCCAATGTGTGTATCCCATACGCCTACTAATTGTCCTTCCTGCCCAATGTAGCCATACAAGTCGAATACTCGACGTGCATACCACGTATCTATATGCCAGTCTCTATAATTAAAATAATCCTGAGTTACGTGCTAACCGTGATGCATGTTACACGCACCGATAGCTAGTCAAGTACGCCGACCCGCATCCCAATATAAATTTGTCATAGTGAAGCGTGTAATAGTGTCTGGTCCTCGGAATATACCAGAGTATCCTCCCAATGGGGTGAGTCTGCTAGCAACTAGGTCAAGTACACTAATCATCGATGCATCCGTCGACTACACCCGAGTCAATCTCGGATGCGCACAGTCATATGGAATAAAACAACAAGATATCATACAATATATGCAATATTTAATTTAAACAGTAAATATGGAAAGGTATCTGGCCTGAGTCCTCAAGCTATGAATGCCAGAAGCCGGTTCCTACAGTGTCTCCTGGCTGGTCCAGTGACCCTAAACACACAATACAATATAGCAAATGCTGACATTAGACACTAAGCAATATAGACACACGACTACGATGCTGCTCTTGGGTACTGTCGCAAGTTCACGGCTGACCGAATACAGCGTCACGTGTGAACGTAGCCAGGGTATACACATGTTCTGTCCTCGGTTACCTCGTGCCTTGAGACAATAAATTATCGAGTTATGGTTACCAACTATTTCTGATCTGTGCGAATACATGTCCTTGGTTTCCATGTTCAAACATACTTGGTTTATGTCCAGGTGTTCAGGTGAAATACTAGTCCTTGATGACAGATCTCATGATTTAGGTAATTGCTAGTTATTAAAAAAATTCTAAATATTGCTAATCAATATACCATCACATATATAGTTAGGGTTAAATGAGTTTGTGTCCAAAACTACAATTTTCGACACGATGACACAAAGATCATACATGGACATGATACGATGAGGGAGGAGTATATAGGCGTTTACCTAGTTGACTGGACGAAGGTCTCCTCGCATTCTGGTCATCCTCCGGTGAGTGGTGGTGCTCCGGCGTTGGTCGGCAAGCAAGGCAGCCACGGCAGCGACAGCACTGCAGCAGATGCAACAGCGGCGGCAGCGGCCTTGGCAGCGGCGTGGTGGCTGAGGACGGTATGGGGGTGGCTATCAGGTCGCGAGGGAAGGTCGGGGTAGGTCTGGAAGTGGTGGTGGGAGGTGGTCTAGGCGGCGGGGGCGCTCGGGGCAGCGGCTAAGGGGTCGGGTTTAATGGAGGAAGTTGGTGATGGTGAAGGAGATGGTGGCAACGGTGGATGGAGGTGCTGTACGGGAGGTTGGGGTAGTGGTCCAGCGATGAGGGGTCGGTCCGGTGGCTGGCCGGAAGTAGAGGCAGTGGGTAGCTTGGGTTGAAGAGGGGTCGGCTAGGGTTTGAGGGGGATGATGAATAGTGTGTTTTAGGGTTTTTAATGAGAAGAATTGTATATATATATGGTGATGGAGTTTGTGGGCTGGCCTCGGGGCTTGGGCCTGTCCGGCCTTGTTGGGGTGGGGCTGGTCCACGTGAAAGAGTGCATGTGGGCTTGGTTAGGTTCTGCTTGAGGTAAAATTGGCCTCAATTTAATTAAATTAATAATTAGTGCAAGGCGTTTATTTAACGAACATTCCACAACTAAGGTGAGATGCAAATCACGAGTATCTAAAGTTACAATAGACAGATGGGTAGTCTGGCATGTCTAGGAGGTGTTTGCGACATTGGATTGAAGGTAACTACTTGTGTTGCGCTCCAACATTTGCAACAACGGTAAGGTGTATTAAGACGTTTAATTGTTGCACATTAATTCTAATTGACTCCAATTTAATCCTAGTCTTCTCGATTTAATTCAAATTAAACCCTAAACTGGTCGAGGGGGTTTACAGAGATGCCTTGGCGACACAATGGTCCCGGATACTTTCAGGTGTACAAACTACATTGTAAGCAAGTAAGCAGGCATTTATATGAAATATAAGCATTTATGTTGGCACATTCTAAGGGTAGTACGAGGAGTGCAACCATACATGGACATATCGAGCAACATAGCTCTTAGGGACGTGCAGTATAAAAGAGTGAAGCAGTGTACTACAAAGAGTATATTATGATCTACTCAAGTCATAGCGGTGTCGACTTGCACAAGGCAAAGTTAGCATACGAGGGTCCAAGTTTTAAGCCAAATTTTATTTCCATGTTCTAACACAAGCAATACAAGATGTGATTATTCCCTTATCTAGGTGCGTTGTATTCTTTATTAGCATACAAGGGGTGATTCATCTAGCGACTAGCATGTATCATTAATATTATTAAGTGTACTGCTAAGCAAAGACAAGTTCATCATAGCCACCCACCTTAGCGATGATTCACCTCGGTCGAGTAATACTTCGAGCGAGCCTTTGAAAGTCTAAGTCTGAACTCCTGAAGGTCTAAGCCTGGAATCCTTTGCCTCAAACGAGTTTTCTCGCTGAGAAAAATAGGTCAGGTCATTGTACTTGTGCCATTTGAATTAGCTCTCCGCTTGAATGGAATGGATCGTTACACAAACACAGGTAGCTACCAACTACGTAGTAAACCAGATCCTTTCTAGTCAAGGTTTCTACTTCACGGTTCCAACAAGGAGAAGGGAAGATAAACCCATCATCTTCGGGAGGGTTAAATTCCACTGATCCTTCATCCCGGAGGAAAAAGAGATAGAACCCGACACCGACAAAATTCAACTCTATCGGTTCAGCGGTCAAGCCAAACATATTATCCAGAAGATGGGTTATGATCTTAAAAATAATCGAGATTTAAACTATGACAAGGGCCGACGGCTGCCCCAGCGTCTACCTGCTCTTGCAAACAAGTTCGAGGATTACTACCATAAGACCAAGTATGGATTAGGATACATAAGGCCTCCCATAATCCCTGAAGGTTCAGATAAAGAAGATCAGGTTCACTCCCTGCAATCTTCTGCTTGGGACTCCGACGTCAGTATCGGAGAGATGCTCAAGCAATTATTGTCTGCCAATATGGTGCCAGCTGACCCTGAGAAAGACGACAAAGATCCACATGAACTCCTTGAATTATAACCGTGGACCCAATGCCTAGACGCACTGTCACTACCAAATTTTCTAGGAAAGGGTATTTTAGTAATTTTATATTTAATTAAATATTGTGCATGATAAATAATTATTTATTGTATTATTTAATTATTGTTAGATGTTAGTTATTTAATTTGGACTTATGTTAGTAGACCTAACTAGTTTAGTTTAGACTCATGGACCAATATGAATTAATTGGTTAGAACTTAGCCCATTTAGAAAGCCCATTATTAAGGAGATAAATTAAATTAATTAAACCATTAGACTAGAAGCTTCCTTTCTTAATTATTTCTTCATGAGAGGTCCCAAGGGGTATATTAGACATTTCATAGTAGCTTGAGGGGGGGGATTAGGGGGCGGCCTATATTTAAAGAGGGGGGAAATTCTCTCTCCTCTTTTTATTTCAAAACTAGATCTAGAATTTTTCTCAACCAAATTCCTTCATTTCCACTTCATTTCCCTACCAAATTTCATTCCAATTCCTTCCCAAATCACCATTGGAGGCTAGTGGAGCAAGGGTCTAGAAGGAAGAAGCAAGAATTTATAAAGAGGAGCAAGGATCTACAAGTTTAAGCCAATTTTATCTCAATTGGAGATTTTATTGGGAATCCATCTCCCAATAGGTATAATTCAGTTTTCCCCCTTAATTTAAGTTCTAAATCTGAGATTTAAC
Organism: Iris macrosiphon; assembly: GCA_036927795.1. NCBI lineage: Eukaryota > Viridiplantae > Streptophyta > Magnoliopsida > Asparagales > Iridaceae > Iris > Iris macrosiphon. Next base: position 114,305,999 of record JAYESA010000011.1, read on the forward strand.
CATAGAAAATCAACCCATATGCATAGGCTACCCATAGGATTTGGTTTTGTATTTATAGGAGGCCTATTGAGAAAGTTATGGTACTTTTTGTGTCAATTTTAGGGAAATTCCGAGATTGACAATTATTGTGTATGTCAATTGATCCTATAGATCAATTTGGCATGTGTTTGTGTGTTTGGGGCTAGTGTTATGTCCACAATTGGGGACATGTAGGTCGTATCCCAATAATTTGGTGATACGTGTTATTTTGGGGGTTTTTCCTCCGACATGGGACTTTGTACATGTCATATTTTAACACGGACACGTAGATCTATATTTGACTCTTCGTATTGTTCATAAATAATATATGTGACTTGTTCGTGTCCTTCGGGGTATATTTGGATGTGTGGTGAACTCGTGTCACATGCGTATCCTAGATCTAGGGGGATACGGTGTGATACTCCTTATATGTGTGTGCAATTATATGTAGATCTATTTCTTGTATTCTTAAATCATGGAGTATGTATTTGTATATACATATAGATACTTATATATATATTATGGTATATATAATTATGCTTCTTGTGTCTTAGATCTATGTATTATATATGTACTATATGTATATATGTTGTACTACATATATGTATGTTATTGTTAAATATGTTTAGTATATATACATTCTATATAGTTGTAACTATGTGATACTATATTGTAACTTTGTATTATTGTGTTAGAATATATGTATGGTAGTATGTATATATATATGTATATTTTAAATGGGTATTCATATTTATATATGGATGTTATATGATTATATATACATATACATATATGGATAGTTGTCTATATATATTAATATGTATGTGTGTGCATGTTGCTATATTATATTTTATATATAATAAGAGGGAGGGTGTATGTATAGTTTTTATTGGTATATATATATATATATATATATATATATATATATATATATATATATATATATATATATATATATATAATCCACATAATATATATATATATATATATATATATATATATGTATTATATATATATATTAGATTATATATATTATGGCGACAACAGCTATTGGTGACAGCTGACGTCACCAAAGCAGCAGCCGCTGTAGCAGTAGCAGCAGTAATGGTGACAGTAGCCGATGCTGTCACCAAAATAGAAGCAATGGCGGGAATACTAGCAGCAGTAGCGACAACAGATTGGTGACGGCTGTAAACCATCACCAAAGCAGTAGCGACAGTGGGAACAGTCAGCAACAGCAGCGACAACATTTTTAGCGATGGTCAGAACCGTCACCTAAGGGGCAACGTATCAGAATATCAGGTTTTCAGCACTGTTTTTAGTGACAGTTGGCTGATTATATATATATATACTTATATACTTTTATATATATATATATATATATATATATATATATATATATATATATATTGGTATTTATTATATATGTAAATGTATTCTTAATTGCTAATTTTATTATAGTATATGTATAATATTTAGTATATGTATTATATATATATGGATAGTTAAAATAACAAGGTATTGGGTATTACCTTTAGAAAACCAATGTAATTGGGGATACCCAAGATATTGGATTTGGGTATCAAGTTGTGGATTATTATTGAGATACCAAGTTGGTTCAAAACCACGGTACCTATTTAATGTTGTAATTTTGATTCTATATTATTAATAATTGTTGATATATATTTATTGATGTTACCTTGGATTCACGTATCCGGAGATACGGTATCCTAATTTTGAGATATGGTTTTTACTGCTTAGACTTTAATATCTTGAACCCAATATCCTTGTGTTAGGCTTGTACAATCTATTAATAGGTAGTTGATCATAGTTTGACTATAGTTGATCATAGTTGACTTAGAGTTGACCTAGTTTGACTTTTGACTTAGAATTGACTTTTTGACCCAGAAGTTGACTAGTTTAACTTATTTTCTTCCCGAAACCTTGTATTGATGTTGTATTCCATATCTAGGTCTTCGAGGTACCATATTAGACATCTGTGAGACTATTCATTGGACTTCAGGCGAGTACATTCTCTGATAGTTTCTTATTTATGATATCCTCTATGTTCATTATATCTAGTGTAGATATCCTTGTTCTCTTGACACGATGGTTACACGGATTGATATATCTGGATATCGTCATGAGATGTTATTCCTTGGTATATGGTGTATCTTGTGCAAGCCTTGTTTCATTGATTATCTTGTACATGTACAGACACTGATTCTCGGAAAGACTAGCTATCTTCTTGGGGAATCTCGTGCCATAGCATACCATGGTTGGATCTATTATACCAGTCGAGGGTGGAGAGTATTTTAGTGTAGATATGTGATCATATCCTTCTTGTATCAAGTCTTGCATTGAATAGTATTAATTTCTTGTATCAAGTTCCCAAGCCGATCACATGTTAAAGCTAGTACTCACACACTTAGACATTAGTATTCTTGCTCATTGACATATTGCTCATTATTGTATTTATTCCAGTATTTTCTTATTGTATATATATCTTTTGTATCTATTGTGCATCTTGTATATTCATATCTATTTACTGTTACATAGTTTTTATCATTGATTAGAACTGCTGTTAGAGATGTACTCTGCTCCTTTCCTGACTGAATATATTTTTTCCAGATTATACTGAGGACTGGTACCCTACACATTATGAACCTCAGGATGTTGTGGGTCTAGAGTTTGAGACCCTGGTTCAGGAGGGACTTATCCAAACTGAAACATATGACCCGGGTTTAGTAGCTTCTTAGTATTCTTTGTACTGGATTTGTCTCCATCTTATTTTATTATTTCTTTCAGACTCATTGATGTATTATTTTAGACTCATGAGTTATATTATGACTTTTCTATTCTTCTATCTGATTCGTGCTCATTTCCATCTTAGATCTGTGATTGAGTATATTATCATTGTTGGTGGTTTATTATATTGTTAGATAGATTACCCAAACAGTATTCTACCACCGATTCTGCGGCATAGACTGGGAGTTGTTTCTGACTTATACCCTTATACCTGGTACGGTTCGTGACACGCACAATAGGAGATGCAGATCGAATAACGAGAACCTTCTACCGAGGATGAAGTCGTACAAGTCAATCTGGGCAACGAATCCTTCCCTAAACCTATCTTCATCCGCAAAAGTCTATCCGAAGAAGACCGGGAATCCCTGCTACAGCTTGTCAGGGAATACATTAATGTCTTTTCTTGGATCTATGTCACACCCCAGCCCCAAAATACACGGGACCAGGCCACGTGGCAATAGCCAGCTGACACATCTCCGAGGATATCCCAATTTAATGGATCCTCACAAAGAGTGCTACGCTGTCCTAAATACTAACATGTCCAATATAACTCAACAGCAAGTAATATAATCTCATCCACAATATAAAATAGCAAGAAGTACTAAATAAACTGCTGGAAGATAAACACCAGTCTCAAGATATCATAGTACAACCAATAAAGTCTGGTGGGAACAAACCCACTCCTATGACGGAATAAATGTACTGAAATGATAGATAAAAGAGTAATGACTAGGTCATCGGCTGACTAGATAATGATGCGCCCAATCCTAGGCAGAATGCCTACCAAGTAATTACGGAAGCTCTGACGGTAGCACCTCTAGCTCCTCAGCTGTAGCGTACCTCGTCTCCTGTCCTGGGCCATAAACTGTGGGGTAATATGCCTCGTCCAAATCTGGAAAGATACCAGGCCCTTAGAGGGACGTAACAAGATACATAGAAACATGCCATATAAATAATACTGAATAAAATAAATATAATAAGGGTGTGCTAACCATCTAAATGAATGCAATATGAGGACAATGCTGGTACGTATGGGTTGGTGTAGGCATAATGTCCATACTCCGAAGAGAGTGGCATCAGTACAGTATATCGTCCATAACGCTCTGAAGAACGTGGCATCAGTATAGTATATCGTCCATATCGCTCCGAAGAACGTGGCATCAGTGTAAAGGAAGTCATTGGATCCGAGGTTTCTCCGAAATTATGGCTCCAATGTGTTTACCCCATACGCCTAGTAGTTGTCCTCCCCGCCCAATGTAATACACCAGTCAAATACTCAACGTGCATACCACGTATCTATATGCCAGTCTCTATAAATAAATATCTTGAGTTACGCACTAACCAAGATGCATGTCACACGTACCGATAGCTAGTCGAATACACGGACCTTCATCCCAATATGAATGTCACAGTGAATACGTGTAAGTGTCAGGTTTTGGAAGATATCAACGTATCCTCCTAACTGGGGTGAGTCTGCTAATAACTAGGTCAAGTATACAAATCATCGACGAAACCGTCGATGCACCCGAGTCAATCTCGGACGCACACAGTTATATGAAGTAAAGCAACAAGAATCATACAACATATGCATAATCTAAATTAAATAGTAAATATGGCAAGGTATTTTGCCTGGGTCCTGAAGCTGTGAAAGCAAATAGCCTGCTCCTGCAGCGTCTCCCGGCTGATCCAATGATCCTAAACACACCAATACAATATAACAAATACTGATATCAGACACTAAACATTAAATACACACAACTACAATGCTATACTTGAATACTATCGCAAGTTCACGGCTGCTCGAATACAGCGTCACATGTGCATGTAGCTAGGGTGTACACATGTTCTGTCCTCGGCTAACATATGCCTTGAGACAATAATTACTATGTCTAGGGTTTACGAAGCTTCATTATGTCTAGTACAATTGTTGGTCCTGAAATCCCCATATTCAGCATACTTGGCGATGTCTAAGTTTTATTGATGAATTTCATGTTTCTAACATCAGGTCTTATGATTTAAGGAATGGTTAGTTATTAAAATAATTCTAAATCTTGTTAATCAACATGACATCATATACATAGTTAGGGTTAACTGAGTTTGTGTCCAATACTACAAGTCTTGACACGATGACACAACGATCATAAGTGGATACAATACAAGGAGGGATGAGTCAGGTGTTTACCTAGTTGACAGGACGAGGGTCTCCTCGCTGACGGTCATCCTCCGGCGAGTGGTGGGCTCCGGTGTCGGCCGACGACAGACAATAGCGGCGGCGGCAGCAGCAGTAGTCGCAGCGGATGTAACAGCGGCGGGGGTGACTGACCGGTCGCGGGGAACGGTCGGGGCAGGCCGGGAGTGGTGGTGGGCGGTGACCGAGGCGGCGGGGGCGACGGAAGGTGGTGCAGGGTCGCTCGGGAGCAGCGGCTAAGGGGTCGGGTTGGTTGGGAGGTTGGGATGGTGGTGGTTGGTGCCGGTGTCAGTGGTGGCAGGCGGTGGCCGGTGAAGTCGGTAGTCAGGGGGGGGCTCGAGTTCAAGGGGGAGAACGGCTAGGGTTTTGATGAATAGTAAAAACTAGGATTTCATGTGGGAGTATGTATATTTATAGATGTTGGCTCTCGTGGGCTATCCTTGATATTTGGGCCAGCCAGGGCTCTAGGGTGGGGCTGGTCCATATTTAAGGTATACACGACTTGGTCTAGTCCTATTTTAGGTGAACTTGGCCCCAACTTAATTAAATTACCAATTAATGCGCAAGGCGGTCACTTATGAATATTGTGAAACTAAGGTAAGACGCAATGACGGGTATCTAAGTTTGTACAATGGTTAGAGGGGTAGCCTGGCATGTCTAAGAGATGTTTGTGACCTTGGGTGGAAGATAACTACTGGTGTGGTACTCCATTCTCGAAGCAACGACAAGGTGTATTAGGACAAATAATTATTGCACAATTATTCTAATTATGTCCAATTAAATCTAAGTCTCTCAATTTAACTCGAATTTGGACCCTAAATTGGTCGAGGGGGTTTACAATCTACCCTCCTTAGAGCATTTCGTCCTCGAAATTAAAACATACGTATGGTAAAAACTACAGACTGAATAAAAAAATGCTAATACGTACCTAGTCCTTCGAAAAGGTGGGGATAGCGCTATCTAATATCCTCCTCGCGTTCCCAGGTCGACTCACCTGGTGCGTGATGCCTCCATGCGAGCGAACTAGAGGGATAATCTGACCTCGCAATACCTTCTCGCTTCTGTCCAGGATCTCAACCAGCTCCTCTTGGTACGATAAGCTCGGGACGACTGTGATCTCGGAATGGTCAAGTATATGACTTGGATCCGATATGTACCTCCACAGCTGAGATACATGGAAGACGTCATAGACTTTATCCAAAGTCTGCGACATGGCTAATCTGTAAGCAACCTCTCCGACGCATTCTAACACATCGAATGGTCCGATGTACCTCAGACTCAGCTTTCCTCTGCCTTCGAATCTGATAGTCCCTCGAGTAGGCGAGATCTTTAGGAATACGTGATCTCCAACCTGGAACTCTAAGGGTCATCGATGCACATTTGCCCAATGCTTCTGTCGGTCTTGTGCTGCTCGTAGGTGCCCTTGGATCTTCTTTACCTTCTCTACTGTACGAATAACCAACTCGGGGCCAAGAATCTGTCTCTCCCATATATCACTCCAGTATACTAGAGAACGACACTTTCTTCCATACAATGCTTCATAAGGAGCCATCTGGATACTCGCCTGATAGCTGTTGTTGTAGAAAACTCGACCAAGTACAGATGGTCCTCCCATGATCCTCCGAAATCTAGCATGCACGCTCTTAACATATCTTCCAAGGTCTAAATGGTGTGCTCCGACTGGCCATCTGTCTGGGGGTGATACGCTATGCTAAATTTTAGGCGGGTACCGAGACTCTTTTGCATACTCTGCCAAAAGATGTAAACCTCATATCCCTGTCAGACACGATGCTAACTGGCACTCCATGTAGGTGCAAAATCTCCCTTATGTACATATCTACTAAGACCTCTGTAGATTGCCCCACTCTGAAGGGTAAAAAGTGTGCGGACTTGGTGAGTCTATCCATAATTACCCATACTGCATTGCGACCACTAGGACTCCTCGGAAAGCCCGTAACAAAGTCCATATTGATGTGCTCCCATTTCCACTCCGGTATAGGGAGCGATTGAAGCAATCCTGCTGATCTCTGATGCTCAGCCTTGACTTGCTGACACACCAGATACTTCGCCATAAAGCGTGCTATCTTCCTCTTCATTCCATGCCACCAGTAGTACTGTCTCAAGTCCCTATACATCTTCTTGCCTCCTGGATGGATAGAGTAGGTTGAACTGTGTGCTTATGCCATCAGCTCCTGACGAAACTCTCCATTTGGAACATAGAGACGATCTCCACATCTCAAGGTTCCGTCTTTATGTATACGCAGTCCTGTCTGTAATCCAGCCTCTATCCTCTGTCTAAGCCTCTGAAATCTGGCATCTGTCGGCAAAGCAGCCTTGATTCTCTCCACCAATGTCGATTGCAACTGGAAACTCGACAACTGTTCGTCTACTCTGGGCATAACAACCTCTATACCCATCTGTTCTAGATCTCTCAATAGGTGTTGTTGCGTAGTCAAGAAGAATGCCATAGGTCTTCTGCTCAATGCGTCAGCCACTACGTTGGCCTTTCCCGGGTGATACTGCAGCTCAATCTCGAAGTCTGTCATCACCTCGAGCCAACGTCTCTGTCTTTGATTCAGGTCTTTCTGAGTATAGACGTACTTCAGGCTCTTATGATCAGTGAATATCTCCACTCTCTCTCCATATAAGTAGTGCCTCCAAATCTTCAAGGCAAAGATCACTACAGCAAGCACCAAGTTATGAGTGGGAAAGTTCTTCTCATGTGTCCTCAACTGCCTAAAGGCGTAAGCCACAACCTTCCCATGTTGCATCAAGACACATCCTAATCATTTCCCTGATGCATCGTTATAGATCACGAATCCTCCGGGTCCATAAGGTATGGTCAAGATAGGTGCTGTAGTCAACCGTTTCTTCAGCTCATCGAATGCATTCTGACACTCCTCTGTCCAAGTGAACTCCTGCTCCTTGCGGGTCAAGCGGGTCATCGGCTCTGTAATCTTTACGAAGTTCTCCACGAACCTCCGGTAATACCCGACAAGTCCTAGAAAACTCCTCACCTCTGAGATATTGGTAGGGGTTGGCCATGTCTCTACTGATGAAATCTTTGCCGGATCCATTGAAATACCCTCTCCTGAGATGACGTGTCCAAGGAAAGTGACACGATCCAAAAGAAACTCACACTTGCTCAGCTTGGCATAAAGCCTCTCTCTCCTTAGTGTCTCTAACACTAGTCTCAAGTGCTCTTCGTGCTCCTCGTGGCTCTTCGAATACACCAAAATGTCGTCGATGAAAACTACCATGAACTGGTCTAAGTATTGGTGGAATACTATGTTCATCAAGTTCATAAATACAACAGGCGTATTCGTCAGTCCAAAAGGCATCACTAAGAACTCGTAGTGACCATAATGAGTCATGAATGCTATCTTTTGAATGTCTTCTCTTCGCACCTTCACTTGATGATAACCCGATCTTAAGTCTATCTTTGTGAACACTACTGCTCCTATCAACTGGTCGAATAAATCGTCAATCCGCGGCAGGGGGTACTTGTTCTTGATAGTTAAAGCATTAAGGGCTCTGTAATCAATGCACATACGTACTGTGCCATCCTTCTTGGGTACAAACAACACTGGTGCTCCCCATGGTGATGCACTAGGACGGATAAATCCCTTGCTCTGCAACTCCTCTAATTATAGCTTTAGCTCATCTAACTCCTTCTTCGCCAATCGGTACACATTAGAAGATACCGGTGCTGCTCTGGGTACTAGCTCAATGGTGAACTCTACGTCTCTATCTGGTGGTAAGCCTGACAGCTCTTCGGGGAAAACATCCTCGAATTCTGCAATTGTTGGCGGGGGTACAATCTTCATAGCCATATAAGTTCCATCTGTCTATCCTACTCCTTGTTCGATGGTCCCTCGCATGTACTCGAACTCCGGCTGATCCGGCGATCTAAAAGTGATGCTACCCTTCCGACAGTTCAGTACGGCATTATACTGGCTTAACCAGTCCATGTCTAACACAACATTAAAGTATGACATAGACAATACCAAGAATCGCGCTCTCATCTCTCTACCACATACAATTACTAAGCACGTTCTGATAGTGTTGGTAACCGGTACGATACCTCCTCCGGTAAGAATCTTCCAACTCTTAGGTAAGGGGGAAGTAGCTACTCTATGCATTGCTACAAATTTACTAGATATAAACGATAATGTAGCTCCAGAATCAAACAATGTAGTCGAAGGTAATGATGCAACTAAATTGGTACCTGTGATTGCTTCTCCTTCTGTTTCCTCCTCAGTAGCTGCTAATGCAAAGGCCTATCCCTGTCTCTGTCCTCTGGTCTGCTGTCGAGCTCGCTCGAACTGTGCCTGCTGTGGGGCCAAGGGTGGTCCCCTCTGAAATCCTTCGGGGGCTGGTGGACGTTATCCTCCGGGTGGGGGTAGTATCCTCGAAACTGGTGCTGCTGGCCTCTGTCCGGTCTGCGGTGCTGTCTCCCTGCGCTGTGGGCAATCTCTAACAAGGTGCTGGCTCGCTCCACAAATCATGCATGTCCCCAGTCTCTTTCGGCAGTCCTTCTCGAAGTGGCCTCTCTTACCGCAGAAGTGGCAAGTCGGAAGTTCCTGGTTTGGGTATGGTGCTATCCTTTGTTGTGTCTGCGCTCCGGGACGACAAATGGGTCCTCCTGCTCTGGGCTGGACTCTGGCTGGCGTGGTCGTGCTGGAACGTCTAGCTCCTCTGACAATGGCCTCCTGGATCCTCGCCTCTGCAAGAACCTCCTCGTATGAGATCCTCGCCTGTGCGGTGGTGTACCTCTGTAGCTCGAAGGTGAGGCCGTGATGGAATCTCTGAGCCTTCTCTAGATCATTGGGTATCAAGACGGTACCAAATCTGCTAAGGCGGCTGAACTCTGCGTCATAGGCGTCAACAGTAATATTTCCCTGCTCTAGATGTAGGAATTGGGAGTACAGGGCATTTCTGACTGTAGTTGGGAAATACTTCGCATTGAAGTACTCTAAGAACTGTTCCTAAGTCTGGTTCTTGCCTACACTATGCTCAATAGAATCCTACCAGTGATGGGCGTTGCCTTTTAGTTGGGCCCTCACGGCGGTCATCCAAAGGTCTGGGTGCAGTTGTGAGGCCTCTAGTAACATCTCTGTATTGGCGACCCAATCGGAGATCTGCTCTGCAGTCTCATTGCCCGAGAAAGTATCTGGTCCCATCTGTCGGAACCATCTTACAGTGCCACCTATCTGGGCTGGTGTAGGTGCTGGCACTGGTGTTGTGACAGGTGTCCTCTCTAGTACTGCCATCAAACTCTATCTCAACGTCTTTGTCTGATGCCACTGTGCTTGCATCATAGTCTGAAAGAACTGAAGTATCTGTGGCTGTCCATCTGATTGTGTCATCTGGGGTGGATAAGGTGGAGATGGTGGTAATGGGATCTCTGGCTGTGCGGTAGGCGTCTCTTCAGATGTCGGCCTCTCAGTTTGCGACATTGGTGTGGCTCCTGAAGTCTGGCCCTCACAATATTGCATGGAGATTGTCTGGGAAGTCTGTCCCTCGGGCTGCGGTGTAGGATCGCCCTACAAAGTCTCGTGCCAATGTATCAGCGATGTCTGTATCGATGGTTGCCCTTGGGGTATCTTCTCCCTTTGGGTGGTGTTGTCTGGCACCGCGACAGTGGGTGCTCCTCGTCCACTGTGCAAGTTTATCTTGCTGCAAGAAATAAGACTTCATTAAAAAGAGTATGGAATCAAGCAAACATGATACAGATATTTAGAGGTAATACGAAGGAAGTTCAAGACGCAATCAAAGTGGATGAGACCTAGTAATTTCTATCCTATTGCAGGCTCGCTGGGCACGTTTTCATACCACAAGCGAATAAGTCGACCTGCATAGGCCACCACTAAAACCATGTCATGCCCCAGTCCCAGAATACACGAGACCAGGCCACGTGGCAATAGTCAGCTGACACATCTCCGAGGATATCCTAATTTAATGGATCCTAACAAAGAGTGCTACGCTGTCCTAAATACTAACATATCCCATATAACTCAACAGCAAGTAATCTAATCTTATCCACAATATAAAACAGCAAGAAGTACTAAATAAAATGCTGGAAGATAAATACCAGTCTCAAGATATCATAGTACAACCAATAAAGTCTGGTGGGAACAAACCCACTACTATGACGGAATAAATGTACTGAAATAATAGATAAAAGAGTAATGACTAGGGCATCGGCTGACTAGATAATGATGCTCCCAATCCTAGGCAGAAGGCCTACCAAGTGATCACGGAAGCTCTGACGGTAGCACCTCTAGCTCCTTAGTTGTAGCGTACCTCGTCTCCTGTCTTGGGCCATACACTGTGGGGTAATATGCCTCGTCCAAATCTGGAAAGGTACAAGGTCCTCAGAGGGATGTAACAAGATACATAAAAATATGTCATATAAATAATACTGAATAAAATAAATACAATAAGGGTGTGCTAACCATCTAAGTGAATGTAATGTGAGGACAACGCTGGTACATATGGGTAGGTGTAGGCATAACGTCCATACTCCGAAGTGAGTGGCATCAGTACAGTATATCGTCCATAACGCTCCAAAAAATGTGGCATCAGTATAGTATATCGGCCATATTGCTCCGAAGAACGTGGCATCAGTGTAAAAGAAGTCATTGGATCCGAGGTTTCTCCGAAATCATGGCTCCAATGTGTATACCCCATACGCCTACTAGTTGTCCTCCCCGCCCAATGTAATACACCAGTCAAATACTCGACGTTTATACCACGTATCTATATGCCAGTCTCTACAAAAAAATATCCTGAGTTACGCACTAACCGTGATGCATATCACACGCACCGATAGCTAGTCGAATACGCGGACCTGTATCCTAATATGAATGTCACAGTGAATACGTGTAAGTGTCAGGTTTTGGAAGATATTAACGTATCCTACTAACTGGGGTGAGTCTGCTAACAACTAGGTCAAGTATACAAATCATCGATGAAACCGTTGATGCACCCGAGTCAATCTCAGACGCACACAGTCATATGAAGTAAAGCAACAAGAATCATACAACATATGCATAATCTAAATTAAACAATAAATATGGCAAGGTATCTTGCCTTGGTCCTGAAGCTGTGAAAGCAAATAGCCTGCTCCTGCAGCGTCTCCCGACTGATCCAATGATCCTAAATATACCATTATAATATAATAAATACTGATATCAGATACTAAACATTAAATACACACGACTACAACGCTATACTTGAATACTGTCGCAAGTTCACGGCTGCTCGAATACAGCATCACATGTGCATGTAACTAGGGTGTACATGCGTTCTGTCCTTGGCTAACATGTGCCTTAAGACAATAATTACTACGTCTAGGGTTTACGAAGCTTCATTATGTCTAGTACAATTGTTGGTCCTAAAATTCTTATATTCAGCATACTTGGCGATGTCTAATTTTTATTGATGAATTTCATGTTTCTAACAATAGGTCTTATGATTTAAGTAATGTTTAGTTATTAAACCAATTCTAAATCTTGTTAATCAACATGCCATCATATACATAGTTAGGGTTAACTGAGTTTATGTCTAATACTACAAGTCTTGACACGATGACACAACGATCATACATGGATACAATACAAGGAGGGATGAGTCAGGTGTTTACCTAGTTGATAGGGCGAGGGTCTCCTCGCTGATGGTCGTCCTCCGGCGAGTGGTGGGCTCCGGCGTCGGTCGACGGCAGACAGCAGCGGCGACGACAACAGCAGTAGTCGCAGCGGATGTAACAGCGGCGGCGGCGGCTTAGGCAGCGGCGTGGGTGACTGACCGGTCGCGGGGGAACGGTCGGGGTAGGCCGGGAGTGGTGGTGGCCGGTGACCGAGGCGGCGGGGGCGACTGAAGGCAGTGCGAGGTCGCTCGGGAGCAGCGGCTAAGAGGTCAGGTTGGTTGGGAGGTTGGGATGGTGGTGGTTGGCGCCGGTGCCAGTGGTGGCAGGCGGTGGCTGGTGAAGTCGGCAAGCGGGGGGGTTCGGTGACCGCGGTGGCTGGCGGTGGCCGGTGAAGTCGGTAGTCGGGGGGGGGGGGCTCGGGTTCAAGGGGAAGAACGGCTAGGGTTTTGATGAATAGTAAAAACTAGGGTTTCATGTGGGAGTATGTATATTTATAGATGTTGGCTCTCCTGGGCTATCCTTGATATTTGGGCCAGCCATGGCTCTAGGGTGAGGCTGGTCTATATTTAAGGTATACACGGCTTGGTCTAGTCCTGTTTTAGGCGAACTTGGCCTCAACTTAATTAAATTACCAATTAATGCGCAAGGCGCTCACTTACGAATATTGTGAAACTAAGGTGAGACGCAATGACGGGTATCTATGTTTGCACAATGGTTAGAGGGGTAGCCTGACATGTCTAAGAGATGTTTGTGACCTTGGGTGGAAGATAACTACTGGTGTGGTGCTCCATTCTCGAAGCAACGGCAAGGTGTATTAGGACAAATAATTATTGCATAATTATTCCAATTATGTCCAATTAAATCTAAGTCTCTCAATTTAACTGGAATTTGGACCCTAAATTGTTCGAGGGGGTTACAAGCTACGAAAATATGCCAGGACTAGACCCCCAAATCACGGTCAACGACCTTAATATCTTGCCGGACGCCAAGCCTGTCAAACAGCAGCAACGGCGGTTTCATCTGAATGTCATGAACACCATCGAAGTAGCAGTCAACAAACTGATCGCTAGTAGCTTGTACACAAAGAACAACATCCAAATTAGGTGGCCAACATCGTGCCAGTCGTAAAAAATAATGAGAAGACCCGGATCTGCATCGACTTCTGTGATCTAAATACGGCGTGCCCTAAGGATGAATTTTCTTTCCCGGTCACCGACATTATGATCGACAATACTTGTGGATTCGAGCGCATGTCCTTCTGGACAGATTCTCTGGCTACAATCAAATCAAGATATCTCCTGAAGAAGAGAAGCATACGTCATTCAGAACATCGATAGGAGTATACTGCTACACCGTTATGTCCTTCGGTCTGAAGAATATAGGTGCTACATACTAATGAGCTATGAGCACCATTTTTTGAGAATATCTGCGCAAGATGGTAGAATGTTACGTTGATGACATCGCTGTCAAGAGCTGCTCCAAAGATGATAACCTCAGGGACTTAAAGATTGTGTTCGACCTCATACGTACGGACCAGCTCAAGATGAACCCTACCAAATCCTTCCTGAGAGTCTCTAGTGGAAAATCCCTGGGCTTTATCATAACTTTCAGGGGTATTCACATAGATCCCGATAAACCAGAGCAATCCTGAAGATGAAGCCGCCAAAGAACGGTTGGGAACTCCACGGCTTGTAAGAAAGGTTGGCATACATCAGGAGGTTTATATCAAACCTCTTTGGACATTGTCGGTCGTTCACCCTGCTCATGAAGAAAGGTGTCTTCTTTCTCTGGAATAAAGAATGTCAACGCACGTTCAACGATATTAAGGGGTACCTATCAAACCCTCAAGTGCTGGTAGCCCCGGTCATGGGAAACCCCTTTTTACTTTATGTGCGTGCAATATATCACTCCCTCGGTGCTCTATTAGCCCAGAATAGTGATACAGGTCACGAACAGACCATCTATTATCTCCTTCGACTGATGGTTGACACGGAGCAAAGGTACACCCCCGTCGAAAAGGAATGCCTTGTGCTAGTATTAGTTATCTAGAAGACTCAATATTACATGACAGGATAAACCATTCATGTGATCTCACGACTCAATCCTCTCAGGGTTCTCATGACCCAACCAGGGGCGCTCATTTCTTGCCTGGCTACCTGGACGATACTACTGTCTCTATACGACATGGTGTTTTTCCTTCAGAAAGCTGTCAAGGGCCAAGCACTGGCTGACTACCTGACAACACATTCGGTGCCAGAAACCTTAAAATTCTACGAAGAGAATCCAGACGAAATGGCAAACTCGAACATGACTTCGTACGAAGCTGTCTGGCATATGTTCTTCGACGGTGCTTCGAGAGCAGGGCCCAAGGATAATATCATCGTCGGAGTTGGGATAGTATTAATCTTCCCCTATAATCTGGATATTAGTCGAGCTTATTCCCTCACGGAGCCATGCTTCAACAATGTAGCGGAATACAACGCTCTCATTATTGGACTCCAACTTGCTTAATTAGTAGGGGTAGACTATTTAGAGGTATACGGTGACTCCAAGCTGATAGTCAACCAAGTCTGAGGCGAATATGAAGTCAATAAAGACCTAATTTCATACCACCAAGCTGCATTCGGCATTATCTCAACCTTCGAGGGATTCTTCAGCACGTCCCTCGGCTACAGAATATCGAGGCTGACGCCCTCACCGGCCTTGCTGTCTCCTTAGCAGTTCCAGCCTACCCATCAGCTAATCATGGTGATCAGTCAAGAGCTGGTCTACCCCAAAAATAATCTTTGCCTATGTATGAGCTACGCGGAGGAAGTACAAACTAATATTCAAGAATGGAGGCTTCCATTGACTACGCGGTCTATAGAATTTTCTTCGAGAACCCAAAGGAAGAAACATCCGTCAGGAGACGTTCCTTCCATTTCTACTATAATACAGCTACTAAAATAATGTATCACCGCTCATACGACGACCTTCTTCCATGATGCATATCCAATACATAAGCCAAACAGGAACTTCGGAAAGCTCATGATGACGTTTGTGGTGTACACCATCCTGGTCCAAAGCTGGAGGACCGTCTTCGGCGTTTGGGATACTATTAGCCCACAATGATAGCATATATCGTCGACTATATAAGAAAGTACCAAGCATGCCAAATTTATGCAGACTTTATCTACCAGCCATCTAAATTTCTACACCCAACGGTAGCATCCTGGTCGTTCGAGGCATGGAGAATGGATATCATCAGACCAATAAGTCCACCTTCATCTAAGGGGTACCGGTTTATCCTGGCCATCATCGACTACTTCTCCAAGTGGGTGGAAGTAATACCACTCACGAAATTCATGACTTCCAACGTGATCAACTTCGTTAAGTATCATGTCATATACCGCTTCGACTTTCCACAAAGGATCATGCATGACAATGGTCGACAGTTTGCAAGTCATGTATTCTACAGGTTCTGCGACAAAAACCAGATTCAGAATGTGGCTTCGACTACCTACAACCCAGCAATAAATGGGTTGGCTGAGGCATTCAAAAAAACCATCATCAAGCTTCTCAAGAAATTTGTGTCATCCAACAAGCGCGACTGGAACGAGAAGCTGGGCGAATGTCTCTAGGCCTACTGCACAATGGTCCGGACAGCTACAGGAAGTACGCCATTCTTTTTGGTGTATGAAAGCTAAGTGATCCTCCCCCTCGAGATCCAAATTCTATTACTTTGAGTGTCTCTCTCTAATCAGCTAACCGTAGACGACAACCATCGTCGACGACTACAAGAGTTTGAAGCACTCGACAAAAAATTACTCTTAGCTTAATAGCGCAATAAGTTGTACCATGCACGTCTGTCTGGAGGCTTCAATAATAGGTTCAAAGAAATAATGTTCCAAGTGGGCAATATTATCCTGACCGTGAGAAGACCGATGGTTATGACCCACAAGACGGCCGACAAATTCTAGCCCAAATGGGAGGGCCCATTCTTCGTAGAATCGGTATTCTCCAACGGCGCCTACCAGCTTGCTAAACCCAACGACGACTTGCTCATGATGCCTATCAGCGGCAAGTTCCTAAAAAAGTACTATGTCTAAGCTAGACTTGTACTCCACTCATCACCAGCGGGACAACCCATATGTACATCTTTACACTCTAGGTTCTTCATCCCCAACGAGTGCCTATGTGCAATATTTTCCCCTTCTTTATAAATTCTTATAAAAGCCATTATCTGTATCTAGGAGCACTGGATACACAACAAATGATGGATCCTCAAAGTCTCCCCAGCAAAGAATTCCTCAGATCCTACTGCACACTCCCGCAGTGACCACTCACTCCAATCTCTTTATACGCTAGCCATGTTCACATTGCCTCTGAGCTATCGTCCCACCAATCTCTCCAGTGGAGAAATCTTTAGGTCTATCTTCATGTTCGGATACACTACACTCGATAAATCACTCCTCAGCGAGTTTCCTGAACATCGGTTCATGTACATATAACCTCTGAACTATTGTCCTAACATTTTTTCCTGATCGAGTTTGTCATGTCCATATTACCTCTGAGCAAACTTTTCGGGTCTTGGCTATCAATCATATCGATTGTCATCCCAACTTATCACCCATATGCACCAAGATACACCAATGGTGTTAGGTCCACAAAAACTCCCACGTCTATATTACCTTTGGCAGGGCTTGTTCTAAACCTATTACTTGCACCCAGGCGTGCAAGAAGTAATAGATACACAAAATCTATCACGTCCACATTACCTCTGATAAGATTATTTTTTAATTTATTACTTGTACTCTCATGCACAAAAAGTAATAAGTCTACCAAAGATCTCCTAGTGGCATATCCTTAAAAAAGTTACGGTATTATACTACGTTCATATTACCTCTAGTAAGATACCTAAAGCTAACACAAATAAATTATAAAATATATATGATAACTTTTATTTTTTCCTCCACAAGGAGGGATTAAAAGAAAACTACATTTCAGGGGAGTATCAAGATCCCAAGCCCAAAGGCAAAATGAAGGCACAAAAAGCAAAAGAGAACGACTGAAGCTATGAGTCAGATCATAACTCTGCTATCCGCTCATAGAGACGAGCAATATGGCCATCCAGGCACCTTCGAGCCCTGCGCTCAACTTCTTGGGCCATAACCTTCCGATCCTCATAGCAAGTGTAGGACTCGTGTCGGTCCTCTAGCTATTGCACTTGAACCTTAACGCAAGTCGTGTTCTGCGCTATATGGCTCGTCTCAGTATGGATGGCCTCATCTTTCTGCTGGGCCTCCTTTAGCCTATTCCTTATTTCATCAAGCTCGATATGGAGCAGTCTAATTTGCTCGGTTAGGTCCTTTTGCTGGGAAAGGCACTCCTCTCTAAGATCGCCCAGCCTGTCACGTCTCTTCCGCAAGATTTAGAGATCGTGCTGCAAACACTCCATAGACGAAGCAAAGAAGGCCTTCTCTATCTCCACCTTCTTTAAGAACTCGTTATATTCATAGAAAATTAGCATTCCCATATTCGCCTACTAATATTGTCACAGCTCTGTGACGCATTTATCTACCTTCTTTAGTTTATGGCCCAGAAAATTGGTCGTCTGCTCAAAACCAGGGATTCCCCTCAGAGAGTGGACCTGGCCCTAGGCAAAGTGCCTCACCCAGGCAAATAATTTATTGTTCTCCAATACGAAATCAATCCCTTCCTTCAAGAATATGTGAAAGCTCCAAATCAAGAGCTTGACATTTTCGTCAATCTCTTCAAACATAAACGTAGCTAGAGTCAGAGGTGGTGGGACAAAAAAAGAGGCCACGGGCATAGCAGGAGGCACAAAGATGCTTGGAAACCTCGAAGGTGAAGCAGCAGTAGAAAAAAATAGCAGTCCTATCAGTGATCCAATCTTTTATGGATGCAGGAAGTTCCTGGATCCCCGTCAGCTGAACCACGGACGGCTGAGTAGTACCAAGAGTAAGGAAAGGACTAACAGGCCATCTCGCCGCATCAACTCCCACCGGTGTACCATCGCAGGATTGAGTTACAGCAGCTTCAGAAAGTGACCCAGCAGCCTCATGGATCTCATCGCGGCGGCTTACTACCTCGCTATCCAAAGTGGCTTCAGCCAAGGCAGAAGGGCTTACTACCCCGTAGAACCCCCAGCGGCAACTGTTGGAAAAGCAGCTGCTAAGCCAGAAGGGCTTGCAATGACAGGAACCTCCCCCATCATAGCCTCATTAGGGGGCACGACGGGATGTTTCTTGGCCCCAGAAAATCGAAGAAGAGACTCAGACCGAACCCTAACGAGCTCACTACCATCTTCTTCTGTGACCCCTTCCTCCGCGGTCATCTCCACGACCTTCAAGGGAGAGGTAGGGTCTAGAAAACCAAAATATACAACAATTAACTTTGTCCGGAGAATATGAAGCTGAAGTCAGAAGATCTCTTCCAGAGAAAGGTTGCGAAGTAACATACCTGGAGAAGGCAATGGGACCAGGCGCTCGTCCAGTGCGGTCCAAACTTCCTCTAAATCATTCAATTCCTCTAACGAGATGGGGGAGGTGGCCGGCTCCACCAGTGACTCCCTTAGAACATAACCACCAGAGCACTCAGGAACTGACTCCGCGGCCTCAGACCCCAAAAAAGCAATCTATTCATCCGGCTGCGCAAAAGAGACCTCGACGGACGTAGACTGCTGCGGTCGGTCCCTCTCCTCATGTGTCTGCAAATTTTTAAATAAACCAGAAGAAATATACTTATATAGAGGACCGGGAAGAATTAAACTAAGAGGTTGTATGAATACCACCTTAGTGTCCCGAATAAACTCTGGGTCAGATGCCACCAGAGCCAGGGGTCCTACCTCTTCCTCTTCTTCTGTTCCTTCTTCCTTAGTCCCAACAGGCATAGGGTCCTTGACGACAATTTGCTTCCTATAACGCGGCCTCGCAGCCACTGATGATTCCCGCCTTCTCTTCTGGGATGGAGGGCTCTGTACCAGGGAGGTCATGCACTTTATTGGTGAGCTTACTAGAGGAAAAGGGTCATAGGAAGCATCCTCTTCCTCCGTCGTCGAGTTGGATTCGATAAGCACAGCCTTCCCCCTGCCTCTTTCCCGACCTTTCTAAGACTCCTTGCATCGGGGCATCAGCTTTGTACCCGCGATAAAGCTAGTGTCCCGGTCAAATCTATGTAGAGGCACATTCACGATAATATAAAATAGAGCAGCTGGATGGAGGATGTGCAAAGGGAATTTAGCATCAGCCAGGGTGAGCCTGACCTGAGTATCGGTAGCAAAATAATAGTTCCAGGCTCGGGCTCTATCAAGAATGCTACCTTCAAAGCCAAGACATAGACTCGGGTTGCTTAATATAAGCTGGCTATAGCTAAACTGGCGAGCAAGCCTACTGGGGAGGTACGGTTCCAAAAAGATGAGGTTTCTATTCTGGTACACCAGATGGGAAGGCCGTATGGAAATTAGCCAACAAAGGAGCTTCGAGGAAAGAACCTGACAGTCAACACCACCATCACAATGAACCCTATTCACTTCGTCCTCTATAACATTTGGGACCGAGACAAAAAAGGAATAGTCTACTACATGAGCAAGTGGATGCCGACGGGCAAGAACTTCAATATGAAACCAGGGCATCCCACCATACTGGCGAATAAAAGCATCAGCCCTTGTCGTCGTCCCCACCACTACAGGATGCATCAGAGATGGGTAGTGCATTAACAGCCAACCCAGTAGATAATAGTAAGGCATCTCTACCCTGTTGGAACCCCAGGGTCGCCATGAGCCATCACTTTGCTCGTAAAAGTACAGAGCCCGCGATGGAAGCTATAGACCATCGCTGGGAGTAAAGATAGCTGATGGCCAAAAGCTAACTTCACAGCGGGGATGATGAGATTACGGCTAACCCTCTCGATCGAACCGGAGTCCCCGGGGACAACATAAGTTCGCAAGCCATATCATCAAGAATCCAGCCATCATATCCCTATTAAACAACGACTGGGTGTCTTGATAAAAGTAGTTGAAGGTGTCACCAGAGCTACCAAACCCCTCACCGAACGTGGTCGTTCTCTTAGTACCTCGCACTAGGTCATCGATACAACTCAAAGTTTGAGGGCTTCGGACAAGGACCCAACCCGAAGCATCAATATTGAAGAGGTAATAAATCCAGGCCTTGGTATGGGGTAACGTCCCCTCAGTGCTTCTGTCCTTCTTCTTCAAAAGCTGCTGGCAAGTACTATGATGGCACAACAACTTTCGGTACACTGCAATAAACCCCGGATGTTGTCTTTCTAACTGCTCAAATTCTTCATTGTCAGGTGTGTACTCCTTATACGACTTACTGCCCTAGGGCAACTGTGAAATATCGTACATCTCGTCGAGAGCTAGTCTCATCTTCCTACCAGGAGTAAATAAGGTCCCGGTGCGACAGTTGTACATCTCGGCCAAAGCCACGAACAACTTTAGGTTCTTCTCCAAACAGTAACAAGAACCCCTTAGGGTGTAATAGAGGTTGGCCTCCTTCAGGGGCTGCTCGAACTTCTCTAACACCCACAGGGTCAAATTTACCCAAAAAGACGAATGGTGCACCCAGTTGAGCAAGCATATTTTCTCCTTGGGATAGGACCCCTTGTCAGCGAGCTGGTTCAGAAAAGTGTCAGCTCCATAAATTCGAACATTCAGCCCCATCTCACTCGTAAAAGTGCCAAGATCCAACCCGTGAAGGGAATAAAAAAATGATTCCTTAGATGTCGCTTCCCTATTCAGTTTTGAGTTAAAATAAATGCGGACAACATGAGCTCCCTTTTGGTCCAGCGTCAGGGTGCCCAACATCTTCCTTGGGAAAGATACCATGTTAAAGGCCGACAAAGGCAAGTAGCGCTCCATCGTAGGTATATGTATTTGCATCCCGCCAGACAAAAAGGACTAGTTCTTCCTCTTCTTCTCTACTTAGCTTCAAATGGAAAACGCCCTTCGAACCCTCCATCAGCCCAGATTTCAGTTGGCTAAGAAGATAGAATAAATATTGGTCTATGATCAACTTTATTCTTACCTTAGATTAACCCTTATTTATCTATGCCTGGATATTTTCCACTATATGGTCGACCCTTATGCCCAGTGCGGCCAGAGAATGACATGCAAGCACCTCCCCTGACGGAGCCATAGTAAAGTCACTATAAAATCAAAAACAAATAGATGGTCAAAACCCTCGGGATGACATGCACATCAAAAATAAACTTGATCGCACAAAAGGACGCATAGGATACATGCGGCCCAGTCACGAACATGACCATCATGCGGCCGAGTCAAGACCAGTGCATGCTGCCAAAATAAGACCCGTGCATAAAGCATACGACTTGGTCATATGGACGTATCCGCCCATGTTCTAAATTATGCAGCAGACCGTATGCCAAGTGACTAGGCATCTGTATCTCTCCCCGCTAAAACATAACCTTGATTGGCACTTGAAGGTCCTCGTGGAAAGAGAAACAATCCTCCTGGGTGTCGAGTGTTGAAGCCGGGCGCTTCCTCTTGTCGATCTTCTTCGTAGCGGAAGCAAACGACGAAGCTTTGGGGGCCATGGCAAATGATCAAGCGGTCGACGGCAGGAATACAGGGTTGAAGGAGTAGGAAGAGGAAAGTTTTTTCTCATCAGCAGAGCCCCTATTTATAGGGGTTGAAGGTGACCCTCCAGCTCTCGTGCCATGCTGGCAGCCTTAATAAAATTGAGGCCTCTTGGGCCCCACGTCAGGAGATGGAACAGAATCCCAAAGAAGATCCACTAAGAGATCAAAATAAATCCATCAATTAATGATGATTTGATAGCCTAAAAGTGCTCGCCCATGCGGCCTAATGCCTAGGCGGCCCGACGTCCATGTGATCCAACGTCCATGTGACCTTCCAGCCATGCGACCAAAAGTGCTTCTTCCTCCATGCTTCTTATTCAAAGTATTTCAAACTTATCAGCTTGAAAACTTTGAAGGAAGTCTTATAGAAGCATGGAAAATATGCATCCATGCAACCCTGTGCCCCAAAATAAAAACTCAGAAGAGATCAGGCAACAGAGTCTCCCTACGGCCAAGAAAGATGACATCCATGCGTCCCCAATCAGCCAAATCTACTTGGCCTCAAAAGGACCTAACGTGGCATCCCGTCAACAGGATCGTCTCTTACACAGAATCCCAATAAAAAAGATTTTCTAATTTTCTCAAAAGATGTGAACACACTAAACGACAAAAGTCTCACATCAGCACAGAACTTTACTCTTGATGGATGTGTAGTACCGCGTGTACATCACAACTTGCCTCATGTGGCTCCATGGGTCCCAGGCTCAATGCGGTCCCCTGCATCTCTGGCCTGATGTGCTCCAGACTCCATGCGTCCCAGATTCTATGAGGACCAGGCAGCACTCGCCCATGAGTCCTAGACTCCATGCGTCTCTAACCCACGCATCCCAGACTCCATGTATCTCTGGCCCCAAGCGTCCTAAACTCTATGCGGTCCTGTGTGTCACTGGCCCCATGCATCCCAAACTCCATGCGGTCCATGCGTCTTTGGCTCCACACGTCCCAGACTCCATGTATCCCATGCATCTTTGGCCACATAGGTTTTAGACTCTATGAAGACCAAATATTTCTGTTATGATAAGAGTGATTATCTCCAACCAAGTGCGGACTATATGTCAAGTTGACCAAGTCACGCCCAGAAAGGACGAGAACCAACAAGATCTTCAACAACAAAAAATCCCAACGAGCGCCCACATGGCAGCTCGGCTTGCTCACGGTCACAGATGTACCCTGTTAAGAAGGGGTGCCAGGGGGCACGTGTCACCCTCCAGTATCCATGCAGTCCAATATATGCGCGTCCAGGATGATAGTAAATTTTAGGGTACCATACCCATATAAAGGGTTGGCTGGCTATCTGCGAACCTACACTCAAGCGAGAGAGAAGAGCTTCTGCATCGGATAGTCTATTGAGTAAAGAGAGTTTCTATACTCCTAACCCTCCATCGTCACCCCCCAGAAAATAAATTTGTACTTAGATTATCTTCTAGGACCTCTCTGTACTTTTTTTTTGTTTGTTAGTTAAATCAAGTTCTTTCTTAAAGACTTTTGAATTTAATAGCGAACACCGACACTCCTCCTCCCCACCTGCTCGTCCTTCTCTCCACAGCTCTGGCCACCACCAGTATCTTCTTCCCCTCCGGTTGACCCCTCCTCAGTCAACCCTAACCCTAACCCTTTCTCTTATGGTAAACTAACCCTCTCTCTCGTAGCACAAATACTAGTATGTCACAACACACACACACTGACACGACACAAACATTGACACTGACATGACACATACTCAGACACATACATGACATAGACATGTACACACACTAGCACAAACATGTTTGAGTTGGACACAGATGCTGACACATATACTAACATATACATACTGACACAAATACACACACACATGGATACATTCGGTTCGACACAATGTTAGGACACAACGTTAGGACACAATATGAATAATTTTAAAATTTTATAAACTGTGGACACAATATTAGGACATAATATTTATAATTTAAACAATTTAATATTCGATTGGACACAATATTAGGACACATGCACACACAAGGACACACACATACACATTTTATAGTTTGTGCAAATTTGAAAATCATAATCTATTATGAATAATGATATCAAACTAGGGCATAGACGCTTGGACACAATGTTTGGACACAACCGAACACATTTGGTTTGATGTATATGGTTATATTCCAATCTGTGATAACCGTTTATGCTTGATTTGGATAAGAATGTTATTAGTGATGTATATGGTTATACTCCCTCCGCCTTTGACGTACGCCCCCATTCTCAGTTGAACCCTAACCCCCAATTCTTTGAATATTGATACGGATACAAACACACATTGACACTGACATGGACACACACATACACACCCAAATAGTATTTTATTTTCTTTTAGTTAAACTATACTAAATTATATTTAATTGTATAATTATTTAATTTTTTCTCTTTTATGTTCAATTTTCAATGTTAAACTTACCTATTTAATTTGATACTAGTAATCTCTAGACCTAGTACCTATCTAATTAGGAAGCTTGTTCGAAAACCTAGGCTTACCTAAATGAGGAAAACCTAGGAATCTAGATTAATAGTTATGACTATGATCGTGCCTAGGTTGGACACTCTGAAGTCAAGTATCCATGTGAGTCATTCTCTGAAATAAAAATTTACTTCTAGTAGATTTTTGAATAATCCTAAAAAAGGAAAAAATGAAAGGAGTAATAATCCTATAAAAACAGAGTAAAAATTCTAAAAATATTCTAAAAAAAATCCTAGAAAAGGAAATTTATAACTTGTCTTTTCTAGAACTTTTTGGAAATATTGTAGAACTCTAAAAGCGTTAAAAGGCTTATAGAAGTAAAAAAAAATTCCAGAGAATGGCTCACAAAGGAACACGTGACGACACCTATATCCTTCTTTATTTATATTCAAGATGGTCGAAGTCTGGTTTCCTTAACCCATGACAGCTGTCATGACCCGAACCCAAAAATTGGGTAAGAGTCGTGGGTACATCCAGCATATGCGGCAGCATCGACGATAGAATACTGTAAAAGTTCTACAATACTATCTAACAAACTCACGCAAGATATATATATATATATATATATATATATATATATATATATATATATATATATATATATATATATATATATATACAACCTGTCAATGGTAACTCAACTTCAAAAGGAGGACAAGATGAATATATAGCAGCAATACTTAATCAATCAAAATAGAGATAGATAATGGCACGATATCATAAATAGAAGAGAATCATAAGTAATAGTAATAATAAGTCTATAGTCTAACAATAAACATAAATGATCTCAATATAATCAAAATGATATAGTCTGATGCTGGAGACATATTTAGTACAAAAATATTAGATAAGGGTCTACTATAGCTAGGTCTGTCTCCTCGATATCTGGTTCCTGATCATCCTGGGCTATGGGTGCTACCTCAGCTAGCTCTCCATCCTGCGGGCCTTAATAGGTGGGACACCAATCCTAAACATCCATCTAGAAAATATATCCAGTCAGGATTAGAACGAAGTACAATACTCTGAAAGTAATTTTATATACATGGTAGAGAATATATAACAGCAATAGAAAGTATACAAGATGCACAGGTACTATAAAATAGAAAAATACAGGTGAACTAGGCATATAAACACAAGGATAACTGGAAAAATTAATACAAAAAATATGTGGTAAATTGTAACAAGAGAACTAG
The DNA here is from genome assembly GCA_036927795.1 of Iris macrosiphon. Taxonomy (NCBI): domain Eukaryota; kingdom Viridiplantae; phylum Streptophyta; class Magnoliopsida; order Asparagales; family Iridaceae; genus Iris; species Iris macrosiphon. The sequence goes on from JAYESA010000011.1 coordinate 114,331,972, forward strand.
TGATACTATCCAAGTGATTTAGAGTATAAGTTCATTATGTGATCGGGTTTGGTTGCACAAGTCTATACTATGGTAATTCAATTATACGTGTATCGTATAATTGGCATGCACACGAATACGCTAAATGTTTGATCACATAACCAACTCCTACTCTTCCGTCCCGAATAATATTCATGGATCAAATCGAGATACGTTATACACACGAATATAATATGAGCACACAGAGCATACTAATAGGTACTAGCTCAAGGAATACCCAAAGCACACGATAAAGTACATGTGCAAGAAGTATCCAATGTACGCGTCAAATAAATAACATCTTTTTACTCAATCCATATAATACCCGTCTGTGTAATCATGGTATCAAAATCAATTAAACAGATCTAAATTATGTGATATATACACTATCAAGTACTGAAAACTAACAGAGAAATATACTCGCCAGAGATTATGAGCAAATCACACGAAATGGTATCCGAACTGGTGTTGCACAGACATATATATGAATTTACATATTAGTTGGTGTAAATAGAAGAGAAATAAGTTAAAATAAGTAAAAATATGGTTTTCTAGGTCACCATGGTCAAACTAGGTTAAACTAGGCCAATACCTTAATTTTAGGGTCATACCTAGCTTCTAGGTTGATTACAAGTCTAAACTCGTGAATACTATATCTTGGTTAGGTTTTTAAGTCATTATCTTAAATTATTACTATACTAGCTAGTGCTATTAGGATATCTATATACAAGGTAATATGATACCTCATGTACCCTACTATACCCTCTATATGAACTTATAGATATATATACTACTATCTTTAGTATTAAACTCTAATACTTAGTTAAAAAATTTGATATCTCAGTTATACACATCTATACACATATCTATGATACTCCAACACTATATTTTGCAATTAAGGATACCAAACTGACTATACTTTACTCAACTGTTGTCCCTCTTATTGATTGCACATACAATGTACATATCTGCACATGCTTGGCAGTCCCCTATTCTATTCCTCTTCAACTAAAACTTGAGTTTACCCCAAGTTCCAAGTTAGGTTGCTACTGATACATAGGCAATAATTGCCCTAGCCATCACCAGGGTCACCCTCACTCCAACTCCTCCTTAACCCTGAGATCTGCTATTGATACCCTGTCACGACCCGTACCCAAAAATTGGGCTTTAGTCATGGGTACGTCCATCCTACACCGCAACATCGACGGTAGAACGTCGTTTAGGTCTCAAAATAACTAACACAACACATAAGATAAAACTTGTCAATGATCTCAACTCCATAAGGAGGACAAGGTGAAAATAATATAATGTCTACTCAATCATAATGATATCTATAGGAAATAAATGGCACGATAAAGGTATAAAAATAATATAAAAGAAGTTTCGACATAAGTCTAGAAAAATTTCTCAAATAATAACAATAAGTCTAAGGGTCTAGCTATCTCAACACAAATAATGACTCAACATAATAAAACTCAAGCCTTAATGTTTGGAACAATCCAATACATAAATAGACTAGGCTAAGTGTTGTCTAAACAACTGTGGGTGGTGTCTCCTCCAGATGGAGTGGCTCCTCTAGAATCTCCGGGATGTAATCGCCATCTACTCCTAGACCATAATGGGTAGAACAAAAATCCTCAAGATCAAATAAAAAATATTAACCAGCCAAGATTGGGGAAAAGCACAAACACTAACTGCAATTTCAATTATATTGATAAAAACTATAAAGCAGTGTAACAAAATATATTATGAATAAAATACTGGAAGATAAAAAAAAATAGAGAGACATGTAAATTATCATAAAGAAAAAACTAGCAATAAAACAGAAATATGTAAATACCGGCAATTAATGTACTGAAACAAGAATAGAAATACTGGCTAAGTGCCATAAAATATCAGTTTGCTATATGATCGGCTTGGGACTAGATCATGCTTGTTATATATGATTGACTATAATACATGTGAGGTCAGGCTAACCATCTGATTAGATATGATGCAATCAAAAGTCAGGATAATTATATATAACAGGCTATGAGACATGTAAATGGTCAGGCTATATCCTACGTGATGTGTGGGGTGAGCTATGATGCATATAAGGTAAGGTATGATCACATAACTTGCTAATATTTTTTGGTTGCCAGCTAATACGATGGATTCCAATCATGACTTCTCATGACAGGTATCTATGATACTATCCCATGTATCTACTGTGTCGGAATCAAGTATACACTATAACTTGAATTATAGAAATGATCAAAATAATAAAAAAATATCAAAGAATATACTCGCCTGTGACCCTGAGCAATGTGTGAGGATCGATGTCCAAAATGGAGTCACAAAGACCTAAATATAGAATAATAATGTCAATAAGTGATATGAGTTGATATACATGTGACTAACTTATTGTGATAATTCTAGGCCACTTCTTGGTCTTTACTAGGTCTACTAGTCAATATTAGACCCTATTAGTTATTACCTAGCTTATAATAGTTAGTACTAAGGTCTTCCTAGCTATATTAGTTAGTATCTAGCAATACTAGTTAATACTTATTATACTAATTATTATTCCATATAAGTAGCTCATATTATAGGATAACATGGTTTCCTAATACTATAAATACCTTGGTATCAGTCCTATGCTCAAGCATGGCTGATACTACCAATCATTTGTATCAGTCATACCTAATAAGATTCCAAGCTCCCCCAACCTGCAAACTTCTAAGACTCACTGTTACATACCTCATTACATGTTGGCTGTTACACTCCTTAGAATACTAAAGTCTGAACACCACACTTGGTGCTTAAGTACCCTACTTAATATCCCACATTACCTTGACTTTACTTAAGTATCTTTACCCAAGTCCAGCTACAGATACTGAACTTAACAATTAACTGATATTACCTAGTTCTTAACTGATACTACTTGGTATACTAAGGGGTTTTACCTACACATTTCCCCAAGTATGTGCTATGCTACACCACACTAGCAGTATCTCCTACTGCTGCTGCTGTCTACAGCAATAGTGCCCCCATTATATACTGTTACTCTAAAGTATTAGTACCCAGTTCCCCCTATCCTGCACTTGGCAGTGCAAACTCGAGCATTACCCACCCAGTCACTACTATTGTTCCTCGTATCAGTGTACCACATACCCAGGTAACACACCACTCTCCACATCCATGTGCACTCTCCAATGCTACTCTTGCATTCAAGACACACTTGTTGTTGTTGTTGTTAGATTCAATTGCACTTATATTCCACATCCATTGATCCCTCTGCATTATTGATTTCCTGATACCAGTATATAAGGATACACACCACTCTCTGATACACAGGCACTTATTGTCCATTGCCACTACTGCTACTCTAACTTAGGTACTCTCACACACTCTTCCAGGTAACCCCAATATATGTGCATACAGAGGTTACACAGTTCAACATTAAAAACTTAAATCCTAAATATGAGCACCAAGAATACACATCAAGAACACACTATATACTAGGATACATATTATACCCAGGCTCGATTATTACTCCTCTAATCTGATACTGAACACCCCTCCTGATACCCTTGCACATGCCTGGATCACAGTGCCTGAGCATTATCTGCAAGTCTGAATTGGTATCAATATCAGTTCTCCCCAACCTTACGAAGACTGTAGCAAGCACAACTAGCTCCAAGCTTGCACAGACCTGGACTCCCTCAGTCCAATTGCAACTTAATACAATATGCACTGCCAACCCGAGCTACACTCTCACATTAAAGTTTATTTTCTAATACTTATATACAGACACACATACACACACTCTAGAGTGCCCGGATACTTCCAGTACAGAACCTCACTGATATCCTATGTTCATGGTTGTAATCATAGTGATACCCCACCATTCCTTACTGCAGTCCTCAAATGGTTGCAGTTGACATAATTTTCTCTATTGCCACCAATCCAATGCATTGGTACTCTCCTACTAAACCCCTTACCAGATATGCACCCTTCTCAACATATTATACTTCCTGCAATCACCCAACCCTACCGAAATGCATCCTGCCTGGACAATAGCACAAGTTTGTGCATATCCTTTCTACTGCAATACTAAGACTGCAGTGCACTTATCCATCCGACCATTCAACTCCACACCTAGATAATATACGTACACTTGTATATATACCTTTATATATGTATATGTATACAATGTCATATAAAAATAACACTTAAAATAGGTACATTCTAATATTAGTCAATTCATCAAGCACCTTTAGTGCACAAATATGATAGTCATGATACACAATCAATTTACATGCCAATATACCTAATACTCTATTAATAATACCAATACATATTAAATACTTATATTTATATCTAATATAGTTAGTTGTAACGAAGAATAGAGAAAATACACCCATTATCGCAAAACCCCAAACTATGAATACAACTTCATGAAGAAAACTTTATGGAACTAATAGAGACTCATTCTCTCCTCTTGTGGGTATTCCTAAACCATGGGTAGGCTCCTAATGGTCCTCAAAACAATAAAAATAGAATTTTAAAGAAAGATTTCAGAATTTTACCTCCTGGGAGATGGATTCCCAATGCAAAACCAAGGGTTCTCTAGCCAAACTTGTTCTATTCCAATGCTCCTTGAGACCAAAGCTTCTAGGCTTCTTAGATGAGAAAAATTAGAGGGATTTGGGATTAATTTTCTAAAATTTGGTGGAGGAATGAGGGTGGTTTGGGGAAGAACTCTAACTAGAGTTTTCATGAACATTAAATGAAGCTTGAGGGAGACTCCTCCTCTCCTTATAGACCCGACCACCTTAGTCTAGGGTTTGGCTAATATAAAATGACCAAAATGCCCTATATGACTTCATGAAGAATTTTCCAATGAGTGGGATTTTCATCCCTAATGTAAACTTAAACAAAATTATAATTTAATGAAGGGGATTAACTAGTTGGGTCCCAAAAGTGGCTAGTATAGAGTTGAGTCTAATGTCACATCAAGTCTAAACTACTAACCCATATTAATAATAATAATAATAATAATATATATACTATACACATTATATAAATTATAAATAATATATATAACTATTAAAAATAATAAAAATGCCCCTATTGTAGAAATGTGGTAGTGACAAGTCTACCCTCCAAAAAAAAAATTGTCATAAAAATTGAACTGAACTAGCATACGAACATAACCAGAAAAATAAGAACAATACCTCAAGGCTCAAAGAGATACGAGTATTGCTCGCGTATTTCATCCTCCCTATCATAGGTTGACTCACCTAGAGAGTGATGTCTCCATGCGACACGAACCAAAGGAATAGTCTGGTTCTACAATACCTTCTCCCTGCGATCCAAAATCTCTACTGGCTGCTCTGGATAGCTGAGAGTCGGACCAACCTTGATATCCGAGTGATCTAGTATGTGGCTAGTATCTGCCATATACCATCTCAGCTGCGATACATGGAACACGTCATGTACTCCCTCTAGTACAGGCAGAAAGTCTAGTCTGTAGGCCACTGCACCGACCCTCGCAAGAATATCGAAAGGTCCGATATACCATAGACTAAGCTTTCCGCCTCCACCAAAGCAAATCGTGTCCCGTGTCGAAGAAATCTGCAAGAACACTAAATCGCCAACCTAGAACAAAATACAACCTTAAAACGCAATCTAAAACAAGGCAATCATAAGTAATTACAACAAAACCTGTACCTCAAACTCCAAGGGTCTATGGTGGCTGTCGGCCCAATGTCCCTATCTGTCCTCCTCAACTCAAAGTCTATCTTTGATTAGTTTTATCTTCTCTACTGCATGCATGACCATCTCTGGTCCCAATAAGGCTTTCGCACCGACTTTATCCTAAAATAACGGTGTGCGATACCTCCATCCATATAGAACCTCGAGTGGTGACATATCAATGTTGGCCTGATAATTATTTTTGTAAGCAAACTCTACCAGGTGTAGATGATCCTTCCAAGAACCTATGAGATCCAGAACACAAGTGCAAAGTATATCCTCAAGAGTCTAAATAGTACTCTCTGACGGCCCGTCTATCTAGGGATGATATGCGGTACTGAACTTGAGTTGAGTGCCCAAGCTAGCCTGCAAACTCCTCCAGAAGTAGGAAGTAAAATGACTATCCTGATCCGAGATGATGCTCACAGGAACCCTATGTAATTTGACAATCTGTTGTACATAAATCTCTACTAGCTTCTCCGTCGATGTACCCACTTTGTATGGTAAGAAGTGGGATGATTTGGTTAGCCTGTCTACGATAACCCAAATTGCATATTTTCTTTCTGGAGAACGCGGAAGTCCCGAAATAAAATCCATAGTCATATTCTCCTACTTCCACTGTGGGATGGGTAAAGGCTGATGCAATCTGCCTAGTCTCTGTTTGTCCGCCTTTACCTATTGGCACACTAAATACTTGAATACGAAGCATGCTACCTCACACTTTATACCATACCACCAAACATGCTCCCTCAGGTCTCGATATATCTTGTTAGCACTTGGATGCATCGAGTACTGAGAGCGATGTACCTCTGCAAAACCTTCTAACGTAGTTTTTTATTCTGCACACATATCCTAGTACTATGTCGCAATGATCTATCATCGACAATAGTAAAGTCCTCTGATAATCCTGTCCGAACCTGATCCCTGATACTCCTCAGAGCCTCATCATCATACTGCGTGGCTCTGATTTTGTCCTTCAGCTCAGAATATATCTGCAATCCCTATATTTGAATCTCGATACCTGGAACTAGTACCTCAATTCCAAAGCTCTCAAGATCGACCAATAAGTGTCTGTCTATCGTCAAGTACAAAGCCATCGGATACCTTCTCAAGGCAACAGCGACTACGTTGGCCTTTCCTGGGTGGTACAGTTATAAAATATTGAAGTCCTTTATCAACTTCAACCATCACCTATGCCTCATGTTTATCTCTTTTTGTGTAAACACATACTTCAAGCTTTTGTGGTCGATGAAGATATCCACACTCTCTCCATACATATAGTATTTCCACAGCTTTAGAGCAAATATGACCACTGTGAACTCTAAATTATGGGTGGGATAGTTCTTCTCATGAGGACGTAATAGACTGGAAGCTTAGGAAATTACCTTCCCGTGCTGCTGAAGAATGCAACATAAATCCTTCCCTGAAGCATCACTATAGATAGTGAATCCATCTGTCCCTGATGGCAATGTCAAAACTGGAACTGCCGTCAATCTCTTCTTCAGCTAATAAAATACGGTCTGATAATCCTCTGTCCAGACAAAATCTCCATCATTTTGGGTCAGCCTAGTCATCGGCTCTGCAATCCTGGAGAAGTCTTGTATAAACCTTCTGTAGTAACCTACTAGTCCTAGAAAACTCCTGAACTCAGCCACCGAACTGGAAGTATCCCATGACTCTAGTGCCATAATCTTCTTCAGGTTAACAGAGTTTCTATCACCCGTTACCACATACCCAAGGAATTCAACCTTGTTAGGAAAGAACTTGTACGTTGAAAGCTACCCGTAAAGCTTCTCCTTCCTAAGAGTCTCCAAAAATATCCTCAGGTGCTTCTTATGCTCCTCTGGGGACTTTGAATAAACAAGAAGGTTATCGATGAACACCACCACGAATTTATCAAGGTACTGGTAGAATACCTTATTCATCAGGTTCTTAAATACCGTTGGGGCATTAGTCAACCCAAACGGCATCACCATGAACTCAAACTGGCCATACCGAGTCTGAAAAGCTATCTTCGAAATATCTTCCTTCTTCACCTTCACCTTCACCTGGTGGTAGCCTGACCTCAAGTCTATCTTCGAAAATACCTTCGCTCTGCTCAATGATCGAAGATATCATCTATCCTATGCAGCGTATATTTGTTCTTGATAGTAAGGTTATTCAAAGCTCTATAGTCGATACACATGCGTACTGACCTGCCCTTCTTTGGTACGAATAATACTAGAGCACCCCACAGTGATGAACTAGATTTGATGAAGCCCTTATCCTGTAACTCATCAACCTATTTTTTTAGTTCTGCCAGTTCATTGTTGTTGACCCTATAGATGTGTTATTATATTTGCTCTGCGCCTAGCACCAAGTCTATAGAGAACTCGATATCTCTGTCTGGCGGTAATCCTAGCAACTCCTCTGGAAAGACATCCAGGAATTCTGCTATCAAAGGATGTAGCAACTCCTTCTCTTCTACCATGGCTCCAAAAATGATGCCCCTGCTCTGGTCCACTTCTCCTCTGGTAACCTCGAACTCTGGTTCTCCTGGTGGTCAAAATATCACTCTACCTCCACGATAATCTATAGTAGCATGGTGCCTACTCAACCAATCCATCCCGAGTACAATATCGTATCCCGGAAGTGGTATTACGAGTAAGCACATACTCAACTCTCGACCTCCCAATGATATGCTCCGGTCCTTACAAAAATTACTAACTAGGATAATGTCTCCCCCCGTCGTGATCTTATAAGTCCTATCTAAGGGTTCCACCTCTAAACAATGCTTAAGAGCATAAGATACAGATATGAAACTAGAGGAAGCGTCAAAATCAAATAATGCAAATGCTAGAATGGAATCGAGAAGAACTAAACCTGATATCACGTCTCCTGCTGGCTCAGCCTCCTCGACCGTTATGGCATACCCTCGTCCCTTTAGTGCACCTCTCTGCTATTGCTAGTTTTGGGGAAACCTCTGTTGTTGTGGTGGGAGTGGAGGTCCCCTCTGCTTGCCTCCTTATGCAGTAGTTACTCTGGCAGGTCCCCTCTGAGCGGCTACTCCATCCTGACCTGGACGAGTCTGAATAGATGGACAATCTCTCAACTAGTGTGCTAACAATACACAAAAGAAATATGTACCTAGCCTCTTCCTACAGATATCCCTCGTATTTCCTGCATTCCTACAGTACCCACACTGGATAGCGGGATGGGTCTGCCTCTGTGGCTACTGCTGGATATGTCCTCGAGATGGTGCCTGGTGCTACTGGTATTGATACGGCCTCTATTGCTATTGAAAGTGGGGACGCTTGGCAGGTCATGCACTACCACTCGCTCCTCCAAAAATATTGCGTCCTCTCTTGGGCCTGAGGTCCAGATCATCCTCAACGATTTGGGCATCCATCAGAATGCCCTCAAAGGTGGTAGTACGACATCCAAAAGTATGAGACTTGATCTCTCTCATCATCCCCTTTCTGAACTTTCGGGCTCGGTCTCTTGGGTCCCAAATCATCGACGGTGCAAAATGACTCAAGCGGCAAAACTCTATGGCGTACTCGTCGACCAACATGTTCTCTTGGACCAAGTCATGGAACTGACTCTCCAAGGCTTCCAGGGCCACGTCGGAAAGAAATTCTCCTTAAAAAGCTCCTTGAGATCCTCCTAAGTAAGTCCTCTAGTAGTAAGTATCGGCTCCGTATGATACCAAGTTAGTGCGATATCGAACATCTGGCTGTCTGTGGCCTCGATCTGCAGACTCTGAAATCTGAGCCAAGCGCAAGCTTCTCTCTATTTTCTCCAACCAGTCGTCGGTGTAGAGTATCCCCTCTACACCCATGAACTCCCGAGGTATCATCCTCTCGAAGTCCATAATAGTGCCTGACCTCTGTTACTGCTGCTGCTGGCCAGGATGCTATTGTGCGACTCTCTCCACTTCCTGGAGAGCCACCTAATAAGAATTCTTTATGCTCTCCCTTATCAGCTTAGTTTGTGCTTGGTGTGCCTCTTTCTGCACAATCTGTACCTCAGCCTGAACTTTATGAGCCTTTACCGATGTACTCTGAGCATTCACCATGCCCTGGATTATTGCGAACATTTGTGACCCATCAGCGGGCACGACTCCTAAAAATGGAATATATGGTGGTAGAAGGTCCTCTGTAACAGCCGGGATAACCCTCTGGACATGCGGGGGAGGAGGACCCCCAAAGGCTGTAGAAACTCCTACATGAACAGGTGAAGAAGGGGGAGCAACCCTAGCTATCTGGATGGTAGGTCGAGAGGTGACAGATCTCTCGGAAGCCGCGGGTCCCGATCTCAGCGACGTAGTCTTCGGCAGCATCCTGAAGACATATCAAAACAAGAAAAAATCAATTAAGGCAAAAGATATGATATCATCAAAGAATGATAATAAAATTTAAAGGAAGCAAATATTCAGAATAGCAAAATAAATCTAAAAATTTCTTAGTTGTGATTGAGAATACTCTTATCCTAGACCCTATTTCATGCTCGTTATAGTACTCTAAGTCTGAGCACTACTACGATAATCCACTAATTGCGATAAAATCTTACTCTTCTCATCCTGCATGGGCCACCACTAAAATGTGTCATAACCCGTACCTGAAAATTGGGCATGAGTCGTGGGTACGTCAAGCCTACGTCGCCACATCTGAGGTAGAATGTTGTCTAGGTCTCAAAATAACTAACACAACTCTAAAGATAAAACCTGTCAAGGATCTCAACTCCATAAGGAGGACAAGGTAAAAATAATATAATGTCTACTTAATCACAAAGATATCTATAGGAAGGTGAATGACAAAATAAAGATATAAAAATGATATAAAAGAAGTTCCGACATAAGTCTAGAAAAATATCTCAAATAATAATAATAAGTCTAAGAGTCTAGCTATCTCAACACAAATAAGGCCTCAACATAATACAACTCAAGTATCAAAGTTTGAAACAAACTAATACATAAATAAACTAGGCTAAGTGTTGTCTAAACAACTGTGGATGGTGTCTCCTCTAGATGGAGTGGCTCCTCTGAAATCTTCGGGATGTAATCGCCATGTACTCCTGGACCATAATGGGTAGGACAAATATCCTCAAGATCATCTAAAATATTATCCAGTCAGGATTGTAGCAAAGCAAAAATACTAACAGCAATTTCAGTTATATTGATAAAAACTATAAAACACTATAAGGAAATACACGATGAATGAAATACTGGAAGTATCACGACCCGCACCCAAAATAATGGCCCGAGTAGTGAACTACGCATAGCCTACGTCGTAGGAACGAGGTAGAACGTTGTTCTAGGTCACAATACTAACTAACATAACATAACATAACAAAATAATGGTACAAGTCAATGTTATCTCATCTCCAAACCGAGGAATAATATAATGACATCACAATATATATATATATATATATATATATATATATATATACACTCAATTATCAACAAAATAGAGGAGAAAATATCACGATATGGAATAAAACTAAAAAGAGTATAATTGTCATAATACAGTCACAATGCCAAGTATAAACTCCACAATCTCACAATAGGATAATACATGCCAAAAGTATAAGTAGTTGTTTGTGGTATTAAATGAAAGAACGAAATGTATATAATACGAGGTTTATACGAAACCCGCCTTCTTTGGTTTACAAACAAACTTGTACAATTTAATCCTATACGAGGATGTGGAGTACAATTTATTTAATCTGGGTAAATATTGCTATAGGTGTCTGATCTGCAGTCGATCACTTTAGCCCTTGGACCACACGATGATGAAGAAGTACCGTAGAAGACAGGAAGCAGCTTCGAAGGTTGCAAAAGAGGGTGGATACACGATGCCAAAGTCGTCGATCCCTACTCTTTGCCTGAGCTCCGGATTCTTCTCTCTCTCTCTCCTTCTTGACCTCTGGTTCGACCTTTCTTGGAAGTTCGACCTTGGATCTGATATTGGATTTCTTGACCAATTTTCCGACCTTTGTCAATTCTCCCTTCTCATTTCTCTCCTTTTTCCTCTGTTGATAGAGGTATCTATTTATAGAGTTTTAGTGACAATGACCACTCCGTCGGTGTAGAAACCGAGTAGTGGAAAGTACAGCACCCTTTTACACAACGGTTAAAGTAACCAATGCCTGCGTATAGATGATCCTTTGAATGAGCGTGTGACGCGGGTCCAACTAATGGGACAAAATACGTATAATCGCTACGAAGATCACGGCGTAGAAGCCACGTAGGTAGGTATCCCTCGTGTAGAAGAGGTGGGCGTGGAAGCCAATGTCTGTCAGCATGGCGTAGAAGCTGAGTGGTCATAGAGGCCGAGTGGGCGTAGAAGCCGAATGGTCATAGAGGCTGAGTGGGCGTAGAAGCCGAATGGTCATAGAGGCCGAGTGAGCGTAGAAGCCGAGTGAGCACAGAAGCTGAATGGGCATGGAAGCCGAGTGAGCACAGAAGCTGAATGGGCGTAGAATCCGCTGCGTAACGTGCCAGAGTGCTGATGTGGACGTCTTGGCCAAAATTACGTCTTTTGAAGATATAATCAAATCTCTTGCATTAAATGCAGAGATTTGCCACCATCCTGCGCATTAAATGTAGAGGCATGTTTTTAAAGGTCTGCAGGCCTTCTGTGCATTAGTCGCAGAGACGTGTCTCGAGAAACTGTCACCGCTCTGTGCAGGAACTGTCACCGCTCTGTGCATTGGACGTAGAGACGTGCCTCGAGCCCCGTACGAAGTGCAGCTTTTGATGTGGCAGACAGTTTTTCTACTGTGGAGCGTAAACAGCTCATGTTTGCCTGTGTAAAACAAGGCAGCGTATCCCTTTGTGCACGTAAAAGCAGTTTTACGCAAAGGAGATGGCGGTAAATGACAGCCTGGGTTGCAGTGCCGTGCCATCATTATAGCCGTCGTCTGGGTAGTCGAGCAGCATCCCTTTGTCAGAAGTCCAGACGTCAGGTTCATTGCAGGATCTGACAGGTTTACTTCGGAGAACACAAAGCGTTCCTCGTACGCTTTAATGCTATATTGAAAGCGGATATATTTTACGCCATATAGGCGACGAAGCACCCTGTTTTACGTTGAGGCAGCCTGGACATACTGCACTTACACGGATGATCCTTTGAGCTTTTAATATTTCATGCTGATGGCTCTGAAGTCATCTTTTTACGCTGCCCAGCACTAATAAGCTGCGTATAGCCATCCGGCGTATTTTTCATGCTTCTACAAGACCCCCTTCAAAGCTTTCAAAATTCCTCGGAATTTGAAACGTTTTGAATGAAGCATGAACCGTTCCTCGTGACTCAAAACGCTTCTGAATGGAGCCTGAAACGGTCAAGTCTGACACGTTCTTTCAAGGCTGACTTTATGGCAGAGTTATTGGGGATCGTTGTGATCTTTTTTGCCTATAAAAAGGCTGAGGGGTTAACCCGTTCTTCCCACATTTCCATCACCACGCAGAGATGATCGCCAGAGTTCGTCGGGTCGATCTGAGGAAGAAGGAGATCATGTTCTTCCAGCATGTAAGGAGCCGAAAAAGACGGCGTCTTCGAGCAAGTGTCCACTGCAACGATGGATCATAGAAGGATATCTTAGCCTCCCTTGCTCGGGATAATCATCAACTTTGTATGGCAGTTCTTCCAGGAGAAGGGAAGGGTCGTATTGGACCACACAGCTTGCAAGCTGTATATTTTCCCCTGAGACCTTCGCGGACAAGAGCAGACAAATTGTAACTGCCGTCCTCGATCGAGTTGGGTTCTAAAGAAGCCTCAACTGGATCGGTTATGGCGTATGGAGGTTTACAGGCCCAGTTCTATATCCTCCCGCCATCGATCTTCTTGTTCATGACTGTGGTGGTTGATGAACTGCCATGGAAGAAGAGAAAGACCTACACCGATGCGAGAACCTAGTAGAACAGATCCTGGGGCGACCTTCCAATGAAGACGAGAAAATCCTTTGTAGACGGGATTTCCCTCATATGTAACCATGAAAAATAAAGAAAAAACCCCTTGTAGACAGGATTTCCCTCATATGTAATCATGATTTTGATTTTAATAAAATCGTCTTTCTTCTCTGCATATGATTATTTTGCCATACGTTGTTGTGAAGTCTGAATATGTGTAGCTTCGACACGTCTGATTCTTTACGCCTCTGATAGAAAGAGTATTAGGCCCTGTCCTGTCTTTTACGCATAACTAGGGATAGGTAGAAAGCCGCTTTAGCAGTCGAGTGTTCGAACTGTCCCGCTGTTAGGAATGAGGAACCGCATAGAATTCTGAACTGTTGTTTTCACTTCTGTGTAAACAGAATTCTTGTTTCAGACTTTATCTTCAAGAATGATTTCTCGAAAATCCTTTGGAATAGGACGAGAAATAGCTGTCGAACTGAGTCACCATCTTTGAGCTGTAGATGAAATATGCAGACTGGATTTCTGGATGAACCTCTAATTGACCCGAGAAGAGTAATTTCTCAATGCTTGAACTCTGTATGCTTCGGGTACTTGGGATATTTTGAGGTCAAGAAGGAGTATCTTCTGTGTGAACTCTTTTCAATTGACCGCCTTGAGGACTGTTCGGATATGCGGAAAGTCAGAGATCCGTAGTGTAGATGAGCTGAAAATCCTGAGTTCGTAGCCTATTGAGTGTAGAAAGCCACCGAGCATGAAATCGTAGATTCGTAGCTGCTGAGCGTGAAGTCATAGGTTTGTAGCCTCTCGAGCGTAAAAGCTACCGAGCACAAAGGCATCCGGGCATAAAACCATAGACTGATAGCTTGCGAGCGTAAAACCGTAGATTCGTAGCCGTCGAGCGTAGAAAGCTCCTTAGCGTATAACTGTAGATTTGTAGCCTGTGAAAAAGAAATCTTCCGAGCGTAAGGTTGTGGATCTGTTGCCTCCGAGCGTAAACTAAATACCGCCGAGCATGAGATCATCGATTTGGTATCTGCTGAGCGTAAAAGCTACTGAGCACAAAGGCATCCGGGCGTAAAACTATAGACTTGTAGCTTACGAGTGTGAAATCGTAGATCTGTAGTTGTCGAGCGTAGAAAGCTCCTTAGCGTAGGAACCAAGAACCTGCTTTGCGCGAAAAACTCTTTGAATTTGCTGACTGTCCGTCTTTCGAGAGTAGTGGGCTGACGTAGTACCCAATCATAACCAAAATATTAATTGTGAGATTTGGTTAGGGTTTCGAGGAGTCCGTCCGAGGATTCGAGGAGTCGGTCCGAACTCTATATATATCCCAAGCTTTTGAGAGAAAACTTTTCATCCGTCTTCTGCGAAAGAGAGCTTTCGACTGTTCGAGTTTTTTTCCTCGTTCTTTCTCCGAGCACTCCGAGTTTTCAGAAATGGTGCCGAAACAAATCCCCTCCACTAAGGGAAAGAGTATAGGTTCTTCTTCTCGTTCTTCTGTCCCAGCGAGGGAGTCTTCGGTCGGGCAAGGTAAACTTCCTTCTGAGCGAAGTATCCCGCCGACGAGCAGCGCACCCGGCCTTAGAGGTAGAGCCTTTGGAATGACAAAGAACGACGAAAAATCCTTCGCACACGTTGAACGTGACCGTGCTAGGTCATCTTCTGTGCTGATAGCCTCTTTGAGGAAGATAACGTATGGAGATGTTTTCATCTTTTACGTCCATATTTTTAATGTGCCAGCGTAAAAAACTCCATATTTTTGCAGTTTTGAGCATAAAAACTCTGACTGCCGAAAACTTGGTGTATACTATAAAATTTTAGCTTTACGCTTGTGGATGGGACCTCCGGCGTAATAACTAGAATTTTGGCAGTCTGGCGTAAAGCACGGACTGTATACTGCCAATTACGCTTCTGGATGTGACTTCCGGCGTAAAATGACCAAATTTGTACAGTCTTGGCGTAAAGCACAGACTGTCGTTTCTTGGTCTTTATGTTGCAAGATTTGTAATGACGTGTTTTCCTTGCACTTTTGCAGTTAACTTGCATGAGTCTCCACTGGCCGAGGTGATGGGTTCCGCGGCCGGGATGCTGCACTCAAACTATCTGGAGGATCTGTCCCACGTGACATTTCCTATCTCCGGACCCCAGTATCCTGAAGGAAGGGAGATCTTGATATCGGCTCAGGGCGAGCGGACATTGCTGAACATGATTAGCGGAGAGCCCCTGACGTACATAGACGGGGACCAGTACATAAAGCCGGCTTTTCTCTTTGGGGACATGATTGACAAACAGTCCCAGACGAAACCCAAAAGAGAACCCTAGGTTTTCCCTGCCGAGAGTTTGGTCTTGTACCTGCCAACGATGCCGAGAGATTATCCTATCTCGGCTTTCTCCCATGCTACGCATCCCAGAAGGATGTCGTGGACGCTGACTCCCGATCTTCACTGCAAGCCGGAGAAGATCTTTCATCTGAAAGGAGCTGACCAGGGGTCGTTTGTCAGCCGCCCTTCCGGCATTGTGACGGTGTTCAGGGGACTGTGCCCGGGCAGCGTCCCGAGTGAAGACAGTTTAGTGATCCAGCCGGTCCAATTGTCGACTTTCTGCAATGATTTCATGGGGCGAGGGGGGGTATACCCCAAGGAGAATCCTCGGTGTAATGGGTGCATCACCCCAACAAACCTCCGATGGGCTTACCTAGTTGACTGGGCCTTCAAGCATTTTCGGGGAGAGCTGGAGGGCATTGGACTGTATGCTGCTATGAGTGCGACGAGTGTTGGGTTGCCTCCCAACCCTAACCTGTTTTTGGCACTGATGGAGCGATACATTTCGCTTACCGGGACCTTCGCCACTCCACTGGGGAGTTAGGGTTGGCCCTCCATGAGATGGCAGTGATCTCGAGACTCCCGATGGGGGATACCCCATATGAAGAGTATGTTCCCACCAACCGGGAGTTGGGGGACTCGGACCCTCGGGCGGTAGAAGTGTACCAGGAGCTGATGTGCCACTACCTCGCATGCACCGCTTTTTATGATAAGCCTTCTAATCTGGCTCACACCACTAAGTGGACTTCCTACCTCTTCTTCCACCGGGCCAGGGCTGCCAAGTCAGAGAAAGTCTCCGGGGGCAAGAATGAGCCTGTGAACTATTTGGGCGTGCTCAGTGCCCAGGTCGTCGAGGATCTTATGGAGGATACTAAGGCTCCAGATCAGATTCTCGATGACGGGGTAGGAAAGTATCCTGAAGGCACTAAGGCCTACAGTTACTTGAGGCGCTGCCGCAGGCCTCTGTCTAAGGAAGCCCGGCTGACTGGTTTTCTCTCCATATGGCTACGTCGAGTAGTGGTACCTGGCATTGCGTCCGCGGACCGCATTCACCGGAACATCCTGTGGCCTGCCGTGTGTCTGGTGTTCGGGGCAAGACTGGGCCTGCTCCCTGCCATGGTGTACCGTATACAGGCTGGCTTGAGAGCCATGACTGATGGGCTGCTCGTCGATGAAGCTCGGCGTAATAGCTTTCCCAGGGTAGAATTACCATACCTGTACTTGATGGGATGGTTAATTCTCCACAACCCCCGGGTGATGTCTCATGGCCCTGGTAGTAGCTCGGGGGGGTAGTTTCTTGCTGAACTACAAGGACTCTCCCTGGAACGTGAACACAGTTTTAGACTGTCGGCTGGCGCTGAACCTCAGTCACTGCTGGAAGCTCCTCTGCATTGTCCCCTCTATACATCACAATCAATCGGGGATTAGGCTTGAGGATTTAGGTGGAGAGAAGACCAATCTTTCTCCGAAAGCTTTTAATTGGTTGGTCTGCATCAGACCCTCCCATTTGCTGTACAGAAGCGAAGATAATTGCTTCTTCGAGACCTACTTGCCCAGTCAGTTTGCCAGGCAGTTTGGGTACGATCATTTGCACGTGGGCAATGCCGTCACCAGCTTCAAGTCCAGGGGCGGACTCATTGATGGAGCCAGAGGATGGCGATATTTTATCATGGGTTGCACGGAAGTAATCTTTACCGTGCCGGTCGTCACACTCTCCATGGAGCTACGCATCCTCCACTCGTATGCCCAGTTCTACGTGGCGATCAATACCTTCCATCGCGATTTTGACATGCGTGGAAGCTTTAGGGTACCTTCTCCCAAGCCTGGGGGAAGAGTTGAAGTCCCCTCGGTTTCTTCTGACGAGGGTGAGGAGTCCGTTACTCCGGATGAGCCTCTGGTGTCGGTGCCGAGGTGTGAAGTGCCTCCGCCTGCGGGGGCTTTGGTAGTCTCCGGGAAGCGAAGGGATCCTACTCCGAAGCAGACTTCCCCTCGCAAGAGGAAGAAGTAGACGGTTAATCGTCCTCTCCGGATTCCTAGTGTTGAGGCTCCTAGAGAGGAACCTGTTGTCTCCCCTGTTGGGGATGTCTCTTTGATTGGAGGTTCCTCGCCTTTCGGAGAGGGACCCTCAGTTTCGGTTGGCGGTGCCAAAGAACTCCTGCTTGAAGCTGCCGTTGCTGCCACTGCCTCCGGTAGTGGAACTAAGTCGCCTCCGGGGCTGAGTATAAGGTTCCATATACCTTTATCCGGATCAGCGTCGGAAGAGACCCCTTTTGTGCCTACGAGCGCACCTGGCGAGATTCCAGCCGATGAGCCTCGGTTGGAATTTGAGGAGGACTTGGAAGACTACTTGCCAGTGTCAGCTATCAGACCTCTTTCTCCAGGTATGATAGCCTGCTTAGCATCATTAAGAAGTGATTTAGCTGTACTGGCTGCAGATGCGACATATATGCCGTCGGCCGTGGCTAAATGTCATCTTTACGCCCTTCTTTTTTAGAGAAATTAACATGGTGTCGATATTATCTTTCTCATCTTCTTTTCAGGGGCAGATGTCCACGGGAAGAAGAGCGCTGAAGCGCTTTTCGGCTCTGCTTTGGCTTCTGGTGGCGACACGGAGGTGCCTGAGCTTGAAGAGGAAGCATCTTCGGGTGCCGGCTCGCCCCGAGTAGTTTCTTCATCTCAAGAGGAGGATGAGCCTGTCCTTGTGACATCGCCTCCTGCGAGTATGCCGATGACTCTGACTGTTATTGTCGCATCTTCCTTGGTCGCGCCACCTGTCGAGGCGACGGCCGTGGCCACATCGTCTGTAACCACTCCTGGAGGGGGACTCGCCAATATTGCGGCCACTCCTGGCATCCAATCAGATCTGGCTGCCCTGACCGAGCAGTATACCAGCCTCTTTTACACTAGTTTGAAAATGCTGATATCAATGGTGTTGGCGAAGAATCTAGACTTCGAGCGTCTGAAGAAGGCTTCTCAGTTTTTGATCGGGGCGGTCAGGGAGTTCGGCGATTCTGGGGTAGCTGACGCCCTGGAGGCGATGGTTAATGGTTTGGAGCAACCTATTAACGAATACTTGCAGCTGGCTTGGGGCAGCCTTGAAGCTGAGGTCCAGGCCAGATACGATCTCATGACTGCGCGGCTTACTAAACAGCTGAAAAGCCTAGATAACTCCATCAAAACACATAAGCTAGAGATGGATGAAAGAAAAGCTGTCGTGGAGGAGGCTCTTGCTCTTCAAACGAAGTGCCAATCCGAGCATGAAGGGAACGTAGCGAGGGCCCGCAAGCGAAAGAAAAACTTGCTCTGGCAGAGGAGTGGGCTTCTCAGTCGTTGGCAGGTCTAGATGTAGCGACTGGTCGACTGAGCATAGCGCGACGGGATTTGGAGCATGCCGAAGCCGCCCGTGTGGGTTCTCTTCGGGCAAGGGCCGAGCTGTCCTTTATGAGCAACCACGAGGCACGGCTGGAGCGGGCTCGCGCTGATGCCTTGGTTTCCAGGAATAAGAGGATAGTTGCACTGGTGCAGCTGATTCGCGATCTGACCGCTCCCCTACAATGATGTACCCTTTCTTCTTTTTGCTTCCCAAATGTAATTCTGCTCTCTTTTTTCTTTGGGAATAAATAAAGCGAATCTTTTCTGACTTTGTGGACCCATCATTTCGGAATATAAATGACAGATTTGGGCAAGAGTGATATCAGAGGTAGTATGGACGTGATAGACTCTCGATAAACTTTTAGCAGGACATATCTATTCAGAGGTCATACAGACATGATAGAATATGCTTTGGTAGGATATATCTATTCATAGGTCATACGGACATGATAGAATATGCTCTAATTAGTTTTATTTTGGAAGTAGTTTTGTCAGAATTGAGATTCTCGCTATATTCCACTTGAGCAGAGGAGATTAAGCATAGTACCTTTTCAGGAATTTGCCGTTGACAGGAGCCATTAACAGGTCTCCATTAGGCTGGGCTAACCTGTAGGCACCGTTTGAGAACGTTGTCTCGATCACATAAGGGCCTTCCCGCTTGGGCTGGAATTTGCCTTTACTCCTGTGAGTAAGAATCATCGGCCTTCTTACGGCTAAAACTAGCTCGCCGACTTTGAACACTCTTTCCTTTACTTTATGATTGAAAACTCTGGAAATACGTGCTTGGTAGAGCGCGATGCGCTGTTGAGCTTGGAGGCGTTTCTCGTCTAATCCTTCTAGCTCTTGAAGCCTTAACAGGTCATTCTTTTCTTGAGTCAGCTCATTAGTCACGGCTATCCTGAGTGACGGGATCTGGATTTCAATGGGGAGAACTGCTTTGCTCCCGTAGACCAGTAAAAATGGGGTACAACCTGTCGGTGTTCGTACCGTTGTGCAGTATGCCTAGAGACATTCGCCCAGCTTCTCATTCCAATCTCTCTTATTTGAAGAGACGAATTTCTTCAAGAGTTTGATAATGGTTTTGTTGAAAGCTTCCGCCAAACCATTAGCAGCTGGATAATATGCCGTAGAGGCAATATTTTGTATACGATTTTTATCGCAAAATCGGTGAAACGCTTGGCTGATAAACTGAGGCCCATTGTCGTGAATTATCCTCCGGGGTACCTCGAAGCGATAAATGACGTGATGCTTGATGAAGCTGATTACATTAGACGCCTTTACCTCAGCAAGAGGGATTATCTCTGCCCATTTGGAGAAGTAATCCGTGATGGCCAGTATGAACCGGTGACCTCTGGAGGAAGACGGGTGAATAGGACCAATGATATCCATACCCCATGCTTTGAAAGGCCAGGATGCAACCGTAGGATGTAGATATTCAGACGATTGATGTATGAAGTCTGCATGAACCTGACAGGCCCTGCATTGTCTTGCATAGTTGATCGCTTCTGCGATCATAGTGGGCCAGTAATAGCCCATTCTCCTGATACGATCCTGTAGCTTAGGACCGGGTTGATGCACTCCGCATACGGCGTTGTGAGCTTCCCGGATAATCTGTTGTGCTTTGTCGTTAGAGAGACATCTCAATAGCAGTCTGTCGTAAGTCCGACGATATAGGCATTGTGAAGATGCATCGAAGTAGAAGCGTAATGATCGCCTTTTGACGGATACTGCTTCTTTGGGGTCCTCCGGCAAGATTTCATATGCCACAAAATCTACGAAGGGACTTCTCCAGTCTCTTCTAGGGGGATCTGTGCTCACAGCGTAGCTGCGTTCTATGTGAAAGTTGTTCTTCACACAGAATAAATCTCTGTTAAGAAGGATTACCGAATTCTGCCTTCTTATAGGAGTGGCTAAATCCGCAGCTAGATTGGCTAGGGCATCAGCTTCCAGATTCTGAGATCGAGGTACATGCTCAAGAAAGAATCCTTTGAACGTCACGGCTATCTCGACCGTTGCTTGGTGATAGGGGATGAGGTCTGGATTCCGGACTTTATATATTCCTATAACTTGATTGACGATCAGTAGAGAATCACCGAAGGCTTCCAGAGATTCGACCCCCAGCTCTTTGGCAACTTGTAGCCCGATTAGCAGGGCGTAGTACTTTGCCACATTGTTGGAGCATGGCTCGCTAAGAGAATATGCTCGGTAGATGACGAGTTTATCAAGAGTGACCAGGACGATTCCTACTCCTGAAACCACGTTTCCCCTAGGACCAGTTCTGGAGGCACCATCGAAGAATAGTTGCCATGTGTCACTTTCTATTACGGAATTATATTCTGCAACTTCGTCAGGGATATCCTCGTATAGTTTGGAGGTCTCCGGGATCGGATGAGCAGCTAGGAAGTCGGCCAGCGCTTGGCCTTTAATGGACTTCTGCGGGACGTATACCATGTCATATGGTGTTAACAGCATCGCCCAAGTCGCGAGTCGGGAATTAAGAGCACTTGGCTTGCTCATCAGTACTCGAAGAGGATTGATCCTGGGGATGATATGAATAGTCTGGCCGATGACATAGTGCCGCATCTTCTGGATGGCGAACATCAGAGCCAAGCATTCTTTCTCCACCGGGTTGTACCGGTGTTCGGCTTCGACCATCATCCTACTGAGGTAGTAGATAGCCTGTCCATGACCCATATCATTCTTCTGTGCGAGAAGAGCTCCCAGCGAATGATCCATCGCTCGAACGTACAGCAATAATGGTCTTTCCATGACGGGAGGCACCAGAACTGGCGGACTGGTGAGGTAGCGCTTGATATCTCCAAACGCTTGCTGACAGGTTTCGTCCCATACGAAGGATACACCTTTCTTCATGAGATGAGAAAAGGGCTGACATCTCCCCGAGAGGTTGGATATGAATCTCCGGATATAAGCCAGACGACCTTGAAATCCCCGAAGTTCTCTCAGATTATGGGGCAGTCGCATTTCTACGATAGCCTGGACTTTGTCAGGGTCCACTTGGATGCCTTTGGCGGTAATGACAAATCCCAGGAATTTGCCACTAGATACACCCAGAAAGGACTTCGTAGGGTTCATCTTGAGTTGATGTTGGCGCATTAACTCGAATACCGTCCTCAAGTTTTGAATGTGATCATCTTTGAGGCGGCTTTTGACGGCTATGTCGTCCACGTAATATTCTACTATTTTGCGTAAATACTTATGGAATATTTTACTCATAGCCCGTTGGTATATAGCCCCGACGTTCTTCAATCCGAAGGGCATGACCGTATATCAATATACCCCCAACGGGGTCCGGAAGGCAGTGTGCTTCTCGTCTTCAGGATGCATCTTGATCTGATCGTATCCTGAGAATCCGTCCATGAAAGACATGCGTTCAAAACCGCAGGTGTTGTCGATCATGATGTCCGTGATGGGAAGAGGGAACTCATCCTTGGGGCAGGCTACATTCAGATCTCGGTAATCGATGCAGATACGTATTTTCCTATTTTTCTTCATGACTGGGACAACGTTGGCGACCCAGTCGGGATGTTGTTCTTCCCGGATGAAACCGCAGGCTATCAACTTCTTGACTTCAGCTTCGATGGCGTCCATCATATCCAGGCGGAACCGACGTTGGTGCTGCTTCACAGGCTTTGAATCGGGCAATATGTTGAGTTTGTGAGTAGCTACCTTTGGGTCAAGGCCTGGCATGTCCTCATAATCCCATGCAAAGACGTTGATATATTCTTTTATCAGCTGGATAACTTCTTCCCTTTCAGCTGGAAAAAGATTGTTACTGATAAATATCGGCTTTGGCGAGAGTTCACCCCCAACATCAACCTGGATAACTTAGTCTTTGGTGGGAGGTTCTCTTTGCTTGAAGCGAAATTCCCCCTGCGTATCCATTTGTTGGGCCTAAGAGTCATTCTCAAACGGCTCAGAATCCTGTTCATCTGCTTCAAAGGGATTTGTCACTACCATATTCACTGATAATGTTTGTTCGAGAGCATCAGGTGAGTCAGAGGGCGACGAGCCATTCTGAGAAGAGGAAAAGACATCCTCGTCCGACTTAGAGGAGGTGGCATACCCAAACCCAAAATGAGTTCGTTGATAGTAGGGGTTGCCGTGCAGCGGCGTTCATCTGCCTCTTCCGTAGTTGAGGCCTGGCTTCCGCTTCAAGTCGTAGCCCATGTTTTGCATGATCCTCAACGCTTGCGGGCTGTATCGATGAACTTGCATTTTTCCAGCATCGTCATTGAAAGAATCTTCCTGGATAGTCGGTCGATTGCGCATGCGGTCGAAGACTATTGAACGCTGACTGCTGCAGGTAGGCGGGACAATGAAGATAGAATCCTCATGTGGTCCATACGTCGTGACGACGTTGGATGATGACGCTACTTCCCAGACATACGGACGGTAGGAGTTCATAACTTTCAAGAATTTTTGTGCTATGGGTTCTACCTCGTCACGGGGAGTGGATTCCTAATTTGGAATTTGAGCGTCAATATACTGGAAAAGAGGATGTTTATTATCATCTGGAACTCCGTTCCTGGTTGCATTTACATCAGTCGGCTGCCTGTTGCGCCGAAGGTTGATGACCAAGGGTGAAGGCTTATGTCTCAAAGTGATCACTAGAGGATGACTCCCTTTTCCTGACCTGGTTTTGTTCAGGTGGATAGCCATAGGCTCCATGGCTTTTGGACGAGTGGTTCGTCCTTTCACTCTGATTGACAGCGGCAGTACGGCAGAGGGCTTTTCTGGCTCCCGGTGGGATTCCTTCTCTTCCTTGCCTGACACTTCTTCTGTGTGGTCTTGAGAGTACAACACGGCATCGGAATAGTAGGATTCTACTCCTTTAAACGGGTTTAGGTCAGCCATCTCCGTTTGTACTGTTCCTTGGGGGTCTACATATTTAAGACATTGATGTAGAGTTGAAGGAACGATGTTGTGGTCGTGGATCCACGGTCTTCCCAGCAAAATATTGTAGGACACCTCTGAATCGATGACGTAATATGTGGCCACCGATCTGAGGTTGCCAATCTGGATCCTCAGGAGAATTTTCCCCAATGGCTTACTTCTTCCGGCGTTGAAACCCACGATTGTAGTGGAGGTATAAGCCAATTCGCTGGTAGGAATCCTCAGCGGTCTGAGCAGACTGTGAG
Organism: Iris macrosiphon; assembly: GCA_036927795.1. NCBI lineage: Eukaryota > Viridiplantae > Streptophyta > Magnoliopsida > Asparagales > Iridaceae > Iris > Iris macrosiphon. The sequence goes on from JAYESA010000011.1 coordinate 114,356,481, forward strand.
GGATGATGTTGATCGGCGATCCCGGATCTATGTGAATACGATCGACCTTCATGGAACCAACGTACCCGGTATAATAGAGGGGCCTGTCATGCCTGTTATATTTTAACAGCATGTCGTCTTGAGTGAAAGTGATATTTGGGACCACCTCCATCATACTGTGGCATTGAGGACATGCCACCGGTTCTTCGTCGGGGGACTTGAGCTGGGTCAAGCATGCCTCCGTCTGCATCAGTGCTTCACTCAGGGCTAGACGAGTGTCTTGGGAGAGCCTGAGTAGCTCAAAGATGGACAGCCTGGCTGGTGTATTAGCTAGTTGGGCCAGGATGTCGAAGTTGTATGGCTTCTCTGAACCTTTGTTTGGAATATTTTTCACAGGTTTATCAAAGCGCACTTCTTTTTGCTTTTCCTTGTCCGCCGGAGTTGGGTTTGAAGGACCGGCATCTGGTACGACGGGATCTGGTCGTGAAGGTTTGGCAGCTGAAGCGTCTGCCGGTGCGTCTTCCTGACTTGCTCCGTAGTCGTTGGGGTAGGCTTTCCCTGAACGGGTCACAGCAAATACCTAGTCTTTGTCTGATGCCGAGGAAGTTGCGACAATATGGCATGGTTTACATTTGGAGCTCTTTCTAGACGTAGCCTTGGTAGCTTTAGTCTCCTCCTCGAGCTCTGACACCAAATCCGGATGAACCCATATAATCTCGCCCTGCCGGGTGGTTAGGGGTACCAGGTCATGATTTTGACCCCTAGCTGGAGGGAGATTGACGATGTTCATCGTGGTCTAGGAAATGGGTATGATACCGTCCGAGACTTCTTAGGAAGGCAGATTGCCAAACCGCAGAGAGATCATGTTGGCCGTGACCGTCTTCTCGGTGTTGTGCAGAGTGATGGCCTTAGCATCGATCAACCCCTGGATCTTCCTTTTCAGTATGTAACACGCCTTTGTCGGGTGGTGTACGTATCTGTGGAAGATGCAGTATTTGGGGTCGTTAGTACTGCCGACTTCTTGGGGCTGCCTCAGCTCCGGAAGGGTGATCTTGCCACTTTTGACGAGATACTCGAATATACTCGGGATATCGTCGTCATCGAAAGAGTAGACTTCGACGGGCCTGGAAGTCCCGGGTCTCGTTTGTGCGGTTGTCGCAGTCTTTTGCCTGGCCATATTGATTGCCAGAGCTTCTTTTCCTTTGGAGCTGCGAGGATGGTCGTTGCTGAGAGATGACCTCTTGCCTCTGTCATAGGCGGAGATCATGATGCCATTGTCGCACGCCTTGCGACTGTTGTCTTCGACAGCTACGGCCGAGATGATGAATGAGGGCCAATCATGGAACCGATATGGTCCTGTAAATACCGAGACTACGGGAAGGAGGTTCTTCCTGCAAATGTCTACCAACGCAGAGTGTAGAACTCCTGGAGGTATCTGTAAGGTTGCCTGACGAAAATGTTCGATGAAGGTGCGAACGTCCTCCTTTTCCTTCTGTTTTACTTCGATGAGAGAGGACATAGACATGTCCATCCCTTTCTCGTAGAATTGCGTGAAGAATAAAGCTTTGAAGTCCTTGAAGGAAGTAATACAGTTGTCCGCCAAGCTACGGTACCACTGATAGGCTACTCCTGAGAGACAGCCTTTGAACACCCGAGTGAGGAGGGCGTCGTTCCCTTGTAGCAACACTGTCATCATACTAAAATAGTTCATGTACTGACTTGGTGATGTTTTTCCCTCGAACAGAGCCATAGTATGAGGTTTGTACCTCAGAGGGAAAAGGACCTCTTCCCAGATAGCTGGGTAAGGCTGGTTGATTCCCAGTTTCTTGAGCTGATCTTTGTGCTTCAAGGCGTCAAACTGGGCTTTCAACTCCCGTACTGCCTGCATCAGATTTTCAGTTGGAAGCGGGGCTACGGTGTGGTGCGGAGTTGGTTGTATCTTGATTCCAACGGGAGGTAATATATTCTCCGAGTAAGGAAGCGGAGGAACTGCTGACTCTTGATCTAGAGCAGGCTCCTGGCTCGGGTTGGATGGTGGTAAGTCCACCCCCACACGTATCTGAGTTGGCGGGACCGATGCTTGAGCCATGGCAGTTGCGTACTGAGTTAGCATCATCTGGTGCATGTTCTCCATTATGGATTGTATTTGTTTCAGAGATGTCTCCAGTATAGTGATGCATTGTTTCGCGTTTCCTGACGACGAAGCTTCCTCACGTTCATCTTCAACGGCATAAACTTCCATTTCCCTGGGTGTCATTGAAGGATTAGTATAGGTCGCTGTAGAAGTTGACTCTATACTTTCAGCATCTGATCCGGGAGACTGGCGACGCCCAGCGTCGGAATCAGACGAGTACGAAGCTGGTTGTTGTGACCTTGCACGGGTGTTTTGGAACACCCCAGCTTCAGCGTTCCTGAGGAGCTCATTGAATCTCCTTTGGCTCGGAGGCCTAGAGGGGTGACGTCTTGAGCTCGACCCTCCTCTAGCTATGTGTGAAGCCATATTCACGGATGCATGCGCAGGCTCTTCTTCCTGGAAAGACAGAGAGTAGCTTAACCGATCGAAAATCGACCATTTTGCTTTAGAACAACAGCAATCAATCACAATCTTATGACTATTATAACAGTGCTCGCCAGGAGGCGTAATAGACGTATTGGAAGGTCTCCTCTCCTTACGCTTCTGGATTAGATATTTGTGCAGGTCAGAAGGAGTTGCAGAAGAAGAAGACGATGGCTTGTTCCTTCTGTTCCCATCAGTGGGCATGCGGAGGTTGGGCACCATTGTTTTCCCTGTGCCACCTGTGTACGACAGGTTGACCATCTGGGTGGCGGATAATCCTCGGGGAGGGTGTCTTTTCGCAACCTGAGCTTGCTTTACGCTGAGGGACTTCGCCTGGCCTAATTTGGAGATTTGCTCAGACTGGCGTAAAGCTGAAGAGGTCCTCTGTCGGCCATCGACTTCTCGCGTAATCCGGAGGGTAGGCAGATTGTTCCCTCGCTGGCGTAAAGGCCGAAAAGTTGAGTACTCCGCCGCTTGCTTTCCCTTGCGTAGATTAAAGGGGTTATCTGCTTTTTCGCGGAAGGCAGATGAATGTTTACGTGCTGAACGCATTTTGTACTTCCGATTTGGCGCTGAGGCATCATCAGAAGTTTTGTCTGTACTGCGCATAGCGGGAGATTAGTTTCTACGCGTAGAGCGCAGTGGACACCTCTGGGTTAGCGCTGAGGCTTTGCCCGAAGTTTTGTCTGTACCGCGCGTAACGGGAGACTGGTTTCTACGCGTAGAGCGCAGTGGATACTTTTGGGTTAGCGCTGAGGCTTTGTCCGAAGTTTTGTCTATACCGCGCGAAGCGGGAGACTGAATTTTACATGCAGGGCACGGAGGGAGCAACGCTACAACCTCATTGGTCGGAGAGATCGGAGAGATCGGAGAGTCCACAGGGATAGTAGAGGATGTCTTGGGCATCCAGACCTTGCGCAGCTTCCTGTTGTCTTGGACGGAGAGAGGGTGAGAGCTACCCCCGGTTTGAAGCATGTTTTCATAGGCAGACTGGTCAAATTGGACGACCAGTGTCTTCTTCACGGTTCCTACAGATACCGCATCGTATTGAGCAATTACTTCCTCATCCGAAGAGAAAGACTTTCCCAGCAGAGTCGCCATCTTATTTGTGGTATTAAACGAAAGAACGAAATGTATATAATACGAGGTTTATACGAAACCCGCCTGTTTGTGGTATTAAACGAAAGAGATGAAAGTGTATTTCAATGACGGGGTTTGTGCGAAACCCGCGCCCTTTGGTTTACAAACAAACTTGTACAATTTGATCCTATACGAGGATGTGGGAGTACAATTTATTTAATCTGGGTAAAAATTTCTATAGGTGTCTGATCTGCGGTCGATCACTTTAGCCCTTGGACTACACGATGTTGAAGAAGTGCCGTGGAAGACAGGATGCAGCTTCGAAGGTTGTAGGAGAGGGTGGATGCACGATGCTGAAGTCGTCGATCCCCGCTCTTTGCCTGAGCTCCGGGCTCTCTCTCTCTCTCTCTCTCTCTCTCTCCCTCTACTCCTCCTTGTTCGATTTTCTCCCCCTCTTGTTCTCCATTGATAGGGGTCTCTATTTATAGAGTCTTTGGTGACAGTGACCACTCCGTTGGTGTAGCAACCGAGGAGTGGAAAGTACAGCACCCTATTACACAACGGTTAAAGTAACCAATGCCTACGTATAGATAATCTTTTGAATGAGCGGGTGACGCGGGTCCAACTAAGGGGACACAACGCGTACGGTTGCTACTAAGATCACGGCATAAAAGCCACGTGGGTAGGTATCCATTGTGTAGAAGAGGTTGGCGTAGAAGCCAAATATCCGTCACCATGGCATAGAAGCCAAGTAGGCATAAAAGCCGAACAGGCATAGAAGCTGAGCAGGCATAGAAGCCGAATAGGCGTGGAAGCCGAGTAGTCGTAGAGACTGAGTAGGCGTGGAAGCCGAGTAGTCGTAGAGACTGAGTAGGCGTGGAAGCCGAGTAGTCGTAGAGACTGAGTAGGCGTGGAAACCGAGTAGGCATGGAAGCCGAGTAGTCGTAGAGACTGAGTAGGCGTGGAAGCCGAGTAGGCGTGGAAGTCGAGTAGTCGTAGAGACTGAGTAGGCATGGAAGCCGAGTGAGCACACGCCCTGAATGGGCGTAAAAGCCGCTGCATATCGTGCCAGAATGGGCGTAGAAGCCGCTTGAGCACAGATCCTGAATGGGCATAGAAGCCGCTTCGTACCGTGCCAGGGTGCTGATGTGGACGTCTTTAGCCGGAATTATGGCTTTTGGAGATATAATCAAATCTTTGACAGAGATTTGCCATCATCCTGTGCATTAAATGCGGAGACGAGCCTTGAGGGGAACTGTCACCGCTCTGTGCGTTTTGACGGAGGAATATGCCTCGAGCCCTGTACGAAGCACAGCTTTTGACGTGGCAGGCGGTTTGTCTTCCGTGGAGCATAAACAGCCCATGTTTGCCTGTGTAAAACAAGGCAGCGTGTTCTCTTTGTACGCGAAGGAGCAGTTTACGCCGGGGGATTTTAGTAAGCGCCGGTTTGGTGATATTTTAACCAAATCCTCTGCATTAAATACCGAGATCTGCCATCATTACTGTGGGGTGTGTCCCGAGTGGTCTGCGATCGTTTCCAGCCGTCGTCTGGGTAGCCGTGCAGCACTTTCTGTCAGGAGTCAGAGGTCAGTTTTTACTGTGCGACTGGACAGTTTCTTTTTCGGGAAGACGAAGCGTTCCTCGAACGCTTTAATGCTGCTTTGGGAGCGGCTGGGTTTTACGCCATAGAGGCGATGAAGAACTCTGTTCACGATGGAGCGGCCTGGACGTACTGCACTTATGCGGATGGTCCTTTGAGCTTTATTCTTCACGCTGTATTTTAGCGGAGAAAACTCTGTTGTACGCCTTATGGCTCTGAAGGCCTCTGCTTACGCTGCTCTGTATCAAGAGGCTGCGTAGCTCTTCCTAGCGTATTTTTTATGCTTCTACAAGACCTCCTTCAAAGCTTTTAAATTCCTCGGAATTTGAAACGCTTTGAATGAAGCATGAACCGCTTTTGAGGACCGTTCAGATGTACGCGTGATCTGGCCGACGTATCCTTTAGATGTGCGGGAAGTCGTGGAGCGTGAAATCATTAGTCTGCAGCTTCTGAGCATAAACTAAACACCATCAAGCGTGAAATCATAGACTTGTAGTTCCTGAGCGTGAAGTCGTAGGTTTGTAGCCTCTCGAGCGTAAAAGCTACTGAGCACAAAGGCATCCGGGCATAAAACCATAGACTGATAGCTATCGAACGTAAAGCCGTAGATTCGTAGCTGTCGAGCGTAGAAAGCTCCTTAGCGTAGAACTGTAGATTTTGTAGCTTCTGAAAAGAAAATTTCTCCGAGCGTGAAGTTGCGGGTCTGTTGCTTCTGAGCGTGAACTAAGCACCACCGAGCGTGAGATCATCGATTTGGTATCTGCTGAGCGTAAAGTCGTAGGTTTGTAGCCTCTCGAGCATAAAAGCTACCGAGCACAAAGGCATCCGGACGTAAAACCATAGATTTATAGCTTGCGAGCTTAAAACCGTAGATCTGTTGCTGTCGAGCGTAGAAAGCTCCTTAGCGTAGGAACCGGTGACTTCTTCGCGCGAAAAACTTTTCGAATTCGCTGACTGTCCGCCTTCTCTGAATGATAGGCTGACGTAGTACGATACCGTATTTGTTGACGACATCCCACTGGGGGATTTTTAATGGACCTATCATTTGTTGCGCATATTAAGTGCAAATAATAAGTTTCGAAATAAACCCTATCAGAGGTAGTATGGACGTGATAGGTATTGTGGACTTAACACCACTAGCGTACTTAGAGTTAAGTACGGGTGTTAAGTTGAGATGACAATCGATATCAGAGGTAATATGAACATGATAATCGATGGTCGGACCAGGATGGTTTGTTCAGAGGTAATATGAACATAACAAACTTAGCTGGGGATTACAGCTCAGAGGCAATATGAACATGGCTGATTTTGTGGACCCATCACTTTTTGTGCACCTAAGTTCAAGCAATAGGTTTGAGACAAGCCCTGCTAGAGGTAATATAGATGTAGCAGTTTTTGTGGACTCAACACCACTGGCGTACTTAGAGTTAAGTACGGTTGTTAAGTTGAGATGACAACCGATATCATAGGTAATATGAACATGATAATCGATGGTCGGACCAGGATGGTTTGTTCAGAGGTAATATGAACATAACAAACTCAGCTGGGGATTACAGCTCAGAGGTAATATGAACATGGCTGATTTTGTGGACCCATCACTTTTTGCGCACCTAAGTGCAAGCAATAGGTTTGAGACAAGCCCTGCTAGAGGTAATATGGACGTAGTAGTTTTTGTGGACTCAACACCACTGGCGTACTTAGAGTTAAGTACGGGTGTTAAGTTGAGATGACAACCGATATCAGAGGTAATATGAATATGATAATCGATGGTCGGACCAGGATGGTTTGTTCAGAGGTAATATGAATATAACAAACTCAGCTGGGGATTACAGCTCAGAGGTAATATGAACATGGCTGATTTTGTGGACCCATCACTTTTTGCGCACCTAAGTGCAAGCAATAGGTTTGAGACAAGCCCTCCTAGAGGTAATATGGACGTAGTAGTTTTTGTGGACTCAACACCACTGGCGTACTTAGAGTTAAGTACGGGTGTTGAGTTGAGATGACAACCGATATCAGAGGTAATATGAACATGATAATCGATGGTCGGACCAGGATGGTTTGTTCAGAGGTAATATGAACATAACAAACTCAGCTGGGGATTACAGCTCAGAGGTAATATGAACATAGCTGATTTTGTGGACCCATCACTTTTTGTGCACCTAAGTGCAAGCAATAGGTTTGAGACAAGCCCTGCTAGAGGTAATATGGACGTAGCAGTTTTTGTGGACTCAACACCACTGGCGTACTTAGAGTTAAGTACGGGTGTTAAGTTGAGATGACAACCGATACCAGAGGTAATATGAACATGATAATCGATGGTCGGACCAGGATGGTTTGTTCAGAGGTAATTTGAACATAACAAACTTAGCTGGGGATTACAGATCAGAGGTAATATAAACATGGCTGATTTTGTGGACCCATCACTTTTTGCTCACCTAAGTACAAGCAATAGGTTTGAGACAAGCCCTGCTAGAGGTAATATGGACGTAGCAGTTTTTGTGGACTCAACACCACTGGCGTACTTAGAGTTAAGTACGGGTGTTAAGTTGAGATTACAACATATATCAGAGGTAATATGAACATGATAATCGATGGTCAGACCAGGATGGTTTGTTCAGAGGTAATATGAACATAACAAACTCAGCTGGGGATTACAGCTCAGAGGTAATATGAACATGGCTGATTTTGTGGACCCATCACTTTTTGTGCACCTAAGTGCAAGCAATAGGTTTGAGACAAGCCCTGCTAGAGGTAATATGGAAGTAGCAGTTTTTGTGGACTCAACACCACTGGCGTACTTAGAGTTAAGTAGGTGTTAAGTTTGAGATGACAATCGATATCAGAGGTAATATGAACATGATAATCGATAGTCAGACCTTCGTTTACAGATGCAGAGTGATGACCTTGGCATCGATCAACTCCTGGATTCTCTTTTTTTAGTGCATAGCACATCTTTGTAGGATGATGAATGTACCGATGAAAGAGACAATAATCTGGGTTATCAATTTTGCCAGCCCTCTCAGGGTATCTGATGTTGGGAAGCTGAAGTTTGTTTTCCTTCATCAACGTATTGAAGATTTCACTGATGTCATCTTCATTGAAGGAGAAAGTCCCTTTTGGCCTTCGGGCTCCTGATGCTTGAGTTCCATGGTCTTCTGGGAAGATCGTCATCGTTGCATCATCTTCAGATTCTGAGAGAATTCTACCCCCAGCTTTGGATGTTGCTCGGCTTTGTCGAGGGAGACTACCCCCAGACTTGTCATTGCACTTGCGGAGATCACAGCGTTCATCTGGTTCTCCGTAGAGGTCAGATGTTGTCTTGCGCATGGAGCATGATTTGTACTTCCGATTTGGCTCTGAGGCATCATCAGAAGTTTGGTCTGTACCGCGCATAGCGGGAGACTGGTTTCTGCGCGTAGAGCGCAGTGGATACTTCTGGGTTAGCGCTGAGGCTTTGCCAGAAGTGTTGTCAGTACCGCGCGTAGTGGGAGACTGATTCCTACGCGTAGAGCGCAGTGGATACTTCTGGGTTAGCGCTGAGGCTTTGCCCGAAGTTTTGTCTGTACCGCGCATAGCGGGAGACTGATTCCTACGCGTAAAGCGCAGTGGATACTTCTGGGTCAGCGCTGAGGCTTTGCCCGAAGTTTTGTCTGTACCGCGCGTAGCGGGAGACTGATTTTTACGTGCGGGGCACGGAGGGAGCGATGCTACCACCTCATTGGTCGGAGAGATCGGAGAGATCGGAGAGTCCACAGGAATGGTAGAGGATGTCTTGGGCATCCACACTTTGCGCAGCATCCTGTTGTCTTGGACGGAGAGAGAGTGAGAGCTACCCCCGGTTCGAAGCATGTCTTCGTAGGCGGACTGATCGAACTGAACGACCAGTGTCTTCTTCACGGTTCCTATAGATACCGTATCGCGTTGAGCAATTGCTTCCTCGTCAGAAGAGAAAGATATCCCCAGCAGAGTCGCCATCTTGTTTGTGGTATTAAACGAAAGAGATGAAAGTGTATTTCAATGACGGGGTTTGTGCGAAACCTGCGCCCTTTGGTTTACAAACAAACTTGTACAATTTGATCCTATACGAGGATGTGGGAGTACAATTTATTTAATCTGGATAAAAATTGCTATAGGTGTCTGATCTGCGGTCGATCACTTTAGCCCTTGGACTACACAATGTTGAAGAAGTGCCGTGGAAGACAGGATGCAGCTTCGAAGGTTGTAGGAGAGGGTGGATGCACGATGCCGAAGTCGTCGATCCCCGCTCTTTGCCTGAGCTCCGGGCTCTCTCTCTCTCTCTCTCCCTCTACTCCTCCTTGTTCGATTTTCTCCCCCTCTTGTTCCCCATTGATAGGGGTCTCTATTTATAGAGTCTTTGGTGACAGTGACCACTCCGTTGGTGTAGCAACCGAGGAGTGGAAAGTACAGCACCCTATTACACAACGGTTAAAGTAACCAATGCCTACGTATAGATGATCTTTTGAATGAGCGGGTGATGCGGATCCAACTAAGGGGACACAACGCGTACGGTTGCTACTAAGATCACAGCGTAAAAGCCACGTGGGTAGGTATCCATTGTGTAGAAGAGGTTGGCGTAGAAGCCAAATATCCGTCACCATGGCATAGAAGCCAAGTAGGCATAAAAGCCGAACAGGCATAGAAGCCGAGCAGGCATAGAAGCCGAGTAGGCGTGGAAGCCGAGTAGTCGTAGAGACTGAGTAGGCGTGGAAGCCGAGTAGGCGTGGAAGCCGAGTAGTCGTAGAGACCGAGTAGGCGTGGAAGCCGAGTAGTCGTAGAGACTGAGTAGGCGTGGAAGTCGAGTAGGCGTGGAAGCCGAGTAGTCGTAGAGACTGAGTAGGCGTGGAAGCCGAGTGAGCACAGGCCCTGAATGGGCGTAGAAGCCGTTGCATATCGTGCCAGAATGGGCGTAGAAGCCGCTTGAGCACAGATCCTGAATGGGCGTAGAAGCCGCTTCGTACCGTGCCAGGGTGTTGATGTGGACATCTTTAGCCGGAATTACGGCTTTTGGAGATATAATCAAATCTTTGACAGAGATTTGCCATCATCCTGTGCATTAAATGCGGAGACGTGCCTTGAGGGGAACTGTCACCGCTCTGTGCGTTTTGACGGAGGGACGTGCCTCGAGCCCTGTACGAAGCATAGCTTTTGACGTGGCAGGCGGTTTATCTTCCGCAGAGCGTAAAACAGCCCATGTTTGCCTGTATAAAACAAGGCAGCGTGTTCCCTTTGTACGCGAAGGTGCGGTTTACGTCGGGGGATTTTAGTAAGCGACGGTTTGGTGATATTTTAACCAAATCCTCTGCATTAAATGCCGAGATCCGCCATCATTACTGTGGGGTGTATCCCGAGTGGTCTGCGATCGTTTCCAGTCGTCGTCTGGGTAGCCGTGCAGCACTTTCTGTCAGGAGTCAGAGGTCAGTTTTTACTGTGCGACTGGACAGTTTCTTTTTCGGGAAGACGAAGCGTTCCTCGTACGCTTTAATGCTGCTTTGAGAGCGGCTGGGTTTTACGCCATGGAGGCGATGAAGAACTCTGTTCACGCTGGAGCGGCCTGGACGTACTGCACTTATGCGGATGGTCCTTTGAGCTTTATTCTTCACGCTGTATTTTAGCGGAGAAAACTCTGTTGTACGCCTGATGGCTCTGAAGGCCTCTGCTTACGCTGCTCTGTATCAAGAGGCTGCGTAGCTCTTCCCAGCGTATTTTTCATGCTTCTACACCGCCTTCTTTGGTTTACAAACAAACTTGTACAATTTAATCCTATACGAGGATGTGGGAGTATAATTTATTTAATCTGGGTAAATATTGCTATAGGTGTCTGATCTGCAGTCGATTACTTTAGCCCTTGGACCACACGATGATGAAGAAGTATCGTAGAAGACAGGAAGCAGCTTCGAAGGTTGCAAAAGAGGGTGGATGCACGATGCCAAAGTCGTCGATCCCTACTCTTTGCCTGAGCTCCGGATTCTTCTCTCTCTCTCTCTCCTTCTTGACCTCTGGTTCGACCTTTCTTGGAAGTTCGACCTTGGATCTGATATTGGATTTCTTGACCAAATTTTTGACCTTTTTCAATTCTTCCCTCTCCTTTCTCTCCTTTTTCCTCTGTTGATAGAGGTCTCTATTTATAGAGTTTTAGTGACAGTGACCACTCCGTCGGTGTAGAAACCTAGTAGTGGAAAGTACAGCACCCTTTTACACAACGGTTAAAGTAACCAATGCCTGCGTATAGATGATCCTTTGAATGAGCGTGTGACGCGGGTCCAACTAATGGGACAAAACACATATAATCGCTACGAAGATCATGGCGTAGAAGCCACGTAGGTAGGTATCCCTCGTGTAGAAGAGGTGGGCGTAGAAGCCAATGTCTGTCACCATGGCGTAGAAGCCAAGTAGGCATAGAAGTCGAATAGGCGTAGAAGCCGAGTGGTCATAGAGGCCGAGTGGGCGTAGTAGCCGAATGGTCATAGAGGCCGAGTAGGCGTAGAAGCCGAATGGTCATAGAGGCCGAGTGGGCGTAGAAGCCGAGTGAGCACAGAAGCTGAATGGACATGGAAGCCGAGTGAGCACAAAAGCTGAATGGGCGTAGAAGCCGCTGCGTAACGTGCCAGAGTGCTGATGTGGACGTCTTAGCCGAAATTACGGCTTTTGAAGATATAATCAAATCTCTTGCATTAAATGCAGAGATTTGCCACCATCCTGCGCATTAAATGTAGAGGCGTGTTTTTGAAGGTCTGCAGGCCTTCTGTGCATCAGTCGCAGAGACGTGCCTCGAGAAACTGTCACCGCTCTGTGCAGGAACTGTCACCGCTCTGTGCATTGGACGTAGAGACGTGCCTCGAGCCCCGTACGAAGTGCAGCTTTTGATGTGGCAGGTGGTTTGTCTACTGCGGAGCATAAACAGCTCATGTCTGCCTGTGTAAAACAAGGCAGTGTATCCCTTTGTGCACGTAAAAGTAATTTTACGCAAAGGAGATGGCGGTAAATGACAGCCTGGGTTGCAGTGCCATGCCATCATTATAGCCGTCGTCTGGGTAGTCGAGCAGCATCCCTTTGTAAGAAGTCCAGACGTCAAGTTCATTGCAGGATCTGACAGGTTCACTTAGGAGAACATGAAGCATTCCTCGTACGCTTTAATGCTATATTGAAAGCGGATATGTTTTACGCCATATAGGCGACGAAGCACCCTGTTTTACGCTGAGACAGCCTGGACATACTGCACTTACGCGGATGATCCTTTGAGCTTTTAATATTTCACGTTGTGATCAGTGTAAAAGCTCTGTTATACGCTGATGGCTCTGAAGTCATCTTTTTATGCTGCCCAGCACCAATAAGCTACGTATAGCCATCCGGCGTATTTTTCATGCTTCTACAGTAGTCAAATACATCTTAATATAATATCTAACTGTCTACAACATGAGAATCTATAACAGGTAGCTCTATGGTCACATGTTCAACCTGCACCACTGGCTTATCCCCCTGAGGTTCATAGTGCGTAGGACACCATTCCTCAAATGGTTCATCTGAAAAATATATCAAATCAGGATAGAGCGAATACAACACAATAGAAATTCTATTAATTGACAGAAACTATGAAACATCAATAGTAATGACAATAAATAATAAAAAAATATCTAGAATATAACTAAGTATGGTAAAGAGATATGATGGAAAAAAGGAAATATACTAAGGGCAACTGAGCAAGGAACACTAAACTTGTGCCTTAAAATATTAGCAAGATATGTAATTGGCTTGGGCCTAGCACTGTCTATAATCATAAAGGGGAGCTAGGATGACCATACGTGTGTTGCAAGGTCCACTATCTATCACAGACTATCACATAAATATATCATAGTCTGAAAGGTATGACCACATATCCACTAATACTTTCCCAAACCCCCGACTAGTACACAGATCCAAATCATGACACGTTTTGGCACTGTATCACTATGCACGGTCTGAAGTATCATGCATACCGATCACGGTCGAGTCAACTAATCACAAAGTAAAGTGATCATGGAGAAGAATACCTCATAACGGAGATTCACGTTTACCAATCCGTGTAACATCGTGTCAAAAATCAAATAAAGCAATAATAAAATCAAGAATCATAGAGATATTCAAATAAGGAAACCACTGGAGATGTACTCGCCTCTGTCTGGAACAAAAGCCGTCACTAGCTGTCGGAGTAGGTATCACAATCACCTATATATGGAAGTCATGTCAATATGGTGTAATAGAGTGATAATGAACTAAAGATACATTAATCATGCTCTCTAGGCCAATACTAGGTCACACTAAGGTTAATAGGTCTAAATTGGTCAATAACTAATCATACTAGCTAAAGTAGATATTACCTTAGAGTACAAGTTCTACCTTAGTTAATATCACTAACTGACATTTAAGACTGACACCTACTAACTAGTATAACTAGCTAATTAACTTAGGATTTAACTGACATTTAACATAGATATAGGTATACCTAACTTACCTAATATTAACCAACTGGTACTATATCTTGGCACTATTAGATCTAACATAACATATACTAACTTGCTAATTATACTAAACTAACTTATATAGAACTATGTATACGCTAATACTTATGTATAACTAATTAATACATTAAACCAACTGATACTCTATCATATATACTAACTAGTATACTAATAATCACTAACAGAGGTAAATAGGTACTTACTATGACTGAAAATTATACAACTTAACCAATACTAACTTACCAACTAACTTCTCCCTCTTACCTCGCACAACGAAAAATACTTGCACCACGTAACTTATAACACACACTAACTACAACTAATAACATCACTACCCCCTAATTACTGCAGCTACTGATACTTGCATCCACTGCTTCACATGTTGCTCGAGTAGTAGGATTGAATCCCAGTTGCTGCTATTGCTCACTATATTGCTTCTATTGCTGCTCTGATTAGTGTATCCCTGATACCCAAAATGTCTCACTCCAACACAATACCTCACATGTGCACTTGGTATTTTATGTACAAAAACTTGTAGATCCTACTGTACTGCCACTCCTCCTTGAGCAAAATTATGTGAACAAGCTCCCCCTAACTTACTGCTGCAGTCTCCCCAATTATACAACATATCCTTCATATATGGTTGCACGCAGCAACCTTACATGCTACTAATATAGCTCCTGCAGCTGCAATACATTGCTTCTCCTTCTAACCTCTATTATTTCTACTGCTGATACTACAATTCAAATGCAGTTTCTCTCATTGTTGTGCAACTGCATTCTGCCGTGAACCCTACCCCTAGCTACAGTTGCCAAGTGCAAAATTAGATCTCCCTTCCATTCACTCACTTACTGAACACACACCAACTCAGGACACTATACTCTAACCACACAATCACATGCCCTCGAGTACCCCTCTCTAGACTGAAACACACACACACACACACTCAAAGCTAAGAACACAGACATATGCACACTGTCAAAGTGATGTCAATGCACACTGCCATAGTGAGTTCCCCTCTTCACCATATTCTACAAATAAATAACCTTATAATATATAAACAAATACTACATGTGCATATATATACCACTAGTAATATATATATTTATAATTATATATAATAATATATACACACACCCTAGCATTAAATTAAACACTTAACATACAAATATAGCTTATTCTATGATACCAACTCAACTAGAGTGCCAAATCATCCAATTTTCCACACTAACCATTAATACATCTCAATTACATAGTAATATATCTAATACAATCAATTATAATAAGAATTGAGGAGCAATTGCACAAACACACAAAATAGAGTCCCGTATCACACGGTATCGCACCGTACCATGATACGGCCTACTCGTGCCCAATTGTGGACACGTAGTTAGTATTCCAACCCCGATCTTAGTCCAATATGACTAAATTAGTGTCATAACACACAAATGATGTGTCAATCTTGTAATTCCTCCAAAATATACACAAATACCAATATATAAACCATAATTCTCAACAAATTAGCCTAAAAATTATTCCTATAGGTAACCCTATATCATTGGGTATTTTCTAAGGGTCAAATGTATGATTAAGAGCCTACAAAGAAGAGGAATTCAGAAATTATCAATTAGGAGATGGATTCCTAATCAAAATTTAAGTGGACACGATCCAGACATGATCTCTCCGCTACGACTTCTCATTCTTATGCTCCTTGCTTCTCCAAGCTCAAAGCTCCTTGTGGAATGAGATTGAGAGGGAATGGAAGTGAATTGAGATAAAAAATTAATGAAGGAAATGTGAAAAATTTGGGGATCTAGAATTTGGATAAAAAATGAATGCAAATGAGGAGAGAGAGAGAGAGAGAGAGAGAGAGAGAGAGAGCAGAGCCCCCCTCTTATTTGGCCGGTCCCCTTTCCCCTTTTCCAAGTAATGTCTAATGTCTAGGATGCCCCTACTCTTCTAATTATGAAGAAGATTAAGGAAGGGTGACTTTGGAAGGTCTCTAGTTAAGTCTAACTCTCCTAATTAATTAGTAGGAATGAGCTATTGGGCTTTGGTCCATGTTTGGCTCACTAGTTGACATGACCTAATTGGGCTTACAATTGTCAAGTGTAATTGATAGGGTGGCCCCCTATTAGAAATAAATACTATAAGTATTTAAATAAATGTATATTACTCTAATAAACAAATAACTACTACAAACATCAAATAAATATTTATTGCACACTAATAATAATATTATTTTCCTAAACTTAAGTAAATAGGCTAAATTACCAAACTACCCCTATTTGGAAAAGTGAGGGTGACTAGTCAATCCACCGTAGAAAATTTTAGTCCTCAAAATTTAAGTAAGAAATTAGCTACAAAAGAACAATCATAACAAGCAAGAAATAATTATACCTAAGGGCTCAAACAGATAAGGATATCTCTCGCACTTCTCGGTCTCTCGCTCCCAGGTAGACTTTCCTGAAGAGTAAGGCCTCCACGCGATGCGTAACAAAGGAATCATCTGGTTCAGCAATACTTCCTCCCTGCGATCCAGAATCTCTACTGGCCGCTCTGGATAACTGAGAGTCGGCCCCACCTGGATCTCCAAGTAATCCAATACATGGCTAGGGTCTGCCACATATTATCTCAGTTGTGACACGTGGTATACGTTGTGCACTCCCTCTAGTACAGGCAGCAAGTCTAGTCTTTAGGCCACTGTACCAACCCTTTCAAGAATACTGAAGGGTCCAATTTACCATGGACTATGCTTCACGCCTCCACCAAAGTGAATCGTGCTCCGTGTCGGACAAATCCTCAAGAACACCAGATTAGCAAGCTATTACAAAATACTACCTTAGCACTCTATCTAAAACAAGCAATCATAACCAATACAAACAAATCCTGTACCTGAAACTCCAAAGGTCTCCGGTGGCTATCAGCCCAATGCCGCTGTCTGTCCTGAACCACCCGAAGTCTATCCCTGATGAGCTTCACCTTCTCAGTCGTATTCACTACCATCTCTGGTCCCAATAAGGCTCTTTCACCAACATTATCCCTTAATAATGGAGTGTGACATCTTCGTCCATACAATGCCTTAAATGGTGATATCTCGATACTGGCCTGGTAGCTGTTGTTATAAGAAAACTCTACCAGGTAAAGGTGATCCTCCCAAGAGCCTCCAAAATCGAATACATAAGTCTTTAGCATATCCTCGAGAGTCTGAATAGTCCTCTCCGACTGTCCGTCCATTTGAGGGTGATATACGGTACTAAACATGGGCTGAGTGCCTAAGCTAGCCGGTAAACTCCTCCAGAAATGGAAAGTAAAGTGACTATTCCGATCCGAGACTATGCTCACGGGAACCCCATGTAATCTGACTATTTGCTGCATATACATCTCTGCGAACTTCTCCATAGATGTACCCACTTTAAACGACAAGAAATAGGCTGATTTGGTCAACCTATCAACGATGACCCAAATCGCGTATTTACTTCCTTAAGAACACGAAAGTTCTGATACAAAGTCCATCATTACATGCTCTCACTTCCACTCTGGAATAGGTAAAGGCTGAAGCAATCCACCTATCCTCTGTCTCTCTGCAATTACATTCTGGCATACCATGTATTTGGATACGAAGCTAGCTAGCTCCCGCTTTATACCATACCACCAAATATGCTGTCTCATATTTCTATACATCTTATTGGCACCTGGATACATAGAGTACTGAGATCGATGCACCTTCTGAAGAACCTTCTCGTGCAACGCTACACTCGGCACACATAACCTGGTACTGTGCCGTAATGAGCCATCCTCTGCGATGCTAAAATGCTCTGCCAACCCCATCCGGACCTGCGCTCTGATGCTCTTTAGAGACTCATCCTCGAACTATGCTGCTCTAATCCGGTCCATTAACTCAGACCGCACCTAAAGTCCCCATATCTATGCCACAACTACAGGGACTAATACCTTGATACCCAAGATATCAAGATCTGCCAATAAGTGTCTATCCCTCGCCAAGTACATAGCTACGGGATACCTACTCAAGGCATCCATGACTATGTTGGCTTTCCCTGGATGATATTGCAAGAAAATATCGAAGTCCTTCATCAGCTCCAACCACCATCTCTGCCTCATGTTGAGTTTCTTCTATATAAACACATAATTTAAGCTCTTATGATCTGTGAAGATCTATACTCGCTCCCCATACAAGTAATGCTTCCACAGCTTAAGAACAAAATAACCGCTGCCAACTCCAAGTCATGGTTAGGATAATTCTTCTCATTAGGGCATAATTACTTGGAAGCATAGGCAATCACCTTCTCGTTCTGCTGTAACATATAACCTAAATCCTTACCCGAAGCATCACTGTAGATGGTAAAACCTCATATCCCTGATGGCAACGTCAATATTAGATATGTAGTCAACCTCTTCTTCAACTCCTCCAATGTGACCTGACACTCCTCCGTCCAAATAAACTCCACGTCCTTCCGAGTCAACCTAGTCATCGGCTCTGCAATCCTGGAAAATTCCTGAACAAATCTCCAATAGTAGCTTGCCAATTCAAGAAAACTCTTGATCTCTGCCACTGAGCTTAGGGTAGACCATGACTCAACTACGGATATCATCTTCGGGTCCACTAATATCCCATATCCTGTAATCACATGCCCGAGGAATTTAACCTTATCAAGGAAGAACTCACACTTCAAAAGCTTATCATAAAGCTTTTCCTTCCTAAGGGTCTCCAGAACTATCCTCAGTTATTCCTCATGCTCATCCGGGGTCTTCAAATATATCAGAATATCATCAATGAATACCACCACAAACTGATCCAGGTACTGATAAAACACCTTGTTCATCAAGTTCATGAATAACGTCGGGGTATTAGTCAACCCAAACGGCATCACCAAGAACTCAAACTGTCTATACTGAGTAATGAAATCTGTATTCGGTATATCCTCCTTCACTTTTACCTGGTGGTACCCCGACCTCAAGTCTATCTTGAAGAATACGTTTGCCTCGCTCAGCTGATCAAACAAATCATTAATCCACGACAATGAATATTTATTCTTGATAGTGAGGTTATTGAGTGCCATGTAGTCGATACATATGCGTACCGACCCATCCTTCTTCGGTACAGATAATATCGGAGCACCCTATGGTAATGAACTGGAATAAATAAAGTCCTTATCTTGCAACTCATCCCCTTGCTTCTTCAACTCTGCCAGTTCGCTATTGTTTACCCTCATGATGTGTTACGATATCGGCTTTGTCTATAAAGAACTCTACATCTATGTCTGGTGGAAACCCCGACAACACTGTCTGTCTGGTAGTAACCCCGGCAACCCTGGCACCAAATCTACAGAGAACTCCACATCTCTATCTAGTGGCAACCCTGGCAACTCCTCTAGAAATACGTCCATAAACTCTATAATCAATGTATGTAGCAGCTCTTTCTCTTTCATGATAGATCCACAGTAGACTCTCTTGTCATGCTTAGCTTCTTCTCAAATGATCTAAAACTCTGGCTCTCCTGGCGGCTGAAATACTACTCTACTTCCACGATAATCGATACTAGCATGGTGCCCACTCAATCAATCCATCCCAAGTACTATATCATAACTCGAAAGTGGCATTATGAGTAGACAAGCACTCAACTCTTGACCTCCCAAAGAAACTCTTCGATCTTTGTAAACATCACTGACCAGGATTATGCCACCCTCGGTCGTGATCTTGCAAGTCCACGCTAACGGTTCAGACTCCAAATGATGTTTCAAAGCAAAAAATACAGAAACAAAATTGTGTGAAGCACCAGAACCAAATAAATCATGCGCTGGAAAAGAATCAAGATAGACTGAACCTGAGATAACATCACCAAGTAGCTCCTCCTCTTTGATGGTCAGGGCAAAAGCTAGTCCCTGTCGTTGAGCATCTCTCTGCTGCTGCTGGTGTTGAGTGAACTACTGCTGTTATAGTGGTAGGGGAGGTCCTCACTGCTGTTCCGCTGGGTGCCTTGGTGGAATCCTTAGAATAGGAGTTACACCCTGGCCTGCTCGAACGGGAGCTATAATGCAATCTTGTAACTGATATCCTACCTGCCCATAATAGAGGCACACTCCAAGCCTCTTCCTGTAGACCTCCTGTGTATGTCTAACCTTCATAAAGTGATTATACTGTAGGGCTTGTCGTGCGGGTCTCGGGGCTTGATGTGCCTGCTACACTAATGGCCTGAATGGTACCTGAAACTGCTGTCTCGGCTGCTGCTGATGAAAGGCCTCTATTGCTGCTGGAAGTGAGGCCGCTTTGCTGGGCCTGCACTAGTACTGGCTCCTCCTGTGTCCTTTAACCTCTCGGATCCAAGCTCCGGATCATCCTCCGCCCGCTGTGTCTGCCTCAGAATCTTCTCATAAGTAGTGGTGCACTCTACATTAGTGTGAGACTTAATCTCACTATTCAGGCCCTTTCTAAATTTTATAGACTTTGTCCTGGGTTTCTGCCTGTAAACTCCCTCACCCAAAATTAGGCCTACTTGGCTTAGAAAGAGAAACTAGGGCTAGTTTGAATCCAATTAGAAATAGAACACGGTATTTTATTTAATTTTATAATATTTATATCACTTAGCTTACCTTACCGTTGCTTCGATAATAGGAGCACTACACTAGCCACTGCCTTCCTACAAACTTTACACCCTTGTCCTAGATGTGTCAGTCATCTATTCAGACCTTTGTGTAACTTATAATTATGCTCTCTTATGCTACATTTTAGTCGCATAATATTCGTCGTGACCGTTATTATTTAATTCTAAAAAATCTAACTTTGTATCCTTGTGCGCTCCAATCAAAATTAGAGACACAATCTTGACCCGTTTCGTGTAACCCAATTTATGATAACATTCTATTCTGAGTCATCTATGTTCAGGACACTTGTGTCCTACCTAATTTTAGACCCATGTACTTCTAATTAATTCCAGAATACCATGTGCATTAATGTTAATTAATTTAATCCAGTTTTTATCTTTGTGTAATTTTCCAATTGTTCGACGCTTTTATGCAAAATTGCATTGAGGTGTTCACACCATTGGACATGACAAAACCCAATACCTATGCTAAGCACAGCCGGCCCCTTTACAAACTACTATTCATCTCCTTCTCCCTCTTCATCTTCTTCCTCTCTACCTGGACTGGAGCCTCGCCGGAGCCAACCCCCAACCGCCTGCGCCACCGTGGCAACCCCGCCTGACCTGGCCATCACTACCGGACCCTCTTCGACTCCATTGACGAACACCAGCAGCACCACCCGCTTCTTCTTTCTTCTCTCTCCATCACCCCAACCGAGTCCTCCTCCGGCTGACAGTCAACACCGCCATTAACACCACCTCCCTCGCCGTCCTCTTCCATCTTTGGCCCCTTCCCGGCCATCTCCCCGCGGCCATGACCACTGTTCTTCTCCAGAACAGCCCTGCTCTCCTCCATAACCCCCCAAGTCTCCGTCGACCCCAACGTCCCCGCAGATCCTCCCCTCACCTCTGCAACTGCTGTGCACCCACGACACCCCCAATCTCCTCCACCTTCTTCTTCGGTGAACCACCATGACCTCCCTGTTCTCCTCTCCGACATCCTCGACTACACTCACTGTGCTTTCCTCGACTGTACCGTCGGACCCGACTGCACCGAGCAGCTCTCCGCCTGACACCCGCTGAACCCGGTGAACTCGACCGTGCACCACCCGTTGAACCGCCTCGCCACTCGCCGGACTTCCTTGGACCTGGTCGGAGCAGCCTCCTCCCCTTAACCGTGATCATCAATAGCACCATTAACATTATCATCATCATCCCTATTATCATCATCATCACACTCATCCCCATTATCACCATTCATTATTACCATCATTCCCATCATCATCACCCCATCATCATCATCATCAACCATATCATCACCATCATCCATTATCATAATCACCACCATTGCCATTATCATCATCATCACCATCATAACCTAATATCATCACTATCATAATCCTTATTATCTTATCTCATCACCTCACCATCATCATCTCATCATCATCATCTCATCATCATCATCCTAATCGTCATAATTATCATCACCATCACCCTCGTCTTCATCATCACCATCGTCAGCATCATCGTATTCATCGTGGACCCATCACCCTCGCCGAAGATGACCTGTAGTAGTCACCCCTGATCCTCGTGCCCGTGCACGCTAATCCCGAGGTTCGAACCTGTCCCTCTTCTCCGTTTTATGTGTGCTTGTGTATGCTATTAGTATTACTTTATGATAGTTAGTTAATTTCAGACTGCATCGGTGAACCCAATAACTTGTATGCGTACACGTACGCGTATTAGAATTATATATATATATATAAGTAATTATATGCTAGTAATAGTTATGACATATGTATATATATATATATACCTCATGACCCTAGTATAATTACGGATTTCCCGTATTGACCATGTGACCCTGAGGATTGCAAGTTGACCGCCTTTTGTACATTAACTTACTAGCTTAGACACATGCTAGTTGACTGTCTGATTTTCATACAGTATTTGATAAAGGACACCCGTGTAATTAGACATGCACTTGACCCTGTTAGTTGAACAGTACCACCCCTAATGTACCCTCTGAGTCCAATATATTTATTGTTGTATATGTTCTAGTATAATGGCTGATGTTGTATTATATTATATTATTTGTATATAGGATATTGGATTGTTCTGTGCGACTTTAGGAGCAGGTTATTGGTACTACGCAACTTTCTTGCCAGGCAAGTATACCTTGCCATTGTACTGTTATTCATATTCCATATGTTGCATGCATCTTTATTTTTGTTATTTAGTTCATATATTTTAACTGCTATATAAACTGCACGTCCAAGAAAACTTGGGTGCAACGACGTTATCGTCGTGATCTATTTTTATTATGTACATGCATTGACCTTATTTATGAGACCGCCCCAATATCATGAAGCATCATTAGGTTTTGGCTCCTTTGTACTTTTCTTTTATGTAACCCATATGCTCCGTCGAAGATGCGTGGTCGTGATGACCCCTATATTACCTGGCGGCCTGTCACTACCACATTTTCTAGGAAAGGATATTTTGGTAATTTCCTATTTAAATAAATATTGTGCATGGTAAATAATTATTTGTTGTATTATTTAATTGTTGTTAGTTATTATTTAATTATTTTAGACTTATTTTAGTGGACCCAACTAGTTTAGTTTGGACCCATGGACCAACATGAATTAATTAGTTAGACTTGGCCCATTTAGAAAGCCCATAGTTAAGGAGATGGATTAAATTAATTAAATGATTAGACTAGAAGCTTCCTTCCTTAATTATTTCTTCATGAGAGGCCCCAAGGGGTACATTGGACATTTTATAATTGCTTGGGGGAGGGGCTATGGCCGGCCTATTAAAGAGGGGGGGAAATTTCTCTCTCCTCTCATCTCATTCCAAATCTAGATCTAGAATTCTTCCACTACCAAATTCCCTCCATTCCCAATCCAATTCCCTACCAAATTCATTCCAAATTCTTCCCAATTCACCGTTAGAGAAGGAGAAAGCAAGGATCTAGAAGAAGGAAGCAAGGATCTACAAAGAGGAGCAAGGATCTACAATTTGGAAGCAAGTTCATCTCAATTGGAGGTTTCATTGGGAATCCATCTCCCAATAGGTATAATTCAGATTTTCCCATTTAAATAGCTTCTAAATCTGAGATTTAATCATGTAAAATCAACCTATATGTATGTAGTACCCATAGGACTTTGTTTTGTGTTCATAGGAGACCCATGGAGAAAGTTATGGTGCTTTTTGTGTCAATTTTGTTGGAATTCCGAATTTATATTTTGTTGTGTGTGTCAATTGATCCTATAGATCAATTGAACAAGAAATTTGTGTTTGAGGCTAGTGTC
This sequence comes from Iris macrosiphon, assembly GCA_036927795.1. Classification (NCBI taxonomy): domain Eukaryota; kingdom Viridiplantae; phylum Streptophyta; class Magnoliopsida; order Asparagales; family Iridaceae; genus Iris; species Iris macrosiphon. Next base: position 114,380,134 of record JAYESA010000011.1, read on the forward strand.
GTGTCCATATTGGGATACTTGTGGTTCGTATCCCAACTATTTGGTGATACGTGTCATTTGGGGGTTTTCCTCCGACACGGGGCTTTGAACAAGTCGTATTTTGACACGGACACATAGATCTACTTTTGACGCTTTGATTTGTTCATAAATATTATTTGTGATTTGTTTGTGTCCTTCGGGGTACATTTGGTTGTGTGTTGGACTCGTGTCGCATGCGTATCCTAGATCTAGTGGGATACGGTGAGATACTCTCCAATTGTGTGTATTTTTGCATAGATCTAATTAATTGTGGTTCAATTCTTCATTTATAATTAGTATATATATATGGATATTAAATATTTATTTTGAGTATTTATTATAGTAATTATTGTAGCATAGATCTATATTTTTGTGTGTGCTAATATGATGTACAAATATAATATGTAGCTTTCTTGCATGTAATTATATATGTACTTATGTTAATAGTATAAATTTATACATAAAATGTTTTATAAAATATATTTGTATGTTTAATTGTGTAATTATATTATGTATAATTATTATATAATTATTTGGATATTAATGTAAATATTTTAGGTGTGCTTCTAGCTATGTAAATTATATGTTCTTTCTTAAATATTTGAAGGTATAAGTTTATGTGTATATTAATATATATATGTACATTTTTGTATTAATGGTTTATATATATATATATATACTGTTTTATATATTCTGTTTATATATATATATATATATATATTGTTTATATATTCTGTTTTTATATATATAATTATATATATACAACTTGTTTTAGTGACAGTGAATTAATGACAGTAAAAAACTGTCATTAATTAGCCGACTAATAGCAGCCGCTGTAGCCTTCGGGCAATTAATGACAAACCTGTCATTAATTGCAGCAGCGGGAAACAGCAGCTTTTTGCGACGCTTTTCCGCGACAGTTTAACTGTCAGCGAAAACCAAAGCAGTGGCAGTTTATTATTTGGGTTTCGGTGACAGTCCTTCGGTGACAGTCCCGACTGTCACTATTTAAACTGTTTTGATTTAATCCTATTTTATTCACTGTTTTTCAATGACGCTTTGACAGATTTAATGTATATATTATATATTATAATTGTATATATATATATATATGTATATATATGTGTTTTGTGAGGAATAATAATTGTAATAATATATTATGTTATTTATATAAATGTTGGGTTGTATATATATTATTTTAGGGTATATATTAATTATATTTTTAGTATACTTTGTGTGAGTTCTTTTTGAATCTAATTTGATTCCTAAATTATTGTAGTTTATCTCTATATTATTTTATAGATGTCTTATGAGGTTGACTTTGGGTTTGACCATGTTTGACTTTAGTGGACTTTAGAGCTGACCATAGTTGACTTTTGACTTAGAATTGACTTATTGACCTAGAAATTGCCTAGTTTGACTTGTTCTCTTTCCGGGACCTTGTATTAATGTGGTATTCCATATCTAGGTCTTCGAGGCACCGAGTCAGACATTTGTGAGACTGTTCATTGGACTTCAGGCGAGTACATTCTCTGATAGTTTCTCATTTATGATATCCTCTATGTTCGTTGTATCTAGTGTAGATATACATGTTCTCTTGACACTATGGTTACACGGATTGGTATATCCGGATCTCGTCATGAGATGTTATTCCTTGGTATATGGTGTATATGGTGCAAGTATTGTTTCATTGGTTATCTTGTACATGTACAGACACCGATTCTCGGGGAGACTAGCTATCTTCTTGGGGAATCTAGTGCCATAACGTACCGTGGTTGGATCTATTATACCAGTCGGGGTGGGGAATATTTTAGTGTAGATATATGATCATACCCTCCTTGTGCATGTCTTGTTCCTTGTGAGTGTTGATCATACACCGCACGTATAATCAGCCAGGCCATTATACTCTTGTGCAAGTTCCTAAGCCGATCACATGTTAAAGCTAGTACTCACACACTTAGTCATTAGTATTCTTGTTCCATCAGCATATTGTTCATTATTGTATTTCTTTCCAGTATTTCCTTATTGTCTCTACATTCTTGTCTCTATTTATGCATCTTGTTTATCCACAGCTATTTACTGTTACATAGTTTTTATCATTGTTTGAGAACTGCTGTTAGGGTTGTACTCTGCTCCTTTCCTGACTGGATATATTTTTCCAGATGACACTGAGGAGTACCCTACCTATTATGGACCCCAGGATGTTGTGGGTTTAGATTCTGAGACCCTGGCTCAAGAGGGACTTATCCCAACTGAGACAGTTGACCCTGGAGTTGTAGCTTTATAGTTTTGTAGTATTCTTTTGTACTGGATTTGTCTCCAGCATATTTCTGTATTTTTCTTCAGACTCATTGATGTATTATTTTAGACTCATGAGTTGTATTGTGACTATTCTATTCTTATCTGATTCGTGTTCATTCTATCTTAGTTCTGTGATTGAGTACACTATCTTTTGGTGGTTCATTATATTAGATAGACTTTCTAGACAGCGTTCTACCGCCGATTCTGCGGCGTAGGCTGGACGTTGTTTCCGACTAGTACCCTTACCCCGGGTGCGGGTCGTGACACGTTTTTGGTGGTGGCCCATGCAGGTCTAGCTTCACAAGTATGTGATGTCGTGGTAGTGCGACAACTTAGTTGTACTACTGCGAGCCTGCGATAGGATATAGGATATAGGCTGAGATACTCAATCACATATAGGAAAATTCTTTTGATTCAACTATTCTCCTTTGACGTTGATACTTGATCTCTTAAACTGTCCTTTCCTTGAATATCTTACATCTTGTGCCATATTAATTCTTTCTTTCGCTTTGTCTCAGGATGCCGCCTAAGACTAGATCACAGCAAGGGAGAGCAGTTTCTGAGAGGTCTGCGACATCCCGAGGGCCTGCACCAGTCACTTCTCCGGTGATTGGAGTGTCAGCTGCTTTCGGAGGTCCACCACCCACTCAGAGGACTGTGCCAGCTGTATCTGAGGGGCTTCCACCTCCACCTCCTGTGCCAGCAGAGGCGTCACAGATGTTTACTCTGTTTCGTGAGATGCTCGAGGCACAGAGGGCTCAGTCGGAGGCACATCAGAGGCAGACCGACGTTCTACGGCAGGGCATCGAGAGTGCTCATTAGCTTGCTCGTGCTGTAGTTGAGAGAGGAGTTCCGGTCCAGCAGCAGGTTGTTCCTCAGGTTGCTCAGCTTCGGCCAGGCAATATTCAGGACTTCAAGAAACTGGAGCCTAGGGTTTTCAAAGGGACGAAGGGCATCGTCTATGCTGATGATTGGCTCGAGGACATTGAGCGTCTTATGAGGGTGTCCCGTCTTTCTGAAGATCTGAAGGTTGAGGCGGTAGGACTTCAACTGTTCGACGTCGCTCGTACCTGGTTCAGGAATGAGCCGGTTCTAGTTGACGCAGGACAATCTTGGGAGGTATTCAGGGACCTTTTCAAGAAGAAGTTTTTCGCCCGGATAGACAGGCTTGACTTGGGGAGACAATTTGAGAGTCTCATTCAGGGAAGCATGTCTGTGGAGGAATACGCTGCAGAGTTCGGTAGGCTGAGCCAATTTGCAGAGTATCTGGTGAGGGAGCCGGAGGTTCGAGCTATTCGTTTCCGAGAGGGTCTAAACTGGGAGGTAAAGATTCTCATTCCGTCTTTTTATGAGACATACTCGGAGATACTTGCGGAGGCACGCAAGGTTGAGCGGGATCTGGGTTTGAAGACCAAGAGAGACCGTGATTCTTTTCTGGGGGCCAACGGCAGTGCAGTATCTGCCAAACGTCCTCATTTCCAGTCCAGACCTTTCCAACAGCCACGGCAGAACCAGACTCCAGCTAGAGCGCCTTTTCACCAGGCACCTCAGCAGCAGAGGCAGTTACAGCAAGCTCTATGCAACTTCTGCAAGAAGCCCGGCCACATCTGGGAAGTTTGCAGAAAGAGGCTAGGAGTTTGTTTGTATTGTGGTACTGAAGGGCATCAATTGAGGGAGTGTCCTCGTCGTGCAGTTCAGGGAGCAGCTCCAGCTCCGAGGGCACAGATGAGACCACCTGCAGCACAACCGAGGGGACCGCTTCCGACACAGCAGCAGCGTTTTGTCCAGCATCAGCAGCAGGGTGGTGCTCGGCAGGGACGAGCGTTTGCTATGACAGTCGAAGAGGAGAAACCCACCGGAGATGTCATCGCAGGTTCTATTCTTCTTGATTCCATTCCAGCTTTAGCTTTGTTTGATAGTGGTGCTTCCCATAATTTTGTATCTGTTTCTTTTGCTCTAAAGCATGGTTTGGTAGCTGAGTCTTTGCTTAGGACTTGCAAGATCATGACCGGGGGAGGCATTATCCTGGTTAATGATATTTGCAAAGATCGGAGAGTTACTCTGGGAGGCCGGAAGTTGAGTGCGTGTCTACTTGTAATGCCACTTCTGAGCTACGATATTGTACTCGGGATGGATTGGTTGAGTAGGCACCGTGCTAGCATAGATTGTAGAGGAGGTAGAGTTTTGTTTGGTCCGCCAGGAGAGCCAGAGTTCGAGTTTGCTAGAGGAGCTGCGGAGCAGGAAGAAGGCATTATTTGTGGAGCTATGGTGGAAGACAAAGAGTTGCCACATCCGTTGATAGCAGAATTTTTGGATGTGTTTCCTGAAGAATTGCCAGGATTGCCGCCAGATCGAGATGTTGAATTTTCTATAGACTTGGTGCCAGGTGCAGAACCGATTTCGCAGCATGTCTATAGAGTAAACAACAGCGAGCTGGTCGAGTTGAAGAAGCAGGTGGACGAATTGCAGGATAAGGGGTTTATCAGATCGAGTTCTTCACCATGGGGAGCCCCGGTATTGTTTGTACCGAAGAAGGATAGATCGGTGCGTATGTGCATTGATTACAGGGCTTTGAATAATCTCACTATCAAGAATAAGTATCCTTTGCCACGGATTGATGATCTGTTTGATCAGTTGAGTGGTGCGAAGGTGTTTTCTAAGATAGATTTGAGATCAGGCTACCATCAGGTGAAGGTGAAGCCGGAGGACATACCGAAGACTGCTTTTAGAACTCGGTATGGTCAGTTCGAGTTTATGGTGATGCCGTTTGGTTTGACTAATGCACCGGCGGTATTTATGAACTTGATGAACAAGGTGTTCCACCAGTACCTTGACAAGTTTGTGGTGGTGTTCATCGACGACATACTCATATACTCGAGGACACCGAAGGAGCATGAGGAGCATTTGAGGATTGTGTTGGATGTGCTGAGGAAGGAGAAGCTGTATGGAAAGTTGTCCAAATGTAAGTTTTTCTTGGACAAGGTAGAATTCTTGGGGCATGTTGTGACTGGTGATGGTATTTCAGTGGATCCGAAGAAGATTTCAGCAGTGGAATCTTGGAAGACTCCGAGTTCGGTAGCAGAGATCAGGAGTTTCTTGGGATTGGCAGGCTATTACAGGAAGTTTGTACAAGATTTTTCGAGGATTGCCGAGCCGATGACCAGACTCACAAGAAAGGATGTGGAGTTTGTTTGGACGGAGGATTGTCAGGTTGCTTTTGAGGAGTTGAAGAAGAGGTTGACGTCTGCTCCTATTTTGACATTGCCATCAGGGTCCGGAGGTTTCACTATTTATAGTGATGCATCGGGAAAGGGTTTAGGTTGTGTTCTTCAGCAGCATGGGAAAGTGATTGCCTATGCATCCAGGCAATTGCGTCCTCATGAAAAGAACTATCCTACCCATGATTTGGAGTTGGCAGCTGTCATATTCGCCCTGAAGTTGTGGAAACATTATTTGTACGGAGAGCGTGTGGAGATCTTCACAGACCACAAAAGCTTGAAGTACGTTTTCACGCAAAAGGAGTTGAACATGAGGCAGCGTCGGTGGTTGGAACTGATGAAGGATTTTGATATCTCTTTACAATATCATCCTGGGAAAGCCAATGTAGTTGCCGATGCTTTGAGCAGGTATCCGGTAGCTATGTTCTTAACGCAGGATCGATATTTGTTAGAGGACTTGGAGAGCTTGGGCATTGAGGTGATTGTTCCGGGTGGTGCTATGCAGATGTGGGGATTGTAGATACATTCAGATTTGATGGATAGGATCAAGGCAGCACAGTATGATGACGTATCTTTGAGGAGTATCAGAGCTCAGGTGAGAGCAGGATTGGAGGATGATTTCACTATTGCAGAGGATGGATCTTTGAGGCATGGAGTTAGATTGTGTGTGCCTAGTGGGGAGTTGCGAGAGGAGATATTGCAGGAAGCGTATCGCTCTCAGTATTCCATACATCCAGGTGCTAACAAGATGTATCGGGATATGCGAGAGAGTGTGTGGTGGTATGGCATGAAGAGGGAAGTGGCACAGTTTGTATTCAGATGCTTAGTGTGCCAGCAGGTGAAAGCCGAGAGGCAGAGGCCAGGAGGTTTACTTCAGCCATTACCCATTTCAGAGTGGAAGTGGGAACACATTACTATGGATTTTGTGTCCGGACTACCACGATCTCCAGGAGGGAAAGACGCGATTTGGGTCATTGTTGATAGATTGACCAAGTCGGCCCACTTTTTGCCTTTTAAGGTGGGTTTGTCTACGGAGAAGCTGGCAGAGATGTATGTGAGGCAGATCGTTAGGATACATGGAGTTTCCGTCAGCATAGTCTCAGATCGGGATAGTCGTTTCACTTCTCATTTCTGGAGGAGTTGCAGGAGAGTTTGGGCACTCAGCTCAAGTTCAGTACTGCATATCATCCCCAGACAGATGGGCAGTCAGAAAGGACTATTCAGACTCTCGAGGATATGTTGCGCACTTGTGTACTAGATTTCGGGGGTTCTTGGGAGGACCATCTCCATTTGGTAGAGTTTGCTTACAACAACAGTTACCAGGCCAGTATAGAGATGTCACCTTTTGAAGCTCTATATGGTCGGAGGTGTCGTACTCCTTTGTCTTGGGATGATGTTGGAGGGAGAGTTTTGCTTGGGCCAGAGATGGTTGTGGATGCAGCAGAGAAGGTTCAGTTGATCAGAGACAGACTTCGAGTGGCACAGGACAGACAACGGCATTGGGCCGATAGCCATCGGAGACCCTTGGAGTTTGAGGTGGGTGGTTTGGTGTTTCTGAGGATTTCTCCGACACGAGGCACGATTCGCTTCGGTGGAGGCGGAAAGCTTAGTCCGCGATTCATTGGACCTTTTACTATTCTAGAGAGGGTCGGTGCAGTTGCTTATAGAATAGACTTGCCACCTGCATTGGAGGGAGTGCACAACGTGTTTCATGTGTCGCAGTTGAGACGATACGTGGCAGATCCTAGTCATGTATTGGATCACTCAGAGATAGAGGTGGGCCCTACTCTTAGCTATCCAGAGCAGCCAGTTGGAATTCTGGATCGGAGAGAGAAGGTGCTGAGGAACCAGACTATTCCTTTGGTGCGCGTCGCATGGAGGCATCACTCTCCGGAGGAGTCTACCTGGGAGAGAGAGGATGACATGCGAGAGCGTTATCCATATTTGTTTGTACCTTGAGGTATGTTATTTCTAGTTATGTTCTGTTCATTGTTATGTTCTGTTCATTAGTTAGTTGTGATTCTTTAGTTCTGTTCTGTGATTTTCTGGGGGTAGTTTTCGTCTTTGAATTTCGAGGACGAAATTATTTTAAGGAGGGTAGACTTGTCACTACCACATTTTCTAGGAAAGGGTATTTTGGTAATTTCCTATTTAAATAAATATTGTGCATGGTAAATAATTATTTGTTGTATTATTTAATTGTTGTTAGTTATTATTTAATTATTTTAGACTTATTTTAGTGGACCCAACTAGTTTAGTTTGGACCCATGGACCAACATGAATTAATTAGTTAGACTTGGCCCATTTAGAAAGCCCATAGTTAAGGAGATGGATTAAATTAATTAAATGATTAGACTAGAAGCTTCCTTCCTTAATTATTTCTTCATGAGAGGCCCCAAGGGGTACATTGGACATTTTACAATTGCTTGGGGGAGGGGCTATGGCCGGCCTATTAAAGAGGGGGGGAAATTTCTCTCTCCTCTCATCTCATTCCAAATCTAGATCTAGAATTCTCCCACTACCAAATTCCCTCCATTTCCAATCCAATTCCCTACTAATTTATTCCAAATTCTTCCCAATTCACCGTTAGAGAAGGAGGAAGCAAGGATCTAGAAGAAGGAAGCAAGGATCTACAAAGAGGAGCAAGGATCTACAATTTGGAAGCAAGTTCATCTCAATTGGAGGTTTCATTGGGAATCCATCTCCCAATAGGTATAATTCAGATTTTTCCATTTAAATAGCTTCTAAATCTGAGATTTAATCATGTAAAATCAACCTATATGTATGTAGTACCTATAGGACTTTGTTTTGTGTTCATAGGAGACCCATGGAGAAAGTTATGGTGCTTTTTGTGTCAATTTTGTTGGAATTCCGAATTTATATTTTGTTGTGTGTGTCAATTGATCCTATAGATCAATTGAACATGAGATTTGTGTTTGAGGCTAGTGTCGTGTCCATATTGGGATACTTGTGGTTCGTATCCCAACTATTTGGTGATACGTGTCATTTGGGGGTTTTCCTCCGACACGGGGCTTTGAACATGTCGTATTTTGACACGGACACATAGATCTACTTTTGACGCTTTGATTTGTTCATAAATATTATTTGTGATTTGTTTGTGTCCTTCGGGGTACATTTGGTTGTGTGTTGGACTCGTGTCGCATGCGTATCCTAGATCTAGTGGGATACGGTGAGATACTCTCCAATTGTGTGTATTTTTGCATAGATCTAATTAATTGTGGTTCAATTCTTCATTTATAATTAGTATATATATATGGATATTAAATATTTATTTTGAGTATTTATTATAGTAATTATTGTAGCATAGATCTATATTTTTGTGTGTGCTAATATGATGTACAAATATAATATGTAGCTTTCTTGCATGTAATTATATATGTACTTATGTTAATAGTATAAATTTATACATAAAATGTTTTATAAAATATATTTGTATATTTAATTGTGTAATTATATTATTTATAATTATTATATAATTATTTGGATATTAATGTAAATATTTTAGGTGTGCTTCTAGCCATGTAAATTATATGTTCTTTGTTAAATATTTGAAGGTATAAGTTTATGTGTATATTAATATATATATGTACATTTTTGTATTAATGGTTTATATATATATATATATATACTGTTTTATATATTCTGTTTATATATATATATATATATATATTGTTTATATATTCTGTTTTTATATATATAATTATATATATACAACTTGTTTTAGTGACAGTGAATTAATGACAGTAAAAAACTGTCATTAATTAGCCGACTAATAGCAGCCGCTGTAGCCTTCGGGCAATTAATGACAAACCTGTCATTAATTGCAGCAGCGGGAAACAACAGCTTTTCTGCGACGCTTTTTTCCGCGACAGTTTAACTGTCAGCGAAAACCAAAGCAGTGGCAGTTTATTATTTGGGTTTCGGTGACAGTCCTTCGGTGACAGTCCCGACTGTCACTATTTAAACTGTTTTGATTTAATCCTATTTTATTCACTGTTTTTCAATGACGCTTTGACAGATTTAATGTATATATTATATATTATAATTGTATATATATATATATATATATATATATATATATATATATATATATATGTATATGTATATATATATGTGTTTTGTGAGGAATAATAATTGTAATAATATATTATGTTATTTATATAAATGTTGGGTTGTATATATATTATTTTAGGGTATATATTAATTATATTATTAGTATACTTTGTGTGAGTTCTTTTTGAATCTAATTTGATTCCTAAATTATTGTAGTTTATCTCTATATTATTTTATAGATGTCTTGTGAGGTTGACTTTGGGTTTGACCATGTTTGACTTTAGTGGACTTTAGAGCTGACCATAGTTGACTTTTGACTTAGAATTGACTTATTGACCTAGAAATTGCCTAGTTTGACTTGTTCTCTTTCCGGGACCTTATATTAATGTGGTATTCCATATCTAGGTCTTCGAGGCACCGAGTCAGACATTTGTGAGACTGTTCATTGGACTTCAGGCGAGTACATTCTCTGATAGTTTCTCATTTATGATATCCTCTATGTTCGTTGTATCTAGTGTAGATATACATGTTCTCTTGACACTATGGTTACACGGATTGGTATATCCGGATCTCGTCATGAGATGTTATTCCTTGGTATATGGTGTATATGGTGCAAGTATTGTTTCATTGGTTATCTTGTACATGTACAGACACCGATTCTCGGGGAGACTAGCTATCTTCTTGGGGAATCTAGTGCCATAACGTACCATGGTTGGATCTATTATACCAGTCGGGGTGGGGAGTATTTTAGTGTAGATATGTGATCATACCCTCCTTGTGCATGTCTTGTTCCTTGTGAGTGTTGATCATACACCGCACGTATAATCAGCCAGGCCATTATACTCTTGTGCAAGTTCCTAAGCCGATCACATGTTAAAGCTAGTACTCACACACTTAGTCATTAGTATTCTTGTTCCATCAGCATATTGTTCATTATTGTATTTCTTTCCAGTATTTCCTTATTGTCTCTACATTCTTGTCTCTATTTATGCATCTTGTTTATCCATAGCTATTTACTGTTACATAGTTTTTATCATTGTTTGAGAACTGCTGTTAGGGTTGTACTCTGCTCCTTTCCTGACTGGATATATTTTTCCAGATGACACTGAGGAGTACCCTACCTATTATGGACCCCAGGATGTTGTGGGTTTAGATTCTGAGACCCTGGCTCAAGAGGGACTTATCCCAACTGAGACAGTTGACCCTGGAGTTGTAGCTTTATAGTTTTGTAGTATTCTTTTGTACTGGATTTGTCTCCAGCATATTTCTGTATTTTTCTTCAGACTCATTGATGTATTATTTTAGACTCATGAGTTGTATTGTGACTATTCTATTCTTATCTGATTCGTGTTCATTCTATCTTAGTTCTGTGATTGAGTACACTATCTTTTGGTGGTTCATTATATTAGATAGACTTTCTAGACAGCGTTCTACCGCCGATTCTGCGGCGTAGGCTGGGCGTTGTTTCCGACTAGTACCCTTACCCCGGGTGCGGGTCGTGACACGTTCTCTGAGGTTCAAAATACGTCATGCTTTTTAGGCCCCTGAATCTCCAAGAGAATCATGCCAATCCCATTTTGGCCAGATAGCCCACTTGTAAGAAAGTTGTTCGCAACGTGCATTCACATAGACGGTTAGGCGACCCATTGGATATTTATTTCAGTACTTTATTTGTATGCTTTTATGTATCTTTTTATGTCCCTCTGAGGACCTGGTCCTTTTCCAGGTGTAGACGTTCATGAGTATTCGCAGGGGCGCAGATCCGGACTTGCTACTTATATTTTGAGGAGGTCTTCTCTTCGAGCCTCGTGATTATTAGTTGATGTAGTTGTTTTGTTTATTTTATATTGTAGTTTGGTTGTGGATTTGTTTCCATCCAACTATCATCCTTTGATACTTCATATTAAGATTTAGTTACATAGTTATTGGTTATTTATTTCTATTTGATTTATGTGGATAAGATTTAGACTATGTCCTGTGACTTATGATAATTATACCACTTGTGAATTATTGTTCATAATACAGCGTACGCATGTGTTATGGTTTCCATATACTGGAGTTGCCATATACATGCGGCTGGCATGCTTACGTGTCCTAGTCCTACGTATTCTGGGACTAGGGCATGATATATTTTTGTGGTGGCCCATGTAGGTCGAGAGAATATTGTCTCGGTTACGTTACTGTACCGAGCAATCCTGCAACTAGGATTAGAGTATAGGATCTCATCTACAATTGACTATGATTCACTTTCCTTCCAATCTGTTCTATCTAAATAATCGCATCCTGCTTGATTTATGTACTTCTCTAATAGTTCCCTTGAGAATAGCCTTCTCCTAGAATATTGGAATCATTGTTGTTAGGATGATAATTAAGGTAATATTCCTATTAGGAATACAACTAGAATATTGGTACATCACTAAGTTTAGAATACCTAATGAAACCTAGCATTCGTTACTTGTAGATTACTTGACCATTATCCCTTGATATGTTTATGAATGACTTGAGAGTAGTATAAACACTACTAGGATTAGTTTGAAAATTGACCATAGTATTGACCCTAGTTTTGAGGAAGCAATAGAAATCCAAGGTTAAATATTAGGACTTAACCTAGCTTTTCATGGTGAGATAGTACTAGAGAACTACAACTTTAGTTTCTTGTCTTATAGTAGCCGAACAATACCTTAGAAAGCCAAGAGGAATGGATAGAATATTTTCTTGATCATACCTTAAACAAAAAGATAGCTACCACCCTTCCCTTAAAAAACCATAATATTATCTAGAGTCCCTCTATTTTTAATTTCATATCTTGTTCCTCTGAAAACTTAGCAATCACGATTTGTGCGACGACTAATTATGCTTTTCTTTTCTTCATCTTTCAACTCGTGCTGCCTGACACTTCTGATTGTAGACCAAGTGATTTTAGTTGTAGTTATCATACCTCAAACAAAAAGATTTGCTAGGGTTATATTTATAATCTTGAATTTCGAAATTCTGTGCTTGGTAGTTAACACTTGATAGTTTTTGTTTATTTAGATTGTGATTTTATGATTACCCTTTTGCATCAAATCAAGTAACATGTTCCACATATCTCCATATAGGTTATATTTTATTTCACTTGAAGGCCAGTAACCCTTCCATTCTTACTATTGACACTTATTCTATAAGTACTATGATTTAGACTTAAGATAACCATTACCTATATAATGCAATAGGATACCCTAATAGGTACCAAGATCTTTTTCTCGTATACCCCAATAAGTATTTCTACTTTATTTACAGGTGCAAGGTTATTTTGTAGAATCTCCTTAAGACTGTCACAATATTAGTTAATTCTTTTAAATTAGGTAGTATGCCCCATAACCTAGTATCAAATAGTCCTTGTGATCCATTGATGAAGTGTAATTGAATGACACCAACTATAGACTTGCGTAAGAAGATAGTGTTTATTCAAACTGTTGAACTTAGAAGCCCACACCCCTATTTGGTCGACTAGTGACTTAGACAAGGAGTTAATATGACAACTGTAGAGACTGTAGAGTCTTACCTTCCTTGTGAACTTGAATTATGTGTACCTTCTTTCATCATAATCCAGCGTATTTATATTTTCTAAACTACCTTGACTTATGTTGCTATTATAGCCTAGTTTTGCAAGCTTACTCTTCTATCGAGCTTGATCATGATATATGTATTATTGGGTATACATACTAATACATTTCAGAATTAGTGTATTAAGGTCTAGCTAACCTTAGTGTGCTTGGTTCGCTCTTCACATGACTACTTTACGTGGATTGAGATATATAGTTGACTAGTAAACAAATATATTTACCCCTAGACATGTCTTGGCATATCGTATTGATTACATAACTATACAGATACGAGCATACAAATAAGAATTTACCAAATAGGATTTCAATCCACAACTACCTTGACAATTTCTATTTGAATTCTCTAAAAGCCTTGATCCCCATACTTCTATTCTATTACCTCCCCCTTGAACTCTTTATTATTGTTTTTTGTCTTCCCTTATTTGAAAAGACGAACGCTCGTGCTAGGTATAAGTTGATACATTGATAGTACTAGATATACCCCTTAGGCTAATCACATGACTTGGTGACTCTCTTTTATAATTGATTAAAGGCATATCATATATGATATATTTGTGTGTTAGAAACTTTGAGGATTGAATAACACGATTAAATAATTTGAGGAATAAGTTTTCTTAAATGTATAGCCTTATGTGATAGATGGGTAAACTCTAAGTTGGGTAAAAATTGTATTGTTACACTTGAGGTAAATTCCTTTAGATTGTGATCAAGTGGGATTAGATAGAGAAATCCTGCACTATTTTAATTTCGAGGACGGAATTATTTTAAGTTGGGTAGATTACAAATCCTCTCACCCAAAATTAGGCCTACTTGGCTTAGAAAGTGAAACTAGGGCTAGTTTGAATCCAATTAGAAATAGAACATGATATTTTATTTAATTTTGAAATATTTATATCACTTAGCGGACCTTATCGTTGCTTCGATAATAGGAGCACTACACTAGCCACTGCCTTCCTACAAACTTCACACCCTTGTCCTAGACGTGCCAGTCATCTATTCGGACCTTTGTGTAACTTATAATTATGCTCTCTTATGCTACATTTTAGTCGCACAATATTCGTCACGGACGTTATTATTTAATTATAAATAAATCTAACTTTATATCCTTGTGCGTTCCAACTTTGGAGATACAATCTTGACCCATTTCGTGTAACCCAAATTTTAATAACATTCTATTCTGAGTCCTCTATGTCCATGACACTTGTGTCTCACCTAATTTAGCCCCATGTACTACTTCTAATTAATTCCAGAACACCATGTACATTAATTTTAATTAATTTAATCCAATTTCCATCTTTGTGTAATTTTTTAATTGTTGGGTGCTTTTATACAAAAGTGTATTGAGGTGTCCACACCATTGGATATGACACATGAAGAAACCCATTTTTTGTTCATATAAATTTTTTCCATGATTTTTGGAATGTGCAACGCGCAACATCGCCCCCTAATTTAACCCTATCCTTATATTTTTAACAATGCAAATTATAGCCCTCCAAACATCCCCATGTAAGGCCAAGCCCATCCCAAGAGTTGACCAAGCCCAAATTTTCTAGGTCAAACACCCAACCCAAGTCCTACATGTATTTTTCTTTCTTTTTCAAAACCAAACACAAAACCCAATACCTATGCTAAGCACAGCCGACCCTTTACAAACTACTATTCATCTTCTTCTCCTCCTTCATCTTCTTACTCTCGACATGGACCGGAGCCTCGCCGGAGCCAACCCCTGACCGCCTGTGCCACCGTGGCAACCCCGCCTGACCTGGCCATCACTACCGGACCATCCTTGACTCTATTGAAGAACACCAGCAACACCACCTCTTCTTCTTCCTCCTCTCCCCATCACCCCGACCGAGTCCTCCTCCGGCCGACTATCAACACCGCCATTAACACCACCTCCCTCACCGTCCTTTTCTGTCTTTGGCCCCTTCCTGGCTATCTCCCCACGGCCACGACCACTGTTCATCTCCAGACCAGCCCCGCTCTCCTCCATAACCCCCCGAGTCTACGTCGACCCTAGCGTCCCCGCAGAGCTTCCCCTCGCCTCTGCAACTGTTGTGCACCATAACACCCCTATCTCCTCCACCTTCTTCTTCAGTGAACCACTACGACCTTCCTGTTCTCCTCCCCGACATCCTCGACTACACTCGCCGTGCTTTCCTCGACTGGACCGCCGGACCCGACTGCACCGAGCAACTCTCCACCTGACACCCGCTGAACCCAGTGAACTCGACTGTGCACCACCCGTTGAACTGCCTCGCCACTCGCAGACTTCCTTGGACCTGGCCACAGCAGCCTCCTGCCCTTAACCGTGATCATCAACAGCACCATTAACATTATCATCATCATCCCTGTTATCATCATTATCACACTCAACACCATTCATTATCACTATCATTCCCAACATCATCACCCCATCATCACCATTATCATCATAATCCATATCATCACCATCTCATCACCATTGCCATTATCATCATCATCACCATAATAACCTAATCTCATCACTATCATAATCCTCATTATCTCATCTCATCACCTCACCATCATCATCTTATCATCATTACCCTAACCATCATAATCATCATCACCATCACCCTCGTCTTCATGATCTCCATCGTCAGCATCATCGTATTCATCATGGACCCGTCACCCTCGTCGAAGATGACCTGCAGCAGTCACCCCTGATCCTCGTGCCCATGCACGCTAACCCTGAGGTTCGAACCTGTTCCTCTTCTTTTTTTATGTGTGCTTATGTATGCTATTAGTATTACTTTATGATAGTTAGTTGATTCTAGACCGCGTCGGTGAACCCAATGACTTGTATGCGTACACGTACGCGTATTAGAATTAAATTGATATATATATATATATATATATATATATATATATATATATATATGGATGTATTATATAAGTAATTATATGCTAGTAATAGTTATGACATATGTATATATATATATATATATATATATATATATATATATATATATAATATAAATATATATATATATAAATATATATATATATACCTCATGACCCTAGTGTAATTACGGATATCCCGTATTGACCATGTGACCCTGAGGATTGCAAGTTGATCGCCTTTTGTACATTAACGTACTGGCTAAGATACATGCTAGTTGACTGTCTGATTTTGATACAGTATTTAATATAGGACACCCGCGTAATTAGACACGCAGTTGACCCTGTTAGTTGACCAGTAACACCCCTAGCGTACCCTCTGAGTCTAGTGTATTTATTGTTGTATATGTGCTAGTATAATGGCTGATGTTGTATTATATTATATTATATTATATGTATATAGGATATTGGATTGTTCTGCGTGACTTCAGCTGCAGGTTATTGGTACTACGCAGCTTTTTTGCCAGGCAAGTATACCTTGCTATTGTACTGTTATTCATATTCCATATGTTGCATGCATCTTTATTTCTATCATTCAGTTCATATATTTTAACTGATATATAAATTGCGCGTCCAAGGAAACTTGGGTGCAATGACTTTATCATCGTGATCTGTTTTTATTATGTATATGCATTGACCTTGTTTATGAGTCCGCCCTATTATCATGAAGCATCACTAGGTTTTATTGGCCGTGATACAGTTGTTACACGAGTGTGAGTCTCATGTAGGATACGGACTCGCGTACTGGGTTGGCCTCCTGTACGTATGGGCCGTGTGTTAGGAATAACTGCGTTTAAAAACTTTGAATGCTAGTAGACTTGGCAGTTATTAGAGGTATTATCGTGTCATGGATATGATATGCTTAGAGCATTGGGTGGAAAGATAAACAAGTACGATATTTGGGCTCCTTTGTACTTTCCTTTTATGTAAACCACATGCTCCGCCGGAGATGTGTGGTCGTGATAACCCCTATATTACCTGGCGGCCTCTGAGATTCAAAAGACGTCATACTTTTTAGGCCCCTGAATCCCTAAGAGAATCATGCCAATCCCATTTTGGCCAGATAGCCAACTTGTAAGAAAGTTGTTCTCAACGTGCATTCATATAGACGGTTAGGCGACCCATTGGGTGTTTATTTTAGTACTTTATTGGCATGCTTTTATGTATCTTGTTATGTCCCTCTGAGGACCTGGTCCCTTTCCAGGTGTAGATATTCATGAGTATTCGTAGGGGCACAGATCCGGACTTGCTATTTATATTTTGAGGAGGTCTTCTCTTCGAGCCTCGTGATTATTAGTTGATGTAGTTGTTTTATTTATTTTATATTATAGTTTGGTAGTAGATTTGTTTTCATCCAACTATCATCCTTTGATACTTCATATTGAGATTTAGTTACATAGTTATTGGTTATTTATTTCTATTTGATTTCTGTGGATGAGATTTAGACTATGCCCTACGACTTGTGGCAATTATACCACTTATGATTTATTGTTCATAATACAGCATACGCATGTGTTATGGTTTCCATATATTGGAGTTGCCATATACATGCGGCTGACATGCTTACGTGTCCTAGTCCTACGTATTCTGGGACTGGGGCATGACATATTTTTGTTGTGGCCCATGCAAGTCGAGAGTATATTGTCTCGGTTACGTTACTGTACCGAGCAAGCCTGCAACTAGGATTAGAGTATAGGATCTCATCCGCAATTGACTATGATTCATTTTTCTTCCTATATATTCTATCTAAATAATCGCATCCTGCTTGATTCATGTACTTCTCTAATAGTTCCCTTGAGTATAGCCTTCTCCTAGAATATAAGAATCCTTGTTGTTAGGATAATAATTAGGGTAATATTCCTATTAGGAATACAACTAGAATATTAGGACATTATTAAGTTTAGAATACCTAATGAACCCTAGCATTCCTTACTTGTAGATCACTTGACCATTATCCCTTGATATGTTTATGAATGACTTGAGAGTAGTATAAACACTACTAGGATTAGTTTGAAATTTAACCATAGTGTTGACCCTAGTATTGAGGAACCAATAAAAATCTAAGGTTAAATATTAGGACTGAACCTAGCTTTTCATGGTGAGATAGTACTAGAGAACTACAACTTTAGCTTCTTGTCTTATAGTAGCCGAACAATACCTTAGGAAACCAAGAGGAATGGATAGAATATTTTCTTGATCATACGTCAAACACAAATATTAGCTACCACCTTCCCCTTAGAAATCCAAGATATTATCTAGAGTCCCTCTATTTTTAATTTCATAACTTGTTCCTCTGAAAACTTAGCAATCGCGATTTGTGCGACGACTAATTATGCTTTTCTTTTCTTCATCTTTCAAATCATGTCGCCTGACACTTCTGATTCTAGACCAAGTGATTTTATTCTATGTTAGGATATATAGCTTGTTAGGGTTATAGTTGTAATCTTGAATTTTGAAATTCTGTGCTTTGTAGTTAACACTTGATGGTTTGAGTTATTTATTTAGATTATAATTTTATAATTACCCTTTTGCTTCAAATCAAGTAACATGTTCCACATATCTCTATATAGGTTATATTCTATTTCACTTGAAGGCCAGTAACCCTTCCATTCTTACTATTGACACATGTTCTATAAGCACTATGATTAAGACTTAAGATGACAATTACCTATATAATGCAATAGGATAACCTAATAGGTACCAAGATCTTTTTCCCGTGTACCCCAATAAGAGGTTCTACTTTATTTATAGGTGCAAGGTTATTTTATAGAATCCTCTTAAGACTTTCACAATATTAGTTAATTCTTTTAAATTGGGTAGTATGCCCCATAACCTAGTATCATATAGTCCTTGTGATCCATTGATGAAGTGTAATTGAATGACACCAACTATAGACTTGCATAACAAGATAGTGTTTATTCAAACTGTTGAACTTAGAAGCACATGCCCCTATTTGGTCGACTAGTGACTTAGACAAGGAGTTAGTATGACAACTGTAGAGATTGTAGAGTCTTACCTTCCTTGTAAACTTGAATTATTTGTACCTTCTTTCATCATAATCCAGCATATTTATATTTTCTAAACTACCTTGACTTATGTTGCTATTATAGCCTAGTTTTGCAATCTTACTCTTCTATCGAGCTTGATCATAATATATATATTATTGGGTATACACACTAATACATTTCAGAATCAATATATTAAGGTCTAGCTAACCTTAGTGCGCTTGGTTCGCTCTTCGCATGACTACTTTACGTGGATTAAGATATATAGTCGACTAGTAGACGAATATACTTACCCTTAGACGTGTCTGAGCATATCATATTGATTACATAACTATACTGATACGAGCATGCGAATAAGAATGTACCAAATAGGATTTTAATCCACAAATGCCTTGACAATTCCCATTTGAATTCTTTAAACGCCTTGATCCCCATACTTCTATTCTATTACCTCCCCCTTGAACTCTTTATTATTGTTTTTCGTCTTCCCTTATTTTGGAAAGACGAACGCTCGTGCTGGATATAATTTGATACATTGATTGTACTAGATATACCCCATAGGCTAATCACATGACTTGTTGACTCTTTTTTATAATTGATTAAGGGCATATCATATATGATATATTTGTGTGTTAAAAACTTTGAGGATTGAATAACATGATTAAATAATTTAAGGAATAAGTTTTCTTAAATGTATAGCCTTATGTGATAGATGGGTAAACTCTAAGTTGGGTATAAATTGCATTGTTAAACTTGAGGTGAATTCCTTTAGATTAAGATCAAGTGGGATTAGATAGAGAAACCCGGCCCTATTTTAATTTCGAGCATAAAATTATTTTAAGTTGGGTAGATTATAAACTCTCTCACCCAAAATTAGGCCTACTTGGCTTAGAAAGAGAAACTAGGGCTTGTTCGAATCCAATTAGAAATAGAACACGGTGTTTTATTTAATTTTTCAATATTTATATCACTTAGTGCACTTTACCGTTGCTTCGATAATAGGAGCACTACACTAGCAACTACCTTTCTACAAACTTCACACCCTTGTCCTAGACGTGCCAGTCATCTATTCGGACCTTTGTGTAACTTATAATTATGCTCTCTTGTGCTATATTTTAGTCGCACAATATTCATCGCGGACGTTATTATTTAATTCTAAACAAATCTAACTTTGTATCCTTGTGCGTTCTATTCCAAAATTGGAGACACAATCTTGACCCATTTCGTACAACCTAATTTATGATAACATTCTATTCTGAGTCCTCTATGTCCATCATACTTGTGTCCTACCTAATTTTAGCCCCATGTACTTCTAATGAATTCTAGAATACCATGTGCATTAATTTTAATTAATTTAATCCAATTTCCATCTTTGTGCAATTTTCTAATTGTTGGGCACTTTTTTGCAAAATTGCATTGAGGTGTTCACACCATTGGACATGACACATGAAGAAACCCATTTTCGTTCATATAAATTTTTTCCATGATTTTCGGAATATGCAACACGCAACATCGCCCCCTCATTTAACCATATCCTTATATTTTTAATAATGCAAATTATAGCCCTCCAAACATCCCCATGTAAGGCCAAGCCCATCCCAAGAGTTGACCAAGCCCAAATTTTCTAGGTCAAACACCCAACCCAAGTCATATATGTATATAAACAACTTTTCCTTTCTTTTCTTTATTTTTTAAAACCAAACACAAAACCCAATACCTATGCTAAGCACAGCCGACCCCTTTACAAACTACTATTCATCTCCTTCTCTCTCTTCATCTTCTTCCTCCCGACCTGGACCGGAGCCCCACCGGAGCCAACCCCCGATCGCCTGTACCGCCGTGGCAACCCCGCCTGACCTGTCCATCACCACCGGACCCTCCTCGACTCCATTGATGAACACCAGCAGCACCACCCTCTTTTTCTTCCTCCTCTCCCCATCACCCCGACCAAGTCCTCCTCCGGCCGACTGTCAACACCGCCATTAACACCATCTCCCTCGCCGTCCTCTTCCATCTTCGGCCCCTTCCTGGCTATCTCCCCGCGGCCACGACCACCGTTCTTCTCCAGAGCAGCCCTGCTCTCCTCCATAACCCGCCGAGTCTCAGTCGACCCCAATTTCCCCATAGAGCCTCCCCACGCCTCTGCAACCGCTGTGCACCCACGATACCCCTATCTCATCCACCTTATTCTCCGGTGAACCACCACGACCTCCCTGTTCTCCTCTCCGACATCCTCGACTACACTCACCGTGCTTCCCTTGACTGGACCGTCGGACCCGACTACACTGAGCAGCTCTCCGCCTGACACCCGCTGAACCCGGTGAACTCGACCGTGCACCACCCATTGAACCGCCTCGCTACTCGCCGGACTTCCTTGGACCTGGACGAAGCAGCCTCCTCCCCTTAATCGTGATCATTAACAACACCATTAATATTATCATCATCATCCCTGTTATCATCATCATCACACTCATCCCCATCATCACCATTCATTATCACCATCATTCCCATCATCATCACCCCATCATCACCATCGTCATCATTATCCATATCATCACCACCATCCATTATCATAATCACCACCATTGCCATAATCAGCATCATCACCATCATAACCTAATCTCATCACTATCATAATCCTCATCATCTCATCTCATCACCTCACCATCATCATCTCATCATCATCACCCTAATCATTATAATCATCATCACCATCACCCTCGTCTTCATCATCACCATCGTCAGCATCATCGTATTCATCGTGGACCCGTCACCCTCGCCGAAGATGACCTGCAGCAGTCACCCCTGACCTCGTGACTGTGCACGCTAACCCCGAGTTTCGAACCTGTCCCTCTTCTTCTTTTTATGTGTGCTTGTGTATGCTATTAGTATTGCTTTATGATAGTTAGTTAATTTCAGACAACGTCGGTGAACCCAATGACTTGTATGCGTACACGTACGCGTATTAGAATTAAATTGATATATATATATATATATATATATATATATATATATATATATATATATATATGGATGTATTATATAAGTAATTATTTGCTAGTAATAGTTATGACATATGTATATATATATACCTCATGACCCTAGTATAATTACGGATATCCCGTATTGACCATGTGACCCTGAGGATTGCAAGTTGACCGCCTTGTGTACATTAACGTACTAGCTTAGACACATGCTAGTTCACTGTCTGATTTTGATACACCATTTAATATAGGACACCCGCATAATTAGATGCACAGTTGACCCTTTTAGTTGACCAGTACCACCCTTAGCGTACCCTCTGAGTCCAGTATATTTATTGTTGTGTATGTGCTAGTGTAATGGCTCATGTTGTATTGTATTATATTATATGTATATAGGATATTGGATTGTTCTGTGCGACTTCAGGATCAGGTTATTGGTACTACGCAGCTTTCTTGCCAGGCAAGTATACCTTGCCCTTGTACTGTTATTCATATTCTATATGTTGTATGCATCTTTACTTCTGTTATTTAGTTTATATATTTTAACTGCTATATAAACTGTGCATTCAAGGAAACTTGGGTGCAACAACGTTGTCATCGTGATCTATTTTTATTATGTATATACATTGACCTTGTTTATGAGAGTGCCCCATTATCATGAAGCATCATTAGATTTTATTGCCCATGACACAGTTGTTACACGAGTGTGATTCTCATGTAGGACACGGACTCGCGTACTGGGTTGGCCTCCTGTACGTATGGGTCGTGCGTTAGGAATAACTGCTGTTAGAAATTTTGCATGCTAGTAGACTTGGCAGTTATTAGAGGTATTATCGTGTCATGGATATGACATGCTTAGAGCATGGGGTTGGGAGAACAACAAGTATGGCATTTAGCCTCCTTTGTACTTTCTTTTTATGTAACCTGCACGCTCTGCCGGAGATGCGTGGTCGTGATGACCCCTATATTACCTGGCGGCCTCTGAGGTTCAAAAGACGTCATGCTTTTTAGGCCCCTGAATCTCCAAGAGAATCATGCCAATTCTATTTTGGCCAGATAGCCCACTTGTAAAAAAGTTGTTCTCAACGTGCATTCACATAGACGGTTAGGCGACCCATTGGATGTTTATTTCAGTACTTTATTGGCAAACTTTTATGTATCTTATTTTGTCCCTCTGAGGACCTGGTCCCTTTCTAAGTGTAGATGTTCATGAGTATTCGCAGGAGCGCAGTTCCGGACTTGCTACTTATATTTCAAGGAGGTCTTCTCTTCGAGCCTCGTGATTGTTAGTTGATGTAGTTGTTTTGTTTATTTTATATTGTAGTTTGGTAGTGGATTTGTTTTCATCCAACTATCATCCTTTGATACTTCATATTGAGATTTAGTTACATAGTTATTGGTTATTTATTTCTATTTAATTTTTGTGGATAAGATTTAGACTATGCCCTGTGACTTGTTATAATTATACCACTTGTGAAATATTGTTTATAATACAGCGTACGCATGTGTTATGGTTTCCATATATTGGAGTTGCCATATACATGCGGCTGACATGCTTATGTGTCCTAGTCCTACGTTTTCTGGGACTGGGGCGTGACACTGCCCCTCAATAAACCGTCCTAATCTTCAATACTCGGTAGCATACTCGTCCACCGTCATATTCCCCTGGACAAGTTACTTGAACTGACTCTTTAGTAATGTCAGAGCCATATCAGGGAAAAACTTTTCCTTGAAGAGTTCCTTAAAGGCCTCCCATGAAAGTCTCGATACTCTGACCCGCGGATCGGTCTTGTACCAGATCAAAGCTATGTCATGCATCATACTGCCTGCTGCCTCTATCTGCAAAGCCTCAGGAATCTGTGTTAGCAACAGGTTCCTTTCGATATCCTTTATCCAACCGTCAGTGTAGATAATCCCCTCAGTACCTCTGAACTCCTTATCCCACATCCTCTTTAAGTCTCCTATGGTGCACGAACTTGACTACTGCAGGATCTACAAAGGTTGGACTGCCAATGGCTAGACCGATGTAACTCTCTTAACAGCGGCTAGTGCTAGCTGATGGGCATTCTTAATGCCCTGTCTTATCACCTTCGACTATCGCTACTGGGCCTCCGCTTGATTCCTCTGCACCTCCATCATCTACTTAAAGGGGGCGAACATCTGTACGGGGTCGACTGCTAGTTGTGGAGGTGGTAGCTCCTCCGATGCTGAAGGCACTATCCTCTATGTAGTTGTGGGTACTGCCCTCTGGGATGGAGGTGGAGCACCCCTAAAAGCTACGGCTGAGATGCCTACCTAGACCGGCAAAATGGCTCTCTGAACTAGAGTTGATGGAGATAGGGTTGCTACTGCTGCCCTCCTTGTAGGTGGTGAAGTGATCGACCTCGAGGAAACTGTACAAGAGCGCTGAGATCGAGTCTTCGGCGGCATCCTAAAGACATATTGAAGCAAAGAAATCAATATTGATTAAGATACGATATCATCAAGGAATGATAGAATTATTCAAAGTAAAGCAATCATTTAATAGATAAGGATTTGCAAATAAAAAGAATGGCAATTGAATTAAATTGGAAGTGTTCCTAGCTGTGATTGAGTATACTCTTATCTTATATCTTATTCCTAAAAAATCTCATAATAGTACAACTAAGTCATCGTACTACTACAAAATGTCTCTACTTGCGACTCTATACCTGCATGGGCCACCACTAAAACATTGTCATGACTCATATCCCGAATAAAGGCACGAGTGGTGAACTACGCCCAGCCTACGTCGTAGGAACGATGTTCTAAGTCACAATACTAACTAATATAACACAATAATATAATGGTACCTGTCAATGTCATCTCATCTCCGAACGAAAAAATAATATAATGACATCACAATATATATATATATATATATATATATATATATATATATATATATATATATATATATACTCAATCATCAACAAACTAGAGGAGAAAATAGCATGATATGGAGATCCACGTTTACCAATCCATGTAATATCGTGTCAGAAATCAAATAAAGCAATACTAAAAGTAAGAATCATAGAGACAGTAAAATAAGGAAACCATTGGAGATTTACTCGCCTCTGTCCGGAACAAAAGCCGGCACTTATTCTCGGAGCTGGTGTCTCAATCACCTATATATGAAAGTCATGTCAATATGGTGTAATAGAGTGATAATGAACTAAAGATGCATTAATCATGCTCTCTAGGCCAATACTAGGTCACACTAAGGTTAATAGGTCTATATTGGTCAATAACTAATCATACTAGCTAAACTAGATATTACCATAGAGTACAAGTTCTACCTTAGTTAATATCACTAACTGACATTTAAGACTGACACCTACTAACTAGTATAACTAGCTAATTAACTTAGGATTTAACTGACATTTAACATAGATAAAGGTATACCTAACTTACCTAATATTAACCAACTGGTACTATATCTTGGCACTATTAGATCTAACATAACATACACTAACTTGCTACTTGTACTAAACTAACTAATATAGAACTATGTATACGCTAATACTTATGTATAACTAATTAATACATTAAACCAACTGATACTCTATCATATATACTAACTAGTATACTAATAATCACTAACTGAGGTAAATAGGTACTTACTATAACTGAAAATTATACAACTTAACCAATACTAACTTACCAACTAACGTCTCCCTCTTACCTGGCATAACCAAAAATACTTACACCACTTAACTTATAACACACACTAACTACAACTAATAACATCACTACCCCCTAATTCCTGCTGCAACTGATACTTGCATCCACTGCTTCACATGTTGCTCGAGTAGCAGGACTGTCATGACCCACACCAGGTGAAGGGACACGAGTACGTGGGTACGTCCAGCCTACGCCGCAGCATCGACTGTACAACGCTGCCTAGGTCAACTATACTAGCTAATCATCTCATAAATAATGCATAAACCTCCAATAATATTTCAACTCCAAGAAGAGAGTAATAAAACTTAATTCAACACAATACTCAATCACAATTCTATAGCAATAAGATATCAAAGAAGTCTAACATAACTATGCAATATAAACAAATATAACAACAATAATAGAAACAATATTCAAATCCTAAAATAAAATCTAGAAATAAATTCGGTACCAAAATGCTAAAGATAACTAACTATGCTAACAAGTGTTTCCGACTAAATCTCCCGGCAGTCACTCCAGAACTAGTAGGTCCAAGTTTGCACCATCTATAGGTCGGGGTTTGTAGTATGTCGGACACCAATCTCCTGGATCCTCTGAAAAATATTTTTCAGTCAGGAATGGAGTGAAGTACAACCCAGTAGCAGTTTCAATTAATTGATAAAAACTATAAAGCAGTAAAATAGAGAATGATATCTACGATGAGAATATAACTGATGATCAAGAATAATGAAGGAATAGGCAATACTAGCAATAGAAATATAAATTAATGCATACAAGAATGAAGGAATGAACTATAATTTTAGAAATAGAACAGTGTAATCAATGAACTGGAAATGGAAACTAGAATATACTATATGATTTGAGATACTAACTAAATATGTGATCGGCCTGGGAGATTCAATGATTACACTAAGGAGCTAACTCAACCATACGTGAATTGCATGGTTAGTTAGTATCCAATGATTACACTACTAGCCGTTAGTTCTTGATCACATATTTAATTGGTATTTCTCCGTCCCGACTGATATGATGGATCGAGTCATAACATGTTACAAGCCAATGTATCTAATGTTTAACCTATAATTTTCAATGTTATCCAATACCAACAAGGAACAATATTCGATACCATCTCAATAATCAAGGTAATATCTCATGACTGACGATCCAATAACAATACCAATCTGTTTACCATTGTGTCAAGAATCATAAGTAACATTTCTAAATACTTGAATTATAGTAGTAATCAAATAATGGAAACTATCAGAGAATGTACTCGCCTGTGGTCCAAAGCAAATGATGAGAAACGGTATCCGAACTAGTGTCACAGACCCATATATGAAATATTACATCAATACAAGGTTTAGAATAAAAATAAGTTAAACTAGTCAACTTCTAGGTCATAAAGCTATTTCTAAGTCAAAATAGTCAAACTAGGTCAAACTAGCTATTTTTAGGTTGTATGAGTCCATCTCTAGGATATTGGGTTCATACACTATGTAACTAAGCTATACTAGCTAAACTAAGATACTAGGGTACACACAAAACACCGTATCATAGGATACGCAAGTTTTAAGATATAAAATACTAATATATATATATATATATATATATATATATATATATAAGACAATACATATTAGTATATAACTAACTAATGCAAACTAGATACCTTGGCTTTGAACCAATGCGTATCTCATTACCTACACGTCCATCTTGATACTCAAACTCAATACCTCGAGTATCGACCAATTACCTAGGCATTACCTTGGTATCACAAGGTAATTCAAATCCTAATGCATATAGCTAATATATATATCTAACCCCCATATACTAAACTATATGCCACTTACTCTAACTATTAAATACTATAAATACTAACATATGATACATATCAATTACATACCTATTAACTTATCACCAATACCCATATACATATATAGATACATATAGTTAAGAGTCTAACTAATACACATATCTATCTAACTATTAAACTAACAAGTATATAACTAACCATTTCTAAACTACTAACTAACCTTAATACTAAACTAACTGAACACACTAACCATCTATTAGCTAAGCTCCTATACCCAAACCTTAACTAGTTGCTAAACTCTAACTTGCTGATACACCTAACCTCTACTTCAACTTTGCTGATGCTGCTACTGTGCTAATACCCGTGCTGATGGTTAAACTGTACTCGAGGCTGCACACTGCCTTCAGAATTGCTGCACTGCACCTCAGTTGGTTGCTGCTCAATGCTGGATAAAACTGAAAACTACCCATAAGATGTTGAATGTAGTGTTCATGCTGTTGAAACTGCTACTGCAGTTGATCTTCAGTGCAGTTCAATACCTTGGCTGCTGATATGAAACTGTACCTATATATTGCTGTTGTACCTGACACGAGCTGATGTATATTGCTCTTCAATTCCTTGCTGCACAGGCTTATGATACTTGTTGTGTCTTACTCTCCTCAGTTAAAGTATGCTTCTGTTGCAGGTCCACTACATCCTACGGTGAGCAGTAACTGTTATTGCTCCCTGTCTCAGAGTTCCTGTACACATGCTCAATGCCTCCCCCTTATTGTGCTACTGCTCAGTGGCTCGAGCTCTACACATTGCTGCTTCAGTGTGCTGCTGAACTGTAGTTGTTCACGACTCCCTGCTGCAAATTGATGTACTGAATCCACACTTACTGATACTGTACAGCTACAGTGCTGGCTCGAGCTAATGCTCTGCAGTGAATGCACTGCCTTCTCTCCCTGCGTTTGTTGATACTGCATAGTTGTTCATGCTGTTGATGCACAGCATTGGCTGTATTGAATCCTCTCCATTGAAGCTGAATGCAATACTCAGTTTATGCAATTACCACTGCCTCGAGCCCTCTTATCACACACATCCACACACTCACAGCTATATGCACACACACACACATACATATATACCCTCATATATATGTATCAACCTATATATACACACATACCATCTCATATATATATATATATATATATATATATATATATATATATATATATATATATATATAACCACATATACACATATAGATATAATATCTCATACATATATACGTATATATATTCAAACATACATATATACGTATAGATACACATAACCACATAGTTATATATATACCTAGCTACATATACTCATAGATACATACATATAGATATAGATATATAACATGCATAATATATCATACTATTATATATACACAAGTCCCATTGAATTAAAGAGCAATGAAACAAACACGTGGAGTGCACCGCACCCGTATCATACTCATTCTATGATACGTTTATAATACGGCTCCATTACACAACCAAACATATCCCGGAGGACACGAGCAAGTCTAAAATAGTATCTATGAATAATACGAAGAGTTAAATACACATCTACGTGTCCATGTCAAATATGACATGTACAAAGCCCCGTGTCGGAGAAAAAACCCCAAATCAATCCGTATCTCCAAATTATTAGGATACGGCCTACACGTATCCAATTATGGATACGACACTAGCCACACACAATCAAACATATGTCAATTTGGTCTAATTGACTAATTAATAAACACAAAATGTGTCAATCTCAGAATTCCTCTAAAATTGACATAAAATACACCATAACTTCCTCTATAGGCCTCCTATGAACCCAATTCCAATTTCTATGGATAGCCTTAGCATATGGGATATTTTCTTATGATTAAAATATATATATTGAGAGTTTACACAAAAAGGTAAACTGAATTATATCTATTGGAAGATGGATTTCCAATACAACCTCCAAAATAGGTGAAATGCTTCAACTTGTAGATCCTTGCTCCTCTTTGTAGATCATTGCTTCCTCCTTGTAGATTCCTGCTCTACTAGCCTCCAATGGTAATTTAGGAAGAAATTAGAAAGAAATTTGGTGTAGGAATGAAGGAATTTGGTTGGGAAAAATTCTAGATCTAGATTAGAAATAAAAAATAAAGAGAGAGAAAGTTGTTACCCTCTTATATTTGGTTGTGGACACGTAGATAGTATCCCAAACCCGATCTTAGTCCAATATGACTAAATTAGTGTCATGACACACACATAATGTGTCAAACTCATAATTTCCTCAAAATATATACAAATACCAATGTAGAAACCATAATTCTCAACAAATTAGCCTAGAACTTATTCCTATAGGTAACCCTATGTCATTGGGTGTTTTCTAAGGGTCAAATGCATGATTAAGATCCTACAAAGAAGAGAAATTTAGAAATTACCAATTAGGAGATAGATTCCCAATGAAAACTCAAGTGGACACGATCCGGACATGATCTCTCCGCTATGACTTCTCCTTATTGTGATCCTTGCTTCTTCAAGCTCCAAACTCCTTGTGGAATTAGAATTACAGGAAATGGAAGTAACTTGAGAGAGAAATTAATGGAGGAAATATGGAAATTTGGGGGATCTAGAATTTGGATAAAAAATGAATGCAAATGAGGGGAGAGAGAGAGCAGAGCCCCCCTCTTATTTGGTCGGCCCCCTTCCCCTTTCTCCAAGTGATGTCCAATATCTAGGATGCCCCTACTCATCTAATTATGAAGAGAATTAAGGAAGGACTATTTTGGAAGATCTCTAGTTAAGTCAAATTAAGTCTAACCCTCCTAATTAATTAGTGGAAATGGGCTATTGGACTTGGGTCCATGTTAGGCTCACTAGTTGACATGACAAGTCTAATTGGGCTTACAATTGTCAAGTCTAATTGATAGGGTGGCCCACTATTAGAAATAAATACTACAAGTATTTAAATAAATATATAATATTATAATAAATAAATAACTACTACAAATATCAAATAAATATTTAATATACATTAATAATAATATTACATTCCTTAAATTAAATAAATAGGCCAAATTACCAAACTACCACAATTTGAAAAAGTGAGGGTGATAAGTCAATCCACCTTAGAAAAATTTTGTCCTCGAAATTTAAGGAAGAAACTAGCTACAAAAGAACAATCATAACAAGCAAGAAAGAATTATACCTCATGGCTCAAACATATAAGGATATCTCTCGCGTATCTCGGTCTATCACTCCCAGGTAGACTTCTCTGAAGAGTGATGCCTCCACGCGACGCGTAACAAAGGAATCGTCTGGTTCAGCAACACTTTCTCCCTTCGATCCAGAATCTCCACTGGCCTTTCTAGATAACTGAGAGTCGGCCCCACCTGGATCTCCGAGTAATCCAATACATGGCTAGGGTCTGCCACAAATTGTCTCAGCTGTGACACGTGGAACACATTGTGCACTCCCTCTAGTGTAGATGTCAAGTCTAGTCTGTAGGCTACTGTACCGACCCTTTCAAGAATACTGAACGGTTCGATGTACTATGGACTAAGCTTCCCGCCTCCAGCAAAGTAAATCGTGTCCCATATCGAAGAAATCCTCAAAACTACCAGATTGCCAACCTATCACAAAATACCACCTTAGCACTCTATCTAAAACAAGCAATCACAATCAATAGAAAAAATCCTATACCTGAAACTCCAAAGGTCTCCAGTAGCTATCAGCCCAATATCGCTGTCTGTCCTGCGCCACCCGAAGTTTATCCCTGATGAGCGTTACTTTCTCATCTGCATCCACTACCATCTCTGGTCCCAATAAGGCTCTCTCACCAACATCATCCCATAATAATGGAGTAGGACATCTTCGTCCATATAATGCCTCAAATTGTGACATCTCGATACTGGCCTGGTAGTTGTTGTTATAAGCAAACTATACCAGGTGAAGGTGATCCTTCCAAGAGCCTCCAAAATCTAATACACAAGTTCGTGGCATATCCTTGAGAGTCTGAATAGTCCTCTATGACTGTCCGTCCATTTGAGGGTGATATGCGATACTAAACTTGAGCTGAGGGCCCAAGCTAGCCGGCAAAATTCTCAAAAAATGGGAAGTGAAGCGACTATCCTGATCCGAGAGTATGCTCACGGAAACCCCATACAATCTGACTATCTGTCGCATATACATCTCCGCGAGCTTCTCCGTTGACGTACTCACTTTAAATGGCATGAAATAGGCTTATTTGGTCAAC
This sequence comes from Iris macrosiphon, assembly GCA_036927795.1. NCBI lineage: Eukaryota > Viridiplantae > Streptophyta > Magnoliopsida > Asparagales > Iridaceae > Iris > Iris macrosiphon. Next base: position 114,412,042 of record JAYESA010000011.1, read on the forward strand.
TTGTCAAAGATGACCCAAATTGTGTCTTTACTTTCTGGAGAATGCAGAAGTCCCGATACAAAGTCCATCATCACATGCTCTCACTTCCACTCTGAAATAGGCAAAGGCTGAAGTAATCCACCTGGCCTCTATCTTTCTGCCATTACCTGCTGGCATACCAAGCATTTGGATATGAAGCTAGCTACCTCCCGCTTCATACCATACCACCAAATATGCTGTCTCATGTTTCTATATATCTTATTGGCACCTGGATGCATAGAGTACTGAGATCGATGCGCCTCATAAAGAACCTCATCGCGCAATGCTCTACTCGGCACACATAACCTGGTACCGTGCCGCAATGAGCCATCCTCTGCGATGTTGAAATCCTCTGCCAACCCCATCCAGACCTGCGCTTTGATGCTCTTTAGAGACTCATCTTCGAACTGTGCCGCTCTAATCTGGTCTATCAACTTAGACTATATCTGAAGTCCCCACATCTATGCCGCAACTCCATAAACTAATACCTGGATACCCAAGATATCAAGATCTGCCAATAAGTGTTTGTCCCTCGTCAAGTACATAGCCACGGGATACCTACTCAAGGCATCCGCGACTATGTTGGCTTTCCTCGGATGATACTGCAAGGAAATATCGAAGTCCTTCATCATCTCTAACCACCATCTCGGCCTCATGTTGAGCTTCTTCTATATAAACACATACTTTAAGCTAATATAATCTGTGAAGATCTCTACTCGCTCTCCATATAAGTAATGCTTCTACATCTTAAGATCAAAAATAACCGCTGCAAACTCCAAGTCATGGGTATGATAATTATTCTCATGAGGGCATAATTGCTTGGAATCATAGGCAACCACCTTCCCGTTCTACTGCAACACATAAACCAAACCCTAACCCGAAGCATCACGGTAGATGGTAAAACCTCATATCCCCGATGGCAACGTCAATAATGGAGCTGTAGTCAACCTCTTCTTCAGCTCTTCCAATGCGACCTGACACTCCTCCATCCAGATAAACTCCAAGTCCATCCGAGTAAACCTAGTCATCGGCTCTGCGATCCTGGAAAATTACTAAAAAAATCTCCGATAGTAGCCTGCTAATCTAAGAAAACTGATGATCTCTGCCACTGAGCTCGGGGTAGACCACGACTCAACTGCGGATATCATCTTCGGGTCCACTGATATCCCATCTCCTGTAATTACATGCCCGAGAAATTTAACCTTATCAAGGAAGAACTCACACTTTAAAAGCTTACCATAAAGATTCTTCTTCCTGAGGGTCTCCAGAACTATCCTTAGGTTTTCCTCGTGCTCCTCCGGGATCTTCAAATATATCAGAATGTCATCAATGAATACCACCACAAACTGATCCAGGTACTAATGAAACACCTTGTTCATCAAGTTTATGAATACTGTCTGGGCATTAGTTAACCCAAATGGCATCACCAAGAACTCAAAATATCTATAACGAGTCCTAAAATCTGTCTTCGGTATGTCCTCCTTCACTTTTACCTGGTGGTACCCTGACCTCAAGTTTATCTTGGAGAATACTTTTGCCTCACTTAGCTGATCAAACAAATCATTAATCCACGACAATGGGTATTTATTCTTGATAGTTAGGTTATTGAGTGCCCTGTAGTCGATACACATGTGTACCGACCCATCTTTCTTCGGTACAAATAATACCGAAGTACCCTATGGTAATGAACTGGAATGAATAAAGCCCTTGTCCTGCAACTCATCCACTTGCTTCTTCAACTCTGCCATGCTTCGCTTCTCCAAGTAATGTCTTATCTAGGATGCCCCTACTCATCTAATTATGAAGAGGATTAAGGAAGGGATATTTTGGAAGGTCTCTATTTAAGTCAAATTAAGTCTAACCCTCCTAATTAATTAGTGGGAATGAGCTATTGGGCTTGGGTCCATGTTGGACTCACTAGTTGCATGACAAGTCTAATTGGGCTTACAATTGTCAAGTCTAATTGATAGGATGGCCCACTATTAAAAATAAATACTACAAGTATCTAAATAAATACATAACACTCTGATAAATAAATAAATACTACAAGCATAAATATATATTTATTATATATTAATAATATTATTATATTCCTAAATTTAAATAACAAGACCAAATTACCAAACTATCCCTATTTGGAAAAGTGAGGGTGACAAAAAGATAAGAAAAACTGGAGAGATATGTAAATCATCATAAAGAAATAACTAGCAGTGAAACAGATATATGTCAATACTAGGAATGAATGTACTGGAACAAGAATAAAAAAACTGGCTAAGTGCCATAAAATATCAGTTCGCTATGTGATCGGCTTGGGACTAGATCATGCTTGTTATATATGATTAGCTATAATACATGTGAGGTCAGTCTAACCATCTAGTTTTCTATGATGCGAGCAAAAGTCATGCTAATCATATATAACAAGCTATGAGGCATGTAAATGGTCAGGCTACACTCTATGTATTATGTAGGGTAAGCTATGATGCATGTAAGGTAGGGTAAGATCATATAACTTGCTAATATTTCTCTGTCCCCAGCTAGTACGATGGATTCCAATCATGACTCCTCATGACAGGTATCTATGATACTAGCCCGTGTATCCACTGTGTCGGAATCAAGTATACACTAGAACTAGAATCATAGTAAAGATCAAAAAATAAAAATGTCAGAGAATGTACTCGCCTATGATCCTGAGCAATGTGTGATGATCGATGTCTAAAATGGAGTCACAAAGACCTAAATATAGAATAATAATGTCAATAAGTGATATGAGTTGATATACATGTGAAAAACTTATTGTGATGATTCTAGGCCCCTTCTTGGTCTTTACTAGGTCTACTAGTCAATATTAGACCCTATTTGTTATTACCTAGCTTATACTAGTTAGTACTAAGGTCTTCCTAGCTATATTAGTTAGTATCTAGCAATACTAGTTAATACTTATTATACTAATTATTATTCCATATAAGTAGCTCATATTCTAGGATAACATGGTTTCCTAATACTACAAATACCTTGGTATCAGTCCTATGCTCAAGCATGGCTGATACTACCAATCCTTTATATCAGTTATACCTAATGAGATTCCAAGATCTCCTAACATGCAGACTTCTAAGACTCATTATTAAAGACCTCATTATCTGTTGGTTGTTACACTCCTTAGAATACTAAAGTCCGAACACCACACTTGGTGCTTAAGTACCCTATTTAATATCCCACATTACCTTGACTTTACTTAAGTATCTTTACCCAAGTCTAGTTACGGATACTGAACTTATCAATTAACTGATATTACCTAGCTCTTAACTGATACGACTTGGTATACTAAGGTATGTTACCTACACATTGCCCCAAGTATGTGCTATGCTACGCCACACAAGCAGTACATCCTACTAATGTTGTTGTCTACAGCAATAGTGCCCCCATTGTACACTGTTACTCTAAAGTATCAGTACCCAGTTTCCCCCATATCCTGCACTTGGTGGTACACACTCGAGCATTACCCACCCTGCCACTACTGTTGTTCCTCGTATCAGTGCACTATATACCTAGGTAACACACCACTCTCCACATCCATGTGCACTCTCCAATGCTACTCTTGCATTCAGGACACACTTGTTGCTATTGTTAGATTCAGTTGCACCAATATTACACATCCATTGATCCTTCTACACTATCAATTTCCTCATACCAGTGTATCAGGATACACATCACTCTCTGATACATAGGCACTTGTTGCCTATTGCCACTATTTCTACTCTAACTTAAGCACTCTCACGTACTCTTCCAGGTAACCCCAATATATGTGCATACAGAGGTTACACAGTTCAACATCAAAAACTTAAACCCCAGACATGAGCACCAAGACACATCAAGAACACACTATATACTAGGATAATATTATACCCAGGCTCGATTATAACTCCTCCAATCTGATACTGAACACCCCTCTTGATACCCTTGCACATGCCAGGATCACAGCGCCCGAGCATCATCTGCAAGTCTGAACTGGTATCAATATCAGTTCTTCCCTACCTTACTAAGACTGTAGCAAGCACAACAAGCCCCAAGCTTGCACAGACCTGGACTCCCTCAGTCCAATTGCAACTTAGTGCAATATGCACTGCCAACCTGAGCCACACTCTCACATTCAAGTTCATTTCCTAATACTTACACACACACACACACACACACATACACACACACTCACTCTAGAGTGCCCTGATACTTCCAGTACAGAACCTCACTGATATCCTGTGTTCATGGTTGTAATCAAAGTGATACCCCACCATTCCTTACTACAGTCCTCAAATGATTGCAGTTGACTAAATTTGCTCTATTGCAACCAATCCAATCTAATGCATTGGCACTCTCCTACTAAACCCCTTACCAGATCTGCACCCTCCTCAATATATTACACTGCCTGCAATCACCAAACCCCCACCGAAATGTACCCTACCTGGACATTAGCACAAGTCTGTGCAGATCCTTTCTACAGCAATGCTAAGACTGCAATGCACTTATCCGTCCCATCATTCAACTCTACAGCTAGATAATATAGGTACACTTGTACATATACCTTTATATATATATGTATACAATGTCGTATGAAAATAACACCTAAAATAAGTACATTCTAATATTAGTCAATTCATTAAGCACCTTGAGTGCATAAATATGATACTCATGATACACAATCAATTTATATGCCAATATCCCCAATAATCTATTAATAATACCAATACATATTAAATACTTCTATTTATATCTAATTTAGTTAGTTATAGTGAAGAATAGGGAAAATACACCCATTATCATATAACACTAAACTATGAACACAACTTCATGAAGAAAATTTTATGGAACCAATAAAGACTCATTCTCTCCCCCTTGTAGGTATTCCTAAACCATGGGTAGGCTCCTAATGGTCCTCACAACAATGAAAACATAATTTTTAAAGAAATATTTCAGAATTTCACCTCTTGGGGGATAGATTCTCAATGCAAAATCAAGGGTTCTCTAGCCAAACTTCTTCTCCTCCAATGCTCCTTGAGACCTAAGCTTCTAGGCTTCTTAGATGAGGAAAATAATAGGGATTTGGGATTAAATTTCAGAAATTTTGTGGAGGAATAAGGGTGGTTTGGAAAAGAACTCAAACTAGGGTTTCATGAACATTAAATGAAGCTTGAGGGAGGCTCCCCCCTCCTTATAGGGCCGACCACCTTAGTCTAGGGTTTGGCTAATATAAAATAACCAAAATGCCCTCAAGGACTTCATGAAGAGTTTTCAAATAAGTGGGGTTTTCATCCCTAATGAAAACTTAAACAAATTTCTAATTTAATGAAGACGATTGACTAGTTGTGTCCCAAAAGTGGCTAGTCTAGAGTTGAGTCTAATGGTCACATCAAGTCTAGATCACTAACCCATATTATTATTAATAATAATATATATAGGATACACATTATATAAATTATAAACAATATATATATAACTATTGTAAAGGATAAAAATATCCCTATTCTAGAAATGTGGTAGTGACATACCTAATAAGTACAAATGTGCAACTTGCAAGTTGTTGCAGAAACCTAGAAAGGGATGTCAGTACACTTAGTGCACTGCTGCTGCTACTACATGGCCTCTTCTCAAACTGCTATAAATTAAAGCAATAAAACTACTACTCCATCCTATACCCGAGCCCCCAACTACCAATTGATACTCAAGTATCTATCCAACATTGGAACATAACCCACATATACTCAACGGTGTATGACCACCCCCTTATTCTGTACATTATACATTTACTCACTAAACACTACATTCCATGTGCTCACAGGGACACACATCCTTCTGTTACTACACTGGTACACCACCTGCCATACACTCAGACTTGTTCATCCTTGCACTCACTGCACCTCTAATACTTGCACAAACACTTTTAACACTAAAAACTACTAACTTGTTGCAGATATGCAGGTTCCTGCACTGATGCACACAAAACAGTGTGCTAAACACTCAAACCTGGTACTCCAATACATCCCACATAAAAACAATATCTTAAGTGCACATCACACTTCAAACTTGGTATCGAAACCCAGGCACAACACAAATTATAGTGTGCAACACGGTCCCAGGAACTACAATAGTTCCCCCAACTGCTGATGTGCACCAACTGCACACCAACAATACAATACACCCCCAACACACCTCGACACTTACTGAATCTTATACCCAGGGAATTCCTCTCACATCACTCCCCAATTTCTGACTTAGTTGAACACACAGAACATCCTCATCTAACCAATACAAACACAACAACATCAATCACTCATATCTATATACATATATACTAATACCCTTATATATACCATCATATACACACACACACACAAAAACACACACACACACACACACACACACACACATATATATATATATATATATATATATATATACAATATGGGAACTCACCCTCAATGCACATACCAAACCTTGGTGTGCATCAAGCCACACATGGGTATCATACCTTGATGCTCATGTGATACTCACTCAAATCACTCCCAAACACAAATAAATTATCATGACACTTCTAAAATACCAATAAGTAATATAAAATTGTGAGGAATGACCCATTAGGCATTCCAAATATTTGGTATATCACCTTGGAGTTTTCTCCAAATGGACACAAAACTTTATGTAACTTCTACCATAGGCCTCATATGGACCTAGTTCTTCTTCCTATAGGTAGTCTTAATCCAAGAAGAATTTTTAAGGGTTTAATACACCATTAAAATTTCAAATAATAAGGAAAAAAAAATAAGATTTTACCTATTGGGAGATAGATTTTTAATGTGGTTGCTTCAATGTGAACAAGAGTGAGGAATGAGCACCAATATTTAGCCAAGATCCTATTTCTCAAGCCTCTTGCAACCTTCTAGCTTCTAGCTCTCCTTGAGGGTGAAAATGAAAGGAATTGTGATTGATTTGAAAAAAATTGATGGAGGAATGAATGCTTGGAGGGAAGAACTAAACTTAGGGTTTCTTCATGAATAACTAATGAAGAAGAGGGGGGTCCCTCCTCCTAAATAGGGCCGACCAAGGTAGGTTAGGGTTCCTCTATGCAAAATTTCCAAAATCTTCTCGAAGGGTTGTCATGAAGGGTTTAGCTAAAGAGGGGTTTAATTAATGAAGGTTCAATATTAAAAAAAAGGATGAGGATTCTATTCATTACCTCTATTAACTAATTAACCAAACTAATTTATTGGGTTATTCTATTTGTCATGACAAGTCCAGTTGGGTTCAAGTCCAGTTGGATTTATTAGCAATTAGTCTAACTAAGGGGCCAATCATGCACCACCCTCAATATTAATTAATTATATATAAAAATATACCAATTATTATTAAATTTAATAATATAATACTGATGACATAAATATCCCTATCCCAAAAAATGATGGTCATAATCCTACCATCATTAGAAAAAATTTGACCTCAAAATTTAGAGAAGAAACTAACACTACAACAATCAATCATAGTAAGAAAAAAAATACCTCACGGCACAAAAAGATAAGGGTATCGCTCAAGCATCTCGGCTTCCCTCTCCCAGGTAGACTCTTTGGGAGAGTGATGCCTCCACGCGACGCATACCAAAGGAATCATCTGGTTTTGAAGCACCTTCTCCCGACGATCCAGAATCTCCATTGGCTTCTCTGGATAACTGATAGTCAGACCCACCTCGATCTCCGAGTGATCCAATACGTAACTAGGATCTGTCACGTATCATCTCAGCTGCGACACATGGAACACGTCATGCACTCCCTCTAGTGCAGGCAGAAAGTCTAGTCTGTAGGCTACAGCACTGACCCTCGTAAGAATATCGAAGGATCCGATGTACCGTGGACTAAGATTCTCGCCCCCACCAAAGAAAATTGTGCTCCGTATTGGTAAAATCTGCAAGAACACCAAATAGCCAACCTAGAACAAAATACCGGCTTAAAACTCAATCTACAACAAAATAACCACAAGCAATATAAAACAAAATTGACCTCAAACTGTAAAGGTCTCTGGTGGCTGTCGGCCCAATGTCGCTATCTATCCTGCGCCACCCGAAGTCTATCTATGATAAGCTTCACCTTCTCGGCTGCATTCACAACCATTCTCGGTCCCAATAATGATTTCTCATAAACATCATCCTAAGATAAAGGAGTACGACATCTCCGCCCATACAATGCCTCGAATGGTAACATCTACATACTACCCTGGTAAATGTTGTTGTAAAAAAATTGTACTAGGTGGAGATGATCCTCCCAATAACCTCCAAAGTCCAGAACACAAGTGCATAGCATATCCTCGAGAGTCTGAATTATCATCTCCGATTGTCCGTCTGTCATGTCCCAGTACCGGAATATGAAGACGGACATGGCCAGTTATCCCGTACAAGGTGTTATACGTCGTACGACGGTTACGGCTGTATAAGACAAGGGGATGCATGCTACAATCATGTCTTCTAGGTTCAAGAACTTCTATGTCTCAATCATTCAAACATGAAACAGTAAGCATAGAGAATATATGATAAAGCAATAAGATGTCCCAAATGCTTTTTTAAAATATTCTAGAGACCAGCAGTGCAAAATAAGGAGCTGGAAGAGTAACAAAAGGATATAACAATAATCAGCTACAGTCTTATTTAATACAATTATGTAAGAAAACTTATGTCCAGACGAGCCGGCTAACCGGTGTCGGTGGCTAAATGTCCAAAAGAAGTAAATTTTTAATGATGAGCAGGGAAGAAGAAACCCCCTTACTATCCCCTGCGACCATGTTCCTGGTATGCGCCATGAATTGGAAAAAAGTATGCTGGATCCTCGGCTGCTGGCTCAAAACCTGGCCATGCAAAATTAGTGGGGTTAGACCCCAAATTGTAAGTACCATAAAGGAAGTACGAAATAGAGAAACAAAACCCAAGAATTTTTTTTGCATAATAATACATAGGTTCAGTGTCGTAACTTAGTTCCATGGCATATCCTAGCGTAAAATCCCAACCCTACAACCAAACAAAGACAAGGGTTGAACCATCATACTATGATAGTCCACTTCCCTAGGCTACTAACCGAATAATATAATCACAACCAAGTCTATTTTCTTATATCGGCCAATTATTTGTACGACTTGCTATTTGTGGAGTCAGAGGTTATCTCAAAAATAATGTATAATAAGTATCCTTAGATCACACCAGTGTCGAATATAAGCTAACCGAACCAATAGATGAATAAAACAGGTATTCATGAGATACACCAGTTCCCCGTAGGGCTACTGTGCTAAAAATATGATATTAGCGGTTCTAGTATTCCTATAGTGAAACAGTGGCTCGGTATAATAATAGGTTAGATACTGCACTCCACTAAGGCAGATTACATACATTATCTGTGATGGCCAGCCCACAGCGCACTTAGAATAAATCTCTGTGGGAAGGTTCGTTGGCATGATCTCGGGATACCGTTCCCTCCAATGTTACTACAACTTTTAGTTACCTAATTATCCCTATGTTGTGTTCGAAATCTCAAGGCGTGATCACATGAGAATTTTTCTTAAAATATCATACAAAGTATGGGCATGCTAGATACAAATCCATCAAAGTCAAATCTGGATTCAGCCGAGCGTGTATGCAACATTCAGACAGTTAATATACTAGCCACGCTTTGGTAGTTGACTCGCTTATTATGTCCGTGCTAGAAAAATAATATATATTTAAAATATCATGCATTCAGGAATTTATAGGCATTCTAGATATACAATCCAAATATAATCACTTAACACATGACACGATGTGCTATACCTCGGTACACATTAATATCATGGACAATATTAGGCAATAATTGTATCAGTACGGATACAGTATTTGAGTCCAATTACCAATTATACATTGGGTCACAAAAGAATAAGAAAAATATTCAACCAAAACGAGCAAGGTCGCATGGGTCTCTAGGCCGCATGGAAAGTCTAAGCCGCATATGAAGTTGGGTCGCATGAACCACTTGGCCGTATATGGAGTCAGGGCCACATGCTCAGGGTTAAAGTCTACTCCTTGGAATAAGTGTTGAAGTGACAAAAAATAAATAAAGTATCAATGATGTGACATAAAGTTATTAATATAACAAGCCATAAAGTGAGTCAGGAAGAAAAGATAAAATAATAGAAAGATGCGCCAAGGTTTCAGAGTCATGCGTCCAAAGAAAAATGGCTGCATGTTCTGCTTGCCGCATATACCTGCTTGCCGCATATTGGTCGGTGCCGCATGGAGTTCGATGCCACATGGAGGTCTCTCAGACTTAGCGAATTTCTCATTCGTTCAGTGAGTGAACACACAAAGAGTTCAAGGATAAGCTCCAAAATACTTGTGTGATGGCAGTCATGCATCCAATAAGATAGACACATGCTGGTCAGTATATGGAGAGAGCTCGGGCCGCAAAGCCCTCTCAGGATGCAAAGCACTCTCGGCCGCATAACTTGTTGTCCGCATGAAGACTTCGTCTTCTCCAAACAGCAGGTTTGGCCATGGCAAAAAATTCCAAAACCTAAAATCTTATTTTGTCCATAAAATTCTCATTTTAAGTCCAAATCGAGTGAACCAAAAGCCAAAATGCTCTAAATTAAAAGCTCTATCATGTAACAAAAATTAATTTTCTAAAATACATATTTAATATATCAAAACCAAGAAAAATATATGAAACCCATAAAACCCTAAGTTAGAAATGTATATCTACTCAAAACTACCCATTAAAACAGAAAACTCCAAGTTCTAAAAGATCTTAGAAACATATAACAAACATAATAGAACAATAATATGGAGGGTTTATCCATTTCTTATGCAAGGTGTACTTGCCTATGGAAATGGGGAGAGAAAACTAAAGGGAGCGGAAGAAAATAAAGTAATGAAGAGAGAGAAGAAAAATGTTGGGTTATATATGGTAGGATTGAGGGTTGAACCAAGGGTTCGCATAACTTGAACCAACCCACTAAATGAACCATGAACCAGGTTAAACCAAAAAATGGGTCTAGTCTCCATATACATGCAACCATGCTAAACTAAAATATGTTCCAAAAATGTATATCAGGAACATAAAGTGATATGCGGTACTGAACTTAAACTGGGTGTCCAAGATACCCTGCAAACTCTTCCAAAAATGGGACATGAAGTGACTATTCTGATCTGATAATATGCTCACAAGGACCCTATGCAATATGATAATTTGTCTCACGTATATCTCCGTGAGCTTCTCCAAACACGTACCCACATTAAATGGCAAGAAGTGGGCTGATTTGGTCAACCTGTCTACAAAGACCCAAATTGCGTGAGATCGGGGAAGCCCCGAAACAAAATCTATGGTAACATGTTCCCACTTTCACTCTGGAATGGGTAAGGGTTAAAGTAAACCGCCTGGCCTCTGTCACGCCCCGATCTCCCGCAGGCAAATCGGCCATTCCCGCTAGGCGAGAATCACCGCGCCAGCGCTCCTGCGGAACGATCGCTTTAACCCATCCGGGCGTGATGCCGAACGAGCGTTAGCCGCGCCCGTGCAAGGCCGTGGTTCGTTGGCTAGCGGTAAGAGTTCTAAGCCACAGAGTCGCACAGATTGTTCGAGTACAGCGGAATCATGAACGCATAGGCGATCGGTAACAGGTTCATTGAGTCGACAATATAGCGGAAGCATGGAAACACAAGTTGGAGTAAAGCAAGCTTTTTTATTCATATTGAAACAAGTGTTACAGGCGGCGTATAGCCGAGATTACAAGTCGCTCGAGCACTCTCTCTGAAACATAAAAGCGTGCCAAGTGGCTACATTTATGAATGATATACATGCGATGTTCAGGCGATATTCCAATATTATGTCTTGTATATGTGCTTCAGTTCTGAACGTAGCTTTCCAAGGCTTCTGAGTTGAACTCCACACCTTAGCACGCACGAAGGAGGCATCCGCACCGAACGAGATTCTCCCGCACCCTGCAAGCAATCTGGTGGATTATCAGTACATGAATGCACTGGTGGGGAGGCTACTCGCCCGCTCGACAGATCCAAACACGTAATAAAGGTTCCGTGCACCAACTATTAAGTTGTCTTTCTAGTTGAGACTTAGGATCAGTTTCATGCAAGATTTGAATAGCCTAATCCGTGTGGCAGTGCGCCGTGCGACATGAGAGAAAATACGACGAGACTTACCAACTTACCATTTGTCCTTCCCTGTCCAAGGCAAACCAAGTTAAATCAAGCAGAAACATGTATAAGCATTCAGGAGCAAAGAATATGCAAACACAAGCATTTCAGTACGAGATCCCGTTCTGGGTGTACGGGTTACAGGAAATATCAGCTGTGTTGCATACGATGATCAAGTGCTCTTTATGCACGAGTATTGTTATAACAAGATCGTTCAGGTGTTCAGTTATTCTCGATGCGATGCAATAACTCGCACGCGGATAGCCGCTAAGCGAGGATGACTTATCTATATGAACATGAGGTCACTGGCACGGCGCCATAATGGACGGTCTAGTCTCAGTACGGAATGTCGTGCGACGCATAGAACAGGACGTCCCAGGGCATTCCGTCCGATAGCAGGCGACTATCAGGAGTTCCGTCCGGATCAGATCGGTGCCAGTGCCCCAGCGATCGTCTGCAGAACTAAAACCTTGTTTCCAAGTTGTCCTGTGACTATGCAAGTCTCTAATCTTCAGGGTCAGGTCAGGTACAGGAACAAGTTCAGGGCAGGATATATATATATAGAACAAGCTACATGGAACGAGTTCAAGTCAGGATATATATATATATTGGTAACTTGTTGAGGCAGGATCAGGATTACTCTAAATGTTGAGTATCGGCTCCACGAACTATTTAATTTAGTACAAGACAGTATTGCTCAACGAGCAGGGATTCTTGGATCACAGGATTGGTGCAAGTTCCCTGGTTCGGGAATTGCCTTAGCGACCTAACGGTCCTAGGTACATTCAGGTTTATTCATGCACGGAATGACTATCAGGTAGTCTTCCGAGGAGAACCTAAATGAATACATGACAAGCAAAGTATTTCACGGTCTGGGCATAGTTATGCAGCAAGCATTGAACTAGGCAATATATAAAAGCAGGCAAGCAGGCACTTGTATAACTTACTACATTCAAGTTCGCTCGGGCCCGAAGGTAAGCCGAGAGAAACCGTACGAGGCCTTTCCGAGCGATGTTATCTAGGGTCGTGCAGTGTAGGAAGTGAACAGTGCACTACTGAATATATACAAATCGTTCTACTCGAGGCATAGCGGGTCTGGTTGCACAAGGCAAAGGTAACATGCGAGAGTTTGAATATATAGCAATATTTCATTTCCATGTTCTAGCATAAGCAATACAAGTTGGGATTATTCCCTTAGCTAGGTGCGTTGTATTCTTATTAGTATGCAGGAGGTGATTCACCTAGCGACTAGCATGTATCATTCCGTATTTTATGTGTGCTGGCTAAGCAAAGACAAGTTCACCGTAGCCACCCACCTTAGCGATGATCCGCCTCGGTCGAGTGATACTGCGAGCGAGCCTCTGAAAGCCTAAGCCAAACTCCTGTAGGGACCAAGTCTGGATATCCTTGCCTCAAACGAGTATTCTCGCCTGAGCAGGACGGGTGAGGATGTTTGCACTTTTGCAGTTTGAATCGGCAGTCCGCTTGAGCGGAACGGGGTATTACATTATCCGCCACTCAGAAAAATTCTCGTCCTCGAGACTTTCTGAGGGCAAGCCATACTATCGAATTTTTTGAATCTAGCCCAAGTGTAGCTATCGGTACCACTAGATCCTTTGGAACACAATTTCCTACTCGATGCTTACGTCGTGTTGCGTGTATACCGAGTCAGTCTCATTTGCGCCTTGGCGTGGGACAGGTTTCTTAACACGAGGCACGTTTCAATCGATCTTGGATAGCGATCTAAGGCTGAGGCAAACCTATACAAGTCATTGTACTTGTTCAGGAGGATATTCACTTGCACTAGCTTTTGAGATCAGCATATCGCACGTTGGATCGTGCACATATTCGAAGTGTCCCTCAAACACATGCATGTCAACCAACTTAGCGATAGCGAAGTCTTAGCACTCGAGTTTCACATTTCTTAAGTCTTGGATCGTGCACATATTCGAAGCGTCCCTCGAACACATGCAGTCAACCAAACTTAGGGGTAGTGAAATCGGACAAGCTACTTGCGAAAATTTCAAGGGTTCAATCCAATTTTATATCATTTTTATCTCAACCAAGTATTTGCACTACCATTAATCACGATCAATCTGATACCGACTAGTGTCCATCCATTTGGGTCAACTTAGCATACGTTATCGTTCCCAAGTCTAACCGTAAGTCTTGCTTCCCCAGTTGTGATACTTTATACAAGCAATATGGTAAAGTCGGTAGCGCAGGTTCATTCACTCGTCACAAGGTCGTCTGTCTATCACTAGGTCAGCTCACAAGGTCATAGGTACAAGTTCAAGCATATCGCGATTCATCGTACAATTTTTCCCACGATGCTCGCCCCAATTCCTATGGTCAAACCATTGTTCATTTACAGGGGATATTCTACCCGAGCTCGTTTCACTCAGATTTCTAAACATCGAGCACAGATTTACCTACTCTCATTAACACGTTCGTTTGCACGGGGGACGAGTCCGTTCAATACAATCCAGGATATATCCAAGTTGCAGACAAGCCTAGTGGTTTACATATTCTATCTCCTCCATTATATTTGATAGAATTATATCCATTCCAAGCCTAGTCCACCAAGCCAAGATTCAATTCTAAACCTTAGATTATTTCTCCAAGTTGTTCAACCTGATTCACGTATTCGTTCACAAAAACCATCAAACATGATTTAATTCAGGTTCAAGGCTAACTAATTTATTAAAACATTTTCAATCACTTCCATTCCAAATTCGTCTTATCGTGTCGAGCCAGAAGTCAAGACGATCCATAAGTTGTCACGCCTCGGTCTCCCGCAAGTTCGATCATCCACGTTGGACGTGAGTTCATCACGTCAACGCTCCCGCTGGATAGTCATCCTAATCCGGGCGTGACGCATGTGCGGTATAGAGTTATGCTCGTACAAGACAAGAATGTTTGAGTGTTATGGCTATCTTCGACACGATCGAGACACCTTATCCTTTATCCTTTAATCTCCATCCAACAATATATCCATCAAGTCAAATTCGTTTATGCAGTGATTATAGTTCCCCAAGAAACAAGTTTCTATATTCGAGTCCAAGTCGTTTCCATTTCAATACGTTCCATTCATCGAGTTCGTTCGAAATAATCACTGAACATGTTCCCTGGAGTCCGATCATCCCCGCCGTACGCGAATCACCACGCCGGCGCTCCCGCAGGATAACCGTTCTCGTTGGGACTGATTCGAGAGTTACCTTACCAAACCCGATTTCAAGATTGTCCTTACAAACATCAAGCCAGTTCCATTATCGCTTATATCTCTCATCGAACCATAGTATTCATTCTCGGGCTAACTTATATTGAGCGATATTGTACTCAAGTTCAATCCTTTGGTTTCAATCCAAAAATCACTCGCTCAATTCTCAATTTCCAACAAGTTTTCCTTAACCAAGATATTGGTTTCCATTTTTGAGAATTTTTATTCAATATAAGCCTTATCATTTACTCAAGTTATTCTTATATCGTTTAGTCTGAATATCGCACGGGTTATGGATCTGTTTGGATGTTTCTAAATGATCCATCCACCACTCGAAATTGAGTCATTCCATCAAGTTCTTAATCGGTGCTCGCATTATCGTTAGCTTACTCACTAACTCTTCCACAATTTCTAGCACGATACTCAGGGTTCGCCCGATAAAATCTAATCTCATATATATGTTCGGGATTGATAATCATCCAAGCAACTAGATTTGATTTTATCTTCCAACAAGAATTTCGTTCGAGCTATTTTCCATAACCAAACATCATTCTTAATATTCGCCTAAGCGATAAATCCGATGAAGTCTATCGATTTGCAGCTCTAAGTCTGACTTGTATTATTTCTGAACGATATCCAACTCACGTTTTATAACTGGCTTGCACCCAAGGGTTTTGGTGCACGATATTCTACACAACTTAGCCGAAAGACTGAGTGCATAGCTTACCGTTCGGACAATATTCGTTCTCGCACTAACCAGTTGGGTAAACATGTATAGGCATTTCGGGTTGCATATAATGCACGAGTCTAGCACGAATCTAATCCCATAAGGACTAGCACAGGTTGGCACAAAGGCCCTTGCAACACAATTTTATATAGGCAATCATACCATTCAAATGCAACTCTTTAAAAGTATTTAGACTTATTGTTTGGAACATCCCATCGAGGCATTGAAAGAGTGTGTGCAACGAACCCACGAACGAGATTTCGAAACAGAGATATTAGAAATGAAGTTCAAAGGCGTATAAGCCAGGCTCTGATACCAATCTGTCATGCCCCGATCTCCCGCAGGCAAATCGGCCGTTCCCGCTAGGCGAGAATCACCGCGCCAGCACTCTCGCAGAACGATCATTTTAACCCATCCGGACGTGATGCCGCACGAGCGTTAGCCGCGCCCGTGCAAGTCCGTGGTTCGTTGGCTGGCGGTAAGAGTTCTAAGCCACAGAGTCGCACAGATTGTCCGAGTGCAGCGAAATCATGAACGCATAGGCGATCGATAACAGGTTCACTGAGTCGACAATATAGCGGAAGCATGGAAACACAAGTTGGAGTAAAGCAAGCTCTTTTATTCATATTGAAACAAGTGTTACAGGCGACGTATAGCCGAGATTATAAGTCGCTCGAGCACTCTCTCTGAAACATAAAAGCGTACCAAGTGGCTACATTTATGGATGATATACAGGCGATGTTCAGGCGATGTTCCAATATTATGTCTTGTATATGTGCTTCAGTTCTGAACGCAGCTTTCCAAGGCTTCTGAGTTGAACTCCACGCCTTAGCACGCACGAAGGAGGCATCCGCACCGAACGAGATTCTCCCGTACCCTGCAAGCAATCTGGTAGGTTATCAGTACATGAATGCACTGGTGGGGAGGCTACTCGCCCGCTCGACAAATCCAAACACGTAATAAAGGTTCCGTGCACCAACTATTAAGTTGTCTTTCTAGTTGAGACTTAGGATCAGTTTCATGCAAGATTTGAATAGCCTAATCCGTGTGGCAGTGCGCCGTACGACATGAGAGGAAATACGGCGAGACTTACCAACTTACCATTTGTCCTTTCCTGTCCAAGGCAAACCAAGTTAAATCAAGCAGAAACATGTATAAGCATTCAGGAGCAAAGCATATGCAAACACAAGCGTTTCAGTGTGAGATCCCGTTCTGGGTGTACGGGTTACAGGAAATATCAGCTGTGTTGCATACGATGATCAAGTGCTCTTTATGCATGAGTGTTGTTATAACAAGATCGTTCAGGTGTTCAGTTATTCTCGATGCGATGCAATGACTCGCACGCGGATAGCCGTTAAGCGAGGATGACTTATCTATATGAACATGAGGTCACTGGCACGGCGCCATAATGGACGGTCTAGTCTCAGTACGGAATGTCATGCGACGCATAGAATAGGACGTCCCAGGGTATTCCGTCCTATAGAAGGCGACTATCAGGAGTTCCGTCCAAATCAGATCGGTGCCAGTGGCCCAGCGACCGTCTGCGGAACTAAAACCTTGTTTCCAAGTTGTCCTGTGACCATGCAAGTCTCTAATCTTCAGGGTCAGGTCAGGTACAGGAACAAGTTCAGGGTAGGATATATATATAGAGAACAAGCTACATGGAACGAGTTCAAGTCAGGATATATATATTTGTAACTTGTTGAGGCAGGATCAGGATTACTCTAAATGTTGAGTATCGGCTCCACGAGCCATTTGATTCAGTACAGGACAGTATTGCTCAACGAGCAAGGATTCTTGGATCACAGGACTGGTACAAGTTCCCTGGTTCGGGAATTACCTTAGCGACCTAACGGTCCCAGGTACATTCAGGTTTATTCATGCACGGAACGACTATCAGGTAGTCTTCCGAGGAGAACCTAAATGAATGCATGACAAGCAAAGTATTTCACGGTCTGGGCATAGTTATGCAGCAAGCATTGAACTAGGCAATATATAAAAGCAGGCAAGCAGGCACTTGTATAACTTACTGCATTCAAGTTCGCTCGGGCCCGAAGGTAAGCGAGCAAAACCGTACGAGGCCTTTCCGAGCGATGTTATCTAGGGTCGTGCAGTGTAGGAAGTGAACAGTGCACTACTGAATATACACAAATTATTCTACTCGAGGCATAGCGGGTCTGGTTGCACAAGGCAAAGGTAACATGCGAGAGTCTGAATATATAGCAATATTTCATTTCCATGTTCTAGCATAAGCAATACAAGTTGGAATTATTCCCTTAGCTAGGTGCGTTGTATTCTTATTAGCATGCAGGGGGTGATTCACCTAACGACTAGCATGTATCATTCCGTATTTTATGTGTGCTGGCTAAGCAAAGACAAGTTTACCGTAGCCACCCACCTTAGCGATGATCCGCCTCGGTCGAGTGATACTGCGAGCGAGCCTCTGAAAGCCTAAGCCGAACTCCTGTAGGGACCAAGTCTGGATATCCTTGCCTCAAACGAGTATTCTCGCCTGAGCAAGATGGGTCGGGACGTTTGCACTTTTGCCGTTTGAATCGGCAGCCCGCTTGAGCGGAACGGGGTATTACACTATCTCTCCAATTTTACCTGCTGTCACACTAAGCATCTGGACACAAAATGCGCCACCTCCCATTTTATGCCATACCAACACACATGCTCCCTCAGTTTCCTATACATCTTGTTGGCACCCGTTTCATGCTGTACCATGTTCTATGTATACCTGCTCAACCTGCTAAACTCTACGACGTACTTCTCTACCGATATGCCCTCATGTTGGAGATTCTAAAACTATCACTCCAGGTTGAGTTTTTCCATACGTGGGAATAACTTCCTCTTGAACAGATCCTTGAAGCATCCTAAGTCAACCCTGGATCATAAATCTATGGTTCATTCTGGATCCAAGTTCTAGCAATATCCGACATCTTCAATTATGTCGCCTCTATCCTCAGGTACTCAGCAAGGCGGGACAAGTGCATGGTATGCTCGAGGTGCTCGAGCCAGTCGTCAGAATAGATAATACCCTCCGTCCCCTTGAAGTTGAGGGGACCCAACTTCTTGAAATCATGTATGTTTCCCGGTCTGGACTGTGCATCCTGTGGCGGGGGCGATGCCACCTTCTCCACTGTAACCAATGCAACCTGATGGGAATTCTCAATGCCCTGGCATAGTACATCTGCATGTCTCTGCTGCACCGCCATCATCTCTCATAATAAGATAAACATCTGTACCCCGTTAGCTGGTACTAGTGGCGGGGGTGGAAGACCCTCTGATACTACTGAAGTAGCCTTCTAGATTATTAGATGAGAAGGAGGATAACCCTCCGCAGCGACTGGAATAATCCTCTAAATAGGTAGGGGAGTTAGACCCCCAAAAATAGCCGAGGCTCCCACTTGAACTAGTGAGGCAGCCCTCTGAACTGGTGGAGGTGGAACAATATCTGCTGCTGCTCGGATAGGTGGTCGAGAAGTCGCTGACCTCTCCGAAGGAGGACAAGATGGCAAGATATATATATATATATATATATATATATATATATATATATATATATATATATATATGTGTGTGTGTGTGTGTGTGTGTGTGTGTGTGTGTGTGTGTGTGTGTGTGTATTGGCCATGAGTCGTGGGTACGTCTAGCCTACATCGTAGCATCGACGGTAGAACGCTGTAAAAGGTCTACAATACTATCTAACAAACTCATGCAAGATATATATATATATATATATATATATATATATATATATATATATATATATATATATACAACCTGTCAATGGTAATTCAACTCCAAAAGGAGGACAAGATGAATATATAGCATTAATACTCAATCAATCAAACTAGAGAAAGATAATGGCACGATGTCATAAATAGAAGAGAATCATAAGTCATAGTAATAAAAAGTCTATAGTCTAACCATAAACATAAATGGTCTCTATATAATCAACATGACATAGTCTGATGCAGGAGACATATCCAGTACAAAAATACTAGCTAAGGGTCTACTATAGCTAGGTGTGTCTCCTCGATAACTGGTGCTTGATCGTCCTGGGCTAAGGGGGCTACCTCAGCTAGCTCTCCATCCTGCGGGCCATAATTGGTGGGAACACCAATCCTCTAAACATTCGTCTAGAAAATATATTCAGTTAGGTTTGGAATGAAGTACAATACTCTGAAAGCAGTTTCATATACATGGTAAAGAATATATAACAGCAATAGAAAGTATACAAGATGCACATATACTACAAAATAGAAAATACAGCTGAACTAGGCATATAAACACAAGGATAACTGGAAAAATAGATACATGAAATATGAGGTAAACTATAACAAGAGAACTAGTGATACTATCTAAGTAATTTAGAGTACAAGTTCATTATGTGATCGGGTTGGGTTGCACAAGTCTATACTATGGTAACTCAATTATACGCGTATCGAATAATTGGCATGCACACGAATACGCTAAATATTTGATCACATAACTAACTCCTACTCCCCCACCCCGACTAATATTCATGGATCAAATTATGACACATTACATACACGAATATAATATGAGCACACGTAGCACACGAATAGGTATAAGCACAAGGAATACCCAAATCACACGATAAATTACATGTGTAAGAAGCATCAGATGCACGCGTCAAAAAAATAATATCTTCTGACTCGATCCATATAATACCAGCCCATGTAATCATGGTGTCAGAATCAAGTAAACAGATCAAGAACATACGATATATACACTATCAAGTACTAAAAACTAACAGAAAAATATACTTGCTTGAGTTCCTGAGAAAATTATACGAAATAGTGTTCGAACTGGTGTTGCACAGACCTATATATGAATTAAACTAGGTTGATTACAAAATAAGTAAAAATATGGTTTTCTAGGTCACCACGGTTAAACTAGGCCAATACCTTAATTTTAGGGTCATACCTAACTTCTAGGTTGATTACATGTCTAAACTAGTGAATATTAGATCTTTGTTAGGTTTCTAAGTCATTACCTTAAATTATTATTATACTAGCTAGTGTTATTAGGATATCTATATACTAGGTAATATGATACCTTATATACCCTAGTATACCCTCTATATGAACTTATAGATATATATACTACTATCTTTAGTATTAAACTCTAATACTTAGTTAAAATACCTGATATCTCAGTTATACAAATCTATACACATATCTCTGATACTCCAACACTATATTTTCCACTTAAGGATACCCAACTAACCATACTTTACTCAACTGTTGTCGCTCTTATTGATTGCACATACAATGTGCATATCTGCAGATGCTTGGCAGTCCCCTGTTCTATTCCTCTTCAACTGAAACTTGAGTTCACCCAAGTTCCAAGTTTGGTTGTTGTTGATACATAGGCAATAATTGCCCTTTCTATCACCAGAGTCACCCTCACTCCAACTCCTCCTTAACCCTGAGATCTATTATTGATACCCAATAATTACAAATGTGCAACGTGCAAGTTGCTACAGAAACCTAGAAAGGGATGCAATGCACTTAGTGCACTACAACTGCTACTACTTGGCCTCTTCTTAAACTGCTGTAAATCAAAGCAACAAAACCACTCCTCAAACCTACACCCGAGCCCCCAACTACCAATTGATACTCAAGTATCTAACCAACATTGGAACATAACCCACATATACTAAACTGTGTATGACCACTCCCTTATTCTACACTTTATTTATTTCCCTACTAAACACTACCTCCTATGTGCTCACAGGGACACACATCCTGCTGTTACTATATTGGTACACTACCTAGCATATACTCAGACTTGTTCATCCTTGTACTCACTGCACCTCTAACACTTGCACAGACACTTTTAACACTAAAAATTACTTAACTTGCTATATATATACAGGTTCCTGCACTGATACATACTAAACAGTGTGCTAAACACTGGAACCTGGTACTCCAATACATCCTTCATAAATATAATACCTCATGTGCACATCACACTTCAAATATGGTATCCAAACCCAGGCATAACACCTATTACAGTGTGCAAGATGGTCCCAGGAACTGCAATAGTTCACCCCAACTGCTGTTGTGCAACAACTGCACACCAACAATACAACACACCCCCAACACACCTCAACACTTACTGAATCCTGTACCAGGGAATTCCCCTCACACCACTCCCCAATTTGTGACACAGTTGAATACACAGCACATCCTCACCTAACCAATACACACACAACAACATCAATCACTTATATCTATATACATATATACTAATATCCATATATATACCATCATATATACATATATATACAATATGGGAATACACCCTCAATTCACATACCAAATACTTGGTGTGCATCAAGCAACACATGGGTATCATACCTTGATGCTCATGTGAAACTCACTCAAATCACTCCCAAACACAACCAAATCATCATGACATATCTAAAATACCAATAAGTAATATAAAATAGTGAGGAATGACCCATTAGGCATTCCAAATACTTGGTGTGCCACCTTAAAGTTTTCTTTAAATGGACACAAAAATACATGTAACTTCTACCATAGGCCTCCTATGGACCTAGTTCTTCTTCCTACAAGTAGTCTTAAATTCAGGGAGGGTTTTTAATGGTTTAATACACCATTAAAATTTGAAATAACAATGGAAAAAATAAGATTTTACCTATTGGGAGATGGATTTCCAATATGGTTCCTTCAATGAGCACAAGAGTGAGGAATGACCACTAATCTATAGCCAAGCTCCTCTTTCCCAAGCCTCTTGCAACCTTCAAGCTTCTAGCTCTCCTTGAGGGTGAAAATAAGAGGGATTAGGATTAATTTGAAGAAATTTGGTGGAGGAATGTATGATTGGAGGGAAGAACTAAACTTAGAGTTTCTTCATGAACAACTAATGAACAACTAATAAAGAATAGTGAGTACTTCGGATCAAAGATCGTGTTTGTAAGAAGTCTGCAAGCCTTCAGATCAAATTTTGTGTTGTATGATATTTCATAAATAATGGATTTAACTCAGAAAAAGATTTCTCGGGACTGGACTAGTCCTCCACGAGGAAAACTAGTACAAAATCTTGTTATTTGTGTTTGATTTCTAAACTTTGTTTACTTTTCCTTACTTATACTCTGTTTATACTCTGATCTTAGCTTACTTATTATAGCAGTTTTATAAGTTGGTAATTGTAGAAGCATAAAAAATATGCTGCAGAGGTATACGCAGTATTTCAGTGCTGTATGGCGTAAAATATGACTTCAGAGCCATCGGCGTACAAAAGAGCTTTGTCGCTAATACAGCATAAAATATAAGCTCAAGGACAATCCACGTAATGCAGTATTTCTAGGCTGCTTCAGCGTAAAAAGGGGTATTATACCGCCTTTATGGCATAAAACTCATCCGCTTTTAATGCAGCATGGAAGTGTATGAGGAACACTTCGTATTCCTCGAATGAACCTGTCAGATCATGCAGGGAACCTGACTCCTGACAATGAGTACTACACAGCTATCCAGGCGACGGCTGTAATGATGGTGGGCACAGAGACCCAAACCGTCGTTTAGTGATGTTTCCCTAATACAAAAGTGTCTTTATGCATATAAGGGAATATGCTGCCTAGTTTTACACAGGCAGATGTGAGCTTTTACGCTCAGCAAAAGATAAAATGAACTGCCATGTCAAAAACTGCTCTTCATACAGAGCTCGAGGCACGTCTCTGCATTTAATGCTCAGAATGGTGGCAGATCTCTGCATTAAATACACGAGATTTGGTTATATTTTCAAAAAACTAGGCGAGCCATAATTACAGCTAATACGTCCACATCATCACTTTTGCATAGTACGCCATCAGGCTATTTTCAGCTATAGGAGCACGCTGTACGCTATCTCCTTGGAATACGCCACCGGGCTATTTTCAGCTATAAGGAGCACGCTGTACGCTATCTCCCTGAAATACGCCAACTCAGGCTATATTTGCATTTTTGCGTGAGAAAGCTATTTTGTCCAGAATACGCTCAAAGCCCCAGTCAAAGAAGGAGGATCAGTTATCTTTTACGCTAGCTACCTATCCACGTAGCATCAGGCTTCTACTCCTACAAGGCTTCTACGCCTATTTGGCTTCTACGCCAATCTGACAACTATTTGGCTTCTACGCTATGGTGACAGTTATTGACTTCTACGCCAACCTTATTTACACAAGGGACAGTTACCTTCATGGCTCGTATGCCGTGATCTTCGCAGCAGTTATACGTATTATCTCTTAATGGGACACGCGTCACACGCTTATTCAGAAGATCATCTATACGTAGGTGGCAGTTATTATAACCGTCGCATAAAAAGTGCCATACTCTCCACTGTCTGGCTTCTACGCTGACTGGACAGTTACTGTCACTAAAACCCTATAAATAGAGACCTTTATTAACAGAGGTCCAAGGTCGAAAGGTTGAAAATTAATTTTTGAGAGAGAAGAATCCAGAGCACAGACAGAGAGTAGTGATTAACGATTTTGGTATCAAGCATCCACTCCCTCTTGCAAGCTTTGAAGCATCTCCTTCTTCTACGGCACTTCTTCATCATCGTGTGGTCCAAGGGACAAAGTAATCGACTACAGATCAGACTCCTATAGCAATATTTACCCAGATTAAAATTTGTACTTAACATCCTTGTATAGGATTAATAGTACTTCTTGTTTGTAAACCAAAGAAAGGGTTTTATATAAACCTAGTTTTATTTCTTTCGTTTATTATCAAACACAAGATGGCGACTCTGCTGGGGACATCTTTCTCATCTGACGAGAAAGTAATTGCTCAACATGATACAGTATCAATAGGATCAAGAAAGAAGACCTTGGTCGTTCAGTTCGACCAGTCTGCCTACGAAGATATGCTTCGAGCAGGGGGTAGCTCTCACTCTCTCTCTGTTCAAGACAACAGAAAACTGCGTAAGGTCTGGATGCCTAGGACATCCCCTACCGTTCCTACGGACTCTCCAGTTTCTCCGACCAGCCAGGTTGTAGCTGCGCAACCTTCGCACTCCGTGCGTAAAGCTCTGTCTCCCGTCTGTGACGTGGTAGACAAAACTTCTGACAATGTCTCAGTGCTAGTCCAGAAGTCTACTCCGTGCTCTGCGTGTAAAATTTAATATCCCGTCTGTGACGTGGTAGACAAGATTTCTGATAATGCCTCAGCGCCAAATCAAAAATTCCAATCGCGCTCTGCACGTAAAAATGTATCTGCCCTCCGCAGAAAAGCAGATGGTCCCTGCAATTTATGCAAGGGAAAATAAGTGGCGGACTACTCAACTTCTCGGCCTTTAGGCCAGCACGAAAAAAATCTGCCTGCTCTCCAGATTACGCGAGAAGCGGATGACCGATTGAAGGCTTCCTCAGTTTTACGCCAGCCTGAACAGAGCTCCAAATTACGCCAGGTTAAACCCCTCAGCGTAAAGAAAGCCTGATTTGTGGAGCGATACACTCCTCGGGGATTATCTGCTACTCAGATGGCTAACCTATTATATACGGGTGGCAGGGGAAAAGTTATGGTTCCCAATATCCATATGCCAACTGATGTAAATAAAAGGAATAAGCCATCTTCTTCTTCTTCTTCTTCTGTAAATCCTCCTGACTTGCGTGAATATCTGATCCAGAAACGCAAGGATAGGGGATCTTCCAGTATGTCTATTACGTCTCCTAGGGAGCACTATTGTAATAGTCATAGGATTGTAGTTAATTATTGCCGTTCTGAAGCAAAACGGTCGGTTTTTGACCAGTTGAACTACTCTCTGTCTTTCCAGGAAGAAGAGCCCGCACATGCATCAGTGAACATGGCTTCATATGTTCCTAGAGGAAGGTCGAATTCAAGACGTCATCCCTCTAGAACTCCAAGCCAAAGGAGATTCAACAAACTCCTTGAGAACATTGAAGCTGGGGTGTTCCAAAACACCCGTTCGAGGTCATGACAACCAGCTTCGTATTCTTCTGATTTTGACACTAGGGGTCGCCAGTTTCCCGAATCAGATGCTGAAAGTATAGAGTCATTCTCTACAGAGACCTATACTAGCCCTTCAATGATATCCAGAGAAATGGGAGTCTATGCCATTGAAGATGAACACGAAAAAGCTTCCTCGTCAGGAAGTACCGAGCAACGCATCGCTGTGTTGGAGACATCTCTAAAAGAGATATAATCCATGATGGAGAATATGCACCAGATGATGCTGACTCAATACACAGCTGCTATAGCTCAAGCATCAGTTCCTCCGAATCAAATACGTGTGGGGGTGGATTTACCACCATCCAACGCGAACAAGGAGCCTGTTCTGGATCAAGAATCAGCAGCTCCCCCACTTTCTAACTCAGAGAATATATTACCTCTTGTTGAAGTTGCAATACAATCGATCTCCCACTACTCTGCGGTCCCTCCACCTGCGGAAGATCCAATACAGGCAGTGCGGGAATTGAAAGCCCAATTTAATGTCTTGAAGCATAAAGATCAGCTCAAGAAATTGGGAATCAACCAGCCGTACCCAGCTATCTGGGACGAGGTCCCTTTTCCTCCTAAATACAAACCACAGACTATGGCTTTGTTTGAGGGAAATACATCACCGAGCCAGTATATGAACTACTTCAGTATGATGACGGTGTTATTACAAGGGAATGACGCCCTTCTCACTCGAGTGTTCAAAGGCTGTCTCTCAGGAGTGGCTTATCAGTGGTACCGTAGTCTTGCGGACAACTGTATTACTTCCTTTAAAGATTTTAAGACTTTGTTCTTTGCGTGATTCTACGAAGGAGGGATGGATATGTCTACGTCCTCTCTCATCGAAGTAAAGCAGAAGAAAAAAGAGAACGTTCGCACTTTCATCGAACATTTTCGTCAAGCCACTTTGTAAATGCCTCTGGGAGTTCCAGACTCAGCATTGGTAGACATTTGCAGGAAGAATATTCTTCCAGTGATCTCGATATTCACAGGACCATATCAGTTCCATGATTGGCCCTCATTTATCATCTCAGCAGTAGCCGCTGAAGACAACAGTCGAAAGGCGCATGATAATGGAATTATGATATCTACCTCTGATAAAGGCAAGAGGTCATCTTCCAACAGCGACCATCCCCGTGGTTCCAAAGGAAAAGAAGCTCTGGCGATTAATACGTCCAGGCAAAAGACTGCGGCAACCACACAAACGAAACCTGGGACTTCCAGGCCCATTGAAGTGTACTCTTTCGACAACGACGATATTCTGAGCATATTCGAGTGTCTCGTCAAAAGCGGCAAGATTACCCTCCCCGAGGTAAAGCGGCACAATGAAGTCGACAGTACTAATAATCCCAAGTATTATATTTTCCATAGGTACATACATCACCCCACAAAGACGTATTATGTACTGAAGAGGAAAATCCAGGAGTTGATCGATGCTAAGGCCATCACTCTGCGCAATAGCGAGAAGACGGTCACAGCCAACATGATCTCTCTGTAATTTGGCAATCTGCCTCCCCAAGAAATTTCGGATAGTGTTGTACCTATTTCCCGGACAACCATGAACATCGTTAATCTTTCTCCAGCCAGGGGTCAAAATCACGACCTGGTACCCCTAACTATCCAACGGGGCAAGATTATGTAGGTTCATCCAGATCTGGTGTCAGAGATCGTAGAAGAGACTCAAGCTGCTAAAGCTAAGTCTAAGAAGACCTCGAAGCGTAAACCATGTCATATGGTTGCGGTATCCTCGACATCAGAAGAAGAGGTTTTGGCTACTAGAACCCGTTCAGGGAAAGCCTACCTCAAGGACTATGGAGGAAGTCAGGAAGAAGCATCGGCAGACGCTCCAGTTGCCAAGCCTTCAGAACCGGAACCTGTCATACCAGAGGCCGGTCCTTCGAGACCAACTTCGGCAGACAAGAGGAAGCAAAATAAAGTGCGCTTCGATAAACCTTTGAAGAATATTCAAAGCAAAGGTTTAGAGAAGCCGTATAACTTCGACATCCTAGCCCAGTTGGCTCATACACCAGCCAGATTGTCCATTTTTGAATTACTCAGGCTCTCTAAAGACACTCGTCAAGCCCTGAGTGAAGCATTAATGCAGGTGGATGCATACTTGACCCAGCTCAAGTCCCCTGATGAAGAACATGTGGCATGTCCTCAATGCCATAGTGTGATGGAGGTGGTCCCGAATATCACTTTCACTCAAGATGACATGCTGTTGAAACACAACAAGCATGACAGAGCCCTCTATTACACCGGATATGTCGGTTTCATGGAGGTTGACCGGATTTACATAGATACGGGATCATCGATCAGCATCATTCCTCATAGTTTGCTCAGACCGCTGAGGATTTCTACCAGCGAATTAGCTTATACTACCACTACAATTGTGGGTTTCAACGCTAGAAAAAGTAAGCCGTTGGGAAAGATTCGTCTGAGGATCCAGATTGGCGACCTCAGATCAGTGGCTACATGCTATGTCATTGATTCAGAGGTATCCTATAATATTCTGCTGGGCAGACCTTGGATCTACGACCACAACATCGTTCCTTCAATTCTACATCAAGGCTTTAAATATGTAGATGCCCAAGGAACAGTACAAACGGAGTTTGCTGACTTTAACCCGTTTAAAGGAGTAGAATCCTACTACTCTGATGCCATGTTGTACACCCAAGACTACATGGAGGAGGTGTCAAGCAAAACAGAGGAGGAATCCCACCGGGAGCCAGAAGAACCCTCTATCGAGCAACCCCTGTCAATTAAGGTTAAAGGGCAAACTACTCGTCCAAAAGTCATGGAATCCATGGCTATCCACCTGAACAAAGCCAGGTCAGGAAAAGGAGGTGATCCTCTAGTGATCACTTTGAACCAGAAGCCTCCACCTTTGGTCATCAACCTTCGGTGCAGTAAGCAGCCGATTGATGTAAATACAACCAGAAACGTGGTTTTTGATGATAATAAAGATCCTCTTTTCCAGTACATTGACGCTCAAATTCCTGATCGGGAATCCTCTCCCCATAACGATATAGAACCTATAGCACAAAGATTCTTGAAAGCTATAGATTCCTATCATCCGTATGTGTGGGAAGTAGCGTCACCATCTAATATCATCACGACATATGGGCCACATGAGGATTCTATCTTTATTGTCCCGCCTACTCGCAGCAGTCAGCATCCAATAGTCTTTGGTCGCATGCGCAATAAACCGACTGTACAAGAAGATTCTCCCGATGATGATGCTGGTAAAATGCAGGTTCACAGATATAGCCCGCAAGCTTTGAAGATTATGCAAAGTATGGGTTATGATTTAATGCTAGAATCGGGTCTTAACTACGGGAAAGGCAGGCGAATGCCATTACACGGTGATCCCTACTGTCAACGAACTCGTTTTGGGTTAGGGTATACCACCTCCCTTGCAATTTCTGAGTCAAAGGAGGATATCTTTTCCTCTTCTCAAGATAGCTCGTCGTCCTCCGGCTCATCTGATGATCTCGAACAAATAATATCAGTAAATATGGTATTGACAGATTCCTTCAAAGCAGACGAACAAGAATCTGAACTATTTGAGAATGACTCTTGGGCTCAACATATGGATACACAATGGGAACTCCGGTTCGAGCAGAGAGAACCTCCCACTGAAGATAAAGTTATCCAAATCGACGTTGGGGATGAACTTTCACCAAAGCCGATATTTATCAGTAGTAATCTTTTCGAAAAAGAAAGGGAAGAAATAATCCAGCTGATAAGAGAATATATCGACGTCTTTGCATGAAATTATGAGGATATGCCAGGTCTCGATCCAAAAGTGGCTACTCATAAGCTCAATATATTATCCAATTCAAAGCCCGTGAAGCAACATCAACGCCGATTCCGTCCAAACATGATGGACGCCATTGAAGCTGAAATCAAGAAGTTGATAGCTTGCGGCTTCATCCGGGAAGAACAACATCCCGACTGGGTCGCCAATGTTGTCCCGGTCATGAAAAAAAATAGGAAAGTACGTATCTGCATCGATTACCGAGATCTGAATATAGCCTGCCCCAAGAATGAGTTTCCTTTTCCCATTACAGATGTCATGATCGATAATACATACGGTTTTGAACGCATGTCCTTCATGGACGGATTTTTAGGATACAATTAAATCAAGATGCATCCTGAAGATGAAAAGTATACTGCCTTCCAGACACCATTGGGGGTATATTGTTATACGGTCATGCCCTTCGGATTGAAGAATGCCGGAGCTACTTACCAACGAGCTATGAGTAACATATTCCACAAGCATTTACGCAAAACAGTAGAATGTTATATAGATGATATAGCTGTCAAAAGTTGCCACAAGGATAATCACATCCAAGACCTGAAGAGAGTGTTCGAGTTGATGCGCCAACATTAACTCAAAATGAATCCTACAAAGTCCTTTCTGGGTGTATCAAGTGGCAAATTCCTGGGATTTGTCATAATCGCTAAAGGAATTCAAGTGGACCCTGATAAAGTCAAGGCCATCTTAGAAATGCGACCATCCCGCAATCTGAGAGAACTCAGAGGATTTTAAGGTTGTCTGGCTTATATCCGGAGATTCATATCTAACCTCTCTGGAAGATGTCAGCCTTTTTCTCGTCTCATGAAGAAAGGTGTATCCTTCGTGTCGGACGAAGCCTATCAGCAAGCGCTTAATGACATCAAACGCTACCTTACTAATCCTCCAGTTCTGGTGCCTTCCGTCATAGGAAGACCATTCTTGCTGTATGTTCGAGCAATGGATCATTCTCTGGGAGCTTTCCTCGCACAGAAGAACGATGAGGGTCATGAACAGGCTATCTACAATTTAAGCAGGATGATGATTGGAGCTGAACACCGATACAATCCAGTAGAAAATGAATATTTGGCCCTAATGTTCGCCATTCAGAAAATGCGACACTATGTTACAGGCTAGACTATTCATATCATCTCCAGGATCAATCCTCTTCGGGTATTGATGAACAAGCCAAGCGTTCTTAATTTCTGACTTGTGACTTGGGCGATGTTATTAACACCGTATGATATGGTATACGTCCCTCAGAAGTCCATCAAAGGCCAAGCATTGGCCGATTTCCTAGCTGCTCATCCGATTCCAGAAATCTCCAGATTATACGATGACACTTCCGACGAAGTTGCAGAATGTAATTCTGCGATAGAGTGACGCATGGCAACTATTCTTCGATGGCGCCTCTAGGACTGGTCCTAGGGGAAATGTGGTTTCAGGAGTAGGAATCGTCCTGGTTACTCCTGAGAAACTCGTCATCTATCTAGCATATTCTCTTAGCGAGCCCTGCTCTAATAATGTGGCAGAATATAACGCCCTATTAATCGGGCTCCAAGTTGCTAAAGAATTAGATGTCGAATACCTGGAAGCTTTCGATGATTCTCTGCTGATCGTCAATCAAGTCAGAGGAATATATGAAGTCCGGAATCAAGACCTCATCCATTATCACCAAGCAACGATCGAAATAGTCATGTCTTTCAAAGGGTTCTTCCTAGAGCATGTGCCTCGATCTCAGAATCTGGAAGCTGATGCCCTAGCCAGTCTAGCCGCAGATTTAGCTATTCCTATAAGAAGGCAGAATTCGGTGATCCTTCTTAACAGAGATTTATTCTGTGTGAAAAATAACTTTAACATAGAACGCAGCTACGCTGTGAACACAGATCTTCCAAAGAAAGACTGGAGAAGTCCCTTTATAGATTTTGTAGCATACGAAATCTTGCCGGAAGACCCTAAAGAAGCAGTATCCGTCAAAAGACGATCATTACGCTTCTATTTTGATGCGTTTTCACAATGTTTATATCGCCAAACTTATGACGGACTATTATTACGATGTCTCTCTGGTGATGAAGCACAGCGGATTATCCGTGAAGCTCACGACGGTGTATGCGGAGCGCATCAACCCGATCCTAAGCTACAGGATCGTATCAGGAGGATGGGCTATTACTGGCCTACTATGATCACAGATGCAATAAAATATGCAAGACAATGCAAAGCCTGCCAGGTTCATGCAGATTTTATATATCAACCTTCGGAATATTTACATCCTACGGTTGCATCCTGGCCTTTTGAAGCATGGGGTATGGATATCATTGGTCCTATTTATCCGTCTTCTTCTAGAGGTCATCGGTTCATATTAGCCATCACGGATTATTTCTACAAATGGGCAGAGGCGATCCCTCTTGTTGAGGTGAAGACATCTAACGTGATCAATTTCATTAAGCATCATGTCATTTATCGCTTTGGGATTCTCCGAAGGATAATTCATGACAACGGGCCTCAATTCATCAGCCAAGCGTTCCACCGATTTTGCGATAAAAATCGGATATAAAATGTGGCCTCTACGGCATACAATCCTGCTGCTAATGGTTTGGCGGAAGCTTTCAACAAAACCATTATCAAACTCTTAAAAAAGTTTATTTCTTCGAACAAAAGAGATTGGAATGAGAACCTAGGAGAATATCTTTGGGCTTACCGCACAACGGTACGAACACCGATGGGTTGTACCCCATTCTTATTGGTTTACGGGAGCGAAGCAGTTCTCTCCATCAAAATTCAAATTCTATCACTCAGAATAGCAGTGGCTAATGAGTTGACACAGGAAAAGAATGACCTATTAAGGCTTCAAGAGCTAGAAGGATTAGATGAAAAATGCCTTCAAGCCCAACAGCGCATCGTGTTATACCAGGCACGCATGTCCAAATCTTTTAATCAAAAAATAAAGGAAAGAGTGTTCAAAGTTGGCAAGCTAGTTCTAGCCGTAAGAAGGCCAATAATTATTACTCACAAGAGTAAGGATGAATTCCAACCCAAATGGGAAGGCCCTTATGTGATCGAGATGACGTTCTCAAACGGTGCTTACAAATTAGCCAAGCCTAATGGAGACTTGTTAATGGCTCCTATCAACGGCAAATTTCTGAAGAGGTACTATGCTTAATCTCCTTTGCTAAACGGAGTATGGTAGAGATCTCATTCTGACAATACTACTTCAAAAACAAAACTAGTTGGATCATATTCTATCATGTCCATATAACCTCTGAATAGATATGGTTAACTAATTTGGAACTTCAAGACCTATCACGTCCATATTACCTCTGATAGTGTTTTGTGTACAAATTTTAGTTGGATCATATTCTATCATGTCTATATAACCTCTGAATAGATATATCCAGCTGAAGCTTACCGAAAGTATATCACGTTCATATTACCTCTGATATCACTTTCATCCTAGCCTGTCATTTATATTCCAAAATGATGGGTCCACAAAGTCAGATAAAGTCTCTTTATTATTCCAAAAAGAGCAAAATTATATATGAAAAAGCAAAAAGTACATTATTTGGGGGGAGCAGTTAAGTCGCGAATCTGCCGCGCCAGAGCAACCATTCTCTCATCCCTGGAGTTCAAGACGTCAGCACGAGCCTACTCCAACCTGGTCGCATCATTGTTCAAAGCAGATAGGTCGGACCGAGCACGTACAAAACCTGCGTGGATGACACCCACATGTGTCAGGTTCTGCAGAGCAGTCTCCATTCGATCCTTCAGCACATCTCGAGTTGTCAACAAAGAGAGAGCCTTCGCCTCTGCTTGAGCGAGCTCATCTTTCAATTTGCGGACCCTCGTTGTCTCCTCATATTCGGCTTCGCACTGAGTCAGCTGAGAATGACATACTCCAATTCGGTACGTTCTTGATCCATCTCCTGCTGTTGTTCCTGGATGGATTTGTTCAGAGATTCCAGTTGCCCAGTAAGCTCTGCAGTTAAGGAGTCATACCTAGCTTGAACGAGACCGTCAATGTTGCCTCGAGATAGCTACAACTAATCGTTAATGGGTTATTCCAAACCATTAACTATCTGCTCCAGTGTATCAGCTCTCCCAACGTCGTTGAAATCTCTGATCGCACTATCGCAAACTGGGAGGACCTCCTCAGAGCCTCGAAGCTTAGATTCTTCTCCAGCACCATTGATATCAGCGTTTTCAAGTTGGTGTAGAAAATACTAGTATACTGCTCAGTCAGCATGGCTAGATCCGAATGGACGCTGGGAGTGGCCACAATATCGGCAAAACTCCCTCCAAAAATGACTGTAGATGATGTTGCCATAGTCGTCGCCTCAACAGATGATGCGAAAAAAGAGGAAGTGCCAACGACAACGGAATTAGTCGCTGGCATACTCAAAGAAGGCATAGTCGTAACAACAGGCTCATCCTCCTCTTGAGATATCGGAACTGTTTCGGGCGAGCCGGCACCCGAAAATATTTCCTCTTCAAAATCAGGCATCTCTGTGCCATAGACAGGAGCGGAAACAAAGCCAAAAGGTACGTCGACGCTGTCCTCCCCGTAGATGTCTTCCCCTGAAAAAAAGACAAGAGAAAATTAATATCAACCTGATGTTAATTTTTCTATAAAAAAAAGGCATAAAGATGACATTTACCCATGGCCGATGGTGTATATGTCGCGTCTGCAGCCAGTAAAGCTAAATCATTTCTTAATGATGCTAAGTAAGCTGTCATACCTGGAGAAGGGGGTGTGCCAACTGACACTGGCAGGTATTCTTCCAGGTCTTCACCAAGATCTACTCGAGGCTCATTGGGTGGAATCTCGCTGGGTATACTTACAGATGCGGCAGGGGTTTCTTCCGTTGCTGAGCTGGATAAAGATATCCTTATTTGGCTCGGCCTCGAAGGCGATCCTGTACCACTACCTGAAGCGGTAGAAGCGATAGCAGCCTCGAGCAAAGATTCTCCGGCACTGCCAGCCGGAACTGTGGAGGTTTTCTCTCTAAAAGGCGAGGAATCTCTAATCAAAGGATCTTCCCCAACAGGGGAAACAACTGTTTGTGGTTATTTAAACGAAAAGAATAGAAATGTATTCGATATGGGGGTTTATACGAAACCTGCCTTCTTTTGTTTACAAACAAACTTGTACAAAGTAATCCTATACGAGGATGTGGGAGTACAATTTATTTAATCTGGGTAGATATTGCTATAGGTGTCTGATCTGCGGTCGATCACTTTAGCCCTTGGACCACACGATGTTGAAGAAGTGCCGTAGGAGACAGGAAGCAGCTTCGAAGGTTGCAGGAGAGGGTGGATGCACGATGCCGAAGTCGTCGATTCCTACTCTTTGCCTGAGCTCCGGGTGCTCTCTCTCTCTCTCTCTCTCTCTCTCTCTCTTTTTACCAATTCTCCGACCTGGTTCGATCTTCCAAATTGTCGACCTTGTTCCCCATTGATAGGGGTCTCTATTTATAGACTTTTGATGACAGTGACCACTCCATCGGTGTAACAACCGAGGAGTGGAAAGTACAGCACCCTTTTACACAACGGTTAAAGTAACCAATGCCTACGTATAGATGATCTTTTGAATGAGCGTGTGATGCGGGTCCAACTAAGGGGACACAACGCGTACAATTGCTACTAAGATCACGGCGTAAAAGCCACGTAGGTAGGTATCCATTGTGTAGCAGAGGTTGGCATAGAAGCCAAATGTCTGTCACCATGGCATAGAAGCCAAGTAGGCATAGAAGCCTAACAGGCATAGAAGCCGAGTAGGCATAGAAGCCGAACAGACATAGAAGCCGAATAGGCATAGAAGTCGAGTGGTCGTAGAGACTGAGTGGTCGTAGAGACTGAGTGAGCACAGATCCTGAATGGGAGTAGAAGCCGCTGGGTACTGTGCTAGAATGGGCGTAGGAGCCGCATGAGCACAGATCCTGAAGGGGCGTAGAAGCCGCCGCGTACCGTGCTGATGTGGACGTCTTAGCCGGAATTATGGCTTTTGGAGATATAATCGAATCTCTTGCAGAGATTTGCCACCATCTTATGCATTAAATACGGAGGCGTGTTTTGAACGTCTGCAGCCCTTCTGTGCACCCGTCGCAGAGACGTGCCTTGAGAGAAACTGTCACCGCTCTGTGCAATTAGACGTGGAGACGTGCCTCGAGTCCCGTACGAGGTGCAACTTTTGATGTGGCAGGCGGTTTGCCTGCTACGGAGCGTAAAACAGCTCATGTTTGCCTGTGTAAAACAGGACAACGTATTCCCTTGTATGCAAAAGAGCAGTTTATGCTGAGGGGACTCCAGTAAACGATGGTTTGGTGATGCTTTAACCAAATCCTCTGTATTAAATGTCGAGATCCGCCATCATACTGTGGGGCACGTCCCGAGGGGTCTGCCATCGTTTCCAGCCGTCGTCTGGGTAGCCGTGCAGCACTTTTTGTCAGGAGTCAGAGGTCAGATTCACTGCGTGACTTGACAGGTTCATTTCGGGGAAGACGAAGCGTTCCTCGTACGCATTAACGCTGCTTTGAGAGCGGTTGAGTTTTACGCCATGGAGGCGATGAAGAACTCTGTTTTACGTTGGAGCGGCCTGGACGTACTGCACTTACGCGGATGGTCCTTTGAGCTTTATACTTCATGCCATTTTTTTAGCGGAGAAAGCTCTGTTGCAAGCTTGATGGCTCTGAAGGCCTCCGTTTACGCTGCTCTGCATCAAGAGGCTGCGTAGCTCTTTCCAGCGTATTTTTCATGCTTCTACAAGACCCCCTTCAAAACTTTTAAATTCTTCGAAATTTAAAATGCTTTGAATGAAGCATGAACGGCCCCTCGTAACTCGAAACGTTTCTGAATGGAGCGCTGAAACGGTCGATGCGGACTTTATGGCGGATTTATTGGGGACCGCTGTGATCTCTTTTGCCTATAAAAAGGCTGGGGGGGTGAACCTGTTCTCACCACATTCCCATCACCATGCAGAGATGATCACCGGAGTTCGTCGGGTCGACCTGGGGAAAAAGGAGATCATGTTCTTCCAGCATGTAGGGAGCCGAAAAAGACGGCGTCTTCGAGCAAATGTCCACTGCAACGATGGATCATGGAAGGATATCTTAGCCTCCCTTGCTCGGGATAATCAGCAACTTTATATAGCGTTGCCCCAGGAGAGATGAAGGGTCGTCTTTGACCACACAGCTTGCAGGCGCTGTCTTCTCCCGTTGCCTCCGGTGACGAAAGGCAGACAGACCGGCTCGAGTGGCGGTGGTCTGTAGGAGAGCAGATTTGCCCTGCTTTCCTTCTTTTGGAGGATGGGTCATCTGCCCATTTTTGTATCCTCCTGCCACCGATCATCTTCTTGGAAGAAGAGGAAGACCATCACCAGTGCGAGACCCTATCAGAGCGGCTTCTCGGTGTGGTCTTCGGACGATGACGGGAAACCCTCTTGTCGACGGAGTTTCTCTCAGATGTAATCATGCAAAAAAAATGAAAGAAAAACCCTTGTAGATTGGATTTCCCTCATATGTAATCATGATTTTGATCTTTAATAAAATCGTCTTCTTCTCCATATGATCGTCTTGCCATATATTGATGTGAAGTCTGAATATGTGTAGCTTCAACACGTCTGAATCTTTACGTCAACTCTGTAAAAAGAGTGCTAGGTCCTGTCCTTTACGCATAACGAATAGTCCATAGAACCCTGTAGAGCATTTTGAACATTTTAGAACTGTCATGTTGCTAGGACCGAGGAACCGCGTAGAGCTCTGAACTTCTGATGAACAGAATTTTTTGTTCAGACTTCATCTTCAAGAGTGACTTCTCAAAAATCCCTTGGGACAGGGTCAAGGAATGGCTGTCAAAACTGAGTTTGCCATCTTGGTAGACGAGGCGTTCAGACTAGAGTCTGGATGAACCTCCAATTGACCCGAGAAGAGTAATTTTTCAATGTTTGAACTCTTGTATGCTTCGGGTACTTGGGATGCTTTGGGTCAAGAACGAGTATCTTCGGTGTGAACTCTTTGCAATTGACCGCCTTGGAGACTGTTTGAATATGCAGAAAGTCGTGAAGCGTGAAATCATCAATCTATAGCCTCTGAGCGTAAAAATACCATCGAGCGTGAAATCCTAGACTTGTGGTTCCTGAGCGTGAAGTCATAGGTTTGTAGCCTCTCGAGCATAAAAGCTACCGAGCACAAAGGCATCCGGGCATAAAACCATAGACTTATAGCTGTCGAACGTAAAGCTGTAGATTCGTAGCCGTCGAGTGTAGAAAGCTCCTTTAGCGTAGGACTGGAGATCTGTAGCCTGTGAGCGTAGAACACCATCGAGCTTGAAATTGTAGACTTGTGGTTCCTGTGCGTAAAGTCGTAGGTTTGTTGCCTCTCGAGCATAAAAGCTACCGAGCACAAAGGCATCCGGGCAAAAACCATAGACTTATAGCTGTCGAACGTAAAGCTGTAGATTCGTAGCCGTCGAGCGTAGAAAGCTCCTTTAGCGTAGAACTGTTTGATTTGTAGCTCCTGAAAAGAAAATTTCTTCGAGCGTGAAGTTTGCGGATCTGTTGCCTCTGAGTGTAAACTGAGCGCCACCGAGCGTGAGATCGTCGATTTGGTATCTGCTGAGCGTAAGGTCCTAGGTTTGTGGCCTCTCGAGCATAAAAGCGACCGAGCACAAAGGCATCCGGGCGTAAAACCATAGACTTGTAGCTTGCGAGCGTAAAAACCGTAGATCCGTAGCTGTCGAGCGTAGAAAGCTCCTTTGGCGTAGAACCCGCTGAACCGTTTTGCACGAAAAACCTTTCGAATTCGCTGACTGTACGTCTTCCAAGGGTAGTGGGCTGACGTAGCATCCAATCATAACCCCTCATTTAATTTGCGAGATTTGGTTAGGGTCTCGAGGAGTTCGTCCGAGGATTCGAGGAGTCGACCCGGACTATATATACCCCAAGTTTTTTTAGAGAAAAACTTTTTATCTGTCTTCTGCGAAAGAGAGCTTTCGACTGTTCAAGTTTTTTCTTCGTTCCTTCTCCGAGCACTTCGAGTCTTCAGAAATGGCACCGAAACAAACCCCCTCCGCTAAGGGAAAGAGCATAGGTTCTTCCTCTCATTCTTCTGCCCCAGCGAGGGAGTCTCTGGTCGGGCAAGGCAAACTTCCTTCCGAGCAAAGTATCCCGCCGACGAGTAGCGCACCCGGCCTTAGAGGTAGAGCCTTTGGGGTGACAAAAAATGACAAAAAATCCTTCGCACACGTTGAACGTGACCGTGCTAGGTCGTCTTCTGTGCTGATTGCCTCTTTGGAGGAAGTTGATGCACGGAGGCATTTTTATCTTTTACGCCCACATTTCTAATGTGCCAGCGTAAAGACTCCATATTTTCGTAGCTCTGAGCGTAAAAGCTCTGGCTATCGAAAATTGGTGTATATCATAAAATTTGAGTTTTACGCTTGTCGGGAGGACTGCCGGCGTAAAATAGCCAGATTTGCATAATCCTGCGTAGAGCACAGACTGTCGTTTCTTCGGTCTGCATGTTCATGCAAGACCTGTAGTGACATCTTTTCCTTGCACTTTTGCAGTTGATTTGGGTGAGTCTCCACTGGCCGAGGTGATGGGCTCCACTGCCGGGATGCTGCACTCGAACTACCTGGAGGATCTGTCCCACGTGGCATTTCCCATCTCCGGACCCTAGTATCCTGAGGGAAGGGGGTTTCTGATATCGGTTCAGGGTGAGCGGACGCTGCTGAGCATGATTAATGGTGAGCCCCTAACCTACGTAGACGGGAAGCAGTACATAAAGCCGGCTTTCCTCTTTGGGGACATGATTGACAAACAGTCTCAGACGAGGCCTAAGAGGGAGCCCTGGGTTTTCCCTGCCGGGAATTTGGTTTTGTATTTGCCAACGATGCCGAGGGTTTATCCCATCTCGGCCTTCTTCCATGCAACGCATCCTAGGAAGATGTCGTGGATGCTGACTCCTGATCTTCACGGTAAGCCGGAGAAGATCTTTCATCTCAAAGGAGCTGACCGGGGGTCGTTTGTCAGTCGCCCTTCCGGCTTTGTGACGTTGTTCCGGGGACTGTGCCCGGGTAGTGTCCCGAGTGAAGACAACTCGGTAATCCAGCCGGTCCAATTGTCGACCTTCTGCAACGACTTCATGGGACGAGGCGGGGTATATCCCAAGGAGAATCCTCGGTGTAATGGGTGGATTGCCCCAACAAACTGCCGATGGACATGCCTGGTTGACTGGGCCTTGAAGCACTTCCGGAGAGAGCTGGAGGTTATTGGACTATATGCCGCTGTGAGTGCGACGAGCGTCGGGTTGCCTCCGAACCCTAACTTGTTCCTGGCGCTGATGGAGCGGTACATTCCGCTCACCGGGACCTTTAACACTCCACTGGAGGAGTTGGGATTGGCGCTCCACGAGATGGCAGTTGTCTCGAGACTGCCGATGGGGGATACCCCATATGAAGAGTACGTTCCCACCAACCGGGAGTTGGGGGATTTGGACCCTCGGGTGGCGGAGGTATATCAGGAGCTGATGTGTCAATACTTCGCGTGTACCACTTTTTATAACGAGCCTTCTGATTTGGCTCATACCACCAAGTGGATGTCCTACCTCTTCTTTCACCGAGCTAGGGCTACCAAGTCAGAGAAAGCCTCGGGGGGCAAAAATGATCCCATGAACTGTTTGGGCGTGCTTAGCGCCCAGGTCGTCGAGGGTCTTATGGAGGAGGTCGCAGCTCCGAATCAGATTCTCGTCGAGGGGGTAGGAAAGTACCCCGAAGGCACTAAGGCCTGCAGTTACTTGAGGCGCTGTCACCGACCTCTGTCTAAGGAAGCCCAGTTGGCTGGTTTCCTTTCCATATGGCTGCGTCGAGTAGTAGTGCCCGACACAGCGTCCGTGGACCGTATTCACCGGAATATCCTGTGGCCGGCAGTGCGCCTGGTGTTTGGGGCAAGACTGGGCTTGCTTCCCGCCATGGTGTGCCGTATACAGGCTGGCCTGAGGGCCATAACTGATGGGTTGCTCGTCGACGAAGCTCAGCGTGAGAGTTTTCCCAGGGTGGAATTACCATACCTATACTTGATGGGATGGTTAATCCTCCACAATCCCCGGGTGATGTCTCCTGGCTCCGGTAGCAGCTCGGGGGGTATATTCTTGCTGAATTACAAGGATTCCTCCTGGAATGTGAACACAGTCTTAGACTGTCGATTGGTGTTGAACCTCATCCATGACTGGAAGATTCTCTGTATCGTCCCCCCCGTACATCGCAATCGATCAGGGGTGTGGCTTGAGGATTCAGGTGGAGAGAAGACCGACCTTTCCCCAGAAGCTTTTAACTGGTTGGTCTGTATTAGGCCCTCTCATCTGCTGTACAGGAGCGAAGATCACTGCTTTTTCGAGCCCTACTTGCCTAGTCGGTTCGCCAGGCAGTTTGGGTACGATCAGTTGCACGTGGGCAATGCTGTTACCAGCTTCAGGTCCAGGGGCGGACTCATTGATGGAGCTAGAGGGTGACGGTATTTCCTCATGGGTTGTACGGGGGCAAGCTTTATCGTGCCGGTCGTTACAACCTCCACGGAGCTCCGCATTCTCTATTCTTCTGCCCAGTTTTATGTGGCGATTAACACCTTCCATCGTGATTTTGACACGCATGGAAGCTTCAGGGTGTCTTCTCCCAAGCCTGGGGGAAGAGTCGACGTCCCCTCGGTTTCTTCGGATAAGGGCGAGGAGTCTGGTACTCCGGATGAGCCTCTGGTGTCGGTGCCGAGGTACAAAGTGCCTCCGCCTGCAGGGGCTTTGGTAGTCTCTTCTGGGAAGCGACGGGCTTTTGCTCCGAAGGAAGTTTCTCTTCGTAAGAGGAGGAAGGAGACGGTCGCTCGTCCTCTCCGCATTCTTGGTGTTGAGGCTCCCGGGAGTGAGCCTGCCTCTTCCCATATCAGGGATGATTCTTTGGCTGGAGGTTCCTCGCCTTTTAGAGAGGGACCTTCTACAGTTCCGGCCGGCGACGCCGGAGAATCCTCGCTAGAGGTCGCTGTCGTGGCTGCTGCTCCAGGTAGCGGAGCGAGTTTGCCTGTGTGGCCGAGGCAGATGGGAGAATCTTTTCTGAGGACAGCAACGGGTAAAACTTCCGTTGTGTCAGCGAGCGTGCCTGGCGAGATTCCAGCTGATGAACCTCGACCGCGTCTTGGTGAGGGCTTGGCAGAACTCTCGGCGATGTCTGTCGGCCCACCTCCTTCTCCAGGCATGACGATTCGTATTGCGTCATTAAGGCGTGGTTTAGCTACCTCGGGTGCAGATGCGTCGTATATGCCGTTGGC
Organism: Iris macrosiphon; assembly: GCA_036927795.1. Lineage (NCBI taxonomy): Eukaryota > Viridiplantae > Streptophyta > Magnoliopsida > Asparagales > Iridaceae > Iris > Iris macrosiphon. The sequence continues at coordinate 114,454,307 of JAYESA010000011.1, forward strand.
TCCGGGTAAATATCGTCTTCATGTCGCTTTTTAGAAGGATTATCATCATGCTGATATTAGCTTTCTTGTCCTTTTTTCAGGGATAGTGCCCACGGAGAGTATAGCGTTGAAGCGCATTCTGGCTCCGCTCGGGCTCCTGACGATGATACGGAGGCGCTCGACTTTGATGAGAAAGTGGCTTCGGGGGCCAGTACGCCCGGAGTAGTTTCGTTACCTCAAGAGGAGGATGAACCCGTCGTCGTGACCTTGCCTCTTGTGAGCGTGGCGATGACTTCGACCGTCGTTGCCGCACCTTCTTCGGTCGCGCTATGCGTCGATGCGACGGCTGTGGCCACCTCGTCTGCAATTATCCCTGGAGAGGGACTTGCTGATATTGCGGCCGCTCCCGGCGTCCAGTCGGATCTAGTTGCGTTGATCGAGCAACATACCAGCCTCTTCTATACTGGTTTGAAAACGATGATATCAATGGTGTTAGCGAAGAGTCTAGATTTTGAGCGCCTGAAGAAGACTTCTCTTGCTTCGATCGTGGTCATCAGGGAGCTCGGCGATCCTGGGGCAGCTGACGCTCTGGAGGCGGTGGTTAATGGGTTAGAGCAACCCATTACTGAATACTTACAGCTGACTCGGGGCAGTCTCGATGCTGATGTCCAGGCTCGGTTCGACCTCATGACTGCGCGGCTTGCTACAAAGCTGGAAAGCCTAGACGACTCCATCCAGAGGTATAAGCTGGAGATGGATAGGAGAAGAGCTGTCGTGGAAGAGGCTCTTGCCGTTGAGACGCAGTGTCGCACCGAGCATGAAGGGAACACGACGAGGGCCTCCAAGCTGAAGGAAAAACTCGCTCGGGCTGAGGAGTGGGCTTCTCAATCGTTGGCGGGTCTAGAGGTAGCAGCTGGTCGTCTGAGCGCAGCACGGCAGGATTTGGACCGTGCAGAAGCTGCTCATGCGGGCTGTCTTCGGGCAAAGGCTGATCTAACCCTTACGAACACTCCCGAGGCACGGCTGGAGCAGGCTCACGCTGATGCCTTGGTTCTTAGGAATGAAAGGATAGCTGCACTGGAGCGGCTGATCCGCAATCTGACTACTCCGCCATCATGATGTATCCTTTCTCTTTTTGCTTGCCCAGATGTAATTCTGCCTCCCTTTTTGGGAATAAATAAAGGCGACTCTTTTCTGACTTTTTGTGGACCCGTCATTTTGGAATGTAAATGACAGTTGCAGAATCCTTTTCTTTAGGCGAGAGTAATATCAGAGGTAGTATGGACATGATAGACTCTCGATAGGCTTCTTAGCAGGACACATCTATTCAGAGGTCATACAGACATGATAGTATATGACCCAACTAGTTTTGTTTTGGGAGTAGTCTTGTCAGAATATGACATCCTTGCTATATTCCACCCGAGCAGGGGAGTTTAAGCATAGTACCTTTTCAGGAATTTGCCGTTGATAGGAGCCATTAACAGGTCTCCATTAGGCTGGGCTAACCTGTAAGCGCCATTCGAGAACGTTGTCTCGATCACATAAGGGCCTTCCCACTTGGGCTGGAATTTGCCTTTACTCCTGTGAGTAAGAATCATCGGCCTTCTTACGGCTAGGACTAGCTCGCCGACTTTGAACACTCTTTCCTTTACTTTGCGATTGAAAGCTTTGGAAATGCGTGCTTGGTAGAGCGCGATGCGCTATTGAGCTTGCAGGCATTTCTCGTCTAATCCTTCCAGCTCTTGGAGCCTTAACAGGTCATTCTTTTCTCGAGTCAGCTCACTAGTCACGGCTATCCTGAGCGGCGGGATCTGGATTTCGATGGGAAGAACTGCTTCGCTCCCATAGACCAGTTAAAAAGGGGTACAACCTGTCGGTGTTCGTACTATTGTGCGGTATGCCCAGAGACATTCGCCTAACTTCTCGTTCCAGTCTCTCTTGTTTGAAGAGACGAATTTCTTCAAGAGTTTGATAATGGTTTTGTTGAAAGCTTCCGCCAAACCATTAGCAGCTGGATAATATGCCGTAGAGGCAATATTGTGTATCCGATTTTTATCGCAAAACCGATGAAACGCTTGGCTGATGAACTGAGGCCCATTGTCGTGAATTATCCTCCGGGGTACCCCGAAGCGATAAATGACGTGGAGCTTGATGAAGCTGATTACGTCAGACGCCTTTACCTCAGCCAGAGGGATCGCCTCTGCCCATTTGGAGAAGTAATCTGTGATGGCCAGTATGAACCGGTGGCCTCTGGAGGAAGACGGGTGAATGGGACCAACGATATCCATACCTCATGCTTCGAAGGGCCAGGATGCAATCGTAGGATGTAGATATTCAGACGGTTGGTGTATGAAGTCTGCATGAACCTGACAGGCTCTGCATTGTCTTGCATAGCTGATCGCGTCTGTGATCATAGTGGGCCAGTAATAGCCCATTCTCCTGATACGATCCTGTAGCTTGGGACCGGGCTGATGCGCTCCGCATACGCCATCGTGAGCTTCCCGGATAACCTGCTGTGCTTCATCGTCTGAGAGATATCTTAATAGCAGTCCGTCGTAAGTCCGACGATATAGGCATTGTGAAGATGCATCGAAGTAGAAGCGTAATGATCGTCTCTTGACGGATACTGCTTCTCTGGGGTCTTCTGGCAAGATTCCGTATGCGACAAAATCTATGAAGGGACTCCTCCAGTCTCTTCTAGGGGGATCTGTGTTCACAGCGTGGCTGTGTTCTATGTGGAGGTTGTTCTTCATGCAGAATAAATCTCTATTAAGAAGGATCACCGAATTCTGCCTTCTTATATGAGTAGCTAAATCTGCCGCTAGACTGGCTAGGGCATCAGCTTCCAGATTCTGGGATCGAGGGACGTGCTCTAGGAAGAATCCTTTGAATGTCATGGCTATCTCGACCGTCGCTTGGTGATAGGGGATGAGGTCTGGATTCCGAACTTCATATATTCCTCTGACTTGATTGACGATAAGCAGAGAATCACCAAAAGCTTCCAGGGACTCTACCCCCAGCTCTTTAGCAACTTGGAGCCCTATTAGTAGAGCATTGTACTCCGCCACATTGTTGGAGCAGGGCTCGCTAAGAGAATATGCTCGGTAGATGACGAGCTGATCAGGGGCGACCAGGACGACCCCTACTCCTGAAATGATGTTTCCCTTAGGACCGGTTCTGGAGGCGCCGTCGAAGAACAGTTGCCATGCGTCACCTTCCATTACGGAATTACATTCTGCAACTTCGTCGGGAATGTCTTCGTATAATTTGGAGGTCTCCGGGATCGGATGAGCAGCCAGGAAGTCGGCCAGCGCTTGGCCTTTGATGGACTTCTGTGGTATGTATACCATGTCATATGGTGTTAACAGCATCGCCCAAGTTGCGAGTCGGAAATTAAGAACGCTCGGCTTGCTCATCAGTACTCGAAGAGGGTTAATCCTGGAGATGATGTGGATAGTCTGGCCGGTGATGTAGTGCCGCATCTTTTGGATAGCGAACATCAGAGCCAAGCATTCTTTCTCCACTGGGTTGTACCGGTGTTCGGCTCTGACCATCATCCTGCTGAGGTAGTAGATAGCCTGTTCATGCCCTACATCGTTCTTCTGTGCGAGAAGAGCTCCTAGCGAATGATCCATTGCTCGGACGTACAGCAAGAACGGTTTTCCCATAACAGGAGGCACCAGAACTGGCGGACTGGTGAGGTAGCGTTTGATATCCCCGAATGCTTGCTGACAGGTTTCGTCCCACACGAAGGATACACCTTTCTTCATGAGATACGAAAAGGGATGACATCTTCCCGAGAGGTTGGATATGAACCTCCGGATATAAGCCAGACGGCCTTGAAATCCCCGGAGTTCCCTCAGATTGCGGGGCGGTCGCATTTCTACGATGGCCTGGACTTTGTCAGGGTCCACCTGGATGCCTTTGGCGGTGATGACAAATCCCAGGAATTTGCCACTAGATACACCCAGAAAGGACTTCGTAGTGTTCATCTTGAGTTGATGTTGGCGCATTAACTCGAATATCGTCCTCAAGTCTTGAATGTGATCATCCTTGAGGCGGCTCTTGACGGCTATGTCGTCCACGTAACATTCTACTATTTTGCGTAAATGTTCATGGAATATGCTGCTCATAGCCCGTTGGTATGTAGCCCCGGCGTTCTTCAATCCGAAGGGCATGACTGTGTAGCAATATACTCCCAATGGGGTACGGAAGGTAGTGTGCTTCTCGTCTTCAGGATGCATCTTGATCTGATTGTACCCTGAGAACCCGTCCATGAAAGACATGCATTCAAAGCCGCAGGTGTTGTCTGTCACGCCCCGATCTCCCGCAGGCAATCGGCCGTTCCCGCTAGGCGGGAATCACCCTCGCCAGCGCTCCCGCGGAACGATCGCTTAACCCATCCGGGCGTGATACCGCACGAGCGTGATCCACGCCCGTGCAAGGCCATGGTTCATTGGCTGGCGGCAAGAGTTCTAAGCCACAGAGTCGCACAGATTTTTCGAGTGCAGCGGAGTTTAGGAACTCATAGCGATCGGTAACAGGTTCACTGAGTCGACAATATAGCGGAAGCATCGAAACAAGTAAAGTAATCTCTTTATTGATATGAAACATGTATTACAGGCGGCGTATAGCCGAGATTACAGGTCGCTCAAGCCTCTCTCTGAAACAATAAAAACGTGCCAAATGGCTACAACTGTGGAATGATTGTACAGGCGATGTTCAGGCGATATTCACAACTTATGTCTTGTATATGTGCTTCAGTCCCGGACGCACCGTTGCAAGGCTTCAGAGGGAACTCCTGGCCTTAGCACGCACATTGGAGGCATCCGCACCGAACGAGGTTCTCCCGCACCCTGCATATCAAACTGGTGGATTATCAGTACATTGAATGCACTGGTGGGGAATCTACTCGCCCGCTCGACAAATCCAAACACGTAATACAGGTTCCGTACACAACTATTAAGTTGTCTTTCTAGTTGCCTTAGGATCAGTTTCATGCAGATATTGAATAGCCTAACGTGTCGGGCAGTACGCCGTGCGATGTTAGAGGAAACACGGTGAGACTTACCAACTTACCATCTCCTTCCCTATCCAAGGCAAACATTGAGGCAAACATCATTAATTCAAGCACGGGCAAGTAAAAAATTCAGGAGGCATAGCATATGCAAATATGAGGGTCGTTTTAACATGATCGTTCAGGTGTTCAGTTATTTTCTTGATGCGATGCAATGACTCGCACGCAGATAGCCGCTAAGCGAGGATGACTTATCTATATGAACGTTAGTCGCTGGCAAAGCCATAAAGGACCGTTTAGTCTTTGAACAAGGATGGTGTGCAACGAAGCACGTGAGGCGCTACACGCCATCCTGTCCGCACGTGAGACTATCGTGATGTTCCATCAGGATCGGAACGGTCCCAGTGCCCCGGTGACCGCCCGTGGAACCGTTAAACCTTGTTTCCAAGTTGTCCGCGACATGCAGGTCAGGATCAGGGTCAGTTCAATCCACAACTTGAATGATAATCCATGATTCGTGATCTGAACGAGCGTTTGCTCCAAGAGCTGAGATTCGTTCGTTATGTGACGTGATTCTCGTTCAGACATAAACTTGATGTGATTATCATTCAGTTGTCACGTTAAGGATTTACGTTCAGTATTCGTTACCCTGATGCGTGCCCCTGGTTCGGGGATTGCCTTGGCGACCTAATGGTCCCGGATACTTGCAGGTTCGTTCAGGCACGGAACGACTACGTAATAGTCTTCCGGGGTTTGCATGAAAACACGGTAACATTCAAGCAGACAAGCATGCGTTCTAAGGAACATAATCAGCACGTTTGTTCGGGCCCGAAGGTAGTCCGAGAGATGAAACCGTCAAGGGACTTAGCATGCGAGGGTCTGAGTATAAGCAGTATTTCATTTCCATGTTCTAGCAAGCAATACAAGTTGGGATTATTCCCTTAGCTAGGTGCGTTGGATTTATTAGCATGCAGGGGGTGATTCACCTAGCGACTAGCATAAATATTCCAGATTTTATGTGTGCTGGCTAAGCAAAGACAAGTTTACCGTAGCCACCCACCTTAGCGATGATTCACCTCGGTAGAGCGATACGTCTGAGCGAGCCTCTGAAAGCCTAAGCCGGATTCCTGTAGGGACAAGTCTGGATATCCTTTGCTTCTTGATCGAGGCAAAGCAGGTCGGGACAGCTGCACTATTGCCGATTGAGTCGGCAGTCCGCTTGAGCGGAACGGGGTGTTACATCCTACCCAACTTAGAAAAAGTCTCGTCCTCGAGACTTACTAAGGACAAGCAGAAATCTAGGGTTGAGGCAATCCTAGACAAGTCGTTTGTACTTGTTTCATTTGGATATTCACTTGCACAAGCTTCAAAATCAGCATATCGCTTAGACTGGATCGTGCGCACTTTCGAAGGTACCCTCTAGCGTGAACACGTCAACCAGCTTAGTGATAGCGAAGTCTTAGCACTCGAGTTTCACCTTTTCTAAGTCTTGGATGGTGCACTAGTTCAAGGCGTCCCTCGAATAGATGCATTCAACCAAACTTATGGTTAGTGAAAATCGGACAAGCTACTAGCGATACTCTCAGGGGTTCGCACAGGTTGGCACAAAGGCCACTCGCAGCATACAACCAGACAGGCAATCATATCATTACATTCAAAACGTATTTTGAAAGTATTTAGACTTATTGTTGGAACATCCCATCGAGGTATTGAGAGAGAGCGCGCACATAACCCACGAATGAGCTTTCGAAACAAAAATATCGAATCTAAGTCCAAAGGCGTAGAAGCCAGGCTCTGATACCATTCTGTCATGCCCCGATCTCCCGCAGGCAATCGGCCGTTCCCGCTAGGCGGGAATCACCCTCGCCAGCGCTCCCGCGAACGATCGCTTAACCCATCCGGGCGTGATGCCGCACGAGCGTGATCCACGCCCGTGCAAGGCCATGGTTTATTGGCTGGCGGCAAGAGTTCTAAGCCACAGAGTCGCACAGATTGTCCGAGTGCAGCGGAGTTTAGGAACGCATAGCGATCGGTAACAAGTTCACTGAGTCAACAATATAGCGGAAGCATCGAAACAAGTAAAGTAATCTCTTTATTGATATGAAACATGTATTACAGGCGGCGTATAGCCAAGATTACAAGTCGCTCAAGCCTCTCTCTGAAACAGTAAAAGCGTGCCAAATGGCTACAACTGTGGAATGATTGTACAGGCGATGTTCAGGCGATGTTCACAACTTATGTCTTGTATATGTGCTTCAGTCCCGGACGCACCGTTGCAAGGCTTCAGAGGGAACTCCTGGCCTTAGCACGCACGTTGGAGGCATCCGCACCGAACGAGGTTCTTCCGCACCCTGCATATCAAACTGGTGGATTATCAGTACATTGAATGCACTGGTGGGGAATCTACTCGCCCGCTCGACAAATCCAAACACGTAATACAGGTTCCGTGCACAACTATTAAGTTGTCTTTCTAGTTGCCTTAGGATCAGTTTCATGCAGATATTGAATAGCCTAACGTGTCGGGCAGTGCGCCGTGCGATGTTAGAGGAAACACGGCGAGACTTACCAACTTACCATCTCCTTCCCTGTCCAAGGCAAACATTGAGGCAAACATCGTTAATTCAAGCACGGGCAAGTATAAAATTCAGGAGGCATAGCATATGCAAACATGAGGGTCGTTTTAACATGATCGTTCAGGTGTTCAGTTGTTTTCTTGATGCGATGCAATGACTCGCACGCGGATAGCCGCTAAGCGAGGATAACTTATCTATATGAACGTTAGTCGCTGGCAAAGCCATAAAGGACCGTTTAGTCTTTGAACAAGGATGGTGTGCAACGAAGCACGTGAGGCGCTACACGCCATCATGTCCGCACGTGAGACTATCGTGATGTTCCATCCGGATCGGAACGGTCCCAGTGTCCCGGTGACCGCCCGTGGAACCGTTAAACCTTGTTTCCAAGTTGTCCGCGACATGCAGGTCAGGATCAGGGTTAGTTCAATCCACAACTTGAATGATAATCCATGATTCGTGATCTGAACGAGCGTTTGCTCCAAGAGCTGAGATTCGTTCGTTACGTGACGTGATTCTCGTTCAGACATAAACTTGATGTGATTATCATTCAGTTGTCACGTTAAGGATTCACGTTCAGTATTCGTTACCCTGATACGTGCCCCTGGTTCAGGGATTGCCTTGGCGACCTAATGGTCCCGGATACTTGCAGGTTCGTTCAGGCACGGAACGACTACGTAATAGTCTTCCGGGGTTTGCATGAAAACACGGTAACATTCAAGCAGACAAGCATGCGTTCTAAGGAACATAATCAGCATGTTTGCTCGGGCCCGAAGGTAGTCCGAGAGATGAAACCGTCAAGGGACTTAGCATGCGAGGGTCTGAGTATAAGCAGTATTTCATTTCTATGTTCTAGCAAGCAATACAAGTTGGGATTATTTCCTTAGCTAGGTGCGTTGGATTTATTAGCATGCAGGGGGTGATTCACCTAGCGACTAGCATAAATATTCCAGATTTTATGTGTGCTGGCTAAGCAAAGACAAGTTTACCGTAGCCACCCACCTTAGCGATGATTCGCCTCGGTAGAGCGATACGTCTGAGCGAGCTTCTGAAAGCCTAAGCCGGATTCCTGTAGGGACAAGTCTGGATATCCTTTGCTTCTTGATCGAGGCAAAGCAGGTCGGGACAGCTGTACTATTGCCGATTGAGTCGGCAGTCCGCTTGAGCGGAACGGGGTGTTACATTGTCGATCATGATGTCCGTGATGGGAAGAAGGAATTCATCCTTGGGGCAGGCCGCATTCAGATCTCGGTAATCGATGCAGATACGTACCTTCCCATTTTTCTTCATGATTGGGACAACATTGGCGACCCAGTCGGGATGTTGTTCCTCCCGGATTAAACCACAGGCTATCAGCTTCTTGATTTCAGCTTCAATGGCGTCCATCATGTCTGGACGGAACCGGCGTTGGTGCTGCTTCATAGGCTTTGAATCGATCAATATATTGAGCTTATGAGTAGCCACCTTTGGGTCAAGGCCCGGCATGTCCCCATAATCCCATGCAAAGACGTCGACGTATTCCTTTATCAGCTGTATGATTTCTCCCCTTTCAGCTGGGGGAAGATTGTCACTGATAAATATCAATTTTGGCGAAAGTTCACCCCCAACATCGATTTGGATAACTTCGTCTTTGGTGGGAGGCTCTCTTTGCTCGAAGCGGAATTCCCACTGCGTATCCATTTGTTGAGCCCAAGAGTCATTCTCAAACGGCTCAGAATCCTGTTCATCTGCTTCTGGGGGATCTGTCACCACCATATTTACTGATAGCATTTGTCCGAGAGCATCAGGTGAGTCGGGGGGTGACGGACCATCCTGGGAGAAGAAAAAGATATCCTCATCCGACTTGGAAGTCGTAAGGGAGGTGGCATACCCTAACCCGAAACGAGTTTGGCGATAGCGGGGGTTGCCGCGTGGCGGCGTTCGTCTGCCTCTTCCGTAGTTGAGGCCTGGCTTCCGCTTCAAGTCATAGCCCATATTTTGTATGATCCTTAATGCCTGCGGGCTGTATCGGTGAATCTGCATTTTCCCAGTATCGTCATCGAAAGGGTCTTCTAGGCTGGCCGGTTGACTGCGCATGCGACCGAAGAATATGGGGCGCTGACTGCTGCAGCTAGGCGGGACAACGAAGATAGAATCCTCATGGGGTCCATACGTCGTGACGATGTTGGACGATGGCACTGCTTCCCAGACATATGGATGGTAGGAGTTTATAGCTTCCAAGAATTTTTGTGCTATGGGTCCTACCTCATCACGGGGCGTGGATTCCTGATTTGGAATCTGAGCATCAATGTACTGGAAAAGAGGAAGTTTATTATCATCTGGAACTCCGTTCCTGGTCGTGTTTACATCGGTCGGCTGCCCATTGCGCCGAAGGTTGATGACCAAGGGTGGAGGCAGAGTGACCGTTGAAGAGTCGCTTCCTTTTCCTGAGTTGGATCTGTTCAGGTGAATAGCCATAGGCTCTATGGCTTTTGGATGAGTGGTTCGTCCTTTCACTATGATTGACAGCGGTAGTGCGGCGGAGGGTTTTCCTGGCTCCCGGATGAGTGCTTCGTCCTTCGCCTCACCTGGCGCTTCTTTCGTGTGGTCTTGGGAGTACAACACGGCATCGGAATAGTAGGATTCTATTCCTTTAAACGGGTTTAGGTCAGCCACCTCCGTTTGTACGGTTCTGTGCGTCTACATATTTAAGACATTGATGTAAAGTTGAAGGAACGATGTTGTGGTCGTGGATCCGCGGTCTTCCCAACAAAATGTTGTAGGACACCTCTGAATCGATGACGTAACATGTGGCCACCGATCTGAGGTTGCCGATCTGGATTCTCAAGCGGAACTTCCCCAATGGCTTACTTCTTCCAGCGTTGAAACCCACGATTGTAGTGGTAGTGTAAGCCAGTTCGCTGGTAGGAATTCTTAGCGGCCTGAGCAGACTGTGAGGGATGATGCTGACAGACGACCCCGGATCTATGTGAATCCGATCGACCTCCATGGAACCGATATACCCGGTGTAATAGAGGGGCCTGTCATGTCTGTTATGTTTTAACAGCATATCGTCTTGAGTGAAAGTGATATTTGGGACCACCTCCATCACGCTGTGGCATTGAGGACACGCCACTGGCTCCTCGTCGGGGGACTTGAGCTGGGTCAAGTATACCTCCGCCTGCATCAGTGCTTTACTCAGGGCTAGACGAGTGTCTGGGGAGAGCCTGAGTAGCTCAATGATGGAGAGCCTGGCTGGCGTATTGGCTAGTTGGGCCAGGATGTCAAATTCGTATGGCTTCTCTAAACCCTTGCTTGGAATATTTTTCACAGGTTTATCAAAGCGTACTTCTCTCTGCTTCCCCTTTTTCACCGGAGTAGGTTTCGCAGGGCTGATGTTTTGCATGGCGGGACCTTGCTCTGAAGGTTTGGTTGCTGGAGCGTCAGCCGGTGTGCTTTCCTGACCTGCTCCGTTGTTGTTGAGGTAGGCCTTCCCCGAACGGGTTGCGGCAAATACTTCGTCTCCGTCTGATGCAGAAGAAGTTGCGACCATGTGGCATGGCCTGTATTTGGGGCTCTTTTTAGACGTAACTTTAGTAGCTTTAGTCTCTTCTTCGAGCTCTGACACCAAATTCGGATGGACCCACATAATCTCGCCCTGACGGGTGGTCAGGGGTACCAGATCATGATTTTGATCCCTAGCTGGAGGAAGATTGACGATGTTCATCGTAGCTCGGGAAATGGGCATGACACCGTTCATGACTTCTTGGGGAGGCAGATCGCCGAACCGCAGAGAGATCATGTTGGCCGTGACCGTCTTCTCGGTGTTGTGCAGAGTGATGGCCTTAGCATCGATCAACCCCTGGATCTTCCTTTTTAGTACGTAACACACCTTTGTTGGGTGGTGTACGTATCTGTGAAAGATGCAGTATTTGGGGTCGTCAGTGCTGCCGACTTCTTGGGGCCGCCTTAGCTCCGGAAGAGTGATCTTGCCTCTTTTGACGAGACACTCGAATATACTAGGGATATCGTCGTCGTCGAAAGAGTAGACTTCGACGGGCCTGGAAGTCCCGGGCTTTGTCTGCGTGGTTGTCGTCGCCTTTTGTTTGGACGTATTGACCGTCAGAGCTTCTTTTCCCTTGGAGCTACGAGGATGGTCGCTGCTCGGAGATGACCTTTTGCCTCTATCGGAGGCGGAGATCATAATGCCATTGTCGCGCGCCTTGCGACTGTTGTCTTCGGCGGCCACTGCCGAGACGATGAACGAAGGCCACTCATGGAACTGATATGGTCCTGTAAACACCGAGATTACGGGAAGGAGGTTCTTCCTGCAAATGTCTACTAACGCCGAGTCCGGAACTCCTGGAGGCATTTGTTAGGTGGCTTGACGAAAACGTTCGACGAAGGTGCGAACGTTCTCCTTTTCCCTTTGTTTGACTTCGATGAGCGAGGACATAGACATGTCCATCCCACCCTCGTAGAATCGCGTGAAGAATAAAGCTTTGAAGTCTTCGAAGAAAGTAATGCAGTTGTCCGCCAAGCTTCGGTACCACTGATAGGCTACTCCTGAGAGGCAGCCTTTGAACACCCGAGTGAGGAGGGCGTCGTTCCCTTACAGCAACACCGTCATCATACTGAAATAGTTCATGTATTGACTTAGTGATGTTTTTCCTTCGAACAGAGCCATAGTCTGAGGTTTGTATTTCGGAGGAAAAGGGACTTCTTCCCAGGTAGCTGGGTAAGGTTGGTTGATTCCCAGTTTCTTGAGCTGATCTTTGTGCTTCAAGGTGTCAAACTGGGCTTTCAACTCCCGTACTGCCTGTATCGGATTTTCAGTTGAGAGCGAGGCTCCGGTGTAGTGTGGAGCTGGTTGTATCGTGACTCCAACGGGAGGTAATATATTCACCGAGTGAGGAAGCGGAGGAGCTGCCGACTCTTGATCTAGAGCGGGCTCTTGGCTTGGGTTGGATGGTGGCAAGTCCACCCCCACACGTATCTGAGTTGGCGGGACCGACGCTTGAGCCACGGCGGTTGCGTGCTGAGTTAGCATCATCTGGTGCATGTTCTCCATTACGGATTGCATTTGTTTCAGAGACGTCTCCAGCACAGTGATGCGTTATTCCGCGTTTCCTGAGGGCGAAGCTTCCTCGCGTCCATCTTCAACAGAGTAAACTCCTATTTCCCTGGGCGTCATCGAAGGATTAGTATAGGTCGCTGCAGAAGTTATACTCTCAGCATCTGATCTGGGAGATTGGCGACCACCAGTGTTGGAATCAGATGAGTACGAAGCCGATTGTTGTGACCTTGCACGGGTGTTTTGGAACACCCCAGCTTCAGTGTTCCTGAGGAGGTCTTCGAATCTCCTTCGGCTCGGAGGTCCAGAGGGATGATGTCTTGAGCTTGACCTTCTTCTAGGTATGCGTGAAGCCATGTTCACGGATGCATACGCGGGCTCTTCTTCCGGGAAAGACTGAGAGTAGCTCAGTCGGTCAAAAACTGACCGTCTTGCTTTAGAACAGTAGCAGTCAATCACGATTTTATGACTATTACAATATTGCTCTCTAGGGGGCATAATAGACATGTTGGAAGGTCCCCTCTCCTTACGCTTCTGGTTTAGGCATTCGCGTAGGTCAGGAGTAACAACCTGAGCTTGCTTTACGTCGTGGGACCTCGCCTGGCGTAATTTGGAGATTCGCTCAGACTGGCGTAAAGCTGAAGAGGTCCTCAGTCGGCCATCGGCTTCTCGCGTAATCCGGAGAGTAGGCAGATTGTTCTCTTGCTGGCGTAAAGGCCGAGAAGCTGAGTATTCGCCTGTTTGCTTCCCCTCGCGGAGATCACAGCGCTCATCTGGTTTACCGTAGAGGTCAGATGTTGTTTTGCGCGTGGAGCGTGATCTATACTTCCGATTTGGCGTTGAGGCACCATCGAAAGTTTTTTCTGTACCGTACGTAGCGGGAGACTGATTCCTACGCGTAGAGCACAGTAGATACTTCTGGGTTAGTGCTGAGGCTTTGCCCGAAGTTTTGTCTGTACCGCGCGTAGCGGGAGACTGATTCCTACGCGTAAAGCGCAGTGGATACTTCTGGGTTAGCGCTGAGGCTTTGCCCGAAGTTTTGTCTGTACCGCGCGTAGCGGAAGACTGATTCCTACGCGTAAAGCGCAGTGGATACTTCTGGGTCAGTGCTGAGGCTTTGCCCAAAGTTTTGTCTGTACCGCGCGTAGCGGGAGACTGATTTTTACGTGCAGGGCACGGAGGGAGCGATGCTACCACCTCATTGGTCGGAGAGATCGGAGAGATCAGAGAGTCCACAGGAACGGTAGAGGATGTCTTGGGCATCCACACTTTGCGCAGCTTCCTGTTGTCTTGGACGGAGAGAGAGTGAGAGCTACCCCCAGTCCGAAGCATGTCTTCGTATGCAGACTGGTCGAATTGGACGACTAGTGTCTTCTTCACGGATCCCACGGATACCGTATCGTGTTGAGCAATTACTTCCTCGTCAGAAGAGAAAGATGTCCCCAGCAGAGTCGCCATCTTGTTTGTGGTTATTTAAACGAAAAGAATAGGAATTTATTCGATATGGGGGTTTACACGGAACCCGCCTTCTTTTGTTTACAAATAAACTTGTACAATGTAATCCTATACGAGGATGTGGGAATATAATTTATTTAATCTGGGTAGATATTGCTATAGGTGTCTGATCTGCGGTCGATCACTTTAGCCCTTGGACCACACGATGTTGAAGAAGTGCCGTAGGAGATAGGAAGCAGCTTCGAAGGTTGCAGGAGAGGGTGGATGCACGATGCCGAAGTCGTCGATCCCTACTCTTTGCCTGAGCTCTGGGTGCTCTCTCTCTCTCTCTCTCTCTCTCTCTCTCTCTCTCTCTTTTTACCAATTCTCCGACCTGGTTCGATCTTCCAAATTGTCGACCTTGTTCCCCATTGATAGGGGTCTCTATTTATAGAGTTTTGGCGACAGTGACCACTCCATCGGTGTAACAACCGAGGAGTGGAAAGTACAGCACCCTTTTACACAATGGTTAAAGTAACCAATGCCTACGTATAGATGATCTTTTGAATGAGCGTGTGACGCGGGTCCAACTAAGGGGACACAACGCGTACAATTGCTACTAAGATCACGGCATAAAAGCCACGTAGGTAGGTATCCATTGTGTAGCAGAGGTTGGCATAGAAGCCAAATATCTGTCACCATAGCATAGAAGCCAAGTAGGCATAGAAGCCGAATAGGCATAGAAGCCGAACAGGCATAGAAGCCGAGTAGGCATAGAAGTCGAGCAGGCATAGAAGCCGAACAGGCATAGAAGCCGAGTGGTCGTAGAGACTGAGTGGTCATAGAGACTGAGTGAGCACAGATCCTGAATGGGCGTAGAAGCCGCTGCGTACTGTGCTAGAATGGACGTAGGAGCCGCGTGAGCACAGATGCTAAAGGGGCGTAGAAGCGCCGCGTACCGTGCTGATGTGGACGTCTTAGCCGGAATTATGGCTTTTGGAGATATAATCGAATCTCTTGCAGAGATTTGCCACCATCTTATGCATTAAATACGGAGGCGTATTTTGAAGGTCTGCAGCCCTTCTGTGCACCCGTCGCAGAGACGTGCCTTGAGAGAAACTGTCACCGCTCTGTGCAATTAGACGTGGAGACGTGCCTCGAGTCCCGTACGAGGTGCAGCTTTTGACGTGGCAGGCGGTTTGCCTGCTGCGGAGCGTAAAACAGCTCATATTTGCCTGTATAAAATAGGGCAGCGTATTCCCTTGTAAGCGAAAGAGCGGTTTATGCTGAGGGGACTCCAGTAAACGATGGTTTGGTGATGATTTAACCAAATCCTCTGCATTAAATGTCGATATCCGCCATCATACTATGGGACGCGTCCCGAGGGGTCTGCCATCGTTTCCAGCCGTCGTTTGGGTAGCCGTGCAGCACTTTTTGGCAGGAGTCAGAGGTCAGATTCACTGCATGACTTGACAGGTTCATTTCGGGGAAGACGAAGCGTTCCTCGTACGCATTAACGCTGCTTTGAGAGCGGTTGAGTTTTACGCCATGGAGGCGATGAAGAACTCTGTTTTATGCTGGAGTGGCCTGGACGTACTGCACTTACGCGGATGGTCCTTTGAGCTTTATACTTCATGCCATTTTTTTAGCGGAGAAAGCTCTGTTGCACGCTTGATGGCTCTGAAGGCCTCCGTTTATGCTGCTCTGCATCAAGAGGCTGCGTAGCTCTTCCCAGCGTATTTTTCATGCTTCTACAACAACAGGCTCACTTATAAGAGCTTCATGACTAGAAGTCCTGTCAGGACCACCAATAGTCTTCTTTTTCTTGCAAGGGGAAGTCTCCTTTAGAACAGGAACCCTTCGCTTACCAGAGATAACCAGAGGCCCTGCAGGTGGAGGTATTTCGCCTCTAGGTACTGCCAACAAAGGCTCATCTGGATGGACATAATCCTCACCCTCGTCAGAGGAAACTGATGGGACTTCGTCTCTTCCTGCTGACTTAGAAGATGGCATCCTAAAACTTTCACGTATATCAAAATCGCGATGGAAGGTATGGGTTGCCACATAAAACTGGGTATACGAATGTAGGATGCGCAACTCCATGGAGAGTGAAGTCGCGGGCACAGTAAAAGCTGCTCCAATGCAACCCATTATGAAGTACCGCCATCCTCTCGCTCCATCAATGAGTCCACCCCTGGACTTGAAGCTGGTGACGGCATTGCCCACGTGCAATTGGTCATACCCAAACTGCCTGGCGAACCGACTAGGCAGGTAGGGCTCCAAGAAGCATTGATCTTTACTTATGTACAACAAATGGGAAGGTCTAATGCAGACCAACCAATTAAAAGCTTCAGGAGAAAGAATGGTCTTCCCTTCACCTGAGTCCTGAAGCCTGCTCCCCTGTTGATTGAGTTGTACAGAGGGGACGGTACAGAAGAGCTTCCAACTGTGATTAAAATTTAGTGCACGCCGACAGTCTAAAATTGTGGTCACGTTCCAGGTGGAATTCTTGTAATTCAACAAGAAATTACTCCCCGAACTACTGCCAGGGCCGAAAGACATCACCCTGGTGTTATGGAGAATTAACCATCCCTCAAGTACAAGAACGGTAATTCTACCCTGGGAAAGCTGTCACGCCGAGTTTCATCGGCAAGCAGTCCATCAGTAATGGCCCTCAGGCCAGCTTGTATGCGGCATACCATGGCAGGGAGCAAGCCCAGTCTTGCCCCGAACACCAGACGCACTGCAGGCCATAAGGTGTTGCGGTGAATGTGATCCGAGGATGCAATGCCGGGTACTACCAGTCGGCACAGCCATATAGAGAGGAAGCCAGCCAGTTGAGCTTCCTTGGATAGGCCTGCAGCAATGCCTCAAATAACTGTAGGCTTTAGTGCCCGTAGGATATTTTCCTATCCCTTCGTCGAGAATTTGATCTGAAGCCCCAGAGTCTTCAATAAGGTCATCGACTACCTGAGCACTAAGCACGCTCAGAAAGCTCAAAGGCCTATCCCTGCTATCCACGACTTTGTCTGGCTTAGCAGTCCTGGCCTGATGGAAGAAGAGGTAGGACGCCCATTTGTTGGTATGAGCCAAATCAGAGGGCTCATTATAGAAGGCGGTGCACGCTAGGTAGTGACACATCAGCTCCTGGTACACTGCCACTACCCGAGGGTCTGTATCCCCCAGCTCCCAGTTTGTGGGAACATACTCTTCATAAGGAGTATCCCCCATTAGCAGTCTTAAAATTTCTGCCATTTTGTGAAGGGCCAATCCCAACTCCCCCAGTGGAGTGGCAAAAGTTCCGGTGAGCGAGATATATCGCTCCATCAAAGCCAAAAACAGGTTGGGGTTGAGAGGTAACCCAACACTGGTAGCACTCACAGCCGCGTACAGACCAATGCTCTCAAGCTCAGTCTAAAAATGCTTCAGGGCCCAGTCAACTAAATGAGCCCATCGAAGATTTGTAGGGGTAACCCACCCATTAGTCCGAGGATTAACCTTGGGGTATACTCCTCCATGACCCATGAAGTCATTATAGAAAGTCGGTAATTGAAGTGGTTGGAGCAGCGAAGTGTCTTCACTCGGGACACTGCCCGGATACAATCCCCTGAACGGCATGACCGGGCCGGAAGGGCGGCTTACAAATGACCCTTGGTCGGATCCTTTCTGGTAAAAAATCTTCCCCGTCTGGCCATGGAGATTGGGAGTCAGGGTCCACGACATCCTCCTGGGATGCGTGGCATGGAAGAATGCCGAGATAGGATAATCCCTCAGTATCCTGGGCAGATACAGGACCAAGCCCCCGGCAGGAAATACCCAGTTTTATTTTTTGGGCTTCGTCTAGGATTGTTTGTCAATCAGATCCCCGAAGAGAAAAGCCGATTTTATATATTGTGCCCCGTCTATATACGCCAGGGGCTCTCCGTTGATCATGCTCAACAGCATTCGCTCTCCTTGAGACGATATCAGGATTCTCCTTCCTTCAGGATATTGGGGTCCAGAAATAGAAAATGTCACATGGGACAAATCCTCCAGGTAATTGGAATGCAGCATCCCAGCAGCAGAACCCATCACCTCAGCCAATGGAGATACATGCAAGTTAACTACAAAGTACAAGAAAAACACGTCAGTTTCTATACTAGACCTCATAATCTTGCGGCTTATGCCAAAAGGCAACAGTCTGTGCTTCTACGCCAAGACTGTAAAAACTTGAGTTTTTACGCTGGAACCTATTTCCTAGGCGTAAAATTCAAGATTGGCAGTATACACAAAAATCTGACAGTCTGTGTTTTACGCCAGACTGCCAAAGTTTGAGTTATTACGCCGGAATTCTCATCCAGAGCGTAATATTCAAAGTTTGTAGTATACGCCAATTTTCGATAGTCAAAGCTTTTTACGCCAGACTGCGAAAATGTAGAGTTTTCACGTTGACACATTAGAAATGTGGGTGTAAAAGATGAAACATCTCTGTGCATCATCTTTCTCGAAGAGGCTATCAGCACAAAAGATGACTTAGCGCGTTCACGTACAACGTATGCGAAGGGTTTTCTTCGTTCTTGTCATCCCAAAAGCTTTACCTATAATGCCCGGTGCACAGCTCGTCGGAGGGACACTTCGTTCAGAACGGGGCTCGCCCTGCCCGATGGGAGTAGTTCTTGCTTGAGCAGAGGAGCGAGAAGAGGAGGCAGCCTTCTTTCCCTTAGAGGAGGAGATTGGTTTTGGTGCCATTGCTAAAAACTCAGAATGCTCAGAGAAGAAACGAAGGAGAGTACTCAAAAGAGACAAAGTTTTTCTTTTGCAAAAGACAGATGAAAAGTCTTCTCTCTGAAAGCCTTGGGATATATATAGAGTTCAGATGGACTCCTCGAATCCCTAACCAAATTCGATATTTAATATTCGGTTATGATTGGGGACTACGTCAGCCTATTACTTAGGGAAGGCGGACAGTCAGCGAATTCAAAAAGTTTTCGTGCAGAGCAGATTCGTGATTTTACGCAAGGAGCTTTTTACGCTCGGGAAGCTACAAATCTACGGTTTTATGCTCAGAGGCTATAAGTCTATGGTTTTACGCCCGGATGCTTTTACGCTCGGTAGCTTTTACGCTCGAGAGGCTACAAACCTACGACTTCACGCTCAGAGGCTACAAATCTATGATTTCACGCTCAAAAGCTTTCTACGCTCAGAGACGACAAATCTACGACTTCACGCTCGAAAGTTTTCTTTACAGAGGCTACAGATCTACAGTTTTACGCCCAGATGCTCTTACACTCAGCAGCTTTTACGCTCGAGAGGCTACAAACTTACGATCTTATGCTCATCTATACTACGGATCTATGACTTTTCGCATATCCTAAAATACGCAGGCCAAAGTATGCGTATATCTGAACAAATCTCAAGGCGATCAAACTACAAGGGTTCACGCAGAAGATACTCCTTCTTGGCCTCAAAATATCCCAAGTACCCAAAGTATACAGATTTCAGCATGGAAAATGACTCTTCTTCTTGGGTCGACTGGAGTTTCATCAAGAATCCAGTCTGAATATTTTCTCTACAGTTCAAGATGGCGACTCAGTGTTGACAGCCATTTCTCGCCCTATTTCAAGGGATTTTTGGGAAATCATTCTTGAAGACGACGGTCTGAACAATAATTCTCCTTCTCAGAAGAGTGACAGTTCAGAATTCTACGCAGTTCCCCATTCCAAACAGCAGGACAGTTCGAATATTCGACTTAAATGCTAAACAAGCTTTCTGCGCATCTTCAGTTATGCGTAAAAGACAGGATGGGACCAAATACTCTTTTTATCAGGGTCGGCGTAAAGTTATTCAGACGTGTTGAAGCTACACATATTCAGACTTTATCATAGCAAAATATATATATATATATATATATATATATATATATATATATATATATATATATATATATATATATATATATATGACAAATCATCAGATACGCAAAAGAAGACAATTTTATTAAATCATGATTACATATGAGGGAAATCCAGCCTACAAAGAGTTTTTTTTATCTTCATGATTATATATGAGGGAAATCCCGTCTACAAAGGATTCTCCATTTTCATTAAAGATCACGTCCAGAATCTGTTCTGTCAGGTTCTAGCATTGGTGGAGATCTTTATCCGTCTTCTATAGTAGTTCATCGACTTCCACAGTCGATGAACAAGAAAATGATTAATGGCGGAAGGATACAACTGGGCCTGTATAAATTATTCAGAGCCCATCCTCCATACGCCATGACAGATTGAGTTGAGGTGTTAGACCCAACTCAATACTGGAAGACAGGGCTAGTTTGTCTGCCCTCGTCCACAAAACAACAGGAGAAAATATAACTTGCAAGCTGTGTGGTCGAATGTGACCCTTCCTCTCTCCCGGACGAATCGCCATATGAAGTTGCTGATTATCCCGAGCAAAGGAAGCTATGATATCCTTCCATGATCCATCATTGCAGAGGACATTTGCTCGAAGATGCCTTCTTTTTTGGCTCCTTACATACTGGAAGAACATGATCTTCTTCTCCCTCAAGTCGACCCGACGAACTCCGGCAATCATCTCTGTGGGGTAAAGGAAATGTGGGAAGAACAGGTTAACTTCTCAGCCTTTATATAGGCAAAAGAGAACACACCGAATCCCAACAAATCCCTCGAGGCCAAGAAATCGGCCTCGAGGAACGAGTCAGACTTTGACCGTTTCATGCTTCATTCAAAGTGTTTCAAATTACGAGGAATTTAAAAACTTTGAAGGGGGTCTTGTAGAAGCATAAAAAATACGTTGCAGAGGTAAAGGTATTATTTCAGTGCTGTATGGCATAAAATATGACTTCAGAGCCATCGGCGTACAACAGAGCTTTGTTGCTAGTACATCGTAAAATATAAGCTCAAGGACAATCCGCGTAATGCAGTATTTCCAGGCTGCTTCAGCGTAAAAAGGGGTATTATACCGCCTTTATGACATAAAACTCATCCGCTTTTAATGCAGCATGGAAGTGTACAAGGAATACTTCGTATTCCTCGAATGAACCTGTCAGATCATGCAGTGAACTTGACTCCTGACAATGAGTACTGCACAGCTATCCAGACGACGGCTGTAATGATGGTGCGGCACAGAGACCCAAACCGTCGTTTAGTGACGTTTTCCTGATACAAAAGTGTCTTTACGCATATAAGGGAATACGCTGCCTAGTTTTACACAGGCAGATATAAGCTTTTACGCTCAGCAGAAGACAAAATAAACTGCCACGTCAAAAGCTGCTCTTCGTACAGAGCTCGAGGCACGTCTCTGCATTTAATGCTCAGAATGGTGGCAGATCTCTGCATTAAATGCACGAGATTTGGTTATATTTTCAAAAAACTAGGCGAGCCATAATTACGGCTAATACGTCCACATCATCACTTTTGCATAGTACGCCATCAGGCTATTTTTAGCTATAGGAGCACGCTGTACGCTATCTCCTTGGAATACGCCACCGGGCTATTTTCAGCTATAAGGAGCACGCTGTACGCTATCTCCCTGAAATACGTCAACTCAGGCTATATTTGCATTTTGTGCGTGAGAAGTCTATTTTGTCCAGAATACGCTCAAAGCCCCAGTCAAAGAAGGAGGATCAGTTATATTTTACGCTAGCTACCTATCCACGCAGCATCAGGCTTCTACGCCTACAAGGCTTCTATGCCTATTTGGCTTCTACGCCAATCTGACAACTATTTGGCTTCTACGCCATGGTGACAGTTATTGGCTTCTATGCCAACCTTATTTACGCAAGGGGCAGTTACCTACGTGGCTCGTATTTCGTGATCTTCGCAGCAGTTATACGTATTATCTCTTAATGGGACACGCGTCACACGCTTAATCAGAAGATCATCTATACGTAGGTGGCAGTTATTATAACCGTCGCGTAAAAAGTGCCATACTCTCCACTGTCTGGCTTCTACGCCGACTGGACGGTTACTGTCACTAAAACCCTATAAATAGAGACCTCTATTGACAGAGGTCCAAGGTCGAAAGGTCAGAAATTAATTTTTGAGAGAGAAGAATCCAGAGCACAGACAGAGAGTAGTGATCGACGATTTTGTTATCAAGCATCCACTCCCTCTTGCAAGCTTTGAAGCATCTCCTTCTTCTACGTCACTTCTTCATCATCGTGTGGTCCAAGGGACAAAGTGATCGACTGCAGATCAGACTCCTATAGCAATATTTACCTAAATTAAAATTTATACTTAACATCCTCGTATAGGATTAAAAGTACTTCTTGTTTGTAAACCTAAGAAAGGGTTTTATATAAACCTAGTTTTATTTCTTCCGTTTATTATCAAACAATAATTGCCTTATTTTATTAGATTATTGTCACACACACTATATTCACCCCTTGTAGAGTGACTATAGTTGCTCCTTCAAAGAGATGCTATGCATGGAAGCTAGTGTGGACTTGGTTGTCGAGGAGCTGGAGAGGAAGGAAGATGCAAAGCAGCTTAGAGGATTGGAGATCAATGACAAAGGGGAGCAGGAACTCTGTCACTCCCCGTTATCGAAATACGTATTTTAGGATAAATTTATTTCATGCTTGTATTTATTTCTGCTTAGAGTATTTCTTTGTCGCATGATCATTAGGTTGCATGCAGGGAGACTAGACCTATTCTTTGGTTTAATATGGTTCATGGTTTATTTGTGAGTTGGTTTATTCATGAATTTGAACCCATAGTCTAAACCTCAAACCCTAGCTATATAAGCTAACTTGTTTCTCTCTCTTGCCTCATTCTTCATTTTCTCTCTTTCTTTTATTTTTAGGCAAGTACACCTTGCACCACATGGAAAAATCTCTTGATTTTCTATTCTTGCTTTTCCTTGCATTTTATTAATCTATTATGTGCTTATGATGATTCTAAACACTTTTAGTGCTTGAAGTTTTTGGTTTTGATGGATAAATTTGTGTAGATCTACTTTTATAACTTAGGGTTTCATGGGTTCCTTGAGTTTTTGGTGATTTTGATCTACTAAAACATATTATTTTCAAAAAAAAATAGTTTTTTAGATGGATGGAGCACTTAATTTCGAGCATTTTGGCTTTTGGTTCATTCAATCCGGAGTTAAAACGTAGTTTTTATGAAGAAAATTTTGTTTTGGTTTTGGAGACTTCGTCATGGTTGAACCTGCTATTTGGAACGATGAAAATCTTATGCGGCCAGCACCATATACAGCAGAGAGGACTATGTGGCATGAAGATGCTATACGGCCTGAACTCTTTGTCGTATACTAGTATGCGTCTATCTCTTTTGGACGCATGACTGACTAATACACATGTGTTCTGAAAAAAATTCTTATGTTTAGTCGCTGAACGAATGAGAAATTCGCTAAGTCCAAACACTCCATGCGGCATCGAATCCCATGCGACATCAACACTTATTCGACAAACAGAGTATGCTACCGCCATCCTTAGACGCATGACTCTGAAACCGTGGCACAATTTTCATGGTTTTGTTTTTTTTTTCTGACACACTTTATATCATATTATACTTTATGTCACATCACTGACACTTTAATTACTCTCCGTCACCTCATCACTTATCCCGGGGAGTAGACCTACCCCTAGCTCTATGTGGCACGACTCTATGCGGCCAGGATTGTCATGCGGCCTGACTTCTTATGCGGCCTTAATCCTTCTGCGTGCATGCGACCCCTTGTATACGTTTTATTGTACTAGTTTTGATTGAATATTCCTTTAGACTTTATGAGTGGTATGTGTGACTTTGATGACCACAAAAGTATTAGACCCATCTATGCGTCATGACCCGGCCACTTGTATCCGTGTTGATACACTTACTACGTGCTATGTGTCCCTACATGCTAAGTGTTCCTACACTATTATATTACATGTTTGCACTATGGTGTATCTATGCGCTACGTGACATGTGATATGACTCAATCTCCAGCATGGACATAAGGGTTAGTCAATGACCAAGCGTGGCTAGGATTTGTTGATTGTTGTATCACGCTGGGGTAAATCCAAATTGAACTATCAAGTAACAAAGTGGATTCGTATCTAGCGTGGCTGTACTACGGTACGTCAAATAAGGGAAATACCATGTGACCACGCCATGAGATTCTAGTTAATATTAGGGTTAACAAGCAACTAAACTTGTAGAGCATTGGAAGGAAATAGAATCTCAAGATCGTACCTAACTAGCTACCTCCAGTCATCTGAATTGGGGTGTGCAGGCTAGTCCCAATGGATATTGTTTAAATCCTTATTAATGGATGACAATATCTGAATACTATATGATACTATGTGTTCTATGCGATCTTAGCACCGTGGCCTTACGAGGGACTGGTGCATACTACTATGTGCTATGCGGTAATTTGTTGCTCGGCTAACCCTACTAGTACCTGGTCGATCTGAGGATTCCTATATGCATAATATCTCTGGGATAACCCAGACTCCATCTAGTAAGCCATACAAGTGATTGATCGATTATAACTGAGAGTATTTGTGTATTATATCTGCTGTCAAATAGTCTAAGGACATGGACTATCATGTTACAATGGTTTAACTCTTGTCCTTGTTTGGTTGTAGGGTTAGATTGTTGTGTCACGATAGGCTATGAACCGAAACTATGAGACATGACTATATGTATATATATGTATCTATTTCATAACCTGGTTTCCTTTCTGTATTCGTGCTTCCTTTGTAGTACTTTCTATTTGGGATCTAACATCATTGGTTTTGCATGGCCAGGTTTAGAGCCAGCACCCGAGGATAAAGCGTATTTTTTTTCTGAACAATAGCGCACATCAGGCGGATGGCCACTGAGGGAAACAAGTGGGTCTCTTCTTTCCTGCTCGTTATTTCACATTTTACTAATTTTGGACGTTTAGCCACCGGCACTTATTAGCCGTGAATCTGGATATTTAGTTTCCTACATGATTGTAATTAATCAGACTACAGCTAATCATGGTCATGTACTCTTGTTACTCTGCCAGCCTTCTCATTTTTGCACAGCTGGTTTCTTGAATGTTATGGCAGGACGTTTGGGACGCCTTACTTCCTTGTCATATACGTTCTATATTTACTGTTCTTATTTAATTGATTGAGATATTAGATGTTCTATGTGACCCTAAGTGACTTGCTTGTAGTATGTACCCCCTTGTCTAGATACAACCGTGAACGCCGTACGACTTTCTATACCTTGTACGGGGGAGCTGGCCATGTCTTTCTCCGTATTCCGGTACTGGGGTGTGACAAACTCTGTTAGAGGACGACAAGCATGGAGTCCAGTTGAGGAGCCATGGGGCCAACACCTCTGATTAAACTGGAGGGGGAGAAATGTTGGGTGTTAGTCCAGTATGGATGTTCTGGGAGGAAAGAGACGACAAAGTTCGGTCCGAATTCGGTCCCCTCGAATTCAGTCCGAACTCAACCATTTCTAAATAGAACTTGGAGATGCTCGATTGACCGAATTCAGTCGTAACTCAGTTTTGTCGGGACAAAACGTGGTTAAGGTCTAATCTGTACCGTTGGATACTGGTGGACGGACATATCTGATGGTAGACTATTTTGGAGATTTTCTAAATCCTAAAATAGGGTTTCTCAACCTATTTATATGTGTTGAGGGTAGAGGCACAAATAGAATCTCAACGAGAGATTCAAGGTGCTTGTCCACAAGAGATCTAAGAGAAAGTCTTTAATTTGCTCTTACGGCTCGCCATCCAAGACAGTAGGATCTGTTCGGTAAGTCATCGTATTATTTCAGGAAAATGGCTACGAGGTTGGGTGAGTGATTTTATTATAATCTTTGTCTTCTTACTTGAGTTTGGTGAGGAGGTTAAATCTTTGGACAAATAATTTAATATAGTTTTATTCAATTTTGTATCTACATATAAAGTTATAAAGAGGAAGATTTGTCCAAAAAAAATACTATCTTATCTGTCTTGTTGCTTACGTTAGATGAGTGGTTGATTATCTAAGGTGGGTTGGCCTAGTTTCCGTTGCGATCAGTTTCAGATACGTGGAATCAGAGCACCGTATCGATACTGTTGGTCCCAACAAATACCTTATGTCTTTTAACCTATCTCGTCCTATGCATAGTCATTACAGTAGCCCAATCATAACTACATATAAAATCATATTAGAAACTAAAAACTAAGGCATTTCAAGTTAGGGAGGAGGCTCATCAGTAGTCAGTTTATCTTTCTTCATCTAGGACTATCGGTTCATAAAATCTTCCTTTCTAACAGTATTTTCGGTTCATAAAGTCTTCCTTTATAAGAGTGTCTTTTCTTTTTTCAACTCTCCTATTTTGCTAGCGCATGTGCTAGCACGCGGCAGTTTGTAGCAGTCCCTTGAAACTTCTCCGGCCTTAACCTTATCCTTTGGATCCCAAACCGAACGAGGAAACAAACAAACAATAAGATAGCCATGCATTTCACAACCTGCATTGTTTAGAGAACAAAACGGTGGACCAAATCAAGATCCCCAGCTCGCTCCCTTATTATAGGAACGAAAACCAAACCGGACCGGCCGGTCTACCACGTAACGACCCTGTCCTACTGAGACATGGCATAAAGATAAATGCAAGATAACAAAGTCCAGTCGCTGTAGTGTACCTGGACGGCATGCGTGTCCTGGTTCAATATTTTGTTGGTCTTCTTTCTGAAGCTCCCATTGGCGGCGTTGTTTTTTTTTTCTTCATTCTTTTGCTTGATAGAGAGAAAGAAATAGAGATGGAGATGGGGATGGGGGAGAAGGAGAAGGAGAAGGAGAAGATGGAGTCATTCCATGTAATTCATAAGATTCCTGCTGGGGACAGTCCATATGTCAGAGCCAAACATCTGCAGGTAATGTATAATTATCTTCCTACTAGCTACCCATATTATTTTTTTGATCATCTCTCTATTGGGTTGTAACATTATGAACACTATTTCATAATTTTCAACTAGTCATTGGTGTTTTAGGTTTTTAGCTAGCTAGGGTGTGTGATTATCTGTAGGTAATGTATTGATATAAGACATAATTTCATGTTACAAATCTTATTATTACTATTATTAGTATTATAAAGTACTTAATTAATAGATCTGAATGGACAATAAGGGGAGGTTTGGTACGCGAAATACTTTGAAAATTTGGGAATATATTTCTTGGAATTAAATTTCCTGAAAAATTATATTCTTACATATATAAATATTTTCAAGAAAAAATGAAAAATAATTAAAAAAGAAAGTAAAAAAATGAAAATATGATTAAAAAACTGACAAAAACCCAAAAAATGAAAAAGATAAAAAAAAAACCTGAAAATAACAAACAAAAAAAAGATGCTTAAAAAAACGAAAACATGACAAAAATAACCAAAAAAATAGCTTAAAAAATTTAAAAAGAACAAAGAAACTGAAAAAAAATGAAAATTCCAAAAATAAACATTCCTAAAAAGACGAAAAAACAAAAAATAACAAACAAACAAAAAATCTAAAGAAATGAAAAAGATTCAAAAACTGAACAAATTTTAAAAACTGAAAAAGAACAAAAAACTGAAAAAAAAAACAAAAAAAAAGTTTTTTAAAAAAGGAAAAACAGAAAAAGAAAAATATTTTAAAAATAGAAAAAACAACAAAAAGAATTTTACCCGGGAAAAAAAAATCCACCTGTTCTTAAGAGATAGGCTGCCCATTTTTGTGGACAAATTGTTTATCCGTGCATTCACAATTTCCGGAAATAAATTTATATAACCTAAACCAAACATGGAAATAAGTTTTCCACCCTAAACTTGTCCAGAAATAAAAGAAAAATTGAGTACCAAGTGCCCCCAAAGGTTTCATGTAACTAGCCGCAAAAAAATTAAAAAATGGAATAAAACCTTTGTCGTTGATGTTCTTGTGAGGCTAATTAAACCACATAAGGTTATCTTCTTACTGCAAAATAGTTCAAGTTATTAGGTGAACATATAATAGTACCATGTAGAAATTAAGTTGCAAAACTCTAAATGTTGAAAGTATTTAAGAGTTAACTAGCCTTGTTGTTGTTGTCATTTATGGTCTGGAGCAAGTCGTAAGGAACAATCGAGGATTAAGATAAAGCACACAACCTGCAGACGGACACAATATCCATAAACACAAACCACATCTACTACAAAAATACATAAGAACATTGACAAAAAAATCCGTATCTATTTTCATGTTCTCCTTCGCTATAACAATATTGTGATGGATTATCGAATTATTTTCATCGCTGGTTTGTCGTGGAATCAACAGCTTAACGGCAGAATTATGACGAACTTTAGCGGCATATTAGCGACATAATTATCTTATACTACTTCGTCACTAATACGTTTTCTTATTCATCGTTATTTTGTTTCTGTGATATTCTTACCCTTTAGCGACATTTTTTTCCCTTGCTAATGTATCAATAATTTGTAGCCAATTTGTATATGAATTAAGGTATTCATACCATAAAGTGACATATTCTTTCTACCATGCTAAGACATTTATACCATAAAGTAACAACCATTGTATCAAATTCCATTTGCAATCCATCATTCGCTAAAAGTAATATGAAGTTGATTAGAAACAAACTTTAGTGCATAGAGCACAATGAATAGAAATTATCAAAATTGCACTATTTAGATATCAGTATTCAGTACATACATAGAAATGATCAATTTGGGGGGGCTAGGTTCCAACCTCAGCTCCAACTATTTTATGTTTATCCTACATATGAAACAGTGACCGCCTTTTTATTGCAATGATCATATTGGTAGTGTTTGGTCCTCGTAGATCCCCTTTTAGAGACAAAAGTTTGAAGCCAAATTTGCTAAATTGATCAAGAACAGGGCTTCCGAATAAAAAACAATCATAATCAACTTCCTTCAAGCCTCTTTAAAGCAACACCAAACATCGGAATTGATCCTCCCTCCTTCCCTCTTCTCAAAATCAGGCAATAGGTTTTTTTTTTTTACTGCTGGCAATCTCTTCATCTGCCATCTCCATCGGTTTCAGTTGTACCCAACCTGCAAGGAAATTGCACCATGTTAACCTGCAAGAAAATATTAATTAGATCAGTGATAAAAGATCATCGACTTCTTTTAGTAACATGATTTATTCCAGAGGAGCATAGATCATATTTATGTTCTCTATAAAACAAGAAAGCATGCAATCAAAGCTCCCATAACCAAGCATCCAACCAACAAAGCACCCGTAGTTATGAGAAAAAAGAAAGCTCCACAACAAACCTACCAACCAACCAAGAAAGCATGCAACTAAACAACCTTCATTTGCCTAACCAAGCAGCCACCACACGGAACAGTTTCTCTATTTACAAGATTAGTATTTATGAAACACACATGCTGATTTGATCAATACCTTCTCTGGTTTCATCCATTTTTTTCAAATTTTTTACCGCAAATTGACATGCTGATTTGGCCAATGAAATCTGCATGAGGAACAATAAGTCATATAACAGATGGAAACATGGGAGAAGAAATTATACACACACCTTCCTTCACATAAGACCTTGAAACAGTGATGTGAAAAAGCTAACCACGTAAAAAAGAACCAGATTGATGTATGTTCTTGTTTTATATTTCTGAAATTTGTCAACCCATGTCACTCCAGTTAAATTGAATACCAAGAATTTCAGTGACAGAGAAGTAATTGCATACAAATATGAACCATTTCAATGAACAAGTACTGCAATTAAAGTAAAATTTATATTTCAATGAAGCCTAAGTACATGAAAGTTAAGTATGGAGACGAGTTAAGCTTCATAATGTTGCTCCTTTCTGAATTTGATTAAGAACCTAAATATAAAAGCTTTTCTTCTTTCTCAGTTTATTAAGAACCCAAATGAATGTCACCCATTGAGAAAATAATAGGAATCTTATCCTCGATGGAATCCAGTCAGAACCTATATGAGAAACAGAGGTAGCCCATAATTGGTAAGACATCACAGAACCCATAAATCAATCCTTGACAGTAAAAAAATGATTTTTTTTATAGATCATAATAAAATATATTTATTTTCCTTAACTGGGTTCCCCAGAAATTAATGCACAAAGACAGATTTTTCCTATTTTATGTCAAATCTAATAGAAACCCAAAATGCTGGGAACAGAGAAATAAATGGTCCAGTTATAGCAGCCAGGAATCAATCAATAACAATAAAAATTTGAACTTTTTTAGCGAAAATCTAATGAGATCCCAGATGATAAAATAACTCAAGCAATCAATAATGGTACACCTAATAAGAACCCATATGAGAAAACTCAAATTAATCAATCCGCAACAGTAAAAAACCCAGATC
The DNA here is from genome assembly GCA_036927795.1 of Iris macrosiphon. Classification (NCBI taxonomy): domain Eukaryota; kingdom Viridiplantae; phylum Streptophyta; class Magnoliopsida; order Asparagales; family Iridaceae; genus Iris; species Iris macrosiphon. The sequence continues at coordinate 114,484,660 of JAYESA010000011.1, forward strand.
GAGCAAACCAATCAAAATCTGTAAAGATTCGATTTTTATGATAGAGATGGCTGACATCGTGGAGGAAAGACTCGAACGGGGGCTTGGAGAGGTCAGAGAAGAGGGAGTCCATGATGTCCTTCTCCTTCTCAAATTTCTTCTCGATGGCCTTGCTGCCTTGGTAACTAATTGTAGAGCCTCTCTGCTAGATGTTTAAAAGCAAATTAAGTATAACCAAGAAAAAACAAACAACGGGATCAACAATAAGTAGTAGTACCTCAAGTTCCTTAAATCACCCTAATTGGCATTTAACAACTGATTCAGGCTATAGAATAGTTAGGAAATCACCCTGATTGGCATTCCAAACATCTTCACTGTTATATGAAATTTCCGATGTTTTCTTGGAGCAGATAAATTTAGGTGTTGAAAATCATCAAGATAATTTCAATTATGACGTGCTTATATATGCCAATCATGCTATACATTTCTTTGAAGATGGCTATACACTGGTAATATTATCCATGCTTTAATACGGCTATACATTTCTTTGATGATTGATCTGTTGGCTGTGTATTCATTTGTGAGCAAAAGCTCAACTTCCTCCTTTTTACTTTAATCCCACATCGGTTGGATCCCTTCCCCCTTGTTTGTATATATTAGGTCTTCTTCATTGCTCTCTTAAGATGTTATGTGGGGAACCCCTTGGGCCACACATGCGCGCCGCCGCCGTCCGGCTCGGTTCGGTTCGGTTCGGCGCGGGTAACGGGTGCGTGCCCACACCTGCGGGCGTCGAATGCCGATCTAATTTACAACTCGGGTCCGGGCTGGGATCCAAAATATCTTTTTACTCCTTGTTTTGAACCGGTTTTAAACTCTTTAGAGATTTGAACGTTGGGCATTTATTGCTCCATATGTCCAGGTTCATTTGGCACATGTAACAGCTGATATAACATTTTTCTCCACGTTTTCTTATGTTATTGCTCTTTAATGACCAGTTTATGAGCCAATTAATTTCTTGTCCGTTGGTTGTGTCTAGGGACAACCTTTATATTGCGGTCTCCTCCTCCTTCATTTTTTACAGATTTGTTCCTCTACGTGAAATCTCTTTCTCTGCTTCTTCTCTCCAACAACATTCTCTTCTCTAAATCCTTGCTCTGGGCAGAGCTAAATTCGGTCTCTCTCCGAGTTGTGTGCGACGAAGAGAAGCCGGTAGTTAGGAATTTTTACCACTATGAGCTTCCTAGAAACGTCTGCACATAGACCTCGGATTAACTCTTAGGGCAATGCTTCATGCACGACTTTTCCGGAGGCCGGTAACATTAACTATTTTAATTTTAATTTTTATTGTTTATAGATTTCTAAACGAGAAAAGGTCTTTTTATCTATCATCTAAGAGTTAATCTGATTTCATGTTAGATAAAATAATAGTAAATCGTGCAATAATACAAGTGTAAGCTACATTGCGTTACTGCAACAAAAATAATTTTTGCTTGTGATCAACTTCATTATTTAGAATTTGCTTTATCTTCTGAAAACAAATTAAATCATTTGCTAAATATCTACTGTAGCAATAGAAATCTGCTTGTTTGCTACTAAGTTGTTCATAGTTGTTTAAAGTCACTGTAGCAATTTATAATTTGCTTAATCTTCTGAAAAACAAATTAAATCATTTGCTAAATATCTACTGTAGCAATAAAAATCTGCTTGTTTGCTACTAGGTTGTTCATAGTTGTTTAAAGTCACTATAGCAATTTTGTTTCTAGCAAATAATTAAATAAGTTTAGTAGTTTTTTATTTCAATAAGGTTATGTAATAACTTTTATCAAATTTTAATTTCAATTGTAATTGAACAATTTCTTACATATCAAATTATTTATATATCTTGCCTTATGAAAATATTGTTTGGGCATATTTCTACTGCAACTTAGAACAATAGAAACTATTTTCTAGAAGTAAAAACATAGTTAAAGTGAAACTGCAAATCCCTTTGAGTCTGAATTCTAAAAGTAGAGATAAATTTGGGAATAAGCCGAAAGGGTCCTTCTGTCAACCGGGTGTAAATAGCCCTAAGCGATACTGTACTTAAGTGTCTTTGGACCACCGCTAGCTGGGAACCGGCTCCTACAACTAACCCAAGTTAATCAACACTTGATAGACTAAAGATTTCATAAGGTTGATTAGAAAAATCACTCAAACTATTCTTCTAGAACACTAGACTTTGTTATTGAGTAAAACACATATTTTTGTGGTTTCAGACTATTCACATTAGCAACCATGACGGACAAGCATGAGACTTTTACTGCTAAACCTGCTAAGTCCAACGGAACCTACTTTAAGAGATGGCAGAGTCAAATAAAGTTTTGGCTCACAACTTTAGGGCTGATCTCAACCATTGATGGTTCCACACCCATCACAAATGATTTTGATGACATTGAGTCTGACGTAGGAGTGTCCAAATCCACCAGCTCCTTAAAACCCAAAACTCCTAAGGAAATAGACTACCACTGCTTCCATAGAATTCTAAGCGCTTTGTCTGAATCATTATATGACATATTCTTTGAATATAAGAGTGCTAAAGAACTTTGGAAGCTTTGGAAGATGAATATAGTTGTGATGATGCTGGAATTGAAACATTCAATTCCTCCTCATTCAACAGATACTTTATGGTAGATAATAAACCTATGAATGACCACATATATGAATTTCAAGAATATCTTAGGCATATTCAAGCCAAAGGTACTTTCTTTTCTACTGAGTATAAAATAGTTTGTTTGGTAGATAAGCTCCCTCCTTCTTGGTCTGATGTTAAGAAAGACCTTATTCATACTCAAGGTGACCTTACCTTTGCTCAAGTCCTAAAAAAAATTAGAACAGAAGAACAAATTAGGCTAAGTCTAACCTTAAGTCTGAGTCTAAAGCTAAGATAAACCAAGTAGAATCCCAAGTCCCAAGGTAAACCAAAGCCCCGTCATCATCACAAACCCAAAATGAACCTCTTCAAGAAGAAGCAGAACCTTCAGCCTCACCACTAAAACCATCATCACCATAAACATAGAAACTTCGGTCAGACTCAGGATCAGAAGAGATTTTATTTTTTGTGTGGTAAAACAAACCATATGGCCACCAACTGTTTCCATAGGAAGAAGAAAGCTGTCCAGACTTCTTATAAAGGGAAACGTACAGCCAAACCAGAAGCAAACATGCTTCTCAACGGCTCTTCTAGTTCCTTCAGGTCTGTAAGCTATCAGCCCTTAGTCAAAATTTTCTACCATTCTGATGATTGGTGGTTGAATTCTGGAGCTAATGTTCATGTTTTTTTTGATCGCTCATATTTTTTAACTATCAGGAATCATGTGGAGGAGGTGTAACTCTAGGAGATGGCTCTGCAGCACAAATTATAGGAAGAGGAAGAATAGATCTAAAGATGACATCAGGGAAAACTCTGACTCTTTATGATGTGTTGCATGTTCCGTCTATCAGAAGAAATATAGTTAGTGGGTCTTCTTGTATCTTCATGGTACAAGATTGTTATGGAGGCAAATAAAGTAGTATTTTCTAAGAATGACTCTTTTATTGAAAAATGATTTGTAAGAGATGGTCTTTTCATTTTGAGTACCGTAAATAAAATTTTAGATCCTTCTTTTGCTGTTTCCAATGTAGAATCTTCAAATGTGTGGCACAGTAGATTAGGTCATGTGAATTTAGGTTCCCTAAAAAGGATGATCAACTTAGATCTTATTCTTAAGACTCCAATAGATGATAAACACAAGTGTGAGATCTGTGTTCAAGCTAAACACACTATGCTACCTTTCAAATCTGTAGAAAGAAACTCTGACCTTCTAGAGCTAGTTCATAGTGATGTGTGTGACTCAAATAGGGTTTTGACCCGAGGCGGTAGGAAATACTTATCTTTATAAATGATCATTAAAAGTATTGTTATACCTATCTTCTCAAAACCAAAAATGAAGTTCTAGACAGATTTAAGGTCTATAAACCTGAAGCTGAGAACCAGTTAGAGAGAGATTAAGATTCTTAGATCAGATCGTGGTGGAGAGTATACATCAAATGATATGACCAATTTCTGTGAAGAATAGGGAATAATCCATGAGGTAACTGCTTCATATTCATCACAGTCCAACGGAGTTGCTAAAAGGAAGAATCGCACTCTGTTAGACATGGTGAATGCCGTGCTCCTCCGCTCAGGTGCTCCAGATAATTTGTGGGGAGAAGCACTATTATCTGTATGATACATCCTTATTAGGATTCCTAGTAAGTCTATTGATAAGACTCCCTGTGAATTATGGAAAGGTAGAGCTCATAGGATTCATTATCTCAAAGTTTGGAGATGTCTGGCTAAAATAAGAATTCTTGAACCTAAAAAGAGGAAGATTGAACCTAAAACTGTAGATGTTGTAGACAGCAATGCCAATAGATTTCTTGTTACTCACTCAGAAGTAAATGAAATCTCTAACAATACTATTATAGAAGCAAGAGATGCAGTTTACTTTGAGAATATATATCCCTTCAAAGATAGAATTTTTTCCTCTCCCTCCCACTCCTCTTGTTCTGTCCACTAGCTCTCATGTTCAAATATTTAGTTCGCAAACCGAACAAGATATAGAACCTAAAAGGAGTAAAAGAAAAAGAATTGAAAAAAACTTAGGAGAAGGTTTCTTCACCTTTTTTATAGAGGGTGATCCCTCAACTTATGAAGAAGCAATATCTTCTCCTGATGCCCCTTTCTGGAAAGAAGCCATTAACAGTGAGTATAAGTCCATCATAGAGAACAGTACTTGGTTTATAGCAGACCTACCTTTAGGTAATAAACCCATAGGTTGTAAGTGGATATTCATGGTACTATAGAGAAATACAAGGCTAGATTAGTAGCCAAAGGTTTTACCCAGAAAAAGGGATTAGATTATTTTGATACCTACTCACCTGTAGCTAGGATCACCTCTATCAGAACCCTTCTAGCCTTAGCATCCATTCATAATTTGCTAATCCATCAAATGGAAGTAAAGACAATATTTCTATATGGAGACCTAGAGAAAGAAATATACATGGAGCAACCTGAAGGTTTTAATTGCTAAAGGCCAAGAAAAGAAAGTTCTACCCAACTTGATTCTAGACATGCAACTGTCCAAATACAAGGAGAGTTATACTCTATCCTTAGCACACTCTATCGAGAAATGCTAATAAAATTTGAGTATTTTGATAAGAAACCTGTCCTAACTCCTTATGGCAGTAGTGTTGTCCTCAAGAAGAATGAGGGTTCTCCTATGGAACAACACAGATATTCACAGATGATAGGTTCTCTCATGTATATATCAAACAGGACCAGACCGGATATTGCATTTGCTATTGGGAGACTAAGTAGATATACTAGTAACCCAAATCAGTTATATTGGACAGCATTAGAAAGAGTATTTAGATATCATAGGGGTACTCTAGATTATATGTTACACTATACTAGACACCCTGATATCATAAAAGGTTATTCAGATGCAAATTGGGTAACTGACTCACATGATGTAAAATTCACTACTGGATATGTTTTCACTCTAGGTGGAGCTGCAATCTCCTGGGGCTTATGTAAACAAACTATCATAGGTAGGAGTACAATGGACTCCGAAATGATAGCATTAGACACTACTTGTACAGAAGCCGAATGGCTAAGAAATCTTATTATACATATACCTGTTTCTCTTAGTCCTGTTTCAGCAATTTTTATAAACTGTGATAATAAATCTGTTATAGAATTAGTAAAGCATGATTCTGTGAATGCTAAGATGAACAGGCACATGCAGCTGCGATTCGAGTCAATAAAAGGCCTACAAGGCAAATATGTGGTTTTTGACTATATAAAGTCAGAAAAAAACCTTGCAGACCACTTGACGAAGGGTCTGTCTAGGACTGATCCTAGAATCATCGAGGGGGATGGAGTTAAGCCCATAAGTAAAGTTACCAGCAGTGACAACCCAACCGAGTCTGACTGAAGATCCCAAGAAGCCGGTTCAATGGGTAGGAACAAGTTGGACTTAGGTGACTTTTATGGAACACTGACTCGAGATTAAAATCTCATTAAATTAATGTCCAAGTGGTTGTACATGCGTACAATAATTTCCATCCCTATGGTGATAGTATTCTTGAGTGATATGGTTATAATGAGTTTTAAAACTCTTAATAGGTCCAAGCTGATATGCGAGGTTGACACATATCACCAACGCTTAAGGACTTACCTATATGAGAGGTCGTAAAGGCCGTGACTATATGGGACAGGGCGATCCCAAACAACTCTCATGAATTTGGAATAAGTGCGCATAACCAACCAAAAGCGCTATCCGTTAGACCCAGAACCTCTAGCGTACTATGTGTGCTATTTTTTGAATCTGGTACAAGTAGTCTGATTCAAGGCATAGTCCATCAAGCACTTTTTCAGACAAAGACAATAGTTACTAAGTGAGATTCAAGGTTGTAGTCTATCTCATCTATGCATAGTATATACCTGCCCAAAAATTCTTCATCTTTAATTTCTTTGTCACTTCTATTTCGGAACTTGACCTTTTGGGGGAGGATTGTTGGCTGTTTATTCACTTGTGAGCAAAAGCTCAACTTTCTCCTTTTTACTTTAGTCCCACATTGGTTGGACCCCTTCCCCCTTGTTTGTATATATTAGTTCTTCTTCATTGTTCTCTTAAGATGTTGTGTGGGGAACCCCTTGGGCCACACGCGCGCCGCCGCCGTCCGGCCCAACCTGGCTCGGCTCGGTTCGGCGCGCGTAACGGGTGCGGGTATGTGCCCACACCTGCGGGCGCCGAATGTCGATCCAATTACTCTTTGAGTTCGGGCTGAGATCCAAAATATCTTTTTGCTGCTTGTTTTAAACCGGTTTTAAACTCTTTGGAGATTTAAACATTAGGCATTTATTGCTCCATATGTCCAAGTTCATTTAGCACATGTAACAGCTCATATGACAACATTTATTTTAACGTTTTTCTTATGTTATTGCTCTTTAATGGCCAGTTTATGAGCCATTTAATTTCTTGTCCGTTGGTTGTGTCTAGGGACTGTCTTTATATTGCGGTCTCCTCCTTCATTTTTTACAGATTTGTTCCTCTACGTGAAACCTCTTTCTCTGCTTCTTCTCTCCAACAATATTCTCTCCTATAAATCCTTGCTCTGGGCAGAGCTAAGTTCGGTCTCTCTCTCCGAGTTGTGTGCGACGAAGAAAAGCCGGTAGTCAGGAATTTTTATCACTAGGAGCTTCCGAGAAACGTCTGCACATAGACCTTGGATTAACTCTTAGGGCAGTGCTTCGTGCACGACTTCCTCAGAGGCCGGTAATATTAACTATTTTTATTTTTATTTTTATTGCTTACAGATTTCTAAACAAGAAAAGGTCTTTTTATCTATCATGATCACCACATTGGTAGTAACAGATAAAAATTATCTAGAACCAACAATCATAAAAGACAACAAGCAGAATTACCCTTTCACCATAGATACATAATATAGGGACTTGATTCTTCACTCACCTACCTAAAGCTAAAAAATCAACATAGAATAATGTTCAAAAAAATTAAGAGTCACTAAAAGATATAAAAATACCTAGGCTACAAAGAAACTAATGACAACCAATTTTATAAGTTTTACAGTTTGGCAAAAATGTACTGTAGATAACATTTCCAGATATAGCCATTAAATTACCAAAGTTGACAAATCATGAAAAAAATAATTATGAGGACATCGTACTACACACATGAGATTTTCCAAACGTGTACAGACGTAGGAAGCTCTCGAACATGACCTAACATTGCTCATGTATTTTTGAGTTGATATTTTTAGCATTAGGTTTATTTTAGTTTAACATCACTTGTGGGGGAGTTGATTTCTTTTATTTTTGCATTTTTAGTCCCATATTGCCAGTAGGTTAGTATTTTTTTTTGTATTCCTATATATAGGATTTCTCTATTCGTATTGAAACTTCAAATAATGAATGAAAATTATGAGAAAAAAATCTCTTGAGATCTATCTTGAGGTTAGAGTGTGAAACCTACTCTCCCCCCTCTCTGGGTGTGTGAATCCCAGGATTGTCGTCCGTCGAGTGTCCCCGACCCCTCCTTTATACAATTCGCCACTAAGCCGTCCACCACCAGATCCAGGCGGTATCAGCCGATAGCTCGCTGCCAGCCTTCGTTGCCGTCTCATTTGAGCCAGTAGGCCACCTGCTAGCTGTTAGGCCGTCCGTTGCCAGCCTGTCAACGATCCACCTTCGACCACAGATTTGTCAACCAAACGCCCTCCTTCCTATCTAAAGTTATAAAAGATTCAGAGGCATCATTCCAACAGTATTTACGAAACTACCACTGCTAGCATAAGGGTCTCTCTAATCTTTTTAACATTCATGGTTATTATTGTTTAATTGTGAGTAATCGAATCTGTTTGAGTAAAGACTTTATATTTGCTAAACTGAATATTAAATCGTGAACTACAATTAAAGTATAATTTTATTACATTTATCTTCTGATGAACAATGAATATAAGATGTGCATGATTTTATTGCACTTATGCTTAAAGAACCATTGAGATTCCGGTCTTAGATTTTAGAACTTTTTTGTTTAGTTAATTGTTTTTTATAACGTAGTATTAATTCTTGTTCATCCTGCTGATTTCGACATCATGTACAACATAGAGACATATGTTAGAACTAATCAGAACATGTATTACATTATATTTGGTATCAAAGCATGGCTTTTAGATCATTCTGCATAGATTATTTTAAGAACAAAACTTCTACAAGATATAGTTGGAATTTCATTACCTATCCCAAAAATTATATTGAACTAAATTTAAAATTTATTTAGACATTGGGCTTAAGGAATTCTGTTGTCAGTGTCTCGAGGTTGTCGACCAGACAAAGTTCATTAGGACTTTGTAGGAAGCGATTGTGATGCGATCTAATATCAGTGAGTCTCGTGCCACTAGATCCGAAAAACTTTAAGAGCTATCTAGTGCATTTTATTTAATTAAACAAAGGAATTGCATTCTAGGGTTTAGCATTTTATTTAATTAAAAAAAGGAGAATTGCATTCTAGGGTCTAGTATTTAGTTTCATTTAAAAAAATGTCATTTGCATTAACAACAATCATTTAGGTTTAAGCAATGCATGTATACACGTTCATGTCATTCATATTTAAAATAAGTCATGAATGTATAAAATCTTTAAAAAGAATTTAATAAAATTTTAATAACTATTTGTTTTTCGATACCAAAAAATCCGATATCAAACCTGAAACCGCCCATCGTGATACACATAATAAGAAGGGTCCGATTCCGATACTACGAACGATTCATATAAAGGAAAATGGAGCAGTATTCTATCAAAGGTTCTAGTGAGTATTGAGGGATGATCATTGAAATGACGGTATCTGCCACATAGTGAGGAAAGGTTTTTTTTGTTGAGTACAAGTTCCCTCGTTATGGAGAAACCTGGGTTATTTTAATCCTAATGTAGGAATGAGAAGGAAAGCTTTTATATGAAACAATTATAATCTCATTAATAGTTGTGTTTTTGGATGGGATTATAAATTAAGCAATCTAATCTAATAGTAGTAGTGTTTTTGGATGTTCTTATTATTTAAGCAATCGTAATCTAATCGGCATTTTGTGAATTTGGGAAGACATTTATGGTATACAATGCTACCCTAACTGGGAGGCTATTCACCTATATATACAGGTGGCAGAAAAATACAATATTGTCTCTAAGAGTTTAAGGGAGATTTAGAGTTATTTTCTCTCGATCTTCTTTCCAAAGGGTTTGTATAGTCGACTTGGGCAAGAGCATCCTCGAGGGAGATTGTTCTTCGTACTTTCTTGGTTCTTGTGTATTCTCGGCTTTTGTGGTCATTGGTGATTCGTTTGTCGAATGAATATCTGTATCCTTGCATGAAGAAGTTACATAGTTGTACCTATATTCATATCCATTAGTGATGAATCTTTTTCTAGGGTTGGACTCTCATCGGCCCTGGATTTTCTCCCTGATTTAAATTTTATTTTCTCTTGACAAGTTCTCGTAGTACGTGGGTCGAAACGGTGACCTAGCATTCATCCAACTGTAGGTGTTCTGTAAGCATGATAATCATCTGTGGAGCAGAGCTAATCTATGGCATCATATCATGTATCCTATTATAGATTTTTTCTTAAGAAGGGGCACTACCCTTGTCACCCTTAGAACTTTTGCTAGATACACTGGATCCAGATCTATCATAACTTGAAATAGTGAAACTAAACATATATATTGTTTACCTTGAGATGAGCCTTCATCATCCATAACACTTGACTTCTCTTATCAGCTTTCTGGATTCTGTCTTATTACGGCCTCCGAACACAAAGTTATGGTCCAAACGACAAGTACAAGCATGGTTTGGTCAAATTATCTTAAGACAAATTGATCCACAATAGCCCATGAATGTCTTTTCTACATTATTCCTCATATGTTAAATTTATACCAAAAGCAAGATCAAACAATTTTACTTGTTATGAGTATTGTTTAAACCTTTCGTGCTGTTTACCAACTGTTCCAGCCATATTGATCCCTTCTCCACATTTGAGATTTCTGACCATATCCAGGAAATTTCTATTTCTTTCTTTGAATAATATTGGTTTGTTGAGAAGAGACGATCAAGTACAATTATTAACTGAAGATGTGCATTCTTTACTAGTGTTATAATATAAGCAGTTTAAACAGACCTTTTTCTACTGTCCCTCAGACTTTACTCCTTGGTGCCTTCTACAAATCAAATTAGTAATCCTCTCAGTTTTCTGCAATAAATTAATCAACCATTCAGAAAATTATTTTGTTTTTAAACTCGTCTATGTATTATATTTATGCCTTATTTAGAAGAGCTTTATTCTCGACTAACATGGATAATGAATATACAAATGAATCACAGCTGGTGGACAAGGATCATGAAGCAGCCATTATCTGGTTTTGGAAGGCGATATACTCTGGCGATAGAGTAGACAGTGCTCTCAAGGATATGGCTGTGGTAATGAAGCAGCAGGACCGTCCAAAAGAAGCTATCGAAGCCATCAAATTATTCCGCTCTCGCTGCACCAATCAAGCTCAGGACTCTCTCGACAACCTCCTCATAGACCTCTACAAGAAGTGCGGGCAGTTCGATGACCAAATCCACCTCCTGAAGCAAAAATTGAAGGCGATCTACCAGGGAGAAGCATTCAACGGAAAGACGACCAAAACTGCGAGATCCCACGGAAAGAGGTTCCAGGTGTCTATCAAGCAAGAAACAGCCCGGATTTTTGGTAACCTCGGCTGGGCCTACATGCAGCAGAACAACTACGAGGCAGCCGAAGTGGTGTACCGGAAAGCCCAATTGGTCGAGCCAGATGCCAACAAAGCATGCAATCTCGGCCTCTGCCTTATAAAGAAAGGGAGGTTCGATGATGCTCGGCATGTGCTCGAGGATGTCGTTCGTCGGAGGTTCGCAGGTTTAGCCTCAGAAGAGGGCGATAAGACGGTCAATCGGGCCAAGGAGTTGATGAGGGAGGTGGAGTGGTTGGAGAGAACAAGTAGTGCTTCTCCTTTGGAGAACGATATCTTGAGCCTTGAAGAAGAGATGATAGAGAGACTGGACCTCGTTATGAATGAGTGGGCACCGTTCAGGTCCAGGAGGCTCCCTATCTTTGAGGAAATCTCTCCCTTCAGTAATCAAATGGCTTGTTAGTTACTTTGTTTGTCACATTAGTTTTGTTTAGTTCATTATGGGAAAGGAGGTGGTTAATGGTGTACATAAGCTATTGGATCAGTTTTATTACGGTACCTGGTGATGTGAGGAATGTAGATTAGCCTTTCTGTAAAATGAAATAAATATTCCTTTACTTCGAGAAAACGACAGCTTTCTTGTTTGAGACCTGCTTACCATGGAATGATAACATTTTCAGTTTGTGTTTACTAGAAAGAACAAACACAAACATCAGCAGGTTCATGAGAATTGAACATTGCCTAGATTATATTTCTCAGTGGATTTGTGGCTTTAATCATCTCGGCATCGTATTTGAGACTACATATGATTGTCAATGCTAGAGGAAAATAAAATCTTGTACTCTTGAAATTATATTGAAATTATATAGAGTAGTGAGAGTAAGGATCGATTCCACATAGAGTAATTAGCTAAGTTTTATGCTGTGTGAATAAGAACTGGAGAGGAAAAAAGTTTGGACTTAAAATGAAATTTTTTTTAAGAATACAAGTAAAATATTGAAAGAAATCAAAATAACGAACATTAGTCGAAAGTCAACGTGTACATTGGAATATTAAAACTAATCATTGATGCAAGCATATTTAATTCTTACTTTGAATATTCATGGTTGGAATTATTTTTCTATCTTCTTTAGCCACAATTAATTAGAAACAAACGCCGCTAAATGTTTAATCTAGTAGCATATTAAATTCATTGAGATCGATGAAGCAAAACAACACAAGTAAGTAGTTTTATTTAATTTAGTCGATTATTTTCCTCCTAGATCTGATAATTTTCAAAACAGCAAATCATTAAATCTTGGTTGCTTCACAAATTAGAGGTATCGAACAATTATGGATTTGATATCCAATTTAGCAGTATATTGCAAAGAATAATAAATTAGTATGCCTCTAGCAATTAAAACAATAATGAAAATACGCATAAGAAACCATCATATCAAACATATAAACACAAATTAGATCTCACAAGTTTTATTGATTCCGATGGTTCCGTTTCCTTCGACCAACAAGACTTTAGCCCCACATGTTCATGGGACTTCACAAGAGAGGTTGGAGAAGAAGGAGAAGAGTGGTGTGTAGTGGTTCCCATTTTTTCTGATTTTTACCCCTTTTATATGCCCTAAATTAATTATTTGAACCACACAATATCTTTCCAGAAATTCTCTAATAGTTACAAAACCCCCAAACCATAAAATAAAATAATAGAACAAGTAAGAAAATGATTATTTCAACTATAATTTTCATGTACAATATAGTTGACTCAACTTCAAGTCTGATTTGATCCTTGATGCAGTCAAAATCTCGCAAACCCCAAAACAGAAAATTTGTAGATCTTTGTCTTATCTTTCGGAATCAATTTGAATCATCCTAATTGGACTTCAAGTGAGAGAGATATGTCCAATTTACTAAAAGGTGTTAAAACTGTCCAGAATTGTCCATTAGACCAATTTTGTATTTAGTGGCTCCAATTGCAACCTAAATCAAAATATAAAAATAATGAGTATCTTTAGACATCAAATGAGCATAAAAGAGTTACACATTAAGGGATGAAAATATGATATTTTATGTTCTCATCAAATACCCCCACACTAAATTTTTGTCAGTCCTCGGACAAAACTCTAATTTATTTTCCAAAAAAGAATTCAAGGTTATAATGTCATAAATAAAGAATAATCAAGCTCTTCAAAACTTACAACAAATCATGAAATATTCTCAAACAATTTCCAATTACTTACTAAGTATTTTCACTTGACGATGGAGTAAAATCAATTGGAAGACCCTCACAGAAATTAACACTCTCATGTGTTTAAAGGGTGTTTCACTCAAATTCATTCCACAAGAAATGATCTACCATAAGCTTGCATATCTTCTCATTCTCCACCACTGGGATCACATGCACATCACAAATCATAAATCTTTTTATGAGTTGTAACTTGACTTAGGATCAAGGTGGGAAGTATTTAGGAGTGTAGTTCAAAAGCCATCGAAACTAGTAAAGCAAAACAAACAAAAAATCTACTCAGCCTCGTATATATAAAACATGTAAAATCAATCACTCCATTTAGCAGCTTCTTCAATTTGGATTTTAAAGCATTTAAACTATGTAAAATAATTTCCACCATTTTCTTTCTTTCCTTCCTTTTTTCCCCTCTATTTTTCTTTTGATTTTTTTCTTTTCTTTTATTTCTTTTTTATTTTTCTTCTTTTCTTTAGAATAATAACGGAACTCAAGAGTTTGAGAATGAAAATATGTTCCATTTTCTTAGTTGTAGCCATTCCATAAATCTAGACAACCCCAAACTTTTCTTGCACACCCATACATATCACAAAGATAAACAATGCCCCACTAGCTTTGCGGCTTAGGTAAAGGTATTATTTTTTCGGATTTATAACTTGAAATGTGGGTTCACAAAAATAAAAACAATAAGGCTCAAAGGTGTTCAACAAAGGAACAAATTAATTACAAGGTAGGCTATTTGGCTTATGTAGCTTATAACAAAGAGGGCCTTAATCATATTTATGCAAGCATGTGTCAATTTGACTAGGAAGAGAATCAAAGCAAGTTCTAGAGAAACAAATCTACGGAAGAATCTCTCTCATCAAATAAAATATTTTGACTGATATGAATATGTCAGTCTAAAGGCTCAAAATCTTACCAGCTTTTGTCTACAAAATTTAGTCACAATCATTCCCAAGAAAAATAACTTGACTAATTATTCTAAGTTGAAAAGAGTACTTATTCAATCATGTTACGAATTTTTCAGACTTGTTGAATCATACTCATGACATACATAAACAAAAATCATTGAAAACCACAAAAACAAAATTTTCTTTTTTTAAAACAATTTTTTTTTTGAAAAACTGAAACTCAAACTGCTTAAAATAAATTAAATTCCCTCCCCCACAATTAAAACTGACATTGTCCCAAAAAAAAAAGGCAAAAAAAAAAATGCAAGAATGAACAAACTTTTCTTGGGTTGTCTCCCAAGCAGTGCCTTTGTTTATTGTCTTTGGCTCGAATCATGAACATTTGAGATAACTAGACAAGGGATTCAAATCTAGAGTAGTGGCCTACAAAACAGAGGGTAAAGGCCTCTTGTCAGATATTGGTAACGAAATGTAAGGAATGTTACTTTATTGTTGTATTTTTTGCAGATCATTGAACGCTGCAATAGTTTCATGTAAGTTAATACTCAAATCTACTCCTTATTCTTTTTCTCAAGATGCTCACTAATGGCAAATTTTAATCCATTTTCACTATCAAGTTCAAAAACTTTCTCATCGTCATTGGGGAGTTCGTGTCTGCAGCAATATTTTTCTCTTCTTCTTGTTTTGACGATGTAGAAGATGCTTTTACTGGAGTCTCAACCTCTTTACCACTTCTCAATACAATTGCACTTATATTTTTGCTAGGATTTACTACAGTTTGAGATGGTATTTTTTTCCAAACTTTGTGCCTCTAACTTATTAATTGTTGGTACCATTTTGCTCATTTGATTGTCCAAACTTTGGATACTGGTCCTCGTCTCCTATTGAAATTGTAAAGTATTAGTGGCAAGAGACTTAACAATATCTTCTAAAGACATACCAGAATTAGAAGTTTGACTTGGTTGTTGTTTAGTACTTGTATTGATGGCAACGGGCAATTTTGATTGGTAGGTTGATTTGATTATGGATTTCCATAGTTGAAATTGGGATAATCTCTCCATCCTGGGTTGTACGTGTTTGAATAGGGATCATACTTCATTTGCGGTTATCAAAAAAAATCACATGCCACATTCACTTGTTCCCTGGGCTCCCTTTGAAGAGTTGGGCACATATCGGTTGGATACCCTGCTACTAAACAAAATTCACAAGCCTTTGTTATTTGCATGTTACCAACAACCATTTGATGAACAAGAGAAGTTAAACCAGCAATTCGTTGTTCAAGAGAAGAAATATTTACCTCATTAGCATGCCTGATGGAAGATCTAACCAAGTGGCAAATTGTTGAGAATTGGCCGCCATATCCTGTTATCAAAATTTTTGTTTCTTTGCTAATAAAAAGAAAAATATTTAATTACAAGAACGAAATAAAGATCACAAAAATCAACTAAATTACTACTCGACAACGGCACCAAAATTTGGTGCATTGTCGTAGGCACCCAAAAATAAAACCTTGTACTCTTGGAATTATATGCAGTAGTGAGAGTAATGATCGATCCCACGTAGAGTAATTAGTTAAATTTTACGCTATGTGAATAAGGACTAGAGAGGAATTTTTTTTTGAATTAAATGAAAACATTAAGAAGGGCAAGTAAAATATCTAAAGAAATCAAAATAATGAACATTATTCTAACTCAATTTCTACCATCGGAATATTAAAACTAATAATTGATGCAAACATATACTAATTCATACTTTGAATATTTATCGTTGGAATTATTTTTCTATCTCCTTTAGTCACAATTAATTAGAAACAAGTCATCTAATTAACCTTAACTACTAAACAATCCCAAAAAAGCGCTAAAGGTTTAATCTAGTAGCGTATTAAACTCAATTAGATCGATGAAGCAAAATAACACAAGCACAAGCAGTTGCATTTAATTTAGCCAATTGTGTTCCTCCTAGATCTAATAATTTCCAAATCAACAAATTATTAAATCTTGGTTGCTTCACAAATTAGAGGGATCTAACAATTACGGATTCGTTATCCAATTTAGCCCTAGATTGCAAAGAATAATAAACTAGTAGGCCTCATAGAAACTAAACAAGACAATCATGAAAAAATGCATAAGAAACCATCCGATACTCAAAGCATAAATCAAACATATAAACACAAATTAGATCTCCCAAGTTTTATTGATTCCGAGGCATCCATTTCCTTCGACCAACCAGACTTTAGCCAGACTTTAGCC
Source organism: Iris macrosiphon (assembly GCA_036927795.1). Lineage (NCBI taxonomy): Eukaryota > Viridiplantae > Streptophyta > Magnoliopsida > Asparagales > Iridaceae > Iris > Iris macrosiphon. The sequence goes on from JAYESA010000011.1 coordinate 114,501,316, forward strand.
ACACATATTCATGGGACTTCACAAGAGCGGTTGGAGAAGAAGGAGAAGAGTGGTGTGTAGTGGTTCTCTTTTCTCCTAATTTTTACCCCTTTTAAACACTCTAAATTAGTTATTTGAGCCCATAATATCTAAACACAAATACTCTAAGAGTTACTATACCCCAAACCATAAAATAAAATTATATAACAAGTAGAAAAATGGTTAATTCGGCTCCAATTTTTGTGCACAGCATAGTTGACTCAACTTCAAACCTAATTTGGTCCTTGGTGCAGCCATAATCTCGGAAACCCCAAAATAAGAAAGTTGTAGATCTATGTCTTGGCTTTCCGAATCAATTTGAATTGTCTCAATTGGACTTCGGGTGAGAGAGATATTCCTAATTTACTAAAAGGGGTCAAAATTGTCCAGAATTGTCAATTAGCTCCATTTTGCATTTAGTGGCTCCAATTGCATCATTGATCAAAATATAAAAATAATGAGTATCTTTGGACATCAAATGAGCATAAAAGAGTAAACATTAAGGGATAAAAATATAATATTTTATGTTCTTGTCAAATCCAGTCTAGAATATGTTTCTCAATGGAATGATATGAACAAATATACCAAACATCCCTGGCAACTATACAGGTCTAAAACTTTAGACAACATTTTGGACAATATTGATCTACGAGGTTGATACATTGGTTGTGTTAATCATCAACCCTCGAAGGGAGCTCTTCCTATACATCTCTCAACTATAGAAATACTAGAGCTGTCAAGTGGGCCGGGCAAGCCCGGTCCGGACCGAATTTGGGTGGGCCGGACCTGGACCAGACCTCTCAGGTCCATGCACTATAGAAGGCCAGGCCGGGCTGGGTCTAAGGGTTAAAAATCTAAGCCCAGCCCGACACATGATCTACGACATGGTGGGCTTCGGGTCGGGCCCATCTGAGTGGACCTGAGTCGAGACAAATTTTAAATCATATAATGAGAAAATATTACTTCATCATGTTATGGTCTTCATTGTATCGAATTTAGAGCAGATTATGCTACATATTCCATAATAATTATAACTAACCTTCAAAATATTATGTCTTATCTTTCTCGTGAGTTAATCTATGATAGTAAGTATTTTGAATTGGGTGCTTGGGATCCTTAAAACACATTTAAATTATCTCTTTCATTCACAGAATATTGTTGGCCCAATATTTAAGTTAAGTTTTTAAATATGGCTAATCGATTAAGTTTAGCATTATGATAATCGATCAATCACTATAATATTTTTCACTTAAACTCAGCATTGTCCAGATATGCATTAATGTTTTAATATTTGCTTCTGTATATTGCTTTGTTCGTCTAACATGCATCTGCATAAAGCAATAAGCAAGATAAGCATGGACATATGCTATAAAGAAATGATGATGAGCCAAATGTTGCATTATACCAGAAGATGTATCTGAACCGCCTACGACTTATCCGGAGCCTTGCACTCGGGGGTTTCGCTGACGTCAAAGAAAAATGCGTATTCAAGTCAGCGGACATTTCAGAAGATTGGCATCATCAAGTGCTCTTGGTTTTCAGAAATATAATTTAATGTTTATTGAGTATAGAACTTATGTACATCGAGTCGCATTGGCATAACCCAAAGTCCACTCAAATAAACCCTTAAACCTATCGACCAAATCAGTCAACATTCATACTTAAACCTTACTAGAGTAGGCAACCGAATCGGACCAAATTCGTGCCAAACTCGGACCGAACTCGGTCACATATAGTATGAAATCAACCAAGTTATTATACCCCTGATTTCTTGGCCCAACGTTCAAAAATTTGAATTATACCCTAACCGAACTCTGGCCGAATTCGGTTTAGCAATAACATATAAATAGGATTGGTTTTCCACATTCCAAACCACTCAACCATTCTCATTCTTTCTATCCTATAGTGAGTAAACCCTCAGAGCCTAAACCTTTTCATCTCCAAGATCAACTCTCCAGCCTTCTAGTGCCAAGTGCGATCTCTGTTAGAAGTCTGTTTGAGTTGTAAAACTTGGTTTATAAGTTCGTCTTCCATTCAAGTTTGAATTCTACGTGATCTTCGTATCAAACACACGTGTGTGAAGTTGCAAGCCTTCGGATCAAAGAAGTGGCAAGATTTTGGATCAAAGCTCATGGTTGTAAAGAAGTGGCAAGCCTTCAGATCAAAGCTTGTGATTCACAATTGATGATTATAATAGATACAACTCTGAGCAAGAGTCTCGAGACTGGACTAGTCCTCTCAGAGAGAAATCAGTATACATCACGGTGTTTGCATTTTCTCTCTCTTACTCTTACTACTTTATATACTGTCTTGTATATACACTTTTAGCTGCCTTCACTCTGCTTAATTTTTAATTGGGTAGATTATTTTGCTGCACTCTATTCACCCCCTCTAGAGTTGTCCTACGGTCCTTCAAATGTCAGAAAAGTTTCTTTTATTTTTCTATAATGACGTTTTTGAAGTCCATTAAATGGAATTCACTTTATCCTTAGTCTAACAACATATTTTGGCTACTCTTTTAGCATTACGTTTCCAATATTGTGTTTGTATCATACATTGCACAGACTATAGAGCTTGTATAGTAGCTGAACACTAACAAACAGAGTATTCTATTTTCATTCAACAGAAATTGACTATACGATATTTTGTTGTTGGAACTTTCAGGATTATGTGACCCAGCTTTGGGCCGGGTCGGATCGGGCCGTGCCGTGCTTGGACCTCAGGCTGGGTTGGGCCTATCTTATGGGCCGATATATGTGACTCAGCATAACCCAATATACTGGGTCGGGCTAATCCGGTACTACGATTAAATGGGCCAGACCTACACATCTGCCACTTTTTTGGGCGGGGCTCGTATTGGACTAGACTGGTCCGGCCCAATTGACAAGTCTAAGCAATACTCTATGCCTAGGAGAAGTCTCTTCCAACTATACCTTGTTTGTATAGTGTCTTCTCTACTATCCTCACAGGTAGGGGAGTCTGCTCGGATACTCATAGCCAATCCACCACTCGTATCAGTCTTATTCCAGTTAGGTAAAAGAACCGACCAAATTATTGTTAGGAATGAATCACAAAAATCGTTCTCCCAAACTAAAAGATTGCGAGAGAACCAAGTAATAAAAATACACGAAAACCAACTTGCCAAAATCATGTAAAACCAATTACAAACACAAACAATTTTGACATTGAAAACCTTTGCGAAAAAAACTACGGGACGATCGAAATCTAACCTTAGAAAATACTTCACTAATGAAATAGAACATTACACCCTCTAAAAAATTCTCTACCGATCCAACTGGATCACCACAATTACTTGTAACAATGAAAACAGATTACACAACCACCGAAGAATAAAGACAATGATAAATATTATACAAAACTGTCTTTCTTCGAAGTAGCCAACAATCTCTCTTTCTCTCTACAAAAATTATAAAATTAATCTTCTGGTAGGAATTTAGGGTTAGGAAAGACCTATATATAGCCCCCTCAATCTCGTAATAGATCTGGACCATTGATAAAATCTAACAGTGTAAAAAAAACCCAAATCTGGATCTATCCTGACAGACCCGTATACCGGTGATATACTGAAAGTATGCCATTTTGGCCTCCCAAATTTTTTTAGAACACAAACGGTATACCGCGGTATTCTGAGTCGACGAATGTCGACGAATGCGAACATGGAACAAATAGTATAACAAAATATTGCCTACAGTGCCGACGTACTGGCGGTATACTACGCTATACATACGGTGTACTACGACTGCTATATTTTCCAAAATAACCATTAAAATGCCTCTAATTTTGTCATGCCCCGAACCAGCAAAGGGTCGATCGTCCTTGCTTCAATCCTTTATAGAACCGATCATCCTCACTTGGACGTGATAACGTGTGAGCCTGGAGTTGCGCTCGCACAAGGCAAGAACGTGCAGTGGTAGGAATTTATTTGAAACACAAGTTAGAAACAAATTCACAGAGAGTTGAACACGAAGTATAGGAAGAAACATGCTTTTCATTGATAATTCAGAGTAATTTACATAGAGTTTATATTTGATGCGCCTCTCGGCAACATTGATTTGCATTATAAAAGAAAAATTAAAAGGTAGGGCGCGCTCCATTAGATAAGCTTCATCGTTCGTACATTATACCCTTGTATAGATTAAAAATCCAAGCCTCCAAAATAAACTGGCTTCAACTATACTTCAAAATAGAAGAGCTTCTAACGCCTTCTCGTCTATCCACTAGCATTGTACACCCTGAGTGCCTGAAATATTTGTCCACAAATGTGGATCAGTACTCAGCATGTACTGGTGAGCGGGACGAACCCACTCGCCTAAATCAACATTTGCTTATAAGGGGCGAGCATGCATTAAAATGATCTTGCTATTAAGAACTAAGTGAATTCAGTTCATATCAGTTGCATCATTTTTGAGAAAAAATAACATAAAAACCATATAGCACATTGGTCGCTTACTCAACTGATGCGCTCCTTCCCTGCACCAAAACAAAAGTATACTTACCATATGTACAAGACAATATATTAGCATGTGTTCTATCTATATGTAGTCATTGGTATGATCGACACCATAGGGACTTATCCAAGGCATTGTGGCACGCCCTATCAGCCCAGGTAGCAAGACCCGCTGAAGGTCCCGCAATGCATTCCGCCAAGCACGATCAAATATTCCCCCAAGTCGATATGGTTCTAGTGCCCCAAAATACCGTTTCGAGGAAATGCCAAACCTTGTGCACAAGTTGTCCCGGACTATACAAATGCATGAACAATTCAACTATCATACAATGCATGAGATAAAATAGAAGAGGTAAAGCATATATATATATATATATATATATATATATATATATATATATATATATATATATATATATATATATATATATATATCACTTATACAATAGTTTATATATATATATATACACTTATACAATAGTTCATATTTTCTCAAAGTCATGTTCCGATTTTGGTGTCCCGTAGGTCCAAACTCTCCGAGGCACCAGGCCACAACCAATATTCTAGATGCCGCATTCCATCAAGAAGTTTCTTTGTTTCGAACCACAACTGCCTGCTTTATTGCGAAGCTCGTGTTATAGATCATGTACATGAATATACAAGTTAGTCTACAATTTCCATGTTTCTTTCTTAGTGGATGGTATGCATTATGGCTAATGATTTCCTAGGCGTTCAGCCGGGAATCATCGATTGAACATTTAAAACATTAGGGATTTGGAAGCAAAGAAGTCAGAAAGAAGGGTCTGAACTACCCACCGATTAAGGAAAGTGCTGAAATAAGGAGTCCCGTCTAGTGATGATCAAGCGTCAGTTACGCGGACCTACAATAGTACGAGCACCGAGTTAGAATTCTTTTGCCTATGCTTCCTCCCGAAATCCTGAAGAACCAAAGATCCAAGCGAGAAAGCCAACAACAAAAACCAAGCAAATTGAAAGCAATACCAAAACGAAATCCCAAAGCGATATCAAGAAAACCAAGCAACAAAATACGAAAACTATTGGACTCATTTCAATAGAGGCCTATCCATGAGTTGGAAATGATTATCGCATTTTTTACGTGGCAAGAGGATGCCGAAGATTCTATACACCAAGTTATGACTCAGACAGACTAGCTACAAGTCCAATTATATAGTGCACATTCTGGCCGGATCAGGATTTGAGGCACTACATAATATACCACTGAGAAAAAGTTTTGTCTCGAAACTTAAGAACAAGGTCTTACTTCCGACTGAACGAACAATGAATGGTACTTCTTCTTCATCTTCGACTGTATCTCCTACGTTGATTCTTCCACCGAATGGTTCTGCCATAATACGCAAACCAAGGACATTGTTCAGTTTTGAAGCACCTTCTCCTTGTGATCCAAGATCTGCACAGGTTCCTCTGAGTATGATAAGTCCATGCGCAGTTCCAACTAATCGAATTTAACCACATGACTCGGATGATAAACATACTTTCAAAGTTGAGAGACATGAAAGACATCGTGCACTTTAACCATGGCAGGGGGTAGCACAATCCAATAGGCCACAGCTGCCACTCGCTCAAGTATCTCAAAGGGGACAACAAACTTGGGACTCAATTTGCCCTTAATACCGAAGCACATCACTCCTCATATTGGTGTCACTTTAAAGAAGACGTGATCCCCGACTATAAACTCCCAGGGTCTTCGATGAGCATCGGCATAGATCTTCTGTTGGTTCTGCGCAGTGCAAAGTCTTTTTCGAATCAAGCAAACTTTCTCAATGGCTTGCTCCACCAGCTCTGGCCCAAGTACCTATCACTCGCCGACTTCGTCGTAGAAGATTGGAGATTGATACTTCCGTCCATAGAGTGCTTCATACGGTGCCATCTGGATGCTCGATTGATAATTGTTGTTGTACGCAAACTCCGCTAACGGTAGGTGCATGTCCCAACTAGTCTTCAGATCGATTGCACACAGTCATAACATATCTTCAAGTATCTGATTCGTCCTCTCTGTCTGGCCATCAGTCTAGTGGTGATATACAATACTGAACTTTAAATTGGTGCCCAATGCAGACTGTAGGATAGTCCAAAAATAAGATAAGAAATATCCGTCGTGGTCCGAGACGATTGAGGCAGGTGCTCCGTGTAGTCGAACAATCTCTCAATTATAAATTTGTGCTAACTGATCTACGATCCATGTAACTTTGATAGGGAGAAAGTGGGCAGATTTGGTCAAACGATCAACTATGACCCAAATTGCATCATGCTCCCGCGACGTCTTTGGAAAGCCCACAATAAAGTCCATGGCGAGGTTGTCCTATTTTCACTCAGGAATAGCGAGGTTCTGCAGCTCCCCCTCGGGTCTCTGATGTTCAGCCTTCACCTGTTGACAGGCCATATACTGTGACACAAAGGTCGCTAGATCCTGCTTCATACCGTGCCACCAGAAGGTCATGCGCAAGTCCTTGTACATCTTGGTGCTCCCCAAATGTAAGGAATACTTCGCATAATGTGCCTTTGTCATAATTTCCTTTCAGAGTTTTGGATCGTTAGGAACACATAATCTTTCTTTCATCTGTAGGGTCCCATCTTCACCTTCCACAAAGTCGGAGGAACTTTTCGTCAAAATTAGCCCACGCATCTTCGTTAGGAATTGATTGTCCCTCTGAACAGACTTGATTCTATCACGCAAACTCGATTCAAGGTGGAGTGGATCCAGCTACATTCCTCGATGCCAAACTCGAAATTTGATGCCCATCGCCTCTAGATCATGAAGCAGATGGTTGTTTATGGATAGTGATCCCACATGCTTTTGACTCAAAGCATCAACAACAACGTATTCCTTGCCCGGATTATATGCGATCGTCAGGTCATAGTCCTTTATCAGTTATAGCCAGCGCCACTGCCGGATGTTCAGTTCCCGTTTGGTGAATAGGTACTTGAGGCTCTTGTGTCTGTATAGATTTTGCAAGCAATACCATATAGATAATGCTGCCCCAACTTTAGCGCGAACACAATTACCGTCAATTCTAAGTCATGTGTTAGATATTTTTTCTCGTGCGACTTCAATTGCCTTGAGGCGTATGATTTTACATTATCCCTCTGCATGAGAACACACCCTAACCGAGTCCCAAAGCATCGTTGTATATCTGAAAGTATTCTACTCCATCCGAAAGTTCATGTATTAGAGATGAAATAAGCCATTGTTTTAGCTCCTGAAAGCTAGCTTCGCAGTCGTCACTCCACTTAAATATAATCCCTTTCTGAGTAAGGCGAGTCAAAGGCAAGGCCAATTTAGAAAAATCTTTCACAAACCTACGATAGTATCCAGCTAGGCCCAGAAAGCTACGAACTTCACTGGCTGACGTAGATTGCTTCCAATCCACTACCGCTTCTATCTTCTTTGGGTCTACGATGATGCCTTTTGTCGAGTTGACAGGTCCAAGGAATGCCATACTGTTCAACCAGAACTCACACTTGCTGATCTTTGCGAATAACCGATGCTCCCGCTACGTCTATAGTACGATCTTCAAGTGTTCCTTGTGTTCCGTCTCATTCTTGGAATAGATTATATGTCGTCAATAAAAATGACAACAAACTTGTCCATGAATGGTCAGAATACACTGTTCATCAGATCCATGAAAGCTGTTTGGGGTTCGTCAAGCCGAACGACATTACAAGAAATTTATAGTGCCCATATCGGGTTCAAAATGATGACTTGGGGACGTCACCAGATTTGATCTTCAACTAGTGATAGCCCAACCTGAGATCAATTTTAGAGAATACTGTCGCACCCTGTAGTTGATCAAACATGTCGTCTATTCTCGATAATTGGTACTTGTTTCGCACGGTAGCCTTATTCAGTTCTCGGTAGTCTATGCATAGCCGCATGGATCCGTCCTTTTTCTTTACGAACTGTACCGGAGCTCCCCACGGAGAAATGCTTGGGCGAATGTATCCTCAGTCTAACAGATCTTGTAACTGCACCTTCAGTTCCTTTAGCTCTGCTAGGGCCATTTGGTAGGGTGCCTTCGATATCGGCCGTATATCTGAAAATGTGTCAATGGCGAATTCGATCTCTCGATCATAAGATATTCCAGGCAGCTTGTCAGGGAACACGTCGAGGAAATCTACTATAATATTAGCTTGAGCTGCATCTCCACCTTCCTGTTGAATATCTCGAACAGAGGCTAAGTACCCTTCACAGCCCGAATACAACATGCGCCTAGCCGTAACTGCTGATATAACCATTGCCATCTTCGATGCAGCGTAACAAGAATAGTAGAAGTCTATTTCGCCGGATAGACGAAATATGACTCGCTTCTCCATGCACTTAATTTTTGCATGGCAAGCACCTAACCAGTCCATCCTGAGAATAATATCGTATTCCTTAATATCTAGAACAATGACATCTAAGGAAAGCTTCCTGCCTCCGATACAAATATAGCCGTCCCTATAGATCACATTGGCGGGTATATTGACTCCTGAAGGGGTACTCATGCACAGGTTCATATTTAATGGTGTAGAAACTAATTTATTCTCAACAATAAAATCAGCTGATATGAATCTATGCGTAGCACCTGAATTGAATAAAACTCTAGCGGAGAAATCTCTGAAAAGTAAGGTACCTGTCACAACAGTGTCGGAGGAGGATGCCTCATCCCGAGTCAATACATAGACTCGGCCTTGGGCACCCTGGCATTGTGGGTTCACTGGTACAGCGTTGGCGCCATGAGCTGGAGGTCCCCTATTCTGGTTTGATTTTTGTCTAACGATCGCCTTTTCGTCTCGAAAGTCAAATGCTTTATGGTCTATGCGACCACATTTGAAAATCCTACAACTCAGCACTCAGTCGCCCGATGTCCCACCTTCCTGGTCCTTTGGCACTACTGTCCCGAAGGGGTACCCTGTACTCAGATGTGTGCTTATGCTTTGGCACTCCAGACCCTCCCTCTTCATGAGGCCGCTTGTTAAAATTGGTGTGGGTAGTCTGTACATTTGTCTTTTGGGAATTGTGCCCAAAGGTCTGTTCGCTATTAAGGGCAACTTCATATCATTTTTGGTAGGTCTGGCACTTTTAATTTATGACATCCCTACGTAGGTCGTCATTCAGAACCTTCTGAAAACAATAGCACCACGCTTGCTGGTTCGGCAAGAAGTGTCTGACAAATTTGGCATGTCGTGCGAACACTGAGTCATAGTCATCAACATACATAATTTCTTGTACCAGATTGCTGAAGTAAAATTACTTTTGTTGTCGTACTGCCCTTGGGATATACTGTTCAATGAAGGCAGATTTGAACATCTCCCAAGTTATTTTACAGTTGGGATTGGCATTATAAATCCCTTGTTTGGTGGCCTTCCACCAATCATGCGCTCGCAGTTCCAGTTACACCGATGCACATGCCACTAGTTTGGACCTTTTAATGCCAACCAGGTTGAAGAATCCTTCAAGTTTTGCTATCCATCCCATCACTACGTCCAGTTTTGCTCACCCGTTGAACGTTGGTGGGTAAATCTTGGTGAACTCAGTCATCCTACAGGTAGTCTTAGTGAAAGGCTGCGCTTCCTCAGATTCGTCTTCTACCGCCACAACTGGCGGTGTGACAGGCGTCGATGTAGCCGTGTCATTTATGGGCAACAAAGATGAAATCAATTGCATAATGGTATCTATTTGCTTTTGTTGCACAGAGAACTGTGCCTGAATCTGCGCCTGTTAAGTGGCAGCTTGCTGTTGCTGCACCTCCATTAGATGCATGAGGCTCTCCGTCATATCATTTGAATCCGCTCCTTCGGATTCTCCAAAATTTTTTGGATCATTCTGAACATACTGAGCCCTGCTTGCAGCGGCAATATTTTTCTTTGCTATTTCTACAAAAGAGGGTAGCTTGTCAACACTCCAAAAATAATAATTTTTATCTGTGGGCTCATTATCTAGGGCAATTTATCTTATGCAACGGATGTCGAATACATTCAATAGAGAGGTACATCAAACTTCTAGAATATATTTTGAAAATCCAAGAAAGTGAAGCCGTGTTCTGATACCAACATGTCATGTCCCAATCCCGCAAGGGTCGATCGTCCTCGCTTGGACGTGATGTCGTGTGAGCCTGGAGTTGTGCTCTCAGAAGGCAAGAACGTGCAGTGATAAGAATCTATTTCAAACACAAGTTAGAAAACAAATTCACAGAGAGTTGAACATGAAGTATAGGAAGAAATATGCTTTTCATTGATAATTTAGAGTAATTTACATAGAGTTTATATTTGACGCGCCTCTCAGCTACATTGATTTGCATTATAAAAGAAAACTCAAAAGGTAGGGCACGCTCTATCAGATAAGCTTTGTCGTCCGTACATTACACCATTGTATAGATTAAAAATATAAGCCTCCAAAATAAACTGGCTTCAACTATACTTCAAAATAGAAGAGCTTCTAATGCCTTCTTGTCTATCCACTAGCGTTGTACACCCTGAGTGCCTGAAATATTTGTCCACAAACATGGGTCAATACTCAACATGTACTAGTGAGCGGGACGAACCCACTCGTCTAAATCAACACTTGCTCATTAGGGGCGAGTATGCATTAAAATGATCTTGCTATTAAGAACTAAATAAATTTAATTCATATCAGTTGCATCATATTTTAGGAAACATAACATAAAAACCATATAGCACATCGGTCGCTTACTCAACCAATGTGCTCCTTCCCTGCGCCGAAATACAAGTATACTTACCATCTGCACAAGACAATATATTAGTATGTGTTTTATCTATATGCGGTCATTGGTATAATCGACACAATGAGGACTTATCCAAGGCATTGTGAGGTGCCCTATCAGTCCGGGTAGCAAGCCCCTCTGAAGATCCCGCAATGTATTGCACCAAACATGATCAAATATTTCCCCCTGGGTCGATACGGTTCCAGTGCCCCGGAATACATTTTTGAGAAAATGCCAAACCTTGTACACAATTTGTCCCAGACCATGCTAATGCATGAACACTTCAACTATCATACAATGTATGAGATAAAATAGAAGAAGTAAAGCAGAAATATTTATATACTTATGCAACAGTTCATATTTTCTCAAAGTCGTGTTCCGATTTTGGTGTCCCATGGGTCCAATCTCTCTGAGTCACCAGGCCACAACCAATATTCTAGATGTCGCATTCTATCAAGCAGTTCCTTGATTTTGAACCACAACTACCCACTTTATTGCGAAGATCGTATACATGAATATACAAGTTAGTCTACAATTCCCATGTTCCTCTCTCAGTGGATAGAATGCGTTGTGGCTAAGGATTTCCTAGGCGTTCAATCGGGCATCATCGATTGAACATTTGAAACATTAGGGATATGGACGTGAAGAAGTAGGAAAGAAGGGTCCGAACTACCCACCGATTAAGGAAAGTGCTGAAAGAAAGAGTCCCGCCTAACGAAGATCAAGTGTCAGTTACGCGGACCTGCAATAGCACGAGCACCGAGTTAGAATCCTTTTGCCTATCCTTCCTCCCGAAATCCTAAAGAATCAAATCTCCAAGCAAGAAAGCCAACAGCAAAAACCAAGCAAATCGAAAGCAACACCAAAATAAAATCCCAAAACGACATCAAGAAAACCAAGCAACAAAACACGAAAACTATTGGACTCATTTCAATAGAGGCATTTCCATGAGTTGGAAAGGATCATCACATTTTACCCATGGCAAGAGGATGCCGATGATTCTAAACACCAAGTTACGACTAAGACAAACTAGCCATAAGCCCAACTATATAGTGCGCATCCCGGTCGGATCAGGATTTGAGGCACTATAGATTTTGTCGCCTTCAACTCCTCGAGCTTCTTCGACACACGGATGAAGCTCGTCGTACTCCGGGATATTCTCTACATAGGTTGGAAATCCGACCCAACATCAATACATCTCCTACTTCCCAATGAGGTCGAAGAGCTGGTCATTCTGACCATCTAGCTGCAGTTCTCAAACTTTTTCCTTGGTAGAACCTTTGTGAGCATATATGCTTCATTGTCCTGCATATGAACATTCTCATGTGTCGCATCCTTCGATTCAATTACAACTTGTTTCTAATGATACCGAGTGACAATATGTTGGGACCGACTATGATTCTTCCTAAGATGGATTATACTTTAGCTATTGCAAAGCAAAACATACTACTCTTGCTTAGTCCCCATTTCCTGCAGAATTTGTCATGACCAGCCCTCACTTTTGGGATACGAGTACGTAGCCAAGTCCAGCCTACGTTGCAGCATCGGCGGTAGTACGCTATCTATGATACACAATGATTCATAACAAGTAACAATATACGAATATCATCCAGAATGTAAGACAAGGAAATAAATATAATAGTCTCAATAACTTATTTAAAGAAAAAAATCCACTACAACTTAAGATGGTCTCGGGAACAAACTCGGTAGAATAAAATAAATGCAACTAGAACTAAAGTCCACTAAGCCTACTAGCTAAGAATAATACAAAGCATAAGAAGAAAATATGCTACTAGGTATTTGTAGAAGTGACCGGCACGTTGGTAACGTTGGTGTCACCAAGATACTTACCACATACCTCGGGGTAAATCACGTCATCTAAAGCTAAAAAATATATCCAGTCATAATTGGAGCAAGATCACCATAACACTACACTACACTACATAATATAATATACATGCATGAAGGAACAATAGTAAAAGAAGGAGAAACTATGGGCATGCTACGATATGACGAGAAGAGTACAACTTAGACATGGTAACAATAGGAAATTATACACAAGAAAAGACGAACAATCGACAATATAGAAACATGAATTAAATCATGTCTACAATGTGTTTTAGAATACAAGTTTTTCGTATGTGGATGGATTGTATGTTAAAAAAAATAAATCTATAATATTATTAAAAAAATAGATAAAAATTTAAATTATGCTAGAATATTTTTAATATAATTTGAATATATTTAATTGTGATTTATTATAAATATATTTTTAGAATTTTGGATATGTGTTTAGTTATATAATATTATTTAGTTAGTTTAAATATAATATAAATATTAAAATATTTTAGGATTTATACATGTTTAGGTAGTTAGAAGGATTTTATTTTTTTATTTTTTTTCAACTACGTGAGAAGAGAACTACGGTAGTTAAAAAATTTATTCATGTTATAAAATAAATTATTTTTTAATTAATTAGTGATGATATACATTCTACTTAAATGACTCACTTTTGAGCTGTTTCTAAGCCACATTATAATAGTAGAGATATATATATTATTAGTAGTGATACTCTTAGACATTGTAATGCGTAACAAAGTGTTTCAATCACAAAAAAGCTTTACCAACTTGATTGCAAATTATAAACAAAGAAAAGTATAGAGGAGATTACAACGAGTTCCTAAGTACAAGGAACTAGGAAAGTGTGATGATGGAGATCGAGTGGTGCAGCTAACTCCTTTGCTCCGTTGACGACCGACTGACGAAAGAAAATTGCTAAGTCTCGGCTCACTGGCAAGAAAGACAACAACTAGCTTTCGAGTGTGTATTCTTCGATCCCTTGGGAAGTGTAACCAACACTTTCACTTGTAGGGGTATTTTTTATTTCATACTTGGTTGTTAATTATATAGCTATTTTAATTAGTGTTAGCTAAAATAATTAGTGTTAGTTATAATACTAGTTAATTATATTTAATTACTATTAATTAACATGGATAGAATATTCCTTATTAAATAGCTAAGTTACCTCCCATAACTAATTAGATTCCTTCCTAAACCAAATAGATTCCCTTCATGACAATTTCTAGAACTAATTAGAGAGTGGAGAGGGGCATTTTAGACTTTGTATCTCCATCATATAATCCTTACGTGGACGGCCCTAAATTATGGTTAATCAACCATTCATTCACGCAATTAAGCTACTCATTCTTCCCCAAATTCCTTCTTTCCCAATTCATTCCAAATCCATACCAAATCCTACTCCAAAACAATCCAAATTCACTCCTTCTTATTTCCATAGAGGCCTAGAGCATTAGAGCATAATGAGGACCCATTAGAGAGGAGCTAGCTAGGAGGATTGTGTCCATTTCTCTCATTATGTCCATTTGGTAGAGTTTTATTAGGATTCGACTACTAATAGGTAAAAATTTTATTTTCCATTAATTTCTATATTAGAATACCAATTTGAACCTCTAAGAACCTACCCATAGGGATATCCAACCCCATTGGTGAAGAATTAGGTGGTAGGAAGCCTATTTCTAGTAGTTACATAGGTTTTTCTAGGCTATTTGATGGAACTACGAATTTGTATCCACCAAATATTTATGTGGTGTTCCAATAAGAATTTGGGAGCCTATTATAGTATGAGTTGTTGTCCTTGTGTCCATAATTGGATACGTAGAGTCCGTATCATGATACACCATGATATGGTATGTTGATTTGATAATTTCTATGTGTTGGTGTCTTATTGTGTTAATTCCACTTTATTTATATTAAAATAGCTTATTCTAACTATATTTATGTTATATTCTACCTATAGATTATATTCTATATAGTTTGGTGGTGTATCATGGTGTTTGAGAGGTGTATCACATGAGTATCATGGTATGATACTTGTGTGTATCATGATGTACGCTAAGTGTTTGTGTTAATGTTATATTTAGTGAGAGGGAGTGTGTTTAATGTGTGTTGGATTGTGTTTGATTGGTGAGTGTGCTAGTGATGTTTGAGAGTGTGTGCGTACTAGTGTTTGTGTTTTGGGACTTTGGTATCTTTGAGTTTGAGTATCGTAACTTGATACTTGGGTACCTATGGAGTCCTAGTTTATTGTCAGGGTTTATGAGAGTGTGCATTGGTGGTTGTGATAGTATGTGTATTGGTGCTAGAGTGTGTATGTGTGTGTGTTTGAGGGGAGTGAGTATGATTGTGAGCTAGTGTTTAGTGTTGTGCTTGTGGGGTACAATGGGGGCATAAGATGTGAGTTAGGAGAAAATTACAGTGAAGGTATATGCTGGAATCTGGGAATGCACAGAGAGGGAGGAAGGTCTGGTATGTTGCAGCCTTCCTGTAGATGGAGAGGAAAAGTGTTATGCAGCAGTACATGCTGTAGGATATTGTTAGTACCATATTTTCTAGGAAGGATATGTTGGTTATTATTATAATTAAATAATTATTGTGCATATTGTATATTTATTTCTTGCATTATTTATTTATTGTTAGATGTTATATTTTATTTTGGACTTGTGTTAGCAGACCTAACTAGTTAGAATAGACTCATGGACCAACATTATTTCTAGTTTGACTTGAGCCCAACAATCAAGCTGTCACGTCCCAGTCCCAAAATACGTAGGACTAGGAACACGTAAGCATGCCAGCCGTATGTATATGGTAACTCTAATATATGGTTACCATAATACACACGTACGCTGTAATATGAATATAAACTCACATGTGGTATATATATAGTCACAAGTCACAGAAATACTAATCTCATCCACACAATAAGTCATAGAAAAGAGATAACTAAACTGGAAATAATGAGTCTGAATAATCCAAAACTAATAGTCGGGTGGAGATAAATCCACTACCAATGACTATATCAATACTAAAGTGAGAGAGAAGAGTAAAATCTCTAATATAAAATAAGGTGATGATAGAAGTATATCAGTGAAGGAGATCCATCGCTAGAGATAATCAAGGATGCTCAGAAGGTAAGGCCTCCTCGGAAGAGATAAGTGGTAAGTCCTGATCCGTTCTCTTGCGAATAGTCATGAACATCTACACCTGAAAAGGGACCAGGTCCTAAGAGGGACGTAACAAGATACATAGAAGCATGCCAATTTGAATATAGTAAACATGCATAATGTTTGAAAATATATAAGTACGCTGTACAAGACAATCTATATGAATGCAAATAAGGACAACTTTTTGACGTATGGGCAAGGGTAGGCTACTCAATCTAAGCCTCACAGCTCACACACCCGTCAGGGGACATCAGAAATTGTCATACCTCGGGGGTAGCGACCAGCGCGACACACGCCCGTATTACAAGCTATATACTACTGTTTACCAGAGTGGTTAAAGCCCATACGCCTAATGATTGTCCTCTCATGATACTAAGTGTCTCGTGTGTGTCAACATATCTAATATATAGTAATGACTGAAAGAAACTACACAAGCAATGAATATAAAGAAATACAATGAATATACAAAAATATAATACGCATGCAAAATACTGTAAGCAATTTGGCAATGTATCTTGCCTAGTAAGAAAGCTGCAAAGTATAACCTCCAGGAGTCAAGCACACAGGATCAGAAGCTACGACCTCAGAATGAATGTCTCCAGATGCTGAAATAAACTTTACCAATGTTCCCAGAATAAGCGAGATAGCTAAAAATACTACCCTTTCGTCCAATTTGGACACAGGGGCAAAACGGTAATTTTGGGTCAAAGCGGGGTCTACTTTGGCCCACTTTGCACCGAAAAGCGTGCCTGAGGTAAAGGTCCCTAAAAGAGATAAATTATAGGTCAAACCAATTCTAAACGTCAATATAAACCCAACGGTACGTCCAATTTTGAATTACGATAAGTCGTACGCAAATTCGCCCAAAAAGTCAACTATGGGGCCCACAAATAGGAGAATTGGTCAACTGTCTCAAAAAATTCATGAAATTTGGGTCACAGGACCGTCGTGATACCATGAATCCAATAGCACAAGTTTTATCGCGTTCTGATGAGCGTACACTAAATGGTACAGTATTTTGCAAAAGTCACGACATGAGGACTTTTTACGGATACATGTTGATTTCGGCGCACACATACGTCCCAATCAGTTTTCGCGAAAGCCCACATGTGCAAATATACCATATGCGCCTTTTTGTGCAATTGGTATACGACGAGGCAGTCCCGTTTGGCGGGGCGTGCTCCGTATCACAATTTCCAATATTTTAAAAATTAATTTTTTGGTCAATTTGGAGGTCGAATAATTTTACACATAGAACAAATTAAGAAAAACTAAAAGAACAGAAAAATTTTCGATTATGTGGAGAAGAAAAACCCTTTTATTTATTTTCGAAAATAATAAACAGGTTGATGGCAAATTGGGTGTGAACATGGGGTTTTGGATTCGAAATTCTGAACTGTTTTGGTTAGTTTTCCAGTCATTTTCCGGTCAATTTTTCGACCAATCCAGGGAATGAAAACTCGTCCCGCTTGAATAAAAATCCTAGAGGGTTACGTTGTGAACGTACACGAATAAACCGCACGTAAAAAAGATGAGAGATGAGAGAGTTACATCACCTTGAAGATGGACCAAAACTGTGCGCATGCGCGCGCACGTACGCCCAATGTGCACTCGCGGGCGGCGGGCGGCGGTCCGGGCGGCGGCGGTGGCCGGAGGTCGGGGACGCCGGGGTTGGTTGGAGCTAGGGTTAGGGTTTGGGTTTAGTTATAAGGTTTATGTATAAGTAATATATAAATATATAAATATATAAATATATAAATATATATATATATATATATATATATATATATATATATATATATATATATATATATATATATATATATATATATATATAAGGAAGAAGGGGGGGGGGGAGTTTTGCACGCGAGTTTGCTGCTGCTTGGTTTCTTTTGCTAATGTGGTTTTAGGGTTTAGGTTATTTTGATTTTTTTTACTTATTTCTTTCTTTCTTTATTCCTTTTTTCATTATTTTCTTTCTTTCATTCATTTCTTTTTTTTTTACCATTTCTTTTTTTTTTCTTTTTATTATTTATTACCATAATTATTATTAAGAATTTTATTAAATATATATTATTATTATTGCTACTATTATTAATATTACTAACACTTATTGTTATTATTACACTATTTATTACTATTATTATTATTATTAATCACTTATTATTATCACTAGTATATTTATTATAATTATAATTTATTACTATTTCTTTTATTCTTTTCTATTGATAGACTTTATATATATATATATATAATTCGAGAAATTTATATTGGTGCATACCATAAATCTATCAACTGTCCACAGGGTCTCCTACATAAAATAATTAAGGTTAAATTATGCGTTGCTCCATAAATACTCTATGACAGATTTACCTAGGAATAAAAATCCCATAAATTCTATATCTTCTAATTAACTAATAAATAAGTAAATAAATAAATAAATAAATAAATAAATAAATAAATAAATAAATAAATAAATAAATAAATAAATAAATAAATAAATTAGTTAATACGTTTTTTAAAATTAGGGATTTTACATTCTACCCAACTTACAAAAATTTTGTCCTCGAAATTGACACTACCCATATTCATAATGAATCACTATAGCTATTACACTTCATTGCTATCTAGCATTGCTTCCTAAAAGTCTTGGTCAGTCTCCTTAACACTTCTCATTTATTGTCCATATCCTATTCTATTTTTCTCTAACTCGTCTATACTACCCAACTTACAAGAATTTTACTAGTAGTCAAAGTCTCTTGAGGCTATTGTCTAGGTTGTAGGACGAATTTAGTCATTGGGTCAAGAATCTTGGGATACCTGTCTGAAATCTCATAACTATAATTTTTCCCCGTAACCGTCAAGTATCGTAGTCTAATACTGCCATGCCACCTGACCAGTATGTCTGCAAATACTTCGACTACTCTACTATAACGGTCTAGCTGTAGCTGTCGCTACTTCGCCAGCGATTTGTCATTGTTGTCAGTTCGTAACAAGTGCCTTCAACTCTTTTATAAGCTTAGTCTAAGTTTTTGGGCAACAGTTAAGGTCTTGACTAACTTTATAAAACTATTAGAAGTATGGACTAATTCAACAATCTAATAGATTCCTATTGGGCTAAATAATGCTACTTAAGGGTTAAATAAATAAGAATACAAATATTGCTATAGGGCATATACATAAGGGTTATCGTTATGAACTCATCTTTTAGTTATTAATCATTTACTAGACCATTTATGTTTTTAACTAACAAAATAAGGGTGATGTTGAAGTAATTCAAATAGTTCGAAATGGCGTGAAAGGATACAACTATGATAGGAAGAGTTAAGCACGATATAAGGGATGGCGGAAAGACGAAAGTTCGTGCTTAGTATAAGTTTGATACATGAAGGGTTCGAGGAGGAGGTGATGTAATACAAGTACAGGATTCAAAAGGGATTAGAGAATTTGAAGGAAATTTCCAAGGCAGTTGTGGATTAAAATTTTATTTTGGGTAAATTCCTATTCGCATGTTCACATCAGAACAATTATGTACCTGACATTATATGCTCTGACCATTCTAGAGGGCAAGTATATTCGTCTAATCAAGTTGAGTCATCTATATCTGAATCCACGTAAAGTAGTGATACAAAGATCAAACCAAGTGCACCACGGTTGATCAGACCATAATACATCGATTCTGATTTAGACAATGTATTAGTGTGGGCCCCCAATAATACATATGTCATGAACAAGCTCAATAAAAGAATAAGCTTACAAAACTAGGCTATAATAGCAACATAAGTCGAGGTAGTAAAAATATAAGTACGCTTGATTATGATGGAGGAAGGTACAGAATAATCTAAGTTCACCAAGAAGATCGGTGTTGTGCCTCTACAGTTTTCATAATAACTCCTTCTCAAGGTCTCTAGTCGACCAAATGGGTATATGGGCCTCTAAGTTCTACAGTCTGGGTAAACACTACCTTTTTATGCAAATATATAGTTGCTGTCATTCATTTATACCTCATTAATGAGTCAACATGACTATGCGTTACTAGGTTATGAGATATACTATTCAACTTAAAATATTTTAACTAACAGTGTTATTAAACAATATAGTGTATATACCTGGCACAAGGCACCTTCCTAACCCCTATCAAGCACGAAAGAAAAGATAAGATTAGCATTGTGAAAGGATCAAGCAAGATGCAATGCAAGCAATCAAATAAGAATGCGAAACAAAATTAAGGCAGGTGATAATTAAGTTGATGAGATCCTATATTCTAATCCTATGTGCAGGCTTGCTCGGTACAGTAACGTAACCGAGACAATATGCTCTCGACCTGCATGGGCCACCACAAAAATATATCACGTCCCAGTCCCAAAATACATAGGACTAGGAACACGTAAGCATGCCAGCCGTATGTATATGGCAACTCCAATATATGGATACCATAATACACACGTACGCTATAATATGAATATAAACTCACATGTGGTATATATATAGTCACAAGTCACAAAAATACTAATTTCATCCACACAACAAGTCATAGAAAAGAGATAACTAAACTAGAAATAATGAGTCAGAATAATCCAAAACTAATAGTCGGGTGGAGACAAATCCACTACCAATGACTATATCAATTCTAAAGTGAGAGAGAAGAGTAAAATCTCTAATATAAAATAAGGTGATGATAGAAGTGTATCAGCGAAGGAGATCCATCGCTAGAGATAATCAAGGATGCTCAGAAGGTAAGGCCTCCTCGGAAGAGATAAGTGGTAAGTCCTGATCCGTGCTCCTGCGAATAGTCATGAACATCTATACCATAATGTTCAAAAATATATAAGTACGCTGTACAAGACAATCTATATGAATGCAAATAAGGACAACTTTTCAAAGTATGGGCAAGGGTAGGCTACTCGATCTAAGCCTCACAGCTCACACACCCGTCAAGGGACATCAGAAATTGTCATACCTCGGGGGTAGCGACCGGTGCGACAAACGTCCATAGTGCGAGCTATATACTACGGTTTACTAGTGTGGTTAAAGCCCATACACCTAATAATTATCCTCTCATGATACTAAGTGTCATGTGTGTGTCAACATATCTAATATATAGTACTGACTGAAAGAAACTACACAGGCAATGAATATACAGAAATGCAATGAATATACAGAAATATTATAAGCATGCAAAGTACTGTAAGCAATTTGGCAAAGTACCTTGCCTGGTAAGAAAGCTGCAAAGTGTAATGTCTAGGAGTCAAGCACATAGGATCAGAAGCTATGGCCTCAGAATGAACGTCTCCAGATGCTGAAATAAATATCAGCAACGTTCCCAGAATAAGTGAGATAGCTAGAAAATACTACCCTTTCGTCCAATTTGGACACAGGGGCAAAACGATAATTATGGGTCAAAGCGGGGTCCACTTGTGGCCCACTTTGCACCGAAAAGTGTGCCAAGGGTAAAGGTCTCTAAAAGAGATAAATTATAGGTCAATCAATTCTAAATGTCAATACGAACCCAACGGTACGTCCAATTTTGGATTCCGGTGAGTCGTATACAAATTCGCCCAAAAAGTAAACTGTGGGGCCCATAAATAGGCGACTTGGTCAACTGTCTCAGAATTGCATGAAACTTGGGTCACAGGACCAGCGTGATACCACGAATCCAATGACGTAAGTTTCGTCGTGTTCTGATGAGCGTACACTAAATGGTGCGATATTTTGCAAAAGTTACGACACGGGGACTTTTTACGGATACATGTTGATTCCGACGCGCACATACGTCCCAATCAGTTTCCGCGAAAGCCCACACGTCCAAATATACCATATGTGTCTTTTGGTGCAATTGGTATGTGATGAGGCGGTCCCGTTTGGTGGAGTGCGCTCCGTATCACAATTTCCAATATTTTAAAAATTAATTTTTTAGTCAATTTGGAGGTCGAATAATTTTACACATAGAACAAATTAACAAAAACTAAAAGAACAGAAATTTTTCGATTATGTGGAGAAGAAAAATCCTTTTAATTATTTTTGAAAATAATAAACAGGTTGATGGCAAATTGGGTGTGAACATAGGATTTTGGATTCGAAATTCTGAACTGTTTTGGTCAGTTTTTCGGTCATTTTTCGACCAATCAAGGGAACGAAAACTAGTCCCGCTTGAATAAAAATCCTATAGGGTTACGTTGTGAACGCACACGAATAACCGTACGTAAAAATGATGAGAGATGAGAGAGTTACATTACCTTGAAGATGGACCAAACTGTGCGCATGTGCGCGCGCGTACGTGCGATATGCACTCGCGGGCGGCGGGCGGTGGTCTGGGCAGCGGCCGGAGGTCGGGGACGCCGGGGTTAGTTGGAGCTAGGGTTAGGGTTTAGTTATAGGCTTATATATATATATATATATATATATATATATATATATATATATATATATATATATAAGAAAGAAGGGGGGGGGGGAGTTTTGCACGCGGGTTTGCTGCTGCTTGGTTTATTTTGCTAATGTGGGTTTAGGGTTTAGGTTATTTTGATTTTTTTTTTTACTTATTTCTTTCTTTCTTTATTCGTTTTTTTCATTCTTTTCTTTTATTCATGTCTTTTTCTTTTTCTTTACCATTTCTTTTTCTTTTCCTTTTTGTTTTTATTATTTATTACCATAATTATTATTAAATATATATTATTATTATTGCTACAATTATTAATATTACTAACACTTATTATTATTATTACACTATTTATTACTATTATTATTATTATTAATGACTAGTATATTTATTATAATTATAATTTAATACTATTTCTTTTATTCTTTTCTATTAATAGACTTTCTATATATATATATATATATATATATATATATATATATATATATATATATATATATATATAATTTGAGAAATTTATATTGGTTCATACAATAAATCTATCAACTGTCCACACGGTCTCCTACATGAAATAAATTAAGGTAAAATTACGCGTTGCTCCATAAATCCTCTATTGCATATTTACCTAGAAATAAAAATCCCATAAATTCTATATCTTCTAATTAACTAATAAATACTATAAATAAATAAATAAATAAATAAATAAATAAAATAGTTAATACATTTTTAAAATTAGGATTCATTAGGATTCGACTCCTAATAGGTAAATTTTTTTTTCCATTAATTTTTATATTAGAATACCAATTTGAACCTCTAAGAACCTACCCATAGGGATATCCATCCCCATTGGCGAAGAATTAGGTGGTAGGAAGCCTATTTCTAGTAGTTACATAGGTTTTTCTAGGCTATTTGATGGAACTACGAATTTGTATCCACCAAATATTTATGTGGTGTTCCAATAAGAATTTGGGAGCCTATTATAGTATGTGTTGTTGTCCTTGTGTCCATAATTGGATACGTAGAGTCCGTATCATGATACACCATGATACGGTATATTAATTTGATAATTTCTATGTGTCCTAGTGTGTTAATTCCACTTTATTTATATTAAAATAGCTTATTCTAACTATATTTATATTATATTCTACCTATAAATTATGTTCTATATAGTTTGGTAGTGTATCATGGTGTTTGAGAGGTGTATCATATAAGTATCATGGTATGATACTTGTGTGTATCATGATGTACGCTAAGTGTTGGTGTTAATGTTATATTTAGTGAGAGGGAGTGTGTTGGATTGTGTTTGATTGGTGAGTGTGCTAGTGATGTTTGAGAGTGTGTGCATACTAGTGTTTGTGTTTTGGGACTTTGGTATCTTTGAGTTTGAGTATCGCAACTTGATACTTGGGTACCTATGGAGTCCTAGTTTATTGTCAGGGTTTATGAGAGTGTGCATTGGTGGTTGTGCTAGTATGTGTGTTGGTGCTAGAGTGTGTGTGTGTGTTTGAGGGGAGTGAGTATGATTGTGAGCTAGTGTTTGGTCTTGTGCTTGTGGGGTACAATGGGGGCATAAGATGTGAGTTAGGAGAAAATTACATTGAGGGTATATGCTGGAATCTGGGAATGCACAACATGGGAGGAAGGTCTGGTATGTTGCAGCCTTGCTGTAGATGGAGAAGAAAAGTGTTATGCAGCAGCACATGTTGTAGGATATTGTTAGTACCACATTTTCTAGGAAAGATATTTTGGTTATTATTATAATTAAATAATTATTGTGCATATTGTATATTTATTTTTTGCATTATTTATTCATTGTTAGATCTTACATTTTATTTTGGACTTGTGTTAGCAGACCCAAATAGTTAGAATAGACTCATGGACCAACATTATTTCTAGTTTGACTTGAGCCCAACAATCAAGCCCAATTCATTAAGAGAATGACTTAATTAGTTAAAACCAATTGGATTAGAACCTTCCAAGCTTAATCATTTTCTTCATGACAAACCCCAAGGGGTATTGTAGACTTTTTATACTTGTTTGGAGGAGTGGTTTGGGCCGGCCATAGGGGGGAGGAGACAAACTCTTTCTCTCTTCATTCAATTTATTTCATTTTAGATCTAGAATTTGCCTCTTCTAAATTTCTTCATCCCTATACCAATCCCTACCCATATTCTCTTCCAATTCCTTCTCTACTCACCATTGGAGGCTTTTGGAACAAGAAGAAGACAAGGATCTATAAGGAGGTGAAGAGTGCAAAAGTTGAAGGCTCTTTGCATCCATTTTGAGACTTGCATTGGAAATCCATTTCCCAATAGGTACAATTCAGTTTTTTTCTTCTAATTAAACTATAAATCTGTAGTTAAATCATTAGAAATCCTCTTATGTACTAAGGTTACCCATAGGATTTGGAATTAGGTTCATAGGAGCCTATGGAGGAAGTTATGGTGTATTTTGTGCCAATTTTGGGCAATTTTGAGATTGACACATCATGTGTTTGTCAATAGATCAATTAGACCAAATTAATAAGTGTTTGGTTGTGTGAGACTAGTGTCTTATCCATAATTGGATACGTGTAGGCCGTATCATGGCAATTTGGTGATACAGGTTGATTTGGGGGTTTTTTCTTTGACACGGGGGGTTTGAGCTTGTCATATTTTGACATGGGCACGTAGATGAGTTGCTATCTCTTCGTATTACTTCTAATTGTGATTTTAGACTTGCTCGTGTCCTTCGAGATACGTTTGGTGGTGTTGTGGATCCGTATCGCAAGCGTATTATAGATTCAGTGTGAAACGGATGTGGTGCACTCTATGTGTTCGATACTTTATTTCTCATATAATTGTCCTTGTGTATAGTTAATTTAATATTAATTTAAGTTATATATATATATATATATATTAGTTCTATATATATCTAGCTATGATATAGTTTGTATTGTGTGTATTAGATATGTTTTGTTGAGAAGGAGTTCATGTGCAATGTTGGTAGATATATGGACTTATGTGGGTTGATGTATGTGGACTATGTTGATAGCTCACTGATTTGGAGTGTTGTATTAGGTTTAGAGGAGTGTAGGACTGTCAGTGAGGGTGAAGGGGTGTTCTTGTGTGTGCCATAGTTGCACAAATGTGCAAGGGGGATCGGGCTGTACTACAGAACAGTGGCAGTAGTCAAGGGACTGCTGTGCACAACAGTTGGGCTATGTTGCCTAAGATCAAAAACAACAGTGGGGGGATTAGGGGCTGCCAATTGGAGCAGTAGCAGCAGCAATAGGTCGGCCTATGCTCAGAAGGAGCACAGCATCAGCATGCTACTTTGTGGCAGCAGCTACATGGTTGAGTGGTCGGGTTTTTGGGTGTTAAGTGGGTAGTAGATCACTGTTAGTATATTATGACAGTCAGTATGTGTAGAATGACATTGTTAGTTAGGTATATATGGTTTAGATGCTAGTAAGTTACTAGATGATAGTATATGTTAGTTATGGTTTTGAATAATACATATTATGATACTTAGTTAGTATATATTTTGAGCATGTGTAGGTATTGGATAGAGTTAAGTATTACATTGAGATACCAAGGAAAACTAAGGTAATTGCTAGGTAATGGAGTTGACTCCAGGTATTGGGTCAAGTTGGGCAAGATAGTGTGATACCGGGTTAGCTCAAAGCCAAGGTATCCCTTAGCACTAGTTGTAGCTAGGAATACTAGCATATATAATATTATTATCTTATATAGTAGTATTCTCATAAATAAATATTTAGGTATCTTACGATATAATATAGTACTAATATCCTAGTATAGCTAGTATGACTTAGATACATAGTGTATGGACCCAATGTCCTAGAGATAGACTCATACAACCTAGAAATAGCTAGTTTAAAGTTTGACCTAGAGTTGATCTAGTTTGACTATTTTAACTTAGAATTGGCCTAATGACCTAGAAATAGACTAGTTTAACTTATTTTAATTCTAAAACCTTTTATTGATGTAAAATTACATGCTAGGTCTCCGAGGCACCGTTCTGGACATCTATGATATCATTTGTCGAATCTTAGGCAAGTACATTCCTTGAGAGTCAAACTAGATATCTTTATTTTTTGTATTCCGATATCATTTGTCAGATTTCAAGCAAGTACATCCATATATGAAAAACTTGTTATTCTTGGTATATTCTCTAATAATCAAACTAGATATCTTTGTTTCGGACATCTACGATACCAATCTGTGTAACCAAGTGTCAGAAAAGTCAAAGATATCTCATCATGAGATGTTATTCCCGGTAGTTCCTGACATATCTCTTGTGTGAGGCCGATGTTTTTGTATGAGTATGGACACCGATTCGTGAGAAGAATTACGACTTCTCAAAGAATCCCATATCATAACGTGCCATGGTTGAATCTACTACACCAGTCGGGGGCAAAAAGTATTTAGTGTAGATATGTGATCATTTCCCCGGAGTTCTTGTTATTCTTTAATAGTGATTCATACACTGCACGTATGATTAGCCAGGCTCGTGGTTCATGAGCAGTACCCAAGTCGATCATATGTTGTCACTGGTGCTCACTCACTTATATAGTTGCATCTCTTATTCCATATATAATGGTCGTATCTCTTATATATATTTTCCGTATTTACTTATTCCAGTATACTTCATGCCATGCCCTATTCCTCTTGTATATACTCTTTATTTACTTTTACATAGTTTTTATCATTTATTGGAACTACTTTTAGAGATGTACTTTGCTTCTTTCCTGACTGGATATATTTTTCCCAGATGACACTAAGGAGTGGTATACCACTACTACGGGCCTCAGGATGTAGTTGGCTTAGAGCCAGAGACTTTGGTTCAGGAGAGACTCATCCGGTTGAGACAGACGACCCATTACTTGTAGTTCAGTAGATAGGTTTATTTATACTAGATTCGTCTCCAGCATTTGACATTTAGTATTCTTTATTATATTGATGACTCATTAAATATTATTTATGTCTTGTGAGTTGTATTCGATTCTTCAGTTCTTTATATCATATTCGTACGATTGTTCAATCTTATAGTTCTGTGATTGAGTATACATATTTTATTGGTGGCATTATATACCTTGGTGATTCATTATTGCTAGATAGATAGTTTACCCAACAGTGTTCTACCGCCAATGCTGCGGTGTAGGCTGGACTTACCCACGTTCTCGTACCCTTACATCGGGTGCAAGTTGTGACACATTTTTAGTGGTGGCCCATGCAGGTCATCAAGGTCACAAATAGTGCGATTCGTAGCGGTGCTCTAATTTGAGTGCTATTACAAGCCTGCTTTAGGATATAGGTTATAGGCTATAGGCTGAGAATAATCAATCACAACTAGGGAAAAAACTCTATTGTTTATTTCAATTGTTCTTCCTTGATATTGATAAATTAAGCTTTCCATGTCCTTTTTTGAAAATATTCTATTTTGTGCCATATTGATTTTTTTCTTTCGCTTTGCTTCAGGATGCCGCCTAGGACTCGATCACAGCATGGAGGAGCAGCTTCTGAGGGATCTGGGACTTTTCGAGAGCCTGTACCAATTATTTCTCTAGTGATTAGCGTATCAGCTGCATTCGGGGGTCCACCCCCAGTACAGAGGGTTGTTCCAACTGTGACTGAGTGACTACCTTCTCCACCTCCCATACTGACAGATGCGACCCAGATGTTCGCACTATTTTGCGAGATGCTGGAGGCTCAGAGGGCACAGTCAAAGGTTCACCAAAGGAAGATCGACATGTTATGGCAGGGTATTAAGAGTGCTCCTCACCTTGCCGTGCTACAATAAAGAGTGAGAGGTTCCAGTCCAGCATTAAGTTGCTCCACAGGTTGCTCCGCTTAGGCCGGGTAGTATCCAGGACTTCAAGAAGGTGGAACCTTGGGTCTTCAAGGGGATCGAGGGAATCGTCTATGCTGATGATTGGCTCGAGGATATCGAACATCTCATGAGGGTGTCCTGTCTTACTAAGGATCTGATAGTTGAGGCAGTAGGAATTTAACTATTCGACATCGCCCACACTTGGTTTAGGAATGAGCCACTTCTTGCTGATGCGGGGTAGTCTTGGGACGTGTTCAAGGACCTTTTTCAGAGGAAGTTCTTTGCTCAAGTGGACAAGTTGGACTTGGAGAGGCAGTTTGAGAGCCTTACTCAGAGAAGCATGTCTGTGGAATAATATGCTGCCAATTTCGAAAGGTTGAGCCAATTTGCGGAGTATTTGGTGAGGGAGCCAGAGGTTCGGGCTATCCGCTTCTGCGAGGGTCTGAACTGGAAAGTGAAGATCCTCATTCCATCTTCCTATCAGATGTATTCTGAGATACTTGTGGAGGCACGCAAGGTTGAGCGAAAGTTGAGCTTGAAGCCCAAGAGAGACCGTAATTCTTTTCAGGGGGCTAGTAGCAGCACAGGGCCTACTAAGCGTCCTTATATCCAGTTTAGGCCTTTCCAGCAGCCATAGTAGTTTCCAACTCCAGATAGGGATCCAGTTTACCAGGCACCACAGCAGCAGCAGAGACACACACAACACGCTTTCTGCCACTACTGCTAGAAGCCCGACCATATCTAGGAAGTTTGCAGAAAGAGGTTGGGAGTTTATCTGTATTGTGGCATAGAGGGGCACCAGATGAGAGATTGTCCTACCAACCCTCGTCGTGCATCTCAGAGAGCAGTTCCAGCTCAGAGAGTACAAGCGAGGCTACCAGCAGTACAGCCGAGGGGATCGCCTCTTTCGACCCAGCAACAACGTTATGCCCAGCACCAGCATTAGGGAGGTGGCCTCAGGGATGAGCGTTTGCTATGACGGTTGAGGAGGCCAATTCCAGCAGAGATGTTGTTGCATATTCCGTTCTCCTTGATTCTTTTCCAGCTTTAGCTTTGTTTGATAGTGGTGCTTCTCATAGTTTTGTATCTGTTTCTTTTAGTTTGAAGGATCATTTGGTAGCTGAGTATTTGCTTAGGACTTGCAAGATCATGACCGGGGGAGGCATTATCCTGGTTAGTGATGTTTGCAAGGATTGAAAAGTTACTCTGGGAGGCCGGGTGCTGAGTGCGTGTCTTCTTGTAATGCCACTTTCGAGCTACGATATTGTACTCTGGATGGATTGGTTGAGTAGGCACAATGCTAGTATAGATTACAGAGGAGGTAGAGTTTTGTTTTAGCCCACCAAGAGAGCCAGAGTTTGAGTTTGCTAGAGGAACTTAGAAGTAGGGAGAAGGCATTATCTATGGAGCTATGGTGGAAGACGAGGAGTTGTCGCATCCATTAATAGCAGAGTTTTTCGATGTGTTTCCTGAGGAGTTGTCAATATTGCCGCCAGATCGAGATGTTGAGTTCCCTAAAGACTTGGTGCCCGGTACAGAGCCAATTTTATAGCATGTCTATAGAGTGAACAACAACGAGTTGGCCGAGCTGAAGAAGCAAGTGGATAAACTGAAGAAGCAAGTGGATAAACTGCAGGATAAGGGATTTATCAGATCTAGTTCTTCACCGTGGGGAGCCTCGGTATTGTTTGTACCGAAGAAGGATGGATCAGTATGCATGTGCATCAATTACAGGGCATTGAATAATCTCACTATTAAGAACAAATATTCATTGTCGCAGATTGATGATTTATTTGATCAGTTGAGTCGTGCCAAGGTGTTCTCTAAGATAGACTTGAGATCAGGCTACCACCAGGTAAAAGTGAAGCTGGAGGACATTCTAAAGACTACTTTTCAGATTCGGTATGGCCAGTATGAGTTCATGGGGATGCAGTTTGGATTGACTAATACCCCAGCGGTATTTATGTATTTGATGAACAAGGTGTTCCACCAGTACCTTGAAAAGTTCATGGTGGTGTTCATCGATGACTTTCTCATACACTCGAAGACGCCAAAGGAGCACGAGGAGCATCTGCGAATTGTGTTGTATGTGCTAAGGAAGGAGAAGCTGTACGAAAAGTTGTCCAAGTGTGAGTTCTTTCTGGAGAAGGTTGAGTTCTTAGGGCATTTTATGACAGGTGATAGGATTTCAGTAGATTTGAAGAAGATCGCAGTAGTGGAGTCTTCGAATACCCCAAGTTCAGTGGCAGAGATCAGGAGGTTCTTGGGTCTGGCAGGCTACTACAGAAAGTTTGTGCAAGATTTCTCGAGGATTGTTGAGCCAATAACCTGACTCACCAGAAAGGACACAGAGTTTGTTTGGACCGAGGAGTGTCAGGCTGCTTTTGATTAATTGAAGAAGAGGTTGATATTTGCTTATATTTTAACGTTGCCATTAGGGTTCGGAGGTCTGAGTCTGGAACTCCAGGAGGCATTTGCAAAGTGGCTTGACGAAAAAGTTTGATGAAAGTGCGAACGTTCTCTTTCTCCTTCTGCTTAACTTCGATGAGAGAGGACATAGACATGTCCATCCCTCCTTCGTAGAATCGCGTGAAGAACAAAGTCTTGAAATCTTCAAAGGAAGTAATGCAGTTGTCAGCAAGACTATGGTACCACTGATAAGCCACTCCTGAGAGACAGCCTTTGAATACTCGAGTGAGAAGGGCGTCATTCCCTTACAGTAACACCGTCATCATACTGAAGTAGTTCATGTACTGGCTCGGTGATGTCTTTCCCTCAAACAAAGCCATAGTCTGTGGTTTGTATTTAGGAGGGAAAGGGACCTCATCCCAAATAGTTGGGTACGGTTGGTTGATTCCCAATTTCTTGAGCTGATCTTTGTGCTTTAAGGCGTCAAATTGCGCTTTCAATTCCCGCACTTCCTGCATCGGATCTTCAGCCGGTAGAGGGACCGTGGAATGGTGAAAGATCGGTTGTATTGCAACTCCAACAAGAGGCAATACCTTCTATGAGTTAGGAAGTAGGGGATTTGTTAATCTTGATCTAGAGTAGGCTCCTGATTCACGTTGGATGGTGGTAAGTCTAACCCCCACACGTATCTGAGTCGGAGGGACCGATGCTTGAGCTATAGCAGCTGTGTGTTGAGTCAGCATCATCTGGTGCTTATTCTCCATCATAGATTATATCTCTTTCAGAGATGTCTCCAACACAGCAATGCGCTGCTCAGTGCTTCCTGATGAGGAAGTCTTTTCGTGTTCGTCTTCAATGGAATAGACCCCCATTTCTCTGGATATCATTGAAGGGCTAGTATAGGTCTCTGTAGAGATTTACTCTATACTTTCAGCATATGATTCAGGAAACTGGTGACCCCCAGTGTCGGAATCAGAAGAATATGAGGCCGGTTGTCGTGACCTCGAACGGGTATTTTGAAATACCCCAGCTTCAATGTTCTCAAGGAGTTTGTTTAATCTCCTTTGGCTTGGAGTTCTAGAGAGATGACGTCTTGAATTCGACCTTCCTCTAGGTACGTATGAAGCCATGTTCACTGATGCATATGTAGGCTCTTCTTCCTGAAAAGACGGAGAGTAGTTCAACCGGTCGAAAATCGATCGTTTTGCTTCAGAACAACAATAATTAACTACAATCCTATGACTATTACAATAGTGCTCGCTAGGAGGCGTAATAGACATGTTGGAAGATCCCCTATCCTTGCGCTTCTGGATAAGATATTCACGCAAGTCCGGAGGATTAACAGAGGAAGAAGAAGAAGGCTTGCCCCTCCTGTCCACATTAGTCGGCATACGGATGTTGGGAACCATAACTTTTCTTCTGCCACTCGTATACAGTAGGTGAGCCATGTGCGTAGTAGATGACCCCCGAGGAATGCGCCTTTCCGCAGACTGAGCCTTCTTTACGCTGATGCGCCTTTCCTGGCGTAATCTAGAACTCTGCTCAGTTCGGCGTAAAACTGAAGAGGTCCTCAATCGGCCATCAGGATTTTGCGTAATCTGGAGGGTGGTCAGATTCTTCTCTTGCTGGCGTAAAGGCCGAGAAGTTGAGAATTCCATCACTTGTTTTCCCTTGCATAGATTGCAGGGAACATCTGTTTTTCCAAGGAGGGCAGATGCATCTTTACACACAGAGTGCGTTTGGAATTTCTGATTTGGCGCTGAGGCATTATTAGAAATTTTGTCTGCCACGTCACAGACGAGAGACTGAACTTTATGCGCAGAGCGTGAAGTAGACTTCTGGATTAGAACTGAGGCATCACCAGAAGTTTTGTCTGCCACGTCACGGACGGAAGATAGAGTTTTACGCACAGAGCGCGAAGGTTGCGAAGCTATAACCTTGTTGGTCGGAGAAACCAGAGAGTCAGCAGGAATGGTAGGGGATATCTGGGGCATCCAAACCTTACGCAGCTTCCTGTGATCTTGGACAAAGAGAGAGTGAGAGCTACCCCCTGCTCGAAGCATATCTTCGTAGGCAGATTGGTCGAACTGGACGACCAAGATCTTCTTCATTGATCCTACTAATACTGCATCGTGTTGAGCAATTGCTTTCTCGTCAGATGAGAAAGAGGTCCCCTACAGAGTCGCCATCTTCTGTTTGATAATAAACGAAAGAAATAAAACAAGGTTTATACGAAACTCTCTCTTTGGTTTACAAACAAGAAGTACAATTAATCCTATACGAGGATGTCAAGTACAATTTTTTAATCTGGGTAAATATTGCTATAGGAGTCTGATCTGCGGTCGATCACATTATCCCTTGGACCACATGATGATGAAGAAGCGCTGTAGAAGATGGAGAAGCTTCGAAGATTGCAAAGGGGAGTGGATGCTCGATGCCAAAATTGTCGATCACTACTCTCTGTCTGAACTCTTTTATCTCTGTTCTTTCCCCACTTTTTTGACCTTTTCTTCGACCCTGGACCTCTGTCAACAGAGGCCTCTATTTATATGGTTTTAGTGACAGTAACCATCCAGTCAGCGTAGAAGCCGGACAATGGAGAGTGTGGCACTTTTTATGCGGCGGTTATAATAACTGCCACCCACGTATAAATGATCTTCTGAATGAGCGTGTGACGCGTGCCCCATTAAGAGATAATGCGTATAACTGCAACGAAGATCACGGCATGCAAGCCACGTAGGTAACTGCCCCTCGCGTAGAAAATGTTGGCGTAGAAGCCAATAACTGTCACCATGGCGTAGAAGCCAAATGGTTGTCAAGTTTGGCGTAGAAGCCGAGTAGGTTGGCGTAGAAGCCATCTGGTTGACATAGAAGCCAAATAGGCGTAGAAGCCTGGTTCTGCATGGATAGGTGACTAGCGTAAAAGATAGCTGATCCTCCTTCCTTGACTGAAGTCTTGAGCGTATTCTGGAGCAGATAGCCTTATCACGCACAAATGCAAATATAGCCTGAGTTGGCGTATTCCGAGGAGATAGCATACGGCGTACTCCTTATAGCTGAAAATAGCCCAGTTGGCATATTTCAAGGAGATAGCGTACAGCGTGCTCCTATAGATGAAAATAGCCTGATGGCGTAATGTGCAAAGTGATGATGTGGACGTATTAGCCGTAATTATGGCTCCCCCAGTCTTTGAAAATATAACCAAATCTCTTGCATTAAATGCAGAGATCTGCCCCTATCACGTGCATTAACTGTAGAGATGTGCCTCGAGCTCTGTACGAAGAGCAGCTTTTGACGTGGCAGTTGTCTTCTGCTGAGCGTAAAAGCTCACATCTGCCTGTATAAAACTTAGGCAGCATATTCCCTTGAATGCGTAAAAGTGACTTGTACCAAGGAAATGTCACTAAATAACGGTTTGGGTCTCTGTGCCACACCATCATTACAGCCGTCGTCTGGATAGCTGTGCTGTACTCATTGTCAGGAGTCAGGTTCACTGCATGATCTGACAGGTTCATTCGGGGAATACGAAGCATTCCTCGTACATTTTCCCACTGCATTAAAAGCGGATGGGTTTTACGCCATAAAGGCGATATGACAACCTTTTTACGCTGGAGCAATCTGAACACACTGCATTACGCGGGTTGTTTTGGAGCTGTGTTTTACGCTGTACTAGCGGTAAAGCTCTGTTTGTATGCCGACGGTTCTGAACTCACGTCTTACGCCACACAACACTGAAATACTGCGTATAACTCTGTAGCATATTTTTTATGCTTCTACACTAGACATCGTTCTACCGCCGATGCTGCAGCGTAGGCTGGACGTATCCATGCTCTCGTGCCCCTATACCGGGTGCGGGTCATGACACATTCGCTGCACTAAAGCTTGTATTGGGGCAACAATTGGCTCTTGTATCTGATATTACTACTGATAAGCTCCGAACTGTACGGAAAACTGCTGTTGCTGGAGCTGATAATCCCCCTGATACAGTTGCTGGAACTGCGACCTCTTCGCCATCCCACATTACTACTGCCCCCCAAACATAACACGATCTCTCTTCGGCTTTAAGTTCCACTCTCGCTTGACCTTGCTTGCCTCCGCAAGTATATTAGAATACGTCTCATAGAAAGACGGAATTAGGATCTTCACTTCCCAATTCAGACCCTCGCGAAAATGGATAGCCAAAACTTCTGGCTCCCTCACCAAGCACTCCATAAATTGGCTTAGCCTCCCAAACTCTGCGATATACTCCTCTACGGATATGCTCCCCTATGTAAGGCTCTCAAACTTCCTTCCTAAGTCTAATTTGTCCGTCCGAGTAAAGAACTTCTTCTTGAAGAGGTCCTTGAATACCTCCCAAGACCGCCCCGCATTAGTAAGAAGTGACTCATTCCTGAACCAAGTGTGGGCAACGTCGAACAGTTAAAGTTCTACATCCTCAACCTTCAGATCCTCAGAAAGATGGGACACCCTCATAAGAGCTCGATATCCTCGAGCCAATCGTCAGCATAGACTATACCCTCTGTCCACTTGAAAACTCGAGGCTCTAGCTTCTTAAAATTTTGAATATTGCCCGGCTCGAGCTGAACATACTGTGGATGTGGAGGAGCCCCTCTCTGAACTGCTGCAATAGCT
Organism: Iris macrosiphon; assembly: GCA_036927795.1. Taxonomy (NCBI): domain Eukaryota; kingdom Viridiplantae; phylum Streptophyta; class Magnoliopsida; order Asparagales; family Iridaceae; genus Iris; species Iris macrosiphon. The sequence continues at coordinate 114,536,818 of JAYESA010000011.1, forward strand.
ATCTGGTGGTTGTTTTCCATACTCTGTCACATTATATTTGACTACCTGTACTGGGCCTCTATCTGTGCCCTTTGTACCTCCATTATCTCTCTATACAGTGCAACCATCGACGCGGCATCTCCTGACAATGGAGGTGGTGGAAGTCCCTCCGAAGCAACTGGGGTAGTCCTCGAAACAGATAGAGAAGAACCCCCGAAGGTAGCTGAGACTCCTACGTGAACTAAAGTCGTAGGAGGTACAACCCCTGCTATCTGAGTGGGAGTGTCACGCCCCAGTCCCAAAATCCATGGGACCAGACACGTGGCAATGGCCAGCTGGTACGACTTCGTAGGGCTTTCCAATTTAATGGACCCGACGAAGTGCACTTACGCTGTCCATGGTCAAGTGATCCAAGTAATAAGCTATTTCTAATATACAACAACTAAATCTAAATCTTAATCCAGGATAAGTAATCTCAAGAAAGAATGATACACATCATCAGTCTGCAGCCCAATAATACATTCGTTCGAATAGACCAGAAGAACAATATAGGTCTATAAACACTAGGCTATATAAGCAGAATAAAATGGAAAGTAATACAAGACTGAAATAGCTGGAAATATAAATATACCTGCAATGATGTCCACCCTCTAATAGATCAAGTATCCTGCAACTGCACAAACAACCTGGAAGGGTTCCAGGTCCTCAGAGGGACGTAACAAGATACAAAAAATACATGCCATAAAGTAAATACTGAATAATAAAAGGGGGGGTGACCTAACCATCTAAGTGAATGTAATTTGAGGACAACTTAGTACGTATGGGTAGTGTGTAGGCCAGACATATGCTGACGTAATTCACCAATCGTGACAACCGGCTAGTGTATGCCACATATGCCCCCTATAACACGGGCACCTGATAACGTCCATCTTCGAGGAGCATGGTATCTGAAATAGTATAACGTCCAACGTTCTTTAGAGTGTGGTATCTGCAATATGAAACAAGTAACGTCCAACACTCTAGAGAACGTGGTATCTGCAATATATATACGTCCGTATCACTCCGTCGAGTGCGGTATCTGTATAGAAGGTGTGGGTGTCCCATGCGCCTACTAGTCGTCCTCCCCGCCCAATGATCTAAGCATGTTGTATCCACAACACGCTTCCGCTACTACGCCGGGGCGTCGTAATTCTGGCTCATAGTCAACGTTAGAACAAGGGTCCATCCCTACACCCAAACAAGGACAGAGATAGGACCATCGTACCACGCTAGTCTATGCTCCACCTACTAATAACTGCTAAGTCTTCTATCATGCATCACTAATAGCAGTTATTCCCTATCCGTCGCACGCCTACAGGTACAGGTGGCCAACCACATATGCAGGACCGTGCCCTACATGAGACTCACAATACGTGTACGAGATGTGTCAAGGCCTGGGAGTCATACCAATAACTCCACAACTTTAGGTGGGTCTACTAGACACTAAGTCAGACACAAGTCCTAACTGCACCCGAGTTTCTCTCAGACGCACACAGTTATAATATCTAAAACAATGAACAGGTAGCTAAAATACAGAAAATTAAACAGTATAACAAGGCAAGGTATACTTGCCTGCGCGAGGCTGCTGATGACGGGGTCCCGCTACCGCGTCCAAGTCCGCAAGTCCCGTAGTACCTAGAGATGAGATACAAACCGATAATCAATAACCTATTCCACGACAGACGGGGATGCGACACACATCTACACCTAAACTCAGTCTCAGTCTCTATTTCCAGGGACAATACACTAGGGGGGTTGACCACAGTTAACTATCGGTACAATACATCCATCAACTAGTCATCTGTACACTCTCCTCAACCAGTCCTCATTCTTACCATAATCACCACGTGGAAGTAGTTCAGGTATGCTCCATCATTATCCCCCTTGTTTCTTGCGAATGTTATCATGCACGTTTGAGTATGTGCCTTCCTTAAAATAATTATTTTAGATCTTAGATCTTCCTTTATACAACCATCATTACCATTTTTACCATAAATCACTGCCCATCGATATACATATAAAACAATAAGATAACCCTAAATCTTAATGCCTTCATACCTTAACTCCAAATAGCATATATAATCCCTCTACTAAATCTAAATCTTTCACATGTATAATTGATTTCTTTCTTTATACAAAAGTAAGGACAAGCTCTCATGAGACAACCCTTCTCCCTTTGTTTACAGACAATCCTTATAATATAGACACCATGCACTCCTCTTCCTACTCTTCATATGAATTTCATTCCGACCATAATTTCTATAACAATATTTATCACTACGGTTAGGATCCTCAACCACCACTTGCACTCTTGAATGATTTGGTAAGCCTACTCTAGCAAAACATATACATATATATATATCATTTGCTCCATGTTTCTTCCATCATAACCTACTCCATTTTCTTGTGCATTCCACCCATGCACCTCAGTTTATTCTCTTTATTATACCACTCTTGTCTCTTACTAAGCCAGGGAACAATATGGAGGTCAAGGTGAGACATAACCAATGTAGCTAAAGAAATTTCATAAAAATGTGTGGTATAAGAAGACATCTAAAGCTCACCAGCCAGGGAAGGGATGATGACAATGCAGGGAGACAGAGCCCCGAGGTTTCCTCGCTGCGACGTGGCCGCTGACGTCGAGAACGTTGCGGCAGAAACTCCGCACAGCAGCTGTCGGCGGGAACTGCTGCACAGCGGCGGTCTGGAAGATGCACGGCCGGTCGGGACTGAAGCGGAAACTGCAGCCGGAGCTGCCTCGTTCGGCCGCTGCGAAGCCGGCCACACTAGTTCTGCCGAGGGAGCAGCCGCGGGGGGGGGGGGGGGAGAAAGAAACGTTCACCGGCCGGTCGGGGGAGGTACTGCCGAAGGTCGGGGAAGAAGCTACTGGGTGAGAGCCGTCGGTCGAGGGCTGCTCAGCCGCGGGTACGGGCCGGAGCGCCTGCTGCTCAGTCCAACGGTGGTCGGGAACACAAAGCCGCGGCTGACGCTGGAGTCGGGTGGTGGACTGAGCGGGTCAGAGCAGTTAGGCCGGCGGTCGGGGGAGCACAGTTGTGGAGGTGGCGTCGGCGCGCCGTCGGTCGGAGCGGGGGTAACAGACCGGAGTCGGGCCGGAGTAGGGTGTCAGTGGGGCGGGGGGGGGTCCTTCAAGAAGAAGAAGAAGAAGAAGAAGGAGAATATGTATGGTGAATAATTAAATGGAGGAGGGAGGTTACGTATGAATGAAGAAGGAGGGAGGAGAGAGTGGGGATGAGTTTTCCCAAATGTTGGGATTAGGGCCGGTTGGGAAGTGTGAGGGTGGGGTGAGGTGATGCTTTATAGGGGAGTTTGTAGGTTGAATGGAGGGTTGTGATTCTCCTAGGTAGTTTGAATGGTTGTGATGTAATATGGATAGGGTGTGGGTTTCTTCATGAGGGAATTGGGATTGGGACCCCATTTTGGGACCCAACAAATAATCACGACCAATGAGGTGTTGCTAACAATTTGTTAATTGCAAATAAGCCCCCCGTAAATTCAGAAATTTGCATAAACACATGAAATAACATAAAAATTGTGGAGAAAAATATATTTAAAAATTTTCATAGTGAGGGGGCATTGCGCGTTAGGCGCGGGTCAAATTTGAAGGGCATTGGGATTAATTTTAATATTTAAATAGAATCTACCAAGTTGGTAATCCCGAATTAAATAGAAATAAGCGTCCCGCGAATTTAATTAAATTTGGGGCACTTGGAGTCAAAATCTGGAAATGGCGCAAAAGCCAAAAATGGTGGGGGCTTGGAGTCAGTCTTGGACCCTTTTGTTGGTCCGGCTCAACGGGTTAAGTTGGTATCCCAAAATTTGGAGTAACGACATAGGAGTCCGACACCGAATTAAATATGAATTTCGGATTCGATAAATTGTGCAATTAATTTAGAGCACAACGGAATCTGACTTTTTATGACGGAAAAGTCCAGTGCCTAATTTGGCGGGTCTAGTCAGAAGTACAATATTTGTATGGAATTTATGGGCTAAAAATGGGCTCCGAATAATTAGACAATGATAGTGCGCGCCAAGGGTTTTAATTAATTGGATTACAATTCCAGATAAATATACTCTATTCTAAACCTCAATAATTTCTATAAAATTTTTCCTGGCCCACTCTAACTATCCACAGAATAAATTTAGGGGGGTTTACATTCTTCCCAACTTAGAAAAATTTCGTCCCCGAAATTAAAAGTAAAGCACGATAATATCTAAAAGAATTTAAAATAACTAGTAATTAAATTGCCGTACGCAAATTCGTACCTTGCTCCTCAAATAAGTACGGAAATCGCTGCCGAATAGAATCCTCGCGCTCCCAAGTAGACTCGCCTGGTGAATGGTGCTTCCATGCCACTCTGACCAGTCGAATCGTCTGTCCTCTCAAATTCTTCTCGCTGCGATCGAGAATCTCGACTGGCTGCTCTACGTAAGACAGACTAGGCCCAACTGTAATCTCTGAATGATCAAGCACGTGGCTAGGGTCTGCGACATATCTCCTCAGCTGCGATACGTGAAATACGTCATGTACTCCCTCTAATGATGAAGGTAATGCAAGACGGTAAGCCACTTCGCCAACTCGTTCCAGAATGTCAAAAGGTCCGATATACCTCGGACTCAGCTTGCCTCTGCCTCTGAATCTGATGGTACCACGAGTGGGCAATATCCTCAAAAATATGTGGTCACCCTCCTTGAACTCCAATGGCCTGCGGTGCGCATCTGCCCAGCGTTTCTGTCTGTCCTGTGCTGCGTGCAGGTGGCTCTGAATCTGCTTGACCTTCTCTACTGTCTGTGTCACCAATTCTGGACCAAGTATCTGACGCTCTCCCACGTCACTCCAACAAACTAGCGGCCTATATTTCCTGTCGTACAGTGCCTCTTAAGGTGTCATCTGTATGTTAGCCTGGTAGCTGTTATTGCAAGAGGATTCCACCAAGTGTAGGTGGTCCTCCCAAGATCCTCCAAAATCAATCATGCATGCTCTCAACATATTCTCTAATATCTGTATCGTGCGTTCTGATTGTCCATCAGTCTGTGGATGATACGCAGTGCTGAACTTGAGACGAGTTCCTAAGCTCTCCTGCATACTCCGCCAAAAATGTGACGTGAATCTGGAATCACGAGCCGATACGATGCTGCTAGGCACTCCATGTAGTCGTACCATCTGTCTCATATACATATCAGCTAGTATCTCTGTGGATTGCCCTACTCTGAAGGGCAAGAAATGGGCAGACTTGGTGAGTCTGTCTATGACAACCCAAATTGCATCCTTCTCGCTAGGGCTCTGCGGTGATCCTGTGACGATGTCCCTGTTAAAGTATTCCCACTTCCACTCGGAAATTGGGAAACAACTGCATTAGTCCTGCAGTTCTCTGTTATCCAGCCTTATTTTGCTGACATACCAAGCATCTTGCCACGAATCTCTCAATCTCTCTCTTCACCCCTTGCTACCAGTAATGTTGCCTTAAGTCTCGGTACATCTTCGTACCCCCGGGATGAATGGAATAAATCGAGCTATGAGCCTCGGTCATCAACTCTTGGCGTAGCTCGCCACTCGGAACATATAGGCGATCTCTGCACCTCAGCGTTCCGTCTTCATGAATCCTGAGTCCCGTCTGCATGCCGGCTTCTGTTCTCTCTCGCAGACGTCGAAATCTTGCATCTGTTGGCAGGGCTGCCCTGATCCTCTCAATCAGGGTAGACTGAACCTCGAGGCTGGCCATCTGTCCATCCATGTCTGGCAATACGATCTCTATCCCAAGCTTCTGGAGATCCTCTAGCAACCGTCACTGCGTCGTCAAAAAGTATGCCATGGGCTTCCTGCTTAAGGCATCTGCTAGGACATTCGCCTTGCCAGGGTGGTACTGCAACTCAATATCATAATCGGTCATCAACTCTAGCCAACGTCTCTGCCTCATGTTGAGCTCCTTCTGCGTGTAGACGTACTTTAGGCTTTTATGATCTGTATAAATCTCAACACGCTCACCCTAAAGGTAATGTCTCCATAGCTTTAGTGCAAATATCACTGCAGCTAGCTCCAAGTCGTGCGTCGGATAGTTCTTCTCATGAACTCTCAGCTGTCTCGATGCGTAGGCTATCACCTTGCCGTGTTGCATCAGTATACATCCCAATCTACTCCCAGACGTATCGCTATACACTATAAATCCTCCTGATCCTGAAGGTAGTGTCAAAATCGGTGTTGATGTCAGACGCTTCTTCAGCTCATCGAAAGCCGCCTGACACTCGTTGGTCCAGATAAACTCCTCGCCCTTATGCGTCAGTTTCGTCATAGGCGCAGCTATCCTCGAGAAGTTTTCCATGAACCTCCGATAATATTTGGCAAGTCCGAGGAAACTCCTAACCTCTGTAACTGATGTAGGGGTAGGCCAGGTCTCTACTGCAGCTATCTTCTCCGGGTCAACTGATAGTCCATCTCCGGTGATTATGTGTCCCAGAAACGGTATTCTATCCAAGCAGAACTCGCATTTGCTGAGTTTGGCGTACAGCCTCTCATGTCTCAGCGTCTCCAACACGATCCTGAGATGTCTCTCAGGCTCCTCCTGGCTCTTGGAATATATCAAGATGTAGTCTATAAATACCACCATGAACTTATCCAAGTACTGGTGGAAGACATTGTTCATTTGGCTCACAAATACTGCTGGCGCTTGGTTAAACCAAACGTCATAACTAGAAACTCATAGTGTCCATACTACGTCCGAAAAGTCGTCTTAGGAATGCCCTCTCTCCGTACTTAGATCTGATGATAGCTGGATCTGAGATCGATCTTCAAAATACATATGCGCCACTTAGCTGATTCAACTGTACCGTCCCGTTTTTCTTCGGCATAATTAAGATGGGTATTGCCCCATGGAGCAACACTAGCCCGACCGAAACCCTTGTCTAAAAGATCCTCCACGACGGACCCACAACTCAACCAACTCTATCGGTGCTAGTCTGAAGACGGAAAATTAACTGGCTCGGCTCTTGGAGTCAAGTCTATAACAACTCTATCTCTCTGTCAGGTGGCAGGCCTGGAAGATTATCTAGAATCACATCCTCAACCCTGATATAATATGGTGGTATACTGGTTTACCTCATACGTTGTATACTCCTAAGGTAGATGGGCACCATGCTCCCAGGCTCTCTGAAGAAACTCAAACTCAGGGTAATCCGGTGGTCTAAGGATGACACAACCACGACGGAAATCAAGCATTGCGTGGTATTGGTTCAACCAATCATTGTCTAGGATAATGTTATAGTCTAGTCTTAAACCTCAAAATAATTTCTCCCGTTCTGTTTCCAACATCAATCCTCAAAAGAAAAATTTTCTCGCCTAATGTATAATTCTCTTCTCCTCAAGGTTTTCCCTAAAATTTTATTCCTCAAATTCCTTCTTTTCGTTATTTATCTCCCCAAGTCACATAGTACAATAATGGTATCACTCAAGTACATACTAGAATTCCTGAAATCAGATCATTATCTTCCAAGTGAGATCCTAAAATTTTATCTCCTCTAGTCCATAATATCATTCCTGATATTGCTATCATATACAACCACTAGTTTCCAGCATTGGGCTATGCATTTCCTTAGGTTATTCTAGGTCTTGATCAATAACCTTTCCAGCTCCTTGTACTTCCAAGATCACTGCTATCTCGAGTGCGAATAGGGTACTACTGGCTCCAATTCTCTTGCCACCCTTCCATACCAGTTCTAGAATCCAAAAGAACCTATCAGCCTACCCTACTGAGGGTAACAATCTTCTCAGAGATTATTGCACAATCATGTCTTCTGCCGTCTGAACTGCGATCTTCTTCTGGAGGAACCCATCAGGCGCAAGCGTCCGTCTTCCGAATAATAGGGGATAAGAAACAATAATAACGATATTGACAGAAATTGAGCGAATACAAATTGGAAGTCCAAGGGCGATAATCACATACAAGAGGAGTTTTAAATTCGGTTATGGATTGAGATCTTATTCACATTTATCCTAAGTTGCAGGCTCGTTCGGTACAGTAACATAACCGAAACGATTTGCTCAGAGGACCTGCATGGGCCACCACTAAAACCATGTCACACCCCAGTCCCAAAATCCATGGGACCAGACACGTGGCAATGGCCAGCTGGTACGACTTCGTAGGGCTTTCCAATTTAATGGACCCGACGAAGTGCACTTACGCTGTCCATGGTCAAGTGATCCAAGTAATAAGCTATTTCTAATATACAACAACTAAATCTAAATCTCAATCCAGGATAAGTAATCTCAAGAAAGAACGATACACATCATCAGTCTGCGGCCCAATAATACATTCGTTCGAATAGACCAGAAGAACAATATAGGTCTATAAACACTAGGCTATATAAGCAGAATAAAATGGAAAGTAATACAAGACTGAAATAGCTGGAAATATAAATATACCTGCAATGATGTCCACCCTCTAATAGATCAAGTATCCTGCAACTGCACAAACAACCTGGAAGGGTTCCAGGTCCTCAGAGGGACGTAACAAGATACAAAAAATACATGCCATAAAGTAAATACTGAATAATAAAAGGGGGGGTGACCTAACCATCTAAGTGAATGCAATTTGAGGACAACTTAGTACGTATGGGTAGTGTGTAGGCTAGACATATGCTGACGTAATTCACCAATCGTGACAACCGGCTAGTGTATGCCACATATGCCCCCTATAACACGGGCACCTGATAACGTCCATCTCCGAGGAGCATGGTATCTGAAATAGTATAACGTCCAACATTCTTTAGAGTGTGGTATCTGCAATATGAAACAAGTAACATCCAACACTCTAGAGAACGTGGTATCTGCAATATATATACGTCCGTATCACTCCGTCGATTGCGGTATCTGTATAGAAGGTGTGGGTGTCCCATGTGCCTACTAGTCGTCCTCCCCGCCCAATGATCTAAGCATGTTGTATCCACAACACGCTTCCGCTACTACGCCGGGGCGTCGTAATTCTGGCTCATAGTCAACGTTAGAGCAAGGGTCCATCCCTACACCCAAACAAGGACAGGGATAGGACCATCGTACCACGCTAGTCTATGCTCCACCTACTAATAACTGCTAAATCTTCTATCATGCATCACTAATAGTAGTTATTCCCTATCCGTCGCACGCCTACACGTACAGGTGGCCAACCACATATGCAGGACCGTGCCCTACATGAGACTCACAACACGTGTACGAGATGTGTCAAGGCCTGGGAGTCATACCAATAACTCCACAACTTTAGGTGGGTCTACTAGACACTAAGTCAGACACAAGTCCTAACTGCACCCGAGTTTCTCTCAGACGCACACAGTTATAATATCTAAAACAATGGACAGGTAGCTAAAATACAAAAAATTAAACAGTATAACAAAGCAAGGTATACTTGCCTGCGCGAGGCTGCTGATGACGGGGTCCCGGTACCGCGTCCAAGTTCGCAAGTCCCGTAGTACCTAGAGATGAGATACAAACCGATAATCAATAACCTATTCCACGACAGACGGGGATGCGACACACATCTACACCTAAACTCAGTCTCAGTCTCTATTTCTAGGGACAATACACTAGGGGGGTTGACCACAGTTAACTATCGGTATAATACATCCATCAACCAGTCATCTGTACACTCTCCTCAACCAGTCCTCATTCTTACCATAATCACCACGTGGAAGTAGTTCAGGTATGCTCCATCATTATCCCCCTTGTTTCTTGCGAATGTTATCATGCACGTTTGAGTATGTGCCTTCCTTAAAATAATTATTTTAGATCTTAGATCTTCCTTTATACAACCATCATTACCATTTTTACCATAAATCACTGCCCATCGATATACATATAAAACAATAAGATAACCCTAAATCTTAATGCCTTCATACCTTAACTCCAAATAGCATATATAATCCCTCTACTAAATCTAAATCTTTCACATGTATAATTGATTTCTTCCTTTATACAAAAGTAAGGACAAGCTCTCATGAGACAACCCTTCTCCCTTTGTTCACAGATAATCCTTACAATATAGACACCATGCACTCCTCTTCCTACTCTTCATATGAATTTCATTCCTACCATAATTTCCATAACAATATTTATCACTACGGTTAGGATCCTCAACCACCACTTGCACTCTTGAATGATTTGGTAAGCCTACTCTAGCAAAACATATACATATATATATATCATTTGCTCCATGTTTCTCCCATCATAACCTACTCCATTTTCTTGTACATTCCACCCATGCACCTCAGTTTATTCTCTTCATTATACCACTCTTGTCTCTTACTAAGCCAGGGAACAATATGGAGGTCAAGGTGAGACATAACCAATGTAGCTAAAGAAATTTCATAAAAATGTGTGGTATAAGAAGACATCTAAAGCTCACCAGCCAGGGAAGGGATGATGACAATGCAGGGAGACAGAGCCCCGAGGTTTCCTCGTCGCGACGTGGCCGCTGACGTCGAGAACGTTGCGGCAGAAACTCCGCACAACAGCGGTCGGCGGGAACTGCTGCACAGCGGCGGTCGGAAAGATGCACGGCCAGTCGGGACTGAAGCAAAAACTGCAGCCGGAGCTGCCTCGTTCGGCCGCTGCGAAGCCGGCCACACTAGTTCTGTCGAGGGAGCAGCCGCGGGGGGGGGGAGAAAGAAACGTTCACCGGCCGGTCGGGGGAGGTACTGCCGAAGGTCGGGGAAGAAGCTACTGGGTGAGAGCCGTCGGTCGGGGGCTGCTCAGCCGCGGTACGGGCTGGAGCGCCTGCTGCTCAGTCCAACGGCGGTCGGGAACACAAAGCCGCGGCTGACGCTGGAGTCGGGTGGTGGACTGAGCGGGTCAGAGCAGTTAGGCCGGCGGTCGGGGGAGCACAGCTGTGGAGGTGGCGTCGGCGCGCCGCCGGTCGGAGCAGGGGTAACAGACCGGAGTCGGGCCGGAGTAGGGTGTCAGTGGGGTGGGGGGGGTCCTTCAAGGAGAAGAAGAAGAAGAAGAAGGAGAATATGTATGGTGAATAATTAAATGGAGGAGGGAGGTTACGTATGAATGAAGAAGAAGGGAGGAGAGAGTGGGGATGAGTTTTCCCAAATATTGGGATTAGGGCCGGTTGGGAAGTGTGAGGGTGGGGTGAGGTGATGCTTTATAGGGGAGTGTGTAGGTTGAATGGAGGGTTGTGATTCTCCTAGGTAGATTGAATGGTTGTGATGTAATATGGATAGGGTATGGGTTTCTTCATGAGAGAATTGGGATTGGGACCCCATTTTGGGACCCAACAAATAATCACGACCAATGAGGTGTTGCCAACAATTTGTTAATTGCAAATAAGCCCCCCGTAAATTCAGAAATTTACATAAACACATGAAATGACATAAAAATTGTGGAGAAAAATATATTTAAAAATTTTCATAGTGAGGGGGCGTTGCGCGTTAGGCGCGGGTCAAATTTGAAGGGCATTGGGATTAATTTTAATATTTAAATAGAATCTACCAAGTTGGTAATCCCGAATTAAATAGAAATAAGCGTCCCGCGAATTTAATTAAATTTGGGGCACTTGGAGTCAAAATCTGGAAATGGCGCAAAAGCCAAAAATGGTGGGGGCTTGGAGTCAGTCTTGGACCCTTTTGTTGGTCCGGCTCAACGGGTTAAGTTGGTATCCCAAAATTTGGAGTAACGACATAGGAGTCCGACACCGAATTAAATATGAATTTCGGATTCGATAAATTGTGCAATTAATTTAGAGCACAACGGAATCTGACTTTTTGTGACGGAAAAGTCCAATGCCTAATTTGGCGGGTCTAGTCAGAAGTACAATATTTGTATGGAATTTATGGGCTGAAAATGGGCTCCGAATAATTAGACAACGATAGTGCGCGCCAAGGGTTTTAATTAATTGGATTATAATTCCAGATAAATATACTCTATTCTAAACCTCAATAATTTCTATAAAAAATTTCCTGGCCCACTCTAACTATCCACAGAATAAATTTAGGGGGGTTTACAGGGAGGTTGAGAGGTGGCAGACCTCTCAGAAGCTGCTCCCGATCGATGGAATCTTATCTTCGTCGACATCCTGAAGACAGATCGAAATAAAAGAGATCAATGTGACACGAGATAAGATATTATCAAGGAAGGACAATAATATTCAAAGTATTCAGAAGGAATCAAAGTAGCAATTTCAAATCAAATTGGAATTTCTAGTTGTGTTTGAGTATCCCTCTCTCATCCTAGTATCTTATATCATAAATCCTATCACAGGCTCACAGTAGTACAACTAAGCCTTTTAACTACCACGACTTCATACTAGTTGTGAAGCTGGACCTGCATAGGCCATCACAAAAATGTATCACGATCCGCACCCGGTGAAGGGGTACGAGCACATGGGTACGTCCAGACTATGCCGCAACATCGGTAGTAGAACGCTGTCTAGGTAAACTATACTATCTAATCATCTCATAATAATGTATAATCTGCCAATAATATCTAAACACCAAGAAGGAGGACAATATACTTAATTCAACACAATACTCAAACACAAATCTTTAGCACGATAAGATATCAAAAAAGCCTAACATAACTATGCAGTCTAAATATAACAAAAAAAAATAAAAATAATATCCAAGTCTCAAATATACGCCGAAAACAAATTCGGTACCAAAATGCTAAAGAAAACTAACTATGATAACTAGTGATTCCGGCTAGATCTTCCGGCAGTCACTCCAGAACTAGTGGGTCCATGTCTGCACCATCTATAGGTCGAGGTTCGTAGCACGTTAGACACCAATCTCCCGGATCCTCTGAAAAATATTATCCAGTCAGGAATGGAGCAAAGTACAACCCAATAGCAGTTCCAATTAATTAACAAAAACTATAAAACAATAAAATAGGAGGTGCTATATATGACGAGAATATAACTGATGATCTAAGAACAATAAAGGAACATGTAAAACCAGCAACATAAATATAAATTAATGCGTACAAGAATGAAGGAGATAAACTATAATGTCAGAAATAGAACAGGGTAATCTATGAACTGAAAATAGAATCTATAATATACCATGTGTTTGAGATACTAACTAAATATGTGATCGGCTTGGGATATTCAAGGATTACACTAAGGAGCTAACTCAACCATACGTGAAGTGTATGATTAGTTAGTAGCCAATGATTATACTACTAGCCGATAGTTCTTGATCACATATTTAATTAGTATTTCTTCCGCCTCGACTGATACGATGGATCTAATCATGACACGTTACTAGCTAATATATCCAATATTTAACCTATAATATCCAATGTTATCCAATACCAACAAAGAATAGTATTCGATACTATCTCGATAATCAAGGTAACATCTCATAACTGACGATCCAATAACAATACCAATCCGTGTACCAATGTGTCAAAGAATCATAACTAACATTTTTAAATACTTAAATTATAGTAGTAATCAAATAATTGAAACTATTAAAGATTGTACTCGTCTATGGTCCAGAGAAAATGATGCAAAATGGTATCCGAACTGGTGTCACAGACCTATATATGGAATATTGGATTAATACAAGATTTTGGAATGAAGATAAGTTAAACTAGTTCAATTCTAGGTCATAAAGCCATTTCTAAGTCAAAATAGTCAAACTAGGTCAACTCTAGGTCAAACTAATCAAACATGGTCAAACTAGCTATTTCTAGGTTGTATGAGTCCATCTCTAGGGTATTGGGTCCATATACTATGTAACTAGGCTATACTAGCTATGCTACGATACTAGGATACCAACAAAATACCGTATCATTAGATACGCAAGTTATTAGATATGAAAATACTATAATATATATATATATATATATATATATATATAAGACAAAATATATAGTACTCCTAGCCAAACTAATGCTAAGTGGATACTTTGGCTTTGAACCAAATATGGTATCACACCACCTACACACCCATCTTGATATACAAACTCAATACCTTGAGTATAAACCAATACCTTGACATTAACTTGGTATCACATGGTAATACAATATCTAACATTAGCTAACTAACCAACATACCTCACTATACACTAGCATGCTTTTATACTTATAACAATACTATACTAAACTAACATACTAACATACCCCTTAAGATATTCAATACCCATACCCTATGATACCTCAACTCTCATTACCTTAGTGTAACTCAAGGTAATCTAGAAATAATATTACCAATTGATAATACTTATGCTAACTAGTATATATATATATATATATATATATATATATATATATATATATATATATATATATATATATATATATATATACCTTCATATATATTTATACTAACTTACTAACTTAATTAACTGATACTTACATATAGCTAACTATTAACCAACTACCCACAATACCTTAACTGCTGCTGCTGCTTATTACTGCTGCTTCTGCTTATTGCTGCTGCTTCTTACTGATGCTGTTGTTTACTGCTGCTGCTTTTGCTTATTGTTGTTACTTCTGCTTATTGCTGCTGCTACTTACTGCTGTTGTTGCTTACTGCTTCTGCTGCTGCTTACTGCTTATCCTGCTTCTGCTGCTGCTTACTGCTTATCCTGTTGCTGCTGCTTCCTGGTTCTGCTGCTGCTTATTACTGCTGCTACTTATTGTTGCTGCTTATTGCTGCTGTTGTTGCTTATTAATTGCTGCTTATTGCTTATTCAACACACCCTAGCTCACATACACACACCTATACACATACACTCACATATATATATATATATATATATATATATATATATATATATATATAACAACTATAATTGTAATACTCTAATAGTTATAACCAAGGTAAATTAAATTAGAATGCAAAGTATCAAACAAGTGGAGTGCACTGCACCCGTATCACACTCATTCTATGATACGCTTGTGATACGAGTCCACCACACCACCAAACGTATCCCTAAGGACACGAACAAGTCTAGAATCATAATTATGAACAACAAAAAGAGCTAGCTACTCAACTACGTGCCAGTGTCAAACTATGACATGCTCAAACCCCCGTGTCGGAAGAAAACTCCCAAATTAACCTGTATCGCCAAATTATTGGGATACGGCCTACATGTATCCAATTGTGGACACGACACTAGTCACATGCAATCAAACACATATCAATTTGGTCTAATTGACCTATTGACAAACACAAGATGTGCCAATCATTAGATACACAAGTTATTAGATATGAAAATACTATAATATATATATATACAAGACAAAAAATATAGTACTCCTAGCCAAACTAATGCTAAGTGGATACTTTGGCTTTGAACCAAATATGGTATCACACCACCTACACACCCATCTTGATATACAAACTCAATACCTTGAGTATAAACCAATACCTTGACATTAACTTGGTATCACATGGTAATACAATATCTAACATTAGCTAACTAACCAACATACTTACTATACACTAGCATGCTTTTATACTTATAACAATACTATACTAAACTAACATACTAACATACCCCTTAAGATATTCAATACCAATACCCTATGATACCTCAACTCTCATTACCTTAGTGTAACTCAAGGTAAACTAGAAATAATATTACCAATTGATAATACTTATGCTAACTAGTATATATATATATATATATATATATATATATATATATATATATATATATATATATATATATATATATACCCTCATATATATTTATACTAACTTAATTAACTGATACTTACATATAGCTAACTATTAACCAACTACCCCACAATACCTTAACTATTGCTGCTGCTTATTGCTGCTTACTGCTGCTGCTTCTGCTTATTGCTGCTGCTTCTGCTTATTGCTGCTGCTTCTTACTGATGCTGTTGTTTACTGCTGCTGCTTTTTCTTATTGTTGTTGCTTCTGCTTATTGCTGCTGCTGCTTACTGCTGCTGCTGCTTACTACTGTTGTTGCTTACTGCTTCTGCTGCTGCTTACTGCTTATCCTGCTGCTGCTGCTGTTGCTTACTGCTGCTTACTGCTTATCCTGTTGCTGCTGCTTCCTGCTTCCTGCTTCTGCTGCTGCTTATTACTGCTGCTACTTACTGTTGCTGCTTATTGCTGCTGCTGTTGCTTATTAATTACTGCTTATTGCTTATTCAACACACCCTAGCTCACATACACACACCTATAAACATACAATCATATATATATATATATATATATATATATATATATATATATATATGCTCACAAAACAATACAAATAGTGCACATGAACTCCCTACTCACCCTATGACCACCAACACATCACAAATGAAATAAGAACATAACTATAACTATATATATATATATCATATAACAACTATAATTGCAGTACTCTAATAGTTATAACCAAGGTAAATTAAATTAGAATACAAAGTATCAAACACGTGGAGTGCACTGCACCCGTATCACACTCATTCTATGAAATGCTTGTGATACGAGTCCACCACACCACCAAACGTATCCTAAGGACACGAACAAGTCTAGAATCACAATTATGAACAACAAAAAGAGCTAGCTACTCAACTACGTGCCAGTGTCAAACTATGACATGCTCAAACCCCCGTGTCGGAAGAAAACTCCCAAATTAACCTGTATCGCCAAATTATCGAAATACGGCCTACATGTATCCAATTGTGGACACGACACTAGTCACACGCAATCAAACACATATCAATTTGGTCTAATTGACCTATTGACAAACACAAGATGTGCCAATCTTGAAATTCTCCCAAAATTGACACAAAATACGACATAACTTTCTCCATAGGCCTCCTATGAACCTAATTCCACTTCCTATGGGTAGCCTTAGTACATGGGAGGGTTCCTAATGATTAAATTATAGATTTAGAGTCTAATTAGAGAGAGAAAACTAAATTTTATCTATTGGGAGATGTATTCCCAATGCAATCTCCAAATTGAGTGTCAAGAGCCTTCAACTTGTAGATCCTTGCTCCTCCTTGTTGATCCTTACTTCCTCCTTGTATATCCTTGCTTCCTCCTTGTTCTAATAGCCTCCAATGATGAGTATGGAAAAAATTAGGAAAAAATTTAGGTAGGAATTGGTGTAGGGATGAAAGAATTTGGAAAAGGAAAATTCTAGATCTAGATTTGGAATAAAAAATGAGGAGGGACAGAGTCTCCACCCCCTTATGTAGTAGTCGACCCCTTTCTTCATGTCCAAAAATGTAAAATGTCCAAAATATCCTTTGGGGCTGGTTATGAAGAAAAGGATTAAGGAGGAAGGTTCTACTCCTAGTGGTTTGACTACTTAAATTATTCTCCGAATGAATTGGGCTTGTGGTTGGGCTCAAGTCTAACTAAAATAAATGTTGGTCCAAGAGTCAATTCTAAACTAGTTAGGTCCACTAACACAAGTCCAAAATATAAAGTAACTTACTAATAATATTTAAATACTATAATAAATAAATATATAATATGCACCAAAAATAAATAATTATGATATACCATTCAATATAATTATTTTTGAAATACCAATATTATAATATTACGAATAATAGGAAAAAACAAAATATCCCTCTCCGGAAAAGTGGTAGTGACAATATTCAAATGTAATCTTTTATTTATTTAAGTCTAGGACTGATGTAAGCCGAGTCACACTGGCAAATCCTAATACCTATACCGAGATACCTTGTCACGCCCTAGTCCCAAAATACCGAGGGACTAGACACGTGGCAATGGCCAGCAGCACACACTGATGGACAATCCCAATTTAATGGATCCATCAGAGCGTACTTAAGCTGTAAAATAAAGTCTAAGACAACATGGCACAACTAATCTCATCCACACAAGATAAAATATGATCCACAGATGTAAGAAATGTAAATCATCAACCAGTCTCAACAAAGTGCTTCGGGGAACAACCCGATAAAAATCTGATACAATGGTTCAACAGACCAAAATATAAATGACTGAATAAAGTAAATACTGAGCTTGAAACATAGATGCTCAGGAAAAGTCTTCAGCTAACACCTTGTCCTCGGGTGCCGGTACAGCTCCTGTATCTGCTTCTGCTGCTGTCCCGTATACCTCGGGATAGACCTCGTATGCAAATCCTGAGAAAATAATCCGGTATCCAGGTCCTCAGGGGACATAACAAGGTACAAAAGATACAAGCCAAAATGCAGTGTAATAGTAAATAAAATAAATAGGGTAACTATGTAACTATCTATGTGAAATGCAAGTGAGAGCATCACTAAAACTCAGGCTGAGCTACTACAAGCTCTGTGTCGGGGAGCCGGTAGCAGTAATAATGAGTAATGGGCCAAGCTCGGGCTTAGAGTCTTGAGCCTCACAATAATAGGGGTTATATATATAATCAGCCTGTAGCCTGTGTATCTCTCCCCACCCAATGTAACCACACGTCTCATGTCCATAACGTCTCATGTACATGATACGCAAGATCATAGCTAATGCAGCAAGTCATAGAGTATCTAGGAATATAATGTCAATGTCAAATCCTGAATCCTGTACAAAATCACCATGAATATTACAGAAAGATCCTATCTCATGTATAGTATCAAG
Organism: Iris macrosiphon; assembly: GCA_036927795.1. Taxonomy (NCBI): domain Eukaryota; kingdom Viridiplantae; phylum Streptophyta; class Magnoliopsida; order Asparagales; family Iridaceae; genus Iris; species Iris macrosiphon. The sequence continues at coordinate 114,555,403 of JAYESA010000011.1, forward strand.
TGTCATGGGTATAATATACTTGATAAGACAAGTAGGAGAATGTAAATGGGTCACGAATGTCCCTCTCTAGATGACGTACACAACACCGCGTACAGTGTTGGCACCCGACTATTAATCTGAAACTAAGTAAGTCACACGGTCCTAGGTCAAGCATGTACACCAATATAAATGAAGCAAGGGAAATATGTAACAAGACTATACGGTTTGGCAAGGTACACTTGCCTGGGGTTTGAATACCAACAGTTGTCCCTGTATCAGTGGATCCTGTAGGTACTCCTCCAAAAGCTAAAATAAACATCACCAACAGTCTCAGAAAATATCAAATAGCTAGAAACGCCTGTCCTTAAGTCCAATTTGGACACAGGGACAAAAATGATATTTTCGGGTCAAAGCGGGATCCACAAGTGGGCCACTTTGCACCGAAAAGCGTGTCAGGGTCAAAGGTCTCCAAATTCATCCAACTTAGTGTCAACAAGTCAGGAACGATGATACAAACCCAACAGAACTTTCAAAATTGGATTCCGATGAGCCGATCACAAAATTGCCCGTCAAGTGGAGCCTGTGGGGCCCACGATACGCAATTTTGTCAATGTTCTCAGAATCGAACCAAACTTGGGTCACAGGACCAGCGTATTGCTACGAGTCCGATGGCACAAGTTTCGTCTCGATCTGACGTGTGTACACAAAGTTACGACACATTCCAGAATAGACGGATACGGGGCGTTGTCGGCGGATATGCGTTGATTCCGGTGTGCACGCACATCCAAATCAACTTCTGCGAAATCTCATACGTCCGTATCAACGACGCGCACGTTTCGGTAAAGACCGCGTGCGACCAAGTCGTCCCGTTTGGCGGGGCGCACTCAGTTTCGGGGTGAAACAAGGCGTTGGTTTTCTTTTTTTTGGATCGCGGTTCACGATCACCACAGGGCGCGACGCACCGAGCGGGTTGCACGGGCATCGAGAGGGTTATACAGTCTACGCGACACAACTGACGAAACAGAAAATGGAATCACGAGGAGAGAGAACGGGTTACCTGAACAGGGCTCCGTGAACCGAGAATTCTCGTGTCCGGGATGCTGGTTCGTGTCCTGGTTACCGTGTCCGGTCTACACAGGATCCGTGTTCGGGCTAGGGCTATGTCCGGAGACAGCGCAGTTGGACTCACAGGTGGAGGGCGGCTCGGCCAAGGGCGTCCGGGGTGCTGGTCGGCGGCGTCGAGCGGGTTGGACGGAGAGGAGCGGAGGTCGTCGGGTCTCGGCTAGGGCGTTGATGGTGCTGGGCTCTGCGGTGGAGGGGGAGATGGCTGGAGGGACGGCGGAGTCGTGGTTGGGAGGTGGTGGAAGAGGTAGGATATGGGTGGTGGAACTCGTCGGAATGGCTAGGGCGGAGGAGAGGGGTGTTCTGGTCGGCTGAGCGGAGGAGAGGACGACAGAGTCGAGGGGTGGTCGACGACTGGGGGAACGGTTGGAAGAAGGAGTAGAAGGCGGCGGCTGCCTAAGGTTCAGGCGAGGGAATCGTCGGCTGCGGCGGAGAGGAGTCTGTCGGTTTGCGGCGGCGGCGGGCACGGAAGTCGAGAATTTATAGGGATGAACAGTGAATCCGGTGGGGGATTAGGGTTCGGTTAGGGTTTCGGGTCCGGGTCGGGTTTGATTCGGATCCGACCCGACCTGACCCGTTAAGGCTAGGTTGGTCTGGTTCGGTTTGAGTTGGTTTGGTTTGGTTTAATTCAAATTAAACCGGGTTCAGTCAGGGTTTATTTAGGTTTAATTCTACATCGGTTTTTAGGGCTTTAAAAATACTTCCGAAGTCTAATAAATTCACAAAAAATTACCCTATGTCCGATTTTCCATTTTACACCATAAAATATTATTTCCATAATATTTTAATATTAATTAACATCATTTAAAAATCCTTTAATCACAAAATACCTTAGTTTTAATTTCAAAAAATTACAGAAAAATTTGGAAAAAATGTTTTAAATTTTTTAGAAAAAATTAGGGTGTTTACATACCTAGCCTACTCAAACAAACTAAAGAATCTATCCACCAAATCAGGCCACATTCATTTACAAAGTCTACCATACTAAGAATCTGAACTCGGGCCGAACTCGTGTCGAACTCGGACCAAACTTGGACCGAACTCGGTTACTCTTTTGGTATAAAATCAACCAGTTCAATAAGCTCTTGATTTCTTGGCCCAACGGTTGGAAAATTTGAATTAAACCCCATCCGAATTCTGGCCGAATTCTGTTTGCCTAAACCCTATAAATAGGATTAAAATTCTTTATTCTAACAAAACTCAACAATTCTTAATCTTCTATCCTATTATGAGCAAACATCTAAAGCCTTAACTTTTCCATCTCCAAGAGCAAATTCCTAGCCTTCCTAGTGCCAAGTGCAATCTCAGTTTAGAAGTCTTCAGAGTTGTAAAGAGCTTAGTTCTATCAGTTACTCTCTCTATCAAGCTGTGGAGTTGCGAGACTTTGGATCAAACCTCGTGGTTGTAAAGAAGTGGCAAGCCTTCGGATCAAACCTTGTGATTCACTATTGGTGATTATAGTTGATAAAACTCTGAGCTTAAGTTCTCGGTACTGGACTAGTCCTTTCAGAGGGAAACCAGTATACATCTTGGTGTTTGCGTTTGTTCTCTCTTACTCTATTGCATATATTCATAACACTACTAGTAGTATTACTTACACATGAGATATATTCTAACTTCTAGTAGTTGATCACCATTGCATGCTATAGAATTATATTTTAACAGGTAATTTTATTCCGCTGTATATATAAACTCTATTCACCCTCCCTCTAGAGTTGCTATACACGATCCTATAATTGGTATTAGAGTAGGTACTCTTTATATTAGAACTTTTACTGATACCATTTGCTCCTTAATTGGTTCAGAGCAGGTACTCTTTATAGAGATTTACTGATACCATTTGCTCCTTAATTGGTATCAGAGCAGGTTGTCTCTTATTTAGTTTTTGATCCCATTTGCTCCTATAGTTGGTATCAGAATGTGTACTCTTTATATAGAAACTATTGCTCATATCAGAGCAAGTTCTCTTGATTACCGGATTAACATCCAAAGAGTATAACACATGGCAATAATACGATCACTATTTTCCATTAATGGTGAAAGCTAACTCCTTGATAAGCCACCTGTTTTTAACAACACCAACTATTTATTTTGGAAAAATACATATGAGTGCTTTTCTAAAATCTTTTGGCTTTAACTTATGGACTTATGTTACTAATGGTTACAAAAGAGTTGATAAAGAAGATAATGAATACACCAAAGATGAAAAAAAAGCAGCAAGCGATGATGCAAAGACAATGTACATGCTCTACTGTACTCTAGGAGAAGATTAATTCAAACTTATCTTCAAGTGCAAAACATCATATGAGATATAGAAAATGCTGGAAGCAACCTATGGAGACAATGAAGAAGTTAAAGAAGAACCTCATGATATTGCAAGCTTGTATCAAAATAAAGAAGCTTCAAGTACAAAGAAATATGCAGACATTCAATACAATAATGATAACATCAAGAAAGAAGATGTTGCAAACTTATGCCCAAGTAAAATTCTAGCAATCAATGCAAGCATCCAGTACGAGAATGACAATAACCTTCAACATATGTCAGACTTGTGCTTAATGGTAAGCGAGGTAAATAATGACTCTCTAGCAAAAGATATTTCGTATGATGAATTATCTGATGCTTTTAATGATTTATTTGAAGACTATAATAAGCTTAGAAATAACTATAAGCAAGCTCGAAAAGATATCAAATCTTATCAGCAAGAATGATCAACTTATTTTCTTACTTAAGGAAGCTAGAGAAAACTCCTCTTCTGATGAATCAATTAAAATATTCAAACTTAAGCTTAACTTACAAGAAGCTCTTGACTACTTTAATGAAAGCAATCAAGAAAATGCTAAACTTAAGGAGGACTTAAAACAGGAAAATAAGAAGTACTCTAATGCCTCACTTAAGATAGATGCTCTTACTGCTAAATATGATAATTTATATACAACATCTAAAAAGTTAGAGATTAGATTGAGAAAACAGGTCATACAACCTACTATTTAGTCTAACACGAGACACATGGCTAAACAAAAGAGCACTCACAGCAAGATACTAGCAAGAAAACTAAATGCTTCATACTATCATGCATGTAGAACACAACATACTTCACACAATCATGCATTCTATTCCAAGTATCCACGCAAGACATGTCACACTACTTCACATACTCATCCTTCTATACCCAACACAAATGCCTATTCTATATGTCATTATTGTGGTTTAAAAGGACATATTACAAATTATTGTAAGGCTAAAAAATTGGCTGATATGAATATGTATAAGTGAATTCCTAAAGCTAACAAATATGGATCCAAATTCTGGATACCAAAGTCTTGTTCTAATTATATAGGTGGAACGATTTGCGGCAAGGCGTAATGGTAAAGGAGAAAGTTGGTGATTGCAAAAAGCTAAATGGATATTCTCATAGCAATTGTACCAACAACGAAACATGACTATTAAGTCATTATGTTAACATAAATTTTTTATCTATAATAGTATAATTGGTCTTAAACTGTGTACAAAAAAACTCTTGTTAAATGACTCTTCAATATTATGCTCTAAAGGTACAAAAATTATTGTTAAAAAGCCTAAAGGGTCCTTCTGTCAACAAGGTATAAACAGCCTTAAGCGACACGGTACTTAAATATCTTCGGACCACCGCTAGCTGGAAACCAGCCCCTACAGCTAATTAATAATAACAAAAATACCTCACTGAGTAATGATAAACAAGGAGCTATTTACAAACGTTTTATAAATACAATTATCATTCATTCAGTAATTGACTGCATATAAATTCTTTTTAAATAACTTGTCTAAAAGCAATGACTGATAATAACCTGTCATAGTTATAGACCTCATATATTTTATACTTTTATTATTATGAGATCACTTGTATGTTTTTCATATAACTGTTATAGCATTCTATAACATAAATTTTTTAATAATCCTAAGCTATCAGAACTCGGACAGAGTTCGGTCCGAACTCGGTTCGAATTCGGTTCAAATGTTTTTATATAACAGCAACAGTCTCGGATTTAATCTTATTACTTCATCCTCCCAAACCCTTCTTCTCCAAACCGAAATTAAAACCCTTTCCTCCAAAACCCTAGTTTTGTGATCTCCTTCCACAAAGGCTTTTTCTCTCTCAACTTGAGATCTAAGGCTCTTGGTAAGATTCTCCTTCATCCCCTTCAATCTTTTCAAGGTACAATCTTCACATTCTCAAACCCTAATTCATGGCTCCTAATTTTGGGAAAAAGAAGAGAAAAGCAAATGAAGCTTCCACTTCTCAACTCTCTAGTGATGATGCTCTCTATTCCTTATTTTTTTCCTAATATTCCAAATCCAAGAGAATATGATGCCTTCATTTTCACTTCTATTAATGCCTCAAATATATGGTTCAATGATTTTGTGTAAAGAAATATTTGCAAGGGCAATCCTATTAATTTTACTACTTTTTATGCCCAAAAACCTAAACTTGTAGAATTCTATCTTCATCGTCTAGTCAAAACTAGAAAACCCATATATTTGAATGTCATTTGCATATTTTATTACAATCTATCTCATGATTAATGGTCTATCTCTTCAAGAGTGGGTGGGATCGATATTGAATTTGATGATACAACTTTGGGTAAAATTCTTGAAATCCCTAACGAGGGAGATGCCCTAGTTGAGATCAACAAACTCAATCTCAGAGACGACATCACTCTTGATTCTTTCAGGGACATACTTTGCGCCCCTCATCCTTGTCCTGACGGAAAGTTTTGTGCTCGTTATTTCAACCAATACTTTTACGAACTTCATCGTATCATATACTCTGCTATCATTCCAAAGCAAACCTCCAAAGATAATGTGACCTATAGGGAGATATTTTCTTTATATCACTTCTACACATCCACTCCCTTCAACCTTCCCAAGACCATGATTCAGCAAATAATAGATTGTTGTAAACACAAATGTCGACTTCCTTATGCCATGTATCTACCACTCATCTTTGAGCACTTCCACATTCCTATGGAAGAACCCACTTATCTATCTGAGCCAGCTTATCTGACCAAAGCCCATAGAATTAAGCCTATTTCTCTCATTCCTGATGAGGATGAATCATCTAGATCTGATTCTGATGCACCAGCTGATGTATCCCCAGCTCCTCCTGCTCTTACTCCAACTCCATCACCCTCTGCACAACCTGCTACCTTGGACTCGATCCAAGAGATATTTTGCGAGCAATTTAGGCTGCAATATAAGATGATAGCTGCTTAACACCAGGAGCAGAATACTATGATTATCACTCGGCTTCTGTCATGCCCCAGCCCTAAAATACGTAAGACTAGGAATACGTAACATGCCAACTACGCATTCGACCAGACTCTGGTCTGACTCGAATACGTATAAGTTGTGTATTATTAATGGTCACTATCTAAATATTCAAGTAAATATAAATATCTCTGTCTCAATCCACAATGAACAGAATACACAAGAATGAGCTACATGTGCTAAAGTCAGCCGTCCAGTAACACACAAACTCGAATAGACTCGAAAAAAATTATGAGTCTATAAAACTAGGCTACATCAGTAGATGAATATAACAATATGAATAAAATAACTATAACTTCGGTAGAAATGATATAAGTACCTGGTACCAATGCCTGCAAGACAAGCAACTCCATCGGCAACTCCAAAGGCTCCGTAATCGTCTATACTGCAAAAACTGGCAGGCGACCAGGTCCTCAGAGGGACGTAACAAGGTACAAAAATAGTATGCCATAGTATATAAAAAAAAAAAGTGCAACACCGGTGTAATCTAGCATAACCACCTAAGTGAGACACAACTTTGAAGACAATGTTCGACGCATGGACTGTCCAAATATAAAATCGTAGCTCCAAGCACAGAGACACACGGGACGTACCATAGCTCCGAGCAAAGAGTCACACGGTGATACTACGACTCCGGATACAGGAACACTATATAAATAGGAACACACACACACACACACACACACACACACACACACACACACACATATATATATATATATATATAGCACGTGCAGAGTAGCCCAAACGTATAGTAACTGTCTTCCCCTCCCAAAACGGTCAACGAGTGTTCGTTGAACCTGAACCTCTATCTAACAGTCTCGTCCTACTGAAGTAACTATCAACAATCACGACCCTAAAGTTATCCCAGATTCTGGTCATGCTGACAGTATCAGGATACAGGAAGTCTGGCACAATGACGGTGTCTAAATGTGTCCTAGGGTTCCGATGTAACCAAGTAGGTACATTAAGGTGTCGTAAACTTCTAGCAATCGATACCAGACGTTACCAACGAACGTCTGCACCCGGTTATGACCCGAACGCTAAGTAACGATTCTGATCCAAAGCGCGCACAATGCATATATAAAATAAATAGTAACCTGGAAACTGAGATACAGGATGGCAAGGTACACTTGCTTGGATCCGGATGCTGCAGGTGGGGCTCCGGTACAACGTCCAAGTTCGTGGATCCCGAAGTACCTAGCGACGAGATATAAGATTAATCAATAAACTAACACGATGTTATTCTAAAATAAGAGGTGACACACGTCTAGCATAGGCTTCAATCTTAGTTACATATATCTCACATAGGCACTAACTAGAGGGTTGACCCAAGTTGACTAAAGGAACGTTGCATCAAATATGATTAATTATTAGTATAACATCATAAAACCAAATCTCCAATCTCCTAATATTTATCACGAATTTTAGTCGTTCGAGCTATGCTCATTCTCAACCATACCACCCTTGTATTCACAGACGTTATTATGTATATTTCATTTATTTATACTCAAATAAATTAATTATTAATCATCAAGCTCTCGATTAAATAACCATCATTATATTATTACAACACCATTTCACATTTATATACCTACTCAATATCCATCATAAAATGCATGAAGTATTCATAAACCCTAACCCTAACTAGGTTCTCTTTGCATAACAACATAACTACACTAACAAGGAGAAGGGTGAGGAGTTACCCCGGTGGCTGCGGGTGGTGACAGTGGCGATGCTGCAGCTCCGGTTAGGGATGGTGTCGACCACAGGGGTGGAGCGCGTGTCAACTGAGGTGGCGGGGGTGTTCGACTGTGTGAAAGAGGCGTTGCTCGAGGTGGTAGTCGAGGGGGTGGTGTAGCTGGTCGTGGAGGTGGTGGTGCTAGCCATGGAAGTGGTGGCCGAGGGTGGTGCTGGCCGTGGAGGTGGTGGACGAGGGTGGTACTGACCGTGGAGGTGTTAGGGTGGTGAGGATGATGGCGGGGAAGGTGTTGGTAGTGGTGGTCGTGGTGGCCGAGGGTGGTGCTGGCCGGAGTTGGTAGTGGTAGTCGAGTGCGCTTGGCCGGAGTTGGTGTACAGCGGGTGACTGGAGGTAATGGCGGAGGTGGCGAGTGAAGGTGGTGGTCGTGGTAGTTCGTGGAGGAAGGGAAGTGGGTGGTGGTCGTGCGGGTGACTATTGTGGGTGAAGGCTCCTGGAGGAGATAATGCAGCGGGTGGAGGTATAGCAGCTATGCTCGGTCGATGTAGTTGGTGGAGGCTGCTGGGTTGAAGAAGAAGAAGAAGGAGTGAAAGAGAAGAAATAGAAGTAAAGGAGAAGAAATAGAAGTGAAGGAGAATTAGTGAAGAGGAAGAAGTAATAAAGAAGAAAAAGAAGTAGTCGACTGAAGTAGGTGTAGAAGCATGAAAAAAATATGCTGGATAGCTCTACGCAACATGGTGATGCAGGGCAGCGTAAGCAGGGGACCTCAAGGCCATCAAGAGTGCAACGGAGCTTTTCTACTGAGCACGGCATAAAATATGATGGGACCGTCCGCGTAAATGCAGTATGTCCAGGCCGCTTCGGCGTAGACGGGGTGCTTCATCGCCTCCATGGCGTAAAACTCATCCGCTTTCAAAGCAGCGTTAAAACGTACGAGGAACGCTTCGTCTTCCCCGAAATGAACCTGTCAAGTCACGCAGTGAACCTGACATCTGACTCCTGACAAAAAGTGCTGCACGGCTACCCAGACGACGGCTGGAAAGATGGCAGACCACTCGGGACGCGCCCCACAGTATGATGGCAGATCTCTGCATTTAATGCAGAGGATTTGATTAAATATCATCGAACCGCCATTTACTGATATCCCCTCAGCGAAGACTGCTTTTACGCATACAAGGGGATATGCTGCCTTGTTTTACACAGGCAAACGCGAACTATTTATGCTCCGCGGAAGACAAACAGACTGCCACGCCAAAAGCTGCTCTTCGTACAGGGCTCGAGGTACGTCTCTGCACCTAATGCTCAGAACGGTGGCAGGCCCTCGGAACACGTCTCTGCAATTAATGATGATGGCGGATCTCTGCATTTAATGCGAGAGATTTGATTATATCTCCAAGAGCCGTGATTTCGGCTAAAGACGTCCACATCACCTCGACTTCTACGCTCATTCAGCTTTTGTGATTGCTCTGACTCTATGACTACTCTGGCACGTTACGCGCAGGCTTCTATGACCATTCAGCTTCTGTGCCCGCTCGGCTTCTACGCCTCGTCAACTTCTATGCTCGTTCGACTTCTATGCTCATTCGGCCTTCTGTGCTTATTCGGCTTCTATGCCATCAGGCTTCTACGCCTACTCGACTTCTATGCCTACTTGGCTTCTAAGCCATGGTGACAGACATTTGGCTTCTATGCCAACCTCTTCTACACGATGGATACCTACCTACGTGGCTTCTACGCCTTGATCTTCGTAGCGATTATATGCGTTTTGTCCCTTAGTTAGACCCGCGTCACACGCTCATTCAAAAGATCATCTATACGTAGGCTTTGGTTATTTTAACCGTTGTGTAAAAGGGTGTTGTACTTTTCACTACTCGATTTCCACACCAATTGAGTGGTCACTATCACCAAAACTCTATAAATAGAGACCTCTATCAACAGAGGAACGGGTCGAAAAAATCGAACAAGGTCGAGACTTTAAAAATTGAGCAAGGTCGAAGCTTTGAAAGAAGATCGAACCACGGGTCGAAACATTGGAGATTGAGGAGAGATCGGAGAGTCTTTGAGAGAGAGAGAGAGAGAGAAGCATCCAGAGCTCAGGCGAAGAGTAGCGATCGACGAAATTGGCCTCGTGCATCCATCCTCTTTCGCCACCTACGAAGTTGTTTTCCGTCTTCCACGGCACTTCTTCACCATCGTGTAGTCCAAGGGCTAAAGTGATTGACTGCAGATCAGACACCTATAGCAATCATCTACCCAGATTAAATAAATTGTACTCCTACATCCTCGTATAGGATCAAATTGTACAAGTTTGTTTGTAAACCAAAGAAGGCGGGTTTCGTGCAAACCTCGTATTATATATATTTTGTTCATTTGTTTAATACCACAAACAAGATGGGGCTCGAGGCACATCTCTGCACCTAATGTTCAGAACGGTGGCAGGCCCTCGGAATACGTCTCTGCAATTAATGATGATGGCGGATCTCTGCATTTAATGCGAGAGATTTGATTATATCTCCAAGAGCCGTGATTTCGGCTAAAGACGTCCACATCACCTCGGCTTCTATGCCCATTCAGCTTTTGTGACTACTCGGCCTCTACGACCACTCTGGCACGTTATGCGGCGGCTTCTACGCCCATTCAGCTTCTGTGCCCGCTCAGCTTCTACGTCTCGTCAGCTTCTATGCTCGTTCGGCTTCTATGCTCATTCGGCCTTCTGTGCTTATTCGGCTTCTATGCCATTAGGCTTCTACGCCTACTCGGCTTATATGCCTACTTGGCTTCTACGCCATGGTGACAGACATTTGGCTTCTATGCCAACCTCTTCTACATGATGGATACCTACCTACGTGGCTTCTACGTCGTGATCTTCGTAGCGATTATACGCGTTTTGTCCCTTAGTTGGACCCGCGTCACACGCTCATTCAAAAGATCATCTATAAGCAGGCTTTGGTTATTTTAACAGTTGTGTAAAAGGGTGTTATACTTTCCACTACTCGGTTTCCACACCGATTGAGTGGTCACTGTCACCAAAACTCTATAAATAGAGACCTCTATCAACAGAGGAACGGGTCAAAAAAATCGAACAAGGTCGAGACTTCAAAAACCGAGCAAGGTCGAAGCTTTGAAAGAAGATCGAACCACGGGTCGAAACATTGGAGATTGAGGAGAGATCGGAGAGTCTTTGAGAGAGAGAGAGAGAAGCATCCAGAGCTCAGGCGAAGCGTAGCGATCGACGACATTGGCGTCGTGCATCCATCCTCTTTCGCCACCTACGAAGCTGCTTTCCGTCTTCTATGGCACTTCTTCACCATCGTGTAGTCCAAGGGCTAAAGTGATCGATTGCAGATCAGACACCTATAGCAATCATCTACCCAGATTAAATAAATTGTACTCCTATATGCTCGTATAGGATCAAATTGTACAAGTTTGTTTGTAAACCAAAGAAGGCGGGTTTCGTGCAAACCTCATATTATATACATTTAGTTCCTTCGTTTAATACCACAAACAAGATGGCGACTCTGCTGGGGACATCTTTCTCTTCTGATGAGGAAGCGATTGCTCAACATGATGTGGTATCCGTTGGATTGTGAAGAAGACACTGGTCGTCCAGTTCGACCAGTCTGCCTACGAAGACATGCTTCACCCGGGGGGTAGCTCTCACTCTCTCTCTGTACAAAGCAACAGGAAGCTGCGCAAGGTCTGGATGCCCAAGACATCCTCTACCATTCCTGTGGACTCTTCGATCTCTCCGATCTTTCCGACCAATGAGGTCGTAGCATTGCTCCCTCCGTGCCCTGTATGTAAAAATTAGTCTCCCGCTACGCACGGTACAGACAAAACTTCGGGCAAAGCCTCAGCGCTAACCCAGAAGTATCCACTGTGCTCTACGCGTAGAAACTAGTCTCCCGCTATGCGCGGTACAGACAAAACTTCAGGCAAAGCCTCAACGCTAACCCAGAAGTATCCACTGCGCTCTACGTGTAGAAACCAGTCTCCCGCTACGCGCGGTACAAACAAAACTTTGGGCAAAGCCTCAGCGCTAACCCAGAGGTGTTCACTGCACTCTACGCGTAGAAACCAGTCTCCCGTCCATGGCGGAATAGACAAAACTTCTGATGATGCCTCAGCGCCAAATCAGAAGTACAAAGCACGCTCCGCACGTAAGACAATATCTGACCTCTACGGGGAACCAGATGACACCTGTGATCCCCGCAAGGGAAAGCAAGCGGCGAGCTACTTAACTTCTCGGCATTCACGCCAGCAAGGGAACAATCTACCTGCCCTCCAAATTACGCGAAAAGCTGATGGCCGCCTGAGGACATCCTTAGCCTTACGCCAACCAGAGCGAAGCTCAAAATTACGCCAGGCGAAGTCCCTAAGCGTACAAAAGGCTCTATTGACGGAAAGACACCCTCCCTGGGGATTATCCGCCACCCAGATGGCCAACCTGTTGTATACGGGTGGCACAACGAAGACTATGACTCCTATCATTCGTATGCCCTCCAATGAGAACAGAAGGAACAAGCCTTCATCTTCTTCTTCTACAACTTCTTCCGACCTACGGGATTATTTGGTCCGGAAACACAAAGACAAGAGTCATAAACAGACTTCAGTTCCCCTAACGGTCCAACGCGGAGAGATCTTATGGGAAGATACATCAACGTCTAATATCATCATGACAGGTGGACCACACGAAGATTCCATCTTCATTATTCCACCAACCCGCGATGATCAGCATTCGATAATCTCTGGTCGCAGGCGGAGCACCCCGATCATACAGGAGGAATTGTACGCTTCTGAAATTGGCAGGATACAAACCCATAGATATAGCCCACAAGCATTAAATATTATACAAAGCATGGGTTATGATTTGAAGCTGAAACAAGGCCTCAACTATGGAAAAGGTAGACGAACGCCGGTGCGTAGTAATTCTCACCATCAACAAGCTCGTTTTGGGTTGGGATATACTGCATCTCTTACGTGACCCAAAACTCCGAAATCTAATCCTGTACAACCAGAGGCAGCTCCTGATAAGTCAGTTTCTGTGGCCAGAGGCGACGGCATGTCTGGGGGTAACTTACCTCAACGGAACAAGGCGGCGTCCAAGACGACGTCCAAGGCCGGGGGTAGAATTTCCTCAAGATCCGAAGATGATGCAATGACGACAGTCTTCCCAGAAAACTGTAAAACTCAGGTATCGGGAGCCCGAAGGTCGAAGGGGACTTTCTCCTTCAATGAAGATGACATCAGTGAAATCTTCAATACGTTGATGAAAGAAAACAAACTTCAGCTACCCACCATCAGATACCCTGAGAGGGCTGGCAAAGACGATGACCCAGATTATTGTCTCTTTCATCAGTACATTCATTATCCTACAAAGGCGTGCTATGTACTGAAAAGGAGAATTCAGGAGTTGATCGATTCCAAGGTCATCACTTTGCATCTATAAATGAGGGGACGATCACTGTAAATTGGTTTCACTTTAACGTGATAATCTGTTCCCTCAAGAAAATACCAGATGATGAATCTCTAAAAAGTTTCCCCAGTAGATTCTTCAGGTCCAACCCAGGAAGTTTGTTATGTTCATATTACCTCTGAACAAACCATTCTGGTCCGGCCAACGATTATCATGTCCATATTACCTCTGATATCGATTGTCATCTCAACTTAACACCCGTACTTAACTCTAAGTACGCCAGTGGTATTGAGTCTACAAAAACTGCCATATCCATATTACCTCTGAGCAGACGTATGCCTCTATCCCCGATAGAGTCACAACCCAGGGAGTTTGTCATGTTCATATTACCTCTGAACGAACCTTTCTAAATTCGACTATCGATTATCACGTCCATATTACCTCTGATATCGATTGTCATCTCAACTTAGCACCCGTACTTAACTCTAAGTACGCCAGTGGTGTTGAGTCCATAAAAACTGCCATATCCATATTACCTCTGAGCAGACGTATGCCTCTATCCCCGATAGAATCACAACCCAGGGAGTTTGTCATGTTCATATTACCTCTGAACAAACCTTCCTAAATTCGGCTATCGATTATCACGTCCATATTACCTTTGATATCGATTGTCATCTCAACTTAGCACCCATACTTAACTCTAAGTACGCCAGTGGTGTTGAGTCCACAAAAACTGCCATGTCCATATTACCTCTGAGCAGACGTATGCCTCTATCCCCGATAGAGTCACAACCCAGGGAGTTTATCATGTTTATATTACCTCTGAACAAACCTTCCTAAATTCGGCTATCGATTATCACGTCCATATTACCTCTGATATCGATTGTCATCTCAACTTAGCACCCGTACTTAACTCTAAGTACGCCAGTGGTGTTGAGTCCACAAAAACTGCCATATCCATATTACCTCTGAGCAGACGTATGCCTCTATCCCCGATAGAGTCACAACCTAGGGAGTTTGTCATGTTCATATTACCTCTGAACAAACCTTCCTAAATTCGGCTATCGATTATCACGTCCATATTATCTCTAATATCGATTGTCATCTCAACTTAACACCAGTACTTAGTCACAAGTACGCCAGTGGTATTGAGTCCACAAAAACTGCCATGTCCATATTACCTCTGGCAGGGCTTGTCCCCAAACCTATTATTTGCACTCTCGTGCGCAACAAATGATAGGTCCACAAAAATTCCCCTGTGGAATATCCGCAATGGAAAGTAGTACATGGCAACTGTTCTTCGACGGTACCTCCAGGACTGGTCCCAAAGAAAACGTGGTTTCAGGGGTAGGAATTATCCTGGTTACTCCCGATAAACTTGTCATCTATCGAGCATACTCTCTTAAATGAGCCCTGTTCCAACAATATGACGGAGTACAACGCTCTACTAATCGGGCTCCAAGTCGCTAAAGAGCTGGGGGTCGAATCTCTGGAAGCTTTTGGTGATTCTCTGCTTATCGTCAATCAAGTCAGGGGAATATATGAAGTCCGGAATCCAGACCTCATCCCCTATCACCAAGCAATGGTCGAGATAGCCGTGACATTCAAGGGATTCTTCCTAGAGCATGTACCTCGATCTCAGAATCTGGAAGCCGATGCCCTAGCCAGTCTAGCTGCCGATTTAACTACTCCTATAAGAAGGCAGAATTCGGTAATCCTTCTTAACAGAGATCTATTTTGCATGAAGAACAACGCTCACATCGAACGCAGTTACGCTGTGAACACCGATCCTCCTACGAGAGATTGGAGAAGTCCCTTTATAGATTTTGTGGCATACGGAATCTTGCCGGAGGACCCTAAAGAAGCAGCATCCGTCAAAAGACGATCATTACGCTTCTACTTCGATGTATCTTTACAATGCCTATATCGTCGGACCTACGATGGACTGCTGTTGAGATGTCTCTCTAATGACGAAGCACAATAGATCGTCCGCGAAGCTCACGACGGCGTATGCGGGGCGCATTAACCCGGTCCTAAGCTACAAGATCGTAATAGGAGAATAGGCTATTACTGGCCCACTATGATCGCGGACGCAATCCACTATGACAAACGATGCAAGGCCTGTCAGGTCCATACAGACTTCATACACCAGCCGTCTGAACATCTATATCCTACGGTTACATCCTGGCCTTTCGAAGCATGGGGTATGGACATCATTGGTCCTATTCACCCGTCTTCTTCCAGAGGTCACCAGTTCATACTGGCCATCACGGATTACTTCTCCAAACGGGCAGAGGCGATCCCTCTCGCTAAGATAAAAACATCCAATGTGATTAACTTCATCAAGCATCGCATCATTTATCGCTTTGGGATTCCCCGAAGGATAATCCATGACAATGGGCCTCAGTTCATCAGCCAAGCGTTTCATCGATTTTGCGATAAAAATCGGATACAAAATATCGCCTCTACGGCGTATTATCCAGCTGCTAATGGTTTGGCAGAAGCCTTCAACAAAACCATTATCAAACTCTTGAAGAAGTTCGTCTCTTCAAACAAAAGAGATTGGAACGAGAAGTTGGGAGAATGTCTCTGGGCATACCGCACAACGGTCCGAGCATCGACAGGTTGTACCCCATTCTCACTGGTCTACGGGAGCGAAGCAGTTCTTCCCATCGAAATCCAAATCCCGTCACTCAGGATAGCGGTCGCCAATGAGTTAACTCGGGAAAAGAATAACCTTTTAAGGCTTCAAGAGCTGGAAGGATTGGACGAGAAATGCCTTCAAGCTCAACAGAGCATCGCGTTTTATCAAGCGCGTATTT
The DNA here is from genome assembly GCA_036927795.1 of Iris macrosiphon. NCBI lineage: Eukaryota > Viridiplantae > Streptophyta > Magnoliopsida > Asparagales > Iridaceae > Iris > Iris macrosiphon. The sequence goes on from JAYESA010000011.1 coordinate 114,571,748, forward strand.
CTAGAGCTTTTAATCAAAAAGTAAAGGAAAGAGTGTTCAAAGTTGGTGAGCTAGTCTTAGCTGTAAGAAGGCCAATGATTCTCACTCACAGAAGCAAGGACAAATTTTAGCCCAAATGGGAAGGCCCCTACGTGATCGAGACAATGTTCTCAAACGACGCTTACAGGTTAGCCCAGCCTAATGGAGACCTACTAATGGCTCCTATCAATGGCAAATTCCTGAAAAGGTACTATGCCTAAACTCCTCTGCTCAAGTGGAATAAAGGCAAAAATCTCATTCTGACAAAATTACTTCCAAAACAAAACTAGTTGGGTCGTACTCTATCATGTCCATATGACCTCTGAATAGATACGCCCTGCTAAAATAGGGTTTACCGAGAGACTATCACGTCCCTACTACCTCTGATATTACTCTCACCCAAACCCGTCATTTACATTCCGAAATGACGGGTCCACAAAGTCAGATAAAAAGCCTCTTTATTATTCCCCAAAAAAGAGCGGAAGTATATTAAAAAGCAAAAACAAAAGTACATCATGAAGGGGGAGCGGCCAAATCGCGAATCTGCTGCGCCAGTCTGGCCATCTTCTCATTCCTGGAGTCCATAATGGCAGTTCGAGCTCGCTCCCATCTCGCCTCCTCATCATTTAAGCAGGATAAATCAGACAGAGAATGTGTAAGATCGGCGTGCATGGTACTCGCATGTGCCAAGTTCTTTTGAGCTTCTTCCATCTGGCTTTGTAACACATGCACTTCGGCGGCTGAAGCACGAGACCACTCCTTCGCTAAAGCGAGCTCAGCCTCCAACTTACGGACCCTCGCTTCATTTTTCTCATGTTCAGATTTACTCTTGGCCAACTGGGGAACAACACACTCTAAGAGGGTGTGCTCGTCGCTCATCTCCTGCTGCCGCATCTCGAGGGACCTGCTCAGAGCTTCCAACTCTCCCAGCCTTGTAGTCAGTGAGTCGTATTCATCCTGGACCAAATCGTCAACACCGCCTTGGGATAGCTGCGAATATTCGTTAATGGGTTGCTCCAAGCCATTAACTACCTCCGCCAGGGCGTCAGCTAAACCAGTATCGCCAAGGTCCCTGATCGCCTCTATCGAAAACTGAGAGGACCTCTTCAGGCGCTCAAAATTCAGATTCTTCTCCAACACCATTGATATTAGCGTTTTCAAAGTGTTGTAGAAGATACTGGTATACTGCTCGGTCAGCGCAGCTAGGTCCGAATGTACGCTGGGAGTGGCTACAATGTTGTCGAACCGCACTCCAGAGGTGACCGCAATCGACGTGGCCACAGTCCTCATCTTGACAGGGGTGCGACAAAAAAGGAAGCGCCAACACCAGACAAAGTAACCAGCATACTCGAAGGAGGCATTGTCGCAACGATAGAGTCATCCTCTTGAGGTATCGAAGCCTCGTCGGCAGGCGAGCCGGCACCCGAAGATGCTTCCCCTTCAAAACCAGGCACCTCCATATCAACGCCAGGACCTGACACGGAGCCGAAGGACGCATATGCATTGCCCTCCCCGAAGAGGTCGTCCCCTGAGAAGAGGACAAGAGGAAATTAATGTCAAACATGATGTTAATGTTCCTAAAAGAAGAGGCACGAAAAGACGACAGTGATGCTAGGCAAGCTGTCATACCTGGAGACAAGGGCCTGCTAACTGACACTGGCAAATACTCTTCCAGGTCTTCGCCAAGATCCACTTGAGGCTCATCAACTGGAATCTCGCTAGAAGCGCTGACGGGCACGGCAGGGGCCTCTCCCAATGCTGATCCGGACAAAGGTATATGGAGTCTTATAACCATCCTCGAAGGCGACTTCGTTCCACTACCTGAAGCAGTAGCAGCGGTAGCAGCCTCCAGCTGAGATTCTCTGGCGCCATCGGCCAAAACTGTAGAAGGTTCCTCTCTAAAAGGCGAGGAACCCCCAATCAAAGAATCATCCCCGACATAGGGAGAAGCAGGTTCACTTCCAGGAGCCTCAATGCCAGGAATCTGGAGAGGACGAGCAACCATCCTCTTCATCCTCTTACGAGGGGAAGCCTCATTTAGAGCGGAAGCCCTTCGTTTCCCAGAGACTACCAATGCCCCTGCAGGTGGAGGTATTTCACCCCTCGGTACCGATACGAGAGGCTCATCCGGAGTAGCGGACTCGTCACCCTCGTCAGAAGAAGTCGAGGGGACTTCAACCCTTCTCCCAGGTCTGGAAGAGGGCACCCTAAAACTTTCACCCATATCAAAATCACGATGGGAGGTGTTCGTTGCCACATAGAACTGGGCATACGAATGCAGGATGCGCAGCTCCGTGGAAGGTGTGACGAAGGGCACAATAAAAATTGCCCCGGTGCAGCCCATGATAAAATATCGCCATCCCCTCGCTCCATCGATTAGTCCACCTCTGGACCTGAAGCTGGTGACGGTGTTGCCCACATGCAACTGATCATACCCAAACTGCCTGGCAAACTGACTAGGCAGGTAGGGTTCGAAGAAGCAGTGATCTTCACTTCTGTACAGCAGGTGGAAGGTCTAATACAGACCAACCAATTGAAGGCTTCAGGAGAAAGAGTGGTCCTATCTCTACCTGAGTCCTCAAGCCTAGTCCCTGATTGGTTGTGATGAACAGGGGGGACACTGCAAAGGAGCTTCCAGCTATGACCGCAATACAGTACCCGTCGACAGTCTAAAACTGTGAGCACATTCCAAGAGGATTTCTTATAATTCAGCAAGAAACTTCCCCCCAAGCTACTGCCGGAACCGGGAGACATCACCCGGTGGTTATGGAGAATTAACCATCCCCTCAAATACAGGTATGGTAATTCCACCCGGGGAAAGCTTTCACGCCGAGCTTCATCAGCGAGCAGCGCCTCAGTCATCGCCCTCAAGCCAGCTTGTATGCGGTACACCATAGCAGGGAGCAAGCCCAGTCTCGCCCCAAATACCAGACGCACTGTAGGCCACAAGATATTATGGTGAATACGATCCGCAGATGAGATGCCGGGTACCACCAGTCGACGCAGCCATATAGAGAGGAAGCCAGCCAGTTGAGCTTCCTTGGATAGAGCCCTGCGGCAATGCCTCAGATAGCTGTAGGCCTTAGTACCTACAGGATATTTTTCTATCCCTTCGACGAGGATCTGATCCGGAGCCCTAGCCTCTTCCAGGAGATCGTCGACTTCCTGAGCAGTCAGCACACTCAGAGGATTCATAGGCTCATCCTTGACTTCCAAGACTTTCTCCGGCTGAGCAGCCCTAGCCCGGTGAAAAAAGAGGTAGGATGTCCATTTGCTGATATGAGCCAAATTCGAGGGCTCATCATAAAAAGCGGTGCAAGCGAGGTAGTGGCACATCAGCTCCTGATACACTTCCACTACCCGAGGGTCTGAATCCCCCAACTCCCGGTTCGTGGGAACATACTCTTCGTATGGAGTATCCCCCATCGGCAGTCTCGAGATCTCTGCCATCTCGTGAAGGGCCAATCCCAACTCCCCCAGCGGAGTGGCGGAAGTCCCGGTGAGTGAAATATATCGGTCCATCAGTGCCAAAAATAGGTTAGGATTAGGAGGCAACCCAACGCTGGTAGCACTCACAGCTGCCAACAGACCGATGTTCTCCAACTCGATCCGAAAATGCTCCAGGGCCCAATCAACTAAGCGAGTCCATCGAAGATTTGTTGGGGTCATCCACCCATTGCATCGAGGATTCGCCTTGGGGTATACTCCTCTGCGCCCCATGAAATCATTGTAAAAGGTCGACAATTGCACCGGCTGGAGCACCAAGCTGTCTTCACTAGGGACACTGCCCGGGTACAATCCCCTGAACAACGTTACATGACCGGAAGGACGGCTGACAAATAGGCCAGATCCTTTCTGGTAGAAGATCTTCCCCGGCCTACCGTGAAGATCGGGAGTCAGTGTCCACGACATCCTCCTGGGATGAGTAGCATGGGAGAATGCCGAGATAGGATAATCTTTCGGCATCTTGGGCAGACTCAAGACCAACTTCCCGGCAGGGAAAACCCAGAGTTCTTTCTTTGGCTTCGTCTGGGACTGCTTATCAATCATGTCCCCAAAAAGAAAGGCCGGCTTTATATATTGGTCCCCGTCTACATACGTCAAAGGCTCTCCATTAATCATGCTCAGCAGCATTCGCTCGCCCTGAGCCAATATCAGAATTGCCCTTCCTTCGGGGTACTGGGGCCCGGAGATAGGAAATATCACGTGTGACAGATCCTCCAAATAGTTGGAGTGCAGCATCCCGGCGGCAGAGCCCATCACTTCAGCCAGTGGAGACTTATGCAAGTTAACTGCAAAAGCACCAGAAGAAACACGTCAGTTCCTAACTAGACATTTTAGGACTTGCAGCATCCGCAAAAAGGAAAAACAACAGTCCGTGCTCTACGCCGAGACTGTGAAACTTGAGCCTTTACGCTGGAATCCATTTCCTTAAAAAAAACGTAAAATTCAAGGTTGGGAGTATACGGTCTGTGCTTTACGCCAGATTGATTAAATTGAGTTATTACGCCAGGATTTCCATCCACAAGCATAAAACTCAAATTTTAATGGTATATACCAAGTTTTCGGCGGTCAAAGCTTTTACGCTCAACTGCAAAAAATAGAGTTTTTACGCTGACACATTAGGAATATGGGCGTAAAAAGATAAAACGTCTCCGTGCTTCATCTTCCTCAAAGAGGCTATCAGCACAGAAGACGACCTAGCGCGGTCACGTTCAACGTGTGCGAAGGATTTTTCAGTCATTCTCATTCGTCCCAAAAGCTCTACCTATCAGCCCGGGTGCACTGCTCGTCGGCGGGATGCTCGGCTCAGAATGGGGTTCGTCCTGTCCAACCGGAGGCACCCCTGCTTGGGCAGAAGAACGAGAAGAGGAATCAATCTTCTTTCCCTTAGAGGAGGAGGATTGCTTAGAGGCCATTTCTGGAAACTTTGAAGACTCAGAGAAGACTCGGAGAAGAGCTCAAACAGTCGGAGGCTTTCTTTCGCAGAAGACGGAGGAAAAGTTTTTCTCTCAGAAAACTTGGGATATATATAGAGTTCGGATGGACTCGTCGGACCCCGAACCAAATCTCCTAATTAATATTCGGTTATAATTGGTCCTACGTCAGCCTATTATTCAGAGAAGGCGGACAGTCAGCGAATTCGAAATATTTTTCGGGCAAAGCAGGTCAGCAGTTCTTACGCTAGGGAGCTTTCTACGCTCGACAGCAACAGATCTACGGTTTTACGCTCGCAAGCTATAAGTCTATGGTTTTACGCCCGGATGCCTCTGTGCTCGGTAGCTTTTATGCTCGAGAGGCCACAATCCTACGACTTCATGCCAGCAGATAACAAACCGATGATCTCACGCTCGGTGGTGCTTAGTTTACGCTCAGAAGCAACAGATCTGCGACTTCACGCTCAAAATTTTTTTCTTTTCAGAAGCTACAAATCAACAGTTTTATGCTAAGGAGCTTTCTACGCTCGGCAGCTATGAATCTACGGCTTTACGTTCGACGGCTACAAGTCAGATTTTACGCCCAGATGCCTTTGTGCTCGGTAGCTTTTATGCTCGAGAGGCTACAAACCTACGACTTCACGCTCAGGAACTACAAGTCTATGATTTCACGCTCGATGGTGTTTAGTTTATGCTCAGAAGCTGCAGACTAATGATTTTACGCTCCACGACTTCCCGCACATCTGAAGGATACGCCACCCAGATAACGCGTACATCTCAATGGTCCTCAAAAGCGGTCAATTACAAAGAGTTCACACAGAGGATACTCGTTCTTGACCTCAAGATATCCCAAGTACCCGAAGCTTACAGAGTTCAACATTGAAAAACTACTCTTCTTCATGGGTCGATTCGAAGTTCATCCAGACCTCAGTCTGAATATTTTATCTATCAAGATGGCAACTCAGTTTTGACAGCCATTTCTTGACCCTGTTCCAAGGGATTTTCAAGAAATCATTCTTGAAGATGATGTCTGAACAAAGAAATTCTGTTCATCAGAAGCAGCAGTTTAGAATTCTACGCGGTTCCTCACTCCTAAAAACAGCAGGACGGTTCAAAAACTCGAATGCTACAGCGGCTTTCTACGCATCTCTAGTTGTGCGTAAAAGACAGGACAGGACCTAGCACTCTTTCTAAACAGAGTCGGCATAATGAATCAGATGTGTCGAAGCTGCACACATTCAGACTTCACAACAACGTATGACAAAATGATCATATGCACGAAAGAAAGACAATTTTATTAAAAAAGAAAGAATCATGATTACATATGAGGAAAATCCAAACTGCAAGGGTTTTTCTTCATTTTCATGATTATATATGAGGGAAATGCCGTCTGCGAAAGACTGCCCATCGTCGGCTGAAGATCGCGCCCGGAATCTGTTCTGACAGGTTCTTGCGCGGACGCCAAATCTTCATCTCCCCTCCAGCAGTTGGTCGGTTTCTACAACCGACTAGAATGGTGAATGGAGGGAGAGTACGAACTGGGCATGCCTAAATTAGGCAGATCCCATGCTCCGTGCACCGTGACAGATTGAGTTGAGGTATTTAACCCAACTCAATACCCGAGGTCAGAGCCAGTCGCTGTTCTCACCCCCGGAGGTAATGGGAGAAGGTGCCACTTGCAAGCAGCGTGGTAAAATACGACTCTTCGTCTCTCCCGAAGAACCACCATACAAAGTTGCTGATTATCCCGAGCAAGGGAGGCTATGACATCCTTCCATGATCCATCGCTGCAGATGAGACTTGCTCGAAGATGCCGTCTTCTTCGGCTCCTTACATGCTGGAAGAACATGGTCTTCTTCTTCCTCAGATCGACCCGACGGACTCCGGCGATCATCCTTGTGTGGCAAAAGGAATGCGGGGAGAACAGGTTAAACTCCTCGGCCTTTTATAGGCGAGAGAGGTCACACCGGTCCCCAATAAATCTGCCATAAAGTCAGCATCGACCATTTCAACGCTCCATTCAGAAATGTTTCGAGTTACGAGGAGCGGTTCATGCTTCATTCAAAGCGTTCCAAATTTTAAAGAAATTTGAAAGCTTTGAAGGGGGTCTTATAGAAGCATGAAAAAAATACGCTGGATAGCTCTATGCAACATGGTGATGCAGGGCAGCGTAAGCAGGGGACCTCAAGGCCATCAAGAGTGCAACGGAGCTTTTCCACTAAGCACGGCATAAAATATGATGGGACCGTCCGCGTAAATGGAGTATGTCCAGGCCGCTTCGGCGTAGACGGGGTGCTTCATCGCCTCCATGGCGTAAAAATCATCCGCTTTCAAAGCAGCGTTAAAACGTACGAGGAACGCTTCGTCTTCCCCAAAATGAACTTGTCAAGTCACGCAGTGAACCTGACATCTGATTCCTGACAAAAAGTGCTGCACGGCTACCCAGACGACGGCTGGAAAGATGGCAGACCACTCAGGATGCGCCCCACAGTATGATGGCGGATCTCTGTATTTAATGCAGAGGATTTGATTAAATATCACCGAACCGCCGTTTACTGACATCCCCTCTGCGGAGACTGCTTTTACGCATACAAGGGGATACGCTGCCTTGTTTTACACAGGCAACACGCGAACTATTTACGCTCTGTGGAAGACAAACAGACCGCCACGTCAAAAGCTGCTCTTCGTACAGGGCTCGAGGCACGTCTCTGCACCTAATGCTCAGAACGGTGGCAGGCCCTCGGAATACGTCTCATTAATTAATGATGATGGCGGATCACTGCATTTAATGCGAGAGATTTGATTATATCTCCAAGAGCCAAGATTTCAGCTAAAGACGTCCACATCACCTCGGCTTCTACGTCCATTCAGCTTTTATGACTGCTCGGCCTCTACGACCACTCTGGCACGTTACGCGGTGGCTTCTACGCCCATTCAGCTTCTGTGCCCGCTCGGCTTCTACGCCTCATCAGCTTCTATGCTCGTTCGGCTTCTATGCTCATTCGGCCTTCTGTGCTTATTCTGCTTCTATGCCATCAGGCTTCTACGCCTACTCGACTTCTATGCCTACTTGGCTTCTACGCCATGGTGACAGACATTTGGCTTCTATGCCAACCTCTTCTACACGATGGATACCTACCTACGTGGCTTCTACGCCATGATCTTCGTAGCGATTATACGCGTTTTGTCCCTTAGTTGGACCCGCGTCACACGCTCATTCAAAAGATCATCTATACGCAGGCTTTGGTTATTTTAACCGTTGTGTAAAAGGGTATTGTACTTTCCACTACTCGGTTTCCACACCGATTGAGCGGTCACTGTCACCAAAACTCTATAAATAGAGACCTCTATCAACAGAGGAATGGGTCAGAAAAATCGAACAGGGTCGAGACTTCAAAAATCGAGCAAGGTCGAAGCTTTGAAAGAAGATCGAACCATGGGTCGAAACATTGGAGATTGAGGAGAGATCGAAGAGTCTTTGAGAGAGAGATAGAGAGAGAAGCATCCAGAGCTCAGGCGAAGAGTAGCGATCGACGACATTGGCCTCGTGCATCCATCCTCTTTCGCCACCTACGAAGCTGCTTTTCGTCTTCCACGGCACTTCTTCACCATCGTGTAGTCCAAGGGCTAAAGTGATCGATTGCAGATCAGACTGTCACGACCCGCACCCGGTTTAGGGGCACGAGTGTGTGGGTACGTCCAGCCTACGCCGCAGCATCGGCGGTAGAACGCTGTCAAGGTCTTGATACTATCTAACTAATGTCACGCAAGCATCCAATCTCCATTCGGAGGCACGGATGACACAAATAAGATGAACACATACTCAATCACAGGATCACAGCACGATAAGATTTCGAAACAGAAATTAAAATTAAACACAACATAAGTCCACAAGTAATATTCTAACTCAACAATATCCAAGAATCATCAAATGCCGGAGACAAATCCAGTACTAAAAATAGTAATTTCCAGCTAGACCTCCTGGAATCACAACTACTATCAAGTCTGCAGCTACTCACCATAAGTGTCGGACAGCGGTCCTCTAAGGCATAGTCTGGAAAAATGTTTCCAGTCAGGAAGGAGCAAAGCACAATCTCAAATAACAGTTCCATTAATTGATAATGTCTATAATACAATAAAACATGTCATGCTAGCTACTGAGAAGACAGTGAAATAAATGCAATGGCAATTTAAGAGAGACAGGCAATGTAAAGAGACAGGCAATAGGCAATTATGAAACAGTCCGTGCATGTATGAAAATGAAAAGAACAAGAAACAGTATCATATACGGGTGATGTAGTATATGATAAAAATAGGGAACTGTAATCTATTCTAGGTGTTTGAAATAGTAGTTTCAAAATGTGATCGGCATGGGAACATGTACGATAGCTACAGGGCCTGGCTAATCATGGGTGAAGAGCATGATTAACACTTATAATTTCTATACTACAATAAGAGGTTATGATCACATTTCTTACTAACTACTTTCCCGCCCCCAACTAGTACTGTGGATCCAACCATGACACGTCACGATACACGAGCAAGTCAAGTCTATCATGTACGATGTCTAAATATACATGTCGTGTACAATGTCAATACGATAATCAAGGTAACATCTCATGACTGCAGATCCAGGCTATACTAGTCCGTGTAACACAGTGTCAAGGATTCAGATGTAACATTTCATGATTGTTGAACTTATAAAAATTATCAAAGAATTGGAAATTATCAGAGAATGTACTTGCCTTGGGTCCTTAGCTGGTATTTATGGATGTCCTGTTCCAGAGTATCCCCTGGGTGAACCAACAGTCCTATAAACATATCACAATTACCACACTTGCATCAGATGCTATGCTAACACACAGTCTATAAACACTGGCCTCAGGGCCATGTCAGACAGGGCACTAGTCAACTAGGGTCATCTAGTAGGGATACATATTTAAATAACATCTCATTAACTAATATATATAATTTCCATCCATTACAATAATAGATATATGTAAAAATATATATATACTTTTTAAAATAAATAATACTTGTATATATAAACATAATAAATAATACTTATATATGTATAGTTCATGGAAAGAATACAATACGTATTTATATTATATACATACAAAAAGGAATTTAACATAATACATATATATCTAAAATATATACCACATATACGTTTTTATACCAAAGTACGTTTATACATATATGTAATCAACATTATCATTTAATATACTAATACTAATACACCTAATTAATTTATACTAGCATACACTTTTATTAAATAAATGTCATAAAATAACCCAATGTATATATACATATATATATACAAATTAAATTAAATACATATACTAATTATATTAAAATATACAAAGTATATATATAAAATGCATAAATATACATATACAAAATAAATATATACTTATACATATATATACACTAATTATATACATTACATTAGGTGTTTAAATATTAATTAAAAATGCTATACATATTTATGTATTTACAACATTAATTAGATAATAATATTTATATACATATATGTATATACGTATGTATATAAATATATACATACATATATATATATATTTACCAAAATAAATTAAATACATGCACTTACATTAATCATATATACCTATACATATATATTAATACATACATTTACAAAATATATATACATATATACATTATAGTGAATACACACACAATACATTATACAAGGTATATATATATACCATACTAACATATTTAAACATTAATTAAATGACTATATACATATACGTATATTATGTATATACTCACGTATATACGTATGTATGTATACATATATATACATATATATATATATATATAGATATATATATATATATATATATATATATATATATATATATATATATATATATATAGAAGAAAGAGGGAGAGGAGAAAGGGCTTACTGTGAATTGGGGTGGCCGTCGGAGTTCGGCCGGGGTGCGCAGGTGGAAGAGCGGGAGTCGCCGGGGTACACCGCAGGGAGTCGGGGCGCCGGACTGATGTGGAAGAGCGGGGAGAGGGAGATGAGGAGGAGGTGAATGTGGAGGTGGATAGGAGATCGGGAAGGGGGACTCGGCTGTGCAGCGGGATGGGGAGGAACTCACTGCCGGAGAAGGGACGGACAGCGGAGGGGCTCGGCTGGGTCGGGGAGCTCACGGTGGACGACGGGGATGAGCAGCGGGTTGATGTAGGAGGCCGGAGGAGTCTCTGTTGGTGGTTGTAGGTGAAGATGCAACCGGAGTCGAGGTGGTGATGGATTGAATGGTGATGGTGGTGGAGTGGAGGATCGACAGGATGGAGGAGATGGTGATGGGGTTGCCGGAGTGGGGAACCGCCGGCCGGAGGGATGAACACAGGGAGTCGGGGGACTGATCGGCGGAGGGAGGAGAGTAGAGGCGGAGGGAGTTGGCCGCCGGGCCGGGCTGAACAGCAGGGAGGCAGAGGGAGTCGGGGTTTGATCGTGGCCGGCTGTAGGGAGAGGGCCGGAGGTCGGAGTTCCGCGGTGGGGGATGGATGGATGGATGGAGAAGATGGAGGTGGTGGCGGTGTACGGTGCAGATGGGGGTGGTCGAGCAGTCGGCTGGGGAGAACAGCAGCGGGCTGCGGGGGACTCGGCCGCCCGGGGGAGCCGGCCTGGGTGCAGTGGGCCACTCGCCGGACGCGTCGGGCAGCGCCTGCCGGAGCAGGCTCGGCCGGGAGAGTCGGGATTGCCGCCGGGCTGGACAGTAGCCCAGTTCCCCCCCCTCTAACTATTTGAAATTTCAAATTCAAAAGTAAAAGAAGAAGAAGAAGGAGAAGAAGAAGAAAGGAAAGAGAAGGAGAAAGAAAAGAGAAGAAGAAAGGAAGGAGTTCACATACGTAGGATGAGAGAGGGAGGAGGCTTGTGAGGGTGGTGTTGTTTTCTAGGTTTCTTGGGATTAGGATTTAGGATGGGACATGTCATTATATAGGATGAGGGAATTTTGATGGAGGGTTGTGATGGGCCAATTTCAAAAGAATGGCTAGGATTGTTCATGAAGGAATTTAATTCATGTAGGAGAATGCAATTTGGTCCACAAATAATTAGCCTTTTCATTTGGTCTTGGACCATGGGGTGATGACACCTACAATTGAATAATTGCAACTTAGCCCCTTAAATTCGGGAAATTGCACAAACACATAAAATGACGAAAATTTGATGGAAGATTCGGGGTTCGGTATTTTATAGGGTCAGGGGACGCTGTAAGACTGGTACGGGCTCAATTTACAGGGCACTGGAATTAATATGGAATTTCAGAATCAGATAAAATAGTATCCTCAAATTAAATAGAAATAAATGCAAGTTGTGTTCAACAATTAATTAGGAGTACATGGGGCCAAAATCAGGTCAGGTCATCAATACCAAAAATGAAGAAGACTCAGAACAGAATATTTCCCTAATTTGGGCCGCACGAAAAATAGGTCAAGATGGCCTCCAATTTTCGATTGGAACGCACAACGATACAAAATAGCAATTTTAAAATAACGTCCGCGACGATTTTTGCGCGGCTAGAATTAATGCACAAAGAGCATAATTATGAGTTGCAAAAATAGCAGAATTGAAGGCGGGCATGTCTAGGGCAAGATTGTGAAATTTGTCGGAAGACAGAAGTCAGGATAGTGCTCCAAATATCGAAGCAAAGGCAATGCGCAAAATATTAAATAAAATACAGTAATTAATTACACCTCCAATAAATTAATTCTAAAATAAAACAATTAACCTCAAAATTCCATAATTTCGACAGGTGCTCATCTACTGGCTTCTAGGTCAAGTCTACCATCACAAACACAATGAACACTGTCTATAATATAATATATTAAAGTACACATTACACAGTTATTTAATTTAAATATATACTATTCATGCAATTATTTAATCATAACTACAATAATATTAAATATTATAAAAAGTCGAAAATACTCCTGTTTCGGAATGTGGTAGTGACAAGTCTACCCACCTTAAAAGAATTTCGTCCTCGAAATTTAAAATCCTCCTTGTAGTGTTTAATCATATACGTTATCATTTTCCTCAAAGTTTAAATTCATAATCCACGAAATCAGGTAATAATTCATGATGTCCTTTCACAATTTGTTCAAAAATTCTGAAATTATTGCATTCCTGAAAAATCCTCGGAATAAATCAAAGTCCATCAAAATTTCCTTGAAAGTTTTTGTTAATAATTCAATACTCGGAAATTTAATATTCACTCCTTAAATTTGATTTTTTAATGCACAAGTATGAAATCTCGTTCCACAAATTTAAATTTAAACATTTATCCATCTAAATTTTATTTCTCGATTTCCTCTTCCTCAAAATGCTCAACAATATGATACTTAAGGATTCTCCAAATGCAACATCCAATTATAAAGTTCTAAAATTTATAACTTGCAATTAAATAAATACATTGATAAATCTCCCAAAATTTCCAAATTAATAACCCACTTAAACATGTCATAATCTTTCCTGGAATTAATAAACCACCAATTATGCCATGTTAATTTCTTAACCATTTATTTAAATCAATATTCATCCTCGAATTTTAATCATCTTGTTCCTCTTGTCAAGTCATAGCTCTTTCATGAATCTTCACTACAGTCAACACCAATAATCACGGTCTAAGAAAATTCTATCTATAGTCATTCCACATACAATCTAGGGGGAACATACATGGTTATGGTCTCATTTGTTATGGTGTTGCAGTCTATGCATCAGGGGTACTACTAACTACATTCTAACAAGAAAATCATGCATACAACTATTGTACTAAGCAATCAATCAATCAAATAGATAGGAACAGAATAAAGGAAAGAACAAAAAACTGCTAACACATTACCTGCAGTATCGGTCTCCTCGACCGTCATCGCAAATGCCCGCCCTGCTGGGGTGGTTCCCTTCGCGGGTGCTGAGCAATATACGGTTCCACAGGTAGTCTAACTGGATCTCTATAATCTGAAGCTGCACGCTGGCCGGGGAGATAAGGGGCTATAAGACAATCCCTTACTCGATGTCCCGCAGCGCCGCAGTGCAAACAAAGTCCTAGCCTCGTTCTACAGCTCTCCCAAAGGTGACCTGGCTTTTTACAGAAATGACAAGTCTGCTGTGTCTCTCTTGGAGGCTGTTGCTGATCCTGCTGAACATGAATTGGTGCCTGGTACTGCTGTTGATACTGATACTCCCATGGATGTTGCTGGATAGGAACTGGTGCTAGGTACTGCTGTTGATACTGAATACGGGGATGCTTGGCTGGTCCTGCGCTATCATTTGTATCTCCAAACGTGTCGTGACTCCTCTTAGGCCCGAGATCCAGATCCTCTTCTGCGATCTGAGCATCCATTAAGATAGCCTCATAGGTAGCGGTACGACGACCAGAAGTACGTGACCTAATCTCTCTCGTCAGTCCCTTTCTAAATTTCCGGGCTCGATCTCCTGGGTCTCGAATCATAGATGATGCAAAAGGGCTCAATCTACAGAATTCTGCAGCGTACTCGTCGACCGACATGTTTCCTTGAACTAAGTCATGAAACTGACTTTCCAAGGTTCCCAATGCCACGTCGGGAAAGAACTTCTCCTTGAAGAGCTCCTTGAAGGTCTCCCAAGTAAGTCCTTGTGCAGTAATTCTCGGCTCCGTGCAATACCACGTGAGTGCGATATCGAACATCTGACTGCCAGCGGCTTCTATCTGCAAGTTCTCCGGAATTTGGGTCAATCGCAGGCTTCTCTCTATATCCTCTAGCCAGTCGTCAGCGTAGAGTATCCCTTCGGTACCTTTAAACTCTCGAGGCATCATTCTTTTGAAATCCACTATAGTGCCTGATCTCTGCTGTTGCTGGCCAGGAAACTGCTGGTACTGTGCTACTTTCTCCAAAGCTTGGAGAGTCACTTGATGAGCATTCTCCATGTTTTCTTTCATCAGCTCGGTTTGTGCCTGGTGCGCTTCTGCTTGCACCCTCTGAGCCTCAGCTTGAACTCGCTGAGTGTCTGCCGTCACTCTCTGGGCATCTACCATGCCTTGGATCAAGGTAAACATTTGCGCTCCGTCAATGGGCAAACCTCCGGGAATCGGAGTCGGTGGAGGAGGAAGGTTGTCCGTCACAGCTGCGGCAATCTTCTTAACAGGTGGGGGAGAAGGATCCCCGAAAAGTGCAGATACTCCTACGTGCATTGGAGATGTAGGAGGAACTACTGCTGTCTGTCCCTCAGGTGGAGAGGTGGCAGACCCCTCTAAAGCTGATGTTCCCGCTCTCATAGACCGTGTCCGCGGCGACATCCTGAAGACAGATCCCAAAGAATCAATTTAGGCAAAAATACGATATCATCAAGGAAGGACAGTACAGTTCTAAGGAAGCAATATTCAAGATAAAAGATTGGAATAAACCCTAGTTGTGATTGCACAGGTCAAAGATACATCCATGGTCTGATACCTCTATCCCTCTAAGTACCACAGTTCTATCACAAGCACTCTCACTGCTAGCTTCCTTACCTACTGCAATCGCTGATACTAGTTATTCCTATCACTCAAGTGCATAACAATTGCAACACACTATACTAAATACTGCTCTCTCTAATACAATCTTAAATGGACACCCAAGTCAGTGGGCAGTGAGATCTCAATTATACTCAAGCCAACAGATCCTTACACATGCATCTCATCTATTGTATACTAATATATCTCTCCCACTATAAAATCTTATCCCCAAATAAAATTTCCTCAAAATAACTCCTCGTATAAATTTTAAAGTAAAATGCATATACTTTCCTCAAGGTTAATTATTTAAATACTAAAATGAAAACTTAATCACCTTAAAATATCCTTACAGACTTGTCTATGTTCATCAAATTGAATCTGAATTCCTCAAAAATAAAATTTTAATAACCATATTTCAACTTCTCAATTTCAAAGTTTTTGCAATTCATTGAAATCTTCAAAATAAAATTTTTATAACAATCTCAATCTTCTCAGAATCCTAAAACTTGAATTTCATTTTCAATCTTCAATTAAAATTTTTTTTTCTTTTTTTTAAATCCACCTTTTGTAGTTCAATAGCTCTAATGGTTAATCATTTTCACTGTCCTCATTGACGGGCATCATCAAATAATACCATAAATCAGTCTATAAATTTATCTTGATATGAAATCCAGCCCTACTATGAAACCAAAAAAAAAAAAATCCTAACTTAATAACTAATCAACAACAATCAAATCAAATCAATATCAACAAATGAGAATGGACGGAACAAGGGAATGATTTAAATTGGAAATTTTAACAAGATTCTCAGGGGTCATCCCAGGAATCTCTCAAGGAATTGTGATTGAGTATTTGCTCTCGTCCTAGTATCCTATGTCCTAGATTCTATCGCAGGCACGCAGTAGTATAACAAGGATGTCACACTACCACGACATCGCTCTAAATACAAAGTCTGACCTGCATGGGCCACCACTAAAAACGTGTCACGACCCGTACCCGGTTTAGGGGCACGAGTGCGTGGGTACGTCCAGCCTACGTCGCAGCATCGGCGGTAGAACGCTGTCAAGGTCTTGATACTATCTAACTAATGTCACGCAAGCATCCAATCTCCATTCGGAGGCACGGATGACACAAATAAGATGAACACATACTCAATCACAGGATCACAGCACGATAAGATTTCGAAACAGAAATTAAAATTAAACACAACACAAGTCCACAAGTAATATTCTAACTCAACAATATCCAAGAATCATCAAATGCCGGAGACAAATCCGGTACCAAATAGACTGTTAAAAGAACTAACTAAAAATAGTAATTTCCAGCTAGACCTCCTGGAATCACAACTACTATCAAGTCTGCAGCTACTCACCATAAGTGTCGGACAGCGGTCCTCTAAGACATAGTCTGGAAAAATATTTCCAGTCAGGAAGGAGCAAAGCACAATCTCAAATAACAGTTCCATTAATTGATAATGTCTATAATACAATAAAACATGTCATGCTAGCTACTGAGAAGACAGTGAAATAAATGCAATGGCAATTTAAGAGAGACAGGCAATGTAAAGAGACAGGCAATAGGCAATTATGAAACAGTCCGTGCATGTATGAAAATGAAAAGAACAAGAAACAGTATCATATACGGGTGATGTAGTATATGAAAAAAATAGGGAACTGTAATCTATTCTAGGTGTTTGAAATAGTAGTTTCAAAATATGATCGGCATGGGAACATGTACGATAGCTACAGGGCCTGGCTAATCATGGGTGAAGAGCATGATTAACACTTACAATTTCTATACTACAATAAGAGGTTATGATCACATTTCTTACTAACTACTTCCCCGCCCCCAACTAGTACTGTGGATTCAACCATGACATGTCACGATACACGAGCAAGTCAAGTCTATCATGTACGATGTCTAAATATACATGTCGTGTACAATGTCAATACGATAATCAAGGTAACATCTCATGACTGCAGATCCAGGCTATACTAGTCCGTGTAACATAGTGTCAAGGATTCAGATGTAACATTTCATGATTGTTGAACTTATAGAAATTATCAAAGAATTGGAAATTATCAGAGAATGTACTTGCCTTGGGTCCTTAGCTGGTATTTATGGATGTCCTGTTCCAGAGTATCCCCTGGGTGAACCAACAGTCCTATAAACATATCACAATTACCACACTTGCATCAGATGCTATGCTAACACACAGTCTATAAACACTGGCCTCAGGGCCATGTCAGACAGGGCACTAGTCAACTAGGGTCATCTAGTAGGGATACATATTTAAATAACATCTCATTAACTAATATATATAATTTCCATCCATTACAATAATAGATATATGTAAAAATATATATATACTTTTTAAAATAAATAATACTTGTATATATAAACATAATAAATAATACTTATATATGTATAGTTCATGGAAAGAATACAATACGTATTTATATTATATACATACAAAAAGGAATTTAACATAATACATATATATCTAAAATATATACCACATATACGTTTTTATACCAAAGTACGTTTATACATATATGTAATCAACATTATCATTTAATATACTAATACTAATACACCTAATTAATTTATACTAGCATATACTTTTATTAAATAAATGTCATAAAATAACCCAATGTATATATACATATATATATACAAATTAAATTAAATACATATACTAATTATATTAAAATATACAAAGTATATATATAAAATGCATAAATATACATATACAAAATAAATATATACTTATACATATATATACACTAATTATATACATTACATTAGGTGTTTAAATATTAATTAAAAATGCTATACATATTTATGTATTTACAACATTAATTAGATAATAATATTTATATACATATATGTATATACGTATGTATATACGTATGTATATAAATATATACATACATATATATATATTTACCAAAATAAATTAAATATATGCACTTACATTAATCATATATACCTATACATATATATTAATACATACATTTACAAAATATATATACATATATACATTATAGTGAATACACACACAATACATTATACAAGGTATATATATATACCATACTAACATATTTAAACATTAATTAAATGACTATATACATATACGTATATTATGTATATACTCACGTATATACGTATGTATGTATACATATATATATACATATATATATATATAGAGATATATATATATATATATATATAGAAGAAAGAGGGAGAGGAGAAAGGGCTTACTGTGAATTGGGGTGGCCGTCGGAGTTCGGCCGGGGTGCGCAGGTGGAAGAGCGGGAGTCGCCGGGGTACACCGCAGGGAGTCGGGGCGCCGGACTGATGTGGAAGAGCGAGGAGAGGGAGATGAGGAGGAGGTGAATGTGGAGGTGGATAGGAGATCGGGAAGGGGGACTCGGCTGTGCAGCGAAATGGGGAGGAACTTACTGCCGGAGAAGGGACGGACAGCGGAGGGGCTCGGCTGGGTCGGGGAGCTCACGGTGGACGACGGGGATGAGCAGCGGGTTGATGTAGGAGGCCGGAGGAGTCTCTGTTGGTGGTTGTAGGTGAAGATGCAACCGGAGTCGAGGTGGTGATGGATTGAATGGTGATGGTGGTGGAGTGGAGAATCGACAGGATGGAGGAGATGGTGATGGGGTTGCCGGAGTGGGGAACCGCCGGCCGAAGGGATGAACACAGGGAGTCGGGGGACTGATCGGCGGAGGGAGGAGAGTAGAGGCGGAGGGAGTTGGCCGCCGGGCCGGGCTGAACAGCAGGGAGGCAGAGGGAGTCGGGGTTTGATCGTGGCCGGCTGTAGGGAGAGGGCCGGAGGTCGGAGTTCCGCGGTGGGGGATGGATGGATGGATGGAGAAGATGGAGGTGGTGGCGGTGTATGGTGCAGATGGGGGTGGTCGAGCAGTCGGCTGGGGAGAACAGCAGCGGGCTGCGGGGGACTCGGCCGCCCGGGGGAGCCGGCCTGGGTGCAGTGGGCCACTCGCCGGACGCGTCGGGCAGCGCCTGCCAGAGCAGGCTCGGCCGGGAGAGTCGGGATTGCCGCCGGGCTGGACAGTAGCCCAGTTCCCCCCCCCCTCTAACTATTTGAAATTTCAAATTCAAAAGTAAAAGAAGAAGAAGAAGGAGAAGAAGAAGAAAGGAAAGAGAAGGAGAAAGAAAAGAGAAGAAGAAAGGAAGGAGTTCACATACGTAGGATGAGAGAGGGAGGAGGCTTGTGAGGGTGGTGTTGTTTTCTAGGTTTCTTGGGATTAGGGTTTAGGATGGGACATGTCATTATATAGGATGAGGAAATTTTGATGGAGGGTTGTGATGGGCCAATTTCAAAAGAATGGCTAGGATTGTTCATGAAGGAATTTAATTCATGTAGGAGAATGCAATTTGGTCCACAAATAATTAGCCTTTTCATTTGGTCTTGGACCATGGGGTGATGACACCTACAATTGAATAATTGCAACTTAGCCCCTTAAATTCGGGAAATTGCACAAACACATAAAATGACGAAAATTTGACGGGAGATTCGGGGTCCGGTGTTTTATAGGGTCAGGGGACGCTGTAAGACTGGTACGGGCTCAATTTACAGGGCACTGGAATTAATATGGAATTTCAGAATCAGATAAAATAGTATCCTCAAATTAAATAGAAATAAATGCAAGTTGTGTTCAACAATTAATTAGGAGTACATGGGGCCAAAATCAGGTCAGGTCATCAATACCAAAAATGAAGAAGACTCAGAACAGAATATTTCCCTAATTTGGGCCGCACGAAAAATAGGTCAAGATGGCCTCCAATTTTCGATTGGAATGCACAACGATACAAAATAGGAATTTTAAAATAACGTCCGCGACGATTTTTGCGCGGCTAGAATTAATGCACAAAGAGCATAATTATAAGTTGCAAAAATAGCAGAATTGAAGGCGGGCATGTCTAGGGCAAGATTGTGAAATTTGTCGGAAGACAGAAGTCAGGATAGTGCTCCAAATATCGAAGCAAAGGCAATGCGCAAAATATTAAATAAAATACAGTAATTAATTACACCTCCAATAAATTAATTCTAAAATAAAACAATTAACCTCAAAATTCTATAATTCCGACAGGTGCTCATCTACTGGCTTCTAGGTCAAGTCTACCATCACAAACACAATGAACACTGTCTATAATATAATATATTAAAGTACACATTACACAGTTATTTAATTTAAATATATACTATTCATGCAATTATTTAATCATAACTACAATAATATTAAATATTATAAAAAGTCGAAAATACCCCTGTTTCGGAATGTGGTAGTGACACAGACACCTATAGCAATCATCTACCCAGATTAAATAAATTGTACTCCTACATCCTCGTATATGATCAAATTGTACAAGTTTGTTTGTAAACCAAAGAAGGCAGGTTTCGTGCAAACCTTGTATTATATAACTTTCGTTCTTTCGTTTAATACCACAAACAGTAGGGAAAAGGGAGGGTAGAGAGAGGAGGGGAGGGGGGTTCCTAGGATTCTAGGGATTAGGGCCGGCTCATTGGGAAAGGTGTGAGGAGGAGTAATTTTATAGGAGATTGGGTGGTTGAGATGAAGGTGCATTTTAAACCAAGCACCTTGATTCCTCATGAAACTATTGTTCAAAACAAAAGGGGAGAGAGAAAGTGATTTGACCGGTCCATGAGAGGGAGTGGGGTTCTTCATTGGCCTTGACCAATATGGTGGTGATACCTAGCACCCTATTTACAAATAAGCCCCTTAACTTTTGGCTATTTGCACGTAAAGGAAAAGTGATGGGGATTTGGTATGGGAAGTGGTGTTTGATGTTATGTAGGGTGAGGGAGTATTGTGTATTTTGCATGGGCTTCAAGAAAGGGCGTATTGGGTTAAATTGGGGTTAAGTTGAGATTAGTCAAAGTTGGTATCCCCAATTTAATTAAATAAAGTGTCATGTGCTCTTAAATTAAATGGGGGCACATAGGGTCTCAATTAGGAGTTACACAAAGATCATGAACGATGTAGGCTTGGTGTCAGTCTCAGCCCCTTTAATTGGTTCTATGAAACGGGTTGAGTTTGTATCCCAAAATTGATGGCAACGACATAGGTACTCGACATAGGATTAAAGAATTGATTTTGGGACTGGAAAGTTGTGTAATTAAATTAGGGAACAAGTGAGTGTTTTGTGAGTGACGAAAAAGTCCAGCGCCTAGGTTGGCTTGTCAAGTGAAGAGTACAAAAATAAGGTAGGAATTAAGGGTTATTGTTGGGCTCCAAATATTTCAGCAATGGTGAGGTGCACCTAGGGTTTAAATAAAGAACCAGTCAACGTAGCCTAAATTTCTAAACCTCAATCACCCTGATGCTAAACCAAAAAATTTCTAACCCTATCTAGTCTACCTAAAATAATAATTTAAGGGGGTTTACATCCTTCCAATTTAGAAGAACTTTGTTCCCAAAATTAAAAGTAAAGCACGAATGAGAGTTACGAGAATTTAAGAAGTAAACAGGTAATCGAATGCAGTACGTAAGTTCGTACATCGGTCCTTAAATAAATGCAGGAAATACTATCGAATGGAATCCTCGTGCTACCAGGTAAACTCGCCTGGCAAAAGATGCTTCCATGCAACCCTGACCAATCGAATAGTCTGTCCTCTCAAAATATTCTCACTGCGATCGAGTATCCCCACTGGCTGCTCCGTATATGATAAACTGGGCTCGACTGTAATCTTTGAATGATCCAGCATGTGGCTAGGGTCTGCCACGTATCTCCTCAACTGTGATACGTGAAATATGTCATGCACTCCTTCTAATGATGGAGGTAAAGCAAGATGATAAGCCACTTCGCCAACTCGCTCCAAGACATTAAAATGTCCGATGTAGCTCAGACTCAGCTTGCCTCTGCCCCCAAATATGATGGTACCACGAGTGGGCGATATTTAAAAATATATGGTCACCTTCCTTGAACTCCAAAGGTCTGTGGTGCGCATCTGTCCAATGCTTCTGTCTGTCCTATTCTGCGCGCAGGTAGCCCTGAATCTGCTTCACTTTCTCTACTGTATGTGTTACCAACTCTGGACTAAGTACCTGACGCTCTCCCACGTCACTCCAATATACCGGTGACTTACATTTTCTGTCGTACAGTGTCTCATAAGGTGTCATCTGTACGCTGGCTTGGTAGCTGTTGTTATAGGAGAATTCTACCAAGTATAGATGGTCCTCCCAAGATCCTCCAAAGTTGATCATGCACGCTCTCAATATATCCTCTAGTATCTGAATCGTGCGCTCTGACTGACTATCAGTCTGTGGATGATATGCAGTACTGAACTTGAGACGAGTTCCTAGACTCTTCTGCATACTCCGCTAAAAATGTGACGTGAATCCGGAATCATGATCCGATACAATACTGGCAGGCACTCTATGTAGTCGTACTATCTGCCTTATATACATGTCAGCTAATATCCCCGTGGACTGCCCAACTCTAAAGGGCAAGAAATATGCAGACTTGGTGAGTTGGTCCACGATAACCCAGACTGCATCCTTCCCGCTAGGGCTCCTTGGGAATCCCATGACGAAGTCCATGGTAATGTGCTCCCACTTCCACTCGGGAATGGAAAGTGGCTGCAATAGTCCTGCAGTCCTCTGATGTTCGATATTGACTTGCTGACAGACCAAATATCTCGCCATGAATCTCGCAATCTCCCTCTTCATCCCATGCCACCAATAGTGTTGTCTCAAATCTTGGTACATCTTTGTACCCCTGGGATGAATAAACTGAATCGAGCTATGAGCCTCGATCATTAACTCCTGGCTTAGCTCGCCACTCGGAACGTATAGGCGATCACCATACCTCAATGTTCCGTCTTCATGAATTCAGAGTCCCGTCTACATGTCGACCTCTGTCCTCTCCCACAGTCATCAAAATCTCGCATTTAGGCAGGGCTTCCTTGATCCTCTCAACCAAAGTAGACTGAACCTATAGACTGGCCATCTATCCATCCATGCCTAGCAATACAACCTTTATCCCGAGCTTCTGAAGATTCTGTAAACCCCCTCGACCAAATTTAGGTCTACTTAGCTTAGATAGAGAGACTAGAGTTAATTTTGAGCCAATTAGAATTATAAAGTAGTATTTTAGATTATTGTGCAATATTTGTATCACTTGGTACACTATACCGTTGCTTCAAATTTTGGAGCGCTACAATAGCATTTGCCTTCAAACGAATTTCATACACTTTTCCTAGTCATGCCAGCCTTCTATTCTGATCTTTGTGTAACTCATAAATACCCTCTCTTGTGCTTCATTTTAGTCGCACAATATTTGTTACAAACGTCTATTTTTAAATCCATATAAATCTAACTTTGTATCTTTGTCCGTTCCAATCAAAATTGGAAACACAACCTCGATCCGTTTTGTGCAACCCAATTTATAACAATATTCTATTCTGAGTGTACTACATCCATGATACTTGTGTCCTACCTAATTTTAATCCCATGTACTTCCAATTAATTAAAAACACCACTAATTAAATTGGTGTAAGGACCCAACTTAACCCAAAATTAGACCCAACACCAACCCAAACCCCCACTCACACCGTCAAGGTTCATACTAAATACCACACACCCTTTTGACCTACTATATCACACCAAACATGGTGTTTTTCCTCATTCAATCCCAAATTTCATTGTTTATGTAATTACCCAATTGTTAGGGACTTTTGTGTAAAAATACAATGAGGTGTCCACCTCCCATTGGAGCCAAGCCATAAAGAAACCCCCCTTTATTGTTGACCGGTCCACCCTAATTTTTTCTCTATTTGGTTGTACTACATGCAACTTTTTCCCCTATATCTCCACCCTCCATTCAAACCTACATCATCCTAGCCACTCATTCTTCATGTAGAAGCTTCCCCCATCCCTAGGAAAAGCTTGTAGCTGGCCCTAATCCCAATGCATCATCCCCCTCTCTTTCTCCAACATAAACACCTACTTCCTCTCTCTAAAATACCACAACCAATACCACAGAAATCGAAACCCTAAAACTATACATCTCTTCTTCTTCATCCCGCCTCCTCCGACCTCCATCATCCCTATGGCAACCCCGCCACCTCAACCACCACCTTCCTCCTTCGAGCATCCCCCGTCGCCATAGCACTGCCTGTCTCCCTCGATCCCAACCAACTCGCCACCACCAGCATCCACCTCTGCCTCAGCCACCACGACAACAGTCTCTAACCTCTCCTTCATCCACGACTTCTTCTTCTTCCCCCGACGACCCTTTTCCTCCGATCACTCCGCTACCGCAGCCATCTCCACCACTCCCATCACCGTCGTCACCACCTCACCATCATCACCATCACCATCGTCACCACCTCACCATCATCACCATCACTGTCTCACTATTATCACCATCACCGACACACCACCATCTCCACCACTTTCATCATCATCACCACCCGACTTTCGTCTCCGCCCATCTCCACTACCACAGCGGCCATCTTTACCACTCCCATCACCGTCGCCATCACCAACACCACCATCACCAACACCACTATCACCAACACCCATCATCCCAACCCCGACCCTCGTTGGTAACCATCACCACCTTAGCCACTATCATCCCACGGCCATCCCGCCACCGCCAGCAACCCGCCACCGCGACCAAGCTGCTGCCATTGCCGCTACTGCTGCCAGTGATGAATTGCGTTATTGTGGCCGGAGCACCACCTGCTGCTGCCTCTGTAGCTGCCGCTGCTACTGTGTACCACCGGAGACCGGCCCCCCTCGTGCAGCGGACGTGCATCACCCTGCCCTCGGCCACGATCACGACTAGGTTTGCATTTCCCTTTTTTTTCTTCATGTATTATTGCGTGGACCCATGTGTAGTGTAAACCCTAGTGTAATGTGTATATGTGTGCATGTTTTAGAATAATGGTTGGTGTTAGTAAATACCTCATAGAAAATGTGGTTATTTAATATGGTATACTTGTGTTGACCTAGGTGTTTAGATAAATTGACATTGTGCACTACCCGGTTAGCTAGGATTTGGGTTTTGTATTATATGTTATTTGGTATTGTAACATAATTTGGTAACTCATATTCTTGCTGTGCACGGTATTTGAGGAAACAACACTTGTGAATTTTAGCTGCGTGCATACTCGACCCTGCTAGTTGACCAGTTGTGACCCCCCTTGCGTCAGTTTCTCAGTGCAGCATAGTTGTCTTTCCTGTGCGTACTAGTGTGATGACTGATGATTATATTATTATTATCGGCCTCACACAAGAGATATTTGGACCGTTGTACGGTAGGCCTTAAAATTTTTACCCAGCTTCTCATTCCAGTCGCTTTTGTTGGATGACAAAAACTTTTTGAGTAGCTTTATGATCGTCTTGTTGAAGGCTTCTGCCAGACCATTTGCTGTCGGGTTATAGGTAGTTGACGCTATATTCTGAATTTGATTTTTGTCGCAAAATCGGTAGAACACATGACTTATGAAATATGGACCATTGTCATCGATGATCCTTTGTAGCAAACCGAAGCAGTATATGATGTGATGCTTGATAAAGCTGATCATGTTGGACGTCTTGACTTCAATGAGTGGTACAACTTTTGCCCACATGGAGAAGTAGTCGGTGATAGCTAAGATGAACTGATGTCCCTTAGCTGAAGGCGGACTGATCGACCCTATGATATCCATGCCCCAGGCTTTGAACAACCAGGATGCCACGGTCGGGTATAGAAATTCTTAGGGTTTATGGATAAAGTCAGCATGGATTTGGCATGCTTGGACCTTTCTTGCATAGTCAACGACGTCTGCTACCA
This sequence comes from Iris macrosiphon, assembly GCA_036927795.1. NCBI lineage: Eukaryota > Viridiplantae > Streptophyta > Magnoliopsida > Asparagales > Iridaceae > Iris > Iris macrosiphon. The sequence goes on from JAYESA010000011.1 coordinate 114,598,056, forward strand.
TTGTCGGCCAATAGTAACCCATTCTACGGTGACGGTCCTGTAGCTTGGGCCTTGGCTGATGGGCACCGCAAACCCAATTGTGAGCCAAACGGAGAGCCTTCTTCGCTTCTTTATTCGATAGGCATCATAAAAGAAGACTGTCATAGGAGCAGCGATACAACATTTTGGAAGCCGTATCGTAATAGAACCGGAGGGAACGTTTTCTGATCGAAGTGGCTTCCTTTGGGTTCTCGAAGAGAATTCCATAGACTGCGTAGTTGATAAATGGAAGTCTCCAGTCTTATGAATCAGCGCTTGTCTCTACTGAGTAGCTCTGGCATAGAGAAAGGTTGTTCTTCGGGCAGACAAGCTCCTGACCTATCACGGTGATAAGTTCATGGGTATTAACCGGAACAGCTAGAGAGGCTGCGAGTCCGGCTAGGGCATCCACCTCGATGTTTTGCAGTCGAGGGATGTTCTCTATGAATAACCCCTTGAAGGTGGTGATTAATCTAAGTGTGGATTGGTGGTAGGGAATCAAGTCCTCTTTCCAGACTTCGTACTTGCCTCAGACTTGGTTGATTATCAGTTTGGAATTGTCTTAGGCTTACATGTGGTCAACTCTCACTTATTTAGTGAGTTGGAGTCCAACGATGAGAGCATTGTACTGTGCCATATTATTGGAGCATGGCTCAGTGAGGGAATTGGCTTGGTTGATAACCAAATTATATGGAGAGATCAACACTATCCAGACTCTAGCGACGATATCGCCTTTGGGCCCGGTTTTTGAAGCACCATCGAAGAATATTCGCCAAATAGATTCTGAGATCGCCATGGTGTTGGAGTGTGCGACTTCGTCGGGGATCTTCTCGTAGAGTTTCGAAGTTTCTGGCACCGGGTGGGCGTCCAGGAAGTCATCTAAAGCTTGGCCCTTGACAACTTTTTATGGAACAAATACCATATCGTATGGTGATAGCAGTATTGCGCATAGTGAGTTGAGCGGCCCAGGTTTGGTCATGAGGACCCTGAGGGGGTTGACCCAAGAGATCACATGGATCATTTTCCCTGCCATATAGTGTCGGGTCTTCTGAATAGCAAAGACTATAGCGAGGAACTTTTTCTCGACGTAGTTGTATGTGTGCTTCTCACCGACCATTACCCAGCAGAGGTAGTAGATGGCCCGCTCATGACCTGCGTCTTTCTTCTGGGCTAGCAGAGCTCCAAGAGAGTGATCCATTACTCATACATAAAGCAAAAATGGCTTCCCCATAACTGGGCTATAAATACTGGAGGGCTCATGAGTTATTCCTTGATATCGTCGAAGATGCGCTGGCATTCTTCCTTCCAGACAAAGGAGACTCCCTTCTTCATGAGTTACGTGAACGGTTGACAACGTTTAGAGAGGTTTGATATGAACCTCTTGATATAGGCCAGTCTTTCTTGAAGGCCACAAAGTTCTCTATGGTTCTTCGCTGGGCGCATTTCAATGATCGCTTTGGTCTTGTCAAGGTCTACATGGATACCCTTCAAAGTTAGGATAAAATCAAAGAATTTATCGCTGGAGACTCCTAGGAAAGATTTGGTAGGGTTTATCTTAAGCTGGTGCCTACACATGAGGTTGAACACAATCATCAAGTCCCTGAGGTGATCATCTTGGGATCGACACTTGACGATGATGTCATCAACATAACACATAGTCATCTTGCATAGATGCTCACAGAAGATGGTGCTCATCGCTTGCTGGTATATAGCACTGATATTTTTTAGACCGATAGGCATGACTGTGTAGCAGTATACTCCTATCGACATTCAAAATAATTATGCTTCTCGTCGTCAGGAGACATCTTGATTTGATTGTAGCCTGAGAATCTGTCTATGAAGGACATGTGCTCGAAGCCACAAGTTTTGTCGATCATTATGTCTGTGATAAGAAGGGGGAACTCGTCCTTAGGGTAGGCCTAATTTAGGTCACGAAAGTTGATGCAGATCCAGATCTTCCCATTCTTTTTGATGATGGACACGATATTGGCTACCCAATCTGGATGTTGTTCTTCGCGGACGAAGCCACTAGCTTATTTGTTTGTTGACTTCAGCTTCGATGACATTCATGATATCTGGCCGAAATTGTCGTTGTTGTTCCTTGACAGGTTTAGTATTCGACAAAATATTGAGTTATTGGACCACGATTTGGGGGTCTAGTATCGGCATATCTTCGTAACTCCAGAAAAAGATATCAATGTATTCCCTAACGATCTGTAGCAGGAATTTTTGATCCACATCAGTCAGACTCTTGCAGATGAAGATAGGTTTAGGGGAGGATTCGATTTAAAATATAGGTGGTAGTCACCTATGTTTGCAGGCGAAGGCCTAGACTGTGCTCAATGGAATACATTGTGCTTATGTGTGCAACTTCAGAGTAGTTCAAAGATAGCCCTTTATTCACAAAATAAGGTATATTTTCTTTAGGACTTATATCGTCAAGAGAGGGGACATTTTTGTGAGCAACTATGTACTGCACTAGCTCGTCCTTCCCGGGATCTACCCCCAGTGTGAGCGACGACTTTGGAGGTTTTCGGTGCAGCTTTACTATAAGAGGTTCGAAAGTTATAGCAGGTGTCGGACCTTCTTTCAGTTGTCTATGAAGGCGAACGACGAGTGGTTCAGGTACTTTTTTGTGCAGTTTCACCCTGAGGGGAGGAGCTATGTCGGGAGTGCTTGCTTTGAGATAGACTCTCAAGGGCTCGTCCGATGTTGTCCTGGTATCTGCCTCATCATCGGCGTCATTGCCACCTTTATCTTGGTAGACCTATTTGTATAGGATCGAATCAGAGTATTAGGCTTTGATCCCTTTGAATGGATCCACATCAGCAAACTCTATTTTGACCATGCCGTATTTGTTGACGTACTTCAGGCACTAGTGCAGGGTCGACGGCATGATCATATATTCATGTATCCATTGACGTCCGAGCAAGCTTTGTTGGATATATCTACGTCAATAATATATCAAGTGACCTATGTTTTCAAGTTACCAATATGGCATTTCAGGCGAATCTTGCCCAGAGGGTAGCTCATTCCTGCATTAAAGTCAGTGATGGCAGTATTGGTGGCATGCAGGCAATGCATCAGAATGCCCAAGGTCTGAAGCAGACTCCACGGGATAATGCTGATTAACGAACCAGGATCGATGTACATCTGGTCCACCTTGATGGCACCAATATACCCTGTGTAATACATGGGATGATTATGACTGTTATTCTTTAGCAATATATCCTCTTGTGAGAATATAATATTGGGTATTGCCTCCGTGATATTATTGTAGTGGGGGCAAGCAGCCAAATCCTCAGCTGGCGGTTTGACCTGCGCCAATTAGATGTCGGCATTTTGGAATGCCTCACTCAGAGCGGCTCGAGTATTTCTGGAGAGCCACAGAAGCTCTAATAGTGATAGCTTCGCTGGAGTGTTAGCCAGTTGGGCCAAGATGTCGAATTTGTAGGGTTTTTCCAACCCCAGCTTGCGCAGCGGTTTATCGAAGCGAACTTCCTTTTGCTTGGACTTGTCTGCTGGTGGAGGCTGGGATAGACCCGGATCAGAGAAGGTTGGTTTGATAGTTGGGAGTGAACCATCCTCAGGGGTATTGGACTCGCACTGGTATGTCATGACTGACCTCATTGTTCCTGCTATAGCTTCCTCAGATGGGAAGGAAACTGTGTAGCAGAACTTGGAATTCTTGCCCTTGGACTTGGTGGTAGAAGGTGTTGCTTGCTATATTATGTCTGGAGCAAGGTCTGGATGAATCCACATAACCTTCCCTCGTGATGTGGTGAGAGGTATCAGCCCAGTTGTTTGATCCCAAGATGGTGGGAGGTTAACAACCTCTATTGTTGCCCTAGGAATAGGGATTACTCCGTCCTGTGCCTCCGTTGCTAAAAAGTTACTGAATTGGAGGGACATCATATTGGTGGCGACGGTTTTGTCATCAAAGTCTAAAGTGAGGGCCTTAGTGTCAAGCAGGCGCTGGCTGTACCGCTTGAGTGTGTAGCAATCTCATATCGCATGGTGGATGTACCGATGAAAGTGGCAGTACTTTGGGTTATTTATGTCGACTGCTGCATTAGGATGTTTGACATTGGGGAGCCGGAGCTTACCACCCTTCATCACTACTTCGAAGATGGGAATAACGTCATCATCTTCAAAGGAGTAAGTCTTTTTGGGCTTTGGAACCTCCATCGTCTTTTGTTCGGGCTTCTGGGTTAAGTTGGCCACCAGGGCCTTCTTCCTTTTTCCATCGTGGCTGCTCTGTTGTTGTTCTTGTTGGGATATTTTCCCTATTATCGGTGACAAGGATATGTATTCCCAAGTTTTGGGCATCCTTGACATTCTTCTCAGCGCTGACAGTTGTCACGCCCTAGTCCCAAAATACGTAGGACTAAGATATGTAAGTATGCCAGCCGTATGAATATGATACTCCAATATATGGAAACCATAACACACGTATGCTATAATATGAATAATAATTTACAAGTGGTAAAATTATCACAAATCAGAGGGTATAATATAAATCTCATCCATAGAATCTAATATAAATAAATGAACAGTATCTATGAAACTAGATCTCAATAAAAAGTATCTAAAGATGACAGTCGGATGGAAACAAATCCACTGCCGAACTAGAATATAGACTAAACAAGATAAATATAATACAAGAATATCAACTAAAAATTACGGCTTGAAGAGAAGGCTCCTCGGAACGTACGCAACCAGTCTGGAATCTGTGCTCCTACGAATACTCATGAAAAATACACCTAGAAAGGGCCAGGTCCTCAGAGAGAAATAACAAGATACATAAAAGCATGCCATAAAGTTAATACTGTAAAAACTTAAGGGTGACCTAACCATCTAAGTGAAATACAACTTGAGGATAACTTGAGTATATGGGAAAGTGTATGCTAGACATATGCTGTCGTAATTCACCAATTGTGTCAACTGGCTAGTATATGCCACATATGCCCCCATAGGAGGATGTTGTATAATAACGTCCATCTCCGAAGAGCATGGCATCTGCATAATATAACGTCCATATCACCCTTAAGAGTGTGGCATCTGAATAATATAACGTCCATATCACCCCGAAGAGTGTGGCATCTGAATAATATAACATCCATATCACCCCAAAGAGTGTGGCATCTGCATAGTATATATCGTCCATATCACTCCGTCGAGTGTGGCATCTGAATAAAGGAAGTGGGGTGTCCCATACGCCTACTAGTTGTCCTCCATGCCCAATGATCTAGGCATGTTGTATCCACAATACGCTTCAGCTACTATGCCAAGGCGTCGTAACTCTGGCTCATAGTCTATCATTAGAACAATAGCCCAACCTTCAACCAAACAAGGACAAGGATTGGACCTTCGTACCACAATAGTCTATGCTCCGACTTCTAATAACTGCTAAGTCTTCTAACATGCATTGCTAATAGTAGTTATTTCCTATTTGTCGCATGCCTACATATACAGGTGGCCAACCATATATGCAAGTCCATGCCCTACATGAGACTCACAACACATGTAAGAAATGTGTCAAGGCCTGGGGAGTCATACCAATAACTCCACAACTTTAGGTGGGTCTACTAGACACTAGGTCAGACACAAGTCCTAACGTCAACGCCTTTGTTGACTGCACCTGAGTCTCTCTCGGATGCGCACAGTTTAAAATAAATAAACATGCAGCTAATAATACAGAATTTAAATAGTACAACAAAGGCAAGGTATACTTGCCTGGCAAGGAAGCTGTGCAGTATCAATATCCGGCTCCGAAAGTCACGCAGAATGATCCGATAGCTCTTCTGGGTCAGCGTGCGCAGGCACGGGAATCGGGGGTGACTGCTGCGGGTTGTCTGACAAGGGTGACAGTCTACGATGAACACGAGAACGAGGGTGATTAGGTCAATGATGATGATCATAAAGGGATTGATGATGATTACCAGGGTGATGATGATGGAAATTATGATAATGATGGTAATATAGATAATGACTGGGACGATGGTGATGATGAGACGATGATGATGTGGATGATGGTGATAACGAGGATGATGTAGATGATGATAATGGCGATGATGCTAATAATGATGATGATGAAAATGATGAGATGATATTGATGACAATGATGAGATGATGATGATTACGATAATGAGATGATGATTATATGGATGGGGATGATAGGGATGATGATAATGTTGTTGATCATGATGATGGAGATGATGACGATGTCGGCGATGATGGCGATGGTGATGACGATGATAACGACGATGACGATAGAAGTGGTGATGACGACGAGGACGATGACTAAGGGTGATGACAAGGACGATGATGATGATTACTAGGATGATGATGACAAGGACGATGAGGATGATGGTAATGGAGATTAGTTGGGAGGATGATGGTAATGGGGGTGAGATGGTGATGGTCACCAGAATCCGACCGAATTTGGGGAAGTCCGGCAAGGAGAAGGGGCTGCGATGCTCGGGTTCAGGATGAGGAGGCTCGGCCAGGAGGAGGAGGAGGAGAATAGGGAAGAGAAAGGAGTCGCTCAGGTGGAAGGCTCGCTGGCCGAGTCCGGCAAGGAGGAGAGGAGATCAGTAGCGTCGGGTTCCCGGGTCTCCAGTGTTCAGGTGAACAGCCGGTCGTGATCGACTTAGAGAAAAAAGGAGTGGCGGGTCTCCGGCAGTCCAGGCGGGGTTCGAAGGCGGGGATGATGGCCAGGCCGGGTCGAAGTCGAGGAAGGTTCCAGGGAGCGGTGGAGGATTCGATGGTGAGCAGCGGGTCGAGCTCCGGCGTAGTACAACAGTTGAAGGCGGGTAAGGATGAGGGAGATGGTAGTGCTGGGTGGAGAACGACGGCCAGGCGAGCTTCTCCGGCGAGGATGGTCGGCTCAATGGTGGACGGGGACCGGAGGAGAAGAAGGAGGAAGGAAGGGTGGTGCGGCATTGTGGTAATGGTGGTAGTGCCGGTGGTTATGGCGGATGGTGGAGGAGAAGAGGGGGAGGAGGTCCGGGCACTGGGCATGTGGCTTCGGTCTCCGGTGAGGGGGAAGAGGTGGCTCCGGCGAGGATGAAGGAAGGAGGAAGTGGGTGAACAAGAAGTACGTTGGAGGGGTCGGCCAGATTGTTTTATTTTAGATTTTGGAATAACAAAAGGAAAAAGTAAGAGAAATAATGTATTTATATGCACATGGGGTTGGGTTGACCTAGGAATAGTTTGACTTGGTCAACACTCTCCTTGGGATGGGCCTTGGGCTCACATGAGGATGTTTGGAGGGCCATAATTGCTTTGTTTAAAACTCAAGGATAGGTTTAATTGAGGGGGCGATATATGCATTGCACATCCCTAAAATTATAGGAAAATTCATGTAAAGGGAAAATTGGGTTTCTTCACGTATTGTCCAATGATGTGGACACCTCAATATATTTTTACATAAAAATGCCCAACAATTGTGAAATTGCACAAGGATGGAATTTGGGATTAAATTAATTAAAATTAGTGCACACGATATTCTGGATTTAATTAGGAGTACATAGGAATAAAATTAGGTGGACACTAGTGTCATGGACACAGGAGATTCAGTACAGAATATTAATAAAATTCGGGTTGCACAAAACGGGTCAAGATTGTGTCTCCAATTTCGATTGGAACGCACAGAGGTACAAAGTCATATTTTATTTAGAATAATTGTAAATGTCTGCGACGAATGTTGTGCGACTAAAATGTAGCACAAGAAAGCATATTTGTAAGTTACACCAAGGTCAGAATAGTAAGCAGGCTTGTCTAGGACAAAGTTGTGAAATTTGTAGGAAGGCAATGGCTAGTGTAGTGCTCCAATTATCGAAGCAACAGTAAGGTGCGCTACATGTCATAAACAATACAAAATTAAATAAATACCATGTTCTATTTCTATTTGGATTCAAACTAGCCCTAGTTTCTCTATCTGAGCCAAGTAGGCCTAATTTTGGGTGAGGGAGTTTACAATCTACCCAACTTAAACAATTTTGTCCTCAAAATTAAAATAAGGCATAATTAGGGTTAAATCCTTCACATGTGTACATCAAGCAAGTCAATCGCGATCTCTTCTAAATTTTCAAACTTATTCAAATCCATCGCAATCACTTTTTAATTAGATCAACCATTGATTAGATCAACTTCAACACATTATACTATCTTCTCGATTTTCAAATTAAATAATCCACATCCAAATCAAATTCAAATTTATATGACATCCCAAATCAAAATTTATCTCGCAACCTCCAACTATCGTAATCTCCTTTAGAAAATAATTATAATCAAATATTATTTCTATTTTCAACTTATGAATTTCGTACTCTTCAGATTTTATTTCAATTTACATCCTCAATATTTCAAATAGGTGATCCAACACTCAAAATTTAATTCTTAATTCAAAGCATCGAATTTAGAATTCAATCCGACCATGTTCATATTTAGAGTTCTATTTTATTTTCCTCCAGATTTAAATCGCTGATTCAACCTTCAATACTCCAAATTTAATCAAGTGCTCAAGGTATAAATATTTGGTTCGTCATATCCCCGTTTTTGAAATTCATTGATCCTTATCATCTTACTCATTCTTCCAAAATTCTAAAAATTAAAATGACTTGAACCTTTCAATCTAATTTTGCTCGATCATAATCTAAAAGAAATTCCTTTCAAGCTGACAATACAACTGCTACCCAACTTAGAATTTACCTATCTATCACATAAGGCTCTTGCATTTAAGAAATCTTATTCCTCAAATTTACTTAATCATGTTACTCAATCCTCAAAAATTTAAACACCAAATATATCACCTATAATATACCCTTAATCAGCTATAAAAGGCAATCATCTAGTAATATAATTGGCCTATGGTGTATATCTAGTACTTTCTGTATATCAACTTATACTAAGCACGAGATTTCATCTTTCCGAAATAAGGGAAGACGGAGAACAATAATAAAGAGTTCAAGGGGATGGTAATATAATACAAGTACGAGGTTCAAGGAGATTAAAGAATTCAAAAAGGAGAGTTGTCAGGGCAGTTGTGGATTGAAATCCTATTATGGTAAAATTCCTATTCGCATGTTCATATTGGAACATTTATGTAACCGATACGATATGCTCAGACATGTCTAGAGACAGGTATATTCGTCTACTAGTCAACTATATATCTCAATCCACGTAAAGTAGTCATGCGAAGAGTGAACCAAGAGTACTAAGGTTGTCCAGACCCTAATACACTAATTCTGATTTAGACAATGTATTAGTAGGCGTCCCTAATAACACATATGTCATGAACAAGCTCACTAAAGAATAAGCTTGCAAAACTAGGCTATAAAATAGCAGCATAAATCATGGTAGTTTAGAAAATATAAATACGCTGGATTTTGATAAAAGGAGGTATAAAATAATTCTAGTTCACAAAAACAAAATAAAACAAACAACAAGTAAGACTCTACAATCTCTACAGTTGTCATACTAACTCCTTGTCTAAGTCGTTTAGTCGACAAAATAGGGGTATGGGCCTCTAAGTTCTACAGTCTGAATAAACATTATCTTCTTATGCAAGTCTACAGTTGGTGTCATTCAGTTATATTACATTAATGAGGCAAGAGGACTACGTGTTACTAGGTTGTGAGGCATACTACCCAACTTAAAAATATTAACTAATATTGTGATAGTCTTAAGGGGATCCTGCAAAATAATAAGGTATAAACTCTTATTGGTGTATATACGGAAAAGAACTTGGTACTCATTAGGGTCTCCTGTTGCATTATATAGGTAATGACCATCTTAAGTCTTAATCATAGTGCTTATAGAACAATGGTGTTAACATTAAGAATGAAAGGGTTACTGGCCTTCAAGGGAAAAGAGGATATAATTTATATTGCGGTGGGGTACATGTTACGTGATTTAAAACTAAGAATAATCAGATCACAATCTAAAGGAACAACTCAAACTATCAAATTCTAACTACCAAGCATAAAATTTAAAGTTCAAGATTACAATTATCATCTTAGCAAACTATATATCCTTAACATAAAGGAATATCACTTGGCCTAAAATCAGAAAGGTTAGGTGGCAAGAATTGGAAGATGAAGAATAGAAGAACCTAATTAGTCGTCGCACAACTAGCGAGCGTTAGGGTTCCGAGGAACAAGTCATTAACTAAATAGGAAGACTCTAGATAATGTCATCGTTTATTGAGGGGAAAGTGGGATGCTAATCTCTGTGTTCGAGGAATGATCGAGAAAATATTAGTTTATTCCTCTTGGCTTCCTAAGGTATTGTTCGGCTACTATAAGACAAAAAGCTAAAGTTGTAGTTCTCTAGTATTATCTTACCATGAAAAGCTAGGTTAGCCCTAATATTTAACCATATGTTTCTATTGGTTCCTCAATACTAGGGTCAAACCTTATGGTCAACTTTCTAACTACTCTAGTGGTGTTTATACCACTCTCGAGTCTTCATACACATATCGAGGGGTAATGGTACATTAATCTATAGGTAAGGGTGCTAGGGTTTCATTAGATGTTCTAAACTTAGTGATGTGTCAACACTCTAGTTGTATTCTTAAAAGGAAGGTTACTCTACTTATTATCTAACAACATAGACTTCTATATTCTAGGAGAAGGCTATACTCGAGGAACTAATAGGGAGGCACATGAATCAAGCAGGATGCAATTATTCAAATAGAATGGATTGGAAAAAAGATGTGTCATAGTCAGATGTGGATGAGATCCTATACTCTAATCCTATTTACAGGCCTGCTCGGTACAGTAACGTAACTGAGACAATATGCTCTTGACCTGCATGGGCCACCACTAAAAATATGTCCCTAGTTCCAAAATACGTAGGACTAGGACACGTAAGCATGCCAGCCGTATGAATGTGGCACTCCAATATATGAAAACTATAACACATGTACGCTGTAATATGAATAACAATTTACAAGTGGTAAAACTATCAAAAGTCATAGGGTATAATCTAAATCTCATCCATAAAATCAAATATAAATAAATGACCAGTATCTATGAAACTAGATCTCAATGAAAAGTATCTAAAGATGACAGTCGGATGGAAACAAATCTACTGCCAAACTAGAATATAGACTAAACAAGATAAATACAATACAAGAATATCAACTAACAATTACGGCTCGAAGAGAAGGCTCCTCGGAACGTACGCAACCAGTCTGGAACTTGTGCTCCTACGAATACTCATAAAAAATACACCTGGAAAGGGCCAGGTCCTCAGAGGGACATAACAAGATACATAAAAGCATGCCATAAAGTAAATACTGTAAAAACTCAAGGGTAACCTAACCATCCAAGTGAAATGCAACTTGAGGACAACTTGAGTGTATGGGAAAGTGTAGGCTAGACATATGCTGACGTAATTCACCAATCGTGTCAACTGGCTAGTATATGTCATATATGCCCCCATAGGAGGGCGCTGTATAATAACGTCCATCTCCGAACAGTATGGCATCTGCATAATATAACGTCCATATCACCCCAAGAGTGTGGCATTTGAATAATATAATGTCCATATTACCCCAAAGAGTGGCATCTGAATAATATAACGTCCATATTACCCCAAAGAGTGTGGCATCTGCATAGTATATATCGTCTATATCACTCCGTCGAGTGTGGCATCTGAATAAAGGAAGTGGGGTATCCCATACGCCTACTAGTTGTCCTCTCCGCCCAATGATCTAGGCACGTTGTATCCACAACACGCTTCAGCTACTACGCCGCGGCGTCGTAACTCTGGCTCATAGTCTATCGTTAGAATAATAGCCCAACCTTCAACCAAACAAGAATAAGGATTGGACCTTCGTACCACAATAGTCTATGCTCCGACTTCTAATAACTGTTAAGTCTGGTAACATGCATTGCTAATAGCAGTTATTCCCTATCCATCGCACGCCTACACGTACAGGTGGCCAACCACATACGCAAGTTCGTACCTTACATGAGACTCACAACACGTGTAAGAAATGTGTCAAGGCCTGGGGTATCATACTAATAACTCTACAACTTTAGGTGGGTCTACTAGGCACTACGTCAGACACAAGTCCTAACGTCAACGCCTTCGTTGACTGCACTCGAGTCTCTCTTAGACGCGCACAGTTTAAAATAAATAACATGCAGCTAATAATACATAATTTAAACAGTACAACAAAGGCAAGGTATACTTACCTGGCAAGAAAGCTGCGCAGTATCAATATTCGGCTCCGGAAGTCACGCAAAATGATCCAATAGCTCTTCAGGGTCAGCGTGCGTAGGCATGGGAATCGGGGGTAACTGCTGCAGGTTATCTGGCAAATATGACGGTCTACGATAAACACGAGGACGAGGGTGATTAGGTCAATGATGATGATCGTAAAGGGATTGATGATGATTACCAGGATGATGATGATAGAAATTATGATGATGGTGGTGATGTGGATGATGACTGGGACGATGGTAATATTGAGACGATGATGATGTGGATGATGGTGATGACGAGGATGATGTGGATGATGGTGATGATTCTAATGATGATGATGACGACAATGATGAGATGATGACAATAATGAGATGATGATGATTACGATAATGGTGATGATTACATGGATGGGAATGATAGGGATAATGATAATATTGATGATCATGATGATGGGGATGATGACGATGTCGGCAATGATGGCGATGGTGATGACGATGATAACGACAATAACGATGGAAGTGTGATAACGATGAGGACGATGACTAAGGGTGATGACAAGGACGATGATGATGATTACTAGGATGATGATGACAAGGACGACGAGGATGATGGTAATGGAGATAAGTTGGGAGGATGATGGTAATGGTGGTGAGATGGTGATGGTCACCGAAATCCAGCCGGGTCTGGGGAAGTCCGACAAAGTGAAGGGGTTGCGGTGCTCGGTTTCAGGATGAGGAGGCTCGGCCAGGAGGAGGAGGAGGAGAACAGGGAAGAGGGAGGAGTCGCTCAGGCGGGAGGCTCGCTGGTCGAGTCCGACTAGGAGGAGAGGAGGAGATTAGTAGTGTCGGGTTCTCGGGTCTCTATTGTTCAGGTGAACTGTCGGTCGTGATCGACTTGGAGAAGAAAGGAGAGGCGGGTCTCCGGCAGTCCAGGCGGAGATGGCCAGGCAGGCTTCGAAGGCGGGGATGATGGCCAGGCCGGGTCAAAGTCGAGGAAGGTTCCGGGGAGCGGTGGAGGATTCGATGGTGAGCAGCGGGTCGAGCTCCGGCGTGGTGCAGCAGTTGAAGGCGGGTAAGGATGAGGGAGATGGTAGTGCTGGGTGGAGAACGACGGCCAGGCGAGCTTCTCCGGCGAGGTTGGTCGGCTCGGCGGTGGACTGGGACCGGAGGAGAAGAAGGAGGAAGGAAGGGTGGTGCAGCATTGTGGTAATAGTGGTAGTACCGGTGGTTATGGCGGATGGTGGAGGAGAAGAGGGGGAGGAGGTCCGGGCACTGGGCAGGTGGCTTCGGTCTCCGGCGAGGGGGAAGAGGTGGCTCCGGCGAGGCTGAAGGAAGGAGGAAGAGGGTGTCACTACCCAATTCTAGAAAATAGGGTTACTTTTATTTTTATTTTTATTTGGTAAATTGTGAATTGTATTTAATTAATTATATTTATAATTATTTAGTGCTTGTATTTTTTTTTAATGATTGTTTTAGGGTTTTGGCTAGCCTGGACCCATGTCAGACCCTAGTGGACCCATGTCCGACCCAGCCCACACCCTTGTGAAAATTATTTTGGGGCTTAGAATTATTTATTATATTTTTAGGAGGTTAGATGGAGAGAATTGGAGCTAGTTTGAGTGCATTTGGACACCCGAAACCCGAAACCAAGTCAAGTAGGGGCATTTTGGGAATGTGGAACTCGTGTAAACCCCTATTTAATTACTTGGCCGGCCCCCTACCTAACCCACCCGTGCAAACCAGCAAGGAGCAGCAAGCACAGCACCCTCTCTCTTCATTCTACTTCTTCTTCTTCATTTCTTCTTCTCCACTTCTTCTTCCTTCTTCCTTCTTCTCCAAGGTGAGTTCCCTCTTCACTTTTCTTCTTTCTTCTTTCATTCCTTCTTCCTTAAGCTAATCCTAACCTTACATTTTCTCTAACCTAGATGTGTGGAGCCTAGACTTTGTGTGGAGGCTAGTTTTGGTGGCTTGGAGCTTGAGGGAGGTGATTTCTAGGGGTTGTGAGACTTTGGCCTTGGGATTCCAACTCCCAAGAGGTAAAACCTAACTTTCCCCTTCCTAATTACTTTTGTGTAGTGTAATTAGTGTCGTAGAACCTTCCTAGACCCTAACCCTACCCGTAGGAGGAAGTTGGAACTAGTTTGGGTGAGTTTAGAGACTTTGACATTAGGTTTTGTGTCGAATTCGGGCAGAATCCGAATTTGGCCCAATTTTGGGTGATGCCCTAGGTTAGACGGACCTAGGTAGACGTTGTCGGGTATCTTGAGGGTGAGTGCGTGTCTCCGTTTGGATACGGGAAGTCGTGTCGCGGAGAAACGGGCATTTCGGGCAAAATTAGGGCTTTTCGTCATCGTTGATTCTAAGTGCGTGTGCGTTTCCGCCACGGACCTAGAATTGATGCGGAACCGCTTTTTCTAGGATCTACACATCGTGTAGAGCGCGTGGGTAAATTTTGGGCCGATTTTGAGTTCGTTTGGTGTGCATTTCAGGAGGTTTTCTGAGCCGCGCACCACGTGTTCGTCGAAATAACCGAACGGCCATTTCGACTTGGTTTCCTCGTTTCGGGCTTGTGTGCGCGTTGGGTTAGTGTTGGGGAGTGTGTGCTAGAGTTTTCGAGTTATATTTTATATATTTTAGGGTATTGGTGAGTGTCGGGGTCGTTGGGCGTGAGTGGGGCGTGTGGTTTGGGTGTTGTTGTGTGTTGTGTTGTGTTAGTGTATATGTATCTACATATATATATTTATATATATATGTATGTGTGTTTATATATATATTTATATATGTATGTGTGTATTTAGATCTATGTGTTTGTGTGTGTATATGTCTATGTGTGTATATATATATATATATATATATATATATATATATATATATATATATATATATATATATGTATATGTGTAAGTGTGCTTGTGTGTGTGTATATGTATATATATATTTTGGGTGTATGTATATATATATATATAGTTGAGAGTGTGTGTAGATATATATATATATATTAAGTGTATATATATATATGTAGCTATGTATATATATTTATGTGTGTGTTGTTAGTGTGTGAGTGTGTGTGTTAGAGTGTGTAGATGAGTGTGAATATATATAGATATCTAGTTATATATATATAGATATATATGTATGTATATATATATAGAGAGTGATATATATAGGTATATATATAGGAGTGTGTGTGTGTGTATGTGAGAGGAAGGGGGGGGGGGGGGGCAGAACCTGCTGCAGCAGCAGCAGAATCAGCAGCAGCAGTAGCATAGAGCAGCAGCAGCAAATGCAGAAGGTAGCAGCAGCAGCAGCATTCTGAGCAGTAGCAGCAGCATACGCAGCAGCAGCAGCTAGGCGTGGCATCGGCTAGCGGCTAGTAGCGAGGGTTAGTGAGGTTTAGTGAGATATATATATATATATATATATATATATATATATATATATATATATATATATATATATAGTTAGATAGATTACTAGATGGATAGATAGGTTGATAGATAGAGAGATTAATAGATAGTTAGAAGTTTAAATAGGTACTTGGGTAGATAGATAGATAGATAGATACTTAGATAGATAGATATATAGATTATAGATAGGTATTAGATATATATTTATATCTATATGTATAGATATAAATACATATAGTTAGATAGGTAGTTAGATAGATGCATTGATAGTTAGTTAGATAAGTTATTAGATAGATTAGATAGTTAGATAGTTACCTAGATAATAGGTAGATAGTTAGATTTATAGATTATAGATAGGTAGATAGCTAGATACTTAGATATATCTACCTAAGATATAGATATCTATATACCTATAGTTATATATATATAGGTGTATAGGTAAGGTAATGGGTATTGGGTATATGTGTGTGGATATATATGTATATAGGTAGATACCTACTTAGATATATATAAATATGGTAGATATCCATATTACCTAGCCTAGATTAATAACCAGGTGCATAATTAGTAGCTAGATAGCTAGTTAGAGGGTTTTAGAGTGAAACCTCAATACCTTGAGATACCGAGGTATCTCGATACCTTGAGATATTCAAGGTATTGAGTTTCGAGCGGGGTATTTGAGCATTAGCCTAGGAAATGCTTTGGAGTGATTTTTATATGTTTATATATATATATTTACGCGTGCTAGCATAGGTTTTAGGGGGTTTAGGCGGGGTGCGTGGCCTAGGGCGAGGTATCGGATACCGAGGGTATCCCGGTATCTCGATTAGGCGAGTTTGCGAGTTTAGTAGCTTAATGAGCTCGGTTTGACCTAGAATTTCAGGGGCACCCTAGTTTGACCTAGCTTTGACCATAATTGTCCCCGTTGACCACAAAAGTCAATGTTTGACCTAGTTTTGACCTAGAGTTGACTTTTTAGACCCCGGGTTGACTTTTTGACCCGATTTTCACCGGTTTGACCCGTTCGACCTAGAATAGCCCTAGAAGCCTGTTTTTATTTATTTTATATCAGTTTAAATGCTTAGAACCCTGTTTAATTCTGCTTTTCACATTAGGTCCTTGCGACACCGGTCCGGATCTCGATCCTCATCAGTTGCTCAGGACATCAGGCGAGTACCTATCTCTGATAGTTTCTATTTCATGATAGCGTTTATATCACTTGTTCTAGAATTGTAATACTTGATTCTGACACATTGTTACACGAGCTGGTACTAGTGGATCCCGTCATGAGATGCTATCCCCCTTACCGTGTTCAGCGGGTACTCTATCACGTGTATTTCATCATGTGCTTCGGGTATTGATTCTCATGTGCTATCATGTGCTTCTTGTGCTCTCGCCTTCGTGTGCGCGAGCTATTATCATGTACGTAGCGTGTTGTGGTTGGATCCAATAGTTTTAGTGGGGGAGGGGAGTAGTGAGTTGGTTATGTGATCAAAGCCAAACAGTATTCATGTGTATGTCGGTTATGCAACTCACGCATAACAGAGTCATCGTAGTGTTTTTCATGTGCAACCTAAGCCGATCACATAACAAACTTGTGCTCAAGGCACTTAGCTAGTATTCATGTTTCTCACCTGCAGTTACTTTTTCACTACTTGTATTGTTCTCCAGTTTACCTTGCAGCTACTTATTGTGCTCCAACATATATTTATTTCCTGTGCATCTTGATTACTTTTCTATTGCTCGTCATATACACCTTACCATGCATTTGGAGTTGCTTTCAGAGTTATGTACTTCGCTCTAGTCCTGACTGGGCATATTTTTTCCAGAGGATCCTGAGGACTATTGCCCGACGTTCTACGAGCCGGGTGTTGACGACTGTTGTGACCCCGTGATCGAGGAGGAGTGCGCCGAGGAGACGCCTATAGCACCCTAGTTAGCTAGGTGGGTTTCTTGGGTTATTTCCAGTGGTTTATATTTTGGATGACTGTACTTATTCTTTTGATGCTGTGATGTTGTAGCTATTTTAGCTTGGACTGTATTATTTTGGATTGTCTTGCTCTCTTAGTTCTGTTTCCTTGTTTATATCATATCGTGCTTTATTTCTTTCTCTAGATTTTGTGATTGAGAGTTTTTATATATATATTGCGTGGTTGCCTCCTTTGGGAGAGGATTTTATATATATATTGCGTGGTTTTGCCCTCCTTTTGGAGAGGTCATGCCGAATTTTTCTGTGAGATATAGATAGATATGGTTGACCTAGAATGGACCTTTACAGCGTTCTACCGCCGATTCTGCGTCGTAGGCTGGACGTACCCACGGCTCATGCCCAATTTTCGGGTGCGGGTCGTGACACATTTTTGGTGGTAGCCCATGCAGGTCTAGTTTTTAGGTTACCTGCAATAGGATATAGGAGATAGGCTGAGAGAGAGTGTGCTCAATCACAACTAGGACCCTTCCTGCTTCCTTTTGCTATCTTTAATTTTTTCCTGAAATTGTTTCTTTTGTAATATTACTGTCCTTCATTGATGTTATCGTTTCATGCACTATATTGACTTCTTTTGATCTGTGTTCAGGATGCCTCCGAAGACCAGATCTCAGCGCACCGCCCCCGCAGGTGCCACCGAGAGGTCTGCCACCTCTCGACCTGCTCGACTTCCGGCAGCCGCTACCGCTCCACTCGCCAATCCTGCGGTTGAGGGAGCGTCAGTTTCTCTCGGAGATCCCCTTACTCCCATTGATCCGAGAGCCACCCCAGTTGTTCCGGTGGTACCTCCTCCACCACCGCCTGCGCTAGTGGATGCTACGCAGTTGTTCGCATTCTTTCGAGAGATGATGGATGCGCAGCACCGCCAGGCAGATGTTATGAGGAT
The DNA here is from genome assembly GCA_036927795.1 of Iris macrosiphon. Classification (NCBI taxonomy): domain Eukaryota; kingdom Viridiplantae; phylum Streptophyta; class Magnoliopsida; order Asparagales; family Iridaceae; genus Iris; species Iris macrosiphon. Next base: position 114,616,572 of record JAYESA010000011.1, read on the forward strand.
GGACATTGAGAATGCTCATCAGGTGGCTATGACAGCGGTCGACAGAGTGGCTCAGATCCAGCCACAGCCAGAGCAGGCTCAGTATCCTAGGCCGGGTACTATCATCAATTTTCAGAGGATGCGGCCTAAGGAGTTTCGCGGCACAGAGGGGAGCCTGTACGCCGACGACTGGATCGAGCATATAGAGGGCATTTTTAGGCTGGCGATGATCCCAGCTAGCATGCAGATAGAGGCAGCGGGCAGCCAGATGTTCGACCTTGCCCTCACTTGGTTCCGCACGGATACGCGGATAGCAGTTCCGGGATTGACTTGGGAGGCTTTCAAGAAGCTTTTCAAGAAGAAGTTCTTCCCGGATGTGGCTCTCAGTGCCTTAGAGAGTCAGTTCGAGGCGCTCGTCCAGGGGAGTATGCTAGTGGACGAGTATGCAACGGAGTTCTGCCGTCTGGACAGATTTGTTGAGGGGTTGTCTGAGGCAGCGAAGGCGCGGAAGTTCCGCAAGGGCTTGGTCATAGCGGTCAAGTCCTTGACTAGGAGCGACCGCGAGGCGACCTTCGAGCAGATTATCAGCGATGCTCAGAGGGCTGAGGATGATTTGGAGCTGAAGACGAAGAGGAGCAGAGATGCTTCAGGAGCAGGTAACAGTGCAGGCCCAGCCAAGAGGCCATTCCAGCAGACCCAGCAGCACCAGGGTCAGGGTCTTGCGCCCTTCCGGCAGGCGCCCCAGCAGCAGAGGCAAGGTCAGCAGCAGGGCCAGAGGCAGCCCATCGTTTGCCCTTTCTGTAGGAAGCCAGGGCACGGATGGAACATATGCAGAAAGAGGCTGGGCAGATGTCTATTGTGTGGCGTAGCAGATCACCAGCTGAAGGATTGTCCTTCAGCGCTTGCCCGTACAGCTCAGGGCGGAGGAGCCGCTCAGAGGGCACTAGCCAGAGCACCTGCAGCGCAGCAGAGAGGACCGCCTTTGCAGACTCAGCAGCATAGGTTCGCCCAGCACCAGCAGCAGCACCGAGGAGGACAGCAGGGACGAGATTTTGCCCTGACAGTGGACGAGGCCGAGCCAGTTGGTGACGTTATCTCAGGTTCTGTTCTTCCTGATTCCATTCCAGCACTTGCTTTATTTGATTCCGGTGCTTCCCATAGCTTTGTGTCTGTATCTTTTGCTGTTAGACACCATCTTATTGCTGAACCTTTAGCTAGACTCTGCAAGATCACGACCGGGGGTGGTATCATCCTAGTCCGTGATGTCTGCAGAGACCGGAGAGTTACCTTGGGAGGCCGGAAGTTGAGTGTGTGCCTACTCGTAATGCCACTTCCGAGCTACGATATTGTACTCTGGATGGATTGGTTGAGTATGCATTGTGCTAGTTTAGATTGTCGTGGAGGCAGAGTTTTGTTTAGTCCACCAGGTGAGCCAGAGTTTCAGTTTGCCAGAGGAGCAGCGGAGCAGACCGAGGGAGTCTTCTGCGGAGCCCTGGTGGTAGAGCCGAGGTCGCTACATCCACTGATAGAGGAGTATATGGATATCTTTCCGGAGGAGTTGCCAGGGTTACCTTCGGACAGAGACGTGGAGTTCTCTATAGACTTGGTGCCAGGCGCGGAACCGATATCCCAGCACGTCTATAGAGTCAGCAACAGTGAGCTGGTAGAGTTGAAGAAGCAGGTGGATGAGCTTCAGGACAAGGGATTTATCAGATCTAGTTCTTCTCCGTGGGGTGCTCCGGTACTTTTTGTGCCAAAGAAGGATGGGTCGATACGGATGTGTATCGACTACAGGGCTCTGAACAACCTCACAATCAAGAACAAGTATCCGCTGTCGCGTATTAATGATCTTTTTGACCAGTTGAGCAGAGCGAGGGTGTTTTCCAGGATTGATCTGAGGACAGGCTACCACCAGGTGAAGGTCAGGAAGGAGGATATTCCGTAGACAGCTTTTCGGACCAGATATTGACAGTATGAGTTCTTGGTGATGCCGTTTGGGTTGACTAATACCCCGGCAGTGTTCATGAATCTGATGAACAAGGTGTTCCATCAGCATCTGGACAGGTTTGTGGTGGTGTTTATAGATGATATCTTGGTATATTCGAAGACCCCAGAGGAGCACGAAGAGCATCTGAGGATAGTGCTGGACACTCTCAGGAAGGAGAAGCTTTATGGAAAGCTCTCAAAGTGTGAGTTCTTCCTTGACAAGGTTGAATTCCTTGGTCATGTGGTGACTGGAGAGGGTATCTCGGTGGATCCGAGAAAGATCATGGCAGTTGAGGCATGGAGTGCTCCGAGTTCAGTAGCCGAGGTCAGGAGTTTCCTAGGGCTGGCAGGCTACTACAGGAGATTTGTTCAGGATTTTTCCCGGATTGCAGAGCCGTTGTCCAGGCTGACTCGGAAGAACGTGGAGTTTGTTTGGTCAGAGGAGTGCCAGATCGCCTTTGATGAGCTGAAGAGGAGGTTGACGACAGCTCCAGTATTGACGTTGCCATCAGGTTCTGGAGGACTCACTATCTATAGTGATGCATCGGGGAAGGGACTGGGTTGTGTGTTGCAGCAGAATGGGAGGGGGATTGCCTATGCTTCCAGGCAATTACGTCCTCATGAGAAGAACTACCCTACCCACGATTTGGAGTTGGCAGCGGTCATCTTTGCTCTGAAGTTGTGGAAATACTATTTATACGGAGAGCGTGTGGAGATCTTCACAGACCACAAGAGCTTGAAGTATGTGTTTACCCAAAAAGAGCTGAACATGAGGCAGAGGAGATGGTTGGAGTTGATGAAAGACTTCGACATATCGTTGCAGTATCATCCAGGGAAGGCGAACGTAGTTGCGGATACATTAAGCAGGTATCCGGTAGCTATGTGCCTGACTACAGATCGTTATCTTCTGGCAAATCTAGAGGGCTTGGGCATTGAGGTGATAGTGCCTGGAGTTGAGATACAGATGTGGGGACTGCAGATTCAGTCAGAGTTGGTAGACCGTATCTGGGCTACACAGTTTGAGGATGAGTCCCTGAGGAGCATCAGGGCGCAGGTTCAGATGGGTTTAGCAGACGACTTCACCATTGCTGATGATGGTTCATTGCGGCACGGTACCAGGTTGTGTGTGCCGAGTGGGTCATTGCGCGAGAAGGTTCTCCAGGAGGCGCATCGATCCCAGTACTCTATGCATCCCGGTGCCAACAAGATGTATAGAGATCTGAGACAGCATGTATGGTGGTACGGGATAAAGTGGGAGGTAGTACGCTTCGTATCCCGATGCTTAGTGTTCCAGCAGGTGAAGGCGGAGAGGCAGAGGCCAGGAGGATTACTCCAGCCGTTACCCATTCTGGAGTGGAAATGGGAGCATGTGACCATGGATTTTGTTTCTGGACTTCCCCGTTCTCCAGGCGGGAAGGATGCAATTTGGGTCATCGTGGACAGGTTGACCAAATCGGCCCACTTTCTACCATTCAAAGTGGGTACGTCTACAGAGAGACTAGCAGAGATGTATGTGTGCCAGATAGTCAGACTGCATAAAGTTCCAGTGAGCATAGTGTCAGACCGGGACAGTCGCTTCACTTCGCATTTCTGGAGGAGTCTGCAGGCTAGCTTGGGCACCCAGCTCAAGTTTAGTAGTGCGTATCACCCACAGACAGATGGTCAGTCAGAGAGGACCATTCAGACACTTGAGGACATGCTTTGGACTTGTGTTTTGGATTTCAGAGGCTCTTGGTAGGATCACTTGTACTTGGTGGAGTTTGCTTACAACAACAACTACCAAGCCAGTATCGAGATGTCACCTTTTGAGGCGTTGTATGGACGGAGGTGTCGCACTCCGTTATCATGGGATGATGTAGGTGAGAGAGCTTTGCTTGGCCCAAAGATGGTGGTTGATGCAGCGGAGAAGGTCAAGCTCATTAGAGATAGACTTCGGATGGCGCAGGACAGGCAGCGGCATTGGGCCGATAGCCACCGGAGACCTTTGGAGTTTGAGGTATAGCTTAGAATCTAGATTTTGTTCTTGTGTTTGTTTGTGATTGCTTGTTTTAGACTAAGTACAGAGACCTTATTTATGCTAGGTTGGAGATCTAGTGTTCCTGAGGATTTCTCTGACGCGGGGCACTATTCACTTCGGTGGAGGCGGAAAGCTTAGCCCACGTTTCGTCGGACCCTTCCGTATTCTTGAGAGGGTCGGAGCCTTGGCGTATAGGCTTGAGTTGCCGCCTACGCTGGAGGGAGTTCATGATGTGTTCCATGTGTCATAGCTGAGACGGTACATGGCGGATCCCAGTCACGTATTGGATCACTCAGAGATCGCGGTGGGCCCTACCCTTAGCTATCCAGAGCAGCCGGTGGAGATTCTGGATCGGCGGGAGAAGGTGTTGAGGAACCAGACTATTCCCTTGGTTCGCGTCGCGTGGAGGCATCACTCTCCAGGGGAGTCGACCTGGGAGAGGGAGGATGAAATGCGCGAGCGATACCCCTATCTCTTCGAGCCCTGAGGTATGGTTCTTTCTTTGCATTCCTGTCCTAGTTTCGTCTTTTAATTTCGAGGACGAAATTATTTGAAGGAGGGTAGACTTGTCACTACCCAATTCTAGAAAATAGGGTTTTTTTTTATTTGGTAAATTGTGAATTATATTTAATTAATTATATTTATAATTATTTAGTGCTTGTATTATTTTTTTAATGATTGTTTTAGGGTTTTGGCTAGCCTGGACCCATGTCAGACCCTAGTAGACCCATGTCCGACCCAGCCCACACCCTTGTGAGAATTATTTTGGGGCTTAGAATTATTTATTATATTTTTAGGAGGTTAGATGGAGAGAATTGGAGCTAGTTTGAGTGCATTTGGAGACCCGGAACCCGAAACCAAGTCAAGTAGGGGCATTTTGGGAATGTGAAACTTTTGTAAACCCCTATTTAATTACTTGGCCGGCCCCCTACCTAACCCACCCGTGCAAACCAGCAAGGAGCAGCAAGCACAGCCCCCTCTCTCTTCATTCTACTTCTTTTTCTTCATTTCTTCTTCTCCACTTCTTCTTCCTTCTTCCTTCTTCTCCAAGGTGAGTTCCCTCTTCACTTTTCTTCTTTCTTCTTTCATTCCTTCTTCCTTAAGCTAACCCTAACCTTATATTTTCTCTAACCTAGATGTGTGGAGCCTAGACTTTGTGTGGAGGCTAGTTTTGGTGGCTTGGAGCTTGAGGTAGGTGATTTCTAGGGGTTGTGAGACTTTGGCCTTGGAATTCCAACTCCCAAGAGGTAAAACCTAACTTTCCCCTTCCTAATTACTTTTGTGTAGTGTAATTAGTGTTGTAGAAACTTCCTAGACCCTAACCCTACCCGTCGGAGGAAGTTGGAACTAGTTTGGGTGAGTTTAGAGACTTTGACATTAGATTTTGTGTCGAATTCGGGTGGAATCCGAATTTGGCCCAATTTTGGGTGATGTCCTAGGTTAGACGGACCTAGGTAGACGTTTTCGGGTGTCTTAAGGGTGAGTGCGTGTCTCCTTTTGGACACGGAAAGTTGTGTCGCGGAGAAACGGGCATTTCGGGCAAAATTGGGGCTTTTTGTCGTCGCCGATTCTAAGTGCGTGTGCGTTTCCGCCACGGACCTAGAATCGATGCGGGACCACTTTTTCTAGGATCTAGACATCGTGTAGAACGCGTGGGTAAATTTTGGGCCGATTTTGAGTTCGTTTGGTGTGCGTTTCAGGAGGTTTTCCGAGCCGCGCACCACGTGTTCGTCGAAATGACCGAACGGCCATTTCGACTTGGTTTCCTCGTTTCGGGCTTGTGCGCAAGTTGGGTTAGTATCGGAGAGTGTGTGCTAGAATTTTCGAGTTATATTTTATATATTTTAGGGTATTGGTGAGTGTCGGGGTCGTTGGGCGTGAGTGGGGCGTGTGGTTTGGATGTTGTTGTGTGTTGTGTTGTGTTAGTGTATATGTATCTATATATATATATATTTATATATATATGTATGTGTATTTATATATATATATTTATATATGTATGTGTGTATTTAGATCTATGTGCTTGTGTGTGTATATGTCTATGTGTATATATATATATATATATGTATATGTGTAAGTGTGCTTGTGTGTGTGTATATGTATATATATATTTTGGGTGTATGTATATATATATATATAGTTGAGAGTGTGTGTAGATATATATATATTAAGTGTATATATATATATGTAGCTATGTATATATATTTATGTGTGTGTGTGTGTGTTGTTAGTGTGTGAGTGTGTGTGTTAGAGTGTGTAGATGAGTGTGAATATATATAGATATCTAGTTATATATATATAGATATATATGTATGTATATATATATATATATATATATATATAGTGATATATATAGGTATATATATAGGAGTGTATGTGTGTGTATGTGAGAGGAAGGGGGGGGGGGGGCAGAACCTGCTGCAGCAGCAGCAGAATCAGCAGCAGCAGTAGCATAGAGCAGCAGCAGCAAATACAGAAGGTAGCAGCAGCAGCAGCATTCTGAGCAGTAGCAGCAGCATACGCAGCAGCATCCGCAGCAGCAGCAGCTAGGCGTGGCATCGGCTAGCGGCTAGTAGCGAGGGTTAGTGTGGTTTAGTGAGAGAGAGATATATATATAGATATATATATATCTATAGTTAGATAGATTGCTAGATGGATAGATATGTGGATAGATAGAGAGATTAATAGATAGTTAGATGTTTAAATAGGTACTTGGGTAGATAGATAGATAGATAGATACTTAGATAGATAGATAGATAGATTGATAGATTATAGATAGGTATTAGATATATATTTATATCTATATGTATAGATATAAATACATATAGTTAGATAGGTAGTTAGATAGATGCATTGATAGTTAGTTAGATAAGTTATTAGATAGATTAGATAGTTACCTAGATAATAGGTAGATAGTTAGATTTATAGATTATAGATAGGTAGATAGCTAGATACTTAGATATATCTACCTAAGATATAGATATCTATATACCTATAGTTATATATATATATAGGTGTATAGGTAAGGTAATGGGTATTGGGTATATGTGTGTGGATATATATGTATATAGGTAGATACCTACTTAGATATATATAAATATGGTAGATATCCATATTACCTAGCCTAGATTAATAACCAGGTGCATAATTAGTAGCTAGATAGCTAGTTAGAGGGTTTTAGAGTGAAACCTCAATACCTTGAGATACCGAGGTATCTCGATACCTTGAGATATTCAAGGTATTGAGTTTCGAGCGGGGTATTTGAGCATTAGCCTAGGAAATACTTTGGAGTGATTTTTATATGTTTATATATATATATTTACGCGTGCTAGCATAGGTTTTAGCGGGTTTAGGCCGGGTGCGTGGCCTAGAGCGAGGTATCGGATACCGAGGGTATCCCGGTATCTCGATTAGGCGAGTTTCTGAGTTTAGTAGCTTAATGAGCTCGGTTTGACCTAGAATTTCAGGGACACCCTAGTTTGACCTAGCTTTGACCATAATTGTCCCCGTTGACCGCAAAAGTCAATGTTTGACCTAGTTTTGACCTAGAGTTAACTTTTTGGACCCCGGGTTGACTTTTTGACCCAATTTTCACCGGTTTGACCCGTTCGACCTAGAATAGCCCTAGAAGCCTGTTTTTAATTATTTTATATCAGTTTAAATGCTTAGAACCCTGTTTAATTCTGCTTTTCGCATTAGGTCCTTGCGACACCGGTCCGGATCTCGATCCTCATCAGTTGCTCAGGACATCAGGCGAGTACCTACCTCTGATAGTTTCCATTTCATGATAGCGTTTATATCACTTATTCTAGAACTGTAATACTTGATTCTGACACATTGTTACACGAGCTGGTACTAGTGGATCCCGTCATGAGATGCTATCCCCCTTACCGTGTTCAGCGGGTACTCTATTACGTGTATTTCATCATGTGCTTCGGGTATTGATTCTCATGTGCTATCATGTGCTTCTTGTGCTCTCGCCTTCGTGTGCGTGAGCTATTATCATGTACGTAGCGTGTTGTGGTTGGATCCAATGGTATTAGTGGGGGAGGGGAGTAGTGAGTTGGTTATGTGATCAAAGCCAAACAGTATTCATGTGTATGTCGGTTATGCAACTCACGTATAACGGAGTTATCATAGTGTTTTTCATGTGCAACCTAAGCCGATCACATAACGAACTTGTGCTCAAGGCACTTAGCTAGTATTCATGTTTCTCACCTGCAGTTACTTTTCCACTACTTGTATTGTTCTCCAGTTTACCTTGCAGCTACTTATTGTGCTCCAGCATATATTTATTTCCTGTGCATCTTGATTACTTTTCTATTGCTCGTCATATACACCTTAGCATGCATTTGGAGTTGCTTTCAGAGTTATGTACTTCGCTCCAGTCCTGACTGGGTATATTTTTTCCAGAGGATCCTGAGGACTATTGCCCGACGTTCTACGGGCTGGGTGTTGACGACTGTTGTGACCCCGTGATCGAGGAGGAGTGCGTCGAGGAGATGCCTATAGCACCCTAGTTAGCTAGGTGGGTTTCCTGGGTTATTTCCAGTGGTTTGTATTTTGGATGACTATACTTATTCTTTTGATGCTGTGATATTATAGCTATTTTGGCTTGGACTGTATTATTTTGGATTGTCTTGCTCTCTTGGTTCTGTTTCCTTGTTTATATCATATCGTGCTTTATTTCTTTCCCTAGATTTTGTGATTAAGAGTTTTTATATATATATTGCGTGGTTGCCTCCTTTGGGAGAGGATTTTATATATATATTGCGTGGTTTTGTCCTCCTTTTGGAGAGGTCATGCCGGATTTTTCTTATGAGATATAGATAGATATGGTTGACCTAGAACGGACCTTTACAGCGTTCTACCGCCGATTCTGCGGCGTAGGCTGGACGTACCCACGGCTCATGCCCGATTTTCGGGTGCGGGTCGTGACAGAGGGTGAACAGGAAGTATGGGGGAGGGGTCGGCCGGATTGTTTTATTTTAGATTTTGGAATAACAAAAGGAAAAAGTAAGAGAAATAATGTATTTATATGCACATGGGGTTGGGTTGACCTAGGAATAGTTTGACTTGGTCAACACTCTCATTGGGATAGGCCTTGGGCTCACATGAGGATGTTTGGAGGGCCATAGTTGCATTATTTAAAACACAAGAATAGGTTTAATTGAGGGGGCGATGTGCGCGTTGCACATCCCAAAAATTATGAGAAAATTCATGTGAAGAAAAATTGGGTTTCTTTACGTATTGTCCAATGGTGTGGACACCTCAATGCATTTTTGCATAAAAATGCCCAACAATTGGTAAATTGCACAAGGATGGAATTTAGGATTAAATTAATTAAAATTAGTGTGCAAGATGTTCTGGATTTAATTAGGAGTACATGGGGATAAAATTAGGTGGGACACAAGTGTCATGGATATAGGGGATTCAGTGCAGAATATTAATAAAATTCGGGTTGAACAAAACGAGTCAAGATTGTGTCTACAATTTCGATTGGAACGCACAGGGATACAAAGTCATATTTTATTTAGAATAATTGTAAACGTCTGAGACGAATGTTGTGCGACTAAAATATAGCACAAGAAAGCATATTTGTAAGTTACAGTAAGGTCAGAATAGTAGGTGGGCCTGTCTAGGACAAGGTTGTAAAATTTGTAGGAAGGCAATGGCTAGTGTAGTGCTCCAATTATCGAAGCAACAGAGGTGCGTTACGTATCATAAATAATACAAAATTAAATAAATACCGTGTTCTATTTCTATTTGGATTCAAACTAGCCCTAGTTTCTCTATCTGAGCCAAGTAGGCCTAAGTTTGGGTGAGGGGGGTTTACAACAGTGCTTATGATGATCGTCGTCCAGTCTTTAAACTGACGTCTCCCATCTAGAGGCTGTCTGCTGGAAGTAAGTTTCTGTGGCACATGTCCATCAGTTGTCGACTCAGGATTGCCTGGGGTAACTTCAGCGATTCATTGTCGAAAATGCTTGATATAATTTTGGGTGAGTTTTCTTTCCCCCTTGGGTAAGATCCATTAGGGAGTGACATCGTCATGTTGCTTCCTTCATCATAGCATCTTTTGACAAAAAGATTCTTGAGGTCGTCAAACGACGAAGATACAATTATCTTGTAAGCTGTAAAACCAGTCGAATGCTACCCCAGAAAATTCTCCATAAAGAGATTGGTAAAAAGTGCGTCACTACGAGATAGGTGCCTTGTGCGGGTATGACACATCCCTCTACTCACGGGGTATGTTGTCGTATCCTGAGCTCGCACAGTGAGTCCCAGCTGCCCATGGAATCTAGGCGAGCCCGGAGTTCCCAGAGTTCCCGGAGTTCCCTCATTCTTCTCTGGCTTTGTCTCCTACAAAAGGGGAAGATGAGACAGGCATGGGTAATTACCACTAATGGACAGAGCGGTTGCGTCGGAATCTGCGTTGGTCCATTGGTCCAAGCTTGCTTTGTCCAGAACCCTTAATGGTTTTGAAGCTGTGTTGCTTTAATTTCAACATATAGTCTAAGTCAGGGCTTGCATTGATAAACTTACCATCTGCATCATGGCCTTTGAGAGCCTCGAGGCATTGTCGGTCGTTGGGGCCTTCGTGATTGTCCCCCTTCTATGTATATAGTCCTCACATGGAGAGAGATGGATGGGGGCAGTGGAGTGGACGCGCACTTTTTGTCTCAGATTTCTTGTCGGGGGTAGTCATCAGGTAGCGTCGCCTTCTCCTCAGATTCAAAGGAAATTGACGAGGGTGGTTGGGATATAGAGTTGTCTTGACGAGGGTGGCCATTCCAGGGATATCAGAGTTGTTCCTTGGATAATACCGATTCTCGGAATGCACGGGTTATTGTAGGTAGGGTAGGGATTACTACCCCAGCTTGTGTAGCCCCATGGGGGATAACCCAGCGGATGACTATCGGATGATTTTTCTTTGAGTGGGTAACTTAGAAAATACTTGCCGTAGGTAGGTCCTACTGCTGGTTCTTCTGGTAGTCGCCTTCTCAACACGCTGGTGAGAGTGACGAAATGGTGGTGCTGGACTTCCTTCCTCCACCACAGTACAAGGGTCCTTTCGAGCAGAGTAACAAGAGGCGAATGATAGCTCCTCTCCTCTGGTGTTGGCACTGATCTCTGGGTTATTGTCGGTGTCACGACCCGCACCTGATATAGGGGCATGAGAGCGTGGGTATGTCCAGCCTACGCTGTAGTATCGGCGGTAGAACGCCATCTAGGTCACAATAATACTATATAACTAAATACCTGTCAATGATATCAATCTTCATAAGGAGGACAATATACATATCACAATATCTCATAATGTAAACTCAATCACAACATCTATAAGAGTATAAAGGCACGATAAAAGATGAGAGGAATGACATAGTTAAACACCATGTCTCAAACATAAAGATAAATCACAGTCTAGGTGTCCAACATAAAGTCTCCACAAGTCTCAAATTAAACTTAACATAAGTCCTAAATATTAACTCAATAACCTCAAATAAGTCTCAGAGCATAAGATAAATACTATCTAGATAGCTGCAGGAAATGTCTTCTCTAAAGGAATAGTCTCTCTAAGATCTCTGGTGTGTAATCTGTATCTATACCCGATCCATAGTGTGTGGTACAAAAATCCTCAAGATCCTCTGGAAAAAAATATCCAGTCAGGATTGGAACGAAGTACAAGCACTAACAGCAGTTCCACATATATTGACAAAAACGATAACACAGTGTAAAAAAATACAAGACAGATATGAAAAACTGGCAATAAAAATACTGGAATAGGAAATACTGGAATAAGAAATACTGGAGCATGTCATCATCAATGTACATCTAGCAATGAAATAGAAATACAAGTACACGCTAGAACAATAAACTGGTATATATGTGAATGCTAGAATCATGACTAGAACATAAGGAATACTAGATCAACATACTATATATACATGTTACGAACATCTAACTAAGTGTGTGAAATATCAGCAAATCATGTGATCGACTTGGGACTGATCAGGCTTGCTATGTATGACTAGCTATGATTCATGTAAGGTCAGGCTAACCATCCGGATAGCTATAATGCGAGCAATAGTCAGGCTAGTCACACATAACAGGTTATGAGGTATGTAATGGTCAAGCTGCACCGACGTGAGGTGTGGGTGAGCTATGATGCATGTAAAGTTTGGGTATGATCACATAAGCTACTAATATTTCCCCGTTTTCCCCAGCTAGCAGGATGGATTCCAATCATGACTCCTCGTGACAGGTCTCGATGATGCCAACTCATGTAAACAACAGTGTCAAAGTCATATATGCTATACAACAAGAATTATAGAGATAATCAACATAATAGAAACTGTCAGAGAATATACTCGCCTGTGGTCCTTAGCTGGCAATACCAATGTCCGGGTTCTAAAGTATCGTCTGAAGGATCCAACAGTCCTATAGATATATCATATTACACAATACTGACATTACACTACACACACAATCAAACGATCTCAGAGACTATGCTAGGGGGGTCACGTCTGTAGTTGCTGTGCATAACAGACAGTCAATGGTACGGTCTTACCAGTACGTCAGTGTACATATGGCAGTCTGCTAACATGTTATCTGGTCATAGGTCAATGTTACTACGAGGTATCCGTGGTTATGCTCGGGTCATCAAGTACATAGTCATATACTCACACATTATTAACTAACATATACAATAATACTCATTAGTTACAATTATAATAGATATGTGTATATATATATACTTTAAATAGAATTAATACTATGCATATTTATATATTAACCATATACTAGGGATACATGTTCAACACATATACGTATGTATATACTTAATTGAGAATTATACTATATATATACTAATCAAGTTCATACACATATAGGTATATACTATGTACATACAATCATACCAATATACCATCATATACTAAATACCATATCTAAATACGTATGCAATACGATGGTAAAATACGCGGGTGCGCATACGTGTACATGCACGCGAGGGTAAATCGAACCTGGGTACGTGGGATGAGTCGTGCGCGTCGAGGTCATCGCGGAGTCGAAGTCGTTCAGTCGAGCGGGTCAGACCTTCGGTCGTGTGCAGGCGACTTCTGGCAGTTGACAGCGGGGATGGCGAGGTCCGGCACTGTGCAGGTCAGGCGGTTCAGCGATGCTCCGGTCGGGTCGTCGATGGGGTACAGCTTTCGGAATAGCAGGTCAGGCGTTCAGACGATGGGATGCTCCGGTCGAGTGGCTCGGCTTCAGGCGGTCAAAAGCGGGTGGGTTCAGTCGCCGGGCTCCGGCGTTCTCCGGTCGACGAGAGGAGGGGTGAAGAAGTGGAGGTTGTTCGTGTGGAAGAAGACGACGGTGAGGGGGTTCATCCCGGTGGGGTTGAGGTTGACGGTGTAATGGGAAAGAGATGATGAAGGTGGTGATAAATAGTCAGGGGAAAGAGGTTCGGTTGTAGGTAGGTTTAGATGAAAAAGAAAAAGAAAACACAAGGAAAGGAATATTTATATGCAATGGGTTTGGGTTGACCTAGAAGTTGACTTTGGTCAACCCCATGGGAAAAGGGTCTTCTCATGGGCATTTCAAGGGCTATGATTTAAATGGAATTAAAACGGAAGGCTAGGATGCATTGGTTCACGGTTTTGGGGTCATGGTTCAAGGAGGTTGATGTTAAATTACACACTCCCAAAAAATATAGAAAAATACACATAAATGAGAATTGTGTTTATATACGTGTCGAGTCCAACGGGATGGACACCTTAATGCCTTGTGCATAAAAGTGCCCAACAATTAGAAAATTACACGAAATAAGATTTACGGTTTACTTAATTAAAAAAAGATGTAATTGGTGTTCTAAAATTAATTAGAAGTACAAGGGACTGAATTTAAGTGGGACACAAGCATCATAAATAAAGTAGACTCAGATTAAAATATTACCCTAATTTGGGTTGCTCAAAATAGGTCGAGGTCGTGTCTCTAATTCGATTGGAACACACAAGGGTACAAAGTTAGATTTATAGGGAATTAATTATAGTCGGTCGCGACGAATGCTGTGCGACTAAAATGAAGCATAACAAGACATGGTTATGAGTCATACCGAGATCAAAGTAACAGTTTGGCACGTCTAGGACAAGGGTGTGAATTCAGTTGGAAGACAATGGCTAGTATAGTGTTCTAATTATCGAAGCAACGATAATGTGCAATAATCAAATAAAATTACAGCAATTTAAATATAATTAATTATCATGCAATCATTTACATATTAATTATAAAAAGACGAAAATACTCCTAATATGAAATGTGGGGGTGACAAGTCTACCCTCCTTAAAGTAATTTTGTCCTCGAAATTAAAATAAAACTAGCACAAGAATAAATAATCAAACAATGAATTATACCTCAAGTCTCGAAGAGATATGGATACTGCTCGTGCATTTCGTCCTCTCTCTCCCAGGTTGACTCTCCTGGAGAGTGATGTCTCCATGCAACATAAACCAAAGGAATAGTCTGGTTTCACAATGCCTTTTCTCTACAATCCAAGATCTCAACGGGTTGTTCAAGATAGCTGAGTATCGGTCCAACTTCGATCTCCGAGTGATCTAGAACGTGACTAGGATCTACCAAATACCTTCTCAGCTGCGACACATGGAACACGTCATGCACTCCATCTAGAGCAGGTGACAAGTCCAGTCTATAGGCCACTGCACCGACCCTTGCAAGAATACTGAAGGGCCCGATGTAACATGGACTAAGCTTTCCGCCTCTACCAAAATGAATCATGCCCCGTGTCAAAGAAATCCGTAGGAACACCAAATCACCAACCTAGAACAAACAATCATAATGCGCAATCTAAAACAAAACAATCATAACCAAATAAAAAAAAAAAAACCAATACCTGAAACTCTAGGGGTCTATGGTGGCTATCGGCCCAATGCCGCTGTCTGTCCTGGGCCACTCGCAGTATGTCTCTGATAAGTTTTACCTTTTCTGCTGCATCCATGATCATTTCTGGTCCTAACAAAGCTCTCTCTCCAACATCATCCTAAGATAATGGTGTACGACACCTTCGTCCATAGAAAGCTTCGAATGGTGACATCTCAATGCTGGCCTGTTAGCTGTTGTTGTAAGCAAACTCTACTAGGTGTAGATGATCCTCCCAAGAACCTCCGAGATCCAAAACGTAAGTGCGTAGCATGTCTTCAAGAGTCTGAATAGTCCTTTCAGACTGCCCATCTGTCTGGGGGTGATACGCGGTACTGAACTTGAGCTGAGTGCCCAAGCTAGACTGCAGACTCCTCCAGAAATAGGAAGTGAAACCACTATCCCGATCTGAGACAATACTCACAGGAACTCCATATAGTCTGACAATCTGCTGCACGTTCATCTCTGCTAACTTCTCTGTCGATGTACACACTTTGAATGGTAAGAAGTGGGCCGATTTGGTCAACCTATCTACGATGACCCAAATCGCGTCCTTTCCTCCTGGAGAACGAGAAAGTCTTGAAACGAAATCCATAGTCACATGCTCCCACTTCTATACTGGAATGGGTAAAGGTTGAAACAATCCTCCTGGCATTTGTCGATCTGCTTTTACCTGCTGGCACACTAAACATCTGGATACAAAGCGTGCTACCTCGCACTTCATACCATACCACCATACATGCTCCCTCAAATCTCGATACATCTTATTGGCTCAGGGATGCATTGAGTACTGAGAGCGATGTGCCTCTTGCAAAACTTCTTCGTGCAGCTCTCCATTTGGCACACACATCCTCGTGCCATGCCGTAAAGATCCATCATCCGCAATAGTAAAGTCGTCTGTCAATCCTGTCCGAACATGTGCTCTAATATTCCTTAGAGTCTCATCATAATACTGAGCAGCTCTAATTTTGTCCATCAGCTTCGATTGTATCTGTAATCCCCATATATGAATCTCAACTCCTGGAACTAGTACTTCAATCCCCAAGCTCTCAAGATCAGCTAATAAATGTCTATCTGTAGTTAAGTACATAGCCATTGGATACCTGCTCAAGGCATCGGCGACTACGTTGGCCTTTCCTGGATGGTACTGTAATAAGATATCAAAGTCTTTCATCAACTCTAACCATCTTCTCTGCCTCATGTTCAGCTCCTTCTGTGTAAACACGTATTTTAAGCTCTTATGGTTTATGAAGATCTCCATACGCTCTCCGTACAGATAGTGTTTCCACAGCTTTAGGGCGAAGATAACTGCTGTTAACTCCAGATCGTGAGTGGGGTAGTTCTTTTCATGAGGGCGTGATTGTCTTGAAGCATAGGCAATTACTTTCCCGTGCTGCTGAAGAACGCATCCTAAACCTTTTCCTGAAGCATCACTGTAGATAGTGAATCTACCTGTCCCTGACGGCAATGTCAAGACTGGTGCGTCAGCCTAGTTATTGGTTCTGCAATCTTGGAGAAGTCTTGTACAAATCTTCTGTAGTATCCTGCTAGTCCGAGAAAGCTCCTGATCTCAGCTACCGAACTGGGGGTAGCCCATGACTCCACTGCTTCGATCTTCTTTGGGTTAACTGAAATTCCGTTACCCGTCACCATGTGTCCAAGAAATTCAACCTTGTCAAGGAAGAACTCACACTTGGAAAGCTTCCTGTACAACTTCTCTCTCCTGAGAGTCTCTAAGACCATCCTCAGGTGCTCTTCATGCTCTTCTGGGGTCTTCGAATATATTAGAATGTCGTCAATAAACACCACTACAAACTTGTCAAGGTATTGGTGGAATACCTTGTTCATCAAGTTCATGAATACTGCTGGTGCATTGGTCAAACTAAACGACATTACTGTAAATTCAAACTGGCCATATCTGGTCCGAAAGGCTGTCTTCTCTCTTCACCTTCAACTGGTGATAGCCTAACCTCAAGTCTATCTTTGAAAACACCTTTGCCCCGCTCAATTGATCAAAAAGATCATCTATCCTCGGCAGCGGGTATTTGTTCTTGATAGTGAGGTTGTTCAAAGCTCTATAATCGATACACATGCGTACCGTGCCATCCTTCTTCGGTACGAATAGTACCGGTGCTACCCATGGCAATAAACTGGATCTAATAAAATCTTTGTCTTGCAGCTCCTCAACTTGCTTCTTCAGTTCTACCAAATCGTTGTTGTTGACTCTATAGACATGTAACGAAATAGGCTCCGCTCCTGGTATCAAGAATATAGAGAATTCAACATCTTTGTCTGGCGGCAATCCAGGCAACTCCTCTGGAAATACATCCAGGAACTCCGCTATAAGTGGATGTGGTAACTCCTCTTCTTCTATCCTGGCTCCACAAAAAGTGCCTCTGCTCCGCTCCTCTGCTCCTCTGGCGATCTTGAACTCTGGCTCTCCTGGTGGTCGAAATACTACTCTACCTCCGTCACAATCTATAGAAGCATGGTGTTTACTCAGCCAGTCCATTCCGAGTACAATATCGTATCCCAGGAGTGGCATGACGAGTAAACTGACTCTCAAATCTCGGCCTTCCAATGACACTCTCCGATCCTTGCAATAATCACGGACTAGGATAATGCCTCCTCCTGTCGTAATCTTGTAAGTCCTATATAATGGTTCCATTTCTAAATGATGCTTAAGGGCATAAGATACAAATACGAAACTATGGGAAGCACTAGAATCAAATAATACAAGTGCTGGAATAGAATCGAGTAAAACTGAACCTGAAATCACTTCTCCAGCTGGCTCGGCCTCCTCAGTAGTCATGGTGTAAGCTCGTCCCTGTGGTGCTCCTCTCTGCTACTGTTGGTGCTGAGCAAACCTCTGCTGCTATGGTGAAAGTGGAGGTCCTCTCTGCTGGCCTCCTGGTATAATAGGTGATCTGGCTGGTCCTCTCTGAGCTGCTGCTCCTCCCCAGCGAGTTTGAACAGCTGGGCAGCCCCTCAGCTGATATGCTGATGATCCATATGACAAGCAAGTACCCAACCTTTTCCTACAGATATCCCTTGTATATTCCATCTTTTCGTAATACGCACACTGGACAACGGGTTGGTTTTGTCTCTATGGTTGCTGTTGCTAGATATGTCCTCGAACTGGTGTCTATTGCTGGTGTTGCTGCTGGTACGGCCTCTGTTGTTGTTGTTGTTGAAAGTGTGGGCGCTTGGCCTGTCCTGTGTTACCACATGTTCCTCCAGAAGTATCACGTCCTCTCTTGGGCCTGAGGTCCAAGTCATCTTCAACAATCTGGACATCCATCAGAATACCCTCAAATGTAGTAGTGCGTTGTCCTGAAGTATGAGACTTGATCTCGTTATTCAATCCCTTCCTGAATTTCTTTGCTCGGTCTCCTGGGTCTCGAATTATCGATGGTACAAATTGACTCAATCGACAAAACATTGCGGCATATTCGTCGACTGACATGCCTCCTTGGATTAAGTCATAGAACTGACTTTCTAATGCTCCCAAGGCTACGTCGGGAAAGAATTTCTTCTTGAAAAGCTCTTTGAAGGCCTCCCAAGTAAGTCCTTCGTTAGTGAGACTCGGCTCTGTATCATACCACGTTAGCACGATATCAAACATCTGACTGCCAGCGGCCTCTATCTGAAGAATCTCTGGAATCTGTGTTAAACGCAAGTTCCTCTCTATGTCCTCTAACCAATCGTCGGCATAGAGTATTCCTTCTGTCCCTTTGAACTCTCGAGGCATCATCCTCTTAAAGTCCACTATAGTACCTGGCCTCTGTTGTTGTTGGCCATAATATTGCGGTTGCCGTGCTACTCTCTCCACAGCCTAGAGAGCCACCTAATGAGCATTCTCCATGCTATCTCTCATCAGCTCTGTCTGTGCCTGATGTTCCTCTCCTTGTACTCTTTGTCCCTCAGCTTGAACACGCTGAGCTTCTGTTGTTACTCTCTGGGCCTCTAGCATGCTCTGCATCAGTGCAAACATCTGTGCCCCGTCAGTGGGCACTCCTTCTGGAATCGATGTCGGTGGTGGTGGAAGGTTGTCCGTCATACCTGGGGCAATCCTCTGAATAGGTGGAGGAGGAATCCCGTTAGCTGCAGATACTCCCACATGAACAGGAGATGTAGGAGAAACTCCAGGTATTTGCCCATCAGGTGGAGAGGTGGCAGACCTCTCTGAATCTGCTGCTCCCACTCTCATGGATCTTGTATTCGGCGGCATCCTGAATACAGATCAAAAGGATCAATTTAAGGTGATAGATACGATATTATCAAGGAAGGACAGAAAAATTCTAAAGGAAGCAATCAATTAGAATAGCATTACGAAGATCAGAATCTCCTAGTGTGATTGAGCATACTCTTATCCTAAATCCTATTTCCTATATCCTATTGCAGGCTCATAGTAGTACAACTAAGTTGTCGCACTACCACGATATCGCACAATTTCTGAAACTATACCTGCATGGGCCACCACTAAAAATGTGTCACGACCCGCACCCGGTATAGGGGCACGAGAGCGTGGGTTCGTCCAGCATACGCCACAATATCGACGGTATAAAGATGTCTAGGTCATAATAATACTATATAACTAAATACTTGTCAATGATATCAATCTCCATAAGGAGGACAATATACATCTCACAATAGCTCATAATCTAAACTCAATCACAATATCTATAAGAGTATAAAGGCACGATAAAAGATGAGAGGAATGACATAGTTAAATACCATGTCTCAAACAGAAAGATAAATCACAGTCTAGCTGTCCAACATAAAGTCTCCACAAGTCTCAAATTAAACTTAACCTAAGTCTAAACATAAACTCAATAACCTCAAATAAATCTCAGTGCATAAGATAAATACTATCTAGATAGCTGCAGGTAATGTCTTTTCTAAAGGAATAGTCTTCTCTAAGATCTCTGGTGTGTAATCTGCATCTATACCTGGTCCATAGTGTGTGGTACAGAAATCCTCAAGATCCTCTGGAAAAAATATCTAGTCAGGATTAGAATAAAGTATAAGCACTAACAGCAGTTCCACATATATTGACAAAAACTATATCACAGTATAAAGAAATACAAGACAGATATAAAAAACTGGCAATGAGAAATACTGGAATAAGAAATACTGGAGCATGTCATCATCAATGTACATCTAGCAATAAAATAAAAATACAAGTACACACTAGAACAAAGAACTGGTATATATGTGAATGCTAGAATCTTGACTAGAACATAAGGAATACTAGATCAATATACTAGAGATATATGTCACGAATATCTAACTAAGTGTTTGAAACATCATCATATCATGTGATCGGCTTGGGACTGATCAGGCTTGCTATGTATGACTAGCTATGATTCATGTAAGGTCAGGCTAACCATCCGGATAGCTATAATGTGAGCAATAGTCACGCTAGTCACACACAACAGACTATGTGGCATGTAATAGTCAGGCTGCACCGACGTGAGGTATATGTGAGCTATGATGCATGTAAAGTTTGGGTATGATCACATAAGCTACTAATATTTTCCCATTTTCCCCAACTAGCATGATGGATTCCAATCACGACTCCTTGTGACAGGTCTCGATGATGCCAACTCGTGTAAACAATAGTGTCAGAGTCATGTACGTTATACAACAAGAAGTATAGATATAATCAACATAATGGAAACTGTCAGAGAATATACTCGCCTGTGGTCCTTAGCTGGCAATACCAATGTCCGAGTTCCAAAGTATCGTTTGAAGGATCCAACAGTCCTATAGATATATCATATAACACAACACTATATCAGACATTACACTACACACACAATCAAACACAATAATCTCAGAGACTACGCTAGGGGGGTCACGTATGTAGTTGATGTGCATAACAGACAGTCAATGGTACGGTCTTGCCAGTACGTCAGTGTACATATGGCTGTCTGCTAACCTGTTATCTGGTCACAGGTCAATTTAACTACGGGGTATCCGTGGTTACGCTCGGGTTATCAAGTACATAGTCATATACTTACACATTATTAACTAACATATACAATAATACTCATTAGTTACAATTATAATAGATATGTGTATATATATATACTTTAAATAGAATTAATACTATGCACATATATATATATATATATTAACCATGTTCTAGAGATACATGTTCAACACATATACATATGTATATACTTAATTGAGAATTATACAATATATATACTAATCGGGTTCATACACATATAGGTATATACTATGTACATACAATCATACCAATATACCATCATATACTAAATACCATATCTAAATACATATGCAATACGATGGTAAAATATGCGGGTGCACATACGTGTACATGCACGCTAGGGGAAAATACGTGGGATGAGTCGTGTGCGTCGAGGTCGTCGCAGAGTCGAAGTCATTCAGTCGAGCAGGTCAGGCCTCCGGTCGTATGCAGGCGACTTCTGGCGGTTGACAGCGGGGATGGCGAGGTCCGATACAGTACAGGTCAGGCGGTTCAGCGCTGCTCCGGTCGGGTAGTCGACGGGGTGCAGCGTTCGGAACAGCGGGTCAGGCGGTTCAGACGACGGGATGCTCGGTCGAGTGGCTCAGCTTCAGGCGGTCGAAAGCGGGCGGGTTCAGTCGACGGGCTCTGACGTTCTCCGGTCGACGAAAGGAGAGGTGAAGGTGGGGACATCGGGTCGCTGCGAGCGGGAAAGGGCGGTCGAGTACACCCGTGGAAATATGGGTTGTTCGTGTGGAAGAAGATAACGGCGAGGGGGTTCGTCCCTGCGGGGTTGAGGTTGACGGCGTGTTGGGAAAGAGATGATGAAGGTAGTGATGAATAGTAAGGGGGGAGAGGTTCGGCTGTAGCTAGGTTTAGATGAAACAGAAAAGAAAAACACAATGAAAGGAATATTTATATGCAATGGGTTTGGGTTAACCTAGAAGTTGACTTTGGTCAACCCGTTGGGAAAAGCGTCTTCTCATGGGTATTTCAAGGGCTATGATTTAAATAGAATTGAAACGGAAGGCTAGGATGCATTGGTTCACGGTTTTGGGGTCATGGTTCAAGGAGGTTGATGTTAAATTACACACTCCCAAGAATTATAGAAAAATACACATGAAGGAGAATTGGGTTTATTTACCTGTCAAGTCCAACGGGATGGACACCTTAATGCCTTGTGCACAAAAGTGCACAACAATTAGAAAATTATACGAAGTGAGATTTACGGTTTATTTAATTAAAAAAGATGTAATTGGTGTTCTAAAATTAATTAGAAGTACAAGAGACTGAATTTAAGTAGGACACAAGCATCATGAATGAAGTAGACTCAGATTAGAATATTTCCCTAATTTGGGTTGCTCAAAATAGGTCGAGGTCGTGTCTCTAATTCGATTGGAAAACACAAGGGTACAAAGTTAGATTTATAGGGAATTAATTATAGTCGGTCGCGATGAATGCTGTGCGACTAAAATAAAGCACAACAAGACATGGTTATGAGTCATACCGAGATCAAAGTAACAGTTTGGCACGTCTAGGACAAGGGTGTGAATTCAGTTGGAAGACAATGGCTAGTGTAGTATTCTAATTATCGAAGCAACGATAAAGTACAACAATCAAATAAAATCACAGCAATTTAAATATAATTAATTATCATTCAATCATTTACATATTAATTACAAAAAGATAAAAATACCCCTAATCTGAAATGTGGGGGTGACAGTCGGATAGGTGCCTTCAGATGCAGTCGTTGGAATGTCGACTGCCTATTTGTGGTTACTGCCACTTTATTGCAGTAGCAATTAATGATAATTTTGGTACAGTAATGTCCTGGGGAGGATACTTAATGTGTCGTAGTTGTCTCCCTCGTCTTGTGCTTGTGATTAATCATGTTGCGCAAGTCAGGTGAGGGATGATTCACTTTGGCACCCTTTTCGTGAGTACGGGTAGACCGAGTGCATGGATCAGTGGGAGTTGCCTTTGCTTCCAAATCTAGGGTTCGTACATGAATTTTCAGCTGATTGTCAGTAGAAGACTTTTGAGACGGACCCTGTCTATTTGTCGTTGCGGGCTGGACACACGGGGCGATCTTATATAGCTTTCCATCAAGGGCCCGTATAATCGTTAGTGGTGCCCGCTAACGGTCAGCCAAATGGACAGTTGCTTGATCTTAGCGAGCTCGCACTGCAATAGACTTCTTCAACTTAGCACATGCAGGCACATAGTATGAAGAGTCCAAGTTTTTATTTTACCTATTCTCAGTATGGTGCATAGGATCAGCGCATCATGAGATTCGATCGAAAGCAGAAATTCAGCTATTGTCAAAGCCGTTTGCGGCCATCTGTTTGCAGATGTCAGCCGATGCCACATAGTTGGTCTTATTCGACGTCCTCCTTGGCCGCATAGAACTTGCATCAGCACCCAAACGTCTAGCATCATAATATTTTTCTCTGTCAGAGTTTGGATGCTGAGCATTTTTTACGTCAGGCGGGGATCTCACATGGATATGGACAGCCTGGTTGACACCTGGCGAGCGTCTTCAGCAATAGAGAGAGAAGCAGGGAGCGCATGCTCTATAGTTTGGGTAAGGAACAACGGCCTTTGCTACCCACATCCTGCGGGTCTTCTTAGAATTTGTTAGCCTTGACAATGGACTAGCGCTTCCCTCCGAGAGCATCCCCTTAAAATCCTGCTGGTCGAAGCTGACCACCAGCATCCTTTGAGTTGACTCAAGCTTGGCTGCGTCAGATTGCATCATAACTTTCTCATCAGTGGAGAAAGATGTCCCCAGCAGAGTCACCATCTTATTCACCATTAAATGAGTTCTTGCAAACTTTATATTTAAAGAATGAAAAAAGTTACAAAGAATCCTAAATAGAATTATCTAAGTACAATATTTGGGTCTGGGGTGTGACGATGAAGGTTGAGAAGTGCAGCGACTCTTTTTCTCCATTGTTGATCCGATGTAGGGTGAAGAAGCTCTCTTATATTCTCTCTTTTCTCATCTTTGTATGCTCTCTCTTTGTGTCGCCCACACCTGTGTCCGTCCCCCTGTTTAGGTATGCTACTCGGGTATATATAGTCATCCTTTGGCGCGCAGATGTTGGGCCGCATTGATGCTAGAGGGTGCCACGTGTGCCTTCTTAACATGGTGTAGCTGTAACGGTGAGTGGGCCAAGCTGCCACGCGGGCACTTGTTGAGAATTTTTGTTGCTGAAGATCTGGGTGGTTCTCATCCTTTATGGGCATGACTTGGTCAGGTTGATAATGGCCCAATGTTTATGTTGAATTTTTGAATAAGGCTAATCGATTAAGTTTAGCATTATGGTAATCGATCAATCACTATATTATCTTCTACTTAAACTCAGCATTATCCAGATATATAATATTGGTTCTGTATATTTCCTTGTTCGTCTAATATGTACTTGCAGAAAGCAATAAGTAAGATTATCAATGGACATATGCTATATGACGATGAGCCAAATATGACGTTATACAAGAATATTTTATCCAACCACCTATGACTTAGTGGAGCCTCGTACCCGGTGGTTCTGCTTCCCGGTCAGCGGATGGAGGTCGAGGGGGCAGTGTCCCTCGTGGGGGTTAGGGGGCAAAGCACATGAAAGGTATTCAAATTCTCTGATCTAATTATCTTTAGACAACTACCGACAAGGGAAAAAGCGTCATCAAGTCAGCAGATATTTCAGAAGTTTGGCGTCATCAGTACTCTTGGTTTTCATATATAATTTGATATTTTATTTGAGTCTAGGATTGATGTAAGCTGAGTCACACTGTCAAATCCTAAGTACCTATACCCAGATACCTAATATACTCAAATGAACCAAAGAACCTGTCCACCAAATCAAGCCACATTCATTTACAAAGTCTACCATACTAAGAGATCGAACTCGGGCCGAACTCGTGCCGAACTCGGACCAAACTCGGTTACCCCTTTTGGTATGAAATCAATCAGTTCATTAAGCTCCTAATTTCTTGGCCCAACGGTTCAAAATTTGAATTAAACCCCATTCGAATTATGGCCGAACTCTGTTCGCCTACACCCTATAAATAGGATTAGAATTCATCATTCTTACTCACTCAACCATTCTCTATCTTTCTATCCTACAGTGAGTAAACCCTCATAGCCTAAACTTTCTTATCTCCAAGATCAACTCTCTGGCCTTCTAAGTGTTAAGTGCAGTCTCGGTCTAGAAGTCTACAGAGTTGTCAAGAGCTTGGTTCATCAAGCCCCTCTTCTGTGTGTGAAGTTGCGAGCCTTCGGATCAAAACTCGTAGTGTGTGAAGTTACGAGATTTTGGGTCAAACCTCGTGGTGTAAAAAAGACGACAAGCCTTCTGACCAAAGCTTGTGTGTCACTACCACATTTTCTAGGAGAGGATATTTTAGTCATTTCATAATTAATTAAATATTGTACATATTGTATAAATATTTATTATATTATTTAATTATTTTTACATATTAGTTTATTGTTTTGGACTTGTGTTAGTGGAACTATCACGACCTGCACTCGCTTTTAGGATACGAGTACGTGGCCAAGCCCAGCTTACGCCGCAACATCGGCGGTAGTACACTGTCTATGATAATAATGGTCCATCAATCTAAATAGATAATATTTAATCACAAATTTAAATTTATTGCTCATTCATAATATTTATATAGTTTTACAAGATCCTTAATTTATAATTAAATTATAACTCGGGAACAAATCCGCTAAACATCAAATCCAAAGAAGTTGCTAAAATATCTAAATTCTAATATTGGCCTCCACAAGCATCACGATCTCCAACCAAATCCAATGAGCAAGATAGCAAGTCACCTAAAAATGTTTACCCAGTCTGGATGGAACGAGTATAACCCAATAATAGTTTCAGTTAATTGACAAGTACTATGAACAGTAAATAGTTATTAAATACTTGATGAGCATATAATAATAGAATAGGGTACATCATAAAGGAATAGTTAAGTAAATAAATAATGAAAGACAAGAAAGAAGAACAGAGAAGCATGTAAAGACAAACAAATATGTGAACTAGGAAACCTGTCATGCAAGTGTAAAATAAGCAAGTATAGATTAATCCAGAATGACTGCATCTAACTAGTGTTTTGAAATACCAAGTTGACATGTGAACGGCTAGGGGGTAATATCCGGCAAACCATACGTGTCGTGTGTGGCTCCTATTATTCCAGAAAGACCATAAGATGGAAAGAAAATGTTCACACGTCTCCTAGGTATTTCTCCACCCGACAAGTACTCATGGATCCAAGTCCAAACACGAATAATCTCAATAGTCTAGAAGATGTCAACAGACCAGAAAATACATTAGTCCAGTAATTCATTAGTCCAGAAAAAAGTCAATAGGCCTAAAAATATATATCTCACGAAAATGAATCCATACAATACGAATCTGTGGATCCATCGTATCAGAAATCAGGTAAACAATACTATAAACATGCATCATAGAAAATATCAAATAATAAAAACTATCAGAGAATGTACTCGCCTGTGGTCCTTAGCTGGTACGAGTCAGAATCCAAGTCAAAGTCCAAATAGCCTATGTATTACAAATTTATCATGTCAAAACATATTTTATTTTAATTTATTTAATTCTGAAATAATTACTCTAAAATCCTATTTTAATCTTATTATTCTAATTTTTTGGTTAATTCCTAAATTTGTCCAAAGAAACTGAATTTTATCAACTCGAGACTCATGGCACGCAAATCGAGGCAATTAGTTGACCGAAAAGTCAACCGATACAAACTCAACTTTCATGCAATGTTTCCTATAGATTTCAGTGTCACAAATATGCTGGAATTTATGGCTCATCCGGATTCAAGTTCTTTTGAAAATTATTGCACATAAAAAATCACATTGTGCAACGGTAGTTGATTGCTAACCTAAAAGTTCTACAGAATTAACAGTACAGAAATAATTTGTATTAAACCCTAAAAAAACATATGTTAATTATCTTTACATTAGCTTTCTGAAACTTTAAACAGTTCATGATTCTGATTCCTGGTTCTGCCAAAATTGCGAAAACACCGAGACGCATCTATTTTTGGACATGCTGTGCTCTACATATTTTTCGTAATTTAATATTCAGAATTTCGTGAAATAATTTACATATTTAGAAAACTAACCTCAATACAGTTCTATCGCAAGAAATTGGGCCACGTTTGCTGTCCGGATGTATGAATAATGGCTTCTGGAAGATGAAAGAAATCCTAGATGACATCCCCAAAAATATCTCTCTCTAAAATAATGGGATAATTAAGGTTATTATAATATATATATATATATATATATATATATATATATATATATATATATATATATATATATTTGCAGACATGCGACTGAATAAAAAGTGATAGGCTGACACGTGTCAGAATCTGGTTGGATGATTTTGTTTATATTATTTGTTTTTGATTTTTCTTTATCAAAACATTATTTAAGTCATTTTACATCTAAATAACTCAAAATAAACATTAAAAATAATCATAAAAATCTGAAAAAATTACAGAAAATATATTTTGAACCCAAAAATCCTAGGAAAATACTTAGGACAATTTTATGTTCATAGATTTCCTACTATAATTAGGAGAAGCTCTAAAAATTAGTTTTACCTATTTAACTAAAAATAAATATTAAAAATATTCTAAAAATATTGAAATAATTTAGAAAATATATAATAATATTATAAACACTAAAAAATTATGTGGGTCCATTTTATATTCCTAGACTTGCACAATAAATTCTAGAAGTCACAGAAAATTAGTTATTAACCAAAATAACTCCCAATAAATAATAAAATGCTCAAAAAAAATTCAGAAAATTCTAAAAAATATATTTGATTAGTTAGAACCTAAAATAAAAGTTTAAAACATTTTTAATTATGTTTTTCACTAAATTAAATTCTTGAAAGTCCTAGAAAATTATTGTTACTTGTTTTTAATTAACCAAAAATTGTGGAAAAATCTCAAAAAGCCCCAAATTAACCTAAGAACAATATTTAAGCAAGAATTTCAGGATACGGAGGTTAAAAGTCTACCCACCTTAAAAAAAAGTTGTCCTCAAAATTTAAAATTCTCAATATTTTTATTTTTTTACCATCAAAATATAAATTCATCATACCATATAATCATGAAGTAAATCCATATTGTTATTTCACAATTTTTTTAAAATTTTTTAAATATCGTATTCCTGAAATCTTCAAATTTAAAATCAAATTCCATTCTTATCACAATCTCCTCCAAAATTTTAAGTTAATAACAAAATACTCAAAAAATTTAATATCCAATCCTCTAATTGAAATCCAATCAATGCATATTTATAAAATTTAAAAATATCATCCCAAAAATTGGAATTCAAACAATAATCCATTAACGATCTTACTCCTCGATTCTTTTTTTCACGCAATACTCAAACAATATAATATTTATGAAATCTTCATATGCAACATTCAAAATATAAACTTTAAATTTATATCTTGTAGTCAAATAAATATAATGATAATCTTCTTAAATTCCTCAAAATTTAATGACAAATTCAATCATATCATAATCTTCATAAAAATCTACGATTTAACAAAATCGTCAATTCAGCCATATTAAATATTTAATTCTTTATTTAAATTAGTGTCTCAAAATTTAAAATCTTTATTAATTTTTTTTCTGCCACCATCAAAATTTAAACAATATAATCATGAAGTCAAACCACTATTGTTATTTAGAAAAGTCCTTAGAAATTAACTTCATCTTCATAACTTAAAATTTTAACGTAAATCTTCAAAATTTGAATTTATCTTCAAAATTTAAAATCCAATAGAATTTTTCTCTTAAATCAGATTCACAAGTCATATCTCTTAAATACAATCTAACATTATTTCTTTAAAATTTAAATCTCATTTATAAATGTCTTCAAAAATTTAATAAATAAATTCTTTAAATTTAATCTCATATACAAACTTAAAAATTAAATCCAATCTTCAAGTTTGTAAAAAAAAACTCCATCCTTAAAATTTGGAATCTCATATTGTAGTCATTTCTCACAATAATTTGATTTGTCCCCATAGCCATAATTTATTTTATCCTCACTTCTATTACGTATACAAATTCTCAATATTTAAATTAATGATCATCCTTAGAATATCGATTAATGATTCAATCCTAAAAATTTAAAAGTTAAATCCAATCATCAAAGTAAATCCTACTAATATATATTTCAATAATTTAAAAATAATTCAGAGTCTCATCTTCAATATTTGAATTTTAAATCTACTCAAACAATCATATCTCTCAAAAAAATTTAATTTTGACTTCAAATTAAATCCTTAAAAGTCGAATTCAACAAGTTATAAAATTAATCTTTGTATTATTATTCTATTGGTCTAACTCAACCCATAAACCAAATTTCAATATTATATTGAACTCCTAACACTTAAATTCTCAACATTATTCTTGAATTCCTCGAATTATATCTCAAAACTTTCAAGATTATCCTCAATTATAAAAACTTTCAACATTATCCTCAAACTTTTTTTAAAATAATCAAATATGACAACTTCTACCCACCTTCCTTATAATGTTATTCTTAAAATAAAATCCTCCAATTTTAACTCTTCAAACTTTTTTTAAATAAAATGTATCATACCTTCCTAAAATAAATTAAATATTCAAATAATAAAATAAAATTTTAATCACTTCCAAAAATTTGTATAGCTATGACTATATTTATTGAATTAGTCTTTAATTCTCAAAAAATATAAATCCATAAAAACTTAACTCCTCAAATTTCTGAAAACTTGAAATTTAATTTCAAAATTTCAAAATATAAAGTTTAAATCCACATCTTGTATGCCAATAGATCTAATGTTCATCCATTTAAATTCCTCAAAACTTAAATTCAAAATCTATTCGATCAATCATATCTCTCAAAAAATTCTCTCTATTTTTGAATTCAAATTAAGGCCCTAAAATTCGAATTCAACAAGTTATGAAGTCAAATCTTTATATTGCTATTCCTTTGGTCTAACCAAACCCATAATCCAAGTTTCAATATTATATCAAACTCCTAACACTCAAAATTTTTAACATTATCCTTGAGTTCCTTGAATTATATCTCAAAACTTTTGAGATTATCATAAATTTTAAAAACTTTCAACAATATCCTCAATTTCAAAAAAAAATTCAACATTATCCTCAATTTATTATTTTTGTCAGTAACCAAATATGACTACTTCTACCCACCATAAAGTTTTATCCTCAAAATAAAATTCTCAAAATTTAACTTCTCGAACAATTAAAATAAAATGTATATACTTTCCTCAAAAGTCAAATATTCAAATATTGAAATAAAATTTTAATCACTTCCAAAAATCTTTATAGCTTTGACTATGTTTATTTAATTGAATTTGAATCCTCAAAAAAATATTTTAAATACATAAAATCTCAACTACTCAAAAAATCTCAAAACTTAAAATTTATTTCCAATCTTCAAATTATAAATTTAAATTCACATCTTGTAGTCCAATAGCTCTAATGTTAATCTTTTTTAAATTCGACAAAATCACAAAAGTAATAAACTCATACTCAAAATTTTAAATCAAATACTCAAAATTTAAATTCTTCCAACTTAAACTTAAATCCACTATAATAATCTGCAAAAATCTAAAATTCCATAAATCTTCAACTTCTTGTCTTTATCATCATTTAATATAAAATTATTTTTCCTTTTTTTTTCTTTTTTTTTAAATTTCAACCATGTTTTAGCAAGAAAATTATAATCATCAAGCTACAAAAAAAATTTAAACCTCAAAGCATATATATTTTTAATTCTCATGTTCAATAATTGTGTAACCTTAAGGAAATAATTTACCAATCGAGGAGTCTACCCCTAACTTTGATCATACCAACTTATTAAAATATCATAATATATAATCACTTAATTTTCTCATGTTCATCTACTAGAGTTTACCTAAAAGTTCAACATGTATACCTATTTTAATCACGTAGCCTATGTAACACCTTAACTACCCAAGCAATAAAATTGAAATAAGTCTTTCCAATTGTATACCTAGTCCTAGCCATTCTTCTAAATTCAAATCAATCCTAATTATGAAGCATCTCCTAGTCGCAGGCTCACAGCTAGTACTACTAAGTTGAATTACTAACCATGACATCGCACAACTTGCGAAGACTGACCTGCATGGGCCACCACTAAAAACTTGTCACGACCCGCACTCACTTTTAGGATATGAGTACGTGGCCAAGCCCAGCCTACGCCGCAGTATCGGCGGTAGTACACCGTCTATGATAGCAATGGTCCATCAATCCAAATTAATAATATTTAGTCACAAATTCAAATCTATTGCTCATTCATAATATTTATATAGTTTTACAAGATTCTTAATTTATAATTAAATCATAACTCGGGAACAAACCCGCTAAACATCAAATCCAAAGAAGTTGCTAAACTATCTAAATTCTAATATTGGCCTCCACAAGCATCTTAATCTCCAACCAAATCCAATGAGCAAGATAGTAAGTCACCTAAAAATGTTTACCCAGTCAGGATGGAACGAGTATATCCTAATAGCAGTTCTAGTTAATTGACAAGTACTATGAACAGTAAATAGTTATAAAATACTTGATGAGCATATAATAATGGAATATAGTACATCATAGAGGAACAGTTAAATAAATAAATAATAAAAGATAAGAAAGAAGAACAGAGAAGCATATAAAGACAAACAAATATGTGAACTAGAAAACCTGTCATGCAAGTATAAAATCAGCAAGTATAGATTAATCCAGAATGACTGCATCTAACTAGTGTTTTGAAATACCAAGTTGACATGTGAACGGCTAGGAGATAATATCTGGCAAACCACACATGTCGTGTGTGGCTGCTATTATTCCAGAAAGACCATGGGATGGAAAGGTAATATTCACATGTCTCCTAGGTATTTCCCCGCCCGACAAGTACTCATGGATCCAAGTCCATACACGAATAATCTTAATAGTCCAGAAGATGTCAACAGGCCAGAAAATACATTAGTCCAGTAATTTATTATTCCAGAAAAAAGTCAATAGGCCTATAAATACATATCTTACGAAAATAAATCCATACAATACCAATCCGTGTATCCATCGTGTCAGAAATTAGGTAAACAATACTATAAACATGCATCATAGAAAATATCAAATAATAAAAACTATCAGAGAATGTACTCGCCTGTGGTCCTTAGTTGGTACGAGTCAGAATCTACTACCCAAAAATATCAAATTAGCGACGTAAAGAAATATCGCTAAATCATAAAAAAGCGTCTCTAATCACTTTTAGCGACATTTTAGCGATATTTTACAGAAGTCGGAACTCAGCTAGTCGCTGAAAGAAAAAACGTCGCTAAACGTCGCTATACCGACATTTTTTAGCAACATAAATGTGTCGCTAAATTAGCGATGTTTAGCGACGCAACGTCGCAAATTAGCGACGTGCTCATCAGTCGCTAAACGTCGCTAATTAGCGACGTATATAACGACGTTATAGCGACGTCTATAATGACCTGGCAATACTGCCATGTCAGCAAGTTGCGACGTACATCGACGTTTTTAGCGATATTTTTAGCGACGTCATTAGCAACATGTAGAAACGTCGCTAATTAGTGACGTATTTAGCGACGTGTATTAACGTCGCTAAACGTCACTAAATGTTGCTAAAAATGTCACTAATTGTACAGTAAAAAAATAAAAATATGAATACTGAATTGTTTCCAAACTATTATTCCTGCAGTTTATTAATTTGCAATATGTACAAATAGACCCGGAGCAACCCTTTGTTGAATTTCCTGGGTTTACCGACCCCCTTGGGTCGAACACTCAACACCGATAAATTAACATATATTTAATATGAATAATATAATAAAATTTGAAGAAAATAAAACATCCAGCAAATATCATCGTAAAGAATACAGCAAATATATATCCATACAATGAGTCTCATCCTAAATAATACAAAGAATACAAATATCGAGCAACTATACTACTGCAGATCTGCAAGAGGATGACTACCGGCACGCAAGAAGGATAAGAACATATCATATTGCTCTCGTGAAATCGACACCGATGTCGATAGAGAAGGCAGTGACGTCGGTGGAGCCTGTGTCGATGTAGGCGCACCAGGAGGACGTATCCGCTACAAGTCTGCGAGTCGATGTTTATAAGAATCCATGGTAGACAACAGCCTCGTACTGCTATGAACTATTGAATATTGCATCATCGTCAGCCTCTCGCCCATGGATAGTTGTGATGTCTGCAGCTCCGTCATGTTGCACTTTGTCGAGGCTCTAAGATTATTTATCAAATCTTGAAGTTTCGTGATGCTGCGGTCGAGCATATCGAAATGCGATGAGCGTCGGATCATTCGCCTGTGGCTGGGACCGGGGCTGTTCCTTCATCCTTCGCAGCAACTCGTCACGGAGAGATGCAATCTGACGGTCAACGACCTCCTAGAATCTGGCCGACGACTTCGAAGGCTGTGGGCAATGCGCACTTGTCGGGGAGGCCCTAGATGACTACGTCACAACCAGGGCGCCATAGGATCCCGTACCATAGTACGTACCTCTCTGGAGACTATCAGCGGCGGTCACCCACAGGTCGTCCGTCGACGGAGCTGGAGCGGGCTGCGAGGAAGTATCAGCCTCTCCAGCTGTAGGTGAACTAGCAGTCGTCCGCTCACGCAGCCTAAGATACTCGGCCTAGAAAACTTTGGAAACTCGATAATTGTCTAAGTTATATTAAAATTAACACAAAGTAAAGTAATACTTACATAGGTTTGTGAGGCCCTCTCATCAATAAGATTTTCGTCCTTGCGATTGGTGGCCAAGAAGACGGTCACCATGTTTGCATCCTCACCCCTCTGTACCTGTTAAAAATATATTAATTAGTACTAAACTTAAATATTTTTTCCTACTTCCATTTTATCGTACTTACAATAAAATAATATATCTTAAATAAAAAATATACCCAACGACGAAAATGTTCTGTCATCGGAATCGAGCCACCACACCACTTGGCAGCATTCCGCCTAGCCGCCTTGGCCTTCTCAGACCTTTCCTTTTAGCTCAGATCGTCGAATCTAGCCCTCATCGCAGTCCACTGCTCAGGCGTGATCCAACCTTGGATCGGTTTTCCAGCACGATCACGAGCCTTCTGGTTATCCAGAGCATCACGGATAAGCTTGGCGGTAACGGTAGGAAACAGCCGCTCGATCAACTCGGCCCGGTGTGGGGGATAGAAATACTTTTGCTACAATAAATAATTTAGTAAGTGAGCATCACGGATAAGTTATATAATATGCATAAATTAGAGGATTTATATAATATACTTTTACCTTGAAGTGCGCAAACCAGAATGCCTTCCTCTCCTCCGGAGCTTCAGAGTAGTTGATCTAAGGGCCACCATAGTTGTTCCTCAGAAATAGGCCCAGGCGTCTCTGAACCGACTATGGACGATATCTATATAGAGATAATTATTTTGACCGAAAAAGTCAATATATGATGAATAAAGAAATACACAATATATATGATGCTAAACCATCTAATTGACTTACTTTGTACCGTCGGCCCAAATCTCTGTCCTCGTCTCCTCCGGAGCTGCGTATGGAGGATCTTGCTGATGCTGGGACAACATCGGCACGACCTCCTCTACATGCTCATCTGTCTCCATGGTTCCGTCAGCAGGAGGAACGCTGGACGAGGGAATACTATCACGCTTGGAACTACTTATCCCAGGAGTGATGCCACGTAAAATTGTCGCAGTCGGATATGTGACTTATCGATATACTGGAGTACTGGGTGACGACGATCCGAAACCAACAGTAGGTAGTACCGGAGGAGCACTCTGTCTACCTTGGGACCTGCCAAATCCTCCGCGTCGTCCTGTCATACCTGATAACAACATATGATGAATAAAGAAAAACATAAATATATAGTAAATTCTATAGTAAAAATGTTATAAATATCTCACAACATTCTACAATCAAAATATAATACATATATTCGTCAAAATAGTACATTCTACATTCAAAATATAGTTACATTCTACAGGCAAAATATTTTATTTTTAATCATCTTCAAAAAATTCATCTTGTTCGCCTTCCTCTTCCTCCTCCTCGTCTTCACTTTCATCTACTTCGTCTTCGTCTTCCTCTTCCTCTTCGGATAATTCATCTTGTACACCCTCATCACAGTCCACTGCTCAGGCGTGATCCAACCTTGGATTGGTTTTCCAGCACGATCACGAGCCTTCTGGTCATCCAGAGCATCTCGGATAAGCTTGGCGGCAATGGTAGGAAAGAGCCGCTCGATCAACTCGACCCAGTACGGAGGATAAAAATATATTTGCTACAATAAATAAT
The DNA here is from genome assembly GCA_036927795.1 of Iris macrosiphon. NCBI lineage: Eukaryota > Viridiplantae > Streptophyta > Magnoliopsida > Asparagales > Iridaceae > Iris > Iris macrosiphon. The sequence continues at coordinate 114,651,930 of JAYESA010000011.1, forward strand.
TTAGTAAGTTAGCATCACGGATAATATGCATAAATTAGAGGATTTATTTAATATACTTTTACCTGGAAGTGCGCAAACCAGAACGTCTTCCTCTCCTCCGGAGCCTCAGAGTAGTTGATCCAAGGGCCACCATAGTTGTTCCTCAAAAATTGGCCCAGGCGTCTCAGAAACGACGATGGACGATATCTATATAGAGATAATAATTTAGAATACTGAAAAAGTCAATATACGATGAATAAAGAGAAACACAAATATATACTAAACCATCTAATTGACTTATTTTGTACCGTCGGTCCAAATCTCTATCCTCGTCTCCTCCGGAGGTGCGCATGGAGGATCTTGCTGATGCTGGAACAACGTGGGCACGACCTCCTCGACATGCTCATCTGTCCCCATGGTTCTGTCAGCAGGAGGAACGCTGGACGAGGGTGTACTATCACGCCAGGAACTACTCGTCCCAACAGTCCGAGATGTGAGTGATCGATATACTGGAGTACTGGGCGACGATGATCCGGAACCAACAGTAGGCAGTACCGAAGGAGCACTCTGTTTACCTCGGGACCTACCGAATCCTCCACGTCGTCCTATCATATCTGATAACAACATATGATGAATGTAGAGAAACACAAATATATAGTACATTCTACAGTCGAAATGTGATGCATATCTCAAAGTATTCTACAGTCAAAATATAATACATATATTCGTTAATAGGTACATCTACTTCGTCAATTTTCCAACCTTGATCTACATTCTACAGTCAAAATATAGTTACATTCTACATACAATATATTTTATTTTCAATCATCTTCAGAAAATTTATCTTGTTCGCCTTCCTCGTCCTCCTCTTCCTCTTCCTCGTCTTCACTTTCATCTACTTCATCTTCCTCTTCGGATAATTCTACATCTTCTACATTATTACTCGTGTAATGAGTAACTTCCGTTGAGTCCACATCTACAATATTTGTTACAAGAGGTAGATCGTCCTCCTGATAAGATATTTCGTCAATGTCAAAGGTATTTCTAGCTTTAGTCTTGCATACTGCCCACCAATCCGACCTCGCTGTCCCCCGTCTAGGATAAGTTGTGAAGTACACGAGCTGAGCCTGACTTGATAGGACAAATGGTTCGTAGCCTTGATATCTACGCTTGTAGTTTATATCCACAAGGCCATGCTTGTCAATTTTCTAACCTTGATCTTGAATCTGATTGAACCATTCACACTTGAATAGCACGATATTAGCAGGTTTTGTGCCATAATTATATGTCAACTCTATAATCTCTCGTAAGATACCAAAGAAATTATTGCCTAGATCGACATCTTTGTAGTTCGAAGATTTGATACACAAACAACTATTTTTCGTGGAATCAAGATCCAGAAAGCTGTCTCTGATAGGAGCATTTGTTGACTTGAACCTAAACCCATTCACACAGAAACTTGGCCATATTTTAACGGCAGTAATTGGTCCCTTGGCTAGAGTTCTAATAGATTCAGTCTCGGGTGTTATTAGACGATCGACCTAAATACCAAAGTAGCAATAGTAAGTTATTTATGGTACAAGTGCAGAAATAAAAAGTAATTACCAAGCACCTTACATATGCGCTCAACCAAGAAGAAAAATGGCATCTCATTTCTTGTTCTACTTCTTCATCTGTTATGTAGGGTCTAACAGACCTCAACTCATCATTATATGTGCTGAAAAATAATGAAGCAACTGCTGATTAGTAGCATAATAGTAGCTTATACTATTACATTAAGATGATATAAATGTGGATGTATTAATTACTTACCCCTCTAGCTTCTCCACTTCATCCTCGTCGCAATTGAGTAATATATACAACTGAGCAGCCCTTAGCTCATCGTTATTCAAATATTGCATTGAATACTTTGAGTATTGCATCATTAGATTCCTGATATCCGTCGTCGTTTCTCGGAGCTTTCGTCTATTAGTAGCAACATGAGATTTGAAATACGTCGAGCAAAAGTTTATAATCTCCTCGAGAACATAAGCTTTATAAATAGAGCCCTCAACCCGTGCCTTATTTTTTACCTTTCTCTTTAGATGATTCAGATGCCGCTCGAAGAGGTACATCCATCGATAACCGACAGGACCACCAATACGTGCCTCATAGGAAAGATAAATTGGCAAATGCTCCATTGAGTCGAAGAATCCATGAGGAAACACCTTCTCGAGCTTACATAGTGTTACCGTAATGTCCTTCTCTTGCTTTTCTTTACGATCGACGAGCAACTTAGTACAACAAAGATCTCTGAAGAATATGCTGAGCTCTGTCATTGAATCCCAAACGATCTACGGTAAGAATTCCCAAAATACAATCGGAATTAACCTCTCCATGAATACGTGACAATCGTTGCTCTTCATACCCGCCAGTTTGTTCTCCTTGAGGTCAACGCATCTCCTCAAGTTCGACACGTACCCGTCTGGAAACTTTAGTCCCTGAATCTACCTACAAATTCTCCCTTTATCCTCTTTCTCCAGTGAAAAAACTGACTTAGGTTGCTTTAGTTTTCCATTTCCCTCCTCTATCAAATGCAATGCAGGACTTCTACATATTTCTTCTAAGTCCAACCTAGCCTTCGGATTATCTTTCGTCTTCTCCTTTACCTCCATTACAGTATTAATTATGTTATCAATCATAATTTTCTCGATATGTATGACATCAAGGTTATGTCTGATCAAATTGGTGCTCTAATATGGCAGATCCCAGAATATACTCCTCTTCGTCCAGTTATGGGTGCGACCAAATCCGTCACACTTGTACCCCTTAGCAGGCTCTTCGATAGCACTTGGTAAATCTTTTACCTCTTTCTATATCGTGTATCCGGGCCACCTTGGCGGTGGATTGACCTTCTCTATAATGTCGGTACGAAAAGCATTCCTGTTCCTCCGGTACGGATGATCTTTTGCCAGAAATTGTCGATGACAATCGAAGAAGCACGGTTTGCCTCCGTGTTTCAAACGAAAAGCCTTAGTATGGTCCATGCAATACGAACATGAGAGACGACCATGGGTGCTCTATTCCAATAATATTCCATAGGCCGGAAAGTCGTTGATGGTCCACATAAGTGCTGCCCTCATCTGAAAATTCTGCTTTCTAGAAACATCGTACGTGTTGCCACCTACTTCCCATAGCTGATTTAAAGATGTAAATACACATCGATGTTCCTTTTCGGATTTGTAAACCTCCTCACACAAAATTAGGTCAACTTGGCATAGATAGAGAAACTAGGGCTAGTTTGAATCCAAATAGAAATAGAACACGATATTTATTTAATTTTGTATTATTTATGACACATAGCGCACCTTACCGTTGTTTCGATAATTGGAGCACTACACTAGCCATTATCTTTCTATAAACTTCACAACCTTGTCCTAGACGTGACCGCCTATCATTCTGACCTTGGTGTAACTTATAATTATGCTTTTTTGTATTACATTTTAGTCGCACAACATTCGTCGCAGACGTTTACAATTATTCTAAATAAAATATGACTTTGTACCCTTGTGCGTTCCAATCGAAATTGGAGACACAATCTTGACCCGTTTTGTGCAACCTGAATTTTATTAATATTTTGTACTGAATTCTCTGTGCCCATGACACTTGTGTCCCACCTAGTTTTATTCCTATGTACTTCTAATTAATTCAAGAACACCTTGAGCGCTAATTTTAATTAATTTAAACTCAATTTTTGTCTTTGTGCAATTTTCTAATGGTTGGGCATTTTATGCAAAAGCGCATTGAGGTGTCCATACCATTGGACAATACGCGAAGAAATCTATTTTTCCCTTTATAGGAATTTCCCCATAATTTTTGGAATGTGCAACGTGCACATCGCCACCCAACTAAACCTATCCTTGTATTTTTAAATAATATAAATTAAAGCCCTCCAAACATCCCCAGGTGAGCCCAAGGCCCATCCCAAAGAGGATGTTGACCAAGGTCAACTTTTCCAAGGTCAAACCAGCCTCCTCCAATGTGTATATAATACATTTTCGTTACTTTTTTCTTTTTTATTTTTTTCTAAACCCAAAATAACTCAGCCGACACAGTTCATCCCCCTATTTTCCTGTTCACCTCCCCCTCCAGTGAACACGACCCATCCCCGGCCAGTCCCCCTCGCCGGAGCCGTCCCCCTCTACCTGTGCACCGCTTCTCCACCCGCAGACCCGACTACACCACCACCCTTCCCTGTCCTCATCACCCACATCGACGATTCCCGTCGGAGAAGCAGCGCCCGACTGTACCCTGTCGACTGCAACCTCCCCACCGCCGACCCATCAGTCTCGATGACCTCCTCCTCTCCCCCGCTGCCTCAACCACCTCCAGCTACCTCCCTACGACCACTGTGACCGCCACGACCACCACGATTTCCTCTGAACCATCACCGCCGAACTGGCCGGAGACCGTCGGGCCTGATCCCGAACCGACTGCACCATCACCACCGACCCACTGACCTTTCCCCGCTGCCTACCGCCATCACCAGCCTCCCCCAACGAGCAACTGAACCACCATATCACCTCCACGTTTCTCTCCTCCCTTCGACGAAGGCCAACATCCTGTCTGACATCCCAGCCACCGTCCAGGATGACTTCATCATCGCAGCGGCCTCCACCATTGCCACCCTAGACCTCCTTCCTCCTTGTTATACTTCTCCACGGCTTCCTGAGCATGTCCGGAGCAACACCGAGCCACCTCTCCCTTCCCTGAGCTCTTCTTCTCCACTCCGAGCATACGACCCACCCACCCGAGTTTGAACGGAGCCGCCTGCACATCTCCTCTCTTCCCTGCAACCTCCATTACCACCACCACTCTACACCACCACAACCATTCACCTGGCCTCCTCCCTGTGTCCCTGCTCATCCTCCTTGACCACAGCCCCCTCCTTGGCCGGACCTCCCCCTGACCGGAGTATCACCACCCCCTCACCATCATTATCTCTTCATATTCTCATCACCATCATCACCTTTTCATTATCTCATCATCATCATCTCTTTATTATCTCATCACCATTATCACCTCTTTATTATCTCATCATCATTATCTCTTTATTATCTTATCACCATCATCATCTCTTTATTATCTCATCATCATCACCTTAACTAGCATCATCACGTCGCCATTATCATCGTTGTTATCATCGTCATCACCATCATCATCAACCTATCATCATTATCACCATCCTCGTCATCACTATCATCCACATCATCGTCCTCGTCATCCCCATCATCACCCACATCACCACTATTATCATAAATCCTATCGTCATTCCATCATCATCACCATGATAATCATCATTATCCCTATTATGATCATCATTTGACCTAATCACCCTCGTCCTCGTGTTCATCGTAGATCGTCACCCTTGCTAGACAAACTACAGCAGATACCCTCAATTTTTGTATCTTTGTACGCTGACCCTGATGATCTATTGGATTGGTTCTACGCGACTTTCGGAGCTGGTTATGGGACTACATAGCCGCTTGTCAGGCAAGTATACATTGCCTTTGTTGTACTGTTTAAATTCAGTTCTTATTTAGTTGCATGTTTATTATTTTAAATATGTGCGTTCGAAAGAGACTCGGGTGCAGTCAACGTATGCATTGACGTTAGGACTTGTGTCTGACCTAGTGTCTAGTAGACCCACCTAAAGTTGTGGAGTTATTGGTATGACTCTCCAGGCCTTGCACACATTTCTTACACGTGTTGTGAGTCTCATGTAGGGCACGAACTTGCGTATGTGGTTGGCCACCTGTACGTGTAGCATGCGACGGATAGGGTATAACTGCTAATAGTGATGCACGTTAGAAGACTTAGCAGTTATTAGCAGTCGGAGCATAGACTATTATAGTATGGTGGTCCAATCCTTGTCCTTGTTTGGTTGTAAGGTTGGACTATTATTCTAACGATAGACTATGAGCCAGAGTTACGACACCTCGGCGTAGTGGCTGAAGCATATTGTGGATACAACATGTATAGATCATTGGGCGGGGAGGGCTACTAGTAGGCGTATGGGACACCCACTTCCTTTTATGCAAATTCCACGCTCGACGGAGCGATATGAATATTATATACTATGCAGATTCCATGTTCTTTGGAGCGATATGGACGTTATATACTATGCAGATTCCCCGTTCTTCGGAGTGGTAGGACATTATTATATTATATTGTACCCTTGTATTGGGGGCAAATGTGGCATATACTAGCCAGTTATCACGATTGGTGAATTACGTCAGCATATGTCTAGCCTACACTTTCCCATACACTCAAGTTGTCCTCAAGTTGTATTTCACTTAGATTGTTAGGTCACCCTTGAGTTGTACAGTATTTACTTTATGGCATGCTTTTATGTATCTTGTTATGTCCCTCTGAGGACCTGGCCCTTTCTAGGGTATTATTCATGAGTATTGTAGGAGCACAGATCCGGACTGGTTGCGTACGTTCTGAGGAGTCCTCTCTTTGAGCCTCGTAATTGTTAGATGTTGTACTTATATTGTATTTACCTTGTTTATTCTATATTCTAGTTCGGTAGTGGATTTGTTTCCATCAGAATACCAGCATTAGATACTATATATTGAGATCTAGTTATAGATATTGTTTATTCAATTATATTTAAATTTCTGTGGATCAGATTAGATTATACCCCGTGGCTTATGATAGTTATACCACTGGTAAATTATTGTTCATTATATAGCGTACGCATGTATTATGGTTCCATACATTGGAGTTGCCATATACATGCGGCTGGCATGCTTATGTGTCCTAGTCCTACGTATTTTTGGGACCGGGGCATGACATGATTTTAGTGGTGGCCCATGCAGGTCAAGAGCATATTGTCTCGGTTACGTTACTGTACCGAGCAAGCCTGCACATAGGATTAGAGTATAGGATCCTATCCACAACTGACTATGACTCATCCTCCTTCCAATCCATTCTATTTGAATAATTGCATCCTGCTTGATTCATATGCTTCCCTATTAGTTCCTTTAGTGTAGCCTTCTCCTAGAATATAGAAGTCCATGTTGTTAGATAATAAGTAGGGTAACCTTCCTTTCAAGAATACAACTCGAGTATTGATACATCACTAAGTTTTGAACATCTAATGAAACACTAGCACCCTTACATATAGATTGATGTACCATTACCTCTCGATATATGTATGAAGACTTGAGAGTGGTATAGAAACTACTAGAGTAGTTAGAAAGTTGACCATAAGATTTGAACCTTAGTATTGAGGAACCAATAGAAACATAAGGTTAAATATTAGGGCTAACCTAGCTTTTTATTGTAAGATAGTACTAGAGAACTATAACTTTAGCTTCTTGTCTTATAGTAGCCGAACAATACCTTAGGAAGCCAAGAGGAATAAACTAATATTTCCCTTGATCATATCTCGAACACAGAGATAATATATCACCTTCCCTCAGGAAACCATGATATTATCTAGAGTCTTTCTATTTAGTTTTATGACTTGTTCCTCTGAACCCGTAGCGCTCGCTATAGTGCGACGACTAATTACGTTTTCTTTCCTTTATCTTTCAATTTGTGCCACCTAACCGTTCTGATTGTAGACCGAGTAATTTTACTTTATGATAGGATATATAGTTTGCTGGGATTTATAGTTGTTACTCTTGAATTTTGAATTTAGTGCTTGGTAGTTAGAGCTTGATAGTTTCGAGTTATTCTTATAGATTGTGACTAGATGATTATCCTTTAGTTTGAATCACGTAATATATACCCCACCTCAATATAGATTATATCCTCTTTCCCCTTGAGGGCAAGTAACTTTTCCATTCATACTATTGACACTTATTCTATAAGCACTATGATTAAGACTTAAGATGGTCATTACCTATATAATGCAACAGAAGACCCTAATAAGTACCAAGTTCTTTTCCGTATAGACCACAATAAGAGTTTATACCTTATTATTTTGTAGGATCCCCTTAAGACTATCACAATATTAGTTAATATTTTTAAGTTGTGTAGTATGCCTCACAACCTAGTAACACGTAGTCCTCTTGCCTCATTAATGTAGTATAATTGAATGACACCAACTATAGATTTGCATAAGAAGATAGTGTTTAATCAGACTATAGAACTTAGGGGCCATACCCCTATTTTGTCGACTAGCAACATAGACAAGGAGTTAGTATGACAACTGTAGAGACTGGAGAGTCTTACCTTCTTTGTGAACTTGAATTATTATTACATTCTTTCATCATAATCCAGCGTATTTATATTTTCTGTACTACTTTGACTTATGCCGCTATTATAGCCTAGTTTTGCAAGCTTATTCTTTTATCGAGCTTGTTCATGACATATGTGTTATTGGGGACGCCTACTAATACATTGTCTAAATCAGAATAAGTGTATTAGGGTCTGGACAACCTTAGTGCGCTTGGTTCACTCTTCGCATGACTACTTTATGTGGATTGAGATATATAGTTGACTAGTAGACGAATATACCTGCCTCTAGACATGTCTGAGCATATCGTATCGGTTACATAACTGTTCCAATATGAACATACGAATAGGAATTTACCAAAATAGGATTTTAATCCATAACTGCCCAGACAACTCTCCTTTTAGAATTCCTCAATCTCCTTGAACCTCGTACTTGTATTATATTACCATCCCCTTGAACTCTTTATTATTGTTCTCCATCTTCCCTTATTTCGGAAAGATAAAATCTCGTGCTTAGTATAAGTTTGATATATAGAGAGTACTAGATATACACCATAGGCCAATCATATTACTAGATGACTGCCTTTTATAGCTGATTAAGTGTATATCATAAGTGATATATTTGGTGTTTAAATTTATGAGGATTGAGTAACATGATTAAGTAAATTTGAGGAATAATATTTCTTAAATGTAAGAGCCTTATGTGATAGATGGGTAAATTCTAAGTTGGATAGCAGTTGCATTATCAACTTGAGAGGAATTTTGTTTAGATTGTGATCGAGTAAAATTAGATTGAGAGGTTCAAATCATTTTAAATTTTAGAATTTTAGACGAATGAGTAAGATGATGAGGATCAATGAATTTCAAAAACCGGGATATGACGAACCAAATATTTATACTTTGAGCACTTGATTTAAATTTGGAGTATTGAAGGTTGAATCATCGATTTAAATTTGGAGTATTGAGGTGTCCATACCATTGGACATTACTAGAAGAAATCTATTTTTTCCTTCATAGGAATTTTCCTATAATTTTAGGAATGTGCAACGCGCACATCGCCCCCCAACAAAACCTATCCTTGTATTTTTAAATAATGTAAATTAAAGCCCTCCAAAAATCTCCATGTGAGCCCAAGGCCCATCCCAAAGAGGATGTTGACCAAGGTCAACTTTTCCTAGGTCAAACCAACCTCCTCCTATGTGTGTATAATACCTTTTCCTTACTTTTTCCTTTTCTATTTTTTTCTAAACCCAAAATAACTCAGCCGACACAGTTCATCCCCCTATTTTCCTATTCACCTCCCCCTCCGGTGAACACGACCCATCCCCGGTCAGTCCCCCTCGCCGGAGCCGTCCCCCTCTGCCTGTGCACCGCTTCTCCACCCGCAGACCCAACTACACCACCACCCTTCCCTGTCCACATCACCCACGTCGACGATTCCCGTCGGAGCAACAGCGCCCGACTTTACCCCGTCGACTGCAACCTCCCCCCCGCCGACCCATCAGTCTTGACGACCTCCTCCTCCCCCCCGCTGCCTCAACCACCTCCAGCTACCGCCCTACGACCACTGTTACCGCCATGACCACCACGGTTTCTTCTGAACCATCACCGCCGAACTGGCCGGAGACCGTCGGGCCTGATCCCGAGCCGACTGCACCATCACCACCGACCCGCTGACCTTTTCCCGCTGCCCACCGCCATCACCGGCCTCCTCCGACGATCAACTGAACCACCATCATCACCTCCACGTTCCTCTCCTCCCTTCGACGATGGCCTACATCCCGTCGGACATCCTAGCCACCGTCCACGATGACTTTATCATTGCAGCGGCCTCCACCATTGCCCCCTTCGACCTCCTTCCTCCCTACTCGACTTCTCCACGGCTGCCTGAGCATGGCCGGAGCAGCACCGGGCCACCTCTCCTATCCCTGAGCTCTTCCTCTCCACTCCGAGCACACGACCCACCCACCGGAGTTCGACCGGAGCCACAGCTCCTCTCTTTCCTGCAACCTCCATTACCACCACCACTCTACACTACCACCACCATTAACATGGCCTCCTCCCCGTGTCCCTGCTCATCCTCCTCGACCACACCCCCCTCATTGGTCGGACCTCCCCTGGCTGGAGTATCACCACCCCCTCACCATCATCATCTCTTCATATTCTCATCACCATCATCACCTCTTTATTATCTCATCATCATCTCTTTATTATCTCATCACCATCATCATCTCTTCATTATCTCATCATCATCACCTTAACTAGCATTATCATCGTCGTCATTATTATCGTCGTTATTATCGTCGTCACCATCATCATCAACCTATCATCATTATCACCATCCTCGTCATCACTATCATCCACATCATCGTCCTCGTCATCCCCATCATCACCCACATTATCATAAATCTTATCGTCATTCCATCGTCGTCACCATGGTAATCATCATCATCTCCATTACGATCATCATCATTTGACCTAATCACCCTCGTCCTCATGTTCATCGTAGATTATCACCCTTGCCAGACAAACCGCAGCAGATACCCTCAATTTATGTACCTGTGCACGCTGACCCCGAGGATCTATTGGATTGGTTCTATGCGACTTTCGGAGCTGGTTATTGGGACTACATAGTCGCTTGCCAGGCAAGTATACCTTGCCTTTGTTGTACTGTTTAAATTCAGTTATTATTTAGTTGTATATTTATTTATTTTAAACTGTGCGCATCCGAAAGAGACTCGGGTGCAGTCAATGATTGCGTTTGACATTAGGACTTGTGTCTGACCTAGTGTCTAGTAGACCCACCTAAAGTTGTGGAGTTATTGGTATGACTCCCCAGGCCTTGAGACATTTCTTACACGTATTATGAGTCTCATGTAGGGCACAAACTTGCATATATGGTTGGCCACCTGTACGTGTAGGCGTGCGACGGATAGGGTATAACTACTAATAATAATGCATGTTAGAAGACTTAGCAGTTATTAGAAGTCGGAGCATAGACTATTATAGTACGGAAGTCCAATCCTTGTCCTTGTTTGGTTGTATGGTTGGACTATTGTTCTAACGATAGACTATGAGCCAGAGTTACGACACCTCGGCGTAGTGGCTGAAGTGTGTTGTGGATACAATATTCATAGATCATTGGAAGGGGAGGACTACTAATAGGCGTATGGGACACCCACTTCCTTTTATGCAGATTCCACGCTCGACGGAGCGATATGGATATTATATACTATGCAGATTTCATGTTCTTCGGAGCGATATGGACGTTATATACTATGCATATTCCCCGTTCTTCGGAACAGTAGGACATTATTATATTACATTGTGCCCTTGTATTGGGGGCATATGTGGCATATACTAGCCAGTTGTCACGATTGGTGAATTACGTCAGCATATGTCTAGCCTACACTTTCCCATACACTCAAGTTGTCCTCAAGTTGCATTTTACTTAGATGGTTAGGTCATCCTTGAGTTTTTACAGTATTTACTTTATGGCATGCTTTTATGTATCTTGTTATATCCCTCTGAGGACCTGGCCCTTTCCAGGGTATTGTTCATGAGTATTACAGGAGCACAGATCCGTACTGGTTGTGTACCTTCTGAGGAGTCCTCTCTTCGAGCCTCGTGATTGTTAGATGTTGTACTTATATTGTATTTACCTTGTTTATTCTATATTCTAGTTCGGTAGTAATTTGTTTCCATCCGACTACCAGCATTAGATACTATATATTGAGATCTAGTTATAGATATTTGTTATTCAATTATATTTAAATTTCTGTGGATGAGATTAGATTATACCCCGTGGCTTATGATAGTTATACCACTGGTGAATTATTATTCATTATACAGCGTACGCATGTGTTATGGTTCCATACATTGGAGTTACCTTATACATGTGGCTGACATGCTTATGTGTCCTAGTCCTACTTATTTTTGGGACTGGGGTGTGACAGGATTGTTCGGACCCAGGATAATAATGGTTAGGAACATATACGGAGTCTTCAAGCACATCCAAGGCGGTAGATTGTACGGAGTGACGATCATAGGCCAATATGAATACTAGGAGCCCGAAAGTACAAATAGGATAAAACCGTCGAAGGAGATCCCTAATCTGATATTACGCGGATCAGAAGCAAAATCTGGATACTCTTGATCAAAGTGCTTCCATGCTTCTCCATCGGATGGATGATCTAATACTCCTTCGATCTGTTTCCGCCTGTGCCAACTCATATTTTCTGAAGTCTCCTTAACCATAAACAACCGCTGCAACCGCGGCATCAAAGGCAAGTAGTGCATCCAATCGGTAAGCTTCCTTGCCCGACATACTGTCTTCTAACAGTGGCCTTATAGCGATCAGCACCACAAAATCTGCACGCATCTTTATCCTTGTCGTCTTTGTAGTACAATATGCACCCGTTGCGACATGCATCGATTTTCTCGTATCCCATCCAGAGCGATCTCACCATCTCACCATCCTCTTAGATTGATAGAAGTCTAACTTTGCACCCTCGGACAAGATCTCTATAATCAAATCGATCAGTCAATTATCGCATTCTTGCGATATGTTAAAATCGGACTTGATGCTCAATAATCTTGTAACAACCTCCAACGGTGAATGATCCTCACAACCAGGATATAGTTGAGTCCTTGCATTCTCCAGCAACTCCATAAACTTTGCAGCATCGGCATTCGGTGCCTCCTCAGCTGCATTATAATTATCCGGATTGAAACTAGGTCCCGCCGCATCATAATTATCTGGATTAAAACTAGGCCCCGCCGCATCAAAAACCATGTTCACCCACCCGTCGTCATAAGCATCGTGGTCGTGGACATCCATATACGGCTCCATATAAGGCTCCGACTCCGATTCTAGAGATACAAGTTCTCCGTGCGCGGTCCACTAATAGTAATTCGGCGTAAAGTCCTTCGAGTACAAATGATATGTGACTTCCACTTCTGGATGATATTTTCTATTGCGATATCTCACACACGGATACTTAATTTTGGTACCGTCCATGTACTGAGGGAACGCCTTGGCGAACTGCAGGAACTACTGTACACCTCAATGAATTTATCCCATACACTGCACATGTCATCAGGATGATGGTTTTACATCCACGAATGATGATGCAGATAGTAATTCATATCCATTTCTAGATACTTCTGCAAAAATGACAGTATGTATCCTATAAATTATTACGTACAGTATGTATCCTATAAACCATTACATACAGTGTGATTATGAACTTAGTTAGGACAAGTCGTCACACATAAAAATTGAGTAGACAACTATAATTTAACTTAGTTAGGACAAGTCGTCATACATAAATGCCTAAGGAGAACGAGGCTTCACCCGGATGACAAAAATGGTCAATTGTAAATATCAAGATGCCCTATGCTTTTATTATTTTTTGTAGGAGATATCAGGAAATATCTAGAAAGGGGCACCTAGCCTCTCCTGTATGTTGTACTTGAAATGAATCAAGTCAATTATTGTTGAGCCAGCTTCTCAACATTACTCATGGTTCTTGTTTCCCCTACTGAATTCTAGAAATCCGGACACTAACCCTAATACTGACACGGACACGGACACGGACACAGGAATGAGGGTGTGTATGTGTGTTCGAGTTTGTTACGAACCCAAACCAGTCATCTTCACTTCCAGTAGCAATATCGAAGTTTATGCAGTGCAGTGACAAAGTGCAGAGGTTCAACAGCAGCTCAGTAGCTTAGTAGCAGAGTAGCAAGAGTCTCAGGAGCATAGCCAACTCATCATCTACTAGCCAATCGTATCAGTAGTCCGAGACATCATCTACGAGCTAGTATCAGAGTGAGCCACATGAGTATCACCCATATGCGAGTATATAAACATTTCTTAAATTCTTGAGGCAGAGAGAGAGAGAGAGGGCAAGAGGTAGCAACATTTAGACCTATAACCTACACAAGCAGGCATCAAATTAAAAAGAAACCTTCTCATAATTATGCATTACCGTCAAGAAGGGCCTACTACATAAATTTATAGGCGCAAGACAATAACAATTTTACATGGACAAGTGCTATAATCATGCCCTCCACACGCATACGCATACAATGTAACCCTTGTCAAGCAATTATATCCATATAATCCAGACATATCTAAAATCATATTCATCCTGGCTGTTCCAGGCTTCCAGCCTTAAAAATGATCTTGATGTGGTCATCTAGCATTTGTATGAATATTTTGTCTAAGAACCTTATGTACTAAATTTTGTATTGATAGATGAAGAAGCCACAACATACTATTCAAACATACAATATATCTGAACACAGTTCCCAGAACCTCGAGTATACAAATTTTGTATGGGGAAGGAGCTAGCATCTACTGAGTTCATCATCTACTTCTTTTAACTCAGCTTGAAAGCATGTCCAAAGGACATTTATTATAGTATATGAAGGATTTCTGAGGTCATAAGGTATTTTAAAATAAAATTTAACACTAACAGATCTCTGCACAGTGAACCATTATCGAGAGCCAATAAATAAAACAGAAGGGCATTGCATTTGGGGACACTCCAAGCTGAAATCAGCAGCAGAGAGTTAGAGTTAGTGTCATGTCGTGTCGTGTCTTGTTAGCGAGAGAGAGACATAGAAAGGAGACAGAGAGAGGAGCTCACCAAGGAGGGGAGCAGGAGGAAGAAGGTGAGCCGGAGGAAGGAGGGGACGCGGCCGGAGGTATGAGGACACGGCCGGAGGGGGGTCGCTGAGATGGAGGAGGGGACGCCTGAGGGAGGAGGGGAGTCGGAGAGGGAGGACGCGGCCGGAGGGGGGTTGCCGGGAGGGAGAAAGCACGTCGCCGGAGGGATGAGGGTCGCCGGAAGAAGGAGGAGACGCGGGGAGGGGGGGAATATTTGGGAGTGGGGGGGGAATGTATTTGGTAGAGGGATCGAAAGAAATAGGGGGAATCAGCCGTAAATAAAACTTATTTAGTAACGGTTTAGCGACGCACGTCATGACGTCGCTAAGTTAGCCGCTAAATGTCGCTAAATAAAATAAATTAGCGACGTTTAGCGACGCCAATAAAGAAGTCGCTAATTTAGTGACGTCCTGGATGTCGCTAAATACGTCGGTAAATGTCTAAAAGAGGAACGTCGCTAAATATGTCGCTAAACGTCGCTAAATGAAACAAATTAATGACGTTTAGCGACCTTAATTAAACTTATAGCGACTAATATTTTGAAAACTGAATAACAGTCGCTAAACGTCGCTATATGTCGCCAATTAGCGACGCCTAACGACGTTATTCCTTGGAGTCGCTGATTTATTTAATATTAGAGACGTTTTACTTTTACGTCGCAAAAACGTCGCTAATCCCGCTTATTCTGGTAGTGATCCAAGTCAAAGTCAAAATAGCCTATGTATTACGAATTTATCATGTCAAAAGATATTTTAATTTAATTTATTTAATTCTAAAATAATTACTCTAAAATCCTATTTTAATTTTATTATTCTAATTTTTAGGTTAATTCCTAAATTTGTCCAAAGGAACTGAATTTTATCAACTCGAGACTCATGGCATGCAAATCGAGGCGATCAGTTGACCGAAAAGTAAAACGATACAAACTCAACTTTTATGCATTGTTCCTATAGATTTTAGCATCAAAAATATGCTGGAATTTATGGCTCATCCGGATTCAAGTTCTTTTGAAAATTATTGCACATAAAAAATCGCATTGTGCAACGGTAGTTGATTGCTAACCTAAAAGTTCTACAAAATTAACTGCATAGAAATATCTTGTATTAAATCCTGGGAAAAACATATGTCAATTATCTTGGCATTAGCTTTCCGAAACTTTAAACGGTTCATGATTCTGACTCCTATTTCCGAAATCGCAAAAACACCGAGACGCATCTATTTTCGGACATGCTGTGCTCTACGAATTTTTTAGAATTCAATATTCAGAATTTTGTGAAACAATTTACATATTTAGAAAACTAACCTCAATACGGTTCTATCGCAAGAAATTGGGCCACGTTTGGATTCCGTAGGTATGAGTAATAGCTTCTGGAAGATGAAAGAAACCCTAGATGACATCCCCTCAAATCTCTCTCTCTAAAATAATAGGATAATTAAGGTTATTATATATATATATATATATATATATATATATATATATATATATATATATATATATATATATATATTGGCTGACATGCGCCTGAATGAAAAGTGATAGGCTGACACGTGTTAGAATCTGGTTGGATGGTTTTGTTTATATTATTTGTTTTTGATTTGTCTTTATCAAAATATTATTTAAGTCATTTTAAATCTAAATAACTCAAAATAAATATTAAAAATAATCATAAAAATCAGAAAAATTACAAAAAATATATTTTGAACCAAAAAATCCTAGAAAAATACTTAGGATAATTTTATGTTCATAGATATCCTACTATAATTAGGAGAAGATCTAAAAATTAGTTTTACATATTTAACTGAAAATAAATATTTAAAATATTCTAAAAATTCTGAAATAATTTCAAAAAATATATAATAATATTATAAACAATAAAAAATTATGTGGACCCATTTTATATTCCTAGACTTGCACAATATATTCTAGAAGTCCCAGAAAATTAGTTATTAGCCTAAATAACTCTCAATAAATACTAAAAATACTCAAGAAATTCTCAAAAAAATTTAGAAAATATATTTGACTAGTTAGAACCTAAAATAAAAGTTTAAAATATTTTTAATTATGTTTGTCACTAAAATAAATACTTGAAAGTCCTAAAAAATTACTGTTACTAGTTTTTAATTAACAAAAAATTATGGAAAATTCTCAATAGCCCCAAATTAACCTAATAACAATATTTAAGCAAGAATTTCAGAATACGGAGGTTACAGAACATAACTAGTTTAGTTTAGACCCATGGACCAACATTTATTATTAGTTAGAATTGAGCCCAATTAGAAGCCCATTCATTAGAAGGGTGGTTAATTTAATTAACCATTAGACTAGAACCTTCCCTCCTTAATTATTTTTTCATGAGAGGCCCCAAGGGGTATAATAGACATTACATAGTAGCTTGAGGGAGGGGCAAGGGGGGCCGGCCATATAAAGAAGAGTGGAAAATTTCTCTCTCCTCACTTTTTATTTTAAATCTAGATCTAGAATTTTTCTCAACCAAATCCTTCATTCCTATATCAATTTTCTACCAATTTTCTTTCCAATTCCTTCCCAAATCACCATTGGAAGCTAGTAGAGTAAGGATCTAGAAGGAGAAAGCAAGGATCTATAAGTTGGAGGCTAATTTTATCAAATTTGGAGGTTGCATTGGGAATCCATCTCCCAATAGGTACAATTCAGTTTTTTCTCCCTTTAATTAGGTTATAAATATGAGATTTAACCATGAGAAACTACCCCACATGCATAGGCTACCCATAGGAATTGGAATTAGGTTCATAGGAGGCCTATGGAGAAAGTTATGGTGTGTTTTGTATCAATTTTGGGAAAATTCTGAGATTGACACATGTTGTGGTTGTCAATTGATCTATTAGACCAAATTGATATGTGTTTATTTGTTTGTGGCTAGTGTCGTGTCCACAATTGGATACGTATAGGCCGTATCCCAATAATTTGGTGATACATGTTGATTTGGGGGGTTTTTCTCCGATACAGGACTTTGTGCATGTCATATTTTGACACGGACACGTAGATATATATTTTACTATTTGTATTGTTCATATATAGTATTTTAGACTTCCTTGTGTCTTTCAGTACATTTGATTGTGTGGTGGACTCGTATCGCAAGCGTATCATAGATCTAGTATGATACGGGTGCGATGCACTCCACGTGTTTGTTTGTTTGATTGCATTCTTAGATCCAATTTTCATTGTTCATAGCTATATATATATATATATATATATATATATATATATATATATATATATATATATATATATATATATATATATGTGTTGTTGATATGGTATATATATTCATAAAGAGTGTAGGTATATATAGACACATATATATATTCTAGATTCTAGTATACATACATATATATATATATATATATATATATATATATATATATATATATTTGTATGTATGTATGTATATATACATATGTGTATGTGTATGTGTATGTGTATGTGTATGTTTATATATATATATATATATATATATATATATATATATATATATATATTATGTGGGAGAATGAGTGTGTGCATATATGTACATTGATATGTTTATGTATCTAGATATATTGTGAGTGTATATAGATACACATTATAGCTACTAGTGAGAGTGGTTATATATATATGTATTAGATAGTATATGGATAGATACATATATGGGTGTGCATTATTGTGTGTGAGGGGGGTCGGGCACCTGCAATGAATCATGTGCATCGAGATACTGTAGTGGCCCCTGCATTCAGCGTGTGCATCCACTGCAGGGAGCTACACAGTGGGAGCAACAGCTATACAGAGCCCGAGCAGCAGCAGCAGCTATGCAGAGTCCGAGCAGCAGCAGCAGATACAGAGCCTCGAGGCAACAAGGCAGTGTAGATAACTGCAGCTGCAGCAGTTACTTTAGGCAGCATGTATCCGTGGCTAGTTAGGTATTTCAGTTAGTTAGTTTAGTTAGTTAACTAGTAGTAGTTACTGATAGTTAGCTAGTTATTAATTGTTAGTTAACTAAGTTATTTAGTTATCAAGTTGGTAGATCTAGTTTAGTTAGTTATCTATATGTAGGTATGCATATGTATGTATATTTGTATCAGTGGGTATTGTAGTTAGCATGGTATAGTAGTTGTATTAGATAATGCATAATAGTTTATAGTTATATTAGATTGATCTACATATATGTATGTGTATATGTTTTAGTTATATTAGTAGTTAGTGTTTAGTTTAAAATTTAGTATTCAAATATATATATATATATATATATATATATATATATATATATATATATATATATATGTTAATCATTAGATTGGGTAGTTACTATATACTATAGTGACATTACCTTGAGATACCAAGGTAAATATCAAGGTATTGGCCGATACTTAAGGTATTGGGTTCGAGTATCAAGATGGAGGTTTAGTGGTGAGATACCGCGTTGGTTCAAAGCCAAGGTATCTACTTAGCATTTGTAATTATGATTAGTATATATATTATTGCTTGTGTATTCATATATGATATTTCTATATCTAATTGTTTGCGTATCTTCATAGTATCTTAGATTTACTAGTGTGGCCTAGATTCTTAGTGTTTGGACCCAATATCATAGAGATAGACTCATGCAACCTAGAAATAGGTTGTTTGACCATGTTTGACCAGTTTAACTTAGAGTTGACCTAGTTTGACTATTTTGACTTAGAAATAATTTTTTGACATAGAAATCGACTAGTTTAATTTATTTTTATTCCGAAACCTTGTATTAATATTATATTCCATATCTAGGTCTTTGAGGCACCATACCAGACATCTGTGATACTATTTATCAGACTTCAGGCGAGTATATTCTTTGATAGTTTCTCATTTATGATATCTTCCATGTCCTTTGTATCTAGTGTAGATATCCTTGACTTTTCGACACAATGGTTACATAAAGTGGTGTATCCGATTCTAGTCATGAGATGTTATTCCTTGGTATATATGGTGAATCTTGTGCAAGCCTTATTTCTTTATTTCTTGTACATGTACAGACACTGATTATTGGGGAGATTTGCTACCTTCATAGAGAATCCCGTGCCATAACGTACCATGGTTGGATCCACTATACCAGTCGGGGGTGGGGAGTATTTTAGTATATATATGTGATCATGCCCTCCTTGTGCATGTCTTGTTCCTTGTGAGTGTTGGTCATACACCGCACGTATGACTAGCCAGGCCCTTATCCTTGTGCAAGTTCCTTGTGCAAGTTCCCAAGCCGATCACATGTTAAAGCTAGTAATCACTCACTTAGTCATTAGTATTCTTGTTCATTGCCATATTATTCATTCTGGTATTTATTTTTAGTATTTTTTTTATTGTATATCTCTTGTATCTATTGTTACATCTTGTATATTCATATCTATTTGATGTTACATAGTTTAAATTATTTATTAGAACTGCTGTTAGAGATGTACTCTGCTCCTTTCCTGAATGGATATATTTTTTCCAATTGACACTAAGGATTGGTACCCCATTCATTATGGGCCTCAAGATGTTGTGGGCTTAGAGCCAGAGACCCTAGCTCAGGAGGGACTCATCCCGACTGAGACAGATGACCGGGACTTGTAGCTTCTTTGTTATTCTCTTGTACTGAATTTGTCTCCAGCTTACTGTTTAGTATTTTCTCACTCATTGATGTTAATTTTTTTGACTCATGAGTTGTATTATAACTATTATATTCTTTTATCATATTCGTGCTATTCTCAATCTTAGATCTGTGATTGAGTATATTGATATTGTTGGTGGCTTATTATATTGCTAGATAGATTATCCAAATAATGTTCTACCGCCGATTCTGTGGTGTAGCCTGGGCGTTATTCCTGACTTGCATCCCTACACTGGGTGCGGGTTATGACATATTTTTAGTGGTAGCCCATACAGGTCTTCGAGGTCACAATTTATGCGATTCGTAGTGGTGCTCTGAATTGGGTGCTATTATGAGCCTGTTTTCGGATATAGGATATAGGCTATAGGCTGAGAATACTCAATAACATATAGGAAAAACACTTTTGATTCACTTCAATTATTCTTCCTTGATACTGATATTTGATCTTTAAACTGTCCTTCCTTTGAATGTCTTACATTATGTGCCATATTGATTCTTTATTTTCTCTTTGTCTCAACATGCCGCCTAAGACTAGATCACAACAGGAAAGAGCAGCTTCTGAGAGGTCTGCAACTTTCCGAGGGCTGGCACCAGTCACATCTTCGGTGATTGGAGTTTTAGCTACTTTCGGAGGTCTATCTCCTACTCAGAGGACTGTACCGGCTATATCTGAGGGAGTTATACCTCCACCTTCTGTGCCAGCAGATACGACATGGATGTTCATGCTATTTCGTGAGATGTTCGAGACGCAGAGGGCTCAGTCTGAGGTATACCAGAGGTAGACTGATGTCTTACGGCAGGGCATCGAGAGTGCTCATCATCTTGCTCGTGCCATAGTAGAGAGAGGAGTTCCGGTCCAGCAACAGGTTGCTCCTCAGGTTGCTCAGCTTCGGCCAGGCAATATTCAGGACTTCAAGAAGCTGAAGCCTAGGGTCTTCAAGGGGACGGAGGGCATCATCTACCCTGATGATTGGCTCGAGGACGTTGAGCGTCTCATGAGTGTGTCCCATCTTTCTGAGGATCTGAAGGTTGAGGCTGTAGGACTTCAGCTGTTCGACGTTGCCCACACTTGGTTCATAAATGAGCTAATTTTTGCTGACACAGGACAGTCTTGGGAGGTGTTCAAGGACCTCTTCAAGAAGAAGTTCTTAGTTCGGGCAGACAGGTTAGACTTGGGGAGGTAGTTTGAGAGCCTCATTCAGGGGAGCATGTCTGTGGAGGAATACGCTGCAGAGTTTGGCTGGTTGAGCCAATTTGTGGAGTATTTGGTGAGAGAGACGGAGGTTCAAGCTATTCGCTTTTACGAGGGTCTAAATTGGGAAGTGAAGATCCTCATTCTGTCTTTTTATGAGACCTACTCGGAGATACTTTCTGAGGCACGTAAGGTCGATCGGGAGTTGGGTTTGAAGCCCAAGAGAGATAGCGATTCTTTTCTGGGGGCTAACAATAACACAGTATCTGTCAAGCATCAATATTCCAGTCCAGGCCTTTTCAGCAGCTACAGTAGCATCAGACTCCAGCTAGGGCACCGTTTTACTAGGCACCACAACAGTGGAGACAGTTATAACAAGCTTCTTGCCACTTCTGCAAGAAGCCCAAGCATATCTGGGAAGTTCGCAGGAAATGTTTGGGAGTTTGTTTTATTATGGTACTGAAGGGCATTAGCTGAGAGAGTGTCCTTCCAATCCTCGTCGTACAGTTCAGGGATCAGCTCCAGCTCCGAGGACACAAGGGAGACCACCTGCAGTACAGCCGAGGGGACTGCCTCTTTCGACCCAACAGCAACGTTATATCCAGCACCAGCATCATGGAGGTGCACGTCAGGGATAAGCGTTCGCTATGACAGTCGAGGAGGACGACCCCACCGGAGATGTCATCGCAGGTTCTGTTTATTTTGATTCTATTCCAACTTTAGTTTTGTTTGATAGTGGTGCTTCCCATAGTTTTGTATCTGTTTCTTTTGCTCTGAAGCATTATTTAGTAGTCGAGTCTTTGCTTAGGACTTGCAAGATCATGACCGGGGAAGGCATTATCCTGGTTAATGATAATTGCAACGATTGAAGAGTTACTCTAGGAGGCCAGGAGCTGAGTGTGTATCTACTTGTAATGCCACTTTCGAGCTATGATATTGTACTCGGGATGGATTGGTTGAGTAGGCACCGTACTGGTATAGATTGTAGAGGAGGTAGAGTTTTATTTTGTCTGCCAAGAGAGCCAGGATTTGAGTTTGCTAGAAGAGCTGCAGAACAGGGAGGAGGCTTTATCTGTGGAGCTATGGTGGAAGGCAAGGAGTTGCCGCATCCTTTGATAGTAGAGTTCTTGGATGTATTTCCTGAGAAATTATCAGGATTACCGCCAGATCGAGATGTTAAATTCTCTATAGACTTGGTGCCTGGTGTAGAACCAATTTTACAGTATATCTATAGAGTAAACAACAGTGAGCTAGTCGAGCTGAAGAAACAGGTAGATGAATTATAGGATAAGGGGTTTATTAGATCTAGTTCTTCACCGTGGGGATCCTCGGTATTGTTTGTACCGAAAAAGGATGGATCAGTGCACATGTGCATTGATTACAGGGCATTGAATAATCTCATTATCAAAAATAAATACCTTTTGCCACGGATTAATGACCTATTCGATCAGTTGAGTGGTGCCAAGGTGTTTTCTAAGATAGATTTGAGATTAGGCTACCACCAGGTGAAAGTGAAGCCGGAGAGCATACCGAAGTCTGCTTTTAGGACTCTGTATGGTTAGTATAAGTTTATGGTAATGTCATTTGGGTTGTCTAATGCCGCAGTAATATTTATGAATTTGATGAACAAGGTGTTCCACCAGTACCTTGACAAGTTCGTGGTGGTGTTCATCGATGACATACTCATATACTCGAAGACATCGGAGGAGCACAAGGAGTATTTGTGGATTGTGTTGGATATGCTGAGGAAGGAGAAGTTGTATGGGAAGCTGTCCAAGTGTGAGTTATTCCTCGACAAGGTAGACTTCTTGGGACATGTTGTGACTGGTGATGGTATTTCAGTGGATCCGAAGAAGACCGCAGTAGTGGAATCTTGGAAGACCCCAAGTTCAATAGCAGAGATCAGGAGTTTCTTGGGATTGGCAGGCTACTATAGGAAGTTTGTACAAGATTTTTTGAGGATTGCCGAGCCGCTGAACAGACTCACCAGGAAGGATGTATAGTTTGTTTGGATGGAGGATTGCCAGGTTGCTTTTGAGAAATTAAAGAATAGGTTGATGTCTGCTCCTATTTTGACATTGCCATTAGGGTCTGAAGGTTTCACTATTTATAGTGATGCATCAGGAAAAGGTTTGGATTGTGTTCTTTAGCAGAATGGAAAAGTTATTGTCTATGCATCCAGGTAATTGTGTCCTCATGAGAAAAACTATCCTACCTATGATTTGGAGTTGGCAGTAGTCATTTTTGCCCTGAAGTTGTGGAAACACTATTTGTACGAAGAGCGTATGGAGATCTTCACAGAACACAAAAGCTTAAAGTACATTTTTAAACAGAAGGAGTTGAATATGAGGCAGCGTCTGTGTTTGGAACTGATGAGGATTTTGACATATCCTTGCAGTATCATCCTGGGAAGGCTAATGTAGTTGCCGATGCCTTGAGCAGGTATCCGGTAGCTATATTGTTGACACATGATCGATATTTGTTGGAGGACTTAGAGAGCTTGGGCATTAAGGTGATAGTTCCTGGTTTTGCTCTACAGATATGGGGGTTGCAGATACACTCAGAGTTGATGGACATAATCAATACAGTATAATATGAGGATGTATCTCTGAGGAGCATCATAGCTCAGGTGAGAGTAGGATTGGAGGATGATTTCACCATCGATGAGGATGGTTCCTTGCGGCATGGTGTTAGATTGTGTATGCCTAGTGGGAAGTTGCATGAGGAGGTATTGCAGGAAGCGCATCGCTCTCAGTATTCCATATATCCAGGTGTCAACAAGATGTATCGGGATATGTGAGAGAGTGTGTGGTGGTATGGCATAAAGAGGGAAGTGACACAGTTTGTATCCAGATGCTTAGTGTGCCAGCAGGTGAAAGTAGAGAGGCAGAGGCCAGGCGGTTTACTTCAGCCATTACCCATTCCAGAGTGAAAGTGGAAGCATATTACTATGGATCTTGTGTCTGGACTTCCACGATCTCCAGGAGGAAAAATGCGATTTGGGTCATCATTGACAGGTTGAACAAGTCAGCCCACTTTTTGTCTTTCAAGGTGGGTTTGTTTATGGAGAAGCTGGCAGAGATGTATGTGAGTCAGATCATCAGGATAAATGGATTTTTTAGCATAGTCTCAGATCGGGATAGTCGTTTTACTTCTCATTTTTGGAGGAGTTTGCAGGCGAGTTTGGGCCCCCAGTTCAAGTTTAGTACTACATATCATCCCCAGACAGATGGGCAGTCAAAGAGGACTATTCAGACACTCGAGAATATGCTGCGCACTTGTTTACTAGATTTTGGGAGATCTTTGGAGGACCATCTCTATTTGGTAGAGTTTGCTTACAACAACAGCTACCAGGCTAGTATAGAGATAACACCATTTGAGGCTTTGTACGGTTAGAGATATCGTACTCCCTTGTCATGGGACGATATTGGAAAGAGAGTTTTATTGGGGCCAGAGATGGTTGTTGATGCAGCGGAGAAGGTTAAGCTGATCAGAGACAGACTTCGAGTGGTGCAGGACAGACAGCGGCTTTGGGCCGATAGCCACCAAAGACCTTTGGAGTTTGAGGTTTAGTTTTAGATTTTTGTTTTGTGCTTGATATTGGTTGTTTGTTATAGATTATGTTCTTAAGGGTGTGTTTTATTCTAGGTTGGTGGTTTGGTGTTTCTGTCATGTCCCAGCCCTAAAATACGTAGGACTAGGACACGTAAGCATGCCAGCTGTATGAATATGGCACTCCAAAATATGGAAACCATATCACACATACGCTGTAATATGGATAACAATTCATAAGTGGTAAACATATGTGTTACATGGCATAACTAAATCTCATCCACAGAAATCGTATATAAATAAATAACAATATCTATAACTGGATCTCAATATAAAATATCTAATGATGGTAGTCGGATGGAAACAAGTCCACTACCGAACCAAAATATAAGATAAACACAATAAATGCAATATAAGAATATCAACTAACAATCACGGCTCGAAGAGAAGACCCCATCGCAATATACGTAGCAAGTCCGGATCTGCACTCCTACGGATAATCATGAACATCTACACCTGGAAAGGGACCAGGTCCTCAGAGGGACATAAGAAGATACATAAAAGCATGTCATAAAGTAAATACTGTAAAAACTCAAGGGTGACCTAACCATCTAAGTGAAATGCAACTTGAGGACAACTTGAGTGTATGAGAAAGTATAGGCTATACATATGATGACGTAATTCACCAATCGTAACAACTGGCTAGTATATGCCATATATGCCCCCAGACCTGGGCACTGTAATATAATAACGTCTAAACCACTCCGAAGAACGGGCAATCTGCATAGTATAACGTCCATACCGCTCCGAAGAACGAGGAATATGCATAATATAACGTCCATACTGCTCTAAAGAATAGGAAATCTGCATAATATATAAGGTCCATACCGTTTCGTCGAACGGGGCACCTGCATAGAGGAAGTCGGTGTCCCATACGCCTACTAGTCGTCCTTCCCGCCCAATAATCTAAGCATGTTGTATCCATAACACGCGTCAGCTACTACGCCTCAGCGTCGTAACTCTGGATCATAGTCTATCGTTAGAGCAATAGCCCAACCTTACAACCAAAAAAGGACAAGGATTGGACCATCGTACCACGCTAGTCTATTCTCCGCCTACTAATAACTACTAAGTCTTCTAACACGCAACACTATTAGCATTTATACCCTATCTGTTGCATGACCTATACGTACAGGTGGCCAACCATATACGCAAGTCCGTGCCCTACATGAGACTCACAACACGTGTAAGAAATGTGTCAAGGCCTGGGAGTCATACCAATAACTCCACAACATTAGGTGGGTCTACTAGACTCTAGGTCAGACACTGTCTTAACGTCAACGCCTCCGTTGACTGCACCCGAGTCTCTCTCGGACGCACACAATTATATAATCTAAAATAATAAACATGAAACTAACAATATAACTGAATTTAACAGTACAACTGTTTGTGGTGGAAAACAAAAGAATAAAAATGTATTCAAGATGGGGTTTACATGAAACCCACCTTCTTTGGTTTACAAACAAACTTGTACAATTTGATCCTATACGAGGATGTGGGAGTACAATTTATTTAATCTGGGTAAATATTGCTATAGGTGTCTGATCTGCAGTCGATCACTTTAGCCCTTGGACCACACGATGATGAAGAAGTGTCGTAGAAGACAGGAAGCAGCTTCGAAGGTTGCAAAAGAGGGTGGATGTACGATGCCAAAGTCGTCGATCCCTGCTCCTTGCCTGAGCTTCGGATTCTCTCTCTCTCTCTCTCTCTCTCTCTCTCTCTCTCGACCTTGGATCTGATATTGGTTTCTTGACCAATTTTTCGACCTTGTTCCTCATTGATAGAGGTCTCTATTTATAGAGTTTTAGTGACAGTGACCACTCCGTCGGTGTAGAAACCGAGGAGTGGAAAGTACAGCACCCTTTTACACAACGGTTAAAATAACCAATGCCTGCGTATAGATGATCCTTTGAATGAGCGTGTGACGCGGGTCCAACTAAGGGACAAAATGCGTATAATCGCTACGAAGATTACGGCGTAGAAGCCACGTAGGTAGGTATCCCTCGTGTAGAAGAGGTGGGCGTAGAAGCCAATGTCTGTCACCATGGCGTAGAAGCCAAGTAGGCATAGAAGCCGAAATAGGCGTAGAAGCCGAGTGGTCATAGAGGCCGAGTGGGCGTAGAAGTCGCGTGGTCATAGAGGCCGAGTGGGCGTAGAAGCCGAGTGGTCATAGAGGCCGAGTGGGCGTAGAAGCCGCTGCGTACCGTGCCAGAGTGCTGATATGGACGTCTTAGCCGGAATTATGGCTTTTAAAGATATAATCAAATCTCTTGCATTAAATGCCGAGATTTGCCACCATCCTGTGCATTAAATGCGGAAGCGTATTTTGAAGGTCTGCAGCCCTTCTGCGCATCAGTCGCAGAGACGTGCCTTGAGAAACTGTCACCGCTCTGTGCATTGGATGTAGAGACGTGCCTCGAACAACTGTCATCGTTCTGTGCATTTGACATAGAGACGTGCCTCGAGCCACATATGGAGTGCAACTTTTGATGTGGCAGGTGGTTTGTCTACTGTAGAGCGTAAATACCTCATGTCCGCCTGTGTAAAACAAGGCAGCGTATCCCTTTGTACATATAAAAGGAGTTTACGCAAAGGAGATGGCGGTAAATGACAGCCTTGGTTGCAGTGCTGTGCCATCATTATAGCCGTCGTCTGGGTAGCCGTGCAGTATCTCTTTGTCAGAAGTCCAGACGTCAGGTTCATTGCAGGATCTGACAGGTTCACTTCGGAGAATACGAAGCGTCTCTCGTACACTTCAATGTTGCGTTGCAAGAGGATGGGTTTTACGCCCAGGAGTCGATGAAGCACCCTGTTTACGCTAAAGCGGTTTGGACGTACTGCCTTACGTTTGAGCTTATATTTTATGCTGTGTTTGGCGGAGAAAGCTCTGTTGTACGTTTGATGGCTCTGAAGGCCTCTGTTTATGCTGCTCTGTATATATGCTGCGTATAGCCATCCAGCATATTTTTTATGCTTCTACAAGACCCCCTTCAAAGCTTTTAAATTCTTCGGAATTTGAAACGCTTTGAATGAAGCATGAACCGCTCCTCGTAACTCGAAACGTTTCTGAATGGAGCATTGAAACCGTCGATGCTGACTTTATGGCGGATTTATTGGGGACCGATATGATCTCTTTCGCCTATAAAAAGGCTGGGGGGTTTAATCCGTTCTCCCCATATTCTTATCGCCACGCAGAGATGATCGCCGAAGTTCGTCGGGTCGATCTGAGGAAGAAGGAGATCATGTTCTTCCAGCGTGTAAGGAGCCGAAAAAGACGGCGTCTTCGAGCAAGTGTCCACTGCAACGATGGATCATGGAAGGATATCTTAGCCTCCTTTGCTCGAGATAATCAGCAACTTTATATGGCTGTTCTTCCAGGAGAAGGGAAGGGTCGTATTAGACCACACGGCTTGCAAGCGGTATCTTCTCCTGTTACCTCCGGGGATGAGAGCAGCAACTAGCTTTGACCTCGGGCATTGAGTTGGGTGGAATATATCAACTCAATCTGTCTGGGTGCACGGAGCATGGGATCTGCATAGTTTATGCAAGCCCCAACTCTGTATTCTCCCGCCGTTGATCATTGCCATGTCAGTCAGTTTGCTGGAACTGACTAACTGCTGGAGAAGATGGATGAAGAATTGTGCCCATTGAGAACCTGTCAGAACAGCTTCTGGGCGATCTTCAGACGACGATGGGGAAATCCTTTGTAGACAGAGTTTCCCTCAGATGTAATCATGAAAATGAAGAAAAAACCCTTGTAGATTAGATTTTCCTTATATGTAATCATGACTTTAATTTTTAATAAAATCGTCTTGCTTCTTCATATGATCATCTTGCCATACGTTGCTGTGAAGTCTGAATATGTGTACCTTCGACACGTCTGATTCTTTACGCCGACTTTGTATAGAAAGAGTGCTAGGTCCAGTCTTTTGCGCACAGCGAATAGTCCATAGAACGCTGTTGAGCATTTTGAACATTTAGAACTGTCCTGCTGCTCGGACTGAGGAACCGCGTAGAGCTCTGAACTGTTGTCTTTACTTCTAATGAACAAAATTTTTGTTCAGACTTTGTCTTCAAAAATCCCTTGAATCAGGGTCGAGAAACGGCTGTCAAACTGAGTTGCCATCTTGATAGACGAGATATTCAGACTGGAGTCTGGATGAACCTCCAATTGACCCGAGAAGAGTAATTTCTCAATGTTTGAACTCTGTATGTTTCGGGTACTTAGGATATTTTGAGGTCAAGAAGGAGTATCTTCTGTGAGAACTCCTGTAATCGACTGCCTCGAGAACTGTTCGGACATACGAAAAGTCAGAGATTCGTAGTGTAGATGAGCTGAAAATCCTGAGTTCGTAGCCTATTGAGCGTAGAAAGCCACCGAGCGTGAGATCATCGATTTGTTATCTGCTGAGCGTAAAGTGGTAGGTTTGTAGCCTCTCGAGCATAAAAGCTACCGAGCACAAAGGCATCCGGGCATAAAATCATAGACTTGTAGCTTGCGAGTGTAAAATCGTAGATCTGTTGCTGTCGAGCGTAGAAAGCTCCTTTAGCGTAGAACCGTAGATTTGTAGCCTGTGAATAAAAGAAATCTTCCGGGCGTAAGGTCGTGGATCCATTGCCTCCGAGCGTAAACTAAACGCCACCGAGTGTGAGATCATCGATTTGGTATCTGCTGAGCGTAAAGTCGTAGGTTTGTAGCCTCTCGAGCATAAAAGCTACCGAGCACAAAGGCATCCAAGCATAAAACCATAGACTTATAGCTTGCGAGCGTAAAAATTGTAGATCTTTTGCTGTCGAGCGTAGAAAGCTCTTTAGCGTAGGAACCGCTGACCTGTTTTTGTACGAAAAACTCTTCGATTTGCTGACTGTCCGCCTTTCGAGAGTATTGGGCTTACGTAGTACCCAATCATAACCAAATATTAATTATGAGATTTTGGTTTGGGGTTTCGAGGAGCCCGTCCGAGGATTCGAGGAGTCAACCCGAACTCTATATATATCCCAAGCTTTTGAGAGAAAAACTTTTCATCCGTCTTCTGCGAAAGAGAGCCTTCGACTGTTTTGAGTCTTTCCCCTCGTTCTTCTTCCGAGCGCTCCGAGTTTTCAGAAATGGCGCCGAAATAAATCCCCTCCACTAAGGAAAAGAGTATAGGTTCTTCTTCTCATTCTTCTGCCCCAGCGAGAGAGTCTTCGGTCGGGCAAGGTGAACTCTCTTCTGAGCGAAGTATCCCGCCGACGAGTAGCGCACCCGGCCTCAGAGGTAGAGCCTTTGGGATGACAAAGAACGACAAAAAATCCTTCGCACACGTTGAACATGACCGCGCTAGGTCATCTTCTGTGTTGATAGCCTCTTTGAGGAAGATGACGCACGGAGACATTTTCATCTTTTACGCCCATATTTCTAATGTGCCAGCGTAAAACTCCATGTTTTTGCAGTTTTGAGCGTAAAAGCTCTGACTGTCGAAAACTTGGTGTATACTATAAAATTTTAGTTTTACGCTTGTGGATGGGACCTCCGGTGTAATTACTAGAATTTTGGCAGTCTGGCATAAAGCACGGACTGTATACCGCCAATTACGCTTCTGGATGTGACTTCCGGCGTAAAATGACCAAATTTTGTACAGTCTTGGCGTAAAGCACAGACGGTCGTTTCTTGGTCTTTGCAAGATTTGTAATGACGTGTTTTCCTTGCACTTTTGCAGTTGACTTGCATGAGTCTCCACTGGCCGAGGTGATGGGTTCCGCTGCCGGGATGCTGCACTCAAACTATCTGGAGGATCTGTCCCACGTGACATTTTCTATCTCCGGACCCCAGTATCCTGAAGGAAGGGAGATCTTGTTATCGGCTCAGGGCGAGCGGACATTGCTGAACATGATTAATGGAGAGCCCCTGACGAACATAGGCAGGGACCAGTACATCAAGCCGGCTTTTCTTTTTGGGGACATGATTGACAAACAGTCCCAGACGAAGCCCAAGAGAGAACCCTGGGTTTTCTCCGCCGAGAGTGTGGTCTTGTATCTGCCAACGATGCCGAGAGATTATCCCATCTCGGCTTTCTCCCATGCGACACATTCTAGGAGGATGTCGTGGACGCTAACTCCCGATCTTCATGGCAAGCCGGGGAAGATCTTTCATCTGAAAGGAGCTGACCAGGGGTCGTTTGTCAGCCGCCCTTCCGGCGTTGTGATGCTGTTCAGGGGACTGTGCCCGGGCAGCGTCCCGAGTGAAGACAGTTCAGTTATCCAGCCGGTCCAATTGCCGACTTTCTGCAACGACGTCATGGGGCAAGAGGGTGTATACCCCAAGGAGAATCCTCGGTGCAATGGGTGGATCACCCCAACTAACCTCCGATGGGCTTGCTTAGTTGACTGGGCCTTGAAGCATTTTCGAAGAGAGCTGGAGGTCATCGGACTGTATGCTGCTGTGAGTGCGATGAGTGTTGGGTTGCCTCCCAACCCTAACCTATTTCTGGCACTGATGGAGCGATACATTTCGCTCACCGGGACCTTCGCCACTCCACTGGGGGAGTTGGGGTTGGCCCTCCATGAGATGGCAGTGATCTCGAGACTGCCGATGGAGGATACCCCATATGAAGAGTATGTTCCCACCAACCGGGAGTTGGAGGACTCGGACCCTCGGGTTATGGAGGTATATCAGGAGCTGATGTGCCATTACTTCGCGTGTACTGCTTTTTATGATGAGCCTTCTGATTTAGCTCACACCACTAAGTGGATGTCCTACCTCTTCTTCTACCGGGCCAGGTCCGTCAAGTCGAAGAAAGTTTCGGGGGGGAAGAATGAGCCCGTAAACTGTTTGGGCGTGCTCAGTGCCCAGGTAGTCGAGGATCTTATGGAGGATGCTAAAGCTCCAGATCAGATTCTTAATGACGGGATAGGAAAGTACCCTGAAGGCACTAAGGCCTATAGTTACTTGAGGCGCTGCCGCAGGCCTTTGTCTAAGGAAGCCAGGCTGGCTGGCTTTCTCTCCATATGGCTGCGTCGATTAGTGGTGCCCGGCATCGCGTCCGCGGACCGCATTCACCGGAACATCCTGTAGCCTGCCGTGCGTCTGGTGTTCGGGGCAAGACTGGGCTTGATCCCTGCCATGGTGTGCCATATACAGGCTGGTTTGAGAGCCATGACTGATGGACTGCTCGTTGATGAAGCTCGGCGTGATAGCTTTCCCCGGGTAGAGTTACCATACCTGTACTTGATGGGATGGTTAATTCTCCACAACCCCCGGGTGATGTCTCCCGGCCCTGGCATAATTTCGGGGGGTAGTTTCTTGCTGAACTACAAGGACTCTCCCTGGAACGTGAACACAGTTTTAGACTGTCGGCTGGTGCTGAGCCTCGGTCATTGCTGGAAGCTTCTCTGCACTGTCCCCTCTGTACATCGCAATCAGTCGGGTATTAAGCTTGAGGATTTAGGTGGAGAGAAGACCAATCTTTCTCTGAAAGCTTTTAATTGGTTGGTCTGCATCAGACCCTCCCATTTGCTATACAGAAGCGAAGATCATTGCTTCTTCGAGCCCTACTTGCCCAGTCGGTTAGCCAGACAGTTTGGGTACGATCAGCTGCACGTGGGCAATGCCGTCACCAGCTTCAGGTCCAGGGGCGGACTCATTGATGGAGCCAGAGGATGGCAGTATTTTATCATGGGTTGCACGGGAGCAATCTTTATCGTCCTGGTCGTCACACTCTCCACGGAGCTGCGCATCCTCCATTCGTATGCCCAATTCTACGTGGCGATCAACACCTTCCATCGCGATTTTGATATGCGTGGAAGTTTTAGGGTGCCTTCTCCCAAATCTGGGGGAAGAGTTGAAGTCCCCTCGGTTTTGTCTGACGAGAATGAGGGGTCCGTTACTCCGGATGAGCCTCTGGTGTCGGTGCCGAGGTGTGAAGTGCCTCCGCCTGCGGGGGCTTTGGCAGTCTCTCGGAAGCGAAGGGCTCCTGCTTCGAAGTAGACTTCCCCTCGCAAGAGGAAGAAGAAGACGGTTGCTCATTATCTTCGGATTCCTGGTATCGAGGCTCCTAGAGAGGAACCTGCTGTCTCCCCTGTTGGGGATGTCTCTTTGATTGGAGGTTCCTCGCCTTTCGGAGAGGGACCCTCAGTTTCGGCTGGCGGTGTCGGAGAAACCCTGCTTGAGTCTGCTGTTGCTGCCACCGCCTCCGGTAGTGGAACGAAATCGCCTGGCGAGATTCCAGCTGACGAACCTCGACCGCTTCTTGGTGAAGGCTCGGTAGAGCACCTGGTGGTGTCGGTGGGCCCACCCCCTTCTCCAGGTATGACAGTTCGCATTGCGTCATTAAGGCATGATTTAGCTACGTGGGCTGCAGATGCGGCATATATACCGTTGGCTACGGGTAAATGTCACCTTTATTTCTCCTCTTAGAAAGATTACCATTATATTGATATTAACTTTCTTGTCCTTTTCTCAGGGGACGCCGTCCACGGGGAGTATAGCGTTGAAGCACCTTCTGGCTCAGCTCGGGCTCCCGACGATGATACGGAGGCGCCCGATTTCGAGGAGGAAATATCTTCGGGGGCCAGCTCGCCCGGAGTGGTATCGTCACCTCAAGAGGAGGACGAACCCGTTGTCGTGACCTCGCCTCTCGCGAGTATGCCGATGATTTTGACCGTTGTTGTCGCACCTCCTTCGATCGCACCACCCGCTGAGGCGGCGGCTGTGGCCACCTCGTCTGCAATCATTCCTGGAGGGGGACTTGCCAATATTGCGGCCACTCCTGGCGTCCAATCGGATCTAGTCGCGCTGATCGAGCAATACACCAGCCTCTTTTACACCTGTTTGAAAATGTAGATATCAATGGTGTTGGCGAAGAATCTAGACTTCGAGCGTCTGAAGAAGGCTTCTTAGTTTTCGATCAGGGCGGTCAGGGAGTTCGACGATTCTGGGGTAGCTGACGCCCTGGAGGCGATGGTTAATGGTTTGGAGCAACCTATTAACGAATACTTGCAGCTGGCTCGGGGCAGCCTTGAAGCTGAGGTCCAGGCCAGATATAACCTCATGACTGCACGGCTTACTAAACAGCTGGAAAGCCTAGATGACTCCATCAAAGCGCATAAGCTGGAGATGGATGAAAGAAAAGCTGTCGTGGAGGAGGCTCTTGCTCTTCAGACGAAGTGCCAATCCGAGCATGAAGGGAACGTAGCGAGGGCCCGCAAGTTAAAGGAAAAACTCGCTCTGGCAGAGGAGTGGGCTTCTCAGTCGTTGGCAGGTCTAGATGTAGCATCTGGTCGACTGAGCACAGTACGACGGGATCTAGAACGCGTAGAAGCTGCCCGTGCTGGCTCTCTTCGGGCAAGGGCCGAACTGTCCTTTACGAACAATCCCGAGGCACGGCTGGAGCGGGCCCGCGCTGATGCCTTGGCTTCCAGGGATGAGAGGATAGCTGCACTGGTACAGCTGATTCACGATCTGACCGCTCCCCCACAATGATGTACCCTTTCTTCTTTTTGCTTCCCGAATATAATTCTGCTCTTTTTTTTGGGAATAAATAAAAGCGACTCTTTTCTGACTTTATGGACCCATTATTTCAGAATATAAATGACAGATTTGGGCGAGAGTAATATCAGAGGTAGTATGAACCTGATAGACTCTTGATAACCTTTTAGCAGGATATATCTATTCAGAGGTCATACGACATGATAGAATATGACCCAACTAGTTTCGTTTTGGAAGTAGTTTTGTCAGAGTTTGAGATTCTCGCTATATTCCACTTGAGCAGGAGAGTTTAAGCATAGTACCTTTTCAGGAATTTATCGTTGATAGGAGCCATTAACAGGTCTCCATTTGGCTGGGCTAACCGGTAAGCGCCGTTTGAGAACGTTATCTCGATCACATAAGGGCCTTCCCACTTGGGCTGGAATTTGCCTTTACTCCTGTGAGTAAGGATCATCGGCCATCTTATGGCTAAAACTAGCTCGCCGACTTTGAACACTCTTTCCTTTACTTTATGATTGAAAGCTTTGGAAATGCGTGCTTGGTAGAGTGCGATGCGCTGTTGAGCTTGGAGGTATTTCTCGTCTAATCCTTCTAGCTCTTGAAGCCTTAACAGGTCATTCTTTTCTTGAGTCAGCTCATTAGTCACGGCTATCCTGAGTGACGGGATCTGGATTTCAATGGGGAGAACTGCTTTGCTCCCGTAGACCAGTGAAAATGGGGTACAACCTGTCGGTGTTCGTACCGTTGTGCGGTATGCCCAGAGGCATTCGCCCAGCTTCTCATTCCAATCTCTTTTGTTTGAAGAGACGAACTTCTTCAAGAGTTTGATAATGGTTTTGTTGAAAGCTTCCGCCAAACCATTAGCAGCTGGATAATATGCCGTAGAGGCAATATTATGTATCCAATTTTTATCGCAAAATCGATGAAACGCTTGGCTGATGAACTGAGGCCCATTGTCATGGATTATCCTTCGGGGAAACCCAAAGCGATAAATGACGTGATGCTTGATGAAGCTGATTACATTAGACGCCTTTACCTCAGCAAGAGGGATCGCCTCTGCCCATTTGGAGAAGTAATCCGTGATGGCCAGTATGAACCGGTAACTTCTGGAAGAAGACGGGTGAATAGGACCAATAATATCCATACCCCATGCTTTGAAAGGACAGGAAGCGATCGTAGGATATAGATATTCAGACGGTTGATGTATGAAGTCTGCATGAACCTGACAGGCTCTGTATTGTCTTGCATAGTTGATCGCGTCTACGATCATAGTGGGCCAGTAATAGCCCATTCTTCTTATGCGATCCTGTAGCTTAGGACCGGGTTGATGCGCTCCTCAAACGCCGTTGTGAGCTTCCTAGATAATCTGCTGTGCTTCGTCGTTAGAGAGACATCTCAATAGCAGTCCGTCGTAGGTCCGACGATATAGGCATTGTGAAGATGCATCGAAGTAGAAGCGTAATGATCGTCTTTTGACGGATACTGCTTCTTTGGGGTCCTCCGGCAAGATTCCGTATGCGACGAAATCTATGAAGGGACTTCTCCAGTCTCTTCTTGGGGGATCTGTGTTCACAGCGTAGCTGCGTTCTATGTAAAAGTTGTTCTTCACACAGAATAAATCTCTGTTAAGAAGGATTACCGAATCCTGTCTTCTTATAGGAGTGGCTAAATCTGCAGCTAAACTGGCTAGGGCATCAGCTTCCAGATTTTGAGATCGAGATACATGCTCTAGGAAGAACCCTTTGAATGTCATGGCTATCTCGACCGTTGCTTGGTGATAGGGGATGAGGTCTGGATTTCGGACTTCATATATTCTCCTGACTTGATTGACTATAAGCAGAGAATCACCGAAAGCTTCCAGGGACTCGACCCCCAGCTCTTTGGCGACTTGGAGCCCGATTAGCAGAGCGTTGTACTCTACCACATTGTTGGAGCATGGCTCGCTAAGAGAATATGCTCGGTAGATGACGAGTTTATCAGGAGTGACCAGGACGGTTCCTACCCCTAAAATTTTTCCCAATGGCTTACTTCTTCCGGCGTTGAAACCCACGATTGTAGTGGAGGTGTAAGCCAATTCGCTGGTAGGAATCCTCAGTGGTCTGAGCAGACTGTGAGGGATGATGCTGATCGACGATCCCGGATCTATGTGAATCCGATCGACCTCCATGGAACCGACATATCCGGTGTAATAGAGGGGCCTGTCATGCCTGTTATGTTTTAACAGCATATCGTCTTGAGTGAAAGTGATATTTGGGACCACTTCCATTACACTGTGGCATTGAGGACATGCCACCGGTTCTTCGTCGGGGGACTTGAGCTGGGTCAAGCATGCCTCCGCCTGTATCAGTGCTTCACTCAGGGCTAGACGAGTGTCTTGGGAGAGCTTGAGTAGCTCGAAGATGGACAGCCTGGCTGGTGTATTAGCCAGTTGGGCCAGTATGACTAAGTTGTATGGCTTCTTTAAACCTTTGTTTGGAATATTTTTCACAGATTTATCAAAGCGCACTTCTCTTTGCTTCCCCTTGTCCGCCGGAGTTGGTTTTGAAGGACCGGCATCTGGTACGATGGGGTCTGGTCCTGAAGGTTTGGTAGCTGAAGCGTCCACCGGTGCATTTTCTTGACTTGCTCCGTAGTCGTTGAGGTAGGTTTTCCCTGAACGGGTTGCAGCAAATATCTCATCTTTGTCTGATGGCGAAGAAGTTGCGACCATATGGCATGGTTTGTATTTGGAGCTCTTCCTAGACGTAGCCTTAGTAGCTTTAGTCTCCTCCTCGAGCTTTGACACCAAATCGGGATGAACCCACATAATCTCGCCCTGCCGGGTGGTTAGGGGTACCGGGTCATGATTTTGACCCCTAGCCGGAGGGAGATTGACGATGTTCATCGTGGTCCGGGAAATGGGTGTGACACCGTTAGAGACTTCTTGGGAAGGCAGGTTGCCAAACCGCAGAGAGATCATGTTGGCCGTGACCGTCTTCTCGGTGTTGTGCAGAGTGATGGCTTTAGCATCGATTAACCCCTCAATCTTCCTTTTCAGTATGTAACACGCCTTTGTCAGGTGGTGCACGTATCTGTGGAAGATGCAGTATTTGGGGTTGTTAGTACTGCCGACTTCTTGGGGCCGTCTTAGCTCCGGAAGGGTGATCTTGCCACTTTTGACGAGACACTCGAATATACTTGGGATATCGTCGTCGTCGAAAGAGTAGACTTCGACGGGCTTGGAGGTCCCGGGTCTCGCTTGTGCGGTTGTCGCGGTCTTTTGTCTGGCCGTATTGATCACCAGAGCTTCTTTTCCCTTGGAGCTGCGAGGATGGTCACTGCTGGGAGATGACCTTTTGCCTCTGTCAGAGGCGGAGATCATGATGCCATTGTCGCGCGCCTTGCGCTGTTGTCTTTGGCGGCTACTGCTGAGATGATGAACGAGGGCCAATAATGGAACTGATATGGTCCTGTAAACACCGAGACTACGGAAAGAAGGTTCTTCCTGCAAATGTCTACTAACGCAGAGTCTGGAACTCCTGGGGGCATCTGTAAGGTGGCCTGACAAAAACGTTCGACGAAGGTGCGAACGTCCTCCTTTTCTCTCTGCTTGACTTCGATGAGAGAGGACATAGACATGTCCATTCCTCCCTCGTAGAATCGCGTGAAGAATAAAGCTTTGAAGTCTTCGAAGGAAGTAATGCAGTTGGCCGCCAAGCTACGGTACCACTGATAGGCTACTCCTGAGAGGCAGCCTTTGAACACCCGAGTGAGGAGGGTGTCGTTCCCTTGTAGCAACACCGTCATCATACTGAAATAGTTCATGTACTGACTTGGTGATATTTTTCCCTCGAACAAAGCCATAGTCTGAGGTTTGTACCTCGGAGGGAAAGGGACCTCTTCCCAGATAGCTGGGTAAGGCTGGTTGATTCCCAATTTCTTGAGCTGATCTTTGTGCTTCAAGGCGTCAAACTGGGCTTTCAACTCCCGTACTGCCTGTATCGGATTTTCAGTCGGAAGCGGGACTACGGTGTAGTGCGGAGTTGGTTGTATCGTAACTCCAACGGGAGGTAATGCATTCTCTGAGTGAGGAAGCAGAGGAACTGCTGACTCTTGATCTAGAGGAGGCTCTTGGCTCAGGTTGGATGGTGGTAAGTCTACCCCCACACGTATCTGAGTTGGCAGGATCGATGCTTGAGCCATGGCAGTTGCGTGCTGAGTTAGCATCATCTGGTGCATGTTCTCCATTATGGATTGCATTTGTTTCAGAGATGTCTCCAGTATAGTGATGCGTTGTTCCGCGTTTCCTGACGGCGAAGCTTTCTCGCGTTCATCTTCAACGGCATAAACTCCCATTTCCCTAGGCATCGTCGAAGGATGCGTATAGGTTGTTGCAGAAGTCGACTCTATACTCCCAGTATTTGATTCGGGGGAATGGCGACCCCCATCGTCGGAATCAGAGGAGTACGAAGTCAGTTGTTGTGAACTTGAACGAGTATTCTGGAACACCCCATCTTCAGTGTCTCTGAGGAGCATGTTGGATCTCCTTCGGCTCGGAGTTCTAGAGCACGGCCGTCTTGAGCCTGAGCTTCCTCCATGTATGTGCGAAGCCATGTTCACGGATGCATGCGCGGGTTCTTCTTCCTGGAAAGACAGAGAGTAGCTCAACCGGTCGAAAACTGACCGTTTTGCTTTAGAACAGCAACAGCCAATCATAATTTTATGACTATTACAACATTGCTCGCCAGGGGGCGTAATAGACATGTTGGAAGGTTCCCTTTCCTTACACTTCTGGATTAGATATCTGCGCAAGTCAGAAGGAGTAGAAGAAGAAGATGACGGCTTGTTCCTTCTGTTCCCACCAGTGGGTATGCGGAGACTGGGCACCATGGTTTTCCCTGTGCCACCTGTGTACAACAGGTTGGCCATCTGGGTGGCGGATAATCCCCGAGGAGGGTGTCTTTCCGCAATCTGAGCTTGCTTTACGCCGTGGGACTTCGCCTGGCATAATTTGGAGATCTGCTCAGACTGGCGTAAAGCTGAAGAGGTCCTCAATCTGCCATCGGCTTCCCGCGTAATCCGAAGAGTAGGCAGATTGCTCCCTCGTTGATGTAAAGGCCGAGAAGTTGAGTACTCTGCCGCTTGCTTCCCGTTGCGGAAATCACAGCGCTCATCTGGTTCCCCGTAGAGGTCAGATGTTGTCTTATGCACGGAGCGTGATTTGTACTTCCAATTTGGTGCTGAGGCATCATCATAAGTTTTGTCTGTACCGCGCGTAGCGGGAGACTGGTTTCTACACGTAGTGCGCAGTGGATACTTCTGGGTTAGCGCTGAGGCTTTGCCCGAAGTTTTGTCTTTACCGCGCGTAGTGGGAGACTGGTTTCTACGCGTAGAGCGTAGTGGATACTTCTGGGTTAGCGCTGAGGCTTTGCCCGAAGTTTCGTCTGTACCGTACGTAGTGGGAGACTGAATTTTACGTGCAGGACACGGAGGGAGCAATGCTACAACCTCATTGGTTGGAGAGATCGGAGAGATCGGAGAGTCCACAGGAATGGTAGAGGATGTCTTGGGCATCCAAACCTTGCGCAGCTTCCTGTTGTCTTGGACGGAGAGAGGGTGAGAGCTACCCCCGGTTCGAAGCATGTCTTCGTAGGCAGATTGGTCGAATTGGACAACCAGTATCTTCTTCACGGTTCCTACAGATACCGCATCGTGTTGAGCAATTACTTCCTCATCAGAAGAGAAAGATGTCCCCAGCAGAGTCGCCATCTTGTTTGTGGTGGAAAACGAAAGAATGAAAATGTATTCAAGATGGGGTTTACACGAAAACTGCCTTCTTTGGTTTACAAACAAACTTGTACAATTTGATCCTATACGAGGAAATGGGAGTACAATTTATTTAATCTGGGTAAATATTGCTATAGGTATCTGATCTGCAGTCGATCACTTTAGCCCTTGGACCACACGATGATGAAGAAGTGCCGTAGAAGACAGGAAGCAGCTTCGAAGGTTGCAAAAGATGGTGGATGTACGATGCCAAAGTCGTCGATCCCTGCTCCTTGCCTGAGCTCCGGATTCTCTCTCTCTCTCTCTCTCTTGACCTTGGATCTGATATTGGTTTCTTGACCAATTTTTTGACCTTGTTCCTCATTGATAGAGGTCTCTATTTATAGAGTTTTAGTGACAGTGACCACTCCGTCGATGTAGAAACCGAGGAGTAGAAAGTACAACACCCTTTTACACAACGGTTAAAATAACCAATGCCTGCGTATAGATGATCCTTTGAATGAGCGTGTGACGCGGGTCCAACTAAGCGAT
This sequence comes from Iris macrosiphon, assembly GCA_036927795.1. NCBI lineage: Eukaryota > Viridiplantae > Streptophyta > Magnoliopsida > Asparagales > Iridaceae > Iris > Iris macrosiphon. The sequence goes on from JAYESA010000011.1 coordinate 114,693,020, forward strand.
AAAATGCGTATAATCGCTATGAATATCATGGCATAGAAGCCACGTAGGTAGGTATCTCTCGTGTAGAAGAGGTGGGCGTAGAAGCCAATGTCTGTCACCATGGCGTAGAAGCCAAGTAGGCATAGAAGCCGAAATAGGCGTAGAAGCCGAGTGGTCATAGAGGCCGAGTGGACGTAGAAGTCGCGTGGTCATAGAAGCCGAGTGGGCGTAGAAGCCGAGTGGTCATAGAGGCCGAGTGGGCGTAGAAGCCGAGTGGTCATAGAGGCCGAGTGGGCGTAGAAGCCGCTGCGTACCATGCCAGAGTGCTGATGTGGACGTCTTAGCCGGAATTATGGCTTTTGAAGATATAATAAAATCTCTTGCATTAAATACCAAGATTTGCCACCATCCTGTGCATTAAATGCGAAAGCATATTTTGAAGGTCTGCAGCCCTTCTGCGCATCAGTCGTAGAGACGTGCCTTGAGAAACTGTCACCGCTCTGTGCATTGGACGTTGAGACGTGCCTCGAACAACTGTCATTATTCTGTGCATTTGACGTAGAGACGTGCCTCGAGCCCCATACGGAGTGCAGCTTTTAATGTGGCAGGCAGTTTGTCTACTGTAGAGCGTAAACAGCTCATGTCCGCCTGTGTAAAACAAGACAGCGTATCCCTTTGTGCATGTAAAAGGAGTTTACGCAAAGGAGATGGCGGTAAATGACAGCCTGGGTTGCAGTGCTGTGCCATCATTATAGCCGTCGTCTGGGTAGCCGTGCAGTATCCCTTTGTCAGAAGTCCAGACGTCAGCTTCATTGCAGGATCTGATAGGTTCACTTCGGAGAATACGAAGCGTCTCTCGTACACTTCAATGTTGCGTTGTAAGAGGATGGGTTTTATGCCCAGGAGTCGATGAAGCACCCTGTTTACGCTGAAGCAGTTTGGACGTACTGCCTTACGTTTGAGCTTGTATTTTATGCTGTGTTTGGCGGAGAAAGCTCTATTGTACGTTTGATGGCTCTGAAGGCCTCTGTTTACGCTGCTCTACATATATGCTGTGTATAGCCATCCAACATATTTTTTATGCTTCTACAACAACAAAGGCAATGTATACTTGCCTGGAAAGAGAGTTGTGTAGCACCAATAACCAGCTCCAGAAGTCGCGTAGAACCAATCTAATAGATCCTCGGGGTCAGCGTGCACAGGTGCAAAAATTGGGGTGACGGCTGCGGGTTGTCTGGCAAAAGTGACGGGTCTATGGGTGATAATGACTATGGTGATGAGGTAAGGAGGATGCTATAGACAGTGGTTGGGATGATGGTGATGACAATGATGCTAAGGATGAGAATGATAGGGATGATGATGATGAGGACGACGAGGGTGACGATGTTGATGATAATGGTGATGATTAAGAAGATGATGGGAGGTGGTGATGATGACGAGGATGACAATGTAGGTGATGGTGATGACAAGGACGATGATATGGAGTTGTTGATGATGATGAAGGCGATGATGTGGAAAATGATGCTGACGAGGACGATGGTATGATTGATGGGGTGATGATGATGCTAACATGGATGATGATGGTGATTACTTGAGGCTCGCCGGAATCTGGCCAGTGGGGGGAATGTCCGGCCAGAAGGAGGAGGAGAGGAGGATGACAGGGTGGTTCTCGTGGAGGAGGGTCGGGGTGCTCAGGCGACTAGGAGGGGCTCCGGTTCAGGCAAAGACTGGATTGGGATGCCACCGGTGGTGTAATGGTGGTGGTGGTTAAGGTGTAGATGGCTCAGGGAGGAAAGGAATGACTGAGGTGAGTGCGAGGGAGGAGACGAGGTGGTTGTCGTGGCAGGGCTCAGCCGGAGGTCGTGGCGTCGAGGGAGGAGATTGCTGAGTAGTGGTGCACCGACGGGGTTGGGTGACCGGCTCCTGCAGCGGGGAAAGCGGAGGAAGAAGATGAAGTGGGAGATGGCCATGGTGGCGGTAGGGTGTTGGCCTGGTGCTGCTCCGATGGGAGAGGCTGAGAAGGGAGAAGAGATCGGGGAGGAAGAGAGGGACAAGGAGGCGAGGTTCGGTTGCAGACGAAGGAGGAGGAGGAAGTCGGGTCGGGGTGGCTGCTGCTTGACTCCAGCGATGTCGAGTCGAGCTGGGAGGAGAGCGACGGAGGCTCGAGGTACGGTCGAGCGGGACTGGAAGAGAACTTGAGGAGGTCGACGAGTGTCAGGCAAAGGTTCGGCGACCGGCTCGTCTCCAGTCGTAGGATCTGGCGGAGGAAGAAGACGATAAATAGTACATGGGTGTAGAAGTCGGCTTCCTCTAGGTTAGGGGTGGGTTTGGGTTTTCCAATGAATAATAAAAAGGAGAATAGTTTGTATTTATATACATGTGAACTAGGATTTTGTTGACCTTGGAGTGGGCTTGGTCATCACCTCTTTGGGGTTGGGCCTTGGGCTCTCATGGGGATGTTGGGGAGGGCTATAAATTATATTTGTTTTAATTGGAATCTCTAGGATTATATGAGGGCCGAGGTTGCGCGCTGCACATCCCGAAAATTATGGAAAAAATTCATGTGAAAGAAAAATTGGGTTTCTTCATGCATTGTCCAATGGTGTGGACACTTCAATGCATTTTTGCATAAAAATGCCCAATAATTGGGAAAATTGCACAAAGGTGAAAATTGGGATTAAATAAATTAAAATTACCGTGCATGGTGTTCTGGATTTAATTAGGAGTACATGGGATTAAAATTAGGTGGGACCCAAGTGTCAGGGACGTAGAGGGTACAGTATAGAATATTAATAAAATTCAGGTTGTATAAAGCGGTCAAGATTGTGTCTCCAATTTTGATTGGAACGCACAAGGGTATAGAGTAGTATTTATTTAAAATTACAATAATAACGTCCGCGATATTTATTGTGCGTTAAAATGTAGCACAAGAAAGCATAATTATAATTTACACAATGGTCAGAATAGTAGGCGGACATGTCTAGTATGAGGTGGCAAAATTTGTAGATAGACAATGGCAAGTGAGGTGCTCCAATTATCGAAGCAACGGTATGGTGCGCTAAGCGATATAAAATATCGCATAATTAAATAATTGCCGTGTTCTAATTCTAATTGGATTCTAATTAGACCTAATTTCTTTATCTATGCCAAGTAGCCCTAATTTTGGGTGAGGGGGTTTACAATCTACCCAACTTAAAAAATTTTGTCCTGGAAATTAAAATAAGGCATAGTCTGTTATTCCTTCACAACATAAGTCAAGTTAATCGTAAAATCTTTGCGATAATTAAAATTCTAATCAATCCTTCGTAATCACTTCAAAATTAAGATAGTCACTGTTCAAATCAAATTTCAACCTATCGTACTTCCTCATCAACATCCAAATTTAATTTCAATCCGTATAACATCTTTGCATATCAAATTTTATATCGCGATCTCCAACTAACAAAATCTCTTTTAGAAATGATTCTAATCAAAATTTTCCTCCTATTTTTTAACTTATGAACTTTTGTACTCTTCAAATTTAAATTCAATTTATATCCTCAATAGTTCAAATAGGTAATCCTGCAATCAAAAATTTCTTTTAATTTAATCATCATATTTGAAATTTAATCCGTCCATGTCCAAGTTTAGAGTTCTATTTATTTTTCTCGAGGTTTAAATCGTTGATTCAACCTTCAATATTAAAATTTTAAATCATATGCTCATGTATCGATATTTGGTTTGCCCTATCCCGATTTTTAAAATTCATTAATCCTCATCATATTAATCATTCTTCTAAAATTCTTAATTTTAAAATGACTTGAACCTCTACATCCATTTTTTTCTCGATCACAATCTAAGAGAAGTTTCTCTCAAGTTGACAATGTAACTACTACCTAACTTAGAGTTTACCCATCAATCACATAAGGCTCTTACATTTAAGAAATCTCATTCCTCAATTTTTACTTAATCATGTTACTCAATCCTCAAATATTTTAACACCAAATATATTACATGTGATATGCCCTTGGTTACAAAATAATCATCAAATAATGTAATTGGCCTATAGGGTATATCTAATACTATCTGTGTATCAACTTATGCTAGGCACGAGGTTTCATCTTTCCATAATAAGGGAAGACAGAAAACAATAATAACGAGTTCAATGGGGAGGTAATAGATTAAAAGTATGGGGATCAAGGCGTTTAAAGAATTCAATGGGAATTGTCAAGGCAGTTGTGGATTGAAATCATATTTTGGTAATTTCTATTCACATGCTCCTATCAGTACAGTTATGTAACGGATACGATATACTCAGACATATCTAGAGGGAAAGTACATTCGTCTACTAATCACTATCTATCTCAATCCACGTAAAGTAGTTATGCGAAGGGCGAACCAAGCGCACTATGGTTGATCAGACCATAGTACACTGATTCTGAAATATATTAGTGTACGCGTCCAATAATACATATATCTTGAACAAGCTTGATAAAAGAATGAGCTTGCAAAACTAGGCTGTAACATCAGCATAAGTCGAGGTAGTACAAAATTATAAGTACGCTATATTATGATGAAAGGAGGTACGAAAATAATTTAAGTTCACAAAACCAAACAAGATACAAAATTAAGACTCTACAATCTCTACAGTTGTCATACTAACTCTTTGTCTAAGTTGCTAGTCGACCAAATAGGGGTAGGGACCTCTAATTTTTACAGTCTGAATAAACACTATCTTCTTATGCAAGTCTAAAGTTGTGTCATCCTATTACACTTCATCAATGGGTCAATAGGGCTATGTAATACTATGTTATGAGGCATACTACCCAACTTAAAATAATAAACTAATACTGTGACAGTCTTAAGGGGATCCTACAAAAATAATATTATCCTTGTAAATAAAGTAAAAACTATTGTTAGGGCATACGAGGGAAAGATCTTAGTACTTAATAGGGTCTCCTATTGAATCATGTAGGTAATGGTCATCTTAAATCTTAATCTTAGTGTTCCTGGAATACATGTGTCTATCGTAAGAATTGTAGAGTTACTGACCTTCAAGGGAAAAGGGAAATATAACTCATATCGAGTTATGGATACAAATTACGCGATTTAAAACTAAGAATAATTAGATCACAATCTAAAGGAACAACTCAAACTATCAAGTTCTAACTACCAAGCACAAAATTTAAAGTTCAAGATTACAATTATCATCCTAGCAAACTATATATCCTAACATAGAATAAAATCACTTGGCCTCCAATCATAAGAGTTATGTGGTACGAGTTGAAAGATGAAGGAGGAAGAACACAATTTAAATCGTCGCACAATTGGCGAACATTAAGGTTACAGGGGAACAAGATATGAAATTACCATAGAGGGACTATAGATAATATCATGATTTTCTAGGGGAAGGTGGTGTGCTAAACTCTGTATTTGAGGAATGATTGAGGAAATGTTATATTCATTCCTCTTGGCTTCCTAGGGTACGGTCTGTTAATATCAAGACAATGAATCTAATGTATAGTTCTATAATACTATCTCACTATAAAAGTTAAGTTTGGTCCTATTATTCAACCTTGGATTTCTATGGGTTCCTCAATGCTAGGGTCAAACACTATGGTTAAATTTCAAACTAATCCTCGTAGTATTTATACTACTCCTAAGTCATACATAAGCACCTCAAGGGATATGGTAAATTATTCTATAGGTAAGGGACGCTAGGGTTCATTAAGTATTCTACTTAGTAATGTGTCAATATTCTAGTGGTATTCTTAGTAGGAAGGTTACTCTACTTATTATCTAATAACTGGGACTTCTATATTCTAGGAGAAGGCTACACTCAACGAACTATCAGGGATGCACATGAATTAAGCATGATACAATTATTCAAATAGAATGGATTAGAAGGAAGATGAGTCATAGTCAGATGTGGATGAGATCTTATACTCCAATCCTATTTGCAGGCTTGCTCGGTACAGTAACGTAACCGAGACAATATGCTCTTGACTTGCATGGACCACCACTAAAAACATGTCATGCCCCAGTCCTAAAATACGTAGGACTAGGACACTTAAGCATGCCAGCCGTATGAATACAACACTCCAATATATGGAAACCATATCACACGTACGTTGTAATATGAATAACAATTCACAAGTGGTAAACATATATGTCACATGGCATAACTAAATCTCATCCACAAAAATCATATATAAATGAATAACCAATATCTATAACTGGATCTCAATATAAAGTATCTAATGATGGTAGTCGGATGGAAACAAATCCACTACCGAACCAGAATATAAGATAAACACAATAAATGCAATATAAGAATATCAACTAACAATCATGGCTTGAAGAGAAGACCCTATCGCAATATACGTAGCAAGTCCGGATCTGTGCTCCTGCGGATACTCATGAACATCTACACCTGGAAAGGGACCAGGTCCTCAGGGGGACATAACAAGATACATAAAAGCATGCCATAAAGTAAATACTGTAAAAACTCAAGGGTGACCTAACCATCTAAGTGAAGTGCAACTTGAGGATAACTTGAGTGTGTGGGAAAGTGTAGGCTAGACATATGCTGACATAATTTACCAATCGTGACAACTGGCTAGTATATGCCACATATGCCCCCATACCTGGGCACTGTAATATAATAACGTCCATACCGCTCCGAAGAACGGGGAATCTGCATAGTATAACGTCCACACCGCTCCGAAGAACGGGAAATCTGCATAATATAACGTCCATACCACTCCAGAGAACGGGGAATCCGCATAATATATAACGTCTATACCGTTCCGTCGAACCGGGCATCTGCATAGAGGAAATGGGTGTCCCATACGCCTACTAGTCATCTTCCCCGCCCAATAATCTAAGCATGTTATATCCATAACACGCGTCAGCTACTACGCCTCGGCGTCGTAACTCTGGCTCATACTCTATCGTTAGAGCAATAGCCCAACCTTACAACCAAACAAGGACAAGGATTGGACCATCGTACCACGTTAGTCTATGCTCCGCCTACTAATAACTGCTAAGTCTTCTAATATACAACACTATTAGCAGTTATACCCTATCTGTTGCACAGCCTATACGTACAGGTGGCCAATCATATACGCAAATCCGTGCCCTATATGAGACTCACAATACGTGTAAGAAATGTGTCAAGGCTTGAGAGTCATACCAATAACTCCACAACTTTAGGTGGGTATACTAGACTCTAGGTCAGACATTGTCCTAACGTCAACGCCTCCGTTGACTGCACCCGAGTCTCTCTCGGACGCACACAGTTATATAATCTAAAATAATAAATATGCAACTAACAATATAACTGAATTTAACAGTACAACAAAGGCAAGGTATACTTACCTGGTAAGAGAGCTGCGTAGCAACTATAACCAGCTCCGGAAGTCGCATAGAACCAGTCTAATAGATCCTCGGGATCAGCGTGCACAGGTGCAGAAATCGAGGTGACGGCTGCGGGTTGTTTGACAAAAGTGACGGGTCTATGGGTGATAATGACTATGGTAATGAGGTGAGGAGGATACTGTAGACAGTGGCTGGGATGATGGTGATGACGATGATGCTAAGGATGAGGATGATAGGGATGATGATGATGAGGACGACGAGGGTGACGAGGTTGATGATAATGGTGATAATTATGAAGATGATGGCAGGTGATGATGATGACGGGGATGACAATATGGATGCTAGCGATTGCGAGGATGACGATGTAGGTGATGGTGATGACGAGGACGATGATATAGAGTTGATAATGATGATGAAAAAGATGATGTAGAAAATAATTCTGACGAGGACGATGGTGTGGTTGATGGGGTGATGATGATTCTAACATGGATGATGATGGTGATTACTTGAGGCTCGTCGGAATCCGGCCAGTGGAAGTGAATGTCCGGCCAGAAGGAGGAGAAGAGGAGGATGACAGGGTGGTTCTCATGGATGAGGGTCGGGGTGCTCAAGCGACTGAAAGGGGCTCCGATTCAGGCAAAGACTGGGTCGGGTACCGCCAGTGGTGTAATGGTGGTGGTGGTTAAGGTGTAGATGGCTCAGGGAGGAAGGGAACGGCGAAGGTGAGTGCGAGGGAGGAGATGAGGTGGTAGTCGTGGCAGGGCTTAGCCGGAGGTCGTGGCGTCGAGGGAGGAGACTGCTGTGGAGCGGTACACCGGTGGGGTTGGGTGACCGGCTCCGGCAGCGGGGAAAGCGGAGGAAGAAGATGAAGTGGGAGATGGCCTTGGTGGCGGTGGGGTGTTGGCCTGGTGCTGCTCCGGTGGGAGAGGCTGAGACGGGAGCTGGAGATTGGGGAGGAAGAGAGAGACAGGGAGGCGAGGTTCGGTTGGAGACGAAGGAGGAGGAGGACGTCGGGTTGGGGTGGCTGCTGCTTGACTCCGGCGATGTCGAGTCGAGCAGGGAGGAGAGCGGCGGAGGCTCCTGGTTCGGTCGAGCGAGACTGGAAGAGAATGGAAGGAGGTCGATGAGTGTTAGGCGAAGGTCCGACGACAGGCTCGGCTCCAGTCATGGGATCCGACGGAGGAAGAAGACGGTGAATAGTACATGGGTGTAGAAGTCGGCTGCCTCTAGGTTAGGGATGGGTTTGGGTTTTCCAATGAATAATAAAAAGGAGAAAAGTTTGTATTTATATACATGTGAACTAGGGTTTTGTTGACCTAGGAGTGGGCTTGGTCAACACCTCCTTGGGGTTGGGTCTTGGGCTCTCATGGGGATGTTGGGGAGGGCTATAAATTATATTTGTTTTAAATAGAATGTCTAGGATTAGATGAGGGCCGAGGTTGTGCGCTGTACATCCCAAAAATTATGGAAAAAATTCATGTAAAAGAAAAATTGGGTTTCTTCATGCATTGTCCAATGGTGTGGACACCTCAATGCATTTTTGCATAAAAATGCCCAACAATTGGGAAAATTGCACAAAGGTGGAAATTGGGATTAAATAAATTAAAATTATCGCGCATGGTGTTCTGGATTTAATTAGGAGTACATGGGATTAAAATTAGGTGGGACCCAAGTATCAGGGACGTAGAGGGTATAATATAGAATAATAATAAAATTTGGGTTGTATAAAACGGTCAAGATTGTGTCTCCAATTTTGATTGGAACACACAAGGGTACAGAGTCGTATTTATTTAGAATTACAATAATAACGTTTGTGACGTTTATTGTGCGACTAAAATATAGCACAAGAAAGCATAATTATAAGTTACACAAAGGTCAGAATAGTAGGCGGTCATGTCTAGGATGAGGTGGCAAAATTTGTAGATAGACAATGGCTAATAAGGTGCTCCAATTATCGAAGCAATGGTAAGGTGCGCTAAGCGATATAAAATATCGTATAACTAAATAATTGCCGTGTTCTAATTCTAATTGGATTCTAATTAGACATAATTTTTCTATATATGCCAAGTAGCCCTAATTTTGGGTGAGGGGGTTTACCGTTTCTGAGGATTTCTCCGATACGAGGCACGATTCGTTTCGGTGGAGGCAGAATGCTTAGTCCGCGATTCATCGGACCTTTCACTATTATTGAGAGGGTCGCTGCAGTTGCATATAGACTAGAATTGTCACCTGTATTGGAGGGATTGCATAACATATTTCGCGTATCATAGTTGAGACGGTACATGGCAGATCCTAGTCACGTGTTAGATCACTCGAAGATAGAGGTGGGCCCTACTCTTAGCTATCCAAAGTAGCCAGTAGAGATTTTGGATCGGAGAGAAAAGGTGCTGAGGAACCAGGATATTCCCTTGGTATGCGTCGTATGGAGGCATCACTCTCCGGGGGAGTCTACCTGGGAGAGAGAGGATGAAATACGAGAGCGTTATCCATATTTGTTTGTACCTTGAGGTATGTTCTTTCCTAGTTATGTTATGTTATGTTCTTTTGTTCTGTTCTGTTATTTCCTATGCTTAGTTTCATCTTTGAATTTTGAGGACGAAATTATTTTAAGGGGGGTAGACTTGTTACTACCATATTTTCTAGGAGAGGGTATTTTAGTCATTTTATAATTAATTAAATATTATACATATTGTATAATTATTTATTGTATTATTTAATTATTGTTAGATGTTAGTTTATTATTTTGAATTTGTGTTACTGGACCTAACTAGTTTAGTTTAGACTCATGGACCAACATTTATTATTAGTTAGAATTGAGCCCAATTAGAAGCCTATTCATTAGAAGGGTGATTAATTTAATTAACCATTAGACTAGAACCTTTCCACCTTAATTATTTCTTTATGAGAGGCCCCAATGGGTATAATGGACATTACATAGTAGCTTGAGGGAGGGGACAAGGGGGGCCGGCATTATAAAGAAGTGGGGAAATTTTCTCTCTCCTTTTTTTATTTTAAATCTAGATCTAGAATTTTTCTCAACCAAATTCCTTCATTCCCACATCAATTCCCTACCAAATTTCTTTCCAATTCCTTCCCAAATCACCATTAGAGGCTAGTATAGCAATGATCTAGAAGGAGGAAGCAAGGATCTATAAAGAGGAGCAAGGATCTACAAGTTGGAGGCAAATTTCATTAAATTTGGAGGTTGCATTGGAAATCCATCTCCCAATAGGTACAATTCAATTTTTTCCCTTTATTTAGATTCTAAATCTGAGATTTAACCATAAGAAACCACCCCACATGCATAAGCTACCCATAGGAATTGAAATTAGGTTCATAGGAGGCCTATGGAGAAAGTTATAGTATATTTTGTGTCAATTTTGGGGGAATTCTGAGATTGACACATGTTGTGGTTGTCAGTTGATCAATTAGACCAAATTGACATGTGTTTGTTTGTTTGTGGCTAGTGTCGTATCCACAATTGGATACGTGTAGGTTGTATTACAACAATTTGGTGATACATGTTGATTTAGGGGGTTTTCCTCCGACACGAAACTTTGTGAATGTCACATTTTGACACAGATACGTAGATATATATTTTACTCTTCGTATTTTTCATATATAGTATTTTAGACTTGCTCGTGTCCTTCGGGGTACATTTGGTTGTGTGGTGCACTCGTATCTCAAGTGTATCATAGATCTAGTGTGATACGGGTGTGATGCACTCCACATGTTTGTTTGATTGCATTCCTAGATCCAATTTCCATTGTTCATAGCTATTAGTATCCATATATGAATTATAGATATATAATATATACATATATATTTATGTTGTTGATGTGGTATATATATTCATAAAGAGTGTAGGTATGTATATATATGTTATATGGGAGAATGAGTGTGTGCATATATGTACATTGATATGTTTATGTATCTAGATATATTGTGAGTATATATAGGTATACATTATAGGTACTAGTGAGAGTGGTTATATATATGTGTATGTATTAGATAGTATATGGATAGATACATATATGGGTGTGCATTGTTCTGTGTGAGGGGGGTCGGGCACTTACAGTGAATCATGTGAATCGAGGCACTGCAGTGGCCACTGCATTCAGCGTGTGCATCCGCTGCCGGGAGCTACACAGTGAGAGCAGCAGCTATGCAGAGCCCGAGCAGCAGTAGCAGCAGTAGATGCAGAGCCTCGAGGCATTAAGGCAGTGTAGATAACTGCAGCTGCAGCAGTTACTTTAGGCAGCAAGTATCCGTAGCTAGTTAGGTATTTCAGTTAGTTTGTTTAGTTAGTTAACTATTAGTAGTTATTGATAGTTAGCTAGTTATTAATTGTTATTTAACTAAGTTATTTAGTTATCAAGTTTGTAGCATCTAATTAGTTAGTTATCTATATATAGGTAAGCATATGCATGTATATTTGTATCATTGGGTATTGTAGTTAGCATGGTATAGTAGTTGTATTAGATAATGTATAATAGTTTATAGTTATATTAGATTGATATACATATAGGTATGTATATATGTTTTAGTTGTATTAGTAGTTAGTGTTTAGTTAGAAATTTAGTATTCACACACACACACACACACATATATTTATATATATATATATATATATGTTAGTCATTATATTGGGTAGCAACTATATACTAGAGTGACATTACCTTTAGATACCAAGGTAAATGTCAAGGTATTGGCCGATACTCAAGGTATTGGGTTCGAGTATCAAGATGGAGGTTTAGTGGTATGATACCGCGTTGGTTCAAAAACAAGGTATCCACTTAGGTTTTTTTTAATTAGGATTAGTATACATATATATTATTGCTTGTTTATGCATATATATATTTCTATATCTAATTGTTTGCGTATCTTGAGATACGGTAGCTTAGTGATTTCATAGTATCTTAGATTTACTAGTGTGGCCTAGATTCTTAGTGTTTGGACCCAATATCATACAGATAGACTCATGCAACCTAGAAATAGATAGTTTGACCAAGTTTGACTGATTTGACTTAGAGTTGACCTAGTTTGACTAATTTGACTTAGAAATAGCTTTTTGACCTAGAAATCGACTATTTTAACTTATTTTTATTCTGAAACCTTGTATTAATCTTATATTCTATATCTATGTCTTCGAGGCACCATACCAGATATCTGTGATACTATTTACCAAACTTCAGGCGAATATATTCTCTGATAGTTTCTTATTTATGATATCCTCTATGTCTCTTGTATCTAGTATAGATATCCTTGAATTCTCGACACGATGGTTACACGGATTGGTATATATGAATATCATCATGAGATGTCATTCCTTGGTATATATGGTGTATCTTGTGCAAGCCTTGTTTTCTTGTTTCTTGTACACGTACAGACACTGATTCTCAGAGAGATTTGCTACCTTCTTAGAGAATCCCGTACCATAATGTAACATAGTTTGATCCACTATACCAGTCGGAGGTGAAAAGTATTTTAGTGTAGATGTATGATCATACCCTCCTTATGCATGGCTTATTCCTTGTGAGTGTTGGTCATACACCACACGTATGACTAGCCAGGCCCTTATCCTTCTGCAAGTTTCTTGTGCAAGTTCCCAAGCCGATCACATGTTAAAGCTAGTACTCACTCACTTAGTCATTAGTATTCTTGTTCATTGCCATATTATTCATTCTGGTATTTATTTCCAGTATTTTCTTTATTGTATATCTCTTATATCTGTTGTTGAATCTTGTATATTTATATCTATTTACTGTTACATAGTTTATATCATTGATTAGAACTACTATTAGAGATGTACTCTGCTCCTTTCCTGACTGGATATATTTTTTCCAGATGATACTGAGGAGTGGTACCCCACTCATTACGGGTCTCAGGATATTGTGGGCTTAGAGCTAGAGACCCTGGCTCAGGAAGCACTCATCCCGACTGAGACAGACGATCGGGACTTGTAGCTTCTTAGTTATTTTTGTACTGGATTTGTCTCCAGCTTACTATTTAGTATTTTCTCAGACTCATTGATGTTATTATTTTTGACTCATGAGTTATAATGTGATTATTCTATTCTTTTATCATCTTCGTGCTATTCTCCATCTTAGATCTGTGATTAAGTATATTGATATTATTGGTGGCTTATTATATTGCTAGATAGATTACCCAAATATCGTTCTACCGTCGATTCTGCTGTGTAGGATGGGCGTTATTCCCTACTTGTATCCCTACACCGGGTGTGGGTCGTGACATTGTGATTCACTATTGGTGATTATAGTGGAGAAACTCCGAGATTGAGTTCTCGGGAGTGGACTAGTCCTCTTAGAGGTAAACCAGTATACATCGTGGTGTTTGCATTTGCTCTCTCTTCTTTTACTTTATTATATTGCATATACACTGCTAGTTATTTACTGCCTTCACTTTGCTTAATTTTTAATTGGGTAGATTATTCTGCTGCTCTATCAAAGCAGGTAGTCTCTTATTTAGTTTCTTATCCCAAATGCTCCTTCAATTGGTATCAAAGCTAGTTCTCTTGATATAGGCTTAACATCCTAAGAGACTTATGGCAACCGCTAGATCTATCCACACCAATAATGGTGAAGGCCAGTCCACAAATAGGCCACCTCTATTTGATGGAACAAACTATACTTACTGAAAAACACGTATGGATTTCTATCTTAGATCACTAGACTTTGACCTTTGGTCAATAGTTGAGAATGGCTACAAAAAGCCAGCTAAGATTATTCTAGATGGTAATCTCATAGATAAGCCTAAAGATAAGTATACTGACGTAGAAAAGATACAATCCAATCTTTATGCTAGAGCTATTAATACTTTATTTTATGCCTTAGATAGTACAGAGTTTAATAGAATATCTACATGTACTACTTTTTATGAGATCTGGAAACTTCTCGAGGTAACTCATGAAGGAACTACTCAAAATAAAGTTAAATGAGACCATCACTCAGATGTTCACAAGATTTCTTGACATCGTCAATCATCTATCATATCTTGGCAAGGAGTACAACAACCATGAAAAGATACACAAGGTGCTTAGAGGGCTTTCGAAGAACTGGAACACAAAAGCAATGACGATAGTTGAAGGAAATGACCTTACTGCAATGATGCTGGAAATACTCATGGGAAAGCTGATGACACATGAGCTGGACCTCAACGACCTCGAAGAAGAGTAAACTCCCAAAGAGAAGGCCATCACACTCAAGGTGCATCATAAAAGATCCTCTGACGATGCTTCTGAAGACGAAGAAATCGACGATGATTCAGACAATTAGGATCTGGCCCAAATTTCTAGGAACATCGTCAAACAATTCTTGAAGTTTATGAAATTAAACCAAAAGAAGAAATATCTTAAAGAAGAACCAATTTGCTACAACTATAGAAGTCCGGGCCACATGATGAAAGATTGCTCCAAAGCAAAAAGGGATCATCGATATGAATGATCAAAGAAAGAAGAATCTTCGTCTCGCAAATATGTAAATACAAGCATCTGGTGTGAAAGTGAAGCTAGCGATTTGGAAGAAGAAAGCCCTCGACATGCTGCAAAAGTATGCTTAACGACATTAACTAACGAGGTAAAATACAATCCTTTATTTGAAGAGGTTTCTTATAATGAATTATTTGATACTTTCAATAATTTATTTAAAGATCCCAAGAAGCTTTTGGATAAGTATAAGCAAGCCACAAAAGATATTAAATCTTATCAGCTTGAGAATGAAAAGCTTACTTGTCTACTAAATGAAGCTAGAGACTATTCCTCTTCTGATGATTCTGTTTATATCTCCAAACTAAGCTTAGATTACAAGAAGCACTTTAATGCTTTGATGAAAGTAATCAAGAAAATACTAAACTTAAGGAGGACTTAAAATAGGAGCAGAAGAAGTACTCTAATGCCTCACTTAGAATTGATGCTCTTACTACTAAATATGATGATTTATATGCCACCTCTAAAAAGTTAGAGATTAGATTGGAAAAGCAGGTTATAGAACCTAATACTCAGTCTAACACGAGACATGTGGCTAAAGAAAAGAGCACTCATAACACGACACCAGCAAGCAAACCAAATGTTTCACAATATCATGCATGTAGAACACAACGTACTTCACATAATCATGCATTTTATTGCAAATATCCACAAAAGATACGTCACACCACTTCACATACTCATCCTTCTATACCTTGCACAAATGCCTATGTTATATGCCATTACTGTGGTTTAAAAGGACATATTTTACATCAATGTAAGGCTAGAAAATTGGTTGATATGAATATTTATAAGTGGGCTTCCAAAGCTAACAAATATGGATCCAAATCTTGGATACCAAAGTCTCTGCCTAATGATGTAGGTAGAACACTTTGTGTTAGAATTTAGCACCAAGACGAATGTTAATGATTGCAAAGCTACAAAGGCCATCTACAAGCAATTGCACAAACATAAGCATGGCCACTTGAGCCACTTTGGTAACGTGCTAATTAATTTTTCTTAAATTGCTAATTAAAGAATTTAGTATATCTCTTATTAATATCTTTTACTTGGTATTAATTTAAATTAATGAGGTATATGATATTGGCATGCTTAGTTAATTTTATTATAATTATTTCTATTCATCATGACTTTCTATTAGTATGACACAATTATCTATGCAAGCTTCATATCTTTTAGTATAGACTGTGACACTATAACTTTTAGTAAGAACTACTGGGTTTTTCTATTTATTTCAAAACTATGCTACTTAGTTTTAATTTGAGTTTAGACTTTCACTAGTTGCAATGATATGTATTTTTTATTTTCTACTACATGATTGGATGCTAGACTATGATTGGGATATCTGAGAGAAGTTGTTTCATTATCTCTTGTATATGACTAAATGTGCATATTTATTTATGCTTCTCTTCTATTATTGTTACCCAATGTTTCTATATTAATGTACTGCATATAGTTTCCTATAATTGATATCTAGTTTCCAATTGGTAAGTATATGGTTATGATATGCATGTTATTATTCTACATATGGTGATATTCTAGCTACTTACTCCTAATTTACCACATGATCATATTATATGCTTTATGTTACTCACCTTGTCTTCATGATATATTCTTCGTTTGTGGGGGAGCCATAAATAATATATCTTGACAAAGGAGGAGAAATATGTCAAATATGTGCATATTCGCCAACGTCGTACTACGGGAGAGCTTATGCACATGTAGAAGCTTTGGTAAAGATTTTTATCAATATCTTCTACTACGTGGGAGCTTCTTTTTATCATTTCAATGGGGGAGAAGTAAGTTTAAGTATGTAAGTATATGTTTATAGTGGTTTATATTATATGCATTAATTATATATGTCTTAAACTTAATTGATTTGCCATAATAAAAAAGGGGGAGATTGTTGGCCCAATATTTATGTTGAGTTTTTGAATATGGCTAATCGATTAAGTTTAGCATTATGGTAATCGATTAATCACTATAGTATTTTTTACTTAAACTCAGCATTGTCCAGATATGTAATATTTACTTTTGTATATTTTCTTGTTCGTCTAACATGTACTTGCAGAAAGTAATAAGCAAGATCAGCAATGGACATATGCTATATGACGATGAGCCAAAGACGACGTTATATCAGAAGATTTTGTCCAACCGCCTACGACTTATCTGGAGCCTCGCACCCGGGGGTTCCGCTTCCCGGTCAGCTGGCGGGGGTCGAGGGGGCAGCGCCCCTCGTGGGGGTTCGGGGGCAAAGTCCTTGAAAGGTATTCAGATTCTCATATCTAGTTAATTTGGACAACTACCATCAAGGAAAAAAGCGTCTTCAAGTCAGCAGATGTTTCAGAAGTTTGGTGTCATCAATAATCTTGGTTTTGATATATAATTTGATATTTTATTTGAGTCTAGGATTGATTTAAGCTGAGTCGCACTGGCAAATCCTAAGTACATATACCCAGATACCTAGTCCACTCAAATGAACCAAAGAACCTATCCACCAAATCCGGCCACATTTATTTACAAAGTATACCATACTAAGAGACCAAACTCGGGCCGAACTCATGCCGAACTCAGACCAAACCCGGTTACCCCTTTTGCTATAAAATTAACTAGTTCAATAAGCTCCTGATTTTTTGGCCCAACAGTTAAAAATTTGAATTAAACCTCATCCGAATTCTAGCCGAACTCTGTTTGCCTATATCCTATAAATAGGATTGGAATTCATTATTCTACTCATTCAACCATTCTCTATCTTTCTATCCTATAGTGAGTAAACTCTCAGAGCCTAAACTTTCTTATCTCGAAAATCAACTCCCTAGCCCTCTAAGTGCCAAGTGCGATCTCAGTCTAGAAGTCTACAGAGTTTTAAAGAGCTTGGTTCATCAATCCCCTCTTCTGTGTGAAGTTGGGAGCCTTCGGATCAAAAAGCATGGTGTATGAAGTTGCGAGACTTTGGATCAAACCTCGTGGTGTAAAAAAGTCGGCAAGCCTTCGGGTCAAAGCTTGTGATTCACTATTGGTGATTATAGTAGAGAAACTCCAAGCTTGAGTTTTCGGGACTGGACTAGTCCTCTCAGAGGGAAACCAGTATACATCGCGGTGTTAGTATTTTCTCTCTCTTCTCTTACTTTATTATATTTCATATACACTGCTAGTTATTTACTGTCTTCACTCTGCTTAATTTTTAATTGGGTAGATTATTCCGCTGTATTCTATTCACCCCCCTCTAGAGTTGCCATATACGGTCCTTCAGTTGACACATTGTCCGCACTTAGTTGGAAGGAATCACTCATGTTGTAACAATAAGATTTGCTCTTCATGGAGTCTGAAACACATGTGGCCAGAGAAGCATGGGACGTATGGAGTTTGGGACGCATAGGACCAGAGACGCATGGAATACATAGAGTCTGGAATGCATATGGCCAGAGATGCATAGAACGCATGGAGTCTGGGATGCATGGGGTCCTTGTTGTACTGTACACATGGCGCTACACACCCATCGAGGGTGAAGTTCTGTGCTGACGTGAGACTTCTGTCATTTAGTGTGTTTACGTCTTTTGAGGCATTCAGAAAATTCCCTTTTTTAGGATTCTGTTTCAGAGATAATCTTATTGCTAGGATGCCATGTCAGGTCCATCAGCGGCCAAACCTGCTTCGGATGATTGGGACGCATGGATGTCGCCTTATTGGGTAACAGGGTGATTTTGTTACCCAATCTCTTTTGAGATTTACTTTGGGGCACATAGTTGTTGGACGCATAGATGCATATTTTCTATGCTTCTACAGACGTTTGTTGTGATTTGCTTTTGCTGAAGATCTTGGCGGTTCTCATCTTTTATTTGCATAACTTGGTCAGCTTGACACCTGGCCCATAATTAGTTAGAGAGAATCACTTAAGTCGTAGCAGAAAGATTTTACCTCAGGGAATCCAGCCATGTTGGATGCATGGAGTCTGGGACATATATGACGTATAGAGTCTGGAACGCATGGTGCCAGAGATGTATGGAACCCATGGAGTCTGGAACGCATGGGGCCAGAGACGGATAGAACGCATGGAGTCTATAACGCATGTGGTCTCGTACACGTGGCGTTGCACGCCTGTCAGGAGTAAAGTTATGCTAACGTGAGGTTCTATTGTTTATCATGCTCACGCCTTTCGATGCGTTTAAAAAGTCCTTTTTTCAGGATTCTGTGTCAGACATAATCTTTGTGTCAGTCCTTTATATGGCCAGTATTGGGGGCACAGGGATGCTTGAGGAAGTAGTGGCACATGGCACTACTGGCAGATACAGACACTAGTTACTTAGTGGCACAAGAGAACACTAGTTACTTAGTGGCGCATGGCACTGATGGCATATTGGGAACACTAGTTATTAGGTGGTCAGTGTATGACACTGGATTATTATGGCACAGGGGGCTTGATCACTGCGGCACATGGCCTTTGATTACTGTTGGCGCTTGGTAGCTGCTTTTTTGGCCGTATATTCCTTCAACGGCTTGATATTTTTGTAGTTGATCTTAGGGCAAATATTTATTGGATGCATGGATCTAGATTTTTTATGATTCTACAAGATCATTTTCACAGTTTTTAAACTGATAAGTTTTGGAATACTTTGAATAAGAAGCATGGAGTTGAGGACCTTGGGCCACATCTGAGTGACATGTCGCATAGGCACGATGCTGCATAGAAGCTTCTGCTAGGATATCAAATATTTAAACGTCGAGATTTGGCTTAATCTCAGAGAAGATTTCTGGGGGATTCTGAGTCAACGGCAGTTTTCGAGTAGATAAATGAGGATCACACAAATCGAGGCATCGGTTTCATCCTCATAACTGTTTGTTTTATTGCCTCGATCTTCCCATGCGTCCTAGAAGCCTATTGTTTGTGAGAAAAATTTTATACGAAACTTTTGTTTTATAAACTATTGAAATGAAAGAAAAGTATAAAAATATCCTAAACATAAATCTAAGTACAATGAATTCTGGGAAAGTATAGCTATAGAGATTTGATCTGCGGATGATAACTTTACTTCTTGGACCACTCGACAACGAAGAAATGCACATGCCGACAAAAAACTGCATACGATGACAAAGAAATGTAGGGAATACTTTGAACAACTTGGAGAGTTGAATAATAAGAAAGCTTTGGCAACCATGGCATGAGAAGTTTATATTTCTCACACTTTGTTCTTGAATTTCAAAAACTTGAAAATTCTAGCCCAATTCTCTCTATTTGTCTGTGTGTGCTCCTCTATGTCTAGGTGGAGGTAGGTCTCGCTAATGGTTGTACAGAACATGTATTTATAGAGTTTTGGAATGGTTATGAGAGTATGCGCCCACTTTGGACAGTCGACACTATTTTACCATTGGGTGCGCACGTTTGGTGGACTAACACCCCACGTTCTGAATAAGTGGGTGCATAACTTACTAGCGGCTTGACACGTAGCTTCCTATACGAAGAAAGCATAGGTCATGGGGACAGTTATTTGTACACTTTTTAAGAAAATTATGGCATGTAAGACACGCACTCATAACTGCTCACTGTTAGTTAGAATATTATACGCAATTTAGAAGTCATCTGGAGACTGGCACTTTTATGGTAAGATTGGCACTGCGGTGCATTTTTGAAGCAGTTTGCACTATGGCACATTTTTGAAGGTATTAACACTATGACGCATTTTTGAAGAAGTTGGCACTACGGCACACTTTTGAAGAAGTTGGCACATCGAAGCACTTTTAAAGAAGTTAGCACAACGATGCACTTTTGAAGAAGTTGGCACTGCGACATAATTTTGAAGAAGTTGGTACAATGGAGCACATTTGAAGAAGTTGGCACTATGATGCACTTTTGAAGAAGTTGCCACAGTGGCTGGGTCGCTAAATGACTACCTGGGTCTGCGTGCCGGAGCACAGCTGTAATGATGACTTCTGACTCTTTGATTTCTGTATCTGTTAGCTATCAGTCTGCTATATTAAATGCTGAGAGAGGGAAGATCATTTGTGCACCAGCTTTCGTAACTCTAAAAAAATGTACCACTTTATTATTCTCTGAATAGTGCACCATCCTTTGAATTTAATGGAAAGTGCTCCATAGTGTTAAGTATTAGGAAAGTGTGCATCTTTTTTTCTGAAATATATAGAAAATGCGTCGTTCTTCTACAGTTGGGATTATTTATAGAAAATTGTGCCATCTATCTGAGGCACACTTTTTATGTTTCTACAAAACCCACTTCAAAGTTTTTGAATTCGTTCAGATAAATTCAAAATACTTTAAATTACAAGCATAAAAGTTTTGAGTTGTTTGTGCGCGCACTCTGGGCAGAACCCTAACAGATTTGCTGACGTGGATAATATGCACGTATCTTTGGCTTGCTTTTTGGTTTTGATGCGGTCTTTGAGGAGACGCAAGCGGCTTTTCAGGAGCAATTTTTGAGAACTATGCTGACTTTTGCACGTCTTTTACTATAAATAGGAGTAAAAGTTTACCAACATTCCTAGGCTTATCTCTTTCTTGCTATGAGGCTTAAGCACGACCATGGTTAAGTATTGGCATACGAAGATGACTGTAGAAGTATGGATCCATCGGCTTTGCTTTTCGCCGAGAAGACGCAAAAGGAGATGCTTCTCAACAATGGGTGAGAGGCTCGTCTGGAGATCGTTGTTGTCGAGATCTTTGTGTGATGGAGCATGGAAGGATATCATAGGCTTCATCATTCGTGTTGAACTAACGAATTACCAAGAAGACTGTTCGTTGTCTTCAAACCCAGCTCACTGGAATTACTCTCTTAACATGCCCCCTATGCTGATTACAGGGTTGGGATTCGAATCCCAACCGGGACTTCTAGCGGTAGCGCTAGATGGCGATAGAAAAAACTTTTGTTTAGCTTACCATGTCCTCTATCGAATCACACAAAAATGGGGCTGTGGTAATTTAAACAGACCCAGTCCTATATAGCAACCTCGCCCATAACATAGATTTCTTTTCCGTGTGTTGTGGTTTGCACTGAGGAGCCTATTTCTTCTTTGCCTTAATTCATTTATATCGGGAGCAGACGAAACGTAGAGATGGGGATGGCTCTGTGATAGATCCCCATCATATAAAAATCTGAGTGTAATAGATTTCCATATATATAATCATAATTTTTAGAATAAAAATCTAGGTGTGATAGATCTCCCTCATATGTAATCATAATTAAGCTTCAATAAAATTTTAGCTTTGACTTTATTGTGCTGTATGTGTGTTGCTGACTGAAGACTTTGGTCGACGTGAACTAGAAAAGACTGAACATGTTGCCTTTTCCTTGTCATACCACCGATATGTGCATAGATATGCATTCAAAAAAACTGGATTTTGTGTGCACTATGCGGATTATCGAGCACATTTTTGTAACTTGTCTGGTCATGCGCACTTTGCAAATTTTTTGTCAATCAGATAAATGTGCGCACATGGGAATCCTTGGACCAACATACAAAACGGTTTTATATTTTGCATTCTGCTCTTTGCTTGGGGAATAAACCGTTGCACCCTTTATGATTTGTTCATGGGGGCCTAAACCATTGCCTTCCTTCACGAATAGTAGGGTTCTGAATCATTACCCTTATTGTCAATGAATCATGTGAAGAAATTTGGACCATCGTCCTATTTCTTATAAATAAGTATTGGCTAATAAATTCAATATTCTTTATTTGAATCTGTTGATGTCTTCCCAGAACAAGTCTCTGAAGGAGGAAAGAAAGACTGATGAATTGACTATTCTCCCACCAATTACGGCTAACTCTGGTTGCATCTCTACTACTCCCGCACCGCCTCTGGATGGTCTTTCCCCGCTCAAGAATGATATCACTGATTCCCTCATTCCTTTTGTTGATTCAGAAAAACAAGAAGAACCAGCTGAAACAGATGTCCTACGTCGACTGTTTGTATCGTCAGACATTTATATTTTGTATGCTCTTGTGATATTTATTAACAAATTGGAAGATTCTGACCCATCCTTTTCTTAAGCATTTGTATTATCCTTTTCTCATTTTCTATCAATAAATTTTTTTTATTTTACCTTAGTGATAATTTCAAATCGAGACCCATTGAATATATATCTGCTCAAAGGTATTATGGACATGGCAGAATAATTCTATAGGAGTTTCGTAGATTTATCACTCAAGGCATACTCATGCTGAGTACAAATAATAAATTCTTATATGATGCAATACTATTAGAGGTGATATGGATATGATAGCTCACTAGTTTGCTTCACGGGGGAAGAGAAGAAAGAGTAGTTCAGGGGCAAACTATTATCTTCTCTTTATGGGACAATTAATGGGATATAATTCTGAGGTAATATGGACATGAATCACATTACACTTATTGACTGGTTTATAAACATGTGAGATTATTCCCAACCAAACTAGGGATCAAGAATAGGATATCCTTAAAATAACTGGTCTTTAAGAATAGAATATTTTTGTTGGAGAGATTCATTTAGATGATCTCAATGAGAGTATTCCGTTGGATTTGAGTATTGTCCTGCTAGGAAACTTTGACGATCCATTACCCATGTCTTATTCAAAAATGAATATTGGTAACAGTTTGAGAGGCCGTGCAGGCTATGAGTTGCTGGGGATTAAACAAAATATATTTGTGGTACATCTTATTTTAATCTGCTGAAAATGGAGAAGAATGTCGTGCTTAGACATAATACTTCTTGAGGAATTTTCCATTGATAGCCATTATTATTAAATTTTCATTAGACTTAGTGAGCCTGTAGGCTCTGTTGGAGAATACTGTCTCCACCACATAAGGACTCTCCCATTTTGCTTAGAATTTGTCTTTGCTCTTATGGGTTGTGATCATAGGTGTCCTTACTGAAAGGACCAATTTATCGACCTAGAATATTCTTTCCTTGACCTTTCGATTAAAAGCTCTGGAAATGCGTGATTGATATAGTTTAATGCATTGTTTAACGTGCAGGCACTTTTTATCCAATGCTTATAATTCTTGTAGGCATAATCGATCATTTTTCTCTACTGTCAGCTAATTAGAAATAGTTATTCTGAGAGAAGGTATCTAGATTTTGAGTGGAAGGACCGCTTCACACCCATAGACTAGAGAGAATGGTGTACAACCAGTTGGAGTTTAAACTATCGTATGCTAAGCCTATAAACACTCCCTGAGTTTCTCATTCCAATCATGTTTGTTGGATGAGGCAAACTTTTTATGGAGTTTGATTATGGTCTTGTTGAAGGATTCTTCCAAGCCGTTGGCTACTGGATTGTAGGTAGTAGATGCTATATTCTGGATTCGATTCTTATCACAGAACCAATAAAATGTTTGACTGGCAAATTATGGCACATTGTTATATATTATCTTCCTGGGAATACCAAAATGATAGAAAACATGGTATTTGACGAAATTAATTATATAGGACATCTTAAATTCGATAAGCGGGACTGCTTCTGCCCATTTGGAGAAGTAATCGGTTATTGCAAGTATAAACCGATATCCTCCAAAAGAAGATGGGCTGATCGGACCAATAATATCCATTCCCCAAGCTTGAAAAGGCCTGGAGGCAACTGTAGGGTCTAAGAACTCTACTGGCTAATGGATAAAATCATCATAGATTTGGCATGAGTTGTATTTACGGGCATAATCTACGACGTTTGCCACCATGGTGTGCCAATAATAACACATTCTCCTGAGACGGTCTTATAATTTAGGACCTGGATGATGTACTTCATAGATGCCAACATGAGCTTCACGGAGTGATTATCTCGCTTCAGGGTTGGAAAGACACAATAGCAGCAATCCCTAATAAGAACGACGATATAATATTTTTGACTAGGCGTCATAGTAGAATAGGAGTGAGCATCTTTTAATATAAGTTCCTTCTTTCAGATCTTCTGGAAGAATCTCGTAAGTAGCGTAGTCTATAAAAGGGTCTCTCTAATCTATATCCATGGAGGTTGAAGTTATGACATAACTATGTTCAATGTGCAAGTTATTTTTTGTACAGAACAACTCTCGTCCAGTTATCATAATTGAGTATCATCTCTTTAAGGGAATGGCCAATGATGCAGCTAGGTTGGCCAAAGCATCCGCTTCCATATTCTGTAACTGAGGCACATGCTCGATGAAGAATCCTTTGAAAGTAAAAGACAGTTCGATTGCCGCTTGATGATAAGGGATGAGGTCTTCAAGCCGAACCTCATACTCTCCCTTGATCTGATTCACTATTAGTTTGGAATCTCCGTAGGCTTCAAGATATTCTAGTCTAATTCTTTAGCTAATTGGAGACTGATGAGTAGAGCATGGTATTCTAACACATTATTGGAACATGGTTCACTGAGGGAATATGCTTGATAAATGAGTAGTTTCTCAGGAGATACTATAACTATGTCAACTCCAGCTACTATATTGCCTTTGGGACATATTCTTGATGCGTTGTCAAAGAATAGTTGCAAGGTATCATCTCCCATTGCCATATTAGACTCTAAAACTTCATCTAAGATGTCATCATATAATTTAGAAGTTTTCGGTACAGGATGAGCTGCCAGGAAATCATCTAGCGCTTGAACCTTTACTGCTTTTTATGAGACATATACCATGTCATAAGGCGATAGCAGCATTGTCTAAGTAGCTAACCGAGAATTGAGTATGCTCGGCTTGGTCATCAATACCCGGAGAGGATTTACTCTGGATATGACATGAATGGTTTTACCTGACATGTAATGTCGTATCTTCTGAATAGCAAATATCAAGGTGAGGCATTATTTTTCTACCGAATTATAATGATGTTCAGCACTGACTATCATGTGACTGAGATAATAAATTGCCTTTTCATGGCCTTTGTTATTCTTTTGTGCAATAAGAGCTCCTATAGAGTGATCCATTGCTCGAACAAACAACAAAAAGGGTTTTCCTACGATCAGAGACACCAGAACTAGCAAATTTATTAAATATTGTTTAATATCGTCGAATGCTTGTTGAGATACTTCGTTCCAGACAAGGACACGCCTTTCTTTATTTACTGAGTAAAGGGTCAACATCGTCTCAAGAGATTATAGATGAATCTCCTAATATGTAATGACCTGTTCCGTTCAAGCAGACAACCGATTCAAACGGCACAAGTGCAATGATCCAACCCGCCTTGCTCAACGAGAAGACTCGCTTGAGGCAAAGGATTTTAGAATTAGCCCTTCAGGAGTTCAAACTTTGACTTTTAAAGGGGCGCTCAGAGTATTGCTTGACAGAGGTGAATCATCGCTTAGGTGGGTGGCTACGATGAACTTGTATTTTCTTAGCCCGTACACTTAAAAATATGGACGATACATGCTAGTCGCTAGATGAATAACCCCTTGCATGCTTATAAAGAATACAACGCACCTAGCTAAGGGAATAATCCCATCTTGTATTACATGTGATAGAACATGGAAATGAAACATAGCTTATAATTGGACCCTCGGATGCTACCTAAGATTCATGCAAGTAGACTCCGCTAATGCTTCGAGTAGATTATTATATACTCTTCGTAGTGCACTACTTCACTTGTTTACACTGCTCTCCTTATGGATTATGTCGTCCGATATGCACCCGTATGGTTTTACTCCTCGCACTACCCCTTAGACCCGTGCTAACATAAAGTCTTGTGTTCTAAGGTTGACTATATAGTATGTTTTCGTATGCTTATGTTTCCAACAAATGCAATGCTTGCCTACTTATATTGTAACTTGTACTCGATGCCTCGTTTCAATGCTTGTCACATAATTTTATGTTATAATCCTGTAACACTATCAATATCATGCATGCATCTAGTTAGCCAGAAGACTATCATATAGTATTTTTGTGCAATATGAACCAGCAAGTATTCGGGACCGTTAGGTCGCCAATACAGTTTTTGAACTAGGGGAATGCATCAAGTCAAGTTGAACTTTGAACGAGAATAATGTCAAGTAATGCAAAACTTCACAGCTCGTGGAGCAATACTCGTTCAAAACAAGAATCAAGATTGAGCACGTCGTGTCATAAATTTGGAAAACCCAAGATTGCATGTCACAGACAACTTGGTAACCAGGGAGATTTTTCAATCTCGTTCCACGGACGGTCACCGGGGCACCGGGGCCAATTTGATCCAGATGGAACTCACGCAGCAGTCTTAATCGTATGCGAACAGGATGGCGTGTGTACTTTATGCCGCTCCATTCTCGCTCTAAAACTAATAGTCTCGTGTGATGGACGGGATGGCTTGTAGTGCACTATGTACTTTCGTTGTATACTATCCTCGTCAATGACTATAACTCGTCCTTTATGGCTATGTCAGTGACTTCTATTCATATAGATAAGTCATCCTCGCTTAGCGGCAATCCGCATGCGATTCATTGTATCGTGCCTAGAAATCTGGAATACTTGAACGGCTATGAGTATAAGACATTTGTACATATTTGAATACTTGAACATCTTCTGCAATACACCTGAGCATCCGTATAGCTCGTGCACCTGAGTCAGAACCCCACCCGTAACACTCGTGTTTGCTTATGCATTTTCTTTGGATTTCATTATGTATATACTCGTGCTTGGTTTAACTTGGTTGCCTTGGATAGGGAAGGACGAATTATAAGTTGGTAAATCTTGCTGTTTTATTCTTATATCGCACGGCGTACCGCCACCCAAGTTAGGCTTTACGTCATTGCCATGAAACTGATCCTAAGGCAAGACTAGAAAGATAACTTAATAGATGGTGTTATGAATCTATATAACGTATTTAGATTTGTTGAGCGGGCAAGAAGCCTCCCTAACAGTGCATTCATGTACTGATAACCCACCAGATTGGTTGCATGGTACGGAAATCTCGTTCGGTGCAAAAACTATTCGTACGAGCTAAGGCATGGAGTCGTTCTGGAGCCTTGGAGCGTTGTGTCCGAAGATGAAGCACTTATACAAGACATAATGCTGGAACATCACCTATGTATCATTTCTCAAATTGTAGCCACTTGGCACACTTTTATTGTTTTAAGAGAGATGGTTTGAGCAACTTTGTAATCTCGGCCTAACACCGCTTGTAATACTTGTGTAATATCAATAAAGTGCTTGTTTTGCTTCTGTACTTGTGTTATTTACTGCTTCCTCTATTGACGACTTTGTGAACTTATTACCAATCGCCTGTTCCTTTCTTTTTTGTTGCATTTGGACTATCTGTGTGACTCTGTGGCTTAGTCATTTTACCGTCTGTTTGGATCATGGCCTTGCACGGGCACAGCTTGTGCTCGTGCGACATCACATCCTAATGGAAACGATCGTCCCGAGGAAGCGCAGGCGCGGTGATTCTCGTCTAGCGGGGATGGCCGATTCGTATGGTAGATCGGGGCTGACATATTGGTATTAGAGCATAGGCTTTACGCCTTTGGACTTCGTATCGATTTTATCAATTTTGAAAGCTCATTTTTGGGTTATGTGCAAACGCTCTCTCTCATTGACCCGTTGGGATGTTCCATACAATGAGTCTAAATATTTTTTAAAAATGAATGTGAATGATATGATTGCTTATAATGGATAGTTATGTGAAGAGCCTTATTCTGACCTGTGTCAGACTTTGTGGGAATATACTCATGCTAGAATTTGCATGTTATGTCTGAACCTGAATACCTATACGTGATTACCTAGCTAGTTAGTATGCGAGATAGAATATCATTCGGACGGTTAGTTTTGCACACAGCCTTCCGGCTAAGTTGTGTTTAGTATCGTGTACCAAGACCATTTAGTACGAGCTAGTTTGCGAGTGAGATTGGGATATCATTCAGGAAAGGATAAGTCAAATTTAGAATGGCAACTGATAGAACATTATCAGATTATCGCTAAGGCGAATATAGTGGATCGTGCTTGGATTTTGGGAAATAGCTCAGACTGTATTTCTTGTTGGAAGATGCAAATCAAATATGGTTTACCTGGATGACTATCAATAGAGATATATACGTGACTAAGGATTATTAAGGTGACACTTAGGTATCATATAGGGGTTCTAAGGAACAACTTAGTGAATATGCTAGTGGGTGATACGAACAAGATTATGGAATTAATCTGATGACTCGATTCCCTCATGCGATAGTTGGATTGAAAGATTGAGAAAGTGTTGAACAAAGAATAAGGCTTATATCGAATTGGGATTCAAGATTAAGGAACCAATATCTTGGACAAATAAAACTTGTTGGATCGTACGAGCGATTTCATATTGAATCAAACGGATTAAACTTGAGTAGGATATCACTCGATAGAAGTTACCCAGAGAATGGATATTATGGTTTCAGAATAATAGACTTGATATAGTATCGATAGTTGGAAGATAGTACGGATTGATACAAGTAAATGAATATTGTGGTTTGATGAAAGAGGTAAGCAATAATGGATTTGATCTTGAGTTTGGAAGAATGATCTTGAATCTAGTTCGAAAGATAACCGTCGATAATCAGCCCCGGCCAAGAACGGTTATCCTACGGAAGTGCTGGCATGGTAATTTCATGACCGGCGGGGATGATCAAACTCACGAAAATATGCTCGATGATTATTCAAACAAACTCGATGAAATAGACCGTATCTAAAGTGGATAGACTTTGGCTTGAGGATTTGAACTTAGTTGTTTGAAGAATACTAAAAGTAGACAATGGATTGATCAAACAGTAATATTGATATGGGATGATTTTGCTTGATGAATTATGATCACGACATGAATGGACATGACTTGAAGGGTTTATATATCTTGGATGGAGAGAAGCAAAATGATAAGGTGTCTCGATTATTTTGATGATAATCATAACATTCGATGTTCTTGTCTTGTACGAGCGTAACTCCATGCTCGTACATGCATCACTCCCGAATTAGAAAGATTATCTAGCGGGAGCATTGGCATGGTGATCTCACGTCCAATGAGGATGATTAAACTTGCAGAAGACTGGTACATGACAATCAAAGGATCATCTTGAATTATGGTCTGACACGATAAGACGAGTTTGGGAATACAAATAAATCGGAAGTGTTTCAAGGATGAGTTAGTCTAGAACATGATGTAAGACACGCTTGATGGTTTCTTGAACATATGCGTAAATCATGTTGGACGACTTAGAGTTATGATTGAAGATTTAGAATTGAATCATGGCTTGGTGGTCTAGACTTATAATGGATAAATGGGTTTTATGAAATATTTTTTTAGGAGATAGACTATGCGAATTGCTAGGCTTGACGTACGACATAAATATATCATGGAATTGACTGAACGGACTCGGACCCTGTACAAACGAACGTTTTAATGTGAGTAGGATAATCTGTGCTCGATGTTTAGAAATTTGAGTGAAACGAGCTTGGTATAATATCCCGTACAAATGAACAATGGTTTGACCTTAGGAATTATAGCGAGCATCATGCGATAAATTTGTATGATGAGTCATAAGCATGAACAGTACCTATGACCTTATGAGCTGACCTAGTAATTAGGCAGACGATTATGTGCCAATTGAAAGAACTCATGTGACTGAATATAGAGTATTGCTTGAACAAGCCATAAAACTGGGGCAGCAAGATTTAGAGTTAGACTTGGAATGGTAAGCGTGTGCTATATTTGACACGAACATAATGGATGATAGGACATGGACACTAGTCGGTAGATCAGATAGATAATGCTTGACGGTAGTACAATGCTTTGTTTGAGTGGGATTATATATGGCTTGGATTTTGATTGACCCTGTTGGAAGTATCATCGTGATTTGTAAGACGAGAACCTATGATATTTTTGCAAGTAGCTTGTCCGACTTCACTATCGCTAAGTTTGGTTGAATTCATATGTTTGAGGGATACCTTGGACGTGGGCACGATCCAAGACTCAGTGATATGTTGAGCTTGAGTGCAAAGACTTCGCTATTGCTAATTTGGTTGACAAGCATATGTTTGGGGGACGTTTTGAATATGAGCACGATCCAGACTCGCGATATGATGATCTCGAAGGCTAGTGCAAGCAAATATGTTAGATTGGCATAGACGAGTATGACGGTTTGGATAAGTTTGCCTCAGTCTTAGATCATCATTCAAGATGGATTATAATGTACCCCGTAATAAGCGATATATATTCCGTGCTAAGGCTCTGTAGAGACCGAGTCAGGGCTTGGATTGAATGATAGAGTCATTCAATAAGACAGACCCAGCACACACGCGACATAGATTAGTATGCTTGAGATAGATTCGATAGTGCGATAGAACGGTTTGCACTCAAGAAGTCTCAAAGATGAGGCTTTTTCTGAGTGGTGTACAATATAACGACCCATTCCGCTCAAGAGGACAGCCGATTCAAACTTGCTCAAAGAGAAGACTCGCTTGACGCAAAGGATTTCAAACTTTGCCCTTCAGGAGTTCAGACTTATACTTTCAAAGGCGCACTCGGAGTATCGCTCGACCGAGGCGAATCATCGCTAAGGTGGGTGGCTATGATGAACTTGTCTTTGCTTAGCCTGCACACTTAAAAATATGGATGATACATGCTAGTCTCTAGGTGAATCACCACTTGCATGATAATAAAGAATATAATACACCTAGATAAGGGAATAATCCCATCTTGTATTTCTTGTGATAGAATAAGAAAATAAAACTTGGCATATAATTGGACCCTCGCATGCTACCTTAGCTTCATGCAAGTAGACTCCGCTAATGTTTCGAGTAGATTACTATATACTCTTCATAGTGCACTGCTTCACTTGTTTACACTGCTCACCTTATGGATTATGTCGCCCGATATGCCCATATACGGTTTTACTCCTCGCACTACCCCTTAGACCCGTGCTAACATAAAGGCTTATGTTCTAAGGTAGACTATACAATATATTTCCTTATGCTTATGTTTCCAACAAATGTAATGATTTTCTGCTTACATTATAACTTGTACTCGTTGCCTCTTTTCAATGCTTGTCACATAATTGTATGTTACGATCCTGTAACACTATCCATATCGTGCATGCATCTAGTTAGCCAGAATACTATCAGATAGCATTCTGTGCAATATAAACCTACAAGTATTCGGGACAGTTAGGTCGCCAAGGCAGTTTTCGAACTAAGGGAATGCATCAAGTCAAGTTGAACTCTAAACAAGAATCATGTCAAGTAAAGCAAGAATCATAGCTCATGGAGCAATGCTCGTTCAGAACATGAATCAACATTGAGCATGTCGTATCGTGAATCTGGAAGATCCAAGACTTGCATGTTACGGACAACTTGGTGACAAGGGAGATTTTTGAATCTCGTTCCACGGAAGGTCTCCGGGGCACCGGAGCTGATCTGATTTGGATGAAACACACGCAGCGGTCTTAATCATGTGCGAGCAGGATGGCATTGGCGCTTTACGCTGCGCCATTCTCGCTCTAAGACTAATAGTCTCGTGTGTTGGACGGGATGGCTTGTAGCGCACTGTGTACTTTCGTTGTATACCATCCTCGTTAATGACTAATACCTTAGACTTTGAAGACAAAACGGTCGCTGCAAATATGGTGTCCCTTCAATTTAGTGACTTCCTGGCAATGGAAGCCCAAGATGGAGTTGTCCCCATTCCGAGGGCAACGATAGAGATTGTCAACCTTCCTCTGGCCCATAACCAAGCAACCAGACTAATACCTCTCACTACACCATGAGGCAAAATCTTCTAGGTTTACCCCGACCTCGTCCAAGACTTGACGCAACAAGCAACGCCTTCCACTGCCAAGTCTAAAGGAAATAAGACCAAGTCCTGTCATATGGTTTCTCCCTCGACCGAGGAAGCCTTGGTAGAAAAAACTAAGTCAGGTTAAACCAACCAGCAGGACTATAATAAGATTCCCCAGGATGGTGCACCTCCAACCGCTGTACCCACAACTCTAGTAGCATCGAATCTGGGTCCATCACAGCCACCTGTGACAGACAAACAATAGAAGAAGGAGATTCTCTTTGACAAATGTCATGACCCAGCCTATGCTATTGCATCGACAGTAGAATATTGTCTAGTACAACAATACTATCTAAACATATCACATAATATATATATATACTTGTCAAGATATCTCAACTCTAAATGGAGGACAAAATAATAATCAATACTCAATCACAATGAATTAGAGAAAGATGTAGCACGATATGGAATAGAAGAAAGAAAATGAATCATAGTCACAAATATATCTCAAAACCGAGTCTAATAAACTAGCACAATAGTCTCAAATATAATACATATCAAAATATCTAAACTGAGGCATAACCAATACAATAATCTAAACATCTGCAACTAGCTTATCATCCTCCGGTATCGGCTTCTCCTGAGCTACCGTCTCTAACTCTACACCCACTACGTTCTGAGGTCCATAGTGTATAGGATATTAGTCATCTAAATAATCTGAAAAATATATCCAGTCAGGATTGGAGAGAAGCCCACCTCTAACAGCATTTGTAAATAAATGATAAATACTATGTAACAGTAAATCGAGAGAATATACAAGATAAATAGAGCATAAACTGAAAATATACAGAATATAGAAATATTGTAAATAGTACAAGATATTTGAAAATCATATACAAGAGTCAGGATTATCACTAAGTGAGTGAGTACTAGCTTTGACAAGTGATTGGCTTGGAAACTTGTGCAGGAATCATGGCCTGGCTAATCAAACGTGAGGTGTATAATTAACACTAATAGTGTACTTGTACAAGAATACTTGTACATGGTGGGTATGATCACATATCTAACTAACACTCCCCAACCCACGACTGGTATAGTGGATCCAACCATGGCACGTTACGACACAAGATTCTTTGAGAAGGTAGCAAGTCTCCCCAGGAACCAGTGTCCATACCAGTACAAGAGCAACAAGGCATGTATATGATACACCAGAAACTATCGAGAATAACATCTCATGACGGGATCCAGAAAATAATAATTCGTGTAACCATGTGTCAAGAAGTAAAGGATATCTACACTAAATATAAGAAACATAGAAGATATCATAAACGGCAAACTGTTAGAGAATTTACTCGCTTGTGGTCCTGAGTTGACAATACCAATCTATGTCTAGACTGGTGTCACACTGACCTATATAAGAAATATTATATCAGTTGGGTGTAAAGAAAGTGATAAATGAATTAAATGCACTAAATATGATTTTTAGGTCAATACTAGGTAAAAATAATTAAACTAGGTTGAAATAACCATTTTTAGGTTGTACTAGTCTATACCCAAGTTTTTAGAGTGGTATCTTGAGGATACAAGTCAAATTAGCTAAAACTAGGTGTTACCTAGGTTACACTAAGTTTCTAGGCCATTCTAGTAAGATACTGGCTCAATATACCTTAATATATGATACTACCTATAATATCTAGATATACCTTCTCCTATATACAATACCTTAACCCATTACCCCAAGTACCTTGACTAATACCTTAACTAAACCATTACCTTGGTATTCTAATATTTTACCTAATACCAGTACTTAGTATCCAATCCTAACTCTTATTCCTTGGCATCAATAAATACCCAATACCTAGCTCATCTCAGGAATCGGTTCGACTCTCTTTCATTTCTGGTTGGAAAGTGAAATTCGTTTAGTACGAGATCGCTTCACACCTCGCGGACTAATACTAGCTCTAAAGTGTTCACCTATTCAAGTAACTAACACCTACTCACAGGTTCAACATAAATGCAAGCCTCACCTTGCTGTGCTCGATCACCATCAGATGCATACAGTGCACTGGTGCACTTATTGAACATAGTTGTTGTCTCCCTATTGCCTGAAATTCAAGGTTTCCCCATACCGATACTCTAGATGACTGATACACCAAGTATCATACTTGACCTCTCCTCAATTACCCCCATCCAGACTGGTACCATACCTCACTATTGTCAAATTTTAGCAACTAAGATTGCTGCCACTGCTACCTAGTACTGTTGTTGCTCCACTCTTCCTAGGCATTATGACCTGCAGGTAAGGGTGTACACTAACCTGAACACTCAACTAGCCACAATAATACTACAACAAAGATTGAAACCACCCTCGAATGTCAGCACAATAGTGCACAAGCTACACTGCTAGCTACTGCTACTGCTGATGCTACATGGAGTGACAGTGCACAATGTGCACAACCGCTACATCTATGCCCGACTCCCCTAACATTGATACTCCAGTATCAGTTCATACCCGAGCTTCCTATTCATTCCTTATCACCCTTCATTGTCAGTTCAAAACTCCACACACACATACACTGCAGATACCCAATCACCTCACTATACAGACACCTTAACACTTCCTCATTACTTGTATACTATGAAAACGATAGAAGTTACCAACCACCATCAACACAAAACCATAACTACTACGCCTTCAACACCAACACACACACACACAAAGCTATTAGCCACAACTCATACACTCAAACACCATACACTAATGATACACATATGTATTAACCCAAATACTTAGTATGCAATATATAATACTCTATGATACGCACCTAATAAAGTGCCAAAGCTCCCAATTCTCTATTAATACCAATAATACATATCAATAACATAATAATACCACTAAACTAATTAGCTACAATAGAATTTGAAGAGAAAATATACTATTATGCACAAACCACCCAAAATGAACCCCGTGTCATAGCATATCATAAATACCATGATACGCTCTACTCGTGTTCAATTGTGGACACATACCTAGTCCCATATCATCAATCTAATTCTAAATAGATCTAATTTATCTCATGACACATAATTGATGCATCAATCTCTAAATTCTCCCAAATTGGGCACAAAAATCTATATACAAGTCATAATACAAGTCATATAAACCTAGTTCTTGTTCCTATGGATAAACCTAAGCCAAGGAAGGTTTTCTAATGGT
This sequence comes from Iris macrosiphon, assembly GCA_036927795.1. Classification (NCBI taxonomy): domain Eukaryota; kingdom Viridiplantae; phylum Streptophyta; class Magnoliopsida; order Asparagales; family Iridaceae; genus Iris; species Iris macrosiphon. The sequence goes on from JAYESA010000011.1 coordinate 114,728,742, forward strand.
CAAATACATTATTTAGAGTCTAATTAAGGAGGGAATTTTAGAATTTACCTATTGGAAGATGGATTCTTCCCAATAAAAAATCCAAATGTACACAATTAGGACACAAGCCCCTATCCAATAGATCCTTCTCTAAGTGCTTATTGCAATCCAAGCTCCAATGCCCCTTAGGTAATGCAAATAAAAGCGAATAAGAGTGAATTGAGTGAATTTGATAGACGGATGAAGTGAATTGGGGAAGAACTAAATTAGGGATCTAAATAAAATAATTATGGGAAGGAGAGAGAGAGAGAGAGAGAGAGAGAGACCCCTCTAATAGTGGCCGACCTCCTTTTAGCCCCTCTTCCAAGCAACAAGTAATGTCCACTATACCCCTATTAGTTAATTATGAGGTTTAATTAGGAGAGATATATTAGGAAGCTTCTAATCTAATAAAAAATTAATCTAATCTTCTTAATTAGCTAAGGGGATGAGTCTAATGGGCATAACCCAATGTCGGGCTTAATGTGTCATAAAAATCTATTTGGGTCCATTAATGACAATTATAATAATTAGGCTAGCCTACTAACTAATAAATAAATAGCTTCCCATAAATAAATAATTAGTCACTAAATATGAAATATGCTAAATGACAAAAATATTCTCATCTAGAAATGTAGTAGTGATAAGTCTACCCTCATGTCACTACCACATTTCTAATGTAGGGATATTTTTGTCATTTGGTGATCGGGAAGGGGGACTCGGCTGTGCAGCGGGATGGGGAGAAACTCACTGCCGGAGAAGGGACGGACAGCGGAGGGGCTCGGCTGGGTCGGGGAGCTCACGGTGGACGACGGGGATGAGCAGCGGGTTGATGTAGGAGGCCGGAGGAGTCTCTGTTGGTGGTTGTAGGTGAAGATGCAACCGGAGTCGAGGTGGTGATGGATTGAATGGTGATGGTGGTGGAGTGGAGGATCGACAGGATGGAGGAGATGGTGATGGGGTTGCCGGAGTGGGGAACCGCCGGACGGAGGGATGAACACAGGGAGTCGGGGGACTGATCGGCGGAGGGAGGAGAGTAGAGGCGGAGGGAGTTGGCCGCCGGGCCGGGCAGAACAGCAGGGAGGCAGAGGGAGTCGGGGTTTGATCGTGGCCGGCTGTAGGGAGAGGGCCGGAGGTCGGAGTTCCGCGGTGGGGGATGGATGGATGGATGGAGAAGATGGAGGTGGTGGCGGTGTACGGTGCAGATGGGGGTGGTCGAGCAGTCGGCTGGGGAGAACAGCAGCGGGCTGCGGGGGACTCGGCCGCCCGGGGGAGCCGGCCTGGGTGCAGTGGGCCACTCGCCGGACGCGTCGGGCAGCGCCTGCCGGAGCAGGCTCGGCCGGGAGAGTCGGGATTGCCGCCGGGCTGGACAGTAGCCCAGTTCCCCCCCTCTAACTATTTGAAATTTCAAATTCAAAAGTAAAAGAAGAAGAAGAAGGAGAAGAAGAAGAAAGGAAAGAGAAGGAGAAAGAAAAGAGAAGAAGAAAGGAAGGAGTTCACATACGTAGGATGAGAGAGGGAGGAGGCTTGTGAGGGTGGTGTTGTTTTCTAGGTTTCTTGGGATTAGGGTTTAGGATGGGACATGTCATTATATAGGATGAGGGAATTTTGATGGAGGGTTGTGATGGGCCAATTTCAAAAGAATGGCTAGGATTGTTCATGAAGGAATTTAATTCATGTAGGAGAATGCAATTTGGTCCACAAATAATTAGCCTTTTCATTTGGTCTTGGACCATGGGGTGATGACACCTACAATTGAATAATTGCAACTTAGCCCCTTAAATTCGGGAAATTGCACAAACACATAAAATGACGAAAATTTGACGGGAGATTCGGGGTCCGGTGTTTTATAGGGTCAGGGGACGCTGTAAGACTGGTACGGGCTCAATTTACAGGGCACTGGAATTAATATGGAATTTCAGAATCAGATAAAATAGTATCCTCAAATTAAATAGAAATAAATGCAAGTTGTGTTCAACAATTAATTAGGAGTACATGGGGCCAAAATCAGGTCAGGTCATCAATACCAAAAATGAAGAAGACTCAGAACAGAATATTTCCCTAATTTGGGCCGCACGAAAAATAGGTCAAGATGGCCTCCAATTTTCGATTGGAACGCACAACGATACAAAATAGGAATTTTAAAATAACGTCCGCGACGATTTTTGCGCGGCTAGAATTAATGCACAAAGAGCATAATTATGAGTTGCAAAAATAGCAGAATTGAAGGCGGGCATGTCTAGGGCAAGATTGTGAAATTTGTCGGAAGACAGAAGTCAGGATAGTGCTCCAAATATTGAAGCAAAGGCAATGCGCAAAATATTAAATAAAATACAGTAATTAATTACACCTCCAATAAATTAATTCTAAAATAAAACAATTAACCTCAAAATTCCATAATTCCGACAGGTGCTCATCTACTGGCTTCTAGGTCAAGTCTACCATCACAAACACAATGAACACTGTCTATAATATAATATATTAAAGTACACATTACACAGTTATTTAATTTAAATATATACTATTCATGCAATTATTTAATCATAACTACAATAATATTAAATATTATAAAAAGTCGAAAATACTCCTGTTTCGGAATGTGGTAGTGACAAGTCTACCCACCTTAAAAGAATTTCGTCCTCGAAATTTAAAATCCTCCTAGTAGTGTTTAATCATATACGTTATCATTTTCCTCAAAGTTTAAATTCATAATCCACGAAATCAGGTAATAATTCATGATGTCCTTTCACAATTTGTTCAAAAATTCTGAAATTATTGCATTCCTGAAAAATCCTCGGAATAAATCAAAGTCCATCAAAATTTCCTTGAAAGTTTTTGTTAATAATTCAATACTCGAAAATTTAATATTCACTCCTTAAATTTGATTTTTCAATGCACAAGTATGAAATCTCGTTCCACAAATTTAAATTTAAATATTTATCCATCTAAATTTTATTTCTCGATTTCCTCTTCCTCAAAATGCTCAACAATATGATACTTAAGGATTCTCCAAATGCAACATCCAATTATAAAGTTCTAAAATTTATAACTTGCAATTAAATAAATACATTGATAAATCTCCCAAAATTTCCAAATTAATAACCCACTTAAACATGTCATAATCTTTCCTGGAATTAATAAACCACCAATTATGCCATGTTAATTTCTTAACCATTTATTTAAATCAATATTCATCCTCGAATTTTAATCATCTTGTTCCTCTTGTCAAGTCATAGCTCTTTCATGAATCTTCACTACAGTCAACACCAATAATCACGGTCTAAGAAAATTCTATCTATAGTCATACCACATACAATCTAGGGGGAACATACATGGTTATGGTCTCATTTGTTATGGTGTTGCAGTCTATGCATCAGGGGTACTACTAACTACATTCTAACAAGAAAATCATGCATACAACTATTGTACTAAGCAATCAATCAATCAAATAGATAGGAACAGAATAAAGGAAAGAACAAAAAACTGCTAACACATTACCTGCAGTATCGGTCTCCTCGACCGTCATCGCAAATGCCTGCCCTGCTGGGGTGGTTCCCTTCGCGGGTGCTGAGCAATATACGGTTCCACAGGTAGTCTAACTGGATCTCTATAATCTGAAGCTGCACGCTGGCCGGGGAGATAAGGGGCTATAAGACAATCCCTTACTCGATGTCCCGCAGCGCCGCAGTGCAAACAAAGTCCTAGCCTCGTTCTACAGCTCTCCCAAAGGTGACCTGGCTTTTTACAGAAATGACAAGTCTGCTGTGTCTCTCTTGGAGGCTGTTGCTGATCCTGCTGAACATGAATTGGTGCCTGGTACTGCTGTTGATACTGATACTCCCATGGATGTTGCTGGATAGGAACTGGTGCTAGGTACTGCTGTTGATACTGAATACGGGGATGCTTGGCTGGTCCTGCGCTATCATTTGTATCTCCAAACGTGTCGTGACTCCTCTTAGGCCCGAGATCCAGATCCTCTTCTGCGATCTGAGCATCCATTAAGATAGCCTCATAGGTAGCGGTACGACGACCAGAAGTACGTGACCTAATCTCTCTCGTCAGTCCCTTTCTAAATTTCCGGGCTCGATCTCCTGGGTCTCGAATCATAGATGATGCAAAAGGGCTCAATCTACAGAATTCTGCAGCGTACTCGTCGACCGACATGTTTCCTTGAACTAAGTCATGAAACTGACTTTCCAAGGTTCCCAATGCCACGTCGGGAAAGAACTTCTCCTTGAAGAGCTCCTTGAAGGTCTCCCAAGTAAGTCCTTGTGCAGTAATTCTCGGCTCCGTGCAATACCACGTGAGTGCGATATCGAACATCTGACTGCCAGCGGCTTCTATCTGCAAGTTCTCCGGAATCTGGGTCAATCGCAGGCTTCTCTCTATATCCTCTAGCCAGTCGTCAGCGTAGAGTATCCCTTCGGTACCTTTAAACTCTCGAGGCATCATTCTTTTGAAATCCACTATAGTGCCTGATCTCTGCTGTTGCTGGCCAGGAAACTGCTGGTACTGTGCTACTTTCTCCAAAGCTTGGAGAGTCACTTGATGAGCATTCTCCATGTTTTCTTTCATCAGCTCGGTTTGTGCCTGGTGCGCTTCTGCTTGCACCCTCTGAGCCTCAGCTTGAACTCGCTGAGTGTCTGCCGTCACTCTCTGGGCATCTACCATGCCTTGGATCAAGGTAAACATTTGCGCTCCGTCAATGGGCAAACCTCCGGGAATCGGAGTCGGTGGAGGAGGAAGGTTGTCCGTCACAGCTGCGGCAATCTTCTTAACAGGTGGGGGAGAAGGATCCCCGAAAAGTGCAGATACTCCTACGTGCATTGGAGATGTAGGAGGAACTACTGCTGTCTGTCCCTCAGGTGGAGAGGTGGCAGACCCCTCTAAAGCTGATGTTCCCGCTCTCATAGACCGTGTCTGCGGCGACATCCTGAAGACAGATCCCAAAGAATCAATTTAGGCAAAAATACGATATCATCAAGGAAGGACAGTACAGTTCTAAGGAAGCAATATTCAAGATAAAAGATTGGAATAAACCCTAGTTGTGATTGCACAGGTCAAAGATACATCCATGGTCTGATACCTCTATCCCTCTAAGTACCACAGTTCTATCACAAGCACTCTCACTGCTAGCTTCCTTACCTACTGCAATCGCTGATACTAGTTATTCCTATCACTCAAGTGCATAACAATTGCAACACACTATACTAAATACTGCTCTCTCTAATACAATCTTAAATGGACACCCAAGTCAGTGGGCAGTGAGATCTCAATTATACTCAAGCCAACAGATCCTTACACATGCATCTCATCTATTGTATACTAATATATCTCTCCCACTATAAAATCTTATCCCCAAATAAAATTTCCTCAAAATAACTCCTCGTATAAATTTTAAAGTAAAATGCATATACTTTCCTCAAGGTTAATTATTTAAATACTAAAATGAAAACTTAATCACCTTAAAATATCCTTACAGACTTGTCTATGTTCATCAAATTGAATCTGAATTCCTCAAAAATAAAATTTTAATAACCATATTTCAACTTCTCAATTTCAAAGTTTTTGCAATTCATTGAAATCTTCAAAATAAAATTTTTATAACAATCTCAATCTTCTCAGAATCCTAAAACTTGAATTTCATTTTCAATCTTCAATTAAAATTTTTTTTTTTTTTTTAAATCCACCTTTTGTAGTTCAATAGCTCTAATGGTTAATCATTTTCACTGTCCTCATTGACGGGCATCATCAAATAATACCATAAATCAGTCTATAAATTTATCTTGATATGAAATCCAGCCCTACTATGAAACCAAAAAAAAAAATCCTAACTTAATAACTAATCAACAACAATCAAATCAATATCAACAAATGAGAATGGACGGAACAAGGGAATGATTTAAATTGGAAATTTTAACAAGATTCTCAGGGGTCATCCCAGGAATCTCTCAAGGAATTGTGATTGAGTATTTGCTCTCGTCCTAGTATCCTATATCCTAGATTCTATCGCAGGCACGCAGTAGTATAACAAGGATGTCACACTACCACGACATCGCTCTAAATACAAAGTCTGACCTGCATGGGCCACCACTAAAAACGTGTCACGACCCGTACCCGGTTTAGGGGCACGAGTGCGTGGGTACGTCCAGCCTACGTCGCAGCATCGGCGGTAGAACGCTGTCAAGGTCTTGATACTATCTAACTAATGTCACGCAAGCATCCAATCTCCATTCGGAGGCACGGATGACACAAATAAGATGAACACATACTCAATCACAGGATCACAGCACGATAAGATTTCGAAATAGAAATTAAAATTAAACACAACACAAGTCCACAAGTAATATTCTAACTCAACAATATCCAAGAATCATCAAATGCCGGAGACAAATCCGGTACCAAATAGACTGTTAAAAGAACTAACTAAAAATAGTAATTTCCAGCTAGACCTCCTGGAATCACAACTACTATCAAGTCTGCAGCTATTCACCATAAGTGTCGGACAGCGGTCCTCTAAGACATAGTCTGGAAAAATATTTCCAGTCAGGAAGGAGCAAAGCACAATCTCAAATAACAGTTCCATTAATTGATAATGTCTATAATACAATAAAACATGTCATGCTAGCTACTGAGAAGACAGTGAAATAAATGCAATGGCAATTTAAGAGAGACAGGCAATGTAAAGAGACAGGCAATAGGCAATTATGAAACAGTCCGTGCATGTATGAAAATGAAAAGAACAAGAAACAGTATCATATACGGGTGATGTAGTATATGATAAAAATAGGGAACTGTAATCTATTCTAGGTGTTTGAAATAGTAGTTTCAAAATGTGATCGGCATGGGAACATGTACGATAGCTACAGGGCCTGGCTAATCATGGGTGAAGAGCATGATTAACACTTACAATTTCTATACTACAATAAGAGGTTATGATCACATTTCTTACTAACTACTTCCCCGCCCCCAACTAGTACTGTGGATCCAACCATGATATGTCACGATACACGAGCAAGTCAAGTCTATCATGTACGATGTCTAAATATACATGTCGTGTACAATGTCAATACGATAATCAAGGTAACATCTCATGACTGCAGATCCAGGCTATACTAGTCCGTGTAACACAGTGTCAAGGATTCAGATGTAACATTTCATGATTGTTGAACTTATAGAAATTATCAAAGAATTGGAAATTATCAGAGAATGTACTTGCCTTGGGTCCTTAGCTGGTATTTATGGATGTCCTGTTCCAGAGTATCCCCTGGGTGAACCAACAGTCCTATAAACATATCACAATTACCACACTTGCATCAGATGCTATGCTAACACACAGTCTATAAACACTGGCCTCAGGGCCATGTCAGACAGGGCACTAGTCAACTAGGGTCATCTAGTAGGGATACATATTTAAATAACATCTCATTAACTAATATATATAATTTCCATCCATTACAATAATAGATATATGTAAAAATATATATATACTTTTTAAAATAAATAATACTTGTATATATAAACATAATAAATAATACTTATATATGTATAGTTCATGGAAAGAATACAATACGTATTTATATTATATACATACAAAAAGGAATTTAACATAATACATATATATCTAAAATATATACCACATATACGTTTTTATACCAAAGTACGTTTATACATATATGTAATCAACATTATCATTTAATATACTAATACTAATACACCTAATTAATTTATACTAGCATATACTTTTATTAAATAAATGTCATAAAATAACCCAATGTATATATACATATATATATACAAATTAAATTAAATACATATACTAATTATATTAAAATATACAAAGTATATATATAAAATGCATAAATATACATATACAAAATAAATATATACTTATACATATATATACACTAATTATATACATTATATTAGGTGTTTAAATATTAATTAAAAATGCTATACATATTTATGTATTTACAACATTAATTAGATAATAATATTTATATACATATATGTATATACGTATGTATATAAATATATACATACATATATATATATTTACCAAAATAAATTAAATATATGCACTTACATTAATCATATATACCTATACATATATATTAATACATACATTTACAAAATATATATACATATATACATTATAGTGAATACACACACAATACATTATACAAGGTATATATATATACCATACTAACATATTTAAACATTAATTAAATGACTATATACATATACGTATATTATGTATATACTCACGTATATACGTATGTATGTATACATATATATATACATATATATATATATAGAGATATATATATATATATATATATATATAGAAGAAAGAGGGAGAGGAGAAAGGGCTTACTGTGAATTGGGGTGGCCGTCGGAGTTCGGCCGGGGTGCGCAGGTGGAAGAGCGGGAGTCGCCGGGGTACACCGCAGGGAGTCGGGGCGCCGGACTGATGTGGAAGAGCGAGGAGAGGGAGATGAGGAGGAGGTGAATGTGGAGGTGGATAGGAGATCGGAAAGGGGGACTCGGCTGTGCAGCAAAATGGGGAGGAACTTACTGCCGGAGAAGGGACGGACAGCGGAGGGGCTCGGCTGGGTCGGGGAGCTCACGATGGACGACGGGGATGAGCAGCGGGTTGATGTAGGAGGCCGGAGGAGTCTCTGTTGGTGGTTGTAGGTGAAGATGCAACCGGAGTCGAGGTGGTGATGGATTGAATGGTGATGGTGGTGGAGTGGAGGATCGACAGGATGGAGGAGATGGTGATGGGGTTGCCGGAGTGGGGAACCGCCGGCCGGAGGGATGAACACAGGGAGTCGGGGGACTGATCGGCGGAGGGAGGAGAGTAGAGGCGGAGGGAGTTGGCCGCCGGGCCGGGCTGAACAGCAGGGAGGCAGAGGGAGTCGGGGTTTGATCGTGGCCGGCTGTAGGGAGAGGGCCGGAGGTCGGAGTTCCGCGGTGGGGGATGGATGGATGGATGGAGAAGATGGAGGTGGTGGCGGTGTATGGTGCAGATGGGGGTGGTCGAGCAGTCGGCTGGGGAGAACAGCAGCGGGCTGCGGGGGACTCGGCCGCCCGGGGGAGCCGGCCTGGGTGCAGTGGGCCACTCGCCGGACGCGTCGGGCAGCGCCTGCCAGAGCAGGCTCGGCCGGGAGAGTCGGGATTGCCGCCGGGCTGGACAGTAGCCCAGTTCCCCCCCCTCTAACTATTTGAAATTTCAAATTCAAAAGTAAAAGAAGAAGAAGAAGGAGAAGAAGAAGAAAGGAAAGAGAAGGAGAAAGAAAAGAGAAGAAGAAAGGAAGGAGTTCACATACGTAGGATGAGAGAGGGAGGAGGCTTGTGAGGGTGGTGTTGTTTTCTAGGTTTCTTGGGATTAGGGTTTAGGATGGGACATGTCATTATATAGGATGAGGAAATTTTGATGGAGGGTTGTGATGGGCCAATTTCAAAAGAATGGCTAGGATTGTTCATGAAGGAATTTAATTCATGTAGGAGAATGCAATTTGGTCCACAAATAATTAGCCTTTTCATTTGGTCTTGGACCATGGGGTGATGACACCTACAATTGAATAATTGCAACTTAGCCCCTTAAATTCGGGAAATTGCACAAACACATAAAATGACGAAAATTTGACGGGAGATTCGGGGTCCGGTGTTTTATAGGGTCAGGGGACGCTGTAAGACTGGTACGGGCTCAATTTACAGGGCACTGGAATTAATATGGAATTTCAGAATCAGATAAAATAGTATCCTCAAATTAAATAGAAATAAATGCAAGTTGTGTTCAACAATTAATTAGGAGTACATGGGGCCAAAATCAGGTCAGGTCATCAATACCAAAAATGAAGAAGACTCAGAACAGAATATTTCCCTAATTTGGGCCGCACGAAAAATAGGTCAAGATGGCCTCCAATTTTCGATTGGAATGCACAACGATACAAAATAGGAATTTTAAAATAACGTCCGCGACGATTTTTGCGCGGCTAGAATTAATGCACAAAGAGCATAATTATGAGTTGCAAAAATAGCAGAATTGAAGGCGGGCATGTCTAGGGCAAGATTGTAAAATTTGTCGGAAGACAGAAGTCAGGATAGTGCTCCAAATATCGAAGCAAAGGCAATGCGCAAAATATTAAATAAAATACAGTAATTAATTACACCTCCAATAAATTAATTCTAAAATAAAACAATTAACCTCAAAATTCTATAATTCCGACAGGTGCTCATCTACTGGCTTCTAGGTCAAGTCTACCATCACAAACACAATGAACACTGTCTATAATATAATATATTAAAGTACACATTACACAGTTATTTAATTTAAATATATACTATTCATGCAATTATTTAATCATAACTAAAATAATATTAAATATTATAAAAAGTCGAAAATACCCCTGTTTCGGAATGTGGTAGTGACACAGACACCTATAGCAATCATCTACCCAGATTAAATAAATTGTACTCCTACATCCTCGTATATGATCAAATTGTACAAGTTTGTTTGTAAACCAAAGAAGGCGGGTTTCGTGCAAACCTTGTATTATATAACTTTCGTTCTTTCGTTTAATACCACAAACAGTAGGGAAAAGGGAGGGTAGAGAGAGGAGGGGAGGGGGGTTCCTAGGATTCTAGGGATTAGGGCCGGCTCATTGGGAAAGGTGTGAGGAGGAGTAATTTTATAGGAGATTGGGTGGTTGAGATGAAGGTGCATTTTAAACCAAGCACCTTGATTCCTCATGAAACTATTGTTCAAAACAAAAGGGGAGAGAGAAAGTGATTTGACCGGTCCATGAGAGGGAGTGGGGTTCTTCATTGGCCTTGACCAATATGGTGGTGATACCTAGCACCCTATTTACAAATAAGCCCCTTAACTTTTGGCTATTTGCACGTAAAGGAAAAGTGATGGGGATTTGGTATGGGAAGTGGTGTTTGATGTTATGTAGGGTGAGGGAGTATTGTGTATTTTGCATGGGCTTCAAGAAAGGGCGTATTGGGTTAAATTGGGGTTAAGTTGAGATTAGTCAAAGTTGGTATCCCCAATTTAATTAAATAAAGTGTCATGTGCTCTTAAATTAAATGGGGGCACATAGGGTCTCAATTAGGAGTTACACAAAGATCATGAACGATGTAGGCTTGGTGTCAGTCTCAGCCCCTTTAATTGGTTCTATGAAACGGGTTGAGTTTGTATCCCAAAATTGATGGCAACGACATAGGTACTCGACATAGGATTAAAGAATTGATTTTGGGACTGGAAAGTTGTGTAATTAAATTAGGGAACAAGTGAGTGTTTTGTGAGTGACGAAAAAGTCCAGCGCCTAGGTTGGCTTGTCAAGTGAAGAGTACAAAAATAAGGTAGGAATTAAGGGTTATTGTTGGGCTCCAAATATTTCAGCAATGGTGAGGTGCACCTAGGGTTTAAATAAAGAACCAGTCAACGTAGCCTAAATTTCTAAACCTCAATCACCCTGATGCTAAACCAAAAAATTTCTAACCCTATCTAGTCTACCTAAAATAATAATTTAAGGGGGTTTACATCCTTCCAATTTAGAAGAACTTTGTTCCCAAAATTAAAAGTAAAGCACGAATGAGAGTTACGAGAATTTAAGAAGTAAACAGGTAATCGAATGCAGTACGTAAGTTCGTACATCGGTCCTTAAATAAATGCAGGAAATACTATCGAATGGAATCCTCGTGCTACCAGGTAAACTCGCCTGGCAAAAGATGCTTCCATGCAACCCTGACCAATCGAATAGTCTGTCCTCTCAAAATATTCTCACTGCGATCGAGTATCCCCACTGGCTGCTCCGTATATGATAAACTGGGCTCGACTGTAATCTTTGAATGATCCAGCATGTGGCTAGGGTCTGCCACGTATCTCCTCAACTGTGATACGTGAAATATGTCATGCACTCCTTCTAATGATGGAGGTAAAGCAAGATGATAAGCCACTTCGCCAACTCGCTCCAAGACATTAAAATGTCCGATGTAGCTCAGACTCAGCTTGCCTCTGCCCCCAAATATGATGGTACCACGAGTGGGCGATATTTAAAAATATATGGTCACCTTTCTTGAACTCCAAAGGTCTGTGGTGCGCATCTGTCCAATGCTTCTGTCTGTCCTATTCTGCACGCAGGTAGCCCTGAATCTGCTTCACTTTCTCTACTGTATGTGTTACCAACTCTGGACTAAGTACCTGACGCTCTCCCACGTCACTCCAATATACCGGTGACTTATATTTCCTGTCGTACAGTGTCTCATAAGGTGTCATCTGTACGCTGGCTTGGTAGCTGTTGTTATAGGAGAATTCTACCAAGTATAGATGGTCCTCCCAAGATCCTCCAAAGTTGATCATGCACGCTCTCAATATATCCTCTAGTATCTGAATCGTGCGCTCTGACTGACTATCAGTCTGTGGATGATATGCAGTACTGAACTTGAGACGAGTTCCTAGACTCTTCTGCATACTCCGCTAAAAATGTGACGTGAATCCGGAATCATGATCCGATACAATACTGGCAGGCACTCTATGTAGTCGTACTATCTGCCTTATATACATGTCAGCTAATATCCCCGTGGACTGCCCAACTCTAAAGGGCAAGAAATATGCAGACTTGGTGAGTTGGTCCACGATAACCCAGACTGCATCCTTCCCGCTAGGGCTCCTTGGGAATCCCATGACGAAGTCCATGGTAATGTGCTCCCACTTCCACTCGGGAATGGAAAGTGGCTGCAATAGTCCTGCAGTCCTCTGATGTTCGATATTGACTTGCTGACAGACCAAATATCTCGCCATGAATCTCGCAATCTCCCTCTTCATCCCATGCCACCAATAGTGTTGTCTCAAATCTTGGTACATCTTTGTACCCCTGGGATGAATAAACTGAATCGAGCTATGAGCCTCGATCATTAGCTCCTGGCTTAGCTCGCCACTCGGAACGTATAGGCGATCACCATACCTCAATGTTCCGTCTTCATGAATTCAGAGTCCCGTCTACATGTCGACCTCTGTCCTCTCCCACAGTCATCAAAATCTCGCATTTAGGCAGGGCTTCCTTGATCCTCTCAACCAAAGTAGACTGAACCTATAGACTGGCCATCTATCCATCCATGCCTAGCAATACAACCTTTATCCCGAGCTTCTGAAGATTCTGTAAACCCCCTCGACCAAATTTAGGTCTACTTAGCTTAGATAGAGAGACTAGAGTTAATTTTGAGCCAATTAGAATTATAAAGTAGTATTTTAGATTATTGTGCAATATTTGTATCACTTGGTACACTATACCGTTGCTTCAAATTTTGGAGCGCTACAATAGCATTTGCCTTCAAACGAATTTCATACACTTTTCCTAGTCATGCCAGCCTTCTATTCTGATCTTTGTGTAACTCATAAATACCCTCTCTTGTGCTTCATTTTAGTCGCACAATATTTGTTACAAACGTCTATTTTTAAATCCATATAAATCTAACTTTGTATCTTTGTCCGTTCCAATCAAAATTGGAAACACAACCTCGATCCGTTTTGTGCAACCCAATTTATAACAATATTCTATTCTGAGTGTACTACATCCATGATACTTGTGTCCTACCTAATTTTAATCCCATGTACTTCCAATTAATTAAAAACACCACTAATTAAATTGGTGTAAGGACCCAACTTAACCCAAAATTAGACCCAACACCAACCCAAACCCCCACTCACACCGTCAAGGTTCATACTAAATACCACACACCCTTTTGACCCACTATATCACACCAAACATGGTGTTTTTCCTCATTCAATCCCAAATTTCATTGTTTATGTAATTACCCAATTGTTAGGGACTTTTGTGTAAAAATACAATGAGGTGTCCACCTCCCATTGGAGCCAAGCCATAAAGAAACCCCCCTTCATTGTTGACCGGTCCACCCTAATTTTTTCTCTATTTGGTTGTACTACATGCAACTTTTTCCCCTATATCTCCACCCTCCATTCAAACCTACATCATCCTAGCCACTCATTCTTCATGTAGAAGCTTCCCCCATCCCTAGGAAAAGCTTGTAGCTGGCCCTAATCCCAATGCATCATCCCCCTCTCTTTCTCCAACATAAACACCTACTTCCTCTCTCTAAAATACCACAACCAATACCACAGAAATCGAAACCCTAAAACTATACATCTCTTCTTCTTCATCCCGCCTCCTCCGACCTCCATCATCCCTATGGCAACCCCGCCACCTCAACCACCACCTTCCTCCTTCGAGCATCCCCCGTCGCCATAGCACTGCCTGTCTCCCTCGATCCCAACCAACTCGCCACCACCAGCATCCACCTCTGCCTCAGCCACCACGACAACAGTCTCTAACCTCTCCGTCATCCACGACTTCTTCTTCTTCCCCCGACGACCCTTTTCCTCCGATCACTCCGCTACCGCAGCCATCTCCACCACTCCCATCACCGTCGTCACCACCTCACCATCATCACCATCACCATCGTCACCACCTCACCATCATCACCATCACTGTCTCACTATTATCACCATCACCGACACACCACCATCTCCACCACTTTCATCATCATCACCACCCGACTTTCGTCTCCGCCCATCTCCACTACCACAGCGGCCATCTTTACCACTCCCATCACCGTCGCCATCACCAACACCACCATCACCAACACCACTATCACCAACACCCGTCATCCCAACCCCGACCCTCGTTGGTAACCATCACCACCTTAGCCACTATCATCCCACGGCCATCCCGCCACCGCCAGCAACCCGCCACCGCGACCAAGCTGCTGCCATTGCCGCTACTGCTGCCAGTGATGAATTGCGTTATTGTGGCCGGAGCACCACCTGCTGCTGCCTCTGTAGCTGCCGCTGCTACTGTGTACCACCGGAGACCGGCCCCCCTCGTGCAGCGGACGTGCATCACCCTGCCCTCGGCCACGATCACGACTAGGTTTGCATTTCCCTTTTTTTTCTTCATGTATTATTGCGTGGACCCATGTGTAGTGTAAACCCTAGTGTAATGTGTATATGTGTGCATGTTTTAGAATAATGGTTGGTGTTAGTAAATACCTCATAGAAAATGTGGTTATTTAATATGGTATACTTGTGTTGACCTAGGTGTTTAGATAAATTGACATTGTGCACTACCCGGTTAGCTAGGATTTGGGTTTTGTATTATATGTTATTTGGTATTGTAACATAATTTGGTAACTCATATTCTTGCTGTGCACGGTATTTGAGGAAACAACACTTGTGAATTTTAGCTGCGTGCATACTCGACCCTGCTAGTTGACCAGTTGTGACCCCCCTTGCGTCAGTTTCTCAGTGCAGCATAGTTGTCTTTCCTGTGCGTACTAGTGTGATGACTGATGATTATATTATTATTATCGGCCTCACACAAGAGATATTTGGACCGTTGTACGGTAGGCCTTAAAATTTTTACCCAGCTTCTCATTCCAGTCGCTTTTGTTGGATGACAAAAACTTTTTGAGTAGCTTTATAATCGTCTTGTTGAAGGCTTCTGCCAGACCATTTGCTGTCGGGTTATAGGTAGTTGACGCTATATTCTGAATTTGATTTTTGTCGCAAAATCGGTAGAATACATGACTTATGAAATATGGACCATTGTCATCGATGATCCTTTGTAGCAAACCGAAGCAGTATATGATGTGATGCTTGATAAAGCTGATCATGTTTGACGTCTTGACTTCAATGAGTGGTACAACTTTTGCCCACATGGAGAAGTAGTCGGTGATAGCTAAGATGAACTGATGTCCCTTAGCTGAAGGCGGACTGATCGACCCTATGATATCCATGCCCCAGGCTTTGAACAACCAGGATGCCACGGTCGGGTATAGAAATTCTTAGGGTTTATGGATAAAGTCAGCATGGATTTGGCATGCTTGGACCTTTCTTGCATAGTCAACGACGTCTGCTACCATTGTCGGCCAATAGTAACCCATTCTACGGTGACGGTCCTGTAGCTTGGGCCTTGGCTGATGGGCACCGCAAACCCAATTGTGAGCCAAACGGAGAGCCTTCTTCGCTTCTTTATTCGATAGGCATCGTAAAAGAAGACTGTCATAGGAGCAGCGATACAACATTTTGGAAGCCGTATCGTAATAGAACCGGAGGGAACGTTTTCTGATCGAAGTGGCTTCCTTTGGGTTCTCGAAGAGAATTCCATAGACTGCGTAGTTGATAAATGGAAGTCTCCAGTCTTATGAATCAGCGCTTGTCTCTACTGAGTAGCTCTGGCACAGAGAAAGGTTGTTCTTCGGGCAGACAAGCTCCTGACCTATCACGGTGATAAGTTCATGGGTATTAACCGGAACAGCTAGAGAGGCTGCGAGTCCGGCTAGGGCATCCACCTCGATGTTTTGCAGTCGAGGGATGTTCTCTATGAATAACCCCTTGAAGGTGGTGATTAATCTAAGTGTGGATTGGTGGTAGGGAATCAAGTCCTCTTTCCAGACTTCGTACTTGCCTCAGACTTGGTTGATTATCAGTTTGGAATTGCCTTAGGCTTACATGTGGTCAACTCTCACTTATTTAGTGAGTTGGAGTCCAACGATGAGAGCATTGTACTGTGCCATATTATTGGAGCATGGCTCAGTGAGGGAATAGGCTTGGTTGATAACCAAATTATATGGAGAGATCAACACTATCCAGACTCTAGCGACGATATCGCCTTTGGGCCCGGTTTTTGAAGCACTATCGAAGAATATTCGCCAAATAGATTCTGAGATCGCCATGGTGTTGGAGTGTGCGACTTCGTCGGGGATCTTCTCGTAGAGTTTCGAAGTTTCTGGCACCGGGTGGGCGTCCAGGAAGTCATCTAAAGCTTGGCCCTTGACAACTTTTTATGGAACAAATACCATATCGTATGGTGATAGCAGTATTGCGCATAGTGAGTTGAGCGGCCCAGGTTTGGTCATGAGGACCCTGAGGGGGTTGACCCAAGAGATCACATGGATCATTTTCCCTGCCATATAGTGTCGGGTCTTCTGAATAGCAAAGACTATAGCGAGGAACTTTTTCTCGACGTAGTTGTATGTGTGCTTCTCACCGACCATTACCCAGCAGAGGTAGTAGATGGCCCGCTCATGACCTGCGTCTTTCTTCTGGGCTAGCAGAGCTCCAAGAGAGTTATCCATTACTCATACATAAAGCAAAAATGGCTTCCCCATAACTGGGGCTATAAATACTGGAGGGCTCATGAGTTATTCCTTGATATCGTCGAAGATGCGCTGGCATTCTTCCTTCCAGACAAAGGAGACTCCCTTCTTCATGAGTTACGTGAACGGTTGACAACGTTTAGAGAGGTTTGATATGAACCTCTTGATATAGGCCAGTCTTTCTTGAAGGCCACAAAGTTCTCTATGGTTCTTCGCTGGGCGCATTTCAATGATCGCTTTGGTCTTGTCAAGGTCTACATGGATACCCTTCAAAGTTAGGATAAAATCAAAGAATTTATCGCTGGAGACTCCTAGGAAAGATTTGGTAGGGTTTATCTTAAGCTGGTGCCTACACATGAGGTTGAACACAATCATCAAGTCCCTGAGGTGATCATCTTGGGATCGACACTTGACGATGATGTCATCAACATAACACATAGTCATCTTGCATAGATGCTCACAGAAGATGGTGCTCATCGCTTGCTGGTATATAGCACTGATATTTTTTAGACCGATAGGCATGACTGTGTAGCAGTATACTCCTATCGACATTCAAAATAATTATGCTTCTGGTCGTCAGGAGACATCTTGATTTGATTGTAGCCTGAGAATCTGTCTATGAAGGACATGTGCTCGAAGCCACAAGTTTTGTCGATCATTATGTCTGTGATAAGAAGGGGGAACTCGTCCTTAGGGTAGGCCTAATTTAGGTCACGAAAGTTGATGCAGATCCAGATCTTCCCATTCTTTTTGATGATGGACACGATATTGGCTACCCAATCTGGATGTTGTTTTTCGCGGACGAAGCCACTAGCTTATTTGTTTGTTGACTTCAGCTTCGATGACATTCATGATATCTGGCCGAAATTGTCGTTGTTGTTCCTTGACAGGTTTAGTATTCGACAAAATATTGAGTTATTGGACCACGATTTGGGGGTCCAGTATCGGCATATCTTCGTAACTCCAGAAAAAGATATCAATGTATTCCCTAACGATCTGTAGCAGGAATTTTTGATCCACATCAGTCAGACTCTTGCTGATGAAGATAGGTTTAGGGGAGGATTCGATTTAAAATATAGGTGGTAGTCACCTATGTTTGCAGGCGAAGGCCTAGACTGTGCTCAATGGAATACATTGTGCTTATGTGTGCAACTTCAGAGTAGTTCAAAGATAGCCCTTTATTCACAAAATAAGGTATATTTTCTTTAGGACTTATATCGTCAAGAGAGGGGACATTTTTGTGAGCAACTATGTACTGCACTAGCTCGTCCTTCCCGGGATCTACCCCCAGTGTGAGCGACGACTTTGGAGGTTTTCGGTGCAGCTTTACTATAAGAGGTTCGAAAGTTATAGCAGGTGTCGGACCTTCTTTCAGTTGTCTATGAAGGCGAACGATGAGTGGTTCAGGTACTTTTTTGTGCAGTTTCACCCTGAGGGGAGGAGCTATGTCGGGAGTGCTTGCTTTGAGATAGACTCTCAAGGGCTCGTCCGATATTGTCCTGGTATCTGCCTCATCATCGGCGTTATTGCCACCTTTATCTTGGTAGACCTATTTGTATAGGATCGAATCAGAGTATTAGGCTTTGATCCCTTTGAATGGATCCACATCAGCAAACTCTATTTTGACCATGCCGTATTTGTTGACGTACTTCAGGCACTAGTGCAGGGTCGACGGCATGATCATATATTCATGTATCCATTGACGTCCGAGCAAGCTTTGTTGGATATATCTACGTCAATAATATATCAAGTGACCTATGTTTTCAAGTTACCAATATGGCATTTCAGGCGAATCTTGCCCAGAGGGTAGCTCATTCCTGCATTAAAGTCAGTGATGGCAGTATTGGTGGCATGCAGGCAATGCATCAGAATGCCCAAGGTCTGAAGCAGACTCCACGGGATAATGCTGATTAACGAACCAGGATCGATGTACATCTGGTCCACCTTGATGGCACCAATATACCCTGTGTAATACATGGGATGATTATGACTGTTATTCTTTAGCAATATATCCTCTTGTGAGAATATAATATTGGGTATTGCCTCCGTGATATTATTGTAGTGGGGGCAAGCAGCCAAATCCTCAGCTGGCGGTTTGACCTGCGCCAATTAGATGTCGGCATTTTGGAATGCCTCACTCAGAGCGGCTCGAGTATTTCTGGAGAGCCACAGAAGCTCTAATAGTGATAGCTTCGCTGGAGTGTTAGCCAGTTGGGCCAAGATGTCGAATTTGTAGGGTTTTTCCAACCCCAGCTTGCGCAGCGGTTTATCGAAGCGAACTTCCTTTTGCTTGGACTTGTCTACTGGTGGAGGCTGGGATAGACCCGGATCAGAGAAGGTTGGTTTGATAGTTGGGAGTGAACCATCCTCAGGGGTATTGGACTCGCACTGGTATGTCATGACTGACCTCATTGTTCCTGCTATAGCTTCCTCAGATGGGAAGGAAACTGTGTAGCAGAACTTGGAATTCTTGCCCTTGGACTTGGTGGTAGAAGGTGTTGCTTGCTATATTATGTCTGGAGCAAGGTCTGGATGAATCCACATAACCTTCCCTCGTGATGTGGTGAGAGGTATCAGCCCAGTTGTTTGATCCCAAGATGGTGGGAGGTTAACAACCTCTATTGTTGCCCTAGGAATAGGGATTACTCCGTCCTGTGCCTCCGTTGCTAAAAAGTTACTGAATTGGAGGGACATCATATTGGTGGCGACGGTTTTGTCATCAAAGTCTAAAGTGAGGGCCTTAGTGTCAAGCAGGCGCTGGCTGTACCGCTTGAGTGTGTAGCAATCTCATATCGCATGGTGGATGTACCGATGAAAGTGGCAGTACTTTGGGTTATTTATGTCGACTGCTGCATTAGGATGTTTGACATTGGGGAGCCGGAGCTTACCACCCTTCATCACTACTTCGAAGATGGGAATAACGTCATCATCTTCAAAGGAGTAAGTCTTTTTGGGCTTTGGAACCTCCATCGTCTTTTGTTCGGGCTTCTGGGTTAAGTTGGCCACCAGGGCCTTCTTCCTTTTTCCATCGTGGCTGCTCTGTTGTTGTTCTTGTTGGGATATTTTCCCTATTATCGGTGACAAGGATATGTATTCCCAAGTTTTGGGCATCCTTGACATTCTTCTCAGCGCTGACAGTTGTCACGACCTAGTCCCAAAATACGTAGGACTAAGATATGTAAGTATGCCAGCCGTATGAATATGATACTCCAATATATGGAAACCATAACACACGTATGCTATAATATGAATAATAATTCACAAGTGGTAAAATTATCACAAATCAGAGGGTATAATATAAATCTCATCCATAGAATCTAATATAAATAAATGACCAGTATCTATGAAACTAGATCTCAATAAAAAGTATCTAAAGATGACAGTCGGATGGAAACAAATCCACTGCCGAACTAGAATATAGACTAAACAAGATAAATATAATACAAGAATATCAACTAACAATTACGGCTTGAAGAGAAGGCTCCTCGGAACGTACGCAACCAGTCTGGAATCTGTGCTCCTACGAATACTCATGAAAAATACACCTAGAAAGGGCCAGGTCCTCAGAGAGAAATAACAAGATACATAAAAGCATGCCATAAAGTTAATACTGTAAAAACTTAAGGGTGACCTAACCATCTAAGTGAAATACAACTTGAGGATAACTTGAGTATATGGGAAAGTGTATGCTAGACATATGCTGTCGTAATTCACCAATTGTGTCAACTGGCTAGTATATGCCACATATGCCCCCATAGGAGGATGTTGTATAATAACGTCCATCTCCGAAGAGCATGGCATCTGCATAATATAACGTCCATATCACCCTTAAGAGTGTGGCATCTGAATAATATAACGTCCATATCACCCCGAAGAGTGTGGCATCTGAATAATATAACATCCATATCACCCCAAAGAGTGTGGCATCTGCATAGTATATATCGTCCATATCACTCCGTCGAGTGTGGCATCTGAATAAAGGAAGTGGGGTGTCCCATACGCCTACTAGTTGTCCTCCCTGCCCAATGATCTAGGCATGTTGTATCCACAATACGCTTCAGCTACTATGCCAAGGCGTCGTAACTCTGGCTCATAGTCTATCATTAGAACAATAGCCCAACCTTCAACCAAACAAGGACAAGGATTGGACCTTCGTACCACAATAGTCTATGCTCCGACTTCTAATAACTGCTAAGTCTTCTAACATGCATTGCTAATAGTAGTTATTCCCTATTTGTCGCATGCCTACATGTACAGGTGGCCAACCATATATGCAAGTCCATGCCCTACATGAGACTCACAACACATGTAAGAAATGTGTCAAGGCCTGGGGAGTCATACCAATAACTCCACAACTTTAGGTGGGTCTACTAGACACTAGGTCAGACACAAGTCCTAACGTCAACGCCTTTGTTGACTGCACCTGAGTCTCTCTCGGATGCGCACAGTTTAAAATAAATAAACATGCAGCTAATAATACAGAATTTAAATAGTACAACAAAGGCAAGGTATACTTGCCTGGCAAGGAAGCTGTGCAGTATCAATATCCGGCTCCGAAAGTCACGCAGAATGATCCGATAGCTCTTCTGGGTCAGCGTGCGCAGGCACGGGAATCGGGGGTGACTGCTGCGGGTTGTCTGGCAAGGGTGACAGTCTACGATGAACACGAGAACGAGGGTGATTAGGTCAATGATGATGATCATAAAGGGATTGATGATGATTACCAGGGTGATGATGATGGAAATTATGATAATAATGGTAATATGGATAATGACTGGGACGATGGTGATGATGAGACGATGATGATATGGATGATGGTGATAACGAGGATGATGTAGATGATGATAATGGCGATGATGCTAATAATGATGATGATGAAAATGATGAGATGATATTGATGACAATGATGAGATGATGATGATTACGATAATGAGATGATGATTATATGGATGGGGATGATAGGGATGATGATAATGTTGTTGATCATGATGATGGAGATGATGACGATGTCGGCGATGATGGCGATGGTGATGACGATGATAACGACGATGACGATAGAAGTGGTGATGACGACGAGGACGATGACTAAGGGTGATGACAAGGACGATGATGATGATTACTAGGATGATGATGACAAGGACGATGAGGATGATGGTAATGGAGATTAGTTGGGAGGATGATGGTAATGGGGGTGAGATGGTGATGGTCACCAGAATTCGACCGAATTTGGGGAAGTCCGGCAAGGAGAAGGGGCTGCGATGCTCGGGTTCAGGATGAGGAGGCTCGGCCAGGAGGAGGAGGAGGAGGAGAATAGGGAAGAGAAAGGAGTCGCTCAGGTGGAAGGCTCGCTGGCCGAGTCCGGCAAGGAGGAGAGGAGATCAGTAGCGTCGGGTTCCCGGGTCTCCAGTGTTCAGGTGAACAGCCGGTCGTGATCGACTTAGAGAAAAAAGGAGTGGCGGGTATCCGGCAGTCCAGGCGGGGTTCGAAGGCGGGGATGATGGCCAGGCCGGGTCGAAGTCGAGGAAGGTTCCAGGGAGCGGTGGAGGATTCGACGGTGAGCAGCGGGTCGAGCTCCGGCGTAGTACAACAGTTGAAGGCGGGTAAGGATGAGGGAGATGGTAGTGCTGGGTGGAGAACGACGGCCAGGCGAGCTTCTCCGGCGAGGATGGTCGGCTCGACGGTGGACGGGGACCGGAGGAGAAGAAGGAGGAAGGAAGGGTGGTGCGGCATTGTGGTAATGGTGGTAGTGCCGGTGGTTATGGCGGATGGTGGAGGAGAAGAGGGGGAGGAGGTCCGGGCACTGGGCATGTGGCTTCGGTCTCCGGTGAGGGGGAAGAGGTGGCTCCGGCGAGGATGAAGGAAGGAGGAAGTGGGTGAACAAGAAGTACGTTGGAGGGGTCGGCCAGATTGTTTTATTTTAGATTTTGGAATAACAAAAGGAAAAAGTAAGAGAAATAATGTATTTATATGCACATGGGGTTGGGTTGACCTAGGAATAGTTTGACTTGGTCAACACTCTCCTTGGGATGGGCCTTGGGCTCACATGAGGATGTTTGGAGGGCCATAATTGCTTTGTTTAAAACTCAAGGATAGGTTTAATTGAGGGGGCGATATATGCATTGCACATCCCTAAAATTATAGGAAAATTCATGTAAAGGGAAAATTGGGTTTCTTCACGTATTGTCCAATGATGTGGACACCTCAATATATTTTTACATAAAAATGCCCAACAATTGTGAAATTGCACAAGGATGGAATTTGGGATTAAATTAATTAAAATTAGTGCACACGATATTCTGGATTTAATTAGGAGTACATAGGAATAAAATTAGGTGGACACTAGTGTCATGGACACAGGAGATTCAGTACAGAATATTAATAAAATTCGGGTTGCACAAAACGGGTCAAGATTGTGTCTCCAATTTCGATTGGAACGCACAGAGGTACAAAGTCATATTTTATTTAGAATAATTGTAAATGTCTGCGACGAATGTTGTGCGACTAAAATGTAGCACAAGAAAGCATATTTGTAAGTTACACCAAGGTCAGAATAGTAAGCAGGCTTGTCTAGGACAAAGTTGTGAAATTTGTAGGAAGGCAATGGCTAGTGTAGTGCTCCAATTATCGAAGCAACAGTAAGGTGCGCTACATGTCATAAACAATACAAAATTAAATAAATACCATGTTCTATTTCTATTTAGATTCAAACTAGCCCTAGTTTCTCTATCTGAGCCAAGTAGGCCTAATTTTGGGTGAGGGAGTTTACAATCTACCCAACTTAAACAATTTTGTCCTCAAAATTAAAATAAGGCATAATTAGGGTTAAATCCTTCACATGTGTATATCAAGCAAGTCAATCGCGATCTCTTCTAAATTTTCAAACTTATTCAAATCCATCGCAATCACTTTTTAATTAGATCAACCATTGATTAGATCAACTTCAACACATTATACTATCTTCTCGATTTTCAAATTAAATAATCCACATCCAAATCAAATTCAAATTTATATGACATCCCAAATCAAAATTTATCTCGCAACCTCCAACTATCGTAATCTCCTTTAGAAAATAATTATAATCAAATATTATTTCTATTTTCAACTTATGAATTTCGTACTCTTCAGATTTTATTTCAATTTGCATCCTCAATATTTCAAATAGGTGATCCAACACTCAAAATTTAATTCTTAATTCAAAGCATCGAATTTAGAATTCAATCCGACCATGTTCATATTTAGAGTTCTATTTTATTTTCCTCCAGATTTAAATCGCTGATTCAACCTTCAATACTCCAAATTTAATCAAGTGCTCAAGGTATAAATATTTGGTTCGTCATATCCCCGTTTTTGAAATTCATTGATCCTTATCATCTTACTCATTCTTCCAAAATTCTAAAAATTAAAATGACTTGAACCTTTCAATCTAATTTTGCTCGATCATAATCTAAAAGAAATTCCTTTCAAGCTGACAATACAACTGCTACCCAACTTAGAATTTACCTATCTATCACATAAGGCTCTTGCATTTAAGAAATCTTATTCCTCAAATTTACTTAATCATGTTACTCAATCCTCAAAAATTTAAACACCAAATATATCACCTATAATATACCCTTAATCAGCTATAAAAGGCAATCATCTAGTAATATAATTGGCCTATGGTGTATATCTAGTACTCTCTGTATATCAACTTATACTAAGCACGAGATTTCATCTTTCCGAAATAAGGGAAGACGGAGAACAATAATAAAGAGTTCAAGGGGATGGTAATATAATACAAGTACGAGGTTCAAGGAGATTAAAGAATTCAAAAATGAGAGTTGTCAGGGCAGTTGTGGATTAAAATCCTATTATGGTAAAATTCCTATTCGCATGTTCATATTGGAACATTTATGTAACCGATACGATATGCTCAGACATGTCTAGAGACAGGTATATTCGTCTACTAGTCAACTATATATCTCAATCCACGTAAAGTAGTCATGCGAAGAGCGAACCAAGAGTACTAAGGTTGTCCAGACCCTAATACACTAATTCTGATTTAGACAATGTATTAGTAGGCGTCCCTAATAACACATATGTCATGAACAAGCTCACTAAAGAATAAGCTTGCAAAACTAGGCTATAAAATAGCAGCATAAATCATGGTAGTTTAGAAAATATAAATACGCTGGATTTTGATAAAAGGAGGTATAAAATAATTCTAGTTCACAAAAACAAAATAAAACAAACAACAAGTAAGACTCTACAATCTCTACAGTTGTCATACTAACTCCTTGTCTAAGTCGTTTAGTCGACAAAATAGGGGTATGGGCCTCTAAGTTCTACAGTCTGAATAAACATTATCTTCTTATGCAAGTCTACAGTTGGTGTCATTCAGTTATATTACATTAATGAGGCAAGAGGACTACGTGTTACTAGGTTGTGAGGCATACTACCCAACTTAAAAATATTAACTAATATTGTGATAGTCTTAAGGGGATCCTGCAAAATAATAAGGTATAAACTCTTATTGGTGTATATACGGAAAAGAACTTGGTACTCATTAGGGTCTCCTGTTGCATTATATAGGTAATGACCATCTTAAGTCTTAATCATAGTGCTTATAGAACAATGGTGTTAACATTAAGAATGAAAGGGTTACTGGCCTTCAAGGGAAAAGAGGATATAATTTATATTGCGGTGGGGTACATGTTACGTGATTTAAAACTAAGAATAATCAGATCACAATCTAAAGGAACAACTCAAACTATCAAATTCTAACTACCAAGCATAAAATTTAAAGTTCAAGATTACAATTATCATCTTAGCAAACTATATATCCTTAACATAAAGGAATATCACTTGGCCTAAAATCAGAAAGGTTAGGTGGCACGAATTGGAAGATGAAGAATAGAAGAACCTAATTAGTCGTCGCACAACTAGCGAGCGTTAGGGTTCCGAGGAACAAGTCATTAACTAAATAGGAAGACTCTAGATAATGTCATGGTTTATTGAGGGGAAAGTGGGATGCTAATCTCTGTGTTCGAGGAATGATCGAGAAAATATTAGTTTATTCCTCTTGGCTTCCTAAGGTATTGTTCGGCTACTATAAGACAAAAAGCTAAAGTTGTAGTTCTCTAGTATTATCTTACCATGAAAAGCTAGGTTAGCCCTAATATTTAACCATATGTTTCTATTGGTTCCTCAATACTAGGGTCAAACCTTATGGTCAACTTTCTAACTACTCTAGTGGTGTTTATACCACTCTCGAGTCTTCATACACATATCGAGGGGTAATGGTACATCAATCTATAGGTAAGGGTGCTAGGGTTTCATTAGATGTTCTAAACTTAGTGATGTGTCAATACTCTAGTTGTATTCTTAAAAGGAAGGTTACTCTACTTATTATCTAACAATATAGACTTCTATATTCTAGGAGAAGGCTATACTCGAGGAACTAATAGGGAGGCACATGAATCAAGCAGGATGCAATTATTCAAATAGAATGGATTGGAAAGAAGATGTGTCATAGTCAGATGTGGATGAGATCCTATACTCTAATCCTATTTACAGGCCTGCTCGGTACAGTAACGTAACTGAGACAATATGCTCTTGACCTGCATGGGCCACCACTAAAAATATGTCCCTAGTTCCAAAATACGTAGGACTAGGACACGTAAGCATGCCAGCCGTATGAATGTGGCACTCCAATATATGAAAACTATAACACATGTACGCTGTAATATGAATAACAATTTACAAGTGGTAAAACTATTAAAAGTCATAGGGTATAATCTAAATCTCATCCATAAAATCAAATATAAATAAATGACCAGTATCTATGAAACTAGATCTCAATGAAAAGTATCTAAAGATGACAGTCGGATGGAAACAAATCTACTGCCAAACTAGAATATAGACTAAACAAGATAAATACAATACAAGAATATCAACTAACAATTACGGCTCGAAGAGAAGGCTCCTCGGAACGTACGCAACCAGTCTGGAACTTGTGCTCCTACGAATACTCATAAAAAATACACCTGGAAAGGGCCAGGTCCTCAGAGGGACATAACAAGATACATAAAAGCATGCCATAAAGTAAATACTGTAAAAACTCAAGGGTAACCTAACCATCCAAGTGAAATGCAACTTGAGGACAACTTGAGTGTATGGGAAAGTGTAGGCTAGACATATGCTGACGTAATTCACCAATCGTGTCAACTGGCTAGTATATGTCATATATGCCCCCATAGGAGGGCGCTGTATAATAACGTCCATCTCCGAACAGTATGGCATCTGCATAATATAACGTCCATATCACCCCAAGAGTGTGGCATTTGAATAATATAATGTCCATATTACCCCAAAGAGTGGCATCTGAATAATATAACGTCCATATTACCCCAAAGAGTGTGGCATCTGCATAGTATATATCGTCTATATCACTCCGTCGAGTGTGGCATCTGAATAAAGGAAGTGGGGTATCCCATACGCCTACTAGTTGTCCTCTCCGCCCAATGATCTAGGCATGTTGTATCCACAACACGCTTCAGCTACTACGCCGCGGCGTCGTAACTCTGGCTCATAGTCTATCGTTAGAATAATAGCCCAACCTTCAACCAAACAAGAATAAGGATTGGACCTTCGTACCACAATAGTCTATGCTCCGACTTCTAATAACTGTTAAGTCTTGTAACATGCATTGCTAATAGCAGTTATTCCCTATCCATCGCACGCCTACACGTACAGGTGGCCAACCACATACGCAAGTTCGTGCCTTACATGAGACTCACAACACGTGTAAGAAATGTGTCAAGGCCTGGGGTATCATACTAATAACTCTACAACTTTAGGTGGGTCTACTAGGCACTACGTCAGACACAAGTCCTAACGTCAACGCCTTCGTTGACTGCACTCGAGTCTCTCTTGGACGCGCACAGTTTAAAATAAATAACATGCAGCTAATAATACAGAATTTAAACAGTACAACAAAGGCAAGGTATACTTACCTGGCAAGAAAGCTGCACAGTATCAATATTCGGCTCCGGAAGTCACGCAAAATGATCCAATAGCTCTTCAGGGTCAGCGTGCGTAGGCATGGGAATCGGGGGTAACTGCTGCAGGTTATCTGGCAAATGTGACGGTCTACGATAAACACGAGGACGAGGGTGATTAGGTCAATGATGATGATCGTAAAGGGATTGATGATGATTACCAGGATGATGATGATAGAAATTATGATGATGGTGGTGATGTGGATGATGACTGGGACGATGGTAATATTGAGACGATGATGATGTGGATGATGGTGATGACGAGGATGATGTGGATGATGGTGATGGCGATGATTCTAATGATGATGATGACGACAATGATGAGATGATGACAATAATGAGATGATGATGATTACGATAATGGTGATGATTATATGGATGGGAATGATAGGGATAATGATAATATTGATGATCATGATGATGGGGATGATGACGATGTCGGCGATGATGGCGATGGTGATGACGATGATAACGACAATAACGATGGAAGTGTGATAACGATGAGGACGATGACTAAGGGTGATGACAAGGACGATGATGATGATTACTAGGATGATGATGACAAGGACGACGAGGATGATGGTAATGGAGATAAGTTGGGAGGATGATGGTAATGGTGGTGAGATGGTGATGGTCACCGAAATCCAGCCGGGTCTGGGGAAGTCCGACAAAGTGAAGGGGTTGCGGTGCTCGGTTTCAGGATGAGGAGGCTCGGCCAGGAGGAGGAGGAGGAGAACAGGGAAGAGGGAGGAGTCGCTCAGGCGGGAGGCTCGCTGGTCGAGTCCGACTAGGAGGAGAGGAGGAGATTAGTAGTGTCGGGTTCTCGGGTCTCTATTGTTCAGGTGAACTGTCGGTCGTGATCGACTTGGAGAAGAAAGGAGAGGCGGGTCTCCGGCAGTCCAGGCGGAGATGGCCAGGCAGGCTTCGAAGGCGGGGATGATGGCCAGGCCGGGTCAAAGTCGAGGAAGGTTCCGGGGAGCGGTGGAGGATTCGATGGTGAGCAGCGGGTCGAGCTCCGGCGTGGTGCAGCAGTTGAAGGCGGGTAAGGATGAGGGAGATGGTAGTGCTGGGTGGAGAACGACGGCCAGGCGAGCTTCTCCGGCGAGGTTGGTCGGCTCGGCGGTGGACTAGGACCGGAGGAGAAGAAGGAGGAAGGAAGGGTGGTGTAGCATTGTGGTAATAGTGGTAGTACCGGTGGTTATGGCGGATGGTGGAGGAGAAGAGGGGGAGGAGGTCCGGGCACTGGGCAGGTGGCTTCGGTCTCCGGCGAGGGGGAAGAGGTGGCTCCGGCGAGGCTGAAGGAAGGAGGAAGAGGGTGTCACTACCCAATTCTAGAAAATAGGGTTATTTTTATTTTTATTTTTATTTGGTAAATTGTGAATTGTATTTAATTAATTATATTTATAATTATTTAGTGCTTGTATTTTTTTTTAATGATTGTTTTAGGGTTTTGGCTAGCCTGGACCCATGTCAGACCCTAGTGGACCCATGTCCGACCCAGCCCACACCCTTGTGAAAATTATTTTGGGGCTTAGAATTATTTATTATATTTTTAGGAGGTTAGATGGAGAGAATTGGAGCTAGTTTGAGTGCATTTGGACACCCGGAACCCGAAACCAAGTCAAGTAGGGGCATTTTGGGAATGTGGAACTCGTGTAAACCCCTATTTAATTACTTGGCCGGCCCCCTACCTAACCCACCCGTGCAAACCAGCAAGGAGCAGCAAGCACAGCACCCTCTCTCTTCATTCTACTTCTTCTTCTTCATTTCTTCTTCTCCACTTCTTCTTCCTTCTTCCTTCTTCTCCAAGGTGAGTTCCCTCTTCACTTTTCTTCTTTCTTCTTTCATTCCTTCTTCCTTAAGCTAATCCTAATCTTACATTTTCTCTAACCTAGATGTGTGGAGCCTAGACTTTGTGTGGAGGCTAGTTTTGGTGGCTTGGAGCTTGAGGGAGGTGATTTCTAGGGGTTGTGAGACTTTGGCCTTGGGATTCCAACTCCCAAGAGGTAAAACCTAACTTTCCCCTTCCTAATTACTTTTGTGTAGTGTAATTAGTGTCGTAGAACCTTCCTAGACCCTAACCCTACCCGTAGGAGGAAGTTGGAACTAGTTTGGGTGAGTTTAGAGACTTTGACATTAGGTTTTGTGTCGAATTCGGGCAGAATCCGAATTTGGCCCAATTTTGGTTGATGCCCTAGGTTAGACGAACCTAAGTAGACGTTGTCGGGTATCTTGAGGGTGAGTGCGTGTCTCCGTTTGGATACGGGAAGTCGTGTCGCGGAGAAACGGGCGTTTCGGGCAAAATTAGGGCTTTTCGTCATCGTCGATTCTAAGTGCGTGTGCGTTTCCGCCACGGACCTAGAATTGATGCGGGACCACTTTTTCTAGGATCTACACATCGTGTAGAGCGCGTGGGTAAATTTTGGGCCGATTTTGAGTTCGTTTGGTGTGCATTTCAGGAGGTTTTCTGAGCCGCGTACCACGTGTTCGTCGAAATAACCGAACGGCCATTTCGACTTGGTTTCCTCGTTTCGGGCTTGTGTGCGCGTTGGGTTAGTGTTGGGGAGTGTGTGCTAGAGTTTTCGAGTTATATTTTATATATTTTAGGGTATTGGTGAGTGTCGGGGTCGTTGGGCGTGAGTGGGGCGTGTGGTTTGGGTGTTGTTGTGTGTTGTGTTGTGTTAGTGTATATGTATCTATATATATATATTTATATATATATGTATGTGTGTTTATATATATATTTATATATGTATGTGTGTATTTAGATCTATGTGTTTGTGTGTGTATATGTCTATGTGTATATATATATATATATATATATATATATATGTATATGTGTAAGTGTGCTTGTGTGTGTGTATATGTATATATATATTTTGGGTGTATGTATATATATATATATAGTTGAGAGTGTGTGTAGATATATATATATATATTAAGTGTATATATATATATGTAGCTATGTATATATATTTATGTGTGTGTTGTTAGTGTGTGAGTGTGTGTGTTAGAGTGTGTAGATGAGTGTGAATATATATAGATATCTAGTTATATATATATAGATATATATGTATGTATATATATATAGAGAGTGATATATATAGGTATATATATAGGAGTGTGTGTGTGTGTATGTGAGAGGAAGGGGGGGCAGAACCTGCTGCAGCAGCAGCAGAATCAGCAGCAGCAGTAGCATAGAGCAGCAGCAGCAAATGCAGAAGGTAGCAGCAGCAGCATTCTGAGCAGTAGCAGCAGCATACGCAGCAGCATCCGCAGCAGCAGCATCTAGGCGTGGCATCGGCTAGCGGCTAGTAGCGAGGGTTAGTGAGGTTTAGTGAGATATATATATATATATATATATATATATATATATATATATATATATAGTTAGATAGATTACTAGATGGATAGATAGGTTGATAGATAGAGAGATTAATAGATAGTTAGAAGTTTAAATAGGTACTTGGGTAGATAGATAGATAGATAGATACTTAGATAGATAGATATATAGATTATAGATAGGTATTAGATATATATTTATATCTATATGTATAGATATAAATACATATAGTTAGATAGGTAGTTAGATAGATGCATTGATAGTTAGTTAGATAAGTTATTAGATAGATTAGATAGTTAGATAGTTACCTAGATAATAGGTAGATAGTTAGATTTATAGATTATAGATAGGTAGATAGCTAGATACTTAGATATATCTACCTAAGATATAGATATCTATATACCTATAGTTATATATATATAGGTGTATAGGTAAGGTAATGGGTATTGGGTATATGTGTGTGGATATATATGTATATAGGTAGATACCTACTTAGATATATATAAATATGGTAGATATCCATATTACCTAGCCTAGATTAATAACCAGGTGCATAATTAGTAGCTAGATAGCTAGTTAGAGGGTTTTAGAGTGAAACCTCAATACCTTGAGATACCGAGGTATCTCGATACCTTGAGATATTCAAGGTATTGAGTTTCGAGCGGGGTATTTGAGCATTAGCCTAGGAAATGCTTTAGAGTGATTTTTATATGTTTATATATATATATTTACGCGTGCTAGCATAGGTTTTAGCGGATTTAGGCGGGGTGCGTGGCCTAGGGCGAGGTATCGGATACCGAGGGTATCCCGGTATCTCGATTAGGCGAGTTTGTGAGTTTAGTAGCTTAATGAGCTCGGTTTGACCTAGAATTTCAGGGGCACCCTAGTTTGACCTAGCTTTGACCATAATTGTCCCCGTTGACCACAAAAGTCAACGTTTGACCTAGTTTTGACCTAGAGTTGACTTTTTAGACCCCGGGTTGACTTTTTGACCCGATTTTCACCGGTTTGACCCGTTCGACCTAGAATAGCCCTAGAAGCCTGTTTTTATTTATTTTATATCAGTTTAAATGCTTAGAACCCTGTTTAATTCTGCTTTTCACATTAGGTCCTTGCGACACCGGTCCGGATCTCGATCCTCATCAGTTGCTCAGGACATCAGGCGAGTACCTACCTCTGATAGTTTCTATTTTATGATAGCGTTTATATCACTTGTTCTAGAATTGTAATACTTGATTCTGACACATTGTTACACGAGCTGGTACTAGTGGATCCCGTCATGAGATGCTATCCCCCTTACCGTGTTCAGCGGGTACTCTATCACGTGTATTTCATCATGTGCTTCGGGTATTGATTCTCATGTGCTATCATGTGCTTCTTGTGCTCTCGCCTTCGTGTGCGCGAGCTATTATCATGTACGTAGCGTGTTGTGGTTGGATCCAATGGTTTTAGTGGGGGAGGGGAGTAGTGAGTTGGTTATGTGATCAAAGCCAAACAGTATTCATGTGTATGTCGGTTATGCAACTCACGCATAACAGAGTCATCGTAGTGTTTTTCATGTGCAACCTAAGCCGATCACATAACAAACTTGTGCTCAAGGCACTTAGCTAGTATTCATGTTTCTCACCTGCAGTTACTTTTTCACTACTTGTATTGTTCTCCAGTTTACCTTGCAGCTACTTATTGTGCTCCAACATATATTTATTTCCTGTGCATCTTGATTACTTTTCTATTGCTCTTCATATACACCTTACCATGCATTTGGAGTTGCTTTCAGAGTTATGTACTTCGCTCCAGTCCTGACTGGGCATATTTTTTCCAGAGGATCCTGAGGACTATTGCCCGACGTTCTACGAGCCGGGTGTTGACGACTGTTGTGACCCCGTGATCGAGGAGGAGTGCGCCGAGGAGACGCCTATAGCACCCTAGTTAGCTAGGTGGGTTTCTTGGGTTATTTCCAGTGGTTTATATTTTGGATGACTGTACTTATTCTTTTGATGCTGTGTTGTTGTAGCTATTTTAGCTTGGACTGTATTATTTTGGATTGTCTTGCTCTCTTAGTTCTGTTTCCTTGTTTATATCATATCGTGCTTTATTTCTTTCTCTAGATTTTGTGATTGAGAGTTTTTATATATATATTGCGTGGTTGCCTCCTTTGGGAGAGGATTTTATATATATATTGCGTGGTTTTGCCCTCCTTTTGGAGAGGTCATGCCGAATTTTTCTGTGAGATATAGATAGATATGGTTGACCTAGAATGGACCTTTACAGCGTTCTACCGCCGATTCTGCGTCGTAGGCTGGACGTACCCACGGCTCATGCCCAATTTTCGGGTGCGGGTCGTGACACATTTTTGGTGGTAGCCCATGCAGGTCTAGTTTTTAGGTTACCTGCAATAGGATATAGGAGATAGGCTGAGAGAGAGTGTGCTCAATCACAACTAGGACCCTTCCTGCTTCCTTTTGCTATCTTTAATTTTTTCCTGAAATTGTTTCTTTTGTAATATTACTGTCCTTCATTGATGTTATCGTTTCATGCACTATATTGACTTCTTTTGATCTGTGTTCAGGATGCCTCCGAAGACCAGATCTCAGCGCACCGCCCCCGCAGGTGCCACCGAGAGGTCTGCCACCTCTCGACCTGCTCGACTTCCGGCAGCCGCTACCGCTCCACTCGCCAATCCTGCGGTTGAGGGAGCGTCAGTTTCTCTCGGAGATCCCCTTACTCCCATTGATCCGAGAGCCACCCCAGTTGTTCCGGTGGTACCTCCTCCACCACCGCCTGCGCTAGTGGATGCTACGCAGTTGTTCGCATTCTTTCGAGAGATGATGGATGCGCAGCACCGCCAGGCAGATGTTATGAGGATGGACATTGAGAATGCTCATCAGGTGGCTATGACAGCGGTCGACAGAGTGGCTCAGATCCAGCCACAGCCAGAGCAGGCTCAGTATCCTAGGCCGGGTACTATCATCAATTTTCAGAGGATGCGGCCTAAGGAGTTTCGCGGCACAGAGGGGATCCTGTACGCCGACGACTGGATCGAGCATATAGAGGGCATTTTTAGGCTGGCGATGATCCCAGCTAGCATGCAGATAGAGACAGCGGGCAGCCAGATGTTCGACCTTGCCCTCACTTGGTTCCGCACGGATACGCGGATAGCAGTTCCGGGATTGACTTGGGAGGCTTTCAAGAAGCTTTTCAAGAAGAAGTTCTTCCCGGACGTGGCTCTCAGTGCCTTAGAGAGTCAGTTCGAGGCGCTCGTCCAGGGGAGTATGCTAGTGGACGAGTATGCAACGGAGTTCTGCCGTCTGGGCAGATTTGTTGAGGGGTTGTCTGAGGCAGCGAAGGCGCGGAAGTTCCGCAAGGGCTTGGTCATAGCGGTCAAGTCCTTGACTAGGAGCGACCGCGAGGCGACCTTCGAGCAGATTATCAGCGATGCTCAGAGGGCTGAGGATGATTTGGAGCTGAAGACGAAAAGGAGCAGAGATGCTTCAGGAGCAGGTAACAGTGCAGGCCCAGCCAAGAGGCCATTCCAGCAGACCCAGCAACACCAGGGTCAGGGTCTTGCGCCCTTCCGGCAGGCGCCCCAGCAGCAGAGGCAGGGTCAGCAGCAGGGCCAGAGGCAGCCCATCGTTTGCCCTTTCTGTAGGAAGCCAGGGCACGGATGGAACATATGCAGAAAGAGGCTGGGCAGATGTTTATTGTGTGGCATAGCAGATCACCAGCTGAAGGATTGTCCTTCAGCGCTTGCCCGTACAGCTCAGGGCGGAGGAGCCGCTCAGAGGGCACCAGCCAGAGCACCTGCAGCGCAGCAGAGAGGACCGCCTTTGCAGACTCAGCAGCATAGGTTCGCCCAGCACCAGCAGCAGCACCGAGGAGGATAGCAGGGACGAGATTTTGCCCTGACAGTGGACGAGGCCGAGCCAGTTGGTGACGTTATCTCAGGTTCTGTTCTTCCTGATTCCATTCCAGCACTTGCTTTATTTGATTCCGGTGCTTCCCATAGCTTTGTGTCTGTATCTTTTGCTGTTAGACACCATCTTATTGCTGAACCTTTAGCTAGACTCTGCAAGATCACGACCGGGGGTGGTATCATCCTAGTCCGTGATGTCTGCAGAGACCGGAGAGTTACCTTGGGAGGCCGGGAGTTGAGTGTGTGCCTACTCGTAATGCCACTTCCGAGCTACGATATTGTACTCTGGATGGATTGGTTGAGTATGCATTGTGCTAGTTTAGATTGTCGTGGAGGCAGAGTTTTGTTTAGTCCACCAGGTGAGCCAGAGTTTCAGTTTGCCAGAGGAGCAGCGGAGCAGACCGAGGGAGTCTTCTGCGGAGCCCTGGTGGTAGAGCCGAGGTCGCTACATCCACTGATAGAGGAGTATATGGATGTCTTTCCGGAGGAGTTGCCAGGGTTACCTTCGGACAGAGACGTGGAGTTCTCTATAGACTTGGTGCCAGGCGCGGAGCCGATATCCCAGCACGTCTATAGAGTCAGCAACAGTGAGCTGGTAGAGTTGAAGAAGCAGGTGGATGAGCTTCAGGACAAGGGATTTATCAGATCTAGTTCTTCTCCGTGGGGTGCTCCGGTACTTTTTGTGCCAAAGAAGGATGGGTCGATACGGATGTGTATCGACTACAGGGCTCTGAACAACCTCACAATCAAGAACAAGTATCCGCTGTCGCGTATTAATGATCTTTTTGACCAGTTGAGCGGAGCGAGGGTGTTTTCCAGGATTGATCTGAGGACAGGCTACCACCAGGTGAAGGTCAGGAAGGAGGATATTCCGAAGACAGCTTTTCGGACCAGATATTGACAGTATGAGTTCTTGGTGATGCCGTTTGGGTTGACTAATACCCCGGTAGTGTTCATGAATCTGATGAACAAGGTGTTCCATCAGCATCTGGACAGGTTTGTGGTGGTGTTTATAGATGATATCTTGGTATATTCGAAGACCCCAGAGAAGCACGAAGAGCATCTGAGGATAGTGCTGGACACTCTCAGGAAGGAGAAGCTTTATGGAAAGCTCTCAAAGTGTGAGTTCTTCCTTGACAAGGTTGAATTCCTTGGTCATGTGGTGACTGGAGAGGGTATCTCGGTGGATCCGAGAAAGATCATGGCAGTTGAGGCATGGAGTGCTCCGAGTTCAGTAGCCGAGGTCAGGAGTTTCCTAGGGCTGGCAGGCTACTACAGGAGATTTGTTCAGGATTTTTCCCGGATTGCAGAGCCGTTGTCCAGGCTGACTCGGAAGAACGTGGAGTTTGTTTGGTCAGAGGAGTGCCAGATCGCCTTTGATGAGCTGAAGAGGAGGTTGACGACAGCTCCAGTATTGACGTTGCCATCAGGTTCTGGAGGACTCACTATCTATAGTGATGCATCGGGGAAGGGACTGGGTTGTGTGTTACAGCAGAATGGGAGGGGGATTGCCTATGCTTCCAGGCAATTACGTCCTCATGAGAAGAACTACCCTACCCACGATTTGGAGTTGGCAGCGGTCATCTTTGCTCTGAAGTTGTGGAAATACTATTTATACGGAGAGCGTGTGGAGATCTTCACAGACCACAAGAGCTTGAAGTATGTGTTTACCCAAAAAGAGCTGAACATGAGGCAGAGGAGATGGTTGGAGTTGATGAAAGACTTCGACATATCGTTGCAGTATCATCCAGGGAAGGCGAACGTAGTTGCGGATACATTAAGCAGGTATCCGGTAGCTATGTGCCTGACTACAGATCGTTATCTTCTGGCAAATCTAGAGGGCTTGGGCATTGAGGTGATAGTGCCTGGAGTTGAGATACAGATGTGGGGACTGCAGATTCAGTCAGAGTTGGTAGACCGTATCTGGGCTACACAGTTTGAGGATGAGTCCCTGAGGAGCATCAGGGCGCAGGTTCAGATGGGTTTAGCAGACGACTTCACCATTGCTGATGATGGTTCATTGCGGCACGGTACCAGGTTGTGTGTGCCGAGTGGGTCATTGCGCGAGAAGGTTCTCCAGGAGGCGCATCGATCCCAGTACTCTATGCATCCCGGTGCCAACAAGATGTATAGAGATCTGAGACAGCATGTATGGTGGTACGGGATAAAGTGGGAGGTAGTACGCTTCGTATCCCGTTGCTTAGTGTTCCAGCAGGTGAAGGCGGAGAGGCAGAGGCCAGGAGGATTACTCCAGCCGTTACCCATTCCGGAGTGGAAATGGGAGCATGTGACCATGGATTTTGTTTCTGGACTTCCCCGTTCTCCAGGCGGGAAGGATGCAATTTGGGTCATCGTGGACAGGTTGACCAAATCGGCCCACTTTCTACCATTCAAAGTGGATACGTCTACAGAGAGACTAGCAGAGATGTATGTGTGCCAGATTGTCAGACTGCATGAAGTTCCAGTGAGCATAGTGTCAGACCGGGACAGTCGCTTCACTTCGCATTTCTGGAGGAGTCTGCAGGCTAGCTTGGGCACCCAGCTCAAGTTTAGTAGTGCGTATCACCCACAGACAGATGGTCAGTCAGAGAGGACCATTCAGACACTTGAGGACATGCTTTGGACTTGTGTTTTGGATTTCAGAGGCTCTTGGTAGGATCACTTGTACTTGGTGGAGTTTGCTTACAACAACAACTACCAAGCCAGTATCGAGATATCACCTTTTGAGGCGTTGTATGGACGGAGGTGTCGCACTCCGTTATCATGGGATGATGTAGGTGAGAGAGCTTTGCTTGGCCCAAAGATGGTGGTTGATGCAGCGGAGAAGGTCAAGCTCATTAGAGATAGACTTCGGATGGCGCAGGACAGGCAGCGGCATTGGGCCGATAGCCACCGGAGACCTTTGGAGTTTGAGGTATAGCTTAGAATCTAGATTTTGTTCTTGTGTTTGTTTGTGATTGCTTGTTTTAGACTAAGTGCAGAGACCTTATTTGTGCTAGGTTGGAGATCTAGTGTTCCTGAGGATTTCTCTGACGCGGGGCACTATTCACTTTGGTGGAGGCGGGAAGCTTAGCCCACGTTTCGTCGGACCCTTCCGTATTCTTGAGAGGGTCGGAGCCTTGGCGTATAGGCTTGAGTTGCCGCCTACGCTGGAGGGAGTTCATGATGTGTTCCATGTGTCATAGTTGAGACGGTACATGGCGGATCCCAGTCACGTATTGGATCACTCAGAGATCGCAGTGGGCCCTACCCTTAGCTATCCAGAGCAGCCGGTGGAGATTCTGGATCGGCGGGAGAAGGTGTTGAGGAACCAGACTATTCCCTTGGTTCGCGTCGCGTGGAGGCATCACTCTTCAGGGGAGTCGACCTGTGAGAGGGAGGATGAAATGCGCGAGCGATACCCCTATCTCTTCGAGCCCTGAGGTATGGTTCTTTCTTTGCATTCCTGTCCTAGTTTCGTCTTTTAATTTCGAGGACGAAATTATTTGAAGGAGGGTAGACTTGTCACTACCCAATTCTAGAAAATAGGGTTTTTTTTTATTTGGTAAATTGTGAATTATATTTAATTAATTATATTTATAATTATTTAGTGCTTGTATTATTTTTTTAATGATTGTTTTAGGGTTTTGGCTAGCCTGGACCCATGTCAGACCCTAGTAGACCCATGTCCGACCCAGCCCACACCCTTGTGAGAATTATTTTGGGGCTTAGAATTATTTATTATATTTTTAGGAGGTTAGATGGAGAGAATTGGAGCTAGTTTGAGTGCATTTGGAGACCCGGAACCCGAAACCAAGTCAAGTAGGGGCATTTTGGGAATGTGAAACTTTTGTAAACCCCTATTTAATTACTTGGCCGGCCCCCTACCTAACCCACCCATGCAAACCAGCAAGGAGCAGCAAGCACAGCCCCCTCTCTCTTCATTCTACTTCTTTTTCTTCATTTCTTCTTCTCCACTTCTTCTTCCTTCTTCCTTCTTCTCCAAGGTGAGTTCCCTCTTCACTTTTCTTCTTTTTTCTTTCATTCCTTCTTCCTTAAGCTAACCCTAACCTTATATTTTCTCTAACCTAGATGTGTGGAGCCTAGACTTTGTGTGGAGGCTAGTTTTGGTGGCTTGGAGCTTGAGGGAGGTGATTTCTAGGGGTTGTGAGACTTTGGCCTTGGAATTCCAACTCCCAAGAGGTAAAACCTAACTTTCCCCTTCCTAATTACTTTTGTGTAGTGTAATTAGTGTTGTAGAAACTTCCTAGACCCTAACCCTACCCGTCGGAGGAAGTTGGAACTAGTTTGGGTGAGTTTAGAGAATTTGACATTAGATTTTGTGTCGAATTCGGGTGGAATCCGAATTTAGCCCAATTTTGGGTGATGTCCTAGGTTAGACGGACCTAGGTAGACGTTTTCGGGTGTCTTAAGGGTGAGTGCGTGTCTCCTTTTGGACACGGAAAGTCGTGTCGCGGAGAAACGGGCATTTCGGGCAAAATTGGGGCTTTTCGTCGTCGCCGATTCTAAGTGCGTGTGCGTTTCCGCCACGGACCTAGAATCGATGCGGGACCACTTTTTCTAGGATCTAGACATCGTGTAGAACGCGTGGGTAAATTTTGGGCCGATTTTGAGTTCGTTTGGTGTGCGTTTCAGGAGGTTTTCCGAGCCGCGCACCACGTGTTCGTCGAAATGACCGAACGGCCATTTCGACTTGGTTTCCTCGTTTCGGGCTTGTGCGCAAGTTGGGTTAGTATCGGAGAGTGTGTGCTAGAGTTTTCGAGTTATATTTTATATATTTTAGGGTATTGGTGAGTGTCGGGGTCGTTGGGCGTGAGTGGGGCGTGTGGTTTGGATGTTGTTGTGTGTTGTGTTGTGTTAGTGTATATGTATCTATATATATATATATTTATATATATATGTATGTGTGTTTATATATATATATTTATATATGTATGTGTGTATTTAGATCTATGTGCTTGTGTGTGTATATGTCTATGTGTATATATATATATATATATATGTATATGTGTAAGTGTGCTTGTGTGTGTGTATATGTATATATATATTTTGGGTGTATGTATATATATATATATAGTTGAGAGTGTGTGTAGATATATATATATATTAAGTGTATATATATATATGTAGCTATGTATATATATTTATGTGTGTGTGTGTGTGTTGTTAGTGTGTGAGTGTGTGTGTTAGAGTGTGTAGATGAGTGTGAATATATATAGATATCTAGTTATATATATATAGATATATATGTATGTATATATATATATATATATAGAGTGATATATATAGGTATATATATAGGAGTGTATGTGTGTGTATGTGAGAGGAAGGTGGGGGGCAGAACCTGCTGCAGCAGCAGTAGCATAGAGCAGCAGCAGCAAATACAGAAGGTAGCAGCAGCAGCAGCATTCTGAGCAGTAGCAGCAGCATACGCAGCAGCATCCGCAGCAGCAGCAGCTAGGCGTGGCATCGGCTAGCGGCTAGCGGCTAGTAGCGAGGGTTAGTGTGGTTTAGTGAGAGAGAGATATATATATAGATATATATATATCTATAGTTAGATAGATTGCTAGATGGATAGATATGTGGATAGATAGAGAGATTAATAGATAGTTAGATGTTTAAATAAGTACTTGGGTAGATAGATAGATAGATAGATACTTAGATAGATAGATAGATAGATTGATAGATTATAGATAGGTATTAGATATATATTTATATCTATATGTATAGATATAAATACATATAGTTAGATAGGTAGTTAGATAGATGCATTGATAGTTAGTTAGATAAGTTATTAGATAGATTAGATAGTTACCTAGATAATAGGTAGATTGTTAGATTTATAGATTATAGATAGGTAGATAGCTAGATACTTAGATATATCTACCTAAGATATAGATATCTATATACCTATAGTTATATATATATATAGGTGTATAGGTAAGGTAATGGGTATTGGGTATATGTGTGTGGATATATATGTATATAGGTAGATACCTACTTAGATATATATAAATATGGTAGATATCCATATTACCTAGCCTAGATTAATAACCAGGTGCATAATTAGTAGCTAGATAGCTAGTTAGAGGGTTTTAGAGTGAAACCTCAATACCTTGAGATACCGAGGTATCTCGATACCTTGAGATA
Organism: Iris macrosiphon; assembly: GCA_036927795.1. Lineage (NCBI taxonomy): Eukaryota > Viridiplantae > Streptophyta > Magnoliopsida > Asparagales > Iridaceae > Iris > Iris macrosiphon. Next base: position 114,770,392 of record JAYESA010000011.1, read on the forward strand.
TTCAAGGTATTGAGTTTCGAGCGGGGTATTTGAGCATTAGCCTAGGAAATACTTTGGAGTGATTTTTATATGTTTATATATATATATTTACGCGTGCTAGCATAGGTTTTAGCGGGTTTAGGCCGGGTGCGTGGCCTACAGCGAGGTATCGGATACCGAGGGTATCCCGGTATCTCGATTAGGCGAGTTTCTGAGTTTAGTAGCTTAATGAGCTCGGTTTGACCTAGAATTTCAGGGACACCCTAGTTTGACCTAGCTTTGACCATAATTGTCCCCGTTGACCGTAAAAGTCAATGTTTGACCTAGTTTTGACCTAGAGTTAACTTTTTGGACCCCGGGTTGACTTTTTGACCCAATTTTCACCGGTTTGACCCGTTCGACCTAGAATAGCCCTAGAAGCCTGTTTTTAATTATTTTATATCAGTTTAAATGCTTAGAACCCTGTTTAATTCTGCTTTTCGCATTAGGTCCTTGCGACACCGGTCCGGATCTCGATCCTCATCAGTTGCTCAGGACATCAGGCGAGTACCTACCTCTGATAGTTTCCATTTCATGATAGCGTTTATATCACTTGTTCTAGAACTGTAATACTTGATTCTGACACATTGTTATACGAGCTGGTACTAGTGGATCCCGTCATGAGATGTTATCCCCCTTACCGTGTTCAGCGGGTACTCTATCACGTGTATTTCATCATGTGCTTCGGGTATTGATTCTCATGTGCTATCATGTGCTTCTTGTGCTCTCGCCTTCGTGTGCGTGAGCTATTATCATGTACGTAGCGTGTTGTGGTTGGATCCAATGGTATTAGTGGGGGAGGGGAGTAGTGAGTTGGTTATGTGATCAAAGCCAAACAGTATTCATGTGTATGTCGGTTATGCAACTCACGTATAACGGAGTTATCATAGTGTTTTTCATGTGCAACCTAAGCCGATCACATAACGAACTTGTGCTCAAGGCACTTAGCTAGTATTCATGTTTCTCACCTGCAGTTACTTTTCCACTACTTGTATTGTTCTCCAGTTTACCTTGCAGCTACTTATTGTGCTCCAGCATATATTTATTTCCTGTGCATCTTGATTACTTTTCTATTGCTCGTCATATACACCTTAGCATGCATTTGGAGTTGCTTTCAGAGTTATGTACTTCGCTCCAGTCCTGACTGGGTATATTTTTTCCAGAGGATCCTGAGGACTATTGCCCGACGTTCTACGGGCTGGGTGTTGACGACTGTTGTGACCCCGTGATCGAGGAGGAGTGCGCCGAGGAGACGCCTATAGCACCCTAGTTAGCTAGGTGGGTTTCCTGGGTTATTTCCAGTGGTTTGTATTTTGGATGACTGTACTTATTCTTTTGATGCTGTGATATTATAGCTATTTTGGCTTGGACTGTATTATTTTGGATTGTCTTGCTCTCTTGGTTCTGTTTCCTTGTTTATATCATATCGTGCTTTATTTCTTTCCCTAGATTTTGTGATTAAGAGTTTTTATATATATATTGCGTGGTTGCCTCCTTTGGGAGAGGATTTTATATATATATTGCGTGGTTTTGTCCTCCTTTTGGAGAGGTCATGCCGGATTTTTCTTATGAGATATAGATAGATATGGTTGACCTAGAACGGACCTTTATAGCGTTCTACCGCCGATTCTGCGGCGTAGGCTGGACGTACCCACGGCTCATGCCCGATTTTCGGGTGCGGGTCGTGACAGAGGGTGAACAGGAAGTATGGGGGAGGGGTCGGCCGGATTGTTTTATTTTAGATTTTGGAATAACAAAAGGAAAAAGTAAGAGAAATAATGTATTTATATGCACATGGGGTTGGGTTGACCTAGGAATAGTTTGACTTGGTCAACACTCTCATTGGGATAGGCCTTGGGCTCACATGAGGATGTTTGGAGGGCCATAGTTGCATTATTTAAAACACAAGAATAGGTTTAATTGAGGGGGCGATGTGCGCGTTGCACATCCCAAAAATTATGAGAAAATTCATGTGAAGAAAAAATTGGGTTTCTTTACGTATTGTCCAATGGTGTGGACACCTCAATGCATTTTTGCATAAAAATGCCCAACAATTGGTAAATTGCACAAGGATGGAATTTAGGATTAAATTAATTAAAATTAGTGTGCAAGATGTTCTAGATTTAATTAGGAGTACATGGGGATAAAATTAGGTGGGACACAAGTGTCATGGATATAGGGGATTCAGTGCAGAATATTAATAAAATTCGGGTTGAACAAAACGAGTCAAGATTGTGTCTACAATTTCGATTGGAACGCACAGGGATACAAAGTCATATTTTATTTAGAATAATTGTAAACGTCTGAGACGAATGTTGTGCGACTAAAATATAGCACAAGAAAGCATATTTGTAAGTTACAGTAAGGTCAGAATAGTAGGTGGGCCTGTCTAGGACAAGGTTGTAAAATTTGTAGGAAGGCAATGGCTAGTGTAGTGCTCCAATTATCGAAGCAACAGTAAGGTGCGTTACGTATCATAAACAATACAAAATTAAATAAATACCGTGTTCTATTTCTATTTGGATTCAAACTAGCCCTAGTTTCTCTATCTGAGCCAAGTAGGCCTAAGTTTGGGTGAGGGGGGTTTACAACAGTGCTTATGATGATCGTCGTCCAGTCTTTAAACTGACCGTCTCCCATCTAGAGGCTGTCTGCTGGAAGTAAGTTTCTGTGGCACATGTCCATCAGTGTCGACTCAGGATTGCCTGGGGGTAACTTCAGCGATTCTTGTCGGAAATGCTTGATATAATTTTGGGTGAGTTTTCTTTCCCCTTGGGTAAGATCCATTAGGGAGGACATCGTCATGTTGCTTCCTTCATCATAGCATCTTTTGACAAAAAGATTCTTGAGGTCGTCAAACGACGAGATACAATTATCTTGTAAGCTGTAAAACCAGTCGAATGCTACCCCAGAAAATTCTCCATAAAGAGATTGGTAAAAAGTGCGTCACTACGAGATAGGTGCCTTGTGCGGGTATGACACATCCCTCTACTCACGGGGTATGGTTGTCGTATCCTGAGCTCGCACAGTGAGTCCCAGCTGCCCATGGAATCTAGGCGAGCCCGGAGTTCCCAGAGTTCCCGGAGTTCCCTCATTTCTTCTCTGGCTTTGTCTCCTACAAAAGGGGAAGATGAGACAGGCATGGGGTAATTACCACTAATGGACAGAGCGGTTGCGTCGGAATCTGCGTTGGTCCCATGGTCTAAGCTTGCTTGTCCAGAACCCCTTACTGTTTGGAAGGCTGTGTTTGCTTTAATTTCCAACATTGTCTAAGTCAGGGCTTGCATTGATAAACTTACCATCTGCATCATGGCCTTGAGAGCCTCGAGGCATTGTCGGTCGTTGGGGCCTTCGTGATTGTCCCCTTCTATGTATATAGTCCTCACATGGAGAGAGATGGATGGGGGCAGTGGACGCCGCACTTTTTGTCTCAGATTCTTGTCGGGGGTAGTCATCAGGTAGCGTCGCCTTCTCCTCAGATTCAAAGGAAATACTACCCCCAGCATAGGAGGCTATATTATCTTGACGAGGGTGGCCATTCCCAGGGATATCAGAGTCTGTTCCTTGGAAATTACCGCATTCTCGGAATGCCGGGTTATTGTATAGGACCGGAGGATTACTACCCCCAGCTTGTGTAGCCCCCAGGGGTCCCGAGGAAGAACTAACCCCAGCGGATGATAGATTTTTCTTTGAGTGGGTAACTTAGAAAATACTTGCCGTAGGTCCTACTGCTGGTTCTCCTGGTAGTCGCCTTCTCAACACGCTGGTTGAGAGTGACGAAATGGTGGTGCTGGACTTCCTTCCTCCCACAGTACAAGGGTCCTTCCGAGCAGAGTAACAAGAGGCGAATGATAGCTCCTCCTCCTCTGGTGTTGGCACCTGATCTCTGGGTTATTGTCGGTGTCACGACCCGCACCTGATATAAGGGCATGAGAGCGTGGGTATGTCCAGCCTACGCTGTAGTATCGGCGGTAGAACGCCATCTAGGTCACAATAATACTATATAACTAAATACCTGTCAATGATATCAATCTTCATAAGGAGGACAATATACATATCACAATATCTCATAATGTAAACTCAATCACAACATCTATAAGAGTATAAAGGCACGATAAAAGATGAGAGGAATGACATAGTTAAACACCATGTCTCAAACATAAAGATAAATCACAGTCTAGGTGTCCAACATAAAGTCTCCACAAGTCTCAAATTAAACTTAACATAAGTCTAAATATTAACTCAATAACCTCAAATAAGTCTCAGAGCATAAGATAAATACTATCTAGATAGCTGCAGGAAATGTCTTCTCTAAAGGAATAGTCTCCTCTAAGATCTCTGGTGTGTAATCTGTATCTATACCCGATCCATAGTGTGTGGTACAAAAATCCTCAAGATCCTCTAGAAAAAAATATCCAGTCAGGATTGGAACGAAGTACAAGCACTAACAGCAGTTCCACATATATTGACAAAAACGATAACACAGTGTAAAAAAATACAAGACAGATATGAAAAACTGGCAATAAAAAATACTGGAATAGGAAATACTGGAATAAGAAATACTGGAGCATGTCATCATCAATGTACATCTAGCAATGAAATAGAAATACAAGTACACGCTAGAACAATAAACTGGTATATATGTGAATGCTAGAATTATGACTAGAACATAAGGAATACTAGATCAACATACTATATATACATGTTACGAACATCTAACTAAGTGTGTAAAATATCAGCAAATCATGTGATCGACTTGGGACTGATCAGGCTTGCTATGTATGACTAGCTATGATTCATGTAAGGTCAGGCTAACCATCCGGATAGCTATAATGCGAGCAATAGTCAGGCTAGTCACACATAACAGGTTATGAGGTATGTAATGGTCAAGCTGCACCGACGTGAGGTGTGGGTGAGCTATGATGCATGTAAAGTTTGGGTATGATCACATAAGCTACTAATATTTCCCCGTTTTCCCCAGCTAGCAGGATGGATTCCAATCATGACTCCTCGTGACAGGTCTCGATGATGCCAACTCATGTAAACAACAGTGTCAAAGTCATATATGCTATACAACAAGAATTATAGAGATAATCAACATAATAGAAACTGTCAGAGAATATACTCGCCTGTGGTCCTTAGCTGGCAATACCAATGTCCGGGTTCTAAAGTATCGTCTGAAGGATCCAACAGTCCTATAGATATATCATATTACACAATACTGACATTACACTACACACACAATCAAACGATCTCAGAGACTATGCTAGGGGGGTCACGTCTGTAGTTGCTGTGCATAACAGACAGTCAATGGTACGGTCTTACCAGTACGTCAGTGTACATATGGCAGTCTGCTAACATGTTATCTGGTCATAGGTCAATGTTACTACGAGGTATCCGTGGTTATGCTCGGGTCATCAAGTACATAGTCATATACTCACACATTATTAACTAACATATACAATAATACTCATTAGTTACAATTATAATAGATATGTGTATATATATATACTTTAAATAGAATTAATACTATGCATATTTATATATTAACCATATACTAGGGATACATGTTCAACACATATACGTATGTATATACTTAATTGAGAATTATACTATATATATACTAATCAAGTTCATACACATATAGGTATATACTATGTACATACAATCATACCAATATACCATCATATACTAAATACCATATCTAAATACGTATGCAATACGATGGTAAAATACGCGGGTGCGCATACGTGTACATGCACGCGAGGGTAAATCAAACCTGGGTACGTGGGATGAGTCGTGCGCGTCGAGGTCATCGCGGAGTCGAAGTCGTTCAGTCGAGCTGGTCAGACCTTCGGTCGTGTGCAGGCGACTTCTGGCAGTTGACAGCGGGGATGGCGAGGTTCGGCACTGTGCAGGTCAGGCGGTTCAGCGATGCTCCGGTCGGGTCGTCGATGGGGTACAGCTTTCGGAATAGCAGGTCAGGCGTTCAGACGATGGGATGCTCCGGTCGAGTGGCTCGGCTTCAGGCGGTCAAAAGCGGGTGGGTTCAGTCGCCGGGCTCCGGCGTTCTCCGGTCGACGAGAGGAGGGGTGAAGAAGTGGAGGTTGTTCGTGTGGAAGAAGACGACGGTGAGGGGGTTCATCCCGGTGGGGTTGAGGTTGACGGTGTAATGGGAAAGAGATGATGAAGGTGGTGATAAATAGTCAGGGGGAAGAGGTTCGGTTGTAGGTAGGTTTAGATGAAAAAGAAAAAGAAAACACAAGGAAAGGAATATTTATATGCAATGGGTTTGGGTTGACCTAGAAGTTGACTTTGGTCAACCCCATGGGAAAAGGGTCTTCTCATGGGCATTTCAAGGGCTATGATTTAAATGGAATTAAAACGGAAGGCTAGGATGCATTGGTTCACGGTTTTGGGGTCATGGTTCAAGGAGGTTGATGTTAAATTACACACTCCCAAAAAATATAGAAAAATACACATAAATGAGAATTGTGTTTATATACGTGTCGAGTCCAACGGGATGGACACCTTAATGCCTTGTGCACAAAAGTGCCCAACAATTAGAAAATTACACGAAATAAGATTTACGGTTTACTTAATTAAAAAAAGATGTAATTGGTGTTCTAAAATTAATTAGAAGTACAAGGGACTGAATTTAAGTGGGACACAAGCATCATAAATAAAGTAGACTCAGATTAAAATATTACCCTAATTTGGGTTGCTCAAAATAGGTCGAGGTCGTGTCTCTAATTCGATTGGAACACACAAGGGTACAAAGTTAGATTTATAGGGAATTAATTATAGTCGGTCGCGACGAATGCTGTGCGACTAAAATGAAGCATAACAAGACATGGTTATGAGTCATACCGAGATCAAAGTAATAGTTTGGCACGTCTAGGACAAGGGTGTGAATTCAGTTGGAAGACAATGGCTAGTATAGTGTTCTAATTATCGAAGCAACGATAATGTACAATAATCAAATAAAATCACAGCAATTTAAATATAATTAATTATCATGCAATCATTTACATATTAATTATAAAAAGACGAAAATACTCCTAATATGAAATGTGGGGGTGACAAGTCTACCCTCCTTAAAGTAATTTTGTCCTCGAAATTAAAATAAAACTAGCACAAGAATAAATAATCAAACAATGAATTATACCTCAAGTCTCGAAGAGATATGGATACTGCTCGTGCATTTCGTCCTCTCTCTCCCAGGTTGACTCTCCTGGAGAGTGATGTCTCCATGCAACATAAACCAAAGGAATAGTCTGGTTTCACAATGCCTTTTCTCTACAATCCAAGATCTCAACGGGTTGTTCAAGATAGCTGAGTATCGGTCCAACTTCGATCTCCGAGTGATCTAGAACGTGACTAGGATCTACCAAATACCTTCTCAGCTGCGACACATGGAACACGTCATGCACTCCATCTAGAGCAGGTGACAAGTCCAGTCTATAGGCCACTGCACCGACCCTTGCAAGAATACTGAAGGGCCCGATGTAACATGGACTAAGCTTTCCGCCTCTACCAAAATGAATCATGCCCCGTGTCAAAGAAATCCGTAGGAACACCAAATCACCAACCTAGAACAAACAATCATAATGCGCAATCTAAAACAAAACAATCATAACCAAATAAAAAAAAAAAAAAACCAATACCTGAAACTCTAGGGGTCTATGGTGGCTATCGGCCCAATGCCGCTGTCTGTCCTGGGCCACTCGCAGTATGTCTCTGATAAGTTTTACCTTTTCTGCTGCATCCATGATCATTTCTGGTCCTAACAAAGCTCTCTCTCCAACATCATCCTAAGATAATGGTGTACGACACCTTCGTCCATAGAAAGCTTCGAATGGTGACATCTCAATGCTGGCCTGTTAGCTGTTGTTGTAAGCAAACTCTACTAGGTGTAGATGGTCCTCCCAAGAACCTCCGAGATCCAAAACGTAAGTGCGTAGCATGTCTTCAAGAGTCTGAATAGTCCTTTCAGACTGCCCATCTGTCTGGGGGTGATACGCGGTACTGAACTTGAGCTGAGTGCCCAAGCTAGACTGCAGACTCCTCCAGAAATAGGAAGTGAAACCACTATCCCGATCTGAGACAATACTCACAGGAACTCCATATAGTCTGACAATCTGCTGCACGTTCATCTCTGCTAACTTCTCTGTCGATGTACACACTTTGAATGGTAAGAAGTGGGCCGATTTGGTCAACCTATCTACGATGACCCAAATCGCGTCCTTTCCTCCTGGAGAACGAGAAAGTCTTGAAACGAAATCCATAGTCACATGCTCCCACTTCTATACTGGAATGGGTAAAGGTTGAAACAATCCTCCTGGCATTTGTCGATCTGCTTTTACCTGCTGGCACACTAAACATCTGGATACAAAGCGTGCTACCTCGCACTTCATACCATACCACCATACATGCTCCCTCAAATCTCGATACATCTTATTGGCTCAGGGATGCATTGAGTACTGAGAGCGATGTGCCTCTTGCAAAACTTCTTCGTACAGCTCTCCATTTGGCACACACATCCTCGTGCCATGCCGTAAAGATCCATCATCCGCAATAGTAAAGTCGTCTGTCAATCCTGTCCGAACATGTGCTCTAATATTCCTTAGAGTCTCATCATAATACTGAGCAGCTCTAATTTTGTCCATCAGCTTCGATTGTATCTGTAATCCCCATATATGAATCTCAACTCCTGGAACTAGTACTTCAATCCCCAAGCTCTCAAGATCAGCTAATAAATGTCTATCTGTAGTTAAGTACATAGCCATTGGATACCTGCTCAAGGCATCGGCGACTACGTTGGCCTTTCCTGGATGGTACTGTAATAAGATATCAAAGTCTTTCATCAACTCTAACCATCTTCTCTGCCTCATGTTCAGCTCCTTCTGTGTAAACACGTATTTTAAGCTCTTATGGTTTATGAAGATCTTCATACGCTCTCCGTACAGATAGTGTTTCCACAGCTTTAGGGCGAAGATAACTGCTGTTAACTCCAGATCGTGAGTGGGGTAGTTCTTTTCATGAGGGCGTGATTGTCTTGAAGCATAGGCAATTACTTTCCCGTGCTGCTGAAGAACGCATCCTAAACCTTTTCCTGAAGCATCACTGTAGATAGTGAATCTACCTGTCCCTGACGGCAATGTCAAGACTGGTGCGTCAGCCTAGTTATTGGTTCTGCAATCTTGGAGAAGTCTTGTACAAATCTTCTGTAGTATCCTGCTAGTCCGAGAAAGCTCCTGATCTCAGCTACCGAACTGGGGGTAGCCCATGACTCCACTGCTTCGATCTTCTTTGGGTTAACTGAAATTCCGTTACCCGTCACCATGTGTCCAAGAAATTCAACCTTGTCAAGGAAGAACTCACACTTGGAAAGCTTCCTGTACAACTTCTCTCTCCTGAGAGTCTCTAAGACCATCCTCAGGTGCTCTTCATGCTCTTCTGGGGTCTTCGAATATATTAGAATGTCGTCAATAAACACCACTACAAACTTGTCAAGGTATTGGTGGAATACCTTGTTCATCAAGTTCATGAATACTGCTGGTGCATTGGTCAAACTAAACGACATTACTGTAAATTCAAACTGGCCATATCTGGTCCGAAAGGCTGTCTTCTCTCTTCACCTTCAACTGGTGATAGCCTAACCTCAAGTCTATCTTTGAAAACACCTTTGCCCCGCTCAATTGATCAAAAAGATCATCTATCCTCGGCAGCGGGTATTTGTTCTTGATAGTGAGGTTGTTCAAAGCTCTATAATCGATACACATGCGTACCGTGCCATCCTTCTTCGGTACGAATAGTACCGGTGCTACCCATGGCAATAAACTGGATCTAATAAAATCTTTGTCTTGCAGCTCCTCAACTTGCTTCTTCAGTTCTACCAAATCGTTGTTGTTGACTCTATAGACATGTAACGAAATAGGCTCCGCTCCTGGTATCAAGAATATAGAGAATTCAACATCTTTGTCTGGCGGCAATCCAGGCAACTCCTCTGGAAATACATCCAGGAACTCCGCTATAAGTGGATGTGGTAACTCCTCTTCTTCTATCCTGGCTCCACAAAAAGTGCCTCTGCTCCGCTCCTCTGCTCCTCTGGCGATCTCGAACTCTGGCTCTCCTGGTGGTCGAAATACTACTCTACCTCCGTCATAATCTATAGAAACATGGTGTTTACTCAGCCAGTCCATTCCGAGTACAATATCGTATCCCGGGAGTGGCATGACGAGTAAATTGACTCTCAAATCTCGGCCTTCCAATGACACTTTCCGATCCTTGCAATAATCACGGACTAGGATAATGCCTCCTCCTGTCGTAATCTTGTAAGTCCTATATAATGGTTCCATTTCTAAATGATGCTTAAGGGCATAAGATACAAATACGAAACTATGGGAAGCACTAGAATCAAATAATACAAGTGCTGGAATAGAATCGAGTAAAACTGAACCTGAAATCACTTCTCCAGCTGGCTCGGCCTCCTCAGTAGTCATGGTGTAAGCTCGTCCCTGTGGTGCTCCTCTCTGCTACTGTTGGTGCTGAGCAAACCTCTGCTGCTGTGGTGGAAGTGGAGGTCCTCTCTGCTGGCCTCCTGGTATAATAGGTGATCTGGCTGGTCCTCTCTGAGCTGCTGCTCCTCCCCAGCGAGTTTGAACAGCTGGGCAGCCCCTCAGCTGATATGCTGATGATCCATATGACAAGCAAGTACCCAACCTTTTCCTACAGATATCCCTTGTATATTCCATCTTTTCGTAATACGCACACTGGACAACGGGTTGGTTTTGTCTCTATGGTTGCTGTTGCTAGATATGTCCTCGAACTGGTGTCTATTGCTGGTGTTGCTGCTGGTACGGCCTCTGTTGTTGTTGTTGTTGAAAGTGTGGGCGCTTGGCCTGTCCTGTGTTACCACATGTTCCTCCAGAAGTATCACGTCCTCTCTTGGGCCTGAGGTCCAAGTCATCTTCAACAATCTGGACATCCATCAGAATACCCTCAAATGTAGTAGTGCGTTGTCCCGAAGTATGAGACTTGATCTCGTTATTCAATCCCTTCCTGAATTTCTTTGCTCGGTCTCCTGGGTCTCGAATTATCGATGGTACAAATTGACTCAATCGACAAAACATTGCGGCGTATTCGTCGACTGACATGCCTCCTTGGATTAAGTCATAGAACTGACTTTCTAATGCTCCCAAGGCTACGTCGGGAAAGAATTTCTTCTTAAAAAGCTCTTTGAAGGCCTCCCAAGTAAGTCCTTCGTTAGTGAGACTCGGCTCTGTATCATACCACGTTAGCACGATATCAAACATCTGACTGCCAGCGGCCTCTATCTGAAGAATCTCTGGAATCTGTGTTAAATGCAAGTTCCTCTCTATGTCCTCTAACCAATCGTCGGCATAGAGTATTCCTTCTGTCCCTTTGAACTCTCGAGGCATCATCCTCTTAAAGTCCACTATAGTACCTGGCCTCTGTTGTTGTTGGCCATAATATTGCGGTTGCCGTGCTACTCTCTCCACAGCCTAGAGAGCCACCTAATGAGCATTCTCCATGCTCTCTCTCATCAGCTCTGTCTGTGCCTGATGTTCCTCTCCTTGTACTCTTTGTCCCTCAGCTTGAACACGCTGAGCTTCTGTTGTTACTCTCTGGGCCTCTAGCATGCTCTGCATCAGTGCAAACATCTGTGCCCCGTCAGTGGGCACTCCTTCCGGAATCGATGTCGGTGGTGGTGGAAGGTTGTCCGTCATACCTGGGGCAATCCTCTGAATAGGTGGAGGAGGAATCCCGTTAGCTGCAGATACTCCCACATGAACAGGAGATGTAGGAGAAACTCCAGGTATTTGCCCATCAGGTGGAGAGGTGGCAGACCTCTCTGAATCTGCTGCTCCCACTCTCATGGATCTTGTATTCGGCGGCATCCTGAATACAGATCAAAAGGATCAATTTAAGGTGATAGATACGATATTATCAAGGAAGGACAGAAAAATTCTAAAGGAAGCAATCAATTAGAATAGCATTACGAAGATCAGAATCTCCTAGTGTGATTGAGCATACTCTTATCCTAAATCCTATTTCCTATATCCTATTGCAGGCTCATAGTAGTACAACTAAGTTGTCGCACTACCACGATATCGCACAATTTCTGAAACTATACCTGCATGGGCCACCACTAAAAATGTGTCACGACCCGCACCCGGTATAGGGGCACGAGAGCGTGGGTTCGTCCAGCATACGCCACAATATCGACGGTATAAAGATGTCTAGGTCATAATAATACTATATAACTAAATACTTGTCAATGATATCAATCTCCATAAGTAGGACAATATACATCTCACAATAGCTCATAATCTAAACTCAATCACAATATCTATAAGAGTATAAAGGCACGATAAAAGATGAGAGGAATGACATAGTTAAATACCATGTCTCAAACAGAAAGATAAATCACAGTCTAGCTGTCCAACATAAAGTCTCCACAAGTCTCAAATTAAACTTAACCTAAGTCTAAACATAAACTCAATAACCTCAAATAAATCTCAGTGCATAAGATAAATACTATCTAGATAGCTGCAGGTAATGTCTTTTCTAAAGGAATAGTCTTCTCTAAGATCTCTGGTGTGTAATCTGCATCTATACCTGGTCCATAGTGTGTGGTACAGAAATCCTCAAGATCCTCTGGAAAAAATATCTAGTCAGAATTAGAATAAAGTATAAGCACTAACAGCAGTTCCACATATATTGACAAAAACTATATCACAGTGTAAAGAAATACAAGACAGATATAAAAAACTGGCAATGAGAAATACTGAAATAAGAAATACTGGAGCATGTCATCATCAATGTACATCTAGCAATAAAATAAAAATACAAGTACACACTAGAACAAAGAACTGGTATATATGTGAATGCTAGAATCTTGACTAGAACATAAGGAATACTAGATCAATATACTAGAGATATATGTCACGAATATCTAACTAAGTGTTTGAAACATCATTATATCATGTGATCGGCTTGGGACTGATCAGGCTTGTTATGTATGACTAGCTATGATTCATGTAAGGTCAGGCTAACCATCCGGATAGCTATAATGTGAGCAATAGTCACGCTAGTCACACACAACGGACTATGTGGCATGTAATAGTCAGGCTGCACCGACGTGAGGTATATGTGAGCTATGATGCATGTAAAGTTTGGGTATGATCACATAAGCTACTAATATTTTCCCATTTTCCCCAACTAGCATGATGGATTCCAATCACGACTCCTTGTGACAGGTCTCGATGATGCCAACTCGTGTAAACAACAGTGTCAGAGTCATGTACGTTATACAACAAGAAGTATAGATATAATCAACATAATGGAAACTGTCAGAGAATATACTCGCCTGTGGTCCTTAGCTGGCAATACCAATGTCCGAGTTCCAAAGTATCGTTTGAAGGATCCAACAGTCCTATAGATATATCATATAACACAACACTATATCAGACATTACACTACACACACAATCAAACACAATAATCTTAGAGACTACGCTAGGGGGGTCACGTATGTAGTTGATGTGCATAACAGACAGTCAATGGTACGGTCTTGCCAGTACGTCAGTGTACATATGGCAGTCTGCTAACCTGTTATCTGGTCACAGGTCAATTTAACTACGGGGTATCCGTGGTTACGCTCGGGTTATCAAGTACATAGTCATATACTTACACATTATTAACTAACATATACAATAATACTCATTAGTTACAATTATAATAGATATGTGTATATATATATACTTTAAATAGAATTAATACTATGCACATATATATATATATATATTAACCATGTTCTAGAGATACATGTTCAACACATATACATATGTATATACTTAATTGAGAATTATACAATATATATACTAATCGGGTTCATACACATATAGGTATATACTATGTACATACAATCATACCAATATACCATCATATACTAAATACCATATCTAAATACATATGCAATACGATGGTAAAATATGCGGGTGCACATACGTGTACATGCACGCTAGGGGAAAATACGTGGGATGAGTCGTGTGCGTCGAGGTCGTCGCAGAGTCGAAGTCATTCAGTCGAGCGGGTCAGGCCTCCGGTCGTATGCAGGCGACTTCTGGCGGTTGACAGCGGGGATGGCGAGGTCCGATACAGTACAGGTCAGGCGGTTCAGCGCTGCTCCGGTCGGGTAGTCGACGGGGTGCAGCGTTCGGAACAGCGGGTCAGGCGGTTCAGACGACGGGATGCTCGGTCGAGTGGCTCAGCTTCAGGCGGTCGAAAGCGGGCGGGTTCAGTCGACGGGCTCTGACGTTCTCCGGTCGACGAAAGGAGAGGTGAAGGTGGGGACATCGGGTCGCTGCGAGCGGGAAAGGGCGGTCGAGTACACCAGTGGAAATAGGGGTTGTTCGTGTGGAAGAAGATAACGGCGAGGGGGTTCGTCCCTGCGGGGTTGAGGTTGACGGCGTATTGGGAAAGAGATGATGAAGGTAGTGATGAATAGTAAGGGGGGAGAGGTTCGGCTGTAGCTAGGTTTAGATGAAACAGAAAAGAAAAACACAATGAAAGGAATATTTATATGCAATGGGTTTGGGTTAACCTAGAAGTTGACTTTGGTCAACCCGTTGGGAAAAGCGTCTTCTCATGGGTATTTCAAGGGCTATGATTTAAATAGAATTGAAACGGAAGGCTAGGATGCATTGGTTCACGGTTTTGGGGTCATGGTTCAAGGAGGTTGATGTTAAATTACACACTCCCAAGAATTATAGAAAAATACACATGAAGGAGAATTGGGTTTATTTACCTGTCAAGTCCAACGGGATGGACACCTTAATGCCTTATGCACAAAAGTGCACAACAATTAGAAAATTATACGAAGTAAGATTTACGGTTTATTTAATTAAAAAAGATGTAATTGGTGTTCTAAAATTAATTAGAAGTACAAGAGACTGAATTTAAGTAGGACACAAGCATCATGAATGAAGTAGACTCAGATTAGAATATTTCCCTAATTTGGGTTGCTCAAAATAGGTCGAGGTCGTGTCTCTAATTCGATTGGAAAACACAAGGGTACAAAGTTAGATTTATAGGGAATTAATTATAGTCGGTCGCGATGAATGCTGTGCGACTAAAATAAAGCACAACAAGACATGGTTATGAGTCATACCGAGATCAAAGTAACAGTTTGGCACGTCTAGGACAAGGGTGTAAATTCAGTTGGAAGACAATGGCTAGTGTAGTATTCTAATTATCGAAACAACGATAAAGTACAACAATCAAATAAAATCACAGCAATTTAAATATAATTAATTATCATTCAATCATTTACATATTAATTACAAAAAGATAAAAATACCCCTAATCTGAAATGTGGGGGTGACAGTCGGATAGGTGCCTTCAGATGCAGTCGTTGGAATGTCGACTGCCTATTTGTGGTTACTGCCACTTTATTGCAGTAGCAATTAATGATAATTTTGGTACAGTAATGTCCTGGGGAGGATACTTAATGTGTCGTAGTTGTCTCCCTCGTCTTGTGCTTGTGATTAATCATGTTGCGCAAGTCAGGTGAGGGATGATTCACTTTGGCACCCTTTTCGTGAGTACGGGTAGACCGAGTGCATGGATCAGTGGGAGTTGCCTTTGCTTCCAAATCTAGGGTTCGTACATGAATTTTCAGCTGATTGTCAGTAGAAGACTTTTGAGACGGACCCTGTCTATTTGTCGTTGCGGGCTGGACACACGGGGCGATCTTATATAGCTTTCCATCAAGGGCCCGTATAATCGTTAGTGGTGCCCGCTAACGGTCAGCCAAATGGACAGTTGCTTGATCTTAGCGAGCTCGCACTGCAATAGACTTCTTCAACTTAGCACATGCAGGCACATAGTATGAAGAGTCCAAGTTTTTATTTTACCTATTCTCAGTATGGTGCATAGGATCAGCGCATCATGAGATTCGATCGAAAGCAGAAATTCAGCTATTGTCAAAGCCGTTTGCGGCCATCTGTTTGCAGATGTCAGCCGATGCCACATAGTTGGTCTTATTCGACGTCCTCCTTGGCCGCATAGAACTTGCATCAGCACCCAAACGTCTAGCATCATAATATTTTTCTCTGTCAGAGTTTGGGTGCTGAGCATTTTTTACGTCAGGCGGGGATCTCACATGGATATGGACAGCCTGGTAGACACCTGGCGAGCGTCTTCAGCAATAGAGAGAGAAGCAGGGAGCGCATGCTCTATAGTTTGGGTAAGGAACAACGGCCTTTGCTACCCACATCCTGCGGGTCTTCTTAGAATTTGTTAGCCTTGACAATGGACTAGCGCTTCCCTCCGAGAGCATCCCCTTAAAATCCTGCTGGTCGAAGCTGACCACCAGCATCCTTTGAGTTGACTCAAGCTTGGCTGCGTCAGATTGCATCATAACTTTCTCATCAGTGGAGAAAGATGTCCCCAGCAGAGTCACCATCTTATTCACCATTAAATGAGTTCTTGCAAACTTTATATTTAAAGAATGAAAAAAGTTACAAAGAATCCTAAATAGAATTATCTAAGTACAATATTTGGGTCTGGGGTGTGACGATGAAGGTTGAGAAGTGCAGCGACTCTTTTTCTCCATTGTTGATCCGATGTAGGGTGAAGAAGCTCTCTTATATTCTCTCTTTTCTCATCTTTGTATGCTCTCTCTTTGTGTCGCCCACACCTGTGTCCGTCCCCCTGTTTAGGTATGCTACTCGGGTATATATAGTCATCCTTTGGCGCGCAGATGTTGGGCCGCATTGATGCTAGAGGGTGCCACGTGTGCCTTCTTAACATGGTGTAGCTGTAACGGTGAGTAGGCCAAGCTGCCACGCGGGCACTTGTTGAGAATTTTTGTTGCTGAAGATCTGGGTGGTTCTCATCCTTTATGGGCATGACTTGGTCAGGTTGATAATGGCCCAATGTTTATGTTGAATTTTTGAATAAGGCTAATCGATTAAGTTTAGCATTATGGTAATCGATCAATCACTATATTATCTTCTACTTAAACTCAGCATTATCCAGATATATAATATTGGTTCTGTATATTTCCTTGTTCGTCTAATATGTACTTGCAGAAAGCAATAAGTAAGATTATCAATGGACATATGCTATATGACGATGAGCCAAATATGACGTTATACAAGAATATTTCATCCAACCACCTATGACTTAGTGGAGCCTCGTACCCGGTGGTTCTGCTTCCCGGTCAGCGGATGGAGGTCGAGGGGGCAGTGTCCCTCGTGGGGGTTAGGGGGCAAAGCACATGAAAGGTATTCAAATTCTCTGATCTAATTATCTTTAGACAACTACCGACAAGGGAAAAAGCGTCATCAAGTCAGCAGATATTTCAGAAGTTTGGCGTCATCAGTACTCTTGGTTTTCATATATAATTTGATATTTTATTTGAGTCTAGGATTGATGTAAGCTGAGTCACACTGTCAAATCCTAAGTACCTATACCCAGATACCTAATATACTCAAATGAACCAAAGAACCTGTCCACCAAATCAAGCCACATTCATTTACAAAGTCTACCATACTAAGAGATCGAACTCGGGCCGAACTCGTGCCGAACTCGGACCAAACTCGGTTACCCCTTTTGGTATGAAATCAATCAGTTCATTAAGCTCCTAATTTCTTGGCCCAACGGTTCAAAATTTGAATTAAACCCCATCCGAATTATGGCCGAACTCTGTTCGCCTACACCCTATAAATAGGATTAGAATTCATCATTCTTACTCACTCAACCATTCTCTATCTTTCTATCCTACAGTGAGTAAACCCTCAGAGCCTAAACTTTCTTATCTCCAAGATCAACTCTCTGGCCTTCTAAGTGTTAAGTGCAGTCTCGGTCTAGAAGTCTACAGAGTTGTCAAGAGCTTGGTTCATCAAGCCCCTCTTCTGTGTGTGAAGTTGCGAGCCTTCGGATCAAAACTCGTAGTGTGTGAAGTTACGAGATTTTGGGTCAAACCTCGTGGTGTAAAAAAGACGACAAGCCTTCTGATCAAAGCTTGTGTGTCACTACCACATTTTCTAGGAGAGGATATTTTAGTCATTTCATAATTAATTAAATATTGTACATATTGTATAAATATTTATTATATTATTTAATTATTTTTACATATTAGTTTATTGTTTTGGACTTGTGTTAGTGGAACTATCACGACCTGCACTCGCTTTTAGGATACGAGTACGTGGCCAAGCCCAGCTTACGCCGCAACATCGGCGGTAGTACACTGTCTATGATAATAATGGTCCATCAATCTAAATAGATAATATTTAATCACAAATTTAAATTTATTGCTCATTCATAATATTTATATAGTTTTACAAGATCCTTAATTTATAATTAAATCATAACTCGGGAACAAATCCGCTAAACATCAAATCCAAAGAAGTTGCTAAAATATCTAAATTCTAATATTGGCCTCCACAAGCATCACGATCTCCAACCAAATCCAATGAGCAAGATAGCAAGTCACCTAAAAATGTTTACCCAGTCTGGATGGAACGAGTATAACCCAATAATAGTTTCAGTTAATTGACAAGTACTATGAACAGTAAATAGTTATTAAATACTTGATGAGCATATAATAATAGAATAGGGTACATCATAAAGGAATAGTTAAGTAAATAAATAATGAAAGACAAGAAAGAAGAACAGAGAAGCATGTAAAGACAAACAAATATGTGAACTAGGAAACCTGTCATGCAAGTGTAAAATAAGCAAGTATAGATTAATCCAGAATGACTGCATCTAACTAGTGTTTTGAAATACCAAGTTGACATGTGAACGGCTAGGGGGTAATATCCGGCAAACCATACGTGTCGTGTGTGGCTCCTATTATTCCAGAAAGACCATAAGATGGAAAGAAAATATTCACACGTCTCCTAGGTATTTCTCCACCCGACAAGTACTCATGGATCCAAGTCCAAACACGAATAATCTCAATAGTCTAGAAGATGTCAACAGACCAGAAAATACATTAGTCCAGTAATTCATTAGTCCAGAAAAAAGTCAATAGGCCTAAAAATATATATCTCACGAAAATGAATCCATACAATACGAATCTGTGGATCCATCGTATCAGAAATCAGGTAAACAATACTATAAACATGCATCATAGAAAATATCAAATAATAAAAACTATCAGAGAATGTACTCGCCTGTGGTCCTTAGCTGGTACGAGTCAGAATCCAAGTCAAAGTCCAAATAGCCTATGTATTACGAATTTATCATGTCAAAACATATTTTATTTTAATTTATTTAATTCTAAAATAATTACTCTAAAATCCTATTTTAATCTTATTATTCTAATTTTTTGGTTAATTCCTAAATTTGTCCAAAGAAACTGAATTTTATCAACTCGAGACTCATGGCACGCAAATCGAGGCAATTAGTTGACCGAAAAGTCAACCGATACAAACTCAACTTTCATGCAAGGTTTCCTATAGATTTCAGTGTCACAAATATGTTGGAATTTATGGCTCATCCGGATTCAAGTTCTTTTGAAAATTATTGCACATAAAAAATCACATTGTGCAACGGTAGTTGATTGCTAACCTAAAAGTTCTACAGAATTAACAGTACAGAAATAATTTGTATTAAACCCTAAAAAAACATATGTTAATTATCTTTACATTAGCTTTCTGAAACTTTAAACAGTTCATGATTCTGATTCCTGGTTCTGCCAAAATTGCGAAAACACCGAGACGCATCTATTTTTGGACATGCTGTGCTCTACATATTTTTCGTAATTTAATATTCAGAATTTCGTGAAATAATTTACATATTTAGAAAACTAACCTCAATACAGTTCTATCGCAAGAAATTGGGCCACGTTTGCTGTCCGGATGTATGAATAATGGCTTCTGGAAGATGAAAGAAATCCTAGATGACATCCCCAAAAATATCTCTCTCTAAAATAATGGGATAATTAAGGTTATTATAATATATATATATATATATATATATATATATATATATATATATATATATATATATATTTGCAGACATGCGACTGAATAAAAAGTGATAGGCTGACACGTGTCAGAATCTGGTTGGATGATTTTGTTTATATTATTTGTTTTTGATTTTTCTTTATCAAAACATTATTTAAGTCATTTTACATCTAAATAACTCAAAATAAACATTAAAAATAATAATAAAAATCTGAAAAAATTACAGAAAATATATTTTGAACCCAAAAATCCTAGGAAAATACTTAGGACAATTTTATGTTCATAGATTTCCTACTATAATTAGGAGAAGCTCTAAAAATTAGTTTTACCTATTTAACTAAAAATAAATATTAAAAATATTCTAAAAATATTGAAATAATTTAGAAAATATATAATAATATTATAAACACTAAAAAATTATGTGGGTCCATTTTATATTCCTAGACTTGCACAATAAATTCTAGAAGTCACAGAAAATTAGTTATTAACCTAAATAACTCCCAATAAATAATAAAATGCTCAAAAAAAATTCAGAAAATTCTAAAAAATATATTTGATTAGTTAGAACCTAAAATAAAAGTTTAAAACATTTTTAATTATGTTTTTCACTAAATTAAATTTTTGAAAGTCCTAGAAAATTATTGTTACTTGTTTTTAATTAACCAAAAATTGTGGAAAAATCTCAAAAAGCCCCAAATTAACCTAAGAACAATATTTAAGCAAGAATTTCAGGATACAGAGGTTAAAAGTCTACCCACCTTAAAAAAAAGTTGTCCTCAAAATTTAAAATCCTCAATATTTTTATTTTTTTACCATCAAAATATAAATTCATCATACCATATAATCATGAAGTAAATCCATATTGTTATTTCACAATTTTTTTAAAATTTTTTAAATATCGTATTCCTGAAATCTTCAAATTTAAAATCAAATTCAATTCTTATCACAATCTCCTCCAAAATTTTAAGTTAATAACAAAATACTCAAAAAATTTAATATCCAATCCTCTAATTGAAATCCTATCAATGCATATTTATAAAATTTAAAAATATCATCCCAAAAATTGGAATTCAAACAATAATCCATTAACGATCTTACTCCTCGATTCTTTTTTTCACGCAATACTCAAACAATATAATATTTATGAAATCTTCATATGCAACATTCAAAATATAAACTTTAAATTTATATCTTGTAGTCAAATAAATATAATGATAATCTTCTTAAATTCCTCAAAATTTAATGACAAATTCAATCATATCATAATCTTCATAAAAATCTACGATTTAACAAAATCGTCAATTCAGCCATATTAAATATTTAATTCTTTATTTAAATTAGTGTCTCAAAATTTAAAATCTTTATTAATTTTTTTTTCTGCCACCATCAAAATTTAAACAATATAATCATGAAGTCAAACCACTATTGTTATTTAGAAAAGTCCTTAGAAATTAACTTCATCTTCATAACTTAAAATTTTAACGTAAATCTTCAAAATTTGAATTTATCTTCAAAATTTAAAATCCAATAGAATTTTTCTCTTAAATCAGATTCACAAGTCATATCTCTTAAATACAATCTAACATTATTTCTTTAAAATTTAAATCTCATTTATAAATGTCTTCAAAAATTTAATAAATAAATTCTTTAAATTTAATCTCATATACAAACTTAAAAATTAAATCCAATCTTCAAGTTTGTAAAAAAAAACTCCATCCTTAAAATTTGGAATCTCATATTGTAGTCATTTCTCACAATAATTTGATTTGTCCCCATAGCCATAATTTATTTTATCCTCACTTCTATTACGTATACAAATTCTCAATATTTAAATTAATGATCATCCTTAGAATATCGATTAATGATTCAATCCTAAAAATTTAAAAGTTAAATCCAATCATCAAAGTAAATCCTACTAATATATATTTCAATAATTTAAAAATAATTCAGAGTCTCATCTTCAATATTTGAATTTTAAATCTACTCAAACAATCATATCTCTCAAAAAAATTTAATTTTGACTTCAAATTAAATCCTTAAAAGTCGAATTCAACAAGTTATAAAATTAATCTTTGTATTATTATTCTATTGGTCTAACTCAACCCATAAACCAAATTTCAATATTATATTGAACTCCTAACACTTAAATTCTCAACATTATTCTTGAATTCCTCGAATTATATCTCAAAACTTTCAAGATTATCCTCAATTACAAAAACTTTCAACATTATCCTCAAACTTTTTTTAAAATAATCAAATATGACAACTTCTACCCACCTTCCTTATAATGTTATTCTTAAAATAAAATCCTCCAATTTTAACTCTTCAAACTTTTTTTAAATAAAATGTATCATACCTTCCTAAAATAAATTAAATATTCAAATAATAAAATAAAATTTTAATCACTTCCAAAAATTTGTATAGCTATGACTATATTTATTGAATTAGTCTTTAATCCTCAAAAAATATAAATCCATAAAAACTTAACTCCTCAAATTTCTGAAAACTTGAAATTTAATTTCAAAATTTCAAAATATAAAGTTTAAATCCACATCTTGTATGCCAATAGATCTAATGTTCATCCATTTAAATTCCTCAAAACTTAAATTCAAAATCTATTCGATCAATCATATCTCTCAAAAAATTCTCTCTATTTTTGAATTCAAATTAAGGCCCTAAAATTCGAATTCAACAAGTTATGAAGTCAAATCTTTATATTGCTATTCCTTTGGTCTAACCAAACCCATAATCCAAGTTTCAATATTATATCAAACTCCTAACACTCAAAATTTTTAACATTATCCTTGAGTTCCTTGAATTATATCTCAAAACTTTTGAGATTATCATAAATTTTAAAAACTTTCAACAATATCCTCAATTTCAAAAAAAATTTCAACATTATCCTCAATTTATTATTTTTGTCAGTAACCAAATATGACTACTTCTACCCACCATAAAGTTTTATCCTCAAAATAAAATTCTCAAAATTTAACTTCTCGAACAATTAAAATAAAATGTATATACTTTTCTCAAAAGTCAAATATTCAAATATTGAAATAAAATTTTAATCACTTCCAAAAATCTTTATAGCTTTGACTATGTTTATTTAATTGAATTTGAATCCTCAAAAAAATATTTTAAATACATAAAATCTCAACTACTCAAAAAATCTCAAAACTTAAAATTTATTTCCAATCTTCAAATTATAAATTTAAATTCACATCTTGTAGTCCAATAGCTCTAATGTTAATCTTTTTTAAATTCGACAAAATCACAAAAGTAATAAACTCATACTCAAAATTTTAAATCAAATACTCAAAATTTAAATTCTTCCAACTTAAACTTAAATCCACTATAATAATCTGCAAAAATCTAAAATTCCATAAATCTTCAACTTCTTGTCTTTATCATCATTTAATATAAAATTATTTTTCCTTTTTTTTTCTTTTTTTTTAAATTTCAACCATGTTTTAGCAAGAAAATTATAATCATCAAGCTACAAAAAAAATTTAAACCTCAAAGCATATATTTTTTTAATTCTCATGTTCAATAATTGTGTAACCTTAAGGAAATAATTTACCAATCGAGGAGTCTACCCCTAACTTTGATCATACCAACTTATTAAAATATCATAATATATAATCACTTAATTTTCTCATGTTCATCTACTAGAGTTTACCTAAAAGTTCAACATGTATACCTATTTTAATCACGTAGCCTATGTAACACCTTAACTACCCAAGCAATAAAATTGAAATAAGTCTTTCCAATTGTATACCTAGTCCTAGCCATTCTTCTAAATTCAAATCAATCCTAATTATGAAGCATCTCCTAGTCGCAGGCTCACAGCTAGTACTACTAAGTTGAAGTACTAACCATGACATCGCACAACTTGCGAAGACTGACCTGCATGGGCCACCACTAAAAACTTGTCACGACCCGCACTCACTTTTAGGATATGAGTACGTGGCCAAGCCCAGCCTACGCCGCAGTATCGGCGGTAGTACACCGTCTATGATAGCAATGGTCCATCAATCCAAATTAATAATATTTAGTCACAAATTCAAATCTATTGCTCATTCATAATATTTATATAGTTTTACAAGATTCTTAATTTATAATTAAATCATAACTCGGGAACAAACCCGCTAAACATCAAATTCAAAGAAGTTACTAAACTATCTAAATTCTAATATTGGCCTCCACAAGCATCTTAATCTCCAACCAAATCCAATGAGCAAGATAGTAAGTCACCTAAAAATGTTTACCCAGTCAGGATGGAACGAGTATATCCTAATAGCAGTTCTAGTTAATTGACAAGTACTATGAACAGTAAATAGTTATAAAATACTTGATGAGCATATAATAATGGAATATGGTACATCATAGAGGAACAGTTAAATAAATAAATAATAAAAGATAAGAAAGAAGAACAGAGAAGCATATAAAGACAAACAAATATGTGAACTAGAAAACCTGTCATGCAAGTATAAAATCAGCAAGTATAGATTAATCCAGAATGACTGCATCTAACTAGTGTTTTGAAATACCAAGTTGATATGTGAACGGCTAGGAGATAATATCTGGCAAACCACACATGTCGTGTGTGGCTGCTATTATTCCAGAAAGACCATGGGATGGAAAGGTAATATTCACATGTCTCCTAGGTATTTCCCCGCCCGACAAGTACTCATCGATCCAAGTCCATACACGAATAATCTTAATAGTCCAGAAGATGTCAACAGGCCAGAAAATACATTAGTCCAGTAATTTATTATTCCAGAAAAAAGTCAATAGGCCTATAAATATATATCTTACGAAAATGAATCCATACAATACCAATCCGTGTATCCATCGTGTCAGAAATTAGGTAAACAATACTATAAACATGCATCATAGAAAATATCAAATAATAAAAACTATCAGAGAATGTACTCGCCTGTGGTCCTTAGTTGGTACGAGTCAGAATCTACTACCCAAAAATGTCAAATTAGCGACGTAAAAAAATATCGCTAAATCATAAAAAAGCGTCTCTAATCACTTTTAGCGACATTTTAGCGATATTTTACAGAAGTCGGAACTCAGCTAGTCGCTGAAAGGAAAAACGTCGCTAAACGTCGCTATACCGACATTTTTTAGCAACATAAATGTGTCGCTAAATTAGCGATGTTTAGCGACGCAACGTCGCAAATTAGCGACGTGCTCATCAGTCGCTAAACGTCGCTAATTAGCGACGTATATAACGACGTTATAGCGACGTCTATAATGACCTGGCAATACTGCCATGTCAGCAAGTTGCGACGTACATCGACGTTTTTAGCGATATTTTTAGCGACGTCATTAGCAACATGTAGAAACGTCGCTAATTAGTGACGTATTTAGCGACGTGTATTAACGTCGCTAAACGTCACTAAATGTTGCTAAAAATGTCACTAATTGTACAGTAAAAAAATAAAAATATGAATACTGAATTGTTTCCAAACTATTATTCCTGCAGTTTATTAATTTGCAATATGTACAAATAGACCCGGAGCAACCCTTTGTTGAATTTTCTGGGTTTGCCGACCCCCTTGGGTCGAACACTCAACACCGATAAATTAACATATATTTAATATGAATAATATAATAAAATTTGAAGAAAATAAAACATCCAGCAAATATCATCGTAAAGAATACAGCAAATATATATCCATACAATGAGTCTCATCCTAAATAATACAAAGAATACAAATATCGAGCAACTATACTACTGCAGATCTGCAAGAGGATGACTACCGGCACGCAAGAAGGATAAGAACATATCATATTGCTCTCGTGAAATCGACACCGATGTCGATAGAGAAGGCAGTGACGTCGGTGGAGCCTGTGTCGATGTAGGCGCACCAGGAGGACGTATCCGCTACAAGTCTGCGAGTCGATGTTTATAAGAATCCATGGTAGACAACAGCCTCGTACTGCTATGAACTATTGAATATTGCATCATCGTCAGCCTCTCGCCCATGGATAGTTGTGATGTCTGCAGCTCCGTCATGTTGCACTTTGTCGAGGCTCTAAGATTATTTATCAAATCTTGAAGTTCCGTGATGCTGCGGTCGAGCATATCAAAATGCGAAGAGCGTCGGATCATTCGCCTGTGGCTGGGACCGGGGCTGTTCCTTCATCCTTCGCAGCAACTCATCACGGAGAGATGCAATCTGACGGTCAACGACCTCCTAGAATCTGGCCGACGACTTCGAAGGCTGTGGGCAATGCGCACTTGTCGGGGAGGCCCTAGATGACTACGTCACAACCAGGGCGCCATAGGATCCCGTACCATAGTACGTACCTCTCTGGAGACTATCAGCGGCGGTCACCCACAGGTCGTCCGTCGACGGAGCTGGAGCGGGCTGCGAGGAAGTATCAGCCTCTCCAGCTGTAGGTGAACTAGCAGTCGTCCGCTCACGCAGCCTAAGATACTCGGCCTAGAAAACTTTGGAAACTCGATAATTGTCTAAGTTATATTAAAATTAACACAAAGTAAAGTAATACTTACATAGGTTTGTGAGGCCCTCTCATCAATAAGATTTTCGTCCTTGCGATTGGTGGCCAAGAAGACGGTCACCATGTTTGCATCCTCACCCCTCTGTACCTGTTAAAAATATATTAATTAGTACTAAACTTAAATATTTTTTCCTACTTCCATTTTATCGTACTTACAATAAAATAATATATCTTAAATAAAAAATATACCCAACGACGAAAATGTTCTGTCATCGGAATCGAGCCACCACACCACTTGGCAGCATTCCGCCTAGCCGCCTTGGCCTTCTCAGACCTTTCCTTGTAGCTCAGATCGTCGAATCTAGCCCTCATCGCAGTCCACTGCTCAGGCGTGATCCAACCTTGGATCGGTTTTCCAGCACGATCACGAGCCTTCTGGTTATCCAGAGCATCACGGATAAGCTTGGCGGTAACGGTAGGAAACAGCCGCTCGATCAACTCGGCCCGGTGTGGGGGATAGAAATACTTTTGCTACAATAAATAATTTAGTAAGTGAGCATCACGGATAAGTTATATAATATGCATAAATTAGAGGATTTATATAATATACTTTTACCTTGAAGTGCGCAAACCAGAATGCCTTCCTCTCCTCCGGAGCTTCAGAGTAGTTGATCTAAGGGCCACCATAGTTGTTCCTCAGAAATAGGCCCAGGCGTCTCTGAACCGACTATGGACGATATCTATATAGAGATAATTATTTTGACCGAAAAAGTCAATATATGATGAATAAAGAAATACACAATATATATGATGCTAAACCATCTAATTGACTTACTTTGTACCGTCGGCCCAAATCTCTGTCCTCGTCTCCTCCGGAGCTGCGTATGGAGGATCTTGCTGATGCTGGGACAACATCGGCACGACCTCCTCTACATGCTCATCTGTCTCCATGGTTCCGTCAGCAGGAGGAACGCTGGACGAGGGAATACTATCACGCTTGGAACTACTTATCCCAGGAGTGATGCCACGTAAAATCGTCGCAGTCGGATATGTGACTTATCGATATACTGGAGTACTGGGTGACGACGATCCGAAACCAACAGTAGGTAGTACCGGAGGAGCACTCTGTCTACCTTGGGACCTGCCAAATCCTCCGCGTCGTCCTGTCATACCTGATAACAACATATGATGAATAAAGAAAAACATAAATATATAATAAATTCTATAGTAAAAATGTTATAAATATCTCACAACATTCTACAATCAAAATATAATACATATATTCGTCAAAATAGTACATTCTACATTCAAAATATAGTTACATTCTACAGGCAAAATATTTTATTTTTAATCATCTTCAAAAAATTCATCTTGTTCGCCTTCCTCTTCCTCCTCCTCGTCTTCACTTTCATCTACTTCGTCTTCGTCTTCCTCTTCCTCTTCGGATAATTCATCTTGTACACCCTCATCACAGTCCACTGCTCAGGCGTGATCCAACCTTGGATTGGTTTTCCAGCACGATCACGAGCCTTCTGGTCATCCAGAGCATCTCGGATAAGCTTGGCGGCAATGGTAGGAAAGAGCCGCTCGATCAACTCGACCCAGTGCGGAGGATAAAAATATATTTGCTACAATAAATAATTTAGTAAGTTAGCATCACGGATAATATGCATAAATTAGAGGATTTATTTAATATACTTTTACCTGGAAGTGCGCAAACCAGAACGTCTTCCTCTCCTCCGGAGCCTCAGAGTAGTTGATCCAAGGGCCACCATAGTTGTTCCTCAAAAATTGGCCCAGGCGTCTCAGAAACGACGATGGACGATATCTATATAGAGATAATAATTTAGAATACTGAAAAAGTCAATATACGATGAATAAAGAGAAACACAAATATATACTAAACCATCTAATTGACTTATTTTGTACCGTCGGTCCAAATCTCTGTCCTCGTCTCCTCCGGAGGTGCGCATGGAGGATCTTGCTGATGCTGGAACAACGTGGGCACGACCTCCTCGACATGCTCATCTGTCCCCATGGTTCTGTCAGCAGGAGGAACGCTGGACGAGGGTGTACTATCACGCCAGGAACTACTCGTCCCAACAGTCCGAGATGTGAGTGATCGATATACTGGAGTACTGGGCGACGATGATCCGGAACCAACAGTAGGCAGTACCGAAGGAGCACTCTGTTTACCTCGGGACCTACCGAATCCTCCACGTCGTCCTATCATATCTGATAACAACATATGATGAATATAGAGAAACACAAATATATAGTACATTCTACAGTCGAAATGTGATGCATATCTCAAAGTATTCTACAGTCAAAATATAATACATATATTCGTTAATAGGTACATCTACTTCGTCAATTTTCCAACCTTGATCTACATTCTACAGTCAAAATATAGTTACATTCTACATATAATATATTTTATTTTCAATCATCTTCAGAAAATTTATCTTGTTCGCCTTCCTCGTCCTCCTCTTCCTCTTCCTCGTCTTCACTTTCATCTACTTCATCTTCCTCTTCGGATAATTCTACATCTTCTACATTATTACTCGTGTAATGAGTAACTTCCGTTGAGTCCACATCTACAATATTTGTTACAAGAGGTAGATCGTCCTCCTGATAAGATATTTCGTCAATGTCAAAGGTATTTCTAGCTTTAGTCTTGCATACTGCCCACCAATCCGACCTCGCTGTCCCCCGTCTAGGATAAGTTGTGAAGTACACGAGCTGAGCCTGACTTGATAGGACAAATGGTTCGTAGCCTTGATATCTACGCTTGTAGTTTATATCCACAAGGCCATGCTTGTCAATTTTCTAACCTTGATCTTGAATCTGATTGAACCATTCACACTTGAATAGCACGATATTAGCAGGTTTTGTGCCATAATTATATGTCAACTCTATAATCTCTCGTAAGATACCAAAGAAATTATTGCCTAGATCGACATCTTTGTAGTTCGAAGATTTGATACACAAACAACTATTTTTCGTGGAATCAAGATCCAGAAAGCTGTCTCTGATAGGAGCATTTGTTGACTTGAACCTAAACCCATTCACACAGAAACTTGGCCATATTTTAACGGCAGTAATTGGTCCCTTGGCTAGAGTTCTAATAGATTCAGTCTCGGGTGTTATTAGACGATCGACCTAAATACCAAAGTAGCAATAGTAAGTTATTTATGGTGCAAGTGCAGAAATAAAAAGTAATTACCAAGCACCTTACATATGCGCTCAACCAAGAAGAAAAATGGCATCTCATTTCTTGTTCTACTTCTTCATCTGTTATGTAGGGTCTAACAGACCTCAACTCATCATTATATGTGCTGAAAAATAATGAAGCAACTGCTGATTAGTAGCATAATAGTAGCTTATACTATTACATTAAGATGATATAAATGTGGATGTATTAATTACTTACCCCTCTAGCTTCTCCACTTCATCCTCGTCGCAATTGAGTAATATATACAACTGAGCAGCCCTTAGCTCATCGTTATTCAAATATTGCATTGAATACTTTGAGTATTGCATCATTAGATTCCTGATATCCGTCGTCGTTTCTCGGAGCTTTCGTCTATTAGTAGCAACATGAGATTTGAAATACGTCGAGCAAAAGTTTATAATCTCCTCGAGAACATAAGCTTTATAAATAGAGCCCTCAACCCGTGCCTTATTTTTTACCTTTCTCTTTAGATGATTCAGATGCCGCTCGAAGAGGTACATCCATCGATAACCGACAGGACCACCAATACGTGCCTCATAGGAAAGATAAATTGGCAAATGCTCCATTGAGTCGAAGAATCCATGAGGAAACACCTTCTCGAGCTTACATAGTGTTACCGTAATGTCCTTCTCTTGCTTTTCTTTACGATCGACGAGCAACTTAGTACAACAAAGATCTCTGAAGAATATGCTGAGCTCTGTCATTGAATCCCAAACGATCTACGGTAAGAATTCCCAAAATACAATTGGAATTAACCTATCCATGAATACGTGACAATCGTTGCTCTTCATACCCGCCAGTTTGTTCTCCTTGAGGTCAACGCATCTCCTCAAGTTCGACACGTACCCGTCTGGAAACTTTAGTCCCTGAATCTACCTACAAATTCTCCCTTTATCCTCTTTCTCCAGTGAAAAAACTGACTTAGGTTGCTTTAGTTTTCCATTCCCCTCCTCTATCAAATGCAATGCAGGACTTCTACAAATTTCTTCTAAGTCCAACCTAGCCTTCGGATTATCTTTCGTCTTCTCCTTTACCTCCATTACAGTATTAATTATGTTATCAATCATAATTTTCTCGATATGTATGACATCAAGGTTATGTCTGATCAAATTGGTGCTCTAATATGGCAGATCCCAGAATATACTCCTCTTCGTCCAGTTATGGGTGCGACCAAATCCGTCACACTTGTACCCCTTAGCAGGCTCTTCGATAGCACTTGGTAAATCTTTTACCTCTTTCTATATCGTGTATCCGGGCCACCTTGGCGGTAGATTGACCTTCTCTATAATGTCGGCACGAAAAGCATTCCTGTTCCTCCGGTACGGATGATCTTTTGCCAAAAATTGTCGATGACAATCGAAGAAGCACGGTTTGCCTCCGTGTTTCAAACGAAAAGCCTTAGTATGGTCCATGCAATACGAACATGAGAGACGACCATGGGTGCTCTATTCCAATAATATTCCATAGGCCGGAAAGTCGTTGATGGTCCACATAAGTGCTGCCCTCATCTGAAAATTCTGCTTTCTAGAAACATCGTACGTGTTGCCACCTACTTCCCATAGCTGATTTAAAGATGTAAATACACATCGATGTTCCTTTTCGGATTTGTAAACCTCCTCACACAAAATTAGGTCAACTTGGCATAGATAGAGAAACTAGGGCTAGTTTGAATCCAAATAGAAATAGAACACGATATTTATTTAATTTTGTATTATTTATGACACATAGCGCACCTTACCGTTGTTTCGATAATTGGAGCACTACACTAGCCATTATCTTTCTATAAACTTCACAACCTTGTCCTAGACGTGACCGCCTATCATTCTGACCTTGGTGTAACTTATAATTATGCTTTTTTGTATTACATTTTAGTCGCACAACATTCGTCGCAGACGTTTACAATTATTCTAAATAAAATATGACTTTGTACCCTTGTGCGTTCCAATCGAAATTGGAGACACAATCTTGACCCGTTTTGTGCAACCTGAATTTTATTAATATTTTGTACTGAATTCTCTGTGCCCATGACACTTGTGTCCCACCTAGTTTTATTTCTATGTACTTCTAATTAATTCAAGAACACCTTGAGCGCTAATTTTAATTAATTTAAACTCAATTTTTGTCTTTGTGCAATTTTCTAATGGTTGGGCATTTTATGCAAAAGCGCATTGAGGTGTCCATACCATTGGACAATACGCGAAGAAATCTATTTTTCCCTTTATAGGAATTTCCCCATAATTTTTGGAATGTGCAACGTGCACATCGCCACCCAACTAAACCTATCCTTGCATTTTTAAATAATGTAAATTAAAGCCCTCCAAACATCCCCAGGTGAGCCCAAGGCCCATCCCAAAGAGGATGTTGACCAAGGTCAACTTTTCCAAGGTCAAACCAGCCTCCTCCAATGTGTATATAATACATTTTCGTTACTTTTTTCTTTTTTATTTTTTTCTAAACCCAAAATAACTCAGCCGACACAGTTCATCCCCCTATTTTCCTGTTCACCTCCCCCTCCAGTGAACACGACCCATCCCCGGCCAGTCCCCCTCGCCGGAGCCGTCCCCCTCTACCTGTGCACCGCTTCTCCACCCGCAGACCCGACTACACCACCACCCTTCCCTGTCCTCATCACCCACATCGACGATTCCCGTCGGAGAAGCAGCGCCCGACTGTACCCTGTCGACTGCAACCTCCCCACCGCCGACCCATCAGTCTCGATGACCTCCTCCTCTCCCCCGCTGCCTCAACCACCTCCAACTACCTCCCTACGACCACTGTGACCGCCACGACCACCACGATTTCCTCTGAACCATCACCGCCGAACTGGCCGGAGACCGTCGGGCCTGATCCCGAACCGACTGCACCATCACCACCGACCCACTGACCTTTCCCCGCTGCCTACCGCCATCACCAGCCTCCCCCGACGAGCAACTGAACCACCATATCACCTCCACGTTTCTCTCCTCCCTTCGACGAAGGCCAACATCCTGTCTGACATCCCAGCCACCGTCCAGGATGACTTCATCATCGCAGCGGCCTCCACCATTGCCACCCTAGACCTCCTTCCTCCTTGTTATACTTCTCCACGGCTTCCTGAGAATGTCCGGAGCAACACCGAGCCACCTCTCCCTTCCCTGAGCTCTTCTTCTCCACTCCGAGCATACGACCCACCCACCCGAGTTTGAACGGAGCCGCCTGCACATCTCCTCTCTTCCCTGCAACCTCCATTACCACCACCACTCTACACCACCACAACCATTCACCTGGCCTCCTCCCTGTGTCCCTGCTCATCCTCCTTGACCACAGCCCCCTCCTTGGCCGGACCTCCCCCTGGCCGGAGTATCACCACCCCCTCACCATCATTATCTCTTCATATTCTCATCACCATCATCACCTCTTCATTATCTCATCATCATCATCTCTTTATTATCTCATCACCATCATCACCTCTTTATTATCTCATCATCATTATCTCTTTATTATCTTATCACCATCATCATCTCTTTATTATCTCATCATCATCACCTTAACTAGCATCATCACGTCGCCATTATCATCGTTGTTATCATCGTCATCACCATCATCATCAACCTATCATCATTATCACCATCCTCGTCATCACTATCATCCACATCATCGTCCTCGTCATCCCCATCATCACCCACATCACCACTATTATCATAAATCCTATCGTCATTCCATCGTCATCACCATGATAATCATCATTATCCCTATTATGATCATCATTTGACCTAATCACCCTCGTCCTCGTGTTCATCGTAGATTGTCACCCTTGCTAGACAAACTACAGCAGATACCCTCAATTTTTGTATCTTTGTACGCTGACCCTGATGATCTATTGGATTGGTTCTACGCGACTTTCGGAGCTGGTTATGGGACTACATAGCCGCTTGTCAGGCAAGTATACATTGCCTTTGTTGTACTGTTTAAATTCAGTTCTTATTTAGTTGCATGTTTATTATTTTAAATATGTGCGTTCGAAAGAGACTCGGGTGCAGTCAACGTATGCATTGACGTTAGGACTTGTGTCTGACCTAGTGTCTAGTAGACCCACCTAAAGTTGTGGAGTTATTGGTATGACTCTCCAGGCCTTGCACACATTTCTTACACGTGTTGTGAGTCTCATGTAGGGCACGAACTTGCGTATGTGGTTGGCCACCTGTACGTGTAGCATGCGACGGATAGGGTATAACTGCTAATAGTGATGCACGTTAGAAGACTTAGCAGTTATTAGCAGTCGGAGCATAGACTATTATAGTATGGTGGTCCAATCCTTGTCCTTGTTTGGTTGTAAGGTTGGACTATTATTCTAACGATTGACTATGAGCCAGAGTTACGACACCTCGGCGTAGTGGCTGAAGCATATTGTGGATACAACATGTATAGATCATTGGGCGGGGAGGGCTACTAGTAGGCGTATGGGACACCCACTTCCTTTTATGCAAATTCCACACTCGACGGAGCGATATGAATATTATATACTATGCAGATTCCATGTTCTTTGGAGCGATATGGACGTTATATACTATGCAGATTCCCCGTTCTTCGGAGTGGTAGGACATTATTATATTATATTGCACCCTTGTATTGGGGGCAAATGTGGCATATACTAGCCAGTTATCACGATTGGTGAATTACGTCAGCATATGTCTAGCCTACACTTTCCCATACACTCAAGTTGTCCTCAAGTTGTATTTCACTTAGATTGTTAGGTCACCCTTGAGTTGTACAGTATTTACTTTATGGCATGCTTTTATGTATCTTGTTATGTCCCTCTGAGGACCTGGCCCTTTCTAGGGTATTATTCATGAGTATTGTAGGAGCACAGATCCGGACTGGTTGCGTACGTTCTGAGGAGTCCTCTCTTTGAGCCTCGTAATTGTTAGATGTTGTACTTATATTGTATTTACATTGTTTATTCTATATTCTAGTTCGGTAGTGGATTTGTTTTCATCAGAATACCAGCATTAGATACTATATATTGAGATCTAGTTATAGATATTGTTTATTCAATTATATTTAAATTTCTGTGGATCAGATTAGATTATACCCCGTGGCTTATGATAGTTATACCACTGGTAAATTATTGTTCATTATATAGCGTACGCATGTATTATGGTTCCATACATTGGAGTTGCCATATACATGCGGCTGGCATGCTTATGTGTCCTAGTCCTACGTATTTTTGGGACCGGGGCATGACATGATTTTAGTGGTGGCCCATGCAGGTCAAGAGCATATTGTCTCGGTTACGTTACTGTACCGAGCAAGCCTGCACATAGGATTAGAGTATAGGATCCTATCCACAACTGACTATGACTCATCCTCCTTCCAATCCATTCTATTTGAATAATTGCATCCTGCTTGATTCATATGCTTCCCTATTAGTTCCTTTAGTGTAGCCTTCTCCTAGAATATAGAAGTCCATGTTGTTAGATAATAAGTAGGGTAACCTTCCTTTCAAGAATACAACTCGAGTATTGATACATCACTAAGTTTTGAACATCTAATGAAACACTAGCACCCTTACATATAGATTGATGTACCATTACCTCTCGATATATGTATGAAGACTTGAGAGTGGTATAGAAACTACTAGAGTAGCTAGAAAGTTGACCATAAGATTTGAACCTTAGTATTGAGGAACCAATAGAAACATAAGGTTAAATATTAGGGCTAACCTAGCTTTTTATTGTAAGATAGTACTAGAGAACTATAACTTTAGCTTCTTGTCTTATAGTAGCCGAACAATACCTTAGGAAGCCAAGAGGAATAAACTAATATTTCCCTTGATCATATCTCGAACACAGAGATAATATATCACCTTCCCTCAGGAAACCATGATATTATCTAGAGTCTTTCTATTTAGTTTTATGACTTGTTCCTCTGAACCCGTAGCGCTCGCTATAGTGCGACGACTAATTACGTTTTCTTTCCTTTATCTTTCAATTTGTGCCACCTAACCGTTCTGATTGTAGACCGAGTAATTTTACTTTATGATAGGATATATAGTTTGCTGGGATTTATAGTTGTTACTCTTGAATTTTGAATTTAGTGCTTGGTAGTTAGAGCTTGATAGTTTTGAGTTATTCTTATAGATTGTGACTAGATGATTATCCTTTAGTTTGAATCACGTAATATATACCCCACCTCAATATAGATTATATCCTCTTTCCCCTTGAGGGCAACTAACTTTTCCATTCATACTATTGACACTTATTCTATAAGCACTATGATTAAGACTTAAGATGGTCATTACCTATATAATGCAACAGAAGACCCTAATAAGTACCAAGTTCTTTTCCGTATAGACCACAATAAGAGTTTATACCTTATTATTTTGCAGGATCCCCTTAAGACTATCACAATATTAGTTAATATTTTTAAGTTGTGTAGTATGCCTCACAACCTAGTAACACGTAGTCCTCTTGCCTCATTAATGTAGTATAATTGAATGACACCAACTATAGATTTGCATAAGAAGATAGTGTTTAATCAGACTATAGAACTTAGGGGCCATACCCCTATTTTGTCGACTAGCAACATAGACAAGGAGTTAGTATGACAACTGTAGAGACTGGAGAGTCTTACCTTCTTTGTGAACTTGAATTATTATTACATTCTTTCATCATAATCCAGCGTATTTATATTTTCTGTACTACTTTGACTTATGCCGCTATTATAGCCTAGTTTTGCAAGCTTATTCTTTTATCGAGCTTGTTCATGACATATGTGTTATTGGGGACGCCTACTAATACATTGTCTAAATCAGAATAAGTGTATTAGGGTCTGGACAACCTTAGTGCGCTTGGTTCACTCTTCGCATGACTACTTTATGTGGATTGAGATATATAGTTGACTAGTAGACGAATATACCTGCCTCTAGACATGTCTGAGCATATCGTATCGGTTACATAACTGTTCCAATATGAACATACGAATAGGAATTTACCAAAATAGGATTTTAATCCATAACTGCCCAGACAACTCTCCTTTTAGAATTCCTCAATCTCCTTGAACCTCGTACTTGTATTATATTACCATCCCCTTGAACTCTTTATTATTGTTCTCCATCTTTCCTTATTTCGGAAAGATAAAATCTCGTGCTTAGTATAAGTTTGATATATAGAGAGTACTAGATATACACCATAGGCCAATCATATTACTAGATGACTGCCTTTTATAGCTGATTAAGTGTATATCATAAGTGATATATTTGGTGTTTAAATTTATGAGGATTGAGTAACATGATTAAGTAAATTTGAGGAATAATATTTCTTAAATGTAAGAGCCTTATGTGATAGATGGGTAAATTCTAAGTTGGATAGCAGTTGCATTGTCAACTTGAGAGGAATTTTTTTTAGATTGTGATCGAGTAAAATTAGATTGAGAGGTTCAAATCATTTTAAAATTTAGAATTTTAGACGAATGAGTAAGATGATGAGGATCAATAAATTTCAAAAACCGGGATATGACGAACCAAATATTTATACTTTGAGCACTTGATTTAAATTTGGAGTATTGAAGGTTGAATCATCGATTTAAATCTGGAGGAAAATAAAATAGAACTCTAAATATGAACATGGTCGGATTGAATTCTAAATTCGATGATTTGAATTAAGAATTTTTTTTTTTAGTGTTGGATCACCTATTGGAAATATTGAGGATGTAAATTAAAAGTAAAATCTGAAGAGTATGGAATTCATGAGTTGAAAATAGAAATAATATTTGATTATAATTGCTTTCTAGAAGAGATTATGATAGTTGGAGATTGCGAGATAAATTTTGATTAGGGATGTCATATAAATTTGAATTAGATTTGGATGTAGATTATTTAATTTAAAAATTAAGAAGATAGCGTAATGTATTGAAGTTGAACTAAACAATGGTTAACCTAATTTAAAAGTGATTGCGATGGATTTGAATAAGTTCTAAATTTTAGAAGAGATCACAATTGACTTGCCTGGTATACCCATGTGAAGGATTTAAACCAAATTATGTCTTATTTTAATTTCGAGGACGAAATTATTTTTAAGTTGGGTAGATTGTAAACCCCCTCACCCAAAATTAGGTCTACTTGGCATAGATAGAGAAACTAGGGCTAGTTTGAATCCAAATAGAAATAGAACATGGTATTTATTTAATTTTGTATTGTTTATGACACGTAGCGCACCTTACCATTGCTTCGATAATTGGAGCACTATACTAGCCATTATCTTCCTATAAACTTCACAACCTTGTTATAGACGTGACCACCGACCATTTTGACCTTGGTGTAACTTATAAATATGTTTTCTTGTGTTACATTTTAGTCGCACGACATTCGTCGCAGACGTTTATAATTATTCTAAATAAAATATGACTTTGTCCCCCTGTGCGTTCCAATCGAAATTGGAGACACAATCTTGACCCATTTTGTACAACCCAAATTTTATTAATATTCTGCACTGAATCCTCTGTGCCCATGACACTTGTGTCCCACCTAATTTTATTCCCAAGTACTTCTAATTAATTCCAGAACACCGCGCGCGCTAATTTTAATTAATTTAAACCCAATTTCTGTCTTTGTGCAATTTTCCACTGGTTGGGTACTTTTATGCAAAAGTGCATTGAGGTGTCCATACCATTGGACATTACGCGAAGAAATCTATTTTTTCCTTCA
This sequence comes from Iris macrosiphon, assembly GCA_036927795.1. Lineage (NCBI taxonomy): Eukaryota > Viridiplantae > Streptophyta > Magnoliopsida > Asparagales > Iridaceae > Iris > Iris macrosiphon. The sequence goes on from JAYESA010000011.1 coordinate 114,808,816, forward strand.
TAGGAATTTTCCTATAATTTTAGGAATGTGCAACGCGCACATCGCCCCCCAACAAAACCTATCCTTGTATTTTTAAATAATGTAAATTAAAGCCCTCCAAAAATCTCCATGTGAGCCCAAGGCCCATCCCAAAGAGGATGTTGACCAAGGTCAACTTTTCCTAGGACAAACCAACCTCCTCCTATGTGTGTATAATACCTTTTCCTTACTTTTTCCTTTTCTATTTTTTTCTAAACCCAAAATAACTCAGCCGACACAGTTCATCCCCCTATTTTCCTATTCACCTCCCCCTCCGGTGAACACGACCCATCCCCGGTCAGTCCCCCTCGCCGGAGCCGTCCCCCTCTGCCTGTGCACCGCTTCTCCACCCGCAGACCCAACTACACCACCACCCTTCCCTGTCCACATCACCCACGTCGACGATTCCCGTCGGAGCAACAGCGCCCGACTTTACCCCGTCGACTGCAACCTCCCCCCCGTCGACCCATCAGTCTTGACGACCTCCTCCTCCCCCCCGCTGCCTCAACCACCTCCAGCTACCGCCCTACGACCACTGTGACCGCCATGACCACCACGGTTTCTTCTGAACCATCACCGCCGAACTGGCCGGAGACCGTCGGGCCTGATCCCGAGCCGACTGCACCATCACCACCGACCCGCTGACCTTTTCCCGCTGCCCACCGCCATCACCGGCCTCCTCCGACGATCAACTGAACCACCATCATCACCTCCACGTTCCTCTCCTCCCTTCGACGATGGCCTACATCCCGCCGGACATCCTAGCCACCGTCCACGATGACTTTATCATTGCAGCGGCCTCCACCATTGCCCCCTTCGACCTCCTTCCTCCCTACTCGACTTCTCCACGGCTGCCTGAGCATGGCCGGAGCAGCACCGGGCCACCTCTCCCATCCCTGAGCTCTTCCTCTCCACTCCGAGCACACGACCCACCCACCGGAGTTCGACCGGAGCCACAGCTCCTCTCTTTCCTGCAACCTCCATTACCACCACCACTCTACACTACCACCACCATTAACATGGCCTCCTCCCCGTGTCCCTGCTCATCCTCCTCGACCACACCCCCCTCATTGGTCGGACCTCCCCTGGCTGGAGTATCACCACCCCCTCACCATCATCATCTCTTCATATTCTCATCACCATCATCACCTCTTTATTATCTCATCATCATCTCTTTATTATCTCATCACCATCATCATCTCTTCATTATCTCATCATCATCACCTTAACTAGCATTATCATCGTCGTCATTATTATCGTCGTTATTATCGTCGTCACCATCATCATCAACCTATCATCATTATCACCATCCTCGTCATCACTATCATCCACATCATCGTCCTCGTCATCCCCATCATCACCCACATTATCATAAATCTTATCGTCATTCCATCGTCGTCACCATGGTAATCATCATCATCTCCATTACGATCATCATCATTTGACCTAATCACCCTCGTCCTCATGTTCATCGTAGATTATCACCCTTGCCAGACAAACCGCAGCAGATACCCTCAATTTATGTACCTGTGCACGCTGACCCCGAGGATCTATTGGATTGGTTCTATGCGACTTTCGGAGCTGGTTATTGGGACTACATAGTCGCTTGCCAGGCAAGTATACCTTGCCTTTGTTGTACTGTTTAAATTCAGTTATTATTTAGTTGTATATTTATTTATTTTAAACTGTGCGCATCCGAAAGAGACTCGGGTGCAGTCAATGAATGCGTTTGACATTAGGACTTGTGTCTGACCTAGTGTCTAGTAGACCCACCTAAAGTTGTGGAGTTATTGGTATGACTCCCCAGGCCTTGAGACATTTCTTACACGTATTATGAGTCTCATGTAGGGCACAAACTTGCATATATGGTTGGCCACCTGTACGTGTAGGCGTGCGACGGATAGGGTATAACTACTAATAATGATGCATGTTAGAAGACTTAGCAGTTATTAGAAGTCGGAGCATAGACTATTATAGTACGGTAGTCCAATCCTTGTCCTTGTTTGGTTGTATGGTTGGACTATTGTTCTAACGATAGACTATGAGCCAGAGTTACGACACCTCGGCGTAGTGGCTGAAGTGTGTTGTGGATACAATATTCATAGATCATTGGAAGGGGAGGACTACTAATAGGCGTATGGGACACCCACTTCCTTTTATGCAGATTCCACGCTCGACGGAGCGATATGGACATTATATACTATGCAGATTTCACGTTCTTCGGAGCGATATGGACGTTATATACTATGCATATTCCCCGTTCTTCGGAACAGTAGGACATTATTATATTACATTGTGCCCTTGTATTGGGGGCATATGTGGCATATACTAGCCAGTTGTCACGATTGGTGAATTACGTCAGCATATGTCTAGCCTACACTTTCCCATACACTCAAGTTGTCCTCAAGTTGCATTTTACTTAGATGGTTAGGTCATCCTTGAGTTTTTACAGTATTTACTTTATGGCATGCTTTTATGTATCTTGTTATATCCCTCTGAGGACCTGGCCCTTTCCAGGGTATTGTTCATGAGTATTACAGGAGCACAGATCCGTACTGGTTGCGTACCTTCTGAGGAGTCCTCTCTTCGAGCCTCGTGATTGTTAGATATTGTACTTATATTGTATTTACCTTGTTTATTCTATATTCTAGTTCGGTAGTAATTTGTTTCCATCCGACTACCAGCATTAGATACTATATATTGAGATCTAGTTATAGATATTTGTTATTCAATTATATTTAAATTTCTGTGGATGAGATTAGATTATACCCCGTGGCTTATGATAGTTATACCACTGGTGAATTATTATTCATTATACAGCGTACGCATGTGTTATGGTTCCATACATTGGAGTTACCTTATACATGTGGCTGACATGCTTATGTGTCCTAGTCCTACTTATTTTTGGGACTGGGGTGTGACAGGATTGTTCGGACCCGGGATAATAATGGTTAGGAACATATACGGAGTCTTCAAGCACATCCAAGGCGGTAGATTGTACGGAGTGACGATCATAGGCCAATATGAATACTGGGAGCCCGAAAGTACAAATAGGATAAAACCGTCGAAGGAGATCCCTAATCTGATATTACGCGGATCAGAAGCAAAATCTGGATACTCTCGATCAAAGTGCTTCCATGCTTCTCCATCGGATGGATGATCTAATACTCCTTCGATCTGTTTCCGCCTGTGCCAACTCATGTTTTCTGAAGTCTCCTTAACCATAAACAACCGCTGCAACCGCGGCATCAAAGGCAAGTAGTGCATCCAATCGGTAAGCTTCCTTGCCCGACATACTGTCTTCTAACAGTGGCCTTATAGCGATCAGCACCACAAAATCTGCACGCATCTTTATCCTTGTCGTCTTTGTAGTACAACATGCACCCGTTGCGACATGCATCGATTTTCTCGTATCCCATCCAGAGCGATCTCACCATCCTCTTAGATTGATAGAAGTCTAACTTTGCACCCTCGGACAAGATCTCTATAATCAAATCGATCAGTCAATTATCGCATTCTTGCGACATGTTAAAATCGGACTTGATGCTCAATAATCTTGTAACAACCTCCAACGGTGAATGATCCTCACAACCAGGATATAGTTGAGTCCTTGCATTCTCCAGCAACTCCATAAACTTTGCAGCATCGGCATTCGCTGTCTCCTCAGCTGCATTATAATTATCCGGATTGAAACTAGGTCCCGCCGCATCATAATTATCTGGATTAAAACTAGGCCCCGCCGCATCAAAAACCATGTTCACCCACCCGTCGTCATAAGCATCGTGGTCGTGGACATCCATATACGGCTCCATATAAGGCTCCGACTCCGATTCTAGAGATACAAGTTCTCCGTGCGCGGTCCACTGATAGTAATTCGGCGTAAAGTCCTTCGAGTACAAATGATATGTGACTTCCACTTCTGGATGATATTTTCTATTGCGATATCTCACACACGGATACTTAATTTTGGTACCGTCCATGTACTGAGGGAACGCCTTGGCGAACTGCAGGAACTACTGTACACCTCAATGAATTTATCCCATACACTGCACATGTCATCAGGATGATGGTTTTACATCCACGAATGATGATGCAGATAGTAATTCATATCCATTTCTAGATACTTCTGCAAAAATGACAGTATGTATCCTATAAATTATTACGTACAGTATGTATCCTATAAACCATTACATACAGTGTGATTATGAACTTAGTTAGGACAAGTCGTCACACATAAAAATTGAGTAGACAACTATAATTTAACTTAGTTAGGACAAGTCGTCATACATAAATGCCTAAGGAGAACGAGGCTTCACCCGGATGACAAAAATGGTCAATTGTAAATATCAAGATGCCCTATGCTTTTATTATTTTTTGTAGGAGATATCAGGAAATATCTAGAAAGGGGCACCTAGCCTCTCCTGTATGTTGTACTTGAAATGAATCAAGTCAATTATTGTTGAGCCAGCTTCTCAACATTACTCATGGTTCTTGTTTCCCCTACTGAATTCTAGAAATCCGGACACTAACCCTAATACTGACACAGACACGGACACGGACACAGGAATGAGGGTGTGTATGTGTGTTCGAGTTTGTTACGAACCCAAACCAGTCATCTTCACTTCCAGTAGCAATATCGAAGTTTATGCAGTGCAGTGACAAAGTGCAGAGGTTCAACAGCAGCTCAGTAGCTTAGTAGCAGAGTAGCAAGAGTCTCAGGAGCATAGCCAACTCATCATCTACTAGCCAATCGTATCAGTAGTCCGAGACATCATCTACGAGCTAGTATCAGAGTGAGCCACATGAGTATCACCCACATGCGAGTATATAAACATTTCTTAAATTCTTGAGGCAGAGAGAGAGAGAGAGGGCAAGAGGTAGCAACATTTAGACCTATAACCTACACAAGCAGGCATCAAATTAAAAAGAAACCTTCTCATAATTATGCATTACCGTCAAGAAGGGCCTACTACATAAATTTATAGGCGCAAGACAATAACAATTTTACATGGACAAGTGCTATAATCATGCCCTCCACACGCATACGCATACAATGTAACCCTTGTCAAGCAATTATATCCATATAATCCAGACATATCTAAAATCATATTCATCCTGGCTGTTCCAGGCTTCCAGCCTTAAAAATGATCTTGATGTGGTCATCTAGCATTTGTATGAATATTTTGTCTAAGAACCTTATGTACTAAATTTTGTATTGATAGATGAAGAAGCCACAACATACTATTCAAACATACAATATATCTGAACACAGTTTCCAGAACCTCGAGTATACAAATTTTGTATGGGGAAGGAGCTAGCATCTACTGAGTTCATCATCTACTTCTTTTAACTCAGCTTGAAAGCATGTCCAAAGGACATTTATTATAGTATATGAAGGATTTCTGAGGTCATAAGGTATTTTAAAATAAAATTTAACACTAACAGATCTCTGCACAGTGAACCATTATCGAGAGCCAATAAATAAAACAGAAGGGCATTGCATTTGGGGACACTCCAAGCTGAAATCAGCAGCAGAGAGTTAGAGTTAGTGTCATGTCGTGTCGTGTCTTGTTAGCGAGAGAGAGACATAGAAAGGAGACAGAGAGAGGAGCTCACCAAGGAGGGGAGCAGGAGGAAGAAGGTGAGCCGGAGGAAGGAGGGGACGCGGCCGGAGGTATGAGGACACGGCCGGAGGGGGGTCGCTGAGATGGAGGAGGGGACGCCTGAGGGAGGAGGGGAGTCGGAGAGGGAGGACGCGGCCGGAGGGGGGTTGCCGGGAGGGAGAAAGCACGTCGCCGGAGGGATGAGGGTCGCCGGAAGAAGGAGGAGACGCGGGGAGGGGGGGAATATTTGGGAGTGGGGGGGGAATGTATTTGGTAGAGGGATCGAAAGAAATAGGGGGAATCAGCCGTAAATAAAACTTATTTAGTAACGGTTTAGCGACGCACGTCATGACGTCGCTAAGTTAGCCGCTAAATGTCGCTAAATAAAATAAATTAGCGACGTTTAGCGACGCCAATAAAGAAGTCGCTAATTTAGTGACGTCCTGGATGTCGCTAAATACGTCGGTAAATGTCTAAAAGAGGAACGTCGCTAAATATGTCGCTAAACGTCGCTAAATGAAACAAATTAATGACGTTTAGCGACCTTAATTAAACTTATAGCGACTAATATTTTGAAAACTGAATAACAGTCGCTAAACGTCGCTATATGTCGCCAATTAGCGACGCCTAACGACGTTATTCCTTGGAGTCGCTGATTTATTTAATATTAGCGACGTTTTACTTTTACGTCGCAAAAACGTCGCTAATCCCGCTTATTCTGGTAGTGATCCAAGTCAAAGTCAAAATAGCCTATGTATTACGAATTTATCATGTCAAAAGATATTTTAATTTAATTTATTTAATTCTAAAATAATTACTCTAAAATCCTATTTTAATTTTATTATTCTAATTTTTAGGTTAATTCCTAAATTTGTCCAAAGGAACTGAATTTTATCAACTCGAGACTCATGGCATGCAAATCGAGGCGATCAGTTGACCGAAAAGTAAAACGATACAAACTCAACTTTTATGCATGGTTCCTATAGATTTTAGCATCAAAAATATGCTGGAATTTATGGCTCATCCGGATTCAAGTTCTTTTGAAAATTATTGCACATAAAAAATCGCATTGTGCAACGGTAGTTGATTGCTAACCTACTACAAAATTAACTGCATAGAAATATCTTGTATTAAATCCTGGGAAAAACATATGTCAATTATCTTGGCATTAGCTTTCCGAAACTTTAAACGGTTCATGATTCTGACTCCTATTTCCGAAATCGCAAAAACACCGAGACGCATCTATTTTCGGACATGCTGTGCTCTACGAATTTTTTAGAATTCAATATTCAGAATTTTGTGAAACAATTTACATATTTAGAAAACTAACCTCAATACGGTTCTATCGCAAGAAATTGGGCCACGTTTGGATTCCGTAGGTATGAGTAATAGCTTCTGGAAGATGAAAGAAACCCTAGATGACATCCCCTCAAATCTCTCTCTCTAAAATAATAGGATAATTAAGGTTATATATATATATATATATATATATATATATATATATATATATATATATATATATATATATATATATATATATATATATATATATATATATTGGCTGACATGCGCCTGAATGAAAAGTGATAGGCTGACACGTGTTAGAATCTGGTTGGATGGTTTTGTTTATATTATTTGTTTTTGATTTGTCTTTATCAAAATATTATTTAAGTCATTTTAAATCTAAATAACTCAAAATAAATATTAAAAATAATCATAAAAATCAGAAAAATTACAAAAAATATATTTTGAACCAAAAAATCCTAGAAAAATACTTAGAATAATTTTATGTTCATAGATATCCTACTATAATTAGGAGAAGATCTAAAAATTAGTTTTACATATTTAACTGAAAATAAATATTTAAAATATTCTAAAAATTCTGAAATAATTTCAAAAAATATACAATAATATTATAAACAATAAAAAATTATGTGGACCCATTTTATATTCCTAGACTTGCACAATATATTCTAGAAGTCCCAGAAAATTAGTTATTAGCCTAAATAACTCTCAATAAATACTAAAAATACTCAAGAAATTCTCAAAAAAATTTAGAAAATATATTTGACTAGTTAGAACCTAAAATAAAAGTTTAAAATATTTTTAATTATGTTTGTCACTAAAATAAATACTTGAAAGTCCTAGAAAATTACTGTTACTAGTTTTTAATTAACAAAAAATTATGGAAAATTCTCAATAGCCCCAAATTAACCTAATAACAATATTTAAGCAAGAATTTCAGAATACGGAGGTTACAGAACATAACTAGTTTAGTTTAGACCCATGGACCAACATTTATTATTAGTTAGAATTGAGCCCAATTAGAAGCCCATTCATTAGAAGGGTGGTTAATTTAATTAACCATTAGACTAGAACCTTCCCTCCTTAATTATTTTTTCATGAGAGGCCCCAAGGGGTATAATAGATATTACATAGTAGCTTGAGGGAGGGGCAAGGGGGGCCGGCCATATAAAGAAGAGTGGAAAATTTCTCTCTCCTCACTTTTTATTTTAAATCTAGATCTAGAATTTTTCTCAACCAAATCCTTCATTCCTATATCAATTTTCTACCAATTTTCTTTCCAATTCCTTCCCAAATCACCATTGGAAGCTAGTAGAGTAAGGATCTAGAAGGAGAAAGCAAGGATCTATAAGTTGGAGGCTAATTTTATCAAATTTGGAGGTTGCATTGGGAATCCATCTCCCAATAGGTACAATTCAGTTTTTTCTCCCTTTAATTAGGTTATAAATATGAGATTTAACCATGAGAAACTACCCCACATGCATAGGCTACCCATAGGAATTGGAATTAGGTTCATAGGAAGCCTATGGAGAAAGTTATGGTGTGTTTTGTATCAATTTTGGGAAAATTCTGAGATTGACACATGTTGTGGTTGTCAATTGATCTATTAGACCAAATTGACATGTGTTTGTTTGTTTGTGGCTAGTGTCGTGTCCACAATTGGATACGTATAGGCCGTATCCCAATAATTTGGTGATACATGTTGATTTGGGGGGTTTTTCTCCGACACAGGACTTTGTGCATGTCATATTTTGACACGGACACGTAGATATATATTTTACTATTTGTATTGTTCATATATAGTATTTTAGACTTCCTTGTGTCTTTCAGTACATTTGATTGTGTGGTGGACTCGTATCGCAAGCGTATCATAGATCTAGTATGATACGGGTGCGATGCACTCCACGTGTTTGTTTGTTTGATTGCATTCTTAGATCCAATTTTCATTGTTCATAGCTATATATATATATATATATATATATATATATATATATATATATATATATATATATATATATATATATATATATATATATATATATATATATATATATATATATATATATATATGTGTTGTTGATATGGTATATATATTCATAAAGAGTGTAGGTATATATAGACACATATATATATTCTAGATTCTAGTATACATACATATATATATATATATATATATATATATATATATATATATATATATATATATATATATATATATTTGTATGTATGTATGTATATATACATATGTGTATGTGTATGTGTATGTGTATGTTTATATATATATATATATATATATATATATATATATATATATATATATATATATATATATATATATTATGTGGGAGAATGAGTGTGTGCATATATGTACATTGATATGTTTATGTATCTAGATATATTGTGAGTGTATATAGATATACATTATAGCTACTAGTGAGAGTGGTTATATATATATGTATTAGATAGTATATGGATAGATACATATATGGGTGTGCATTATTGTGTGTGAGGGGGGTCGGGCACCTGCAATGAATCATGTGCATCGAGATACTGTAGTGGCCCCTGCATTCATTGTGTGCATCCACTGCAGGGAGCTACACAGTGGGAGCAACAGCTATACAGAGCCCGAGCAGCAGCAGCAGCTATGCAGAGTCCGAGCAGCAGCAGCAGATACAGAGCCTCGAGGCAACAAGGCAGTGTAGATAACTGCAGCTGCAGCAGTTACTTTAGGCAGCATGTATCCGTGGCTAGTTAGGTATTTCAGTTAGTTAGTTTAGTTAGTTAACTAGTAGTAGTTACTGATAGTTAGCTAGTTATTAATTGTTAGTTAACTAAGTTATTTAGTTATCAAGTTGGTAGATCTAGTTTAGTTAGTTATCTATATGTAGGTATGCATATGTATGTATATTTGTATCAGTGGGTATTGTAGTTAGCATGGTATAGTAGTTGTATTAGATAATGCATAATAGTTTATAGTTATATTAGATTGATCTACATATATGTATGTGTATATGTTTTAGTTATATTAGTAGTTAGTGTTTAGTTTAAAATTTAGTATTCAAATATATATATATATATATATATATATATATATATGTTAATCATTAGATTGGGTAGTTACTATATACTATAGTGACATTACCTTGAGATACCAAGGTAAATATCAAGGTATTGGCCGATACTTAAGGTATTGGGTTCGAGTATCAAGATGGAGGTTTAGTGGTGAGATACCGCGTTGGTTCAAAGCCAAGGTATCTACTTAGCATTTGTAATTATGATTAGTATATATATTATTGCTTGTGTATTCATATATGATATTTCTATATCTAATTATTTGCGTATCTTCATAGTATCTTAGATTTACTAGTGTGGCCTAGATTCTTAGTGTTTGGACCCAATATCATAGAGATAGACTCATGCAACCTAGAAATAGGTTGTTTGACCATGTTTGACCAGTTTAACTTAGAGTTGACCTAGTTTGACTATTTTGACTTAGAAATAATTTTTTGACATAGAAATCGACTAGTTTAATTTATTTTTATTCCGAAACCTTGTATTAATATTATATTCCATATCTAGGTCTTCGAGGCACCATACCAGACATCTGTGATACTATTTATCAGACTTCAGGCGAGTATATTCTTTGATAGTTTCTCATTTATGATATCTTCCATGTCCTTTGTATCTAGTGTAGATATCCTTGACTTTTCGACACAATGGTTACATAAAGTGGTGTATCCGATTCTAGTCATGAGATGTTATTCCTTGGTATATATGGTGAATCTTGTGCAAGCCTTATTTCTTTATTTCTTGTACATGTACAGACACTGATTATTGGGGAGATTTGCTACCTTCATAGAGAATCCCGTGCCATAACGTACCATAGTTGGATCCACTATACCAGTCGGGGGTGGGGAGTATTTTAGTATATATATGTGATCATGCCCTCCTTGTGCATGTCTTGTTCCTTGTGAGTGTTGGTCATACACCGCACGTATGACTAGCCAGGCCCTTATCCTTGTGCAAGTTCCTTGTGCAAGTTCCCAAGCCGATCACATGTTAAAGCTAGTAATCACTCACTTAGTCATTAGTATTCTTGTTCATTGCCATATTATTCATTCTGGTATTTATTTTTAGTATTTTTTTTATTGTATATCTCTTGTATCTATTGTTACATCTTGTATATTCATATCTATTTGATGTTACATAGTTTAAATTATTTATTAGAACTGCTGTTAGAGATGTACTCTGCTCCTTTCCTGAATGGATATATTTTTTCCAATTGACACTAAGGATTGGTACCCCATTCATTATGGGCCTCAAGATGTTGTGGGCTTAGAGCCAGAGACCCTAGCTCAGGAGGGACTCATCCCGACTGAGACAGATGACCGGGACTTGTAGCTTCTTTGTTATTCTCTTGTACTGAATTTGTCTCCAGCTTACTGTTTAGTATTTTCTCACTCATTGATGTTAATTTTTTTGACTCATGAGTTGTATTATAACTATTATATTCTTTTATCATATTCGTGCTATTCTCAATCTTAGATCTGTGATTGAGTATATTGATATTGTTGGTGGCTTATTATATTGCTAGATAGATTATCCAAATAATGTTCTACCGCCGATTCTGTGGTGTAGCCTGGGCGTTATTCCTGACTTGCATCCCTACACTGGGTGCGGGTTATGACACATTTTTAGTGGTAGCCCATACAGGTCTTCGAGGTCACAATTTATGCGATTCGTAGTGGTGCTCTGAATTGGGTGCTATTACGAGCCTGTTTTCGGATATAGGATATAGGCTATAGGCTGAGAATACTCAATAACATATAGGAAAAACACTTTTGATTCACTTCAATTATTCTTCCTTGATACTGATATTTGATCTTTAAACTGTCCTTCCTTTGAATGTCTTACATTATGTGCCATATTGATTCTTTATTTTCTCTTTGTCTCAACATGCCGCCTAAGACTAGATCACAACAGGAAAGAGCAGCTTCTGAGAGGTCTGCAACTTTCCGAGGGCTGGCACCAGTCACATCTTCGGTGATTGGAGTTTTAGCTACTTTCGGAGGTCTATCTCCTACTCAGAGGACTGTACCGGCTATATCTGAGGGAGTTATACCTCTACCTTCTGTGCCAGCAGATACGACATGGATGTTCATGCTATTTCGTGAGATGTTCGAGACGCAGAGGGCTCAGTCTGAGGTATACCAGAGGTAGACTGATGTCTTACGGCAGGGCATCGAGAGTGCTCATCATCTTGCTCGTGCCATAGTAGAGAGAGGAGTTCCGGTCCAGCAACAGGTTGCTCCTCAGGTTGCTCAGCTTCGGCCAGGCAATATTCAGGACTTCAAGAAGCTGAAGCCTAGGGTCTTCAAGGGGACGGAGGGCATCATCTACCCTGATGATTGGCTCGAGGACGTTGAGCGTCTCATGAGTGTGTCCCATCTTTCTGAGGATCTGAAGGTTGAGGCTGTAGGACTTCAGCTGTTCGACGTTGCCCACACTTGGTTCATAAATGAGCCAATTTTTGCTGACACAGGACAGTCTTGGGAGGTGTTCAAGGACCTCTTCAAGAAGAAGTTCTTAGTTCGGGCAGACAGGTTAGACTTGGGGAGGTAGTTTGAGAGCCTCATTCAGGGGAGCATGTCTGTGGAGGAATACGCTGCAGAGTTTGGCAGGTTGAGCCAATTTGTGGAGTATTTGGTGAGAGAGACGGAGGTTCAAGCTATTCGCTTTTACGAGGGTCTAAATTGGGAAGTGAAGATCCTCATTCTGTCTTTTTATGAGACCTACTCGGAGATACTTTCTGAGGCACGTAAGGTCGATCGGGAGTTGGGTTTGAAGCCCAAGAGAGATAGCGATTCTTTTCTGGGGGCTAACAATAACACAGTATCTGTCAAGCATCAATATTCCAGTCTAGGCCTTTTCAGCAGCTACAGTAGCATCAGACTCCAGCTAGGGCACCGTTTTACTAGGCACCACAACAGTGGAGACAGTTATAACAAGCTTCTTGCCACTTCTGCAAGAAGCCCAGGCATATCTGGGAAGTTCGCAGGAAATGTTTGGGAGTTTGTTTTATTATGGTACTGAAGGGCATTAGCTGAGAGAGTGTCCTTCCAATCCTCGTCGTACAGTTCAGGGATCAGCTCCAGCTCCGAGGACACAAGGGAGACCACCTGCAGTACAGCCGAGGGGACTGCCTCTTTCGACCCAACAGCAACGTTATATCCAGCACCAGCATCATGGAGGTGCACGTCAGGGATAAGCGTTCGCTATGACAGTCGAGGAGGACGACCCCACCGGAGATGTCATCGCAGGTTCTGTTTATTTTGATTCCATTCCAACTTTAGTTTTGTTTGATAGTGGTGCTTCCCATAGTTTTGTATCTGTTTCTTTTGCTCTGAAGCATTATTTAGTAGTCGAGTCTTTGCTTAGGACTTGCAAGATCATGACCGGGGAAGGCATTATCCTGGTTAATGATAATTGCAAGGATTGAAGAGTTACTCTAGGAGGCCAGGAGCTGAGTGTGTATCTACTTGTAATGCCACTTTCGAGCTATGATATTGTACTCGGGATGGATTGGTTGAGTAGGCACCGTACTGGTATAGATTGTAGAGGAGGTAGAGTTTTATTTTGTCTGCCAAGAGAGCCAGGATTTGAGTTTGCTAGAAGAGCTGCAGAACAGGGAGGAGGCTTTATCTGTGGAGCTATGGTGGAAGGCAAGGAGTTGCCGCATCCTTTGATAGTAGAGTTCTTGGATGTATTTCCTGAGAAATTATCAGGATTACCGCCAGATCGAGATGTTAAATTCTCTATAGACTTGGTGCCTGGTGTAGAACCAATTTTACAGTATATCTATAGAGTAAACAACAGTGAGCTAGTCGAGCTGAAGAAACAGGTAGATGAATTATAGGATAAGGGGTTTATTAGATCTAGTTCTTCACCGTGGGGATCCTCGGTATTGTTTGTACCGAAGAAGGATGGATCAGTGCACATGTGCATTGATTACAGGGCATTGAATAATCTCATTATCAAAAATAAATACCTTTTGCCACGGATTAATGACCTATTCGATCAGTTGAGTGGTGCTAAGGTGTTTTCTAAGATAGATTTGAGATTAGGCTACCACCAGGTGAAAGTGAAGCCGGAGAGCATACCGAAGTCTGCTTTTAGGACTCTGTATGGTTAGTATAAGTTTATGGTAATGTCATTTGGGTTGTCTAATGCCGCAGTAATATTTATGAATTTGATGAACAAGGTGTTCCACCAGTACCTTGACAAGTTCGTGGTGGTGTTCATCGATGACATACTCATATACTCGAAGACATCGGAGGAGCACAAGGAGTATTTGTGGATTGTGTTGGATATGCTGAGGAAGGAGAAGTTGTATGGGAAGCTGTCCAAGTGTGAGTTATTCCTCGACAAGGTAGACTTCTTGGGACATGTTGTGACTGGTGATGGTATTTCAGTGGATCCGAAGAAGACCGCAGTAGTGGAATCTTGGAAGACCCCAAGTTCAATAGCAGAGATCAGGAGTTTCTTGGGATTGGCAGGCTACTATAGGAAGTTTGTACAAGATTTTTTGAGGATTGTCGAGCCGCTGAACAGACTCACCAGGAAGGATGTATAGTTTGTTTGGATGGAGGATTGCCAGGTTGCTTTTGAGAAATTAAAGAATAGGTTGATGTCTGCTCCTATTTTGACATTGCCATTAGGGTCTGAAGGTTTCACTATTTATAGTGATGCATCAGGGAAAGGTTTGGATTGTGTTCTTTAGCAGAATGGAAAAGTTATTGTCTATGCATCCAGGTAATTGTGTCCTCATGAGAAAAACTATCCTACCTATGATTTGGAGTTGGCAGTAGTCATTTTTGCCCTGAAGTTGTGGAAACACTATTTGTACGGAGAGCGTATGGAGATCTTCACAGAACACAAAAGCTTAAAGTACATTTTTAAACAGAAGGAGTTGAATATGAGGCAGCGTCTGTGTTTGGAACTGATGAGGATTTTGACATATCCTTGCAGTATCATCCTGGGAAGGCTAATGTAGTTGCCGATGCCTTGAGCAGGTATCCGGTAGCTATATTGTTGACACATGATCGATATTTGTTGGAGGACTTAGAGAGCTTGGGCATTAAGGTGATAGTTCCTGGTTTTGCTCTACAGATATGGGGGTTGCAGATACACTCAGAGTTGATGGACATGATCAATACAGTATAATATGAGGATGTATCTCTGAGGAGCATCATAGCTCAGGTGAGAGTAGGATTGGAGGATGATTTCACCATCGATGAGGATGGTTCCTTGCGGCATGGTGTTAGATTGTGTATGCCTAGTGGGAAGTTGCATGAGGAGGTATTGCAGGAAGCGCATCGCTCTCAGTATTCCATATATCCAGGTGCCAACAAGATGTATCGGGATATGTGAGAGAGTGTGTGGTGGTATGGCATAAAGAGGGAAGTGACACAGTTTGTATCCAGATGCTTAGTGTGCCAGCAGGTGAAAGTAGAGAGGCAGAGGCCAGGCGGTTTACTTCAGCCATTACCCATTCCAGAGTGAAAGTGGGAGCATATTACTATGGATCTTGTGTCTGGACTTCCACGATCTCCAGGAGGAAAAATGCGATTTGGGTCATCATTGACAGGTTGAACAAGTCAGCCCACTTTTTGTCTTTCAAGGTGGGTTTGTTTATGGAGAAGCTGGCAGAGATGTATGTGAGTCAGATCATCAGGATAAATGGATTTTTTAGCATAGTCTCAGATCGGGATAGTCGTTTTACTTCTCATTTTTGGAGGAGTTTGCAGGCGAGTTTGGGCCCCCAGTTCAAGTTTAGTACTGCATATCATCCCCAGACAGATGGGCAGTCAAAGAGGACTATTCAGACACTCGAGAATATGCTGCGCACTTGTTTACTAGATTTTGGGAGATCTTTGGAGGACCATCTCTATTTGGTAGAGTTTGCTTACAACAACAGCTACCAGGCTAGTATAGAGATAACACCATTTGAGGCTTTGTACGGTTAGAGATATCGTACTCCCTTGTCATGGGACGATATTGGAAAGAGAGTTTTATTGGGGCCAGAGATGGTTGTTGATGCAGCGGAGAAGGTTAAGCTGATCAGAGACAGACTTCGAGTGGTGCAGGACAGACAGCGGCTTTGGGCCGATAGCCACCGAAGACCTTTGGAGTTTGAGGTTTAGTTTTAGATTTTTGTTTTGTGCTTGATATTGGTTGTTTGTTATAGATTATGTTCTTAAGGGTGTGTTTTGTTCTAGGTTGGTGGTTTGGTGTTTCTGTCACGTTCCAGCCCTAAAATACGTAGGACTAGGACACATAAGCATGCCAGCTGTATGAATATGGCACTCCAAAATATGGAAACCATATCACACATACGCTGTAATATGGATAACAATTCATAAGTGGTAAACATATATGTTACATGGCATAACTAAATCTTATCCACAGAAATCGTATATAAATAAATAACAATATCTATAACTGGATCTCAATATAAAATATCTAATGATGGTAGTCGGATGGAAACAAGTCCACTACCGAACCAAAATATAAGATAAACACAATAAATGCAATATAAGAATATCAACTAACAATCACGGCTCGAAGAGAAGACCCCATCGCAATATACGTAGCAAGTCCGGATCTGCACTCCTACGGATAATCATGAACATCTACACCTGGAAAGGGACCAGGTCCTCAGAGGGACATAACAAGATACATAAAAGCATGTCATAAAGTAAATACTGTAAAAACTCAAGGGTGACCTAACCATCTAAGTGAAATGCAACTTGAGGACAACTTGAGTGTATGAGAAAGTATAGGCTAGACATATGATGACGTAATTCACCAATCGTAACAACTGGCTAGTATATGCCATATATGCCCCCAGACCTGGGCACTGTAATATAATAACGTCCAAACCACTCCGAAGAACGGGGAATCTGCATAGTATAACGTCCATACCGCTCCGAAGAACGAGGAATATGCATAATATAACGTCCATACTGCTCTAAAGAATAGGAAATCTGCATAATATATAAGGTCCATACCGTTTCGTCGAACGGGGCACCTGCATAGAGGAAGTCGGTGTCCCATACGCCTACTAGTCGTCCTTCCCGCCCAATAATCTAAGCATGTTGTATCCATAACACGCGTCAGCTACTACGCCTCAGCGTCGTAACTCTGGATCATAGTCTATCGTTAGAGCAATAGCCCAACCTTACAACCAAAAAAGGACAAGGATTGGACCATCGTACCACGCTAGTCTATTCTCCGCCTACTAATAACTACTAAGTCTTCTAACACGCAACACTATTAGCATTTATACCCTATCCGTTGCATGACCTATACGTACAGGTGGCCAACCATATACGCAAGTCCGTGCCCTACATGAGACTCACAACACGTGTAAGAAATGTGTCAAGGCCTGGGAGTCATACCAATAACTCCACAATATTAGGTGGGTCTACTAGACTCTAGGTCAGACACTGTCTTAACGTCAACGCCTCCGTTGACTGCACCCGAGTCTCTCTCGGACGCACACAATTATATAATCTAAAATAATAAACATGAAACTAACAATATAACTGAATTTAACAGTACAACTGTTTGTGGTGGAAAACAAAAGAATAAAAATGTATTCAAGATGGGGTTTACATGAAACCCACCTTCTTTGGTTTACAAACAAACTTGTACAATTTGATCCTATACGAGGATGTGGGAGTACAATTTATTTAATCTGGGTAAATATTGCTATAGGTGTCTGATCTGCAGTCGATCACTTTAGCCCTTGGACCACACGATGATGAAGAAGTGTCGTAGAAGACAGGAAGCAGCTTCGAAGGTTGCAAAAGAGGGTGGATGTACGATGCCAAAGTCGTCGATCCCTGCTCCTTGCCTGAGCTTCGGATTCTCTCTCTCTCTCTCTCTCTCTCTCTCTCTCTCTCGACCTTGGATCTGATATTGGTTTCTTGACCAATTTTTCGACCTTGTTCCTCATTGATAGAGGTCTCTATTTATAGAGTTTTAGTGACAGTGACCACTCCGTCGGTGTAGAAACCGAGGAGTGGAAAGTACAGCACCCTTTTACACAACGGTTAAAATAACCAATGCCTGCGTATAGATGATCCTTTGAATGAGCGTGTGACGCGGGTCCAACTAAGGGACAAAACGCGTATAATCGCTACGAAGATTACGGCGTAGAAGCCACGTAGGTAGGTATCCCTCGTGTAGAAGAGGTGGGCGTAGAAGCCAATGTCTGTCACCATGGCGTAGAAGCCAAGTAGGCATAGAAGCCGAAATAGGCGTAGAAGCCGAGTGGTCATAGAGGCCGAGTGGGCGTAGAAGTCGCGTGGTCATAGAGGCCGAGTGGGCGTAGAAGCCGAGTGGTCATAGAGGCCGAGTGGGCGTAGAAGCCGAGTGGTCATAGAGGCCGAGTGGGCGTAGAAGCCGCTGCGTACCGTGCCAGAGTGCTGATATGGACGTCTTAGCCGGAATTATGGCTTTTGAAGATATAATCAAATCTCTTGCATTAAATGCCGAGATTTGCCACCATCCTGTGCATTAAATGCGGAAGCGTGTTTTGAAGGTCTGCAGCCCTTCTGCGCATCAGTCGCAGAGACGTGCCTTGAGAAACTGTCACCGCTCTGTGCATTGGATGTAGAGACGTGCCTCGAACAACTGTCATCGTTCTGTGCATTTGACATAGAGACGTGCCTCGAGCCACATATGGAGTGCAACTTTTGATGTGGCAGGTGGTTTGTCTACTGTAGAGCGTAAATACCTCATGTCCGCCTGTGTAAAACAAGGCAGCGTATCCCTTTGTACATGTAAAAGGAGTTTACGCAAAGGAGATGGCGGTAAATGACAGCCTTGGTTGCAGTGCTGTGCCATCATTATAGCCGTCGTCTGGGTAGCCGTGCAGTATCCCTTTGTCAGAAGTCCAGACGTCAGGTTCATTGCAGGATCTGACAGGTTCACTTCGGAGAATACGAAGCGTCTCTCGTACACTTCAATGTTGCGTTGCAAGAGGATGGGTTTTACGCCCAGGAGTCGATGAAGCACCCTGTTTACGCTAAAGCGGTTTGGACGTACTGCCTTACGTTTGAGCTTATATTTTATGCTGTATTTGGCGGAGAAAGCTCTGTTGTACGTTTGATGGCTCTGAAGGCCTCTGTTTATGCTGCTCTGTATATATGCTGCGTATAGCCATCCAGCGTATTTTTTATGCTTCTACAAGACCCCCTTCAAAGCTTTTAAATTCTTCGGAATTTGAAACGCTTTGAATGAAGCATGAACTGCTCCTCGTAACTCGAAACGTTTCTGAATGGAGCATTGAAACCGTCGATGCTGACTTTATGGCGGATTTATTGGGGACCGATATGATCTCTTTCGCCTATAAAAAGGCTGGGGGGTTTAACCCGTTCTCCCCATATTCTCATCGCCACGCAGAGATGATCGCCGAAGTTCGTCGGGTCGATCTGAGGAAGAAGGAGATCATGTTCTTCCAGCGTGTAAGGAGCCGAAAAAGATGGCGTCTTCGAGCAAGTGTCCACTGCAACGATGGATCATGGAAGGATATCTTAGCCTCCTTTGCTCGAGATAATCAGCAACTTTATATGGCTGTTCTTCCAGGAGAAGGGAAGGGTCGTATTAGACCACACGGCTTGCAAGCGGTATCTTCTCCTGTTACCTCCGGGGATGAGAGCAGCAACTAGCTTTGACCTCGGGCATTGAGTTGGGTGGAATATATCAACTCAATCTGTCAGGGTGCACGGAGCATGGGATCTGCATAGTTTATGCAAGCCCCAACTCTGTATTCTCCCGCCGTTGATCATTGCCATGTCAGTCAGTTTGCTGGAACTGACTGACTGCTGGAGAAGATGGATAAAGAATTGTGCCCATTGAGAACCTGTCAGAACAACTTCTGGGCGATCTTCGGACGACGATGGAGAAATCCTTTGTAGACAGAGTTTCCCTCAGATGTAATCATGAAAATGAAGAAAAAACCCTTGTAGATTAGATTTTCCTTATATGTAATCATGACTTTAAATTTTAATAAAATCGTCTTGCTTCTTCATATGATCATCTTGCCATACGTTGCTGTGAAGTCTGAATATGTGTACCTTCGACACGTCTGATTCTTTACGCCGACTTTGTATAGAAAGAGTGCTAGGTCCAGTCTTTTGCGCACAGCGAATAGTCCATAGAACGCTGTTGAGCATTTTGAACATTTAGAACTGTCCTGCTGCTCGGACTGAGGAACCGCGTAGAGCTCTGAACTGTTGTCTTTACTTCTATTGAACAGAATTTTTGTTCAGACTTTGTCTTCAAAAATCCCTTGAATCAGGGTCGAGAAACGGCTGTCAAACTGAGTTGCCATCTTGATAGACGAGATATTCAGACTGGAGTCTGGATGAACCTCCAATTGACCCGAGAAGAGTAATTTCTCAATGTTTGAACTCTGTATGTTTCGGGTACTTAGGATATTTTGAGGTCAAGAAGGAGTATCTTCTGTGAGAACTCCTGTAATCGACTGCCTCGAGAACTGTTCGGACATACGGAAAGTCAGAGATTCGTAGTGTAGATGAGCTGAAAATCCTGAGTTCGTAGCCTATTGAGCGTAGAAAGCCACCGAGCGTGAGATCATCGATTTGTTATCTGCTGAGCGTAAAGTGGTAGGTTTGTAGCCTCTCGAGCATAAAAGCTACCGAGCACAAAGGCATCCGGGCATAAAATCATAGACTTGTAGCTTGCGAGTGTAAAATCGTAGATCTGTTGCTGTCGAGCGTAGAAAGCTCCTTTAGCGTAGAACCGTAGATTTGTAGCCTGTGAATAAAAGAAATCTTCCGGGTGTAAGGTCGTGGATCCATTGCCTCCGAGCGTAAACTAAACGCCACCGAGTGTGAGATCATCGATTTGGTATCTGCTGAGCGTAAAGTCGTAGGTTTGTAGCCTCTCGAGCATAAAAGCTACCGAGCACAAAGGCATCCAAGCATAAAACCATAGACTTATAGCTTGCGAGCGTAAAAACTGTAGATCTTTTGCTGTCGAGCGTAGAAAGCTCTTTAGCGTAGGAACCGCTGACCTGTTTTTGTACGAAAAACTCTTCGATTTGCTGACTGTCCGCCTTTCGAGAGTATTGGGCTTACGTAGTACCCAATCATAACCAAATATTAATTATGAGATTTTGGTTTGGGGTTTCGAGGAGCCCGTCCGAGGATTCGAGGAGTCAACCCGAACTCTATATATATCCCAAGCTTTTGAGAGAAAAACTTTTCATCCGTCTTCTGCGAAAGAGAGCCTTCGACTGTTTTGAGTCTTTCCCCTCGTTCTTCTTCCGAGCGCTCTGAGTTTTCAGAAATGGCGCCGAAATAAATCCCCTCCACTAAGGAAAAGAGTATAGGTTCTTCTTCTCATTCTTCTGCTCCAGCGAGAGAGTCTTCGGTCGGGCAAGGTGAACTCTCTTCTGAGCGAAGTATCCCGCCGACGAGTAGCGCACCCGGCCTCAGAGGTAGAGCCTTTGGGATGACAAAGAACGACAAAAACTCCTTCGCACACGTTGAACATGACCGCGCTAGGTCATCTTCTGTGTTGATAGCCTCTTTGAGGAAGATGACGCACGGAGACATTTTCATCTTTTATGCCCATATTTCTAATGTGCCAGCGTAAAACTCCATGTTTTTGCAGTTTTGAGCGTAAAAGCTCTGA
The DNA here is from genome assembly GCA_036927795.1 of Iris macrosiphon. NCBI lineage: Eukaryota > Viridiplantae > Streptophyta > Magnoliopsida > Asparagales > Iridaceae > Iris > Iris macrosiphon. The sequence goes on from JAYESA010000011.1 coordinate 114,830,472, forward strand.
CTGTCGAAAACTTGGTGTATACTATAAAATTTTAGTTTTACGCTTGTGGATGGGACCTCCGGTGTAATTACTAGAATTTTGGCAGTCTGGCATAAAGCACGGACTGTATACCGCCAATTACGCTTCTGGATGTGACTTCCGGCGTAAAATGACCAAATTTTGTACAGTCTTGGCGTAAAGCACAGACGGTCGTTTCTTGGTCTTTGCAAGATTTGTAATGACGTGTTTTCCTTGCACTTTTGCAGTTGACTTGCATGAGTCTCCACTGGCCGAGGTGATGGGTTCCGCTGCCGGGATGCTGCACTCAAACTATCTGGAGGATCTGTCCCACGTGACATTTTCTATCTCCGGACCCCAGTATCCTGAAGGAAGGGAGATCTTGTTATCGGCTCAGGGCGAGCGGACGTTGCTGAACATGATTAATGGAGAGCCCCTGACGAACATAGGCAGGGACCAGTACATCAAGCCGGCTTTTCTTTTTGGGGACATGATTGACAAACAGTCCCAGACGAAGCCCAAGAGAGAACCCTGGGTTTTCTCCGCCGAGAGTGTGGTCTTGTATCTGCCAACGATGCCGAGAGATTATCCCATCTCGACTTTCTTCCATGCGACACATTCTAGGAGGATGTCGTGGACGCTAACTCCCGATCTTCATGGCAAGCCGGGGAAGATCTTTCATCTGAAAGGAGCTGACCAGGGGTCGTTTGTCAGCCGCCCTTCCGGCGTTGTGATGCTGTTCAGGGGACTGTGCCCGGGCAGCGTCCCGAGTGAAGACAGTTCAGTTATCCAGCCGGTCCAATTGCCGACTTTCTGCAACGACGTCATGGGGCAAGAGGGTGTATACCCCAAGGAGAATCCTCGGTGCAATGGGTGGATCACCCCAACTAACCTCCGATGGGCTTGCTTAGTTGACTGGGCCTTGAAGCATTTTCGAAGAGAGCTGGAGGTCATCGGACTGTATGCTGCTGTGAGTGCGATGAGTGTTGGGTTGCCTCCCAACCCTAACCTATTTCTGGCACTGATGGAGCGATACATTTCGCTCACCGGGACCTTCGCCACTCTACTGGGGGAGTTGGGGTTGGCCCTCCATGAGATGGCAGTGATCTCGAGACTGCCGATGGAGGATACCCCATATGAAGAGTATGTTCCCACCAACCGGGAGTTGGAGGACTCGGACCCTCGGGTTATGGAGGTGTATCAGGAGCTGATGTGCCATTACTTCGCGTGCACTGCTTTTTATGATGAGCCTTCTGATTTAGCTCACACCACTAAGTGGATGTCCTACCTCTTCTTCTACCGGGCCAGGTCCGTCAAGTCGAAGAAAGTTTCGGGGGGGAAGAATGAGCCCGTAAACTGTTTGGGCGTGCTCAGTGCCCAGGTAGTCGAGGATCTTATGGAGGATGCTAAAGCTCCAGATCAGATTCTTAATGACGGGGTAGGAAAGTACCCTGAAGGCACTAAGGCCTATAGTTACTTGAGGCGCTGCCGCAGGCCTTTGTCTAAGGAAGCCAGGCTGGCTGGCTTTCTCTCCATATGGCTGCGTCGATTAGTGGTGCCCGGCATCGCGTCCGCGGACCGCATTCACCGGAACATCCTGTAGCCTGCCGTGCGTCTGGTGTTCGGGGCAAGACTGGGCTTGATCCCTGCCATGGTGTGCCATATACAGGCTGGTTTGAGAGCCATGACTGATGGACTGCTCGTTGATGAAGCTCGGCGTGATAGCTTTCCCCGGGTAGAGTTACCATACCTGTACTTGATGGGATGGTTAATTCTCCACAACCCCCGGGTGATGTCTCCCGGCCCTGGCATAATTTCGGGGGGTAGTTTCTTGCTGAACTACAAGGACTCTCCCTGGAACGTGAACACAGTTTTAGACTGTCGGCTGGTGCTGAGCCTCGGTCATTGCTGGAAGCTTCTCTGCACTGTCCCCTCTGTACATCGCAATCAGTCGGGTATTAAGCTTGAGGATTTAGGTGGAGAGAAGACCAATCTTTCTCTGAAAGCTTTTAATTGGTTGGTCTGCATCAGACCCTCCCATTTGCTATACAGAAGCGAAGATCATTGCTTCTTCGAGCCCTACTTGCCCAGTCGGTTAGCCAGACAGTTTGGGTACGATCAGCTGCACGTGGGCAATGCCGTCACCAGCTTCAGGTCCAGGGGCGGACTCATTGATGGAGCCAGAGGATGGCAGTATTTTATCATGGGTTGCACGGGAGCAATCTTTATCGTCCTGGTCGTCACACTCTCCACGGAGCTGCGCATCCTCCATTCGTATGCCCAATTCTACGTGGCGATCAACACCTTCCATCGCGATTTTGATATGCGTGGAAGTTTTAGGGTGCCTTCTCCCAAATCTGGGGGAAGAGTTGAAGTCCCCTCGGTTTTGTCTGACGAGAATGAGGGGTCCGTTACTTCGGATGAGCCTCTGGTGTCGGTGCCGAGGTGTGAAGTGCCTCCGCCTGCGGGGGCTTTGGCAGTCTCTCGGAAGCGAAGGGCTCCTGCTTCGAAGTAGACTTCCCCTCGCAAGAGGAAGAAGAAGACGGTTGCTCATTATCTTCGGATTCCTGGTATCGAGGCTCCTAGAGAGGAACCTGCTGTCTCCCCTGTTGGGGATGTCTCTTTGATTGGAGGTTCCTCGCCTTTCGGAGAGGGACCCTCAGTTTCGGCTGGCGGTGTCGGAGAAACCCTGCTTGAGTCTGCTGTTGCTGCCACCGCCTCCGGTAGTGGAACGAAATCGCCTGGCGAGATTCCAGCTGACGAACCTCGACCGCTTCTTGGTGAAGGCTCGGTAGAGCACCTGGTGGTGTCGGTGGGCCCACCCCCTTCTCCAGGTATGACAGTTCGCATTGCGTCATTAAGGCATGATTTAGCTACGTGGGCTGCAGATGCGGCATATATACCGTTGGCTACGGGTAAATGTCACCTTTATTTCTCCTCTTAGAAAGATTACCATTATATTGATATTAACTTTCTTGTCCTTTTCTCAGGGGACGCCGTCCACGGGGAGTATAGCGTTGAAGCACCTTCTGGCTCAGCTCGGGCTCCCGACGATGATACGGAGGCGCCCGATTTCGAGGAGGAAATATCTTCGGGGGCCAGCTCGCCCGGAGTGGTATCGTCACCTCAAGAGGAGGACGAACCTGTTGTCGTGACCTCGCCTCTCGCGAGTATGCCGATGATTTTGACCGTTGTTGTCGCACCTCCTTCGATCGCACCACCCGCTGAGGCGGCGGCTGTGGCCACCCCGTCTGCAATCATTCCTGGAGGGGGACTTGCCAATATTGCGGCCACTCCTGGCGTCCAATCGGATCTAGTCGCGCTGATCGAGCAATACACCAGCCTCTTTTACACCTGTTTGAAAATGTAGATATCAATGGTGTTGGCGAAGAATCTAGACTTCGAGCGTCTGAAGAAGGCTTCTTAGTTTTCGATCAGGGCGGTCAGGGAGTTCGACGATTCTGGGGTAGCTGACGCCCTGGAGGCGATGGTTAATGGTTTGGAGCAACCTATTAACGAATACTTGCAGCTGGCTCGGGGCAGCCTTGAAGCTGAGGTCCAGGCCAGATATAACCTCATGACTGTACGGCTTACTAAACAGCTGGAAAGCCTAGATGACTCCATCAAAGCGCATAAGCTGGAGATGGATGAAAGAAAAGCTGTCGTGGAGGAGGCTCTTGCTCTTCAGACGAAGTGCCAATCCGAGCATGAAGGGAACGTAGCGAGGGCCCGCAAGTTAAAGGAAAAACTCGCTCTGGCAGAGGAGTGGGCTTCTCAGTCGTTGGCAGGTCTAGATGTAGCATCTGGTCGACTGAGCGCAGCACGACGGGATCTGGAACGCGTAGAAGCTGCCCGTGCTGGCTCTCTTCGGGCAAGGGCCGAACTGTCCTTTACGAACAATCCCGAGGCACGGCTGGAGCGGGCCCGCGCTGATGCCTTGGCTTCCAGGGATGAGAGGATAGCTGCACTGGTACAGCTGATTCACGATCTGACCGCTCCCCCACAATGATGTACCCTTTCTTCTTTTTGCTTCCCGAATATAATTCTGCTCTTTTTTTTGGGAATAAATAAAAGCGACTCTTTTCTGACTTTATGGACCCATTATTTCAGAATATAAATGACAGATTTGGGCGAGAGTAATATCAGAGGTAGTATGAACGTGATAGACTCTTGATAACCTTTTAGCAGGATATATCTATTCAGAGGTCATACGACATGATAGAATATGACCCAACTAGTTTCATTTTGGAAGTAGTTTTGTCAGAGTTTGAGATTCTCGCTATATTCCACTTGAGCAGGGGAGTTTAAGCATAGTACCTTTTCAGGAATTTACCGTTGATAGGAGCCATTAACAGGTCTCCATTTGGCTGGGCTAACCGGTAAGCGCCGTTTGAGAACGTTATCTCGATCACATAAGGGCCTTCCCACTTGGGCTGGAATTTGCCTTTACTCCTGTGAGTAAGGATCATCGGCCATCTTACGGCTAAAACTAGATCGCCGACTTTGAACACTCTTTCCTTTACTTTATGATTGAAAGCTTTGGAAATGCGTGCTTGGTAGAGTGCGATGCGCTGTTGAGCTTGGAGGTATTTCTCGTCTAATCCTTCTAGCTCTTGAAGCCTTAACAGGTCATTCTTTTCTTGAGTCAGCTCATTAGTCACGGCTATCCTGAGTGACGGGATCTGGATTTCAATGGGGAGAACTGCTTTGCTCCCGTAGACCAGTGAAAATGGGGTACAACCTGTCGGTGTTCGTACCGTTGTGCGGTATGCCCAGAGGCATTCGCCCAGCTTCTCATTCCAATCTCTTTTGTTTGAAGAGACGAACTTCTTCAAGAGTTTGATAATGGTTTTGTTGAAAGCTTCCGCCAAACCATTAGCAGCTGGATAATATGCCGTAGAGGCAATATTATGTATCCAATTTTTATCGCAAAATCGATGAAACGCTTGGCTGATGAACTGAGGCCCATTGTCATGGATTATCCTTCGGGGAAACCCAAAGCGATAAATGACGTGATGCTTGATGAAGCTGATTACATTAGACGCCTTTACCTCAGCAAGAGGGATCGCCTCTGCCCATTTGGAGAAGTAATCCGTGATGGCCAGTATGAACCGGTAACTTCTGGAAGAAGATGGGTGAATAGGACCAATAATATCCATACCCCATGCTTTGAAAGGACAGGAAGCGATCGTAGGATGTAGATATTCAGACAGTTGATGTATGAAGTCTGCATGAACCTGACAGGCTCTGCATTGTCTTGCATAGTTGATCGCGTCTACGATCATAGTGGGCCAGTAATAGCCCATTCTTCTTATGCGATCCTGTAGCTTAGGACCGGGTTGATGCGCTCCTCACACGCCGTTGTGAGCTTCCTAGATAATCTGCTGTGCTTCGTCGTTAGAGAGACATCTCAATAGCAGTCCGTCGTAGGTCCGACGATATAGGCATTGTGAAGATGCATCGAAGTAGAAGCGTAATGATCGTCTTTTGACGGATACTGCTTCTTTGGGGTCCTCCGGCAAGATTCCGTATGCGACGAAATCTATGAAAGGACTTCTCCAGTCTCTTCTTGGGGGATCTGTGTTCACAGCGTAGCTGCGTTCTATGTAAAAGTTGTTCTTCACACAGAATAAATCTCTGTTAAGAAGGATTACCGAATCCTGTCTTCTTATAGGAGTGGCTAAATCTGCAGCTAGACTGGCTAGGGCATCAGCTTCCAGATTTTGAGATCGAGATACATGCTCTAGGAAGAACCCTTTGAATGTCATGGCTATCTCGACAGTTGCTTGGTGATAGGGGATGAGGTCTGGATTTCGGACTTCATATATTCTCCTGACTTGATTGACTATAAGCAGAGAATCACCGAAAGCTTCCAGGGACTCGACCCCCAGCTCTTTGGCGACTTGGAGCCCGATTAGCAGAGCGTTGTACTCTACCACATTGTTGGAGCATGGCTCGCTAAGAGAATATGCTCGGTAGATGACGAGTTTATCAGGAGTGACCAGGACGGTTCCTACCCCTAAAATTTTCCCCAATGGCTTACTTCTTCCGGCGTTGAAACCCACGATTGTAGTGGAGGTGTAAGCCAATTCGCTGGTAGGAATCCTCAGTGGTCTGAGCAGACTGTGAGGGATGATGCTGATCGACGATCCCGGATCTATGTGAATCCGATCGACCTCCATGGAACCGACATATCCGGTGTAATAGAGGGGCCTGTCATGCCTGTTATGTTTTAACAGCATATCGTCTTGAGTGAAAGTGATATTTGGGACCACTTCCATTACACTGTGGCATTGAGGACATGCCACCGGTTCTTCGTCGGGGGACTTGAGCTGGGTCAAGCATGCCTCCGCCTGTATCAGTGCTTCACTCAGGGCTAGACGAGTGTCTTGGGAGAGCTTGAGTAGCTCGAAGATGGACAGCCTGGCTGGTGTATTAGCCAGTTGGGCCAGTATGACTAAGTTGTATGGCTTCTTTAAACCTTTGTTTGGAATATTTTTCACAGATTTATCAAAGCGCACTTCTCTTTGCTTCCCCTTGTCCGCCGGAGTTGGTTTTGAAGGACCGGCATCTGGTACGATGGGGTCTGGTCCTGAAGGTTTGGTAGCTGAAGCGTCCACCGGTGCATTTTCTTGACTTGCTCCGTAGTCGTTGAGGTAGGTTTTCCCTGAACGGGTTGCAGCAAATATCTCATCTTCGTCTGATGGCGAAGAAGTTGCGACCATATGGCATGGTTTGTATTTGGAGCTCTTCCTAGACGTAGCCTTAGTAGCTTTAGTCTCCTCCTCGAGCTTTGACACCAAATCGGGATGAACCCACATAATCTCGCCCTGCCGGGTGGTTAGGGGTACCAGGTCATGATTTTGACCCCTAGCCGGAGGGAGATTGACGATGTTCATCGTGGTCCGGGAAATGGGTGTGACATCGTTAGAGACTTCTTGGGAAGGCAGGTTGCCAAACCGCAGAGAGATCATGTTGGCCGTGACCGTCTTCTCGGTGTTGTGCAGAGTGATGGCTTTAGCATCGATTAACCCCTCAATCTTCCTTTTCAGTATGTAACACGCCTTTGTCAGGTAGTGCACGTATCTGTGGAAGATGCAGTATTTGGGGTTGTTAGTACTGCCGACTTCTTGGGGCCGTCTTAGCTCCGGAAGGGTGATCTTGCCACTTTTGACGAGACACTCGAATATACTTGGGATATCGTCGTCGTCGAAAGAGTAGACTTCGACGGGCTTGGAGGTCCCGGGTCTCGCTTGTGCGGTTGTCGCGGTCTTTTGTCTGGCCGTATTGATCACCAGAGCTTCTTTTCCCTTGGAGCTGCGAGGATGGTCACTGCTGGGAGATGACCTTTTGCCTCTGTCAGAGGCGGAGATCATGATGCCATTGTCGCGCGTCTTGCGCTGTTGTCTTTGGCGGCTACTGCTAAGATGATGAACGAGGGCCAATAATGGAACTGATATGGTCCTGTAAACACCGAGACTACGGGAAGAAGGTTCTTCCTGCAAATGTCTACTAACGCAGAGTCTGGAACTCCTGGGGGCATCTGTAAGGTGGCCTGACAAAAACGTTCGACGAAGGTACGAACGTCCTCCTTTTCTCTCTGCTTGACTTCGATAAGAGAGGACATAGACATGTCCATTCCTCCCTCGTAGAATCGCGTGAAGAATAAAGCTTTGAAGTCTTCGAAGGAAGTAATGCAGTTGGCCGCCAAGCTACGGTACCACTGATAGGCTACTCCTGAGAGGCAGCCTTTGAACACCCGAGTGAGGAGGGTGTCGTTCCCTTGTAGCAACACCGTCATCATACTGAAATAGTTCATGTACTGACTTGGTGATATTTTTCCCTCGAACAAAGCCATAGTCTGAGGTTTGTACCTCGGAGGGAAAGGGACCTCTCCCAGATAGCTGGGTAAGGCTGGTTGATTCCCAATTTCTTGAGCTGATCTTTGTGCTTCAAGGCGTCAAACTGGGCTTTCAACTCCCGTACTGCCTGTATCGGATTTTCAGTCGGAAGCGGGACTACGGTGTAGTGCGGAGTTGGTTGTATCGTAACTCCAACGGGAGGTAATGCATTCTCTGAGTGAGGAAGCAGAGGAACTGCTGACTCTTGATCTAGAGGAGGCTCTTGGCTCAGGTTGGATGGTGGTAAGTCTACCCCCACACGTATCTGAGTTGGCAGGATCGATGCTTGAGCCATGGCAGTTGCGTGCTGAGTTAGCATCATCTGGTGCATGTTCTCCATTATGGATTGCATTTGTTTCAGAGATGTCTCCAGTATAGTGATGCGTTGTTCCGCGTTTCCTGACGGCGAAGCTTTCTCGCGTTCATCTTCAACGGCATAAACTCCCATTTCCCTAGGCATCATCGAAGGATGCGTATAGGTTGTTGCAGAAGTCGACTCTATACTCCCAGTATTTGATTCGGGGGAATGGCGACCCCCATCGTCGGAATCAGAGGAGTACGAAGTCAGTTGTTGTGAACTTGAACGAGTATTCTGGAACACCCCATCTTCAGTGTCTCTGAGGAGCATGTTGGATCTCCTTCGGCTCGGAGTTCTAGAGCACGGCCGTCTTGAGCCTGAGCTTCCTCCATGTATGTGCGAAGCCATGTTCACGGATGCATGCGCGGGTTCTTCTTCCTGGAAAGACAGAGAGTAGCTCAACCGGTCGAAAACTGACCGTTTTGCTTTAGAACAGCAGCAGTCAATCATAATTTTATGACTATTACAACATTGCTCGCCAGGGGGCGTAATAGACATGTTGGAAGGTTCCCTTTCCTTACGCTTCTGGATTAGATATTTGCGCAAGTCAGAAGGAGTAGAAGAAGAAGATGACGGCTTGTTCCTTCTGTTCCCACCAGTGGGTATGCGGAGACTGGGCACCATGGTTTTCCCTGTGCCACCTGTGTACAACAGGTTGGCCATCTGGGTGGCGGATAATCCCCGAGGAGGGTGTCTTTCCGCAATCTGAGCTTGCTTTACGCCGTGGGACTTCGCCTGGCATAATTTGGAGATCTGCTCAGACTGGCGTAAAGCTGAAGAGGTCCTCAATCGGCCATCGGCTTCCCGCGTAATCCGAAGAGTAGGCAGATTGCTCCCTCGTTGATGTAAAGGCCGAGAAGTTGAGTACTCTGTCGCTTGCTTCCCGTTGCGGAAATCACAGCGCTCATCTGGTTCCCCGTAGAGGTCAGATGTTGTCTTATGCACGGAGCATGATTTGTACTTCCAATTTGGTGCTGAGGCATCATCATAAGTTTTGTCTGTACCGCGCGTAGCGGGAGACTGGTTTCTACACGTAGTGCGCAGTGGATACTTCTGGGTTAGCGCTGAGGCTTTGCCCGAAGTTTTGTCTTTACCGCGCGTAGTGGGAGACTGGTTTCTACGCGTAGAGCGTAGTGGATACTTCTGGGTTAGCGCTGAGGCTTTACCCGAAGTTTCGTCTGTACCGTACGTAGTGGGAGACTGAATTTTACGTGCAGGACACGGAGGGAGCAATGCTACAACCTCATTGGTTGGAGAGATCGGAGAGATCGGAGAGTCCACAGGAATGGTAGAGGATGTCTTGGGCATCCAAACCTTGCGCAGCTTCCTGTTGTCTTGGACGGAGAGAGGGTGAGAGCTACCCCCGGTTCGAAGCATGTCTTCGTAGGCAGATTGGTCGAATTGGACAACCAGTGTCTTCTTCACGGTTCCTACAGATACCGCATCGTGTTGAGCAATTACTTCCTCATCAGAAGAGAAAGATGTCCCCAGCAGAGTCGCCATCTTGTTTGTGGTGGAAAACGAAAGAATGAAAATGTATTCAAGATGGGGTTTACACGAAAACCGCCTTCTTTGGTTTACAAACAAACTTGTACAATTTGATCCTATACGAGGAAATGGGAGTACAATTTATTTAATCTGGGTAAATATTGCTATAGGTATCTGATCTGCAGTCGATCACTTTAGCCCTTGGACCACACGATGATGAAGAAGTGCCGTAGAAGACAGGAAGCAGCTTCGAAGGTTGCAAAAGATGGTGGATGTACGATGCCAAAGTCGTCGATCCCTGCTCCTTGCCTGAGCTCCGGATTCTCTCTCTCTCTCTCTCTCTTGACCTTGGATCTGATATTGGTTTCTTGACCAATTTTTTGACCTTGTTCCTCATTGATAGAGGTCTCTATTTATAGAGTTTTAGTGACAGTGACCACTCCGTCGGTGTAGAAACCGAGGAGTAGAAAGTACAACACCCTTTTACACAACGGTTAAAATAACCAATGCCTGCGTATAGATGATCCTTTGAATGAGCGTGTGACGCGGGTCCAACTAAGCGATAAAATGCGTATAATCGCTATGAATATCATGGCATAGAAGCCACGTAGGTAGGTATCTCTCGTGTAGAAGAGGTGGGCGTAGAAGCCAATGTCTGTCACCATGGCGTAGAAGCCAAGTAGGCGTAGAAGCCGAAATAGGCGTAGAAGCCGAGTGGTCATAGAGGCCGAGTGGACGTAGAAGTCGCGTGGTCATAGAAGCCGAGTGGGCGTAGAAGCCGAGTGGTCATAGAGGCCGAGTGGGCGTAGAAGCCGAGTGGTCATAGAGGCCGAGTGGGCGTAGAAGCCGCTGCGTACCATGCCAGAGTGCTGATGTGGACGTCTTAGCCGGAATTATGGCTTTTGAAGATATAATAAAATCTCTTGCATTAAATACCAAGATTTGCCACCATCCTGTGCATTAAATGCGGAAGCATATTTTGAAGGTCTGCAGCCCTTCTGCGCATCAGTCGTAGAGACGTGCCTTGAGAAACTGTCACCGCTCTGTGCATTGGACGTAGAGACGTGCCTCGAACAACTGTCATTATTCTGTGCATTTGACGTAGAGACGTGCCTCGAGCCCCATACGGAGTGCAGCTTTTAATGTGGCAGGCAGTTTGTCTACTGTAGAGCGTAAACAGCTCATGTCCGCCTGTGTAAAACAAGACAGCGTATCCCTTTGTGCATGTAAAAGGAGTTTACGCAAAGGAGATGGCGGTAAATGACAGCCTGGGTTGCAGTGCTGTGCCATCATTATAGCCGTCGTCTGGGTAGCCGTGCAGTATCCCTTTGTCAGAAGTCCAGACGTCAGCTTCATTGCAGGATCTGACAGGTTCACTTCGGAGAATACGAAGTGTCTCTCGTACACTTCAATGTTGCGTTGTAAGAGGATGGGTTTTATGCCCAGGAGTCGATGAAGCACCCTGTTTACGCTGAAGCAGTTTGGACGTACTGCCTTACGTTTGAGCTTGTATTTCATGCTGTGTTTGGCGGAGAAAGCTCTATTGTACGTTTGATGGCTCTGAAGGCCTCTGTTTACGCTGCTCTACATATATGCTGTGTATAGCCATCCAACATATTTTTTATGCTTCTACAACAACAAAGGCAATGTATACTTGCCTGGAAAGAGAGTTGTGTAGCACCAATAACCAGCTCCAGAAGTCGCGTAGAACCAATCTAATAGATCCTCGGGGTCAGCGTGCACAGGTGCAAAAATTGGGGTGACGGCTGCGGGTTGTCTGGCAAAAGTGACGGGTCTATGGGTGATAATGACTATGGTGATGAGGTAAGGAGGATGCTATAGACAGTGGTTGGGATGATGGTGATGACAATGATGCTAAGGATGAGAATGATAGGGATGATGATGATGAGGACGACGAGGGTGACGATGTTGATGATAATGGTGATGATTAAGAAGATGATGGGAGGTGGTGATGATGACGAGGATGACAATGTAGGTGATGGTGATGACAAGGACGATGATATGGAGTTGTTGATGATGATGAAGGCGATGATGTGGAAAATGATGCTGACGAGGACGATGGTATGATTGATGGGGTGATGATGATGCTAACATGGATGATGATGGTGATTACTTGAGGCTCGTCGGAATCTGGCCAGTGGGGGGAATGTCCGGCCAGAAGGAGGAGGAGAGGAGGATGACAGGGTGGTTCTCGTGGAGGAGGGTCGGGGTGCTCAGGCGACTAGGAGGGGCTCCGGTTCAGGCAAAGACTGGATTGGGATGCCACCGGTGGTGTAATGGTGGTGGTGGTTAAGGTGTAGATGGCTCAGGGAGGAAAGGAATGACTGAGGTGAGTGCGAGGGAGGAGACGAGGTGGTTGTCGTGGCAGGGCTCAGCCGGAGGTCGTGGCGTCGAGGGAGGAGATTGCTGAGTAGTGGTGCACTGACGGGGTTGGGTGACCGGCTCCGGCAGCGGGGAAAGCGGAGGAAGAAGATGAAGTGGGAGATGGCCATGGTGGCGGTAGGGTGTTGGCCTGGTACTGCTCCGATGGGAGAGGCTGAGAAGGGAGAAGAGATCGGGGAGGAAGAGAGGGACAAGGAGGCGAGGTTCGGTTGCAGACGAAGGAGGAGGAGGAAGTCGGGTCGGGGTGGCTGCTGCTTGACTCCAGCGATGTCGAGTCGAGCTGGGAGGAGAGCGACGGAGGCTCGAGGTACGGTCGAGCGGGACTGGAAGAGAACGTGAGGAGGTCGACGAGTGTCAGGCAAAGGTTCGGCGACCGGCTCGTCTCCAGTCGTAGGATCTGGCGGAGGAAGAAGACGATAAATAGTACATGGGTGTAGAAGTCGGCTTCCTCTAGGTTAGGGGTGGGTTTGGGTTTTCCAATGAATAATAAAAAGGAGAATAGTTTGTATTTATATACATGTGAACTAGGATTTTGTTGACCTTGGAGTGGGCTTGGTCATCACCTCTTTGGGGTTGGGCCTTGGGCTCTCATGGGGATGTTGGGGAGGGCTATAAATTATATTTGTTTTAATTGGAATCTCTAGGATTATATGAGGGCCGAGGTTGCGCGCTGCACATCCCGAAAATTATGGAAAAAATTCATGTGAAAGAAAAATTGGGTTTCTTCATGCATTGTCCAATGGTGTGGACACTTCAATGCATTTTTGCATAAAAATGCCCAATAATTGGGAAAATTGCACAAAGGAGAAAATTGGGATTAAATAAATTAAAATTACCGTGCATGGTGTTCTGGATTTAATTAGGAGTACATGGGATTAAAATTAGGTGGGACCCAAGTGTCAGGGACGTAGAGGGTACAGTATAGAATATTAATAAAATTCAGGTTGTATAAAGCGGTCAAGATTGTGTCTCCAATTTTGATTGGAACGCACAAGGGTATAGAGTAGTATTTATTTAAAATTACAATAATAACGTCCGCGATATTTATTGTGCGTTAAAATGTAGCACAAGAAAGCATAATTATAATTTACACAATGGTCAGAATAGTAGGCGGACATGTCTAGTATGAGGTGGCAAAATTTGTAGATAGACAATGGCAAGTGAGGTGCTCCAATTATCGAAGCAACGGTATGGTGCGCTAAGCGATATAAAATATCGCATAATTAAATAATTGCCGTGTTCTAATTCTAATTGGATTCTAATTAGACCTAATTTCTTTATCTATGCCAAGTAGCCCTAATTTTGGGTGAGGGGGTTTACAATCTACCCAACTTAAAAAATTTCGTCCTGGAAATTAAAATAAGGCATAGTCTGTTATTCCTTCACAACATAAGTCAAGTTAATCGTAAAATCTTTGCGATAATTAAAATTCTAATCAATCCTTCGTAATCACTTCAAAATTAAGATAGTCACTGTTCAAATCAAATTTCAACCTATCGTACTTCCTCATCAACATCCAAATTTAATTTCAATCCGTATAACATCTTTGCATATCAAATTTTATATCGCGATCTCCAACTAACAAAATCTCTTTTAGAAATGATTCTAATCAAAATTTTCCTCCTATTTTTTAACTTATGAACTTTTGTACTCTTCAAATTTAAATTCAATTTATATCCTCAATAGTTCAAATAGGTAATCCTGCAATCAAAAATTTCTTTTAATTTAATCATCATATTTGAAATTTAATCCGTCCATGTCCAAGTTTAGAGTTCTATTTATTTTTCTCGAGGTTTAAATCGTTGATTCAACCTTCAATATTAAAATTTTAAATCATATGCTCATGTATCGATATTTGGTTTGCCCTATCCCGATTTTTAAAATTCATTAATCCTCATCATATTAATCATTCTTCTAAAATTCTTAATTTTAAAATGACTTGAACCTCTACATCCATTTTTTTCTCGATCACAATCTAAGAGAAGTTTCTCTCAAGTTGACAATGTAACTACTACCTAACTTAGAGTTTACCCATCAATCACATAAGGCTCTTACATTTAAGAAATCTCATTCCTCAATTTTTACTTAATTATGTTACTCAATCCTCAAATATTTTAACACCAAATATATTACATGTGATATGCCCTTGGTTACAAAATAATCATCAAATAATGTAATTGGCCTATAGGGTATATCTAATACTATCTGTGTATCAACTTATGCTAGGCACGAGGTTTCATCTTTCCATAATAAGGGAAGACAGAAAACAATAATAACGAGTTCAATGGGGAGGTAATAGATTAAAAGTATGGGGATCAAGGCGTTTAAAGAATTCAATGGGAATTGTCAAGGCAGTTGTGGATTGAAATCATATTTTGGTAATTCCTATTCACATGCTCCTATCAGTACAGTTATGTAACGGATACGATATACTCAGACATATCTAGAGGGAAAGTACATTCGTCTACTAATCACTATCTATCTCAATCCACGTAAAGTAGTTATGCGAAGGGCGAACCAAGCGCACTATGGTTGATCAGACCATAGTACACTGATTCTAAAATATATTAGTGTACGCGTCCAATAATACATATATCTTGAACAAGCTTGATAAAAGAATGAGCTTACAAAACTAGGCTGTAACATCAGCATAAGTCGAGGTAGTACAAAATTATAAGTACGCTATATTATGATGAAAGGAGGTACGAAAATAATTTAAGTTCACAAAACCAAACAAGATACAAAATTAAGACTCTACAATCTCTACAGTTGTCATACTAACTCTTTGTCTAAGTTGCTAGTCGACCAAATAGGGGTAGGGACCTCTAATTTTTACAGTCTGAATAAACACTATCTTCTTATGCAAGTCTAAAGTTGTGTCATCCTATTACACTTCATCAATGGGTCAATAGGGCTATGTAATACTATGTTATGAGGCATACTACCCAACTTAAAATAATAAACTAATACTGTGACAGTCTTAAGGGGATCCTACAAAAATAATATTATCCTTGTAAATAAAGTGGAAACTATTGTTAGGGCATACGAGGGAAAGATCTTAGTACTTAATAGGGTCTCCTATTGAATCATGTAGGTAATGGTCATCTTAAATCTTAATCTTAGTGTTCCTAGAATACAGGTGTCTATCGTAAGAATTGTAGAGTTACTGACCTTCAAGGGAAAAGGGAAATATAACTCATATCGAGTTATGGATACAAATTATGCGATTTAAAACTAAGAATAATTAGATCACAATCTAAAGGAATAACTCAAACTATCAAGTTCTAACTACCAAGCACAAAATTTAAAGTTCAAGATTACAATTATCATCCTAGCAAACTATATATCCTAACATAGAATAAAATCACTTGGCCTCCAATCATAAGAGTTATGTGGTACGAGTTGAAAGATGAAGGAGGAAGAACACAATTTAAATCGTCGCACAATTGGCGAACATTAAGGTTACAGGGGAACAAGATATGAAATTACCATAGAGGGACTATAGATAATATCATGATTTTCTAGGGGAAGGTGGTGTGCTAAACTCTGTATTTGAGGAATGATTGAGGAAATGTTATATTCATTCCTCTTGGCTTCCTAGGGTACGGTCTGTTAATATCAAGACAATGAATCTAATGTATAGTTCTATAATACTATCTCACTATAAAAGTTAAGTTTGGTCCTATTATTCAACCTTGGATTTCTATGGGTTCCTCAATGCTAGGGTCAAACACTATGGTTAAATTTCAAACTAATCCTCGTAGTATTTATACTACTCCTAAGTCATACATAAGCACCTCAAGGGATATGGTAAATTATTCTATAGGTAAGGGACGCTAGGGTTCATTAAGTATTCTACTTAGTGATGTGTCAATATTCTAGTGGTATTCTTAGTAGGAAGGTTACTCTACTTATTATCAAATAACTGGGACTTCTATATTCTAGGAGAAGGCTACACTCAACGAACTATCAGGGATGCACATGAATTAAGCATGATACAATTATTCAAATAGAATGGATTAGAAGGAAGATGAGTCATAGTCAGATATGGATGAGATCTTATACTCCAATCCTATTTGCAGGCTTGCTCGGTACAGTAACGTAACCGAGACAATATGCTCTTGACTTGCATGGACCACCACTAAAAACATGTCATGCCCCAGTCCCAAAATACGTAGGACTAGGACACTTAAGCATGCCAGCCGTATGAATACAACACTCCAATATATGGAAACCATATCACACGTACGTTGTAATATGAATAACAATTCACAAGTGGTAAACATATATGTCACATGGCATAACTAAATCTCATCCACAAAAATCATATATAAATGAATAACCAATATCTATAACTGGATCTCAATATAAAGTATCTAATGATGGTAGTCGGATGGAAACAAATCCACTACCGAACCAGAATATAAGATAAACACAATAAATGCAATATAAGAATATCAACTAACAATCATGGCTTGAAGAGAAGACCCTATCGCAATATACGTAGCAAGTCTGGATCTGTGCTCCTGCGGATACTCATGAACATCTACACCTGGAAAGGGACCAGGTCCTCAGGGGGACATAACAAGATACATAAAAGCATGCCATAAAGTAAATACTGTAAAAACTCAAGGGTGACCTAACCATCTAAGTGAAATACAACTTGAGGATAACTTGAGTGTGTGGGAAAGTGTAGGCTAGACATATGCTGACATAATTTACCAATCGTGACAACTGGCTAGTATATGCCACATATGCCCCCATACCTGGGCACTGTAATATAATAACGTCCATACCGCTCCGAAGAACGGGGAATCTGCATAGTATAACGTCCACACCGCTCCGAAGAACGGGAAATCTGCATAATATAACGTCCATACCACTCCAGAGAACGGGGAATCCGCATAATATATAACGTCTATACCGTTCCGTCGAACGGGGCATCTGCATAGAGGAAATGGGTGTCCCATACGCCTACTAGTCATCCTCCCCGCCCAATAATCTAAGCATGTTGTATCCATAACACGCGTCAGCTACTACGCCTCGGCGTCGTAACTCTGGCTCATACTCTATCGTTAGAGCAATAGCCCAACCTTACAACCAAACAAGGACAAGGATTGGACCATCGTACCACGTTAGTCTATGCTCCGCCTACTAATAACTGCTAAGTCTTCTAATATACAACACTATTAGCAGTTATACCCTATCTGTTGCACAGCCTATACGTACAGGTGGCCAATCATATACGCAAATCCGTGCCCTATATGAGACTCACAATACGTGTAAGAAATATGTCAAGGCTTGAGAGTCATACCAATAACTCCACAACTTTAGGTGGGTCTACTAGACTCTAGGTCAGACATTGTCCTAACGTCAACGCCTCCGTTGACTGCACCCGAGTCTCTCTCGGACGCACACAGTTATATAATCTAAAATAATAAATATGCAACTAACAATATAACTGAATTTAACAGTACAACAAAGGCAAGGTATACTTACCTGGCAAGAGAGCTGCGTAGCAACTATAACCAGCTCCGGAAGTCGCATAGAACCAGTCTAATAGATCCTCGGGATCAGCGTACACAGGTGCAGAAATCGAGGTGACGGCTGCGGGTTGTTTGACAAGAGTGACGGGTCTATGGGTGATAATGACTATGGTAATGAGGTGAGGAGGATACTGTAGACAGTGGCTGGGATGATGGTGATGACGATGATGCTAAGGATGAGGATGATAGGGATGATGATGATGAGGACGACGAGGGTGACGAGGTTGATGATAATGGTGATAATTATGAAGATGATGGCAGGTGATGATGATGACGGGGATGACAATATGGATGCTAGCGATTGCGAGGATGACGATGTAGGTGATGGTGATGACGAGGACGATGATATAGAGTTGATGATGATGATGAAGAAGATGATGTAGAAAATAATGCTGACGAGGACGATGGTGTGGTTAATGGGGTGATGATGATTCTAACATGGATGATGATGGTGATTACTTGAGGCTCGCCGGAATCCGGCCAGTGGAAGTGAATGTCCGGCCAGAAGGAGGAGAAGAGGAGGATGACAGGGTGGTTCTCGTGGATGAGGGTCGGGGTGCTCAAGCGACTGAAAGGGGCTCCGATTCAGGCAAAGACTGGGTCGGGTACCGCCAGTGGTGTAATGGTGGTGGTGGTTAAGGTGTAGATGGCTCAGGGAGGAAGGGAACGGCGGAGGTGAGTGCGAGGGAGGAGATGAGGTGGTAGTCGTGGCAGGGCTTAGCCGGAGGTCGTGGCGTCGAGGGAGGAGACTGCTGTGGAGCGGTACACCGGTGGGGTTGGGTGACCGGCTCCGGCAGCGGGGAAAGCGGAGGAAGAAGATGAAGTGGGAGATGGCCTTGGTGGCGGTGGGGTGTTGGCCTGGTGCTGCTCCGGTGGGAGAGGCTGAGACGGGAGCTGGAGATTGGAGAGGAAGAGAGAGACAGGGAGGTGAGGTTCGGTTGGAGACGAAGGAGGAGGAGGACGTCGGGTTGGGGTGGCTGCTGCTTGACTCCGGCGATGTCGAGTCGAGCAGGGAGGAGAGCGGCGGAGGCTCCTGGTTCGGTCGAGCGAGACTGGAAGAGAATGGAAGGAGGTCGATGAGTGTTAGGCGAAGGTCCGACGATAGGCTCGGCTCCAGTCATGGGATCCGACGGAGGAAGAAGACGGTGAATAGTACATGGGTGTAGAAGTCGGCTGCCTCTAGGTTAGGGATGGGTTTGGGTTTTCCAATGAATAATAAAAAGGAGAAAAGTTTGTATTTATATACATGTGAACTAGGGTTTTGTTGACCTAGGAGTGGGCTTGGTCAACACCTCCTTGGGGTTGGGTCTTGGGCTCTCATGGGGATGTTGGGGAGGGCTATAAATTATATTTGTTTTAAATAGAATGTCTAGGATTAGATGAGGGCCGAGGTTGTGCGCTGTACATCCCAAAAATTATGGAAAAAATTCATGTAAAAGAAAAATTGGGTTTCTTCATGCATTGTCCAATGGTGTGGACACCTCAATGCATTTTTGCATAAAAATGCCCAACAATTGGGAAAATTGCACAAAGGTGGAAATTGGGATTAAATAAATTAAAATTATCGCGCATGGTATTCTAGATTTAATTAGGAGTACATGGGATTAAAATTAGGTGGGACCCAAGTATCAGGGACGTAGAGGGTATAATATAGAATAATAATAAAATTTGGGTTGTATAAAACGGTCAAGATTGTGTCTCCAATTTTGATTGGAACACACAAGGGTACAGAGTCGTATTTATTTAGAATTACAATAATAACGTTTGTGACGTTTATTGTGCGACTAAAATATAGCACAAGAAAGCATAATTATAAGTTACACAAAGGTCAGAATAGTAGGCGGTCATGTCTAGGATGAGGTGGCAAAATTTGTAGATAGACAATGGCTAATAAGGTGCTCCAATTATCGAAGCAATGGTAAGGTGCGCTAAGCGATATAAAATATCGTATAACTAAATAATTGCCGTGTTCTAATTCTAATTGGATTCTAATTAGACATAATTTTTCTATATATGCCAAGTAGCCCTAATTTTGGGTGAGGGGGTTTACCGTTTCTGAGGATTTCTCCGATACGAGGCACGATTCGTTTCGGTGGAGGCAGAATGCTTAGTCCGCGATTCATCGGACCTTTCACTATTATTGAGAGGGTCGCTGCAGTTGCATATAGACTAGAATTGTCACCTGTATTGGAGGGATTGCATAACATATTTCGCGTATCATAGTTGAGACGGTACATGGCAGATCCTAGTCACGTGTTAGATCACTCGAAGATAGAGGTGGGCCCTACTCTTAGCTATCCAAAGTAGCCAGTAGAGATTTTGGATCGGAGAGAAAAGGTGCTGAGGAACCAGGATATTCCCTTGGTATGCGTCGTATGGAGGCATCACTCTCCGGGGGAGTCTACCTGGGAGAGAGAGGATAAAATACGAGAGCGTTATCCATATTTGTTTGTACCTTGAGGTATGTTCTTTCCTAGTTATGTTATGTTATGTTCTTTTGTTCTGTTCTGTTATTTCCTATGCTTAGTTTCATCTTTGAATTTCGAGGACGAAATTATTTTAAGGGGGGTAGACTTGTTACTACCATATTTTCTAGGAGAGGGTATTTTAGTCATTTTATAATTAATTAAATATTATACATATTATATAATTATTTATTGTATTATTTAATTATTGTTAGATGTTAGTTTATTATTTTGAATTTGTGTTACTGGACCTAACTAGTTTAGTTTAGACTCATGGACCAACATTTATTATTAGTTAGAATTGAGCCCAATTAGAAGCCTATTCATTAGAAGGGTGATTAATTTAATTAACCATTAGACTAGAACCTTTTCACCTTAATTATTTCTTTATGAGAGGCCCCAATGGGTATAATGGACATTACATAGTAGCTTGAGGGAGGGGACAAGGGGGGCCGGCATTATAAAGAAGTGGGGGAATTTTCTCTCTCCTTTTTTTATTTTAAATCTAGATCTAGAATTTTTCTCAACCAAATTCCTTCATTCCCACATCAATTCCCTACCAAATTTCTTTCCAATTCCTTCCCAAATCACCATTAGAGGCTAGTATAGCAATGATCTAGAAGGAGGAAGCAAGGATCTATAAAGAGGAGCAAGGATCTACAAGTTGGAGGCAAATTTCATTAAATTTGGAGGTTGCATTGGAAATCCATCTCCCAATAGGTACAATTCAATTTTTTCCCTTTATTTAGATTCTAAATCTGAGATTTAACCATAAGAAACCACCCCACATGCATAGGCTACCCATAGGAATTGAAATTAGGTTCATAGGAGGCCTATGGAGAAAGTTATAGTATATTTTGTGTCAATTTTGGGGGAATTCTGAGATTGACACATGTTGTGGTTGTCAGTTGATCAATTAGACCAAATTGACATGTGTTTGTTTGTTTGTGGCTAGTGTCGTATCCACAATTGGATACGTGTAGGTTGTATTACAACAATTTGGTGATACATGTTGATTTAGGGGGTTTTCCTCCGACACGAAACTTTGTGAATGTCACATTTTGACACAGATACGTAGATATATATTTTACTCTTCGTATTTTTCATATATAGTATTTTAGACTTGCTCGTGTCCTTCGGGGTACATTTGGTTGTGTGGTGCACTCGTATCTCAAGTGTATCATAGATCTAGTGTGATACGGGTGTGATGCACTCCACATGTTTGTTTGATTGCATTCCTAGATCCAATTTCCATTGTTCATAGCTATTAGTATCCATATATGAATTATAGATATATAATATATACATATATATTTATGTTGTTGATGTGGTATATATATTCATAAAGAGTGTAGGTATGTATATATATATTATATGGGAGAATGAGTGTGTGCATATATGTACATTGATATGTTTATGTATCTAGATATATTGTGAGTATATATAGGTATACATTATAGGTACTAGTGAGAGTGGTTATATATATGTGTATGTATTAGATAGTATATGGATAGATACATATATGGGTGTGCATTGTTCTGTGTGAGGGGGGTCGGGCACTTACAGTGAATCATGTGAATCGAGGCACTGCAGTGGCTACTGCATTCAGCGTGTGCATCCGCTGCCGGGAGCTACACAGTGAGAGCAGCAGCTATGCAGAGCCCGAGCAGCAGTAGCAGCAGTAGATGCAGAGCCTCGAGGCATTAAGGCAGTATAGATAACTGCAGCTGCAGCAGTTACTTTAGGCAGCAAGTATCCGTAGCTAGTTAGGTATTTCAGTTAGTTTGTTTAGTTAGTTAACTATTAGTAGTTATTGATAGTTAGCTAGTTATTAATTGTTATTTAACTAAGTTATTTAGTTATCAAGTTTGTAGCATCTAATTAGTTAGTTATCTATATATAGGTAAGCATATGCATGTATATTTGTATCATTGGGTATTGTAGTTAGCATGGTATAGTAGTTGTATTAGATAATGTATAATAGTTTATAGTTATATTAGATTGATATACATATAGGTATGTATATATGTTTTAGTTGTATTAGTAGTTAGTGTTTAGTTAGAAATTTAGTATTCACACACACACACACACACACATATATATATATATATATATATATATATATATATATATGTTAGTCATTATATTGGGTAGCAACTATATACTAGAGTGACATTACCTTTAGATACCAAGGTAAATGTCAAGGTATTGGCCGATACTCAAGGTATTGGGTTCGAGTATCAAGATGGAGGTTTAGTGGTATGATACCGCGTTGGTTCAAAAACAAGGTATCCACTTAGGTTTTTTTTAATTAGGATTAGTATACATATATATTATTGCTTGTTTATGCATATATATATTTCTATATCTAATTGTTTGCGTATCTTGAGATACGGTAGCTTAGTGATTTCATAGTATCTTAGATTTACTAGTGTGGCCTAGATTCTTAGTGTTTGGACCCAATATCATACAGATAGACTCATGCAACCTAGAAATAGATAGTTTGACCAAGTTTGACTGATTTGACTTAGAGTTGACCTAGTTTGACTAATTTGACTTAGAAATAGCTTTTTAACCTAGAAATCGACTATTTTAACTTATTTTTATTCTGAAACCTTGTATTAATCTTATATTCTATATCTATGTCTTCGAGGCACCATACCAGATATCTGTGATACTATTTACCAAACTTCAGGCGAATATATTCTCTGATAGTTTCTTATTTATGATATCCTCTATGTCTCTTGTATCTAGTATAGATATCCTTGAATTCTCGACACGATGGTTACACGGATTGGTATATATGAATATCATCATGAGATGTCATTCCTTGGTATATATGGTGTATCTTGTGCAAGCCTTGTTTTCTTGTTTCTTGTACATGTACAGACACTGATTCTCAAAGAGATTTGCTACCTTCTTAGAGAATCCCGTACCATAATGTAACATAGTTTGATCCACTATACCAGTCGGAGGTGAAAAGTATTTTAGTGTAGATGTATGATCATACCCTCCTTATGCATGGCTTATTCCTTGTGAGTGTTGGTCATACACCACACGTATGACTAGCCAGGCCCTTATCCTTCTGCAAGTTTCTTGTGCAAGTTCCCAAGCCGATCACATGTTAAAGCTAGTACTCACTCACTTAGTCATTAGTATTCTTGTTCATTGCCATATTATTCATTCTGGTATTTATTTCCAGTATTTTCTTTATTGTATATCTCTTATATCTGTTGTTGAATCTTGTATATTTATATCTATTTACTGTTACATAGTTTATATCATTGATTAGAACTACTATTAGAGATGTACTCTGCTCCTTTCCTGACTGGATATATTTTTTCCAGATGATACTGAGGAGTGGTACCCCACTCATTACGGGTCTCAGGATATTGTGGGCTTAGAGCTAGAGACCCTGGCTCAGGAAGCACTCATCCCGACTGAGACAGACGATCGGGACTTGTAGCTTCTTAGTTATTTTTGTACTGGATTTGTCTCCAGCTTACTATTTAGTATTTTCTCAGACTCATTGATGTTATTATTTTTGACTCATGAGTTATAATATGATTATTCTATTCTTTTATCATCTTCGTGCTATTCTCCATCTTAGATCTGTGATTAAGTATATTGATATTATTGGTGGCTTATTATATTGCTAGATAGATTACCCAAATATCGTTCTACCGTCGATTCTGCTGTGTAGGATGGGCGTTATTCCCTACTTGTATCCCTACACCGGGTGTGGGTCGTGACATTGTGATTCACTATTGGTGATTATAGTGGAGAAACTCCGAGATTGAGTTCTCGGGAGTGGACTAGTCCTCTTAGAGGTAAACCAGTATACATCATGGTGTTTGCATTTGCTCTCTCTTCTTTTACTTTATTATATTGCATATACACTGCTAGTTATTTACTGCCTTCACTTTGCTTAATTTTTAATTGGGTAGATTATTCTGCTGCTCTATCAAAGCAGGTAGTCTCTTATTTAGTTTCTTATCCCAAATGCTCCTTCAATTGGTATCAAAGCTAGTTCTCTTGATATAGGCTTAACATCCTAAGAGACTTATGGCAACCGCTAGATCTATCCACACCAATAATGGTGAAGGCCAGTCCACAAATAGGCCACCTCTATTTGATGGAACAAACTATACTTACTGAAAAACACGTATGGATTTCTATCTTAGATCACTAGACTTTGACCTTTGGTCAATAGTTGAGAATGGCTACAAAAAGCCAGCTAAGATTATTCTAGATGGTAATCTCATAGATAAGCCTAAAGATAAGTATACTGACGTAGAAAAGATACAATCAAATCTTTATGCTAGAGCTATTAATACTTTATTTTATGCCTTAGATAGTACAGAGTTTAATAGAATATCTACATGTACTACTTTTTATGAGATCTGGAAACTTCTCGAGGTAACTCATGAAGGAACTACTCAAAATAAAGTTAAATGAGACCATCACTCAGATGTTCACAAGATTTCTTGACATCGTCAATCATCTATCATATCTTGGCAAGGAGTACAACAACCATGAAAAGATACACAAGGTGCTTAGAGGGCTTTCGAAGAACTGGAACACAAAAGCAATGACGATAGTTGAAGGAAATGACCTTACTGCAATGATGCTGGAAATACTCATGGGAAAGCTGATGACACATGAGCTGGACCTCAACGACCTCGAAGAAGAGTAAACTCCCAAAGAGAAGGCCATCACACTCAAGGTGCATCATAAAAGATCCTCTGACGATGCTTCTGAAGACGAAGAAATCGACGATGATTCAGACAATTAGGATCTGGCCCAAATTTCTAGGAACATCGTCAAACAATTCTTGAAGTTTATGAAATTAAACCAAAAGAAGAAATATCTTAAAGAAGAACCAATTTGCTACAACTATAGAAGTCCGGGCCACATGATGAAAGATTGCTCCAAAGCAAAAAGGGATCATCGATATGAATGATCAAAGAAAGAAGAATCTTTGTCTCGCAAATATGTAAATACAAGCATCTGGTGTGAAAGTGAAGCTAGCGATTTGGAAGAAGAAAGCCCTCGACATGCTGCAAAAGTATGCTTAACGACATTAACTAACGAGGTAAAATACAATCCTTTATTTGAAGAGGTTTCTTATAATGAATTATTTGATACTTTCAATAATTTATTTAAAGATCCCAAGAAGCTTTTGGATAAGTATAAGCAAGTCACAAAAGATATTAAATCTTATCAGCTTGAGAATGAAAAGCTTACTTGTCTACTAAATGAAGCTAGAGACTATTCCTCTTCTGATGATTCTGTTTATATCTCCAAACTAAGCTTAGATTACAAGAAGCACTTTAATGCTTTGATGAAAGTAATCAAGAAAATACTAAACTTAAGGAGGACTTAAAATAGGAGCAGAAGAAGTACTCTAATGCCTCACTTAGAATTGATGCTCTTACTACTAAATATGATGATTTATATGCCACCTCTAAAAAGTTAGAGATTAGATTGGAAAAGCAGGTTATAGAACCTAATACTCAGTCTAACACGAGACATGTGGCTAAAGAAAAGAGCACTCATAACACGACACCAGCAAGCAAACCAAATGTTTCACAATATCATGCATGTAGAACACAACGTACTTCACATAATCATGCATTTTATTGCAAATATCCACAAAAGATACGTCACACCACTTCACATACTCATCCTTCTATACCTTGCACAAATGCCTATGTTATATGCCATTACTGTGGTTTAAAAGGACATATTTTACATCAATGTAAGGCTAGAAAATTGGTTGATATGAATATTTATAAGTGGGCTTCCAAAGCTAACAAATATGGATCCAAATCTTGGATACCAAAGTCTCTGCCTAATGATGTAGGTAGAACACTTTGTGTTAGAATTTAGCACCAAGACGAATGTTAATGATTGCAAAGCTACAAAGGCCATCTACAAGCAATTGCACAAACATAAGCATGGCCACTTGAGCCACTTTGGTAACGTGCTAATTAATTTTTCTTAAATTGCTAATTAAAGAATTTAGTATATCTCTTATTAATATCTTTTACTTGGTATTAATTTAAATTAATGAGAGATATGATATTGGCATGCTTAGTTAATTTTATTATAATTATTTCTATTCATCATGACTTTCTATTAGTATGACACAATTATCTATGCAAGCTTCATATCTTTTAGTATAGACTATGACACTATAACTTTTAGTAAGAACTACTGGGTTTTTCTATTTATTTCAAAACTATGCTACTTAGTTTTAATTTGAGTTTAGACTTTCACTAGTTGCAATGATATGTATTTTTTATTTTCTACTACATGATTGGATGCTAGACTATGATTGGGATATCTGAGAGAAGTTGTTTCATTATCTCTTGTATATGACTAAATGTGCATATTTATTTATGCTTCTCTTCTATTATTGTTACCCAATGTTTCTATATTAATGTACTGCATATAGTTTCCTATAATTGATATCTAGTTTCCAATTGGCAAGTATATGGTTATGATATGCATGTTATTATTCTACATATGGTGATATTCTAGCTACTTACTCCTAATTTACCACATGATCATATTATATGCTTTATGTTACTCACCTTGTCTTCATGATATATTCTTCGTTTGTGGGGGAGCCATAAATAATATATCTTGACAAAGGAGGAGAAATATGTCAAATATGTGCATATTCGCCAACGTCGTACTACGGGAGAGCTTATGCACATGTAGAAGCTTTGGTAAAGATTTTTATCAATATCTTCTACTACGTGGGAGCTTCTTTTTATCATTTCAATGGGGGAGAAGTAAGTTTAAGTATGTAAGTATATGTTTATAGTGGTTTATATTATATGCATTAATTATATATGTCTTAAACTTAATTGATTTGCCATAATAAAAAAGGGGGAGATTGTTGGCCCAATATTTATGTTGAGTTTTTGAATATGGCTAATCGATTAAGTTTAGCATTATGGTAATCGATTAATCACTATAGTATTTTTTACTTAAACTCAGCATTGTCCAGTTATGTAATATTTACTTTTGTATATTTTCTTGTTCGTCTAACATGTACTTGCAGAAAGTAATAAGCAAGATCAGCAATGGACATATGCTATATGACGATGAGCCAAAGACGACGTTATATCAGAAGATTTTGTCCAACCGCCTACGACTTATCTGGAGCCTCGCACCCGGGGGTTCCGCTTCCCGGTCAGCTGGCGGGGGTCGAGGGGGCAGCGCCCCTCGTGGGGGTTCGGGGGCGAAGTCCTTGAAAGGTATTCAGATTCTCATATCTAGTTAATTTGGACAACTACCATCAAGGAAAAAAGCGTCTTCAAGTCAGCAGAGTTTCAGAAGTTTGGTGTCATCAATAATCTTGGTTTTGATATATAATTTGATATTTTATTTGAGTCTAGGATTGATTTAAGCTGAGTCGCACTGGCAAATCCTAAGTACATATACCCAGATACCTAGTCCACTCAAATGAACCAAAGAACCTATCCACCAAATCCGGCCACATTTATTTACAAAGTATACCATACTAAGAGACCAAACTCGGGCCGAACTCATGCCGAACTCAGACCAAACCCGGTTACCCCTTTTGCTATAAAATTAACTAGTTCAATAAGCTCCTGATTTTTTGGCCCAACAGTTAAAAATTTGAATTAAACCTCATCCGAATTCTAGCCGAACTCTGTTTGCCTATATCCTATAAATAGGATTGGAATTCATTATTCTACTCATTCAACCATTCTCTATCTTTCTATCCTATAGTGAGTAAACTCTCAGAGCCTAAACTTTCTTATCTCGAAAATCAACTCCCTAGCCCTCTAAGTGCCAAGTGCGATCTCAGTCTAGAAGTCTACAGAGTTTTAAAGAGCTTGGTTCATCAATCCCCTCTTCTGTGTGAAGTTGGGAGCCTTCGGATCAAAAAGCATGGTGTATGAAGTTGCGAGACTTTGGATCAAACCTCGTGGTGTAAAAAAGTCGGCAAGCCTTCGGGTCAAAGCTTGTGATTCACTATTGGTGATTATAGTAGAGAAACTCCAAGCTTGAGTTTTCGGGACTGGACTAGTCCTCTCAGAGGGAAACCAGTATACATCGCGGTGTTAGTATTTTCTCTCTCTTCTCTTACTTTATTATATTTCATATACACTGCTAGTTATTTACTGTCTTCACTCTGCTTAATTTTTAATTGGGTAGATTATTCCGCTGTATTCTATTCACCCCCCTCTAGAGTTGCCATATACGGTCCTTCAGTTGACACATTGTCCGCACTTAGTTGGAAGGAATCACTCATGTTGTAACAATAAGATTTGCTCTTCATGGAGTCTGAAATACATGTGGCCAGAGAAGCATGGGATGTATGGAGTTTGGGACGCATAGGACCAGAGACGCATGGAATACATAGAGTCTGGAATGCATATGGCCAGAGATGCATAGAACGCATGGAGTCTGGGATGCATGGGGTCCTTGTTGTACTGTACACATGGCGCTACACACCCATCGAGGGTGAAGTTCTGTGCTGACGTGAGACTTCTGTCATTTAGTGTGTTTACGTCTTTTGAGGCATTCAGAAAATTGCCTTTTTTAGGATTCTGTTTCAGAGATAATCTTATTGCTAGGATGCCATGTCAGGTCCATCAGCGGCCAAACCTGCTTCGGATGATTGGGACGCATGGATGTCGCCTTATTGGGTAACAGGGTGATTTTGCTACCCAATCTCTTTTGAGATTTACTTTGGGGCACATAGTTGTTGGACGCATAGATGCATATTTTCTATGCTTCTACAGACGTTTGTTGTGATTTGCTTTTGCTGAAGATCTTGGCGGTTCTCATCTTTTATTTGCATAACTTGGTCAGCTTGACACCTGGCCCATAATTAGTTAGAGAGAATCACTTAAGTCGTAGCAGAAAGATTTTACCTCAGGGAATCCAGCCATGTTGGATGCATGGAGTCTGGGACATATATGACGTATAGAGTCTGGAACGCATGGTGCCAGAGATGTATGGAACGCATGGAGTCTGGAACGCATGGGGCCAGAGACGGATAGAACGCATGGAGTCTATAACGCATGTGGTCTCGTACACGTGGCGTTGCACGCCTGTCAGGAGTAAAGTTATGCTAACGTGAGGTTCTATTGTTTATCATGCTCACGCCTTTCGATGCGTTTAAAAAGTCCTTTTTTCAGGATTCTGTGTCAGACATAATCTTTGTGTCAGTCCTTTATATGGCCAGTATTGGGGGCACAGGGATGCTTGAGGAAGTAGTGGCACATGGCACTACTGGCAGATACAGACACTAGTTACTTAGTGGCACAAGAGAACACTAGTTACTTAGTGGCGCATGGCACTGATGGCATATTGGGAACACTAGTTATTAGGTGGTCAGTGTATGACACTAGATTATTATGGCACAGGGGGCTTGATCACTGCGGCACATGGCCTTTGATTACTGTTGGCGCTTGGTAGCTGCTTTTTTGGCCGTATATTCCTTCAACGGCTTGATATTTTTGTAGTTGATCTTAGGGCAAATATTTATTGGATGCATGGATCTAGATTTTTTATGATTCTACAAGATCATTTTCACAGTTTTTAAACTGATAAGTTTTGGAATACTTTGAATAAGAAGCATGGAGTTGAGGACCTTGGGCTACATCTGAGTGACATATCGCATAGGCACGATGCTGCATAGAAGCTTCTGCTAGGATATCAAATATTTAAACGTCGAGATTTGGCTTAATCTCAGAGAAGATTTCTGGGGGATTCTGAGTCAACGGCAGTTTTCGAGTAGATAAATGAGGATCACACAAATCGAGGCATCGGTTTCATCCTCATAACTGTTTGTTTTATTGCCTCGATCTTCCCATGCGTCCTAGAAGCCTATTGTTTGTGAGAAAAATTTTATACGAAACTTTTGTTTTATAAACTATTGAAATGAAAGAAAAGTATAAAAATATCCTAAACATAAATCTAAGTACAATAAATTCTGGGAAAGTATAGCTATAGAGATTTGATCTGCGGATGATAACTTTACTTCTTGGACCACTCGACAACGAAGAAATGCACATGCCGACAAAAAACTGCATACGATGACAAAGAAATGTAGGGAATACTTTGAACAACTTGGAGAGTTGAATAATAAGAAAGCTTTGGCAACCATGGCATGAGAAGTTTATATTTCTCACACTTTGTTCTTGAATTTCAAAAACTTGAAAATTCTAGCCCAATTCTCTCTATTTGTCTGTGTGTGCTCCTCTATGTCTAGGTGGAGGTAGGTCTCGCTAATGGTTGTACAGAACATGTATTTATAGAGTTTTGGAATGGTTATGAGAGTATGCGCCCACTTTGGACAGTCGACACTATTTTACCATTGGGTGCGCACGTTTGGTGGACTAACACCCCACGTTCTGAATAAGTGGGTGCATAACTTACTAGCGGCTTGACACGTAGCTTCCTATACGAAGAAAGCATAGGTCATGGGGACAGTTATTTGTACACTTTTTAAGAAAATTATGGCATGTAAGACACGCACTCATAACTGCTCACTGTTAGTTAGAATATTATACGCAATTTAGAAGTCATCTGGAGACTGGCACTTTTATGGTAAGATTGGCACTGCGGTGCATTTTTGAAGCAGTTTGCACTATGGCACATTTTTGAAGGTATTAACACTATGACGCATTTTTGAAGAAGTTGGCACTACGGCACACTTTTGAAGAAGTTGGCACATCGAAGCACTTTTAAAGAAGTTAGCACAACGATGCACTTTTGAAGAAGTTGGCACTGCGACATAATTTTGAAGAAGTTGGTACAATGGAGCACATTTGAAGAAGTTGGCACTATGATGCACTTTTGAAGAAGTTGCCACAGTGGCTGGGTCGCTAAATGACTACCTGGGTCTGCGTGCCGGAGCACAGCTGTAATGATGACTTCTGACTCTTTGATTTCTGTATCTGTTAGCTATCAGTCTGCTATATTAAATGCTGAGAGAGGGAAGATCATTTGTGCACCAGCTTTCGTAACTCTAAAAAAATGTACCACTTTATTATTCTCTGAATAGTGCACCATCCTTTGAATTTAATGGAAAGTGCTCCATAGTGTTAAGTATTAGGAAAGTGTGCATCTTTTTTTCTGAAATATATAGAAAATGCGTCGTTCTTCTACAGTTGGGATTATTTATAGAAAATTGTGCCATCTATCTGAGGCACACTTTTTATGTTTCTACAAGACCCGCTTCAAAGTTTTTGAATTCGTTCAGATAAATTCAAAATACTTTAAATTACAAGCATAAAAGTTTTGAGTTGTTTGTGCGCGCACTCTGGGCAGAACCCTAACAGATTTGCTGACGTGGATAATATGCACGTATCTTTGGCTTGCTTTTTGGTTTTGATGCGGTCTTTGAGGAGACGCAAGCGGCTTTTCAGGAGCAATTTTTGAGAACTATGCTGACTTTTGCACGTCTTTTACTATAAATAGGAGTAAAAGTTTACCAACATTCCTAGGCTTATCTCTTTCTTGCTATGAGGCTTAAGCACGACCATGGTTAAGTATTGGCATACGAAGATGACTGTAGAAGTATGGATCCATCGGCTTTGCTTTTCGCCGAGAAGACGCAAAAGGAGATGCTTCTCAACAATGGGTGAGAGGCTCGTCTGGAGATCGTTGTTGTCGAGATCTTTGTGTGATGGAGCATGGAAGGATATCATAGGCTTCATCATTCGTGTTGAACTAACGAATTACCAAGAAGACTGTTCGTTGTCTTCAAACCCAGCTCACTGGAATTACTCTCTTAACATGCCCCCTATGCTGATTACAGGGTTGGGATTCGAATCCCAACCGGGACTTCTAGCGGTAGCGCTAGATGGCGATAGAAAAAACTTTTGTTTGGCTTACCATGTCCTCTATCGAATCACACAAAAATGGGGCTGTGGTAATTTAAACAGACCCAGTCCTATATAGCAACCTCGCCCATAACATAGATTTCTTTTCCGTGTGTTGTGGTTTGCACTGAGGAGCCTATTTCTTCTTTGCCTTAATTCATTTATATCGGGAGCAGACGAAACGTAGAGATGGGGATGGCTCTGTGATAGATCCCCATCATATAAAAATCTGAGTGTAATAGATTTCCATATATATAATCATAATTTTTAGAATAAAAATCTAGGTGTGATAGATCTCCCTCATATGTAATCATAATTAAGCTTCAATAAAATTTTAGCTTTGACTTTATTGTGCTGTATGTGTGTTGCTGACTGAAGACTTTGGTCGACGTGAACTAGAAAAGACTGAACATGTTGCCTTTTCCTTGTCATACCACCGATATGTGCATAGATATGCATTCAAAAAAACTGGATTTTGTGTGCACTATGCGGATTATCGAGCACATTTTTGTAACTTGTCTGGTCATGCGCACTTTGCAAATTTTTTGTCAATCAGATAAATGTGCGCACATGGGAATCCTTGGACCAACATACAAAACGGTTTTATATTTTGCATTCTGCTCTTTGCTTGGGGAATAAACCGTTGCACCCTTTATGATTTGTTCATGGGGGCCTAAACCATTGCCTTCCTTCACGAATAGTAGGGTTCTGAATCATTACCCTTATTGTCAATGAATCATGTGAAGAAATTTGGACCATCGTCCTATTTCTTATAAATAAGTATTGGCTAATAAATTCAATATTCTTTATTTGAATCTGTTGATGTCTTCCCAGAACAAGTCTCTGAAGGAGGAAAGAAAGACTGATGAATTGACTATTCTCCCACCAATTACGGCTAACTCTGGTTGCATCTCTACTACTCCCGCACCGCCTCTGGATGGTCTTTCCCCGCTCAAGAATGATATCACTGATTCCCTCATTCCTTTTGTTGATTCAGAAAAACAAGAAGAACCAGCTGAAACAGATGTCCTACGTCGACTGTTTGTATCGTCAGACATTTATATTTTGTATGCTCTTGTGATATTTATTAACAAATTGGAAGATTCTGACCCATCCTTTTCTTAAGCATTTGTATTATCCTTTTCTCATTTTCTATCAATAAATTTTTTTTATTTTACCTTAGTGATAATTTCAAATCGAGACCCATTGAATATATATCTGCTCAAAGGTATTATGGACATGGCAGAATAATTCTATAGGAGTTTCGTAGATTTATCACTCAAGGCATACTCATGCTGAGTACAAATAATAAATTCTTATATGATGCAATACTATTAGAGGTGATATGGATATGATAGCTCACTAGTTTGCTTCACGGGGGAAGAGAAGAAAGAGTAGTTCATGGGCAAACTATTATCTTCTCTTTATGGGACAATTAATGGGATATAATTCTGAGGTAATATGGACATGAATCACATTACACTTATTGACTGGTTTATAAACATGTGAGATTATTCCCAACCAAACTAGGGATCAAGAATAGGATATCCTTAAAATAACTGGTCTTTAAGAATAGAATATTTTTGTTGGAGAGATTCATTTAGATGATCTCAATGAGAGTATTCCGTTGGATTTGAGTATTGTCCTGCTAGGAAACTTTGACGATCCATTACCCATGTCTTATTCAAAAATGAATATTGGTAACAGTTTGAGAGGCCGTGTAGGCTATGAGTTGCTGGGGATTAAACAAAATATATTTGTGGTACATCTTATTTTAATCTGCTGAAAATGGAGAAGAATGTCGTGCTTAGACATAATACTTCTTGAGGAATTTTCCATTGATAGCCATTATTATTAAATTTTCATTAGACTTAGTGAGCCTGTAGGCTCTGTTGGAGAATACTGTCTCCACCACATAAGGACTCTCCCATTTTGCTTAGAATTTGTCTTTGCTCTTATGGGTTGTGATCATAGGTGTCCTTACTGAAAGGACCAATTTATCGACCTAGAATATTCTTTCCTTGACCTTTCGATTAAAAGCTCTGGAAATGCATGATTGATATAGTTTAATGCATTGTTTAACGTGCAGGCACTTTTTATCCAATGCTTATAATTCTTGTAGGCATAATCGATCATTTTTCTCTACTGTCAGCTAATTAGAAATAGTTATTCTGAGAGAAGGTATCTAGATTTTGAGTGGAAGGACCGCTTCACACCCATAGACTAGAGAGAATGGTGTGCAACCAGTTGGAGTTTAAACTATCGTACGCTAAGCCTATAAACACTCCCTGAGTTTCTCATTCCAATCATGTTTGTTGGATGAGGCAAACTTTTTATGGAGTTTGATTATGGTCTTGTTGAAGGATTCTTCCAAGCCGTTGGCTACTGGATTGTAGGTAGTAGATGCTATATTCTGGATTCGATTCTTATCACAGAACCAATAAAATGTTTGACTGGCAAATTATGGCACATTGTTATATATTATCTTCCTGGGAATACCAAAATGATAGAAAACATGGTATTTGACGAAGTTAATTATATAGGACATCTTAAATTCGATAAGCGGGACTGCTTCTGCCCATTTGGAGAAGTAATCGGTTATTGCAAGTATAAACCGATATCCTCCAAAAGAAGATGGGCTGATCGGACCAATAATATCCATTCCCCAAGCTTGAAAAGGCCTGGAGGCAACTGTAGGGTCTAAGAACTCTACTGGCTAATGGATAAAATCATCATAGATTTGGCATGACTTGCATTTACGGGCATAATCTACGACGTTTGCCACCATGGTGTGCCAATAATAACACATTCTCCTGAGACGGTCTTATAATTTAGGACCTGGATGATGTACTTCATAGATGCCAACATGAGCTTCACGGAGTGATTATCTCGCTTCAGGGTTGGAAAGACACAATAGCAGCAATCCCTAATAAGAACGACGATATAATATTTTGGACTAGGCGTCATAGTAGAATAGGAGTGAGCATCTTTTAATATAAGTTCCTTCTTTCAGATCTTCTGGAAGAATCTCGTAAGTAGCGTAGTCTATAAAAGGGTCTCTCTAATCTATATCCATGGAGGTTGAAGTTATGACATAACTATGTTCAATGTGCAAGTTATTTTTTGTACAGAACAACTCTCGTCCAGTTATCATAATTGAGTATCATCTCTTTAAGGGAATGGCCAATGATGCAGCTAGGTTGGCCAAAGCATCCGCTTCCATATTCTGTAACTGAGGCACATGCTCGATGAAGAATCCTTTGAAAGTAAAAGACAGTTCGATTGCCGCTTGATGATAAGGGATGAGGTCTTCAAGCCGAACCTCATACTCTCCCTTGATCTGATTCACTATTAGTTTGGAATCTCCGTAGGCTTCAAGATATTCTAGTCTAATTCTTTAGCTAATTGGAGACTGATGAGTAGAGCATGGTATTCTAACACATTATTGGAACATGGTTCACTGAGGGAATATGCTTGATAAATGAGTAGTTTCTCAGGAGATACTATAACTATGTCAACTCCAGCTACTATATTGCCTTTGGGACATATTCTTGATGCGTTGTCAAAGAATAGTTGCAAGGTATCATCTCCCATTGCCATATTAGACTCTAAAACTTCATCTAAGATGTCATCATATAATTTAGAAGTTTTCGGTACAGGATGAGCTGCCAGGAAATCATCTAGCGCTTGAACCTTTACTGCTTTTTATGAGACATATACCATGTCATAAGGCGATAGCAGCATTATCTAAGTAGCTAACCGAGAATTGAGTATGCTCGGCTTGGTCATCAATACCCGGAGAGGATTTACTCTGGATATGACATGAATGGTTTTACCTGACATGTAATGTCGTATCTTCTGAATAGCAAATATCAAGGTGAGGCATTATTTTTCTACCGAATTATAATGATGTTCAGCACTGACTATCATGTGACTGAGATAATAAATTGCCTTTTCATGGCCTTTGTTATTCTTTTGTGCAATAAGAGCTCCTATAGAGTGATCCATTGCTCGAACAAACAACAAAAAGGGTTTTCCTACGATCAGAGACACCAGAACTAGCAAATTTATTAAATATTGTTTAATATCGTCGAATGCTTGTTGAGATACTTCGTTCCAGACAAGGACACGCCTTTCTTTATTTACTGAGTAAAGGGTCAACATCGTCTCAAGAGATTATAGATGAATCTCCTAATATGTAATGACCTGTTCCGTTCAAGCAGACAACCGATTCAAACGGCACAAGTGCAATGATCCAACCCGCCTTGCTCAACGAGAAGACTCGCTTGAGGCAAAGGATTTTAGAATTAGCCCTTCAGGAGTTCAAACTTTGACTTTTAAAGGGGCGCTTAGAGTATTGCTTGACAGAGGTGAATCATCGCTTAGGTGGGTGGCTACGATGAACTTGTATTTTCTTAGCCCGTACACTTAAAAATATGGACGATACATGCTAGTCGCTAGATGAATAACCCCTTGCATGCTTATAAAGAATACAACGCACCTAGCTAAGGGAATAATCCCATCTTGTATTACATGTGATAGAACATGGAAATGAAACATAGCTTATAATTGGACCCTCGGATGCTACCTAAGATTCATGCAAGTAGACTCCGCTAATGCTTCGAGTAGATTATTATATACTCTTCGTAGTGCACTACTTCACTTGTTTACACTGCTCTCCTTATGGATTATGTCGTCCGATATGCACCCGTATGGTTTTACTCCTCGCACTACCCCTTAGACCCGTGCTAACATAAAGTCTTGTGTTCTAAGGTTGACTATATAGTATGTTTTCGTATGCTTATGTTTCCAACAAATGCAATGCTTGCCTACTTATATTGTAACTTGTACTCGATGCCTCGTTTCAATGCTTGTCACATAATTTTATGTTATAATCCTGTAACACTATCAATATCATGCATGCATCTAGTTAGCCAGAAGACTATCATATAGTATTTTTGTGCAATATGAACCAGCAAGTATTCGGGACCGTTAGGTCGCCAATACAGTTTTTGAACTAGGGGAATGCATCAAGTCAAGTTGAACTTTGAACGAGAATAATGTCAAGTAATGCAAAACTTCACAGCTCGTGGAGCAATACTCGTTCAAAACAAGAATCAAGATTGAGCACGTCGTGTCATAAATTTGGAAAACCCAAGATTGCATGTCACAGACAACTTGGTAACCAGGGAGATTTTTCAATCTCGTTCCACGGACGGTCACCGGGGCACCGGGGCCAATTTGATCCAGATGGAACTCACGCAGCAGTCTTAATCGTATGCGAACAGGATGGCGTGTGTACTTTATGCCGCTCCATTCTCGCTCTAAAACTAATAGTCTCGTGTGATGGACGGGATGGCTTGTAGTGCACTATGTACTTTCGTTGTATACTATCCTCGTCAATGACTATAACTCGTCCTTTATGGCTATGTCAGTGACTTCTATTCATATAGATAAGTCATCCTCGCTTAGCGGCAATCCGCATGCGATTCATTGTATCGTGCCTAGAAATCTGGAATACTTGAACGGCTATGAGTATAAGACATTTGTACATATTTGAATACTTGAACATCTTCTGCAATACACCTGAGCATCCGTATAGCTCGTGCACCTGAGTCAGAACCCCACCCGTAACACTCGTGTTTGCTTATGCATTTTCTTTGGATTTTATTATGTATATACTCGTGCTTGGTTTAACTTGGTTGCCTTGGATAGGGAAGGACGAATTATAAGTTGGTAAATCTTGCTATTTTATTCTTATATCGCACGGCGTACCGCCACCCAAGTTAGGCTTTACGTCATTGCCATGAAACTGATCCTAAGGCAAGACTAGAAAGATAACTTAATAGATGGTGTTATGAATCTATATAACGTATTTAGATTTGTTGAGCGGGCAAGAAGCCTCCCTAACAGTGCATTCATGTACTGATAACCCACCAGATTGGTTGCATGGTACGGAAATCTCGTTCGGTGCAAAAACTATTCGTACGAGCTAAGGCATGGAGTCGTTCTGGAGCCTTGGAGCGTTGTGTCCGAAGATGAAGCACTTATACAAGACATAATGCTGGAACATCACCTATGTATCATTTCTCAAATTGTAGCCACTTGGCACACTTTTATTGTTTTAAGAGAGATGGTTTGAGCAACTTTGTAATCTCGGCCTAACACCGCTTGTAATACTTGTGTAATATCAATAAAGTGCTTGTTTTGCTTCTGTACTTGTGTTATTTACTGCTTCCTCTATTGACGACTTTGTGAACTTATTACCAATCGCCTGTTCCTTTCTTTTTTGTTGCATTTGGACTATCTGTGTGACTCTGTGGCTTAGTCATTTTACCGTCTGTTTGGATCATGGCCTTGCACGGGCACAGCTTGTGCTCGTGCGACATCACATCCTAATAGAAATGATCGTCCCGAGGAAGCGCAGGCGCGGTGATTCTCGTCTAGCGGGGATGGCCGATTCGTATGGTAGATCGGGGCTGACATATTGGTATTAGAGCATAGGCTTTACGCCTTTGGACTTCGTATCGATTTTATCAATTTTGAAAGCTCATTTTTGGGTTATGTGCAAACGCTCTCTCTCATTGACCCGTTGGGATGTTCCATACAATGAGTCTAAATATTTTTTAAAAATGAATGTGAATGATATGATTGCTTATAATGGATAGTTATGTGAAGAGCCTTATTCTGACCTGTGTCAGACTTTGTGGGAATATACTCATGCTAGAATTTGCATGTTATGTCTGAACCTGAATACCTATACGTGATTACCTAGCTAGTTAGTATGCGAGATAGAATATCATTCGGACGGTTAGTTTTGCACACAGCCTTCCGGCTAAGTTGTGTTTAGTATCGTGTACCAAGACCATTTAGTACGAGCTAGTTTGCGAGTGAGATTGGGATATCATTCAGGAAAGGATAAGTCAAATTTAGAATGGCAACTGATAGAACATTATCAGATTATCGCTAAGGCGAATATAGTGGATCGTGCTTGGATTTTGGGAAATAGCTCAGACTGTATTTCTTGTTGGAAGATGCAAATCAAATATGGTTTACCTGGATGACTATCAATAGAGATATATACGTGACTAAGGATTATTAAGGTGACACTTAGGTATCATATAGGGGTTCTAAGGAACAACTTAGTGAATATGCTAGTGGGTGATACGAACAAGATTATGGAATTAATCTGATGACTCGATTCCCTCATGCGATAGTTGGATTGAAAGATTGAGAAAGTGTTGAACAAAGAATAAGGCTTATATCGAATTGGGATTCAAGATTAAGGAACCAATATCTTGGACAAATAAAACTTGTTGGATCGTACGAGCGATTTCATATTGAATCAAACGGATTAAACTTGAGTAGGATATCACTCGATAGAAGTTACCCAGAGAATGGATATTATGGTTTCAGAATAATAGACTTGATATAGTATCGATAGTTGGAAGATAGTATGGATTGATACAAGTAAATGAATATTGTGGTTTGATGAAAGAGGTAAGCAATAATGGATTTGATCTTGAGTTTGGAAGAATGATCTTGAATCTAGTTCGAAAGATAACCGTCGATAATCAGCCCCGGCCAAGAACGGTTATCCTACGGAAGTGCTGGCATGGTAATTTCATGACCGGCGGGGATGATCAAACTCACGAAAATATGCTCGATGATTATTCAAACAAACTCGATGAAATAGACCGTATCTAAAGTGGATAGACTTTGGCTTGAGGATTTGAACTTAGTTGTTTGAAGAATACTAAAAGTAGACAATGGATTGATCAAACAGTAATATTGATATGGGATGATTTTGCTTGATGAATTATGATCACGACATGAATGGACATGACTTGAAGGGTTTATATATCTTGGATGGAGAGAAGCAAAATGATAAGGTGTCTCGATCATTTTGATGATAATCATAACATTCAATGTTCTTGTCTTGTA
The DNA here is from genome assembly GCA_036927795.1 of Iris macrosiphon. NCBI lineage: Eukaryota > Viridiplantae > Streptophyta > Magnoliopsida > Asparagales > Iridaceae > Iris > Iris macrosiphon. The sequence goes on from JAYESA010000011.1 coordinate 114,870,453, forward strand.
CGAGCGTAACTCCATGCTCGTACATGCATCACTCCCGAATTAGAAAGATTATCTAGCGGGAGCATTGGCATGGTGATCTCACGTCCAATGAGGATGATTAAACTTGCAGAAGACTGGTACATGACAATCAAAGGATCATCTTGAATTATGGTCTGACACGATAAGACGAGTTTGGGAATACAAATAAATCGGAAGTGTTTCAAGGATGAGTTAGTCTAGAACATGATGTAAGACACGCTTGATGGTTTCTTGAACATATGCGTAAATCATGTTGGACGACTTAGAGTTATGATCGAAGATTTAGAATTGAATCATGGCTTGGTGGTCTAGACTTATAATGGATAAATGGGTTTTATGAAATATTTTTTTAGGAGATAGACTATGCGAATTGCTAGGCTTGACGTACGACATAAATATATCATGGAATTGACTGAACGGACTCGGACCCTGTACAAACGAACGTTTTAATGTGAGTAGGATAATCTGTGCTCGATGTTTAGAAATCTGAGTGAAACGAGCTTGGTATAATATCCCGTACAAATGAACAATGGTTTGACCTTAGGAATTATAGCGAGCATCATGCGATAAATTTGTATGATGAGTCATAAGCATGAACAGTACCTATGACCTTATGAGCTGACCTAGTAATTAGGCAGACGATTATGTGCCAATTGAAAGAACTCATGTGACTGAATATAGAGTATTGCTTGAACAAGCCATAAAACTGGGGCAGCAAGATTTAGAGTTAGACTTGGAATGGTAAGCGTGTGCTATATTTGACACGAACATAATGGATGATAGGACATGGACACTAGTCGGTAGATCAGATAGATAATGCTTGACGGTAGTACAATGCTTTGTTTGAGTGGGATTATATATGGCTTGGATTTTGATTGACCCTGTTGGAAGTATCATCGTGATTTGTAAGACGAGAACCTATGATATTTTTGCAAGTAGCTTGTCCGACTTCACTATCGCTAAGTTTGGTTGAATTCATATGTTTGAGGGATACCTTGGACGTGGGCACGATCCAAGACTCAGTGATATGTTGAGCTTGAGTGCAAAGACTTCGCTATTGCTAATTTGGTTGACAAGCATATGTTTGGGGGACATTTTGAATATGTGCACGATCCAGACTCGCGATATGATGATCTCGAAGGCTAGTGCAAGCAAATATGTTAGATTGGCATAGACGAGTATGACGGTTTGGATAAGTTTGCCTCAGTCTTAGATCATCATTCAAGATGGATTATAATGTACCCCGTAATAAGCGATATATATTTCGTGCTAAGGCTCTGTAGAGACCGAGTCAGGGCTTGGATTGAATGATAGAGTCATTCAATAAGACAGACCCAGCACACACGCGACATAGATTAGTATGCTTGAGATAGATTCGATAGTGCGATAGAACGGTTTGCACTCAAGAAGTCTCAAAGATGAGGCTTTTTCTGAGTGGTGTACAATATAACGACCCATTCCGCTCAAGAGGACAGCCGATTCAAACTTGCTCAAAGAGAAGACTCGCTTGACGCAAAGGATTTCAAACTTTGCCCTTCAGGAGTTCAGACTTATACTTTCAAAGGCGCACTCGGAGTATCGCTCGACCGAGGCGAATCATCGCTAAGGTGGGTGGCTATGATGAACTTGTCTTTGCTTAGCCTGCACACTTAAAAATATGGATGATACATGCTAGTCTCTAGGTGAATCACCACTTGCATGATAATAAAGAATATAATACACCTAGATAAGGGAATAATCCCATCTTGTATTTCTTGTGATAGAATAAGAAAATAAAACTTGGCATATAATTGGACCCTCGCATGCTACCTTAGCTTCATGCAAGTAGACTCCGCTAATGTTTCGAGTAGATTACTATATACTCTTTATAGTGCACTGCTTCACTTGTTTACACTGCTCACCTTATGGATTATGTCGCCCGATATGCCCATATACGGTTTTACTCCTCGCACTACCCCTTAGACCCGTGCTAACATAAAGGCTTATGTTCTAAGGTAGACTATACAATATATTTCCTTATGCTTATGTTTCCAACAAATGTAATGATTTTCTGCTTACATTATAACTTATACTCGTTGCCTCTTTTCAATGCTTGTCACATAATTGTATGTTACGATCCTGTAACACTATCCATATCGTGCATGCATCTAGTTAGCCAGAATACTATCAGATAGCATTCTGTGCAATATAAACCTACAAGTATTCGGGACAGTTAGGTCGCCAAGGCAGTTTTCGAACTAAGGGAATGCATCAAGTTAAGTTAAACTCTAAACAAGAATCATGTCAAGTAAAGCAAGAATCATAGCTCATGGAGCAATGCTCGTTCAGAACATGAATCAACATTGAGCATGTCGTATCGTGAATCTGGAAGATCCAAGACTTGCATGTTACGGACAACTTGGTGACAAGGGAGATTTTTGAATCTCGTTCCACGGAAGGTCTCCGGGGCACCGGGGCTGATCTGATTTGGATGAAACACACGCAGCGGTCTTAATCATGTGCGAGCAGGATGGCATTGGCGCTTTACGCTGCGCCATTCTCGCTCTAAGACTAATAGTCTCGTGTGTTGGACGGGATGGCTTGTAGCGCACTGTGTACTTTCGTTGTATACCATCCTCGTTAATGACTAATACCTTAGACTTTGAAGACAAAACGGTCGCTGCAAATATGGTGTCCCTTCAATTTAGTGACTTCCTGGCAATGGAAGCCCAAGATGGAGTTGTCCCCATTCCGAGGGCAACGATAGAGATTGTCAACCTTCCTCTGGCCCATAACCAAGCAACCAGACTAATACCTCTCACTACACCATGAGGCAAAATCTTCTAGGTTTACCCCGACCTCGTCCAAGACTTGACGCAACAAGCAACGCCTTCCACTGCCAAGTCTAAAGGAAATAAGACCAAGTCCTGTCATATGGTTTCTCCCTCGACCGAGGAAGCCTTGGTAGAAAAAACTAAGTCAGGTTAAACCAACCAGCAGGACTATAATAAGATTCCCCAGGATGGTGCACCTCCAACCGCTGTACCCACAACTCTAGTAGCATCGAATCTGGGTCCATCACAGCCACCTGTGACAGAGAAACAATAGAAGAAGGAGATTCTCTTTGACAAATGTCATGACCCAGCCTATGCTATTGCATCGACAGTAGAATATTGTCTAGTACAACAATACTATCTAAACATATCACATAATATATATATATACTTGTCAAGATATCTCAACTCTAAATGGAGGACAAAATAATAATCAATACTCAATTACAATGAATTAGAGAAAGATGTAGCACGATATGGAATAGAAGAAAGAAAATGAATCATAGTCACAAATATATCTCAAAACCGAGTCTAATAAACTAGCACAATAGTCTCAAATATAATACATATCAAAATATCTAAACTGAGGCATAACCAATACAATAATCTAAATATCTGCAACTAGCTTATCATCCTCCGGTATCGGCTTCTCCTGAGCTACCGTCTCTAACTCTACACCCACTACGGTCTGAGGTCCATAGTGTATAGGATATTAGTCATCTAAATAATCTGAAAAATATATCCAGTCAGGATTGGAGAGAAGCCCACCTCTAACAGCATTTGTAAATAAATGATAAATACTATGTAACAGTAAATCGAGAGAATATACAAGATAAATAGAGCATAAACTGAAAATATACAGAATATAGAAATATTGTAAATAGTACAAGATATTTGAAAATCATATACAAGAGTCAGGATTATCACTAAGTGAGTGAGTACTAGCTTTGACAAGTGATTGGCTTGGAAACTTGTGCAGGAATCATGGCCTGGCTAATCAAACGTGAGGTGTATAATTAACACTAATAGTGTACTTGTACAAGAATACTTGTACATGGTGGGTATGATCACATATCTAACTAACACTCCCCAACCCACGACTGGTATAGTGGATCCAACCATGGCACGTTACGACACAAGATTCTTTGAGAAGGTAGCAAGTCTCCCCAGGAACCAGTGTCCATACCAGTACAAGAGCAACAAGGCATGTATATGATACACCAGAAACTATCGAGAATAACATCTCATGACGGGATCCAGAAAATAATAATTCGTGTAACCATGTGTCAAGAAGTAAAGGATATCTACACTAAATATAAGAAACATAGAAGATATCATAAACGGCAAACTGTTAGAGAATTTACTCGCTTGTGGTCCTGAGTTGACAATACCAATCTATGTCTAGACTGGTGTCACACTGACCTATATAAGAAATATTATATCAGTTGGGTGTAAAGAAAGTGATAAATGAATTAAATGCACTAAATATGATTTTTAGGTCAATACTAGGTAAAAATAATTAAACTAGGTTGAAATAACCATTTTTAGGTTGTACTAGTCTATACCCAAGTTTTTAGAGTGGTATCTTGAGGATACAAGTCAAATTAGCTAAAACTAGGTGTTACCTAGGTTACACTAAGTTTCTAGGCCATTCTAGTAAGATACTGGCTCAATATACCTTAATATATGATACTACCTATAATATCTAGATATACCTTCTCCTATATACAATACCTTAACCCATTACCCCAAGTACCTTGACTAATACCTTAACTAAACCATTACCTTGGTATTCTAATATTTTACCTAATACCAGTACTTAGTATCCAATCCTAACTCTTTATTCCTTGGCATCAATAAATACCCAATACCTAGCTCATCTCAGGAATCGGTTCGACTCTCTTTCATTTCTGGTTGGAAAGTGAAATTCGTTTAGTACGAGATCGCTTCACACCTCGCGGACTAATACTAGCTCTAAAGTGTTCACCTATTCAAGTAACTAACACCTACTCACAGGTTCAACATAAATGCAAGCCTCACCTTGCTGTGCTCGATCACCATCAGATGCATACAGTGCACTGGTGCACTTATTGAACATAGTTGTTGTCTCCCTATTGCCTGAAATTCAAGGTTTCCCCATACCGATACTCTAGATGACTGATACACCAAGTATCATACTTGACCTCTCCTCAATTACCCCCATCCAGACTGGTACCATACCTCACTATTGTCAAATTTTAGCAACTAAGATTGCTGCCACTGCTACCTAGTACTGTTGTTGCTCCACTCTTCCTAGGCATTATGACCTGCAGGTAAGGGTGTACACTAACCTGAACACTCAACTAGCCACAATAATACTACAATAAAGATTGAAACCACCCTCGAATGTCAGCACAATAGTGCACAAGCTACACTGCTAGCTACTGCTACTGCTGATGCTACATGGAGTGACAGTGCACAATGTGCACAACCGCTACATCTATGCCCGACTCCCCTAACATTGATACTCCAGTATCAGTTCATACCCGAGCTTCCTATTCATTCCTTATCACCCTTCATTGTCAGTTCAAAACTCCACACACACATACACTGCAGATACCCAATCACCTCACTATACAGACACCTTAACACTTCCTCATTACTTGTATACTATGAAAACGATAGAAGTTACCAACCACCATCAACACAAAACCATAACTACTACGCCTTCAACACCAACACACACACACACAAAGCTATTAGCCACAACTCATACACTCAAACACCATACACTAATGATACACATATGTATTAACCCAAATACTTAGTATGCAATATATAATACTCTATGATACGCACCTAATAAAGTGCCAAAGCTCCCAATTCTCTATTAATACCAATAATACATATCAATAACATAATAATACCACTAAACTAATTAGCTACAATAGAATTTGAAGAGAAAATATACTATTATGCACAAACCACCCAAAATGAACCCCGTGTCATAGCATATCATAAATACCATGATACGCTCTACTCGTGTTCAATTGTGGACACATACCTAGTCCCATATCATCAATCTAATTCTAAATAGATCTAATTTATCTCATGACACATAATTGATGCATCAATCTCTAAATTCTCCCAAATTGGGCACAAAAATCTATATACAAGTCATAATACAAGTCATATAAACCTAGTTCTTGTTCCTATGGATAAACCTAAGCCAAGGAAGGTTTTCTAATGGTCAAATACATTATTTAGAGTCTAATTAAGGAGGGAATTTTAGAATTTACCTATTGGAAGATGGATTCTTCCCAATAAAAAATCTAAATGTACACAATTAGGACACAAGCCCCTATCCAATAGATCCTTCTCTAAGTGCTTATTGCAATCCAAGCTCCAATGCCCCTTAGGTAATGCAAATAAAAGCGAATAAGAGTGAATTGAGTGAATTTGATAGACGGATGAAGTGAATTAGGGAAGAACTAAATTAGGGATCTAAATAAAATAATTATGGGAAGGAGAGAGAGAGAGAGAGAGAGAGACCCCTCTAATAGTGGCCGACCTCCTTTTAGCCCCTCTTCCAAGCAACAAGTAATGTCCACTATACCCCTATTAGTTAATTATGAGGTTTAATTAGGAGAGATATATTAGGAAGCTTCTAATCTAATAAAAAATTAATCTAATCTTCTTAATTAGCTAAGGGGATGAGTCTAATGGGCATAACCCAATGTCGGGCTTAATGTGTCATAAAAATCTATTTGGGTCCATTAATGACAATTATAATAATTAGGCTAGCCTACTAACTAATAAATAAATAGCTTCCCATAAATAAATAATTAGTCACTAAATATGAAATATGCTAAATGACAAAAATATTCTCATCTAGAAATGTAGTAGTGATAAGTCTACCCTCATGTCACTACCACATTTCTAATGTAGGGATATTTTTGTCATTTGCAATAGTTGTATATTTATTGTTTATAATTTACATAATATGTATAATAAGTATATTATTATTATTAATGATATGGGTTAGTAGGCTAGACTTGTTGTGACCATTAGCCTCAACCTTAGACTAGCCATTTTTTGACCCACTAGTTAATCCCCTTTCATTTAAATAAAAATTCATTAAGTTTCCATTAGGGATGATATCCCACTTATGGAAAACTCTTTATGAAATCATTGAGGGCAAATGGGACTTTATGCATAGCTAGCCCTAGGTCCATAAGTGGCCGGCCCTATATAGGAGAGGGGGGAGCCTCCCTCAAGTGCATTCATTATTCATGAGAAATCCTATATTAAGTGTAGAAGCATAAAAAATACGCTGGATAGCTCTACGCAGCATATTGATGCAAAGCAGCATAAAAAGAGGACTTCAGAGCCTTCAACGTGCAAACAGAGCTTCTTCGTCGAGCAGAGCGTGAAATATAGGCTCGAGGACCATCCGCGTAGGGCAGTATGTCCAGGCTGCTTCAGCGTAAACAGGGTGCTTCATCGCCTTTATGGCGTAAAACTCATCCTCTTTCAATGCAGCATTGAAGTGTATGAGGGACGCTTTGTATCTCCGAAGTGAACCTGTCAGATCCTGCAAAGAACCTGTCAGATCCTGCAATGAACCTGACGTCTCGACTTCTGACAAAGGGATGCTGCTCGCCTACCCAGGCGGCGGCTATAAATGATGGCGCGGTACTGCAACCCAGGCTGTCATTTACTGCCATTTTCCTTGCGTAAACCGCTTTTAAGTACACAGAGGAATACGTTGCCTAGTTTTATACAGGCAGGTGAGAGCTCCTTACGCTCTGCGGAAGACAAACTGCCTGCCATGTCAAAAGTTGTACTTCGTACGGGACTCGAGGCGCGTCTCTGCATTTAATGCACAGGGTTGTGACATGCCCTCAAGGCACATCTCTGCAATTAATGCGCCGAATACTGACAGATGCCTGAGGCACGTCTCTGCGTTTGATGCACATAAGGGTGGCAGACCTTCAAAACATGCCTCTGCATTTAATGCGCAGGATGATGGCGGATCTCCACATTTAATGCAGGAGATTTGATTAAATGTCACCGAACCGTCGTTTAGTGACATCCCCTTTGCGAGAGCTGCTCCTACGCATACAAGGGAATATAATGCCTAGTTTTACACAGGCAAACGTGAGCTTCTTACGCTCCGCAGAAGATGAACAGACTGCCATGACAGCGGTTACTCTTCGTACAGGATTCAAGGATGGGGGCAGATCTCTGCATTTAATGCAAGAGATCTTATTATCTCCAAGAGCCGTAATTCCGGCTAAAGACGTCTACATGATCACTCTGTCACGTTACGTAGCGGTTGTGCTTTCCACTACTGGTTTGATAACTATTTGGCTTCTATGCTGGTTTGATAACTATTTGGCTTCTATGCCATGGTGACAGACATTGGCTTCTATGCCAACCTCTTCTACACGAGGGATACCTACCTACGTGGCTTCTACGCCGTGATCTTTGTAGCGGTTATACGCGTTTTGTCCCTTAGTTGGACCCGCGTCACACGCTCATTCAAAGGATCATCTATACGCAGGCATTGGTTATTTTAACCGTTGTGTAAAAGGGTGTTGTACTTTCCACTACTCGATTTTTACACCGACTGAGTGGTCACTGTCACTAAAACTCTATAAATAGAGACCTCTATCAATAGAGGACAAGGTCGAACGATCAAAAATAGGTCGATAAATTGAAAGGAGAAATAGGAGAAGGAGATCAAGAGAGAGAGAGAGAAGAGTCCAGAGCTCAGGCAAAGAGAAGGGATCGACGACCTTGGCATCAGGCATCCACCCTCTTTAGCAACCTTCGAAGCTGCTACCTGTCTTCCACGGCACTTCTTCAACATCGTGTGGTCCAAGCGCTAAAGTGATCGACTGCAGATCAGACACCTATAGCAATATTCACCCAGATTAAATAAATTATACTTAGACGTCCTCGTGTAGGATTAAATTTGTACAATCTTATTTGTAAACATAAATGAAGGGCGGATCTTCGTATAAGACCTCGTTTTCCCCATTCATCAAATCTTTTCTCGTTTATTATCCTAAACAAGATGGTGACTCTGCTGAGAACATCTTTCTCTTCTTATGAGGAAGCTATTGCTCGACACGATGCGGTATCCGTGGGATCCATGAAGAAGACACTGGTCGTCCAGTTCGACCAGTCTGCCTACGAAGATATGATCCGAACAAGGGTCAGCTCTCACTCTCTCTCTGTCCAAAACAACAGGAAGATGCGTAAGGTCTGGATGCCCAAGACATCCTCTACCATTCCTGTGGGTTCTCCGATCTCTCCGACCAATGAGGTTATAGCATTGCTCCCTCCGCGCCCTGCGCATAAAATTCAGCCGCCTGTCTCTGACAGAACCGACAAAACTTTTGGCAATGCCTCAGCGGTAACCTAGGAGTATACTCCATGCTCTGCGCGTGAAATTCAGTCTCCCGTCCCTGGTGGAATAGACAAAACTTTTGGCAATGCCTCAGCGCTAACCCAGAAGTACACTCCGCGCTCTGTGCGTGAAATTCAGTCTCTCGTCCCTGGCAGAATAGATAAAACTTCTGATAAAGCCTCAGCGCCAAATCAGAAGTACAAGACACGCTCCGCGCGTAAAACAACACCTGACCTCTACGGAGAACCAGATGATCCCTGTGATCCCCGCAAGGGAAAGCAAGCGGTGGACTACTCAACTTCTCGGCCTTTACGCCTGCAAGGAAACAATCTGCACGCCCTCTGAATTACGCGAGATGTTGATAGCCGCCTGAGGACATCCTCAGCTTTACGCCAACCAGAGCGAAGCTCCAAATTATGCCAGGCGAAGTCCCTAAGCGTAAAGAAGGCTCCAGTTGCGGAAAGACACCCTCCCCGGGGATTATCCGCCACCCAGATGGCCAACCTGTTGTATACGGGTGGCACAGGGAAGACTATGGCTCCCATCATCCGCATGCCCACCAATGGGAACAGAAGGAACAAGCCATTATCTTCTTCTTCTGCAACTCCTCCTGACCTGTGGGATTATTTGATCCAAAAACACAAAGACAAGAGTCATAAACAGGCTTTAGTTCCCCTAACGGTCAAACGCGGGGAGATCTTATGGGAAGATACGTCAACGTCTAATGTCGTCATGACAAGTGGACCACACAAAGATTCCATCTTTATTATTCCACCAACTCACGACGAACAGCATCCAATAATCTTCGGTCGCAGGCGGAACACCCCGATCATACAGGAAGAATTTCGCTAGTCTGAAATTGGCAGGATACAAACCCACAGATATAGCCCGCAAGCATTAAATATTATACAAAGCATGGGTTACGATTTGAAGCTGAAACAAGGCCTCAACTATGGAAAAGGTAGACGAACGCTGGTGCGTGGTAATTCTCACCATCAACATGCTCGTTTCGGGTTGGGATATACTGTATCTCTTACGAGACCCAAAACTTCAAAATCTAATCCTGTACAAACAGAGGCAGCTCCTGCTAAATCAATTTCTGTGGCCAGAGGCCACGGCATGTCTGGAGGTAACTTACCTCAACAGAACAAGGCGGCATCCAAGGCAGGGGGTAGAATTTCCTCAAGATCCGAAGAGGACGCAACGACGACAATCTTCCCAGAAAACTGTAAAACTCAGGCACCAGGAGCCCTACGACCAAAAGGGACTTTCTCCTTCAAAGAAGATGACATCATTGAAATCTTCAATATGTTGAGAGAGGAACGCAAGCTTCAGCTACCCAACATCAGATACCCTGAGAGGGTCGGCGAAGTCGATGACCCAGATTATTGTCTCTTCCATCGGTACACTTATCACCCTACAAGGGCCTGCTTTGTGCTAAAAAGAAGAATTCAGGAGTTGATCGATGCCAAGGTCATCACCTTGCATCTATAAAACAAGGGGGGCAATCACTACAGAAAATACCGGATGATGAGTCCCTCAAAAGTTTTCCCAATGGATCCTTCAGAAGAAAAATCACTCTATAGTAATTTTTTCGGACAAAAAGTTTGTCATGTTCATATTACCTCTGAATAAACTTTCGGCTATCGACTATCATATTACCTCTGATATCGGTTGTCATCTACACTTAACATCCGTGCTTAGCCATAAGTACACCAGAGTGTTAAGTCCACAAAAACTGCCATGTCCATATTACCTTTGAGCAGACGTGTACCTCCATCCCCAATGGAGTCACAACAAAAAGTTTGTCATGTTCTTATTACCTCTGAATAAACTTTTGGCTATCGACTATCATATTACCTCTGATATCGGTTGTCATCTACACTTAACATCCGTGCTTAGCCATAAGTACACCAGAGTGTTAAGTCCACAAAAACTGCCATGTCCATATTACCTCTGAGCAGACGTGTACCTCCATCCCCAATGGAGTCACAACAAAAAGTTTGTCATGTTCATATTACCTCTGAATAAACTTTCGGCTATCGACTATCATATTACCTCTGATATCGGTTGTCATCTACACTTAACATCCGTGCTTAGCCATAAGTACACCAGAGTGTTAAGTCCACAAAACTACCATGTCCATATTACCTCTGAGCAGACGTGTACCTCCATCCCCAATGGAGTCACAATCAAAAGTTTGTCATGTTCATATTACCTCTGAATAAACTTTCGGCTATCGACTATCATATTACCTCTGATATCGGTTGTCATCTATACTTAACATCCGTGCTTAGCCATAGCACACCACAGTGTTAAGTCCACAAAAACTGCCATGTCCATATTACCTCTAAGCAGACGTGTACCTCCACCCCCAATGGAGTCACAATCAAAAGTTTGTCATGTTCATATTACCTCTGAATAAACTTTCGTCTATCGACTATCATATTATCTCTGAGCAGATATGCAGCCTTCGCCCCTAATCATCAACCTTCGGCGCAACGAGCAGCCGAGTGATGTAAATGCAACCAGGAATGCGGTTTCTGATAATAACAATGGACCTCTTTTCCAGTATATCGACGTTCGGATTCCAAATCAGGAACCCTCTCCCCATGACGATATAGAACCTATAGCACAAAAATTCTTGGCCGCTATAGATTCCTATCACCCGTACATATGGGAAGTAACGTCATCATCCAATGTCACCACGACGTATGGACCACATGAGGATTCTATCTTCATTGTTCCACCTGCCCGCAACGGTCAGCGTTCAATAGTCTTCGGCCGCATGCGCAACAAACAGACTATACAAGAGGATTCCTTCGATGACGATTATGGTAAAATGCAAGTTCACAGGTATAGCCCGCAAGCCTTGAAGATCATGCGAAATATGGGTTACAACTTAAAGATGGAACCAGGTCTCAACTACGGGAAAGGCAGACGAACACCGCTGCTCGGCAATCCCCACTATCAACAAACCCGTTTTGGGTTAGGGTATGCCACCTCCCTTACGACTTCCATGTCAGATGAGGATATCTTTTCCCCTTTTCAAGATGGTTCATCGCTCTCTGACTCATCTCACACTCTCGAGCAAACATTATCAGCAAATATGGTAGCGACGGATTCCTTCGAATCAGACGAACAAAAATCCGAACCATTCGAGAATGACGCTTGGGCTCAGCAGATGGATACACAATGGGAGTTCCGCTTCGAGCAAAGAGAACCTTCCACTAAAGATGAAGTTATCCAGATTGACGTAGGGGATGAACTTTCACCAAAGCCGATATTTATCAGTAACAACCTTTCCGAAGAAGAAAGAAAAAAATTATTCAACTGATAAAAGAATATATCGACGGCTTTGTGTGGAATTATGAGGATATGCCAGGTCTTGATCCAAAGGTGGCTACTCATAAACTCAACGTACTACCCGATTCGAAGCCTGTGAAGCAGCACTAACGTCGGTTTCGCCCGGACATGATGGACGCCATTGAAGCTGAGGTCAAGAAGTTGATAGCCTGCGGCTTCATCCGTAGGGAACAACATCCCGACTGGGTCGCCAATGTTGTCCCGGTCATGAAGAAGAATGGGAAAATATGTATCTGCATTGATTACCGAGATCTGAATGCAGCCTGCCCGAAGGATGAGTTCCCTCTTCCCATCACAGACGTCATGATTGACAATACATGCAATTTTGAATGTATGTCTTTCATGGATGGATTTTTAGGATACAATCAGATCAAGATGCATCCTGAAGACGAGAAGCATACCGCCTTCCGGACACCACTGGGGGTATATTGCTATACGGTCATGCCCTTCGGATTAAAGAATACCGGGGCTATGTACCAACGGGCTATGAGTAACATATTCCATAAGCATTTATGCAAGACAGTGGAGTGTTTCGTGGACAATGTAGCTGTCAAAAGCCGCCTCAGAGATAATCACATCCAAGACTTGAAGACAGTATTAGAATTGATGCGCCAACATCAACTCAAAATGAATCCTTCAAAGTCCTTTCTGGGGGTATCTAGCGGCAAATTTCTGGGATTTGTCATCACCGCCAAAGGCATTCAAGTGGACCCTGATAAAGTCAAGGCCATCTTAGAAATGCGACCGCCCCGCAATCTGTGGGAACTCAGGAGATTTTAAGGTCGCCTGGCTTATATCCGAAGATTCATATCCAACCTCTCCGGGAGATGCCAACCCTTTTCGTGCCTCATGAAGAAAGGTGTATCCTTCGTATGGGACGAAGCCTATCAGCAAGCATTCGGGTATATCAAGCGCTACCTCACTAGTCCGCTAGTTCTGGTACCTCCCGTCATAGGAAGACCATTTGTGCTATATGTTCGAGCAATGGATCATTCTCTGGGAGCTCTTCTCACACAAAAAAATGACATGGGCCACGAGCAGGCTATTTACTACCTCAGCAGGATGATGGTCGGAGCCGAACACCGGTACAACCCAGTAGAGAAAGAATGCTTGGCCCTGATGTTCGCTATCCAGAAAATGCGACACTATGTCACGGGCCAAACCATTCACATCATCTCCAGGATCAATCCTCTGCGGGTACTAATGAGCAAGCCAAGTGTTCTTAATTCCCGACTCGCGACTTGGGCGATGTTATTAACGCCATATGACATGGTGTACGTCCCTCAGAAGTCCGTCAAAGGCCAAACATTGCCTGACTTTTTAGTTGCTAATCCGATCCCGGAGGCCTCCAAATTGTACGAGGACATTTTCGACGAAGTTGTAGAGTGTAATTCCGCAATGGAAGGTGATACATGGCAACTGTTCTTCGATTGCGCCTCCAGGACTGGTCCCAGGGGAAACGTGGTTTCAGGAGTAGGGATCGTCCTAGTCACTCCTGATAAACTCGTTATCTACCGAGCATATTCTCTTAGCGAGCCCTGTTCTAACAATGTGGCAGAGTATAACGCTTTACTAATCGGGCTCCAAGTCGCTAAAGAGTTGGGGGTCAAATCTCTGGAAGCCTCCGGTGATTCTCTGCTGATCGTCAATCAAGTCAGAGGAATATATGAAGTCCGGAATCCCGACCTCATCCCCTATCACCGAGCAACGGTCGAGATAGCCATAACATTCGAGGGATTCTTCCTTGAGCATGTACCTCGATCTCAAAATCTGGAAGCTGATGCCCTAGCCAGTCTAGCTGCAGATTTAGCTACCCCTATAAGAAGGCAAAATTCGGTAATCCTTCTTAACAGAGACTTATTCTGTGTGAAAAACAACTTTCACATCGAATGCAGCTACACGGTGGACACAGATCCTCCCAAGAGAGACTGGAGAAGTCCCTTTATAGATTTTGTATCATACAGAATCTTGCCAGAAGATCATAAAGAAGCAATATCTGTCAAAAGACGATCATTATGCTTCTATTTCGACGCATCGTCATAATGCCTATATCGTCGGTCTTATAACGGGCTATTATTACGATGTCTCTCTAGTGATGAAGCATAGCGGATTATCCGTGAAGCTCACGACGGCGTGTGCGGGGAGCATCAACCCGGTCCTAAGCTACAGGATCGTATCAGGAGAATGGGCTATTACTGGCCCACTATGATCGCAGACGCAATCCAGTATGCCAAACGATGCAGAGCCTGTCAGGTTCATGCAGACTTCATACATCAACCGTCCAAACATCTACATCCTACGGTTGTATCCTGGGCTTTCGAAGCATGGGGTATGGATATCATTGGTCCTATTCACCCGTCTTCTTCCAGAGGTTACTGGTTCATACTGGCCATCACGGATTACTTCTCCAAATGGGCAGAAGCGATCCCTCTTGCTGAGGTAAAGACGTCTAATATGACCAGCTTCATCAAGCGTCACATTATTTGTCACTTTGGGGTTCCCCAAAGGATAATCCATGACAATGGGCCTCAGTTCATCAGCCATGCGTTCCACCAATTTTGCGATAAAAATCGGATACAAAACGTGGCCTCTACGGCATATTATCCGGCTGCTAATGGTTTGGCTGAAGCCTTCAACAAAACCATTATCAAACTCTTGAAGAAGTTCGTCTCTTCGAACAAGCGAGATTGGAATGAGAAGCTGGAAGAATGTCTCTGGGCATACCGCACCACGGTACGAATACCGACAGGTTGTACGCCATTCTCATTGGTCTACGGGAGTGAAGCAGTTCTCCCCATCAAGATTCTAATTCCGTCACTCAGGATAGCCGTGGCTAAGGAGTTAACTCAAGAAAAGAATGACTTGTTAAGGCTTCAAGAGCTAGAAGGATTAGACGAGAAATGCCTCCAAGCTCAGCAGCGCATCGCGCTCTACCAAGCACGCATTCCCAGAACTTTTAATTAAAAAGTAAAGGAAAGAGTGTTCAAAGTCGGCGAGCTAGTTTTAGCTGTAAGAAGGCCGATGATTCTTACTCACAGAAGTAAGGGCAAATTCCAACCCAAATGGCAAGGCCCTTACGTGATCGAGATAACGTTCTCAAACGGCGCTTACAGGTTAGCCCAGCCTAACGAAGACCTGCTAATGGCTCCTATCAATGGCAAATTCCTAAAAAGGTACTATGCTTAAACCTCCTCTGCTCAAGTGGAATAAGGTGATCTCATTCTGACAAAACTACTTCCAAAACAAAATTAGTTGGATCATATTCTATCATGTCCATACGACCTCTGAATATATATGCTCTGCTAAAGCCTACCGAAAGTATATCACGTCCATACCACCTCTGATATCACTTTTACCTAAACCTGTCATTTACATTCCGAAATGATGGGTCCACAAAGTCAGATAAAAAGCCTCTTTATTATTCCTAGAAAAGAGCGAAAGTACATTGAAAAGCAAAAGCAAAAGTACATCATGAAGCGGGAGCGGTCAGGTCGCGAAGCTGCTGTGCCAGTACGGCCATCCTCTCAGCCCCGGAATCCAAGATATCAGCGCAGACCGGCTCCAACCGTGCCTCGTCATCTATCAGGAGGGACAATTCGGCTCTAGCCTGAAGGAGACCGGCACGGGCGACTCCTGCACTCGCCAAGTTCTGTTGTACTGCGACCAGTCGGCCATTCACCATATCTAGACCTTCCGACGACTGAGAAGCCCACTCCTTAGCCTGAGCAAGCTTTGTCTCTAGTTTGCGGACCCTCGCTACATTGCCGTCATGCTCGGCCTGGCACTTCGTTTGAAGGGCGATAGTCTCCTCCAAAACGACTTTTCTTTTGTCCATCTCCTGCTGGTTAGTCTCGATGAATTTATTCAGACCTTCCTTCTTTTCAATAAGATGCGCAGTCAAGGAGTCGTATCTGGCCTGGACCAGAGCCTCAATGTTGCCTCGAGTTAGCCGCATGTATTCGTTAATGGGTTGCTCCAAACCATTAATCATCGCCTCCAGCGCGTCAGCTACCCCGGTATCACCGAATTCCCTGATTGCCTCTATTGAGAACTGAGAGGACCTCTTCAGCGACGCAAAGTCCAGCTTCTTTGCCAACACCATTGACATTAGCGTTCTCAAAGTGGTGTAGAAGATACCGGTGTACTGCTCGGTCAGCGCAACTAGGTCTGCATGAACTCGGGGAGTGTCCGCGATCGTGGCGACTACCCCTCTAGGAATAACCACAGACGATTTCGCCACGGCCGTCGTCTCAACAGGAGGTCCCCTGCTTACGCCGCCCTGCATCACCATATTGCGTAGAGCCATCCAGCATTTTTTTCATGCTTCTACAAGACCCCCTTCAAAGCTTTCAAATTTCTTCGGAATTTGGAACGCTTTGAATGAAGCATGAACCGCTCCTCGTAACTCGAAACATTTCTGAATGGAGCATTGAAACGGTCGATGCTGACTTTATGGCAGATTTATTGGGGACCGGTGTGACCTCTCTCGCCTATAGAAGGCTGAGGAGTTTAACCTGTTCTCCCCGTATTCCTTTCGCCACACAAGAATGATCACCGGAGTCCGTCGGGTCGATTTGAGGAAGAAGAAGACCATGTTCTTCCAGCATGTAAGAAGCCAAAAAAGACGGCATCTTCGAGCAAGTCTCATCTGCAACGATGGATCATGGAAGGATGTCATAGCCTCCCTTGCTCGGGATAATCAGCAACTTTGTATGGCGGTTCTCCGGGAGAGAGGAAGGGTCGTTTTTAGACCATGGCGCTTGCAAGTGGCGCCTTCTCCCGTTACCTCCGGTGATGAGAGTCAGACAGACTAGCTCTGTCCCAGCTTGAGCGGCGGTAGTCTGTAGGACAGCAGATTTACCCTGCTTTCCTTCTGTTGGAGGATGGGTCTATGTCCATTTTTATATCCTTCCGCCACTGATAATCTTCTTGGAAGAAGAGAAGACCTTCACCAATGTGAGAACCTGCCATAACAGCTTCTCGGTGCGATCTTCAGACGATGATGAGGAAGCCCTTTGTAGATGGGGTTTCCCTCAGATGTAATCATGAAAATGAAGAAAAACCCTTGTAGATTGGATTTCCCTCATATGTAATCATGACTTTAATCTTTAATAAAATTGTCTTGCTTCTTCATATGATCATCTTGCCATACTTTAATGTGAAGTCTGAATATGTGTAGCTCCGATACGTCTGATTCTTTACGCCGACTTTGTTTAGAAAGAGTGCTAGGTCTTGTCCTATCTTTTACGCATAACTAAAGATGCGTAGAAAGCCGTTGTAGCATTCGAGTGTTCGAACCGTCCTGCTGTTTTAGGAGTGAGAAACCACGTAGAATTCTGAACTGCTGCTTCTGATGAACAGAATTTCTTTGTTCAGACATCATCTTCAAGAATGATTTCTCGAAAATCCCTTGGAACAGGGTCAAGAAATGGCTGTCAAACTGAGTTTCCATCTTGATAGATGAAATATTCAGACTGGAGTCTGGATGAACTTCGAATTGACCCATGAAGAAGAGTAGTTTTTTAATGTTGAACTATGTATGCTTTGGGTACTTGGGATATCTTGAGGTCAAGAACGAGTATCTTCTGCGTGAACTCTTTGCAATTGACCGCTTTTGAGGACCGTTCAGATGTACGCGTGATCTGGCCGGCGTATCCTTCAGATGTGCGGGAAGTCATGGAGCGTAAAATTATTAGTCTGCAGCTTCTGAGCATAAACTAAACACCATCGAGCGTAAAATCATAGACTTGTAGTTCCTGAACGTGAAGTCATAGGTTTGTAGCCTCTCGAGCATAAAAGCTACTGAGCACAAAGGCATCTGGGCGTAAAACCAGACTTGTAGCCGTCGAACGTAAAGCCGTAGATTCGTAGCTGTCGAGCGTAGAAAGCTCCTTAGCGTAGAACTGTAGATTTGTGGCTTCTGAAAAGAAAATCTTTTCGAGCGTGAAGTCGCGGTTATGTTGCTTCTGAGCGTAAACTAAGCGCCACTGAGCGTGAGATCATCGATTTGTTATCTGCTGGCATGAAGTCGTAGGATTGTGGCCTCTCGAGCATAAAAGCTACCGAGCACAAAGGCATCCGGGCGTAAAACCATAGACTTATAGCTTGCGAGCGTGAAACCGTAGATCTGTTGCTGTCGAGCGTAGAAAGCTCCTTAGCGTAAGAACTACTGACCTGCTTTGCGCGAAAAACTTTTCGTATTCGCTGACTGTCCGTCTTCTCTGAATAATAGGCTGACGTAGGACCCAATCATAACCGAATATTAATTAGGAGATTTGGTTCGGGGTCCGAGGAGTCCATCCGAACTCTATATATATCCCATGTTTTCTGAGGGAAAAACTTTTCATCCTTCTTCTGCGAAAGAAAGCCTCCGACTGTTCGAGCTCTTCTCCGAGTCTTCTCTGAGTCTTCAAAGTTTCCAGTAATAGCCTCTAAGCAATCCTCCTCTTCTAAGGGAAAGAAGATTGATTCCTCTTCTCGTTCTTCTGCCCAAGCAGGAGTGCCTCCGGTTAGACAGGGCGAACCCCATTCTGAGCCGAGCATCCCGCCGAGGAGCAGTGCACCCGGGCTGATAGGTAGAGCTTTTGGGACGAATGAGAACGACTGAAAAATCCTTCGCACACGTTGAACGTGACCGTGTCACTACCACATTTTCTAGGAAAGGGTATTTTGGTAATTTCCTATTTAAATAAATATTGTGCATGGTAAATAATTATTTGTTGTATTATTTAATTGTTGTTAGTTATTATTTAATTATTTTAGACTTATTTTAGTGGACCCAACTAGTTTAGTTTGGACCCATGGACCAACATGAATTAATTAGTTAGACTTGGCCCATTTAGAAAGCCCATAGTTAAGGAGATGGATTAAATTAATTAAATGATTAGACTAGAAGCTTCCTTCCTTAATTATTTCTTCATGAGAGGCCCCAAGGGGTACATTGGACATTTTACAATTGCTTGGGGGAGGGGCTATGGCCGGCCTATTAAAGAGGGGGAGAAATTTCTCTCTCCTCTCATCTCATTCCAAATCTAGATCTAGAATTCACCCACTACCAAATTCCCTCCATTCCCAATCCAATTCCCTACCAAATTCATTCCAAATTCTTCCCAATTCACCATTAGAGAAGGAGGAAGCAAGGATCTAGAAGAAGGAAGCAAGGATCTACAAAGAGGAGCAAGGATCTACAATTTGGAAGCAAGTTCATCTCAATTGGAGGTTTCATTGGGAATCCATCTCCCAATAGGTATAATTCAGATTTTCCCATTTAAATAGCTTCTAAATCTGAGATTTAATCATGTAAAATCAACCTATATGTATGTAGTACCCATAGGACTTTGTTTTGTGTTCATAGGAGACCCATGGAGAAAGTTATGGTGCTTTTTGTGTCAATTTTGTTGGAATTCCGAATTTATATTTTGTTGTGTGTGTCAATTGATCCTATAGATCAATTGAACATGAGATTTGTGTTTGAGGCTAGTGTCGTGTCCATATTGGGATACTTGTGGTTCGTATCCCAACTATTTGGTGATACGTGTCATTTGGAGGTTTTCCTCCGACACGGGGCTTTGAACATGTCGTATTTTGACACGGACACATAGATCTACTTTTGACGCTTTGATTTGTTCATAAATATTATTTGTGATTTGTTTGTGTCCTTCGGGGTGCATTTGGTTGTGTGTTGGACTCGTGTCGCATGCGTATCCTAGATCTAGTGGGATACGGTGAGATACTCTCCAATTGTGTGTATTTTTGCATAGATCTAATTAATTGTGGTTCAATTCTTCATTTATAATTAGTATATATATATGGATATTAAATATTTATTTTGTGTATTTATTATAGTAATTATTGTAGCATAGATCTATATTTTGGGTGTGCTAATATAATGTACAATATAATATGTAGCTTTCTTGCATGCAAATATATATGTTACTACTTGTTAAATAATATAATTTATACATAAAATGTTTTATAAAATATATTTGTATGTTTAATTGTGTAATTATATTATTTATAATTTTATGTAATTATTTGGATATTAATGTAAATATTTTAGGTGTGCTTCTAGCCATGTAAATTATATGTTCTTTGTTAAATATTTGAAGGTATAAGTTTATGTGTATATTAATATATATATGTACATTTTTGTATTAATGGTTTATATATATATATATATATACTGTTTTATATATTCTGTTTATATATATATATATATATATATATATATATATATATATATATTGTTTATATATTCTGTTTTTATATATATAATTATATATATACAACTTGTTTAGTGACAGTGAATTAATGACAGTAAAAAAACTGTCATTAATTAGCCGACTAATAGCAGCCGCTGTAGCCTTCGGGCAATTAATGACAAACCTGTCATTAATTGCAGCAGCGGGAAACAGCAGCTTTTCTGCGACGCTTTTCCGCGACAGTTTAACTGTCAGCGAAAACCAAAGCAGTGGCAGTTTATTATTTGGGTTTCGGTGACAGTCCTTCGGTGACAGTCCCGACTGTCACTATTTAAACTGTTTTGATTTAATCATATTTTATTCACTGTTTTTCAACGACGCTTTGACAGATTTAATGTATATATTATATATTATAATTGTATATATATATATGTATATATATATGTGTTTTGTGAGGAATAATAATTGTAATAATATATTATGTTATTTATATAAATTATGGGTTGTATATATATTATTTTTGGGTATATATTAATTATATTATTAGTATACTTTGTGTGAGTTCTTTTTGAATCTAATTTGATTCCTAAATTATTGTAGTTTATCTCTATATTATTTTATAGATGTCTTGTGAGGTTGACTTTGGGTTTGACCATGTTTGACTTTAGTGGACTTTAGAGTTGACCATAGTTGACTTTTGACTTAGAATTGACTTATTGACCTAGAAATTGCCTAGTTTGACTTGTTCTCTTTCCGGGACCTTGTATTAATGTGGTATTCCATATCTAGGTCTTCGAGGCACCTAGTCAGACATTTGTGAGACTGTTCATTGGACTTCAGGCGAGTACATTCTCTGATAGTTTCTCATTTATGATATCCTCTATGTTCGTTGTATCTAGTGTAGATATACATGTTCTCTTGACACTATGGTTACACGGATTGGTATATCCGGATCTCGTCATGAGATGTTATTCCTTGGTATATGGTGTATATGGTGCAAGTATTATTTCATTGGTTATCTTGTACATGTACAGACACCGATTCTCGGGGAGACTAGCTATCTTCTTGGGAAATCTAGTGCCATAACGTACCGTGGTTGGATCTATTATACCAGTCGGGGTGGAGAGTATTTTAGTGTAGATATGTGATCATACCCTCCTTGTGCATGTCTTGTTCCTTGTGAGTGTTGATCATACACCGCACGTATAATCAGCCAGGCCATTATACTCTTGTGCAAGTTCCTAAGCCGATCACATGTTAAAGCTAGTACTCACACACTTAGTCATTAGTATTCTTGTTCTATCAGCATATTGTTCATTATTGTATTTCTTTCCAGTACTTCCTTATTGTCTATACATTTCTTGTATCTATTTATGCATCTTGTTTATCCACAGCTACTTACTGTTACATAGTTTTTATCATTATTTGAGAACTGCTGTTAGGGTTGTACTCTGCTCCTTTCCTGACTGGATATATTTTTCCAGATGACACTGAGGAGTACCCTACCTATTATGGACCCCAGGATGTTGTGGGTTTAGATTCTGAGACCCTGGCTCAAGAGGGACTTATCCCAACTGAGACAGTTGACCCTGGAGTTGTAGCTTTATAGTTTTGTAGTATTCTTTTGTACTGGATTTGTCTCCAGCATATTTCTGTATTTTTCTTCAGACTCATTGATGTATTATTTTAGACTCATGAGTTGTATTGTGACTATTCTATTCTTATCTGATTCGTGTTCATTCTATCTTAGTTCTGTGATTGAGTACACTATCTTTTGGTAGTTCATTATATTAGATAGACTTTCTAGACAGCGTTCTACCGCCGATTCTGCGGCGTAGGCTGGGCGTTGTTTCCGACTAGTACCCTTACCCCGGGTGCGGGTCGTGACACGTTTTTGGTGGTGGCCCATGCAGGTCTAGCTTCACAAGTATGTAATGTCGTGGTAGTGCGACAACTTAGTTGTACTACTGCGAGCCTGCGATAGGATATAGGATATAGGCTGAGATACTCAATCACATCTAGGAAAATTCTTTTGATTCAACTATTCTCCTTTGACGTTGATACTTGATCTCTTAAACTGTCCTTTCCTTGAATATCTTACATCTTGTGCCATATTGATTCTTTCTTTCGCTTTGTCTCAGGATGTCGCCTAAGACTAGATCACAGCAAGGGAGAGCAGTTTCTGAGAGGTCTGCGACATCTCGAGGGCCTGCACCAGTCACTTCTCCGGTGATTGGAGTGTCAGCTGCTTTCGGAGGTCCACCACCCACTCAGAGGACTGTGCCAGCTGTATCTGAGGGGCTTCCACCTCCACCTCTTGTGCCAGCAGAGGCGTCACAGATGTTTACTCTGTTTCGTGAGATGCTCGAGGCACAGAGGGCTCAGTCGGAGGCACATCAGAGGCAGACCGACGTTCTACGGCAGGGCATCGAGAGTGCTTATCAGCTTGCTCGTGCTGTAGTTGAGAGAGGAGTTCCGGTCCAGCAGCAGGTTGTTCCTCAGGTTGCTCATCTTCGGCCAGGCAACATTCAGGACTTCAAGAAACTGGAGCCTAGGGTTTTCAAAGGGACGGAGGGCATCGTCTATGCTGATTATTGGCTCGAGGACATTGAGCATCTTATGAGGGTGTCCCGTCTTTCTGAAGATCTGAAGGTTGAGGCGGTAGGACTTCAACTGTTCGACGTCGCTCGTACCTGGTTCAGGAATGAGCCGGTTCTAGTTGACGCAGGACAATCTTGGGAGGTATTCAGGGACCTTTTCAAGAAGAAGTTTTTCGCCCGGATAGACAGGCTTGACTTGGGGAGACAATTTGAGAGTCTCATTCAGGGAAGCATGTCTGTGGAGGAATACGCTGCAGAGTTTGGTAGGCTGAGCCGATTTGCAGAGTATCTGGTGAGGGAGCCGGAGGTTCGAGCTATTCGTTTCCGAGAGGGTCTAAACTGGGAGGTGAAGATTCTCATTCCGTCTTTTTATGAGACATACTCGGAGATACTTGCGGAGGCACGCAAGGTTGAGCAGGATCTGGGTTTGAAGACCAAGAGAGACCGTGATTCTTTTCTGGGGGCCAACGGCAGTGCAGTATCTGCCAAACGTCGTCATTTCCAGTCCAGACCTTTCCAGCAGCCACAGCAGAACC
This sequence comes from Iris macrosiphon, assembly GCA_036927795.1. NCBI lineage: Eukaryota > Viridiplantae > Streptophyta > Magnoliopsida > Asparagales > Iridaceae > Iris > Iris macrosiphon. Next base: position 114,894,384 of record JAYESA010000011.1, read on the forward strand.
AGACTCCAGCTAGAGCGCCTTTTCACCAGGCACCTCAGCAGCAGAGGCAGTTACAGCAAGCTCTATGCAACTTCTGCAAGAAGCCCGGCCACATCTGGGAAGTTTGCAGAAAGAGGCTAGGAGTTTGTTTGTATTGTGGTACTGAAGGGCATCAATTGAGGGAGTGTCCTCGTCGTGCAGTTCAGGGAGCAGCTCCAGCTCCGAGGGCACAGATGAGACCACCTGCAGCACAACCGAGGGGACTGCTTCCGACACAGCAGCAGCGTTTTATCCAGCATCAGCAGCAGGGAGGTGCTCGGCAGGGACGAGTGTTTGCTATGACAGTCGAAGAGGAGGAACCCACCGGAGATGTCATCGCAGGTTCTATTCTTCTTGATTCCATTCCAGCTTTAGCTTTGTTTGATAGTGGTGCTTCCCATAGTTTTGTATCTGTTTCTTTTGCTCTAAAGCATGGTTTGGTAGCTGAGTCTTTGCTTAGGACTTGCAAGATCATGACCGGGGGAGGTATTATCCTGGTTAATGATATTTGCAAGGATCGGAGAGTTACTCTGGGAGGCCGGGAGTTGAGTGCGTGTCTACTTGTAATACCACTTCCGAGCTATGATATTGTACTTGGGATGGATTGGTTGAGTAGGCACCGTGCTAGCATAGACTGTAGAGGAGGTAGAGTTTTGTTTGGTTCGCCAGGAGAGCCAGAGTTCGAGTTTGCTAGAGGAGCTGCGGAGCAGGGAGAAGGCATTATTTGTGGAGCTATGGTGGAAGACAAGAAGTTGCCACATCCGTTGATAGCAGAATTCTTGGATGTGTTTCCTAAGGAATTGCCAGGATTGCCACCAGATCGAGATGTTGAATTTTCTATAGACTTGGTGCCAGGTGCAGAACCAATTTTGCAACATGTCTATAGAGTAAACAACAGCGAGCTGGTCGAGTTGAAGAAGCAGGTGGATGAATTGCAGGATAAGGGGTTTATCAGATCGAGTTCTTCACCATGGGGAGCCCCGGTATTGTTTGTACCGAAGAAGGATGGATCGGTGCGCATGTGCATTGATTACAGGGCTTTGAATAGTCTCACTATCAAGAATAAGTATCCTTTGCCACGGATTGATGATCTGTTTGATCAGTTGAGTGGTGCGAAGGTATTTTCTAAGATAGATTTAAGATCAGGCTACCATCAGGTGAAGGTGAAGCCGGAGGACATACCGAAGACTGCTTTTAGAACTCGGTATGGTCAGTTCGAGTTTATGGTGATGCCGTTTGGTTTGACTAATGCACCGGCGGTATTTATGAACTTGATGAACAAGGTATTCCACCAGTACCTTGACAAGTTCGTGGTGGTGTTCATCGACGACATACTCATATACTCGAGGACACCGGAGGAGCATGAGAAGCATTTGAGGATTGTGTTGGATGTGCTGAGGAAGGAGAAGTTGTATGGGAAGTTGTCCAAGTGTGAGTTTTTTCTGGACAAGGTAGAATTCTTGGGGCATGTTGTGACTGGTGATGGTATTTCAGTGGATCCGAAGAAGATTTCAGCAGTGGAATCTTGGAAGACTCCGAGTTCGGTAGCAGAGATCAGGAGTTTCTTGGGATTGGCAGGCTACTACAGGAAGTTTGTGCAAGATTTTTCGAGGATTGCCGAGCCGATGACCAGACTCACAAGGAAGGATGTGGAGTTTGTTTGGACGGAGGATTGCCAGGTTGCTTTTGAGGAGTTGAAGAAGAGGTTGACGTCTGCTCCTATTTTGACATTGCCATCAGGGTCCGGAGGTTTCACTATTTATAGTGATGCATCGGGAAAGGGTTTAGGTTGTGTTCTTCAGCAGCATGGGAAAGTGATTGCCTATGCATCCAGGCAATTGCGTCCTCATGAAAAGAACTATCCTACCCATGATTTGGAGTTGGCAGCTGTCATATTCGCCCTGAAGTTGTGGAAACATTATTTGTATGGAGAGCGTGTGGAGATCTTCACAGACCACAAAAGCTTGAAGTACGTTTTCACGCAGAAGGAGTTGAACATGAGGCAGCGTCGGTGGTTGGAACTGATGAAGGATTTTGATATCTCTTTGCAATATCATCTTGGGAAGGTCAATGTAGTTGCCGATGCTTTGAGCAGGTATCCGGTAGCTATGTTCTTGACGCAAGATCGATATTTATTGGAGGACTTGGAGAGCTTGGGCATTGAGGTGATTGTTCCGGGTGGTGCTATGCAGATGTGGGGATTGCAAATACATTCAGATTTGATGGATAGGATCAAGGCAGCACAGTATGATGACGTATCCTTGAGGAGTATCAGAGCTCAGGTGAGAGCAGGATTGGAGGATGATTTCACTATTGCAGAGGATGGATCTTTGAGGCATGGAGTTAGATTGTGTGTGCCTAGTGGGGAGTTGCGTGAGGAGGTGTTGCAGGAAGCACATCGCTCTCAGTATGCCATACATCCAGGTGCTAACAAGATGTATCGGGATATGCGAGAGAGTGTGTGGTGGTATGGCATGAAGAGGGAAATGGCACAGTTTGTATCCAGATGCTTAGTGTGCCAGCAGGTGAAAGCCGAGAGACAGAGGCCAGGAGGTTTACTTCAGCCATTACCCATTCCAGAGTGGAAGTGGGAACACATTACTATGGATTTTATGTCCGGACTACCACGATCTCCAGGAGGAAAAGACGCAATTTGGGTTATTGTTGATAGATTGACCAAGTCGGCCCACTTTTTGCCTTTCAAGGTGGGTTTGTCTACGGAGAAGCTGGCAGAGATGTATGTGAGGCAGATCGTTAGGATACATGGAGTTTCCGTCAGCATAGTCTCAGATCGGGATAGTCGTTTCACTTCTCATTTCTGGAGGAGTTTGCAGGAGAGTTTGGGCACTCAGCTCAAGTTCAGTACTGCATATCATCCCCAGACAGATGGGCAGTCAGAGAGGACTATTCAGACTCTCGAGGATATGTTGCGCACTTGTGTACTAGATTTCAGGGGTTCTTGGAAGGACCATCTCCATTTGGTAGAGTTTGCTTACAACAACAGTTATCAGGCCAGTATAGAGATGTCACCTTTTGAAGCTCTATATGGTCGGAGGTGTCGTACTCCTTTGTCTTGGGACGATGTTGGAGAGAGAGTTTTGCTTGGGCCAGAGATGGTTGTGGATGCAGCAGAGAAGGTTCAGTTGATCAGAGACAGACTTCGAGTGGCACAGGACAGACAACGGCATTGGGCCGATAGCCATCAGAGACCCTTGGAGTTTGAGGTGGGTGGTTTGGTGTTTCTGAGGATTTCTCCGACACGAGGCACGATTCGCTTCGGTGGAGGCGGAAAGCTTAGTCCGCGATTCATTGGACCTTTCACTATTCTAGAGAGGGTCGGTGCAGTTGCTTATAGACTAGACTTGCCACCTGCATTGGAGGGAGTGCACAACGTGTTTCATGTGTCGCAGTTGAGACGATACGTGGCAGATCCTAGTCATGTATTGGATCACTCAGAGATAGAGGTGGGCCCTACTCTTAGCTATCCAGAGCAGCCAGTTGGAATTCTGGATCGGAGAGAGAAGGTGCTGAGGAACCAGACTATTCCTTTGGTGCGCGTCGCATGGAGGCATCACTCTCCGGGGGAGTCTACCTGGGAGAGAGAGGATGACATGCGAGAGCGTTATCCATATTTGTTTGTACCTTGAGGTATGTTATTTCTAGTTATGTTTTGTTCATTGTTATGTTCTGTTCATTAGTTAGTTGTGATTCTTTAGTTCTGTTCTGTGATTTTCTGGGGGTAGTTTTCGTCTTTGAATTTCGAGGACGAAATTATTTTAAGGAGGGTAGACTTGTCACTACCACATTTTCTAGGAAAGGGTATTTTGGTAATTTCCTATTTAAATAAATATTGTGCATGGTAAATAATTATTTGTTATATTATTTAATTGTTGTTAGTTATTATTTAATTATTTTAGACTTATTTTAGTGGACCCAACTAGTTTAGTTTGGACCCATGGACCAACATGAATTAATTAGTTAGACTTTGCCCATTTAGAAAGCCCATAGTTAAGGAGATGGATTAAATTAATTAAATGATTAGACTAGAAGCTTCCTTCCGTAATTATTTCTTCATGAGAGGCCCCAAGGGGTACATTGGACATTTTATAATTGCTTGGGGGAGGGGCTATGGCCGGCCTATTAAAGAGGGGGGGAAATTTCTCTCTTCTCTCATCTCATTCCAAATCTAGATCTAGAATTCTCCCACTACCAAATTCCCTCCATTCCCAATCCAATTCCCTACCAAATTCATTCCAAATTCTTCCCAATTCACCATTAGAGAAGGAGGAAGCAAGGATCTAGAAGAAGGAAGCAAGGATCTACAAAGAGGAGCAAGGATCTACAATTTGGAAGCAAGTTCATCTCAATTGGAGGTTTCATTGGGAATCCATCTCCCAATAGGTATAATTCAGATTTTTCCATTTAAATAGCTTCTAAATCTGAGATTTAATCATGTAAAATCAACCTATATGTATGTAGTACCCATAGGACTTTGTTTTGTGTTCATAGGAGACCCATGGAGAAAGTTATGGTGCTTTTTGTGTCAATTTTGTTGGAATTCCGAATTTATATTTTGTTGTGTGTGTCAATTGATCCTATAGATCAATTGAACATGAGATTTGTGTTTGAGGCTAGTGTCGTGTCCATATTGGGATACTTGTGGTTCGTATCCCAACTATTTGGTGATACGTGTCATTTGGAGGTTTTCCTCCGACACGGGGCTTTGAACATGTCGTATTTTGACACGGACACATAGATCTACTTTTGACGCTTTGATTTGTTCATAAATATTATTTGTGATTTATTTGTGTCCTTCGGGGTGCATTTGGTTGTGTGTTGGACTCGTGTCGCATGCGTATCCTAGATCTAGTGGGATACGGTGAGATACTCTCCAATTGTGTGTATTTTTGCATAGATCTAATTAATTGTGGTTCAATTCTTCATTTATAATTAGTATATATATATGGATATTAAATATTTATTTTGTGTATTTATTATAGTAATTATTGTAGCATAGATCTATATTTTGGGTGTGCTAATATAATGTACAATATAATATGTAGCTTTCTTGCATGCAAATATATATGTTACTACTTGTTAAATAATATAATTTATACATAAAATGTTTTATAAAATATATTTGTATGTTTAATTGTGTAATTATATTATTTATAATTATTATGTAATTATTTGGATATTAATGTAAATATTTTAGGTGTGCTTCTAGCCATGTAAATTATATGTTCTTTGTTAAATATTTGAATGTATAAGTTTATGTGTATATTAATATATATATGTACATTTTTGTATTAATGGTTTATATATATATATATATATACTGTTTTATATATTCTGTTTATATATATATATATATATATTGTTTATATATTCTGTTTTTATATATATAATTATATATATACAACTTGTTTAGTGACAGTGAATTAATGACAGTAAAAAAACTGTCATTAATTAGCCGACTAATAGCAGCCGCTGTAGCCTTCGGGCAATTAATGACAAACCTGTCATTAATTGCAGCAGCGGGAAACAGCAGCTTTTCTGCAACGCTTTTCCGCGACAGTTTAACTGTCAGCGAAAACCAAAGCAGTGGCAGTTTATTATTTGGGTTTCGGTGACAGTCCTTCGGTGACAGTCCCGACTGTCACTATTTAAACTGTTTTGATTTAATCCTATTTTATTCACTGTTTTTCAACGACGCTTTGACAGATTTAATGTATATATTATATATTATAATTGTATATATATATGTATATATATATGTGTTTTGTGAGGAATAATAATTGTAATAATATATTATGTTATTTATATAAATGTTGGGTTGTATATATATTATTTTAGGGTATATATTAATTATATTATTAGTATACTTTGTGTGAGTTCTTTTTGAATCTAATTTGATTCCTAAATTATTGTAGTTTATCTCTATATTATTTTATAGATGTCTTGTGAGGTTGACTTTGGGTTTGACCATGTTTGACTTTAGTGGACTTTAGAGTTGACCATAGTTGACTTTTGACTTAGAATTGACTTATTGACCTAGAAATTGCCTAGTTTGACTTGTTCTCTTTCCGGGACCTTGTATTAATGTGGTATTCCATATCTAGGTCTTCGAGGCACCGAGTCAGACATTTGTGAGACTGTTCATTGGACTTCAGGCGAGTACATTCTCTGATAGTTTCTCATTTATGATATCCTCTATGTTCGTTGTATCTAGTGTAGATATACATGTTCTCTTGACACTATGGTTACACGGATTGGTATATCCGGATCTCGTCATGAGATGTTATTCCTTGGTATATGGTGTATATGGTGCAAGTATTGTTTCATTGGTTATCTTGTACATGTACAGACACCGATTCTCGGGGAGACTAGCTATCTTCTTGGGAAATCTAGTGCCATAACGTACCGTGGTTGGATCTATTATACCAGTCGGGGTGGGGAGTATTTTAGTGTAGATATGTGATCATACCCTCCTTGTGCATGTCTTGTTCCTTGTGAGTGTTGATCATACACCGCACGTATAATCAGCCAGGCCATTATACTCTTGTGCAAGTTCCTAAGCCGATCACATGTTAAAGCTAGTACTCACACACTTAGTCATTAGTATTCTTGTTCTATCAGCATATTGTTCATTATTGTATTTCTTTCCAGTACTTCCTTATTGTCTATACATTTCTTGTATCTATTTATGCATCTTGTTTATCCACAGCTACTTACTGTTACATAGTTTTTATCATTATTTGAGAACTGCTGTTAGGGTTGTACTCTGCTCCTTTCCTGACTGGATATATTTTTTCAGATGACACTGAGGAGTACCCTACCTATTATGGACCCCAGGATGTTGTGGGTTTAGATTCTGAGACCCTGGCTCAAGAGGGACTTATCCCAACTGAGACAGTTGACCCTGGAGTTGTAGCTTTATAGTTTTGTAGTATTCTTTTGTACTGGATTTGTCTCCAGCATATTTCTGTATTTTTCTTCAGACTCATTGATGTATTATTTTAGACTCATGAGTTGTATTGTGACTATTCTATTCTTATCTGATTCGTGTTCATTCTATCTTAGTTCTCTGATTGAGTACACTATCTTTTGGTGGTTCATTATATTAGATAGACTTTCTAGACAGCGTTCTACCGCCGATTCTGCGGCGTAGGCTGGGCGTTGTTTCCGACTAGTACCCTTACCCCGGGTGCGGGTCGTGACAGACCGCGCTCGGTCGTCTTCTGTGCTGATAGCCTCTTTGAGGAAGATGATGCACGGAGACGTTTTATCTTTTACGTCCACATTCCTAATGTGTCAGCGTAAAAACTCCAGATTTTCGCAGTTGAGCGTAAAAAGCTTTGACTGTCGAAAACTTGGTGTATACCATTAAAATTTGAGTTTTATGCTTGTGGATGGAAATCCTGGCGTAATAACTCAATTTAATCAATCTGGCGTAAAGCACAGACCGTATACTTCCAATCTTGAATTTTACGTTTTTTAAGGAAATGGATTCCAGCGTAAAGGCTCAAGTTTCACAGTCTTGGCGTAGAGCACGGACTGTTGTTTTTCCTTTTTATGGATGCTGCAAGTCCCGAAATATCTAGTTAGGAATTGACGTATTTCTTCTGTGCTTTTGCAGTTAACTTGCATGAGTCTCCGCTGGCTGAAGTGATGGGCTCTGCCGCCGGGATGCTGCATTCCAACTATTTGGAGGATCTGTCACACGTGACATTTTTTATCTCCGGACCCCAATATCCCAAAGGAAGGGAAATCTTGATATCGCCTCAGGGCGAGCGAATGCTACTGAACGTGATTAATGGAGAGCCTTTCACGTATGTAGACGGGGACCAGTATATAAAGCCGGCCTTTCTTTTCGGGGACATGATTGACAAGCAGTCCCAGACGAAGCCAAAGAAAGAACTCTGGGTTTTCCCTACCGGGAAGTTGGTCTTGAGTCTGCCCAAGATGCCGAGAGATTATCCTATCTCGGCATTCTCCCATGCTACTCATCCAAGGAAGATGTCGTGGACGCTGACTCTCGATCTTCATGGTAGGCCGGGGAAGATCTTCTACCAGAAAGGATTTGGCCTATTTGTCAGCCGCCCTTCCGGTCATGTAACGTTGTTCAGGGGATTGTACCCGGGCAGTATCCCGAGTGACGACAGCTTGGTGCTCCAGTCAGTGCAATTTCTGACCTTTTGCAATGATTTCGTGGGGCGCGGAGGAGTATACCCCAAGGCGAATCCTCGATGCAATGGGTGGGTGACCCCAACAAATCTTCGATGGGCTCGCTTAGTTGATTGGGCCCTGGGGCATTTTCGGATCGAGTTGGAGAACATCGGTCTGTTGGCAGCTGTGAGTGCCACCAGCATTGGGTTACCTCCTAACCCTAACCTATTTTTGGCACTGATGGAGCGATACATTCCGCTCACCGGGACTTTTGCCACTCCGCTGGGGGAGTTGGGACTGGCCCTTCATGAGATGGCAGAGATCTCGAGACTGCCGATGGGGGATACTCCGTATAAAGAGTATGTTCCCACGAACCGGGAGTTGGGGGATTCAGACCCTCGGGTAGTGGAAGTGTACCAGGAGCTGATGTGCCACTACCTTGCTTGTACCGCCTTCTATGCTGAGCCTTCAGATTTGGCTCACACCAGTAAATGGACGTCCTACCTCTTTTTTCACCGGGCTAGGGCTGCTCAGCCGGAGAAAGTCTTGGAAGTCAAGGATGAGCCTGTGAATCCTCTGAGCGTACTGACTGCTCAGGAAGTCGACGATCTCCTGAAAGAAGCTAGGGCTCCGGATCAGATCCACGTCAAAGGGATAGGAAAATATCCTGTAGGTACTAAGGCCTACAGCTATCTGAGGCATTGCCGCAGGGCTCTATCCAAGGAAGCTCAACTGGCTGGCTTTCTTTCTATATGGCTACGCCGACTGGTGGTACCCGGCATCGCATCTGCGGATCGTATTCACCATAATATCTTGTGGCCTGCAGTGTGTCTGGTGTTTGGGGCGAGACTGGGCTTACTCCCTGCTATGGTGTGCCGCATACAAGCTGGCTTGAGGGCGATGACTGAGGCGCTGCTCGCTGATGAAGCTCGGCGTGAAAGCTTTCCCCGGATGGAATTACCATACCTGTATTTGATGGGATAGTTAATTTTCCATAACCCCCGGGTGATGTCTCCCGGTTTCGGCAGTAGCTTGGGGGGAGTTTCTTGCTGAATTACAAGAAATCCTCTTGGAATGTGCTCACAGTTTTAGACTGTCGGCGGGTGCTGCATTGCGGCCACAGCTGGAAGCTCCTTTGCAGTGTCCCCTCTGTTCATCGCAACCAATCGGGGATTAGGCTTGAGGACTCAGGTAGAGATAGGACTACTCTTTCTCCTGAAGCCTTCAATTGGTTGGTCTGCATTAGACCTTCCCACCTGCTGTACAAAGTGAAGATCACTGCTTCTTCGAACCCTACCTGCCTAGTCGGTTTGCCAGGCAGTTTGGGTATGATCAGTTGCATGTGGGCAACGCCGTCACCAGCTTCATGTCCAGAGGTGGACTCATCGATGGAGCGAGAGGATGGTAATATTTTATCGTGGGCTGTATCGGGGCAATTTTTATTGTGCCCTTCGTCACACCCTCCACGGAGCTGCGCATCCTGCATTCGTATGCCCAGTTCTATGTGGCGACGAACACCTCCCATCTTAATTTTGATATGGGTGGAAGTTTTAGGGTGCCCTCTTCCAAGCCTGGGGGAAGGGTTGAAGTCCCCTCGATTTCTTCTGACGAGGGTGACGAGTCCGCTACTCCGGATGAGCCTCTTGTATCGGTACCGAGGGGTAAAATACCTCCGCCTGCAAGGGCATTGGTAGTTTCCGGGAAACGAAGGGCTTCCGCTCTGAAGGAGGCTTCCCCTCGTAAGATGACGAAGAGGATGGTTAATCGTCCTCTCCAGATTCCTGCCATTGAGGCTCCTGGAAGTGAGCCTGCTTCTCCCTATGTCGGGGATGATTCTTTGATTGGGGGTTCCTCGCCTTTTAGAGAGGAACCTTCTACAGCTTTGGCCGGTGGCACCGGAGAATCTCAGCTGGAGGCTGCTACCGCTGCTACTGCTTCAGGTAGTGGAACGAAGTCGCCTTCGGGGCTGGTTATAAGACTCCATATACCTTTGTCCGGATCAGTATTGGGAGAGGCCCCTGCCGTGCCCGTCAGCGCTTCTAACGAGTTTCCAGTTGACAAGCCTCAACTGGATCTTGGCGAAGACCTGGAAGGGTATTTTCCAGTGTCAGTTAGCAGGCCCTTATCTCCAGGTATGACAGCTTGCCTAGCATCACTGTCGTCTTTTTGTGCCTCTTCTTTTAGGAAAATTAATGTCATGTTTGACATTAAATTCCTCTTGTCTTCTTCTCAGGGGACAACCTCTTCGGGGAGGGCAATGCATATGCGTCCTTCGGCTCCGTGTCAGGTCTTGGTGTTGATACGGAGGCGCCTGGTTTTGAAGAGGAAGCATCTTTGGGTACCGGCTCGCCTGCCGACGAGGCTTCGATACCTCAAGAGGACGACCCTGTCGTTGCGACAACGCCTTCTTCGAGTATGCGGGTTGGCGCTTCATCTTTTGTCGTACCCCCTGTTGAGACAAGGACTCTGGCCACGTCGATTATGGTTGCCTCTAGAGCGAGGTTCGACAACATTGCAGCCACTCCCAGAGTGCATTCCGGCCTAGCTGCGCTGACCGAGCAGTATATCAGTATCTTCTACAACACTTTGAAAACGCTGATATCAATAGTGTTGGAGAAGAATCTAAACTTTGAGCGCCTGAAGAGGTCCTCTCGGTTTTCGATAGAGGCGATCAGGGACCTTGGTAATACTGGTTTAGCTGACGCCTTGGCGGAAGTAGTTAATGGTTTGGAGCAACCCATTAACGAATACTCGCAGCTATCCCAAGATAGTGTTGACGATTTGGTCCAGGATGAATAAGACTCGCTGACTGCAAGGCTGGGAGAGTTGGAAGCTCTGAGCAGGTCCCTCGAGATGCGGCAGCAGGAGATGAGCGATGAGCACACCCTCTTAGAGTGTGTTGCTCCCCAGTTGGCCAAGAGTAAAGCTGAACATGAGAAAAATAAAGCGAGGGTCCGTAAGTTGGAGGCTGAGCTCGCTTTAGCGAAGGAGTGGTCTCGTGCTTCAGCCGCCGGTGTGCATGTGTTACAGAGCCAGATGGAAGAAGCTCAACAGAACTTGGCACATGCGAGTGCCATACACGCCGCTCTTACACATTCTCTGTCTGATTTATCCAGCTTGAATGATGAGGAGACGAGATGGGAGCGAGCTCGAGCTGCCGTTTTGGACTCCAGGAATGCGAATATGGCCAGACTGGCGCAGCAAATTCGCGATTTGACCGCTCCTCCTTCATGATATACTTTTGCTTTTTGGCTCTTCAATGTACTTCCGCTCTTTTTTTTGGGGAATAATAAAGAGACTTTTCATCTGACTTTGTGGACCCGTTATTTCGAAATATAAATGACGGGTTTGGGTGAGAGTACTATCAGAGGTAGTATGGACGTGATAGTCTCTCGGTAAACTTTAGCAGGGCGCATCTATTCAGGGGTCATATGGACATGATAGAGTACGACCCAACTAGTTTCATTTTTGAAGTAGTTTTGTCAGAATGAGATTTTTGCCTTTATTCCACTTGAGCAGAGGAGGTTAAGCATAGTACCTTTTCAGGAATTTGCCATTGATAGGAGCCATTAGTAGGTCTCCATTAGGCTGGTCTAACCTGTAAGTGACGTTTGAGAACGTTGTCTCGATTACGTAGGGGCCTGCCCATTTGGGCTAAAATTTGCCCTTCCTACTGTGAGTGAGAATCATTGGCCTTCTTACAGCTAAGACTAGCTCGCCAACTTTGAACACTCTTTCCTTTACTTTTTGATTAAAAGCTCTGAAAATGCGCGCTTGGTAGAACGCAATGCTCTGTTGAGCTTGAAGGAGTTTCTCGTCTAATCCTTCTAGCTCTTGAAGCCTTAAAAGGTCATTCTTTTCCCGAGTTAACTCATTGGCGACTGCTATCCTGAGTGACGGGATTTGGATTTCGATGGGAAGAACTGCTTCGCTCCCGTAGACCAGTGAGAATGGGGTGTAACCTGTCGGCGCTCGGACCGTTATGCGGTATGCCCAGAGACATTCTCCCAGCTTCTTGTTCTAATCTCTTTTGTTCGAAGAGACGAACTTCTTCAAGAGTTTGATAATGGTTTTGTTGAAGGTTTCCGCCAAACCATTAGCAGCTGGATAATACACCATAGATGCAACATTTTGTATCCGATTTTTATCGCAAAATCGATAAAACGCTTGGCTGATGAATTGTGGCCCATTGTCATGGATTATCCTTCGGAGAATCCCAAAGCGATAAATGACGTGATGCTTGATGAAGCTGATCACATTGGATGTTTTTACCTCAGCGAGAGGGATCGCCTCTACCCATTTGGAGAAGTAATCCGTGATGGCCAGTATGAACTGGTGACCTCTGGAAGAAGATGGGTGAATAGGACCAATGATGTCCACACCCCATGATTCGAAAGGCCAGGATGCAACCGTAGGATGTAGATGTTCAAACGGCTGGTGTATGAAGTTTGCATGGACCTGACAGGCCTTGCATTATTTGGCATACTTGATTGCGTCTGCGATCATAGTGGGCCAGTAATAGCCTATTCTCCTGATACGATCCTGTAGCTTAGGACCAGGTTGATGCGCCCTGCATACGCCGTCGTGAGCTTCGCGGATAATCTGCTGTGCTTCGTCATTAGAGAGACATCTCAATAGCAGTCCGTCGTAGGTCCGGCGATATAGGAATTGTGAAGATGCATTGAAGTAGCAGCGTAATGATCATCTTTTGACGGAGGTTGCTTCTTTAGGGTCCTCCGGCAAGATTCCGTATGCCACAAAATCTGTAAAGGAACCTCCAATCTCTCGTAGGGGGGTCGGTGTTCACAGTGTAACTGCGTTCGATGTGAGCGTTGTTCTTCACGTAAAATAGATCTCTGTTAAGAAGGATTACCGAATTCTGCCTTCTTATAGGAGTAGCTAAATCTGCAGTTAGACTGGCTAGGGCATCGGCTTCAAGATTCTGAGATCGAGGTACATGCTCTAGGAAGAACCTCTTGAATGTCACGGCTATCTCGACCGTTGTTTGGTGATAGGGGATGAGGTCTGGATTCTGGACTTCATATATTCTCTTAACTTGATTGACGATAAGCAGAGAATCACCAAAAGCTTCTAGAGATTCGACCCCCAGCTCTTTAGCGACTTAGAGCCCGATTAGTAGAGCGTTGTACTCTGCCACATTGTTGGAACAGGGCTCATTAAGAGAGTATGCTCGATAGATGACGAGTTTATCGGGAGTAACCAGGATAATTCCTACCCCTGAAACCACATTTCCTTTGGGACCAGTCCTGGAGGCACCGTCGAAGAATAGCTGCCATGCGTCACTTTCCATTGCGGAACTACATTCTGCAACTTCGTCGGGAATGTCCTCGTATAATTTGGAGGCCTCCGGGATCGGATGAGCAACTAGGAAGTCAGCCAATGCTTGGCCTTTGATGGACTTCTAAGGGACGTACACCATGTCATATGGTGTCAATAACATCGCCCAAGTCGCGAGTCGGGAGTTAAGAATACTTGGCTTGCTCATCATTACCCGAAGACGATTGATCTTGGAGATGATATGAATAGTCTGGCCGGTGACATAGTGTCGCGTCTTTAGGATAGCGAACATCAGAGCCAAACATTCTTTTTCTACCGGATTGTACCGGTGCTCAGCTCCGATCATCATTCTACTTAGATAGTAGATAGCCTGTTCATATCCCGCATCGTTCTTCTGCGCGAGAAGAGCTCCCAGAGAATGGTCCATCGCTCGAACGTACAGGAAGAATGGTCTTCCTACGACGGGAGGCACCAGTACTGGCGGACTAGTGAGGTAGCGCTTGATATCCCCGAACGCTTGCTGACAGGCTTCGTCCCATATGAAGAATACACCTTTCTTCATGAGGCAAGAAAAAGGCTGGCATCTTCCAAAGAGGTTGGATATAAATCTCCGGATATAGGCCAGACGACCTTGAAACCCCCTGAGTTCCCTCAGATTACGGGGTGGTCGCATTTCCAAGATGGCCTTGACTTTATCAGGGTCCACTTAAATGCCTTTGGCGGTAATGACAAATCCCAAAAATTTGCCACTAGATACACCCAGAAAGGACTTTGTAGGATTCATTTTGAGTTGATGTTAGCGCATCAGCTCAAATACCGTCTTTAAGTCTTGGATGTGATTGACCCTGAGGCGGCTTTTGACAGCTATATCGTCTACGTAACATTCCACTGTCTTGCATAAATGCTTGTGGAATATGTTACTCATAGCCCATTGGTAAGTAGCTCCGGCGTTCTTCAACCCGGAGGGCATGACCGTATAGCAATATACCCTCAGTGGTGTCCGAAAGGCAGTATGCTTCTCGTCTTCAGGATGCATCTTGATTTGATTATATCCTGAGAATCCGTCCATGAAAGACATACGTTCGAATCTGCAGGTATTGTCGATCATGACGTCTGTGATGGGAAGAGGAAACTTGTCCTTGGGGCAGGCTGTGGTCAGATCTCGGTAATCGATGCAGACTCGCACTTTCCCATTCTTCTTCATAACCGGGACAACATTGGCGACCCAGTCGGGATGTTGTTCCTCCCGGATGAAACCGCAGGCTATCAACTTTTTGACTTCAGCTTCAATGGCGTCCATCATATCCGGGCGGAACCGGCGTTGGTGCTGCTTCACAGGCTTTGAATCGGGCAATATGTTGAGTTTATGAGTAGCCACCTTTGGATCAAGTACTGGCATATCCTCATAATTCCACGCAAAGACATCGATGTATTCTCTTATCAGTTGAATGACTTCTTCCCTTTCAGCTGGGGAAAGATTGTTCCTGATAAATATCGGCTTTGGTGAAAGTTCATCCCCAACATCAATCTGGATAACTTCATCTTTGGTGGGAGGTTCTCTCTGCTCGAAGCAGAATTCCCACTGAGTATCCATTTGCTGAGCCCAAGCGTCATTCTCAAATAGTTCGGGTTCTTGTTCATCTGATTCGAAGGGATCCGTCACTACCATATTTACTGGTAATGTTTGCTCGAGAGCATGAGATGAATTGGAGGGCGATGAGCCGTTTTGAAAAGGGGAAAAGGTGTCCTCATCTGACTTAGAAGTCGTAAGGGAGGTGGCATACCCTAACCCGAAACGAGTTTGTTGATAGTGGGGATTGCCACACGGCGGTATTCGTCTGCCTTTCCCATAGTTAAGACCTGGCTTCAGTTTCAAGTCATAACCCATATTTTGCATGATCTTTAAGGCTTGCGGGCTGTACCTGTGAACTTGTACTTCACCAGCATCGTCATTGAAGAAATCTTCTCGTATAGTCGATTCATTGTGCGTTCAGCCGAAGACTATTGAATGCTGACTGCTGCGGGCAGGTGAAACAATGAAGATAGAGTCCTCATGTGGTCCATATGTCGTGACGACATTGGATGATGATGCTACTTCCCATATGTATGGATGATAGGAATCTATAGCTTCTAAGAATTTTTGCGCTATAGGTTCTATATCGTCATGGGGAGAGGATTCCTGATTTGGAATTCGAGCGTCGATATACTGGAAAAGAGGATGTTTATTATCATCTGGAACTCCGTTCCTAGTTGTATTTACATCAGTCAGCTGCTTGTTGCGCCGAAGGTTGACGACCAAGGGTGGAGGCTTCTGGTTCAAAGTGATCACTAGAGGATTACCCCCTTTTTTTGACCTGGTTTTGTTTAGGTGGATAGCCATAGGCTCCATGGCTTTTGGACGAGTAGTTCGCCCCTTCACTCTGATTGACAGTGGTTGTTCGGCAGAGGGTCCTTCAGGCTCCCGGTGGGATTCCTTCTCTGCTTGGGCTGACACCTCCTCCGCATAGTCTTTAGAGTACAATACGGCATCGAAATAGTATGATTCTATTCCTTTGAATGGATTTAGGTCAGCAACCTCTGTTTGTACTGTTCCTTGGGCGTCTACATATTTAAGGCATTGATGTAGAGTTGAAGAAACGATGTTGTGGTCGTGGATCCACGGTCTACCCAGCAGAATGTTATAGGATACCTCTGAATCGATGATATAGCATGTAGCCACTGATCTGAGGTTGCTAATCTGGATCCTCAGGCAAATTTTCCCCAACGGCTTACTTCTTCCGGCATTGAAACCCGCGATTGTAGTGGTGGTGTAAGCCAATTCGCTGGTAGGAATCCTCAGCGGTCTGAGCAGACTATGAGAAATGATGCTGATTGATGATCCCGGATCTATGTGGATTCGGTCGACCTCCATGGAACCAACATATCCGGTGTAATAGAGAGGTCGGCCATGCCTGTTATGTTTTAACAGCATGTCATCTTGTGTGAAAGTGATGTTCGGGACCACCTCCATCACACTGTGGCATTGAGGACATGCCACTGGTTCCTCATCATGGGACTTGAGCTGGGTCAAGTATGCTTCCGCCTGTATCAGTGCTTCACTCAGGGATAGACGAGTGTCTTGGGAGAGCCTGAGTAGCTCGAAGATGGACAACCTGGCTGGTGTATTGGCCAGTTGGGCCAGGATGTCGAAGTTGTATGGCTTCTCTAAACCATTGTTTTGAATATTTTTCACAGGTTTATCGAAGCATACTTCTTTTTGCTTCCCCTTGTCCGCCGAAGTCGGTCTTGCAGGATCGGCATGTGGTATGGCGGGCTCTGTAGCTGAAGCGTCTGCTGGTGCATCTTTCGGACTTGCTTCGTAGTCCTTGAGGTAAGCTTTCCCTGAACGGGTCACAGCCAAAGCCTCGTCTTTGTCTGATGGCGAAGAAGTTGTAACCATATGGCATGGTTTAGAGTTCTTTCTAGACTTAGCCTTAGCAGCATTAGTCTCTTTCTCGAGTTCCGATACTAAATTCGGATGAACCCACATGATCTCGCCCCGCCGGGTGGTTAAGGGTACCAGGTCATGATTTTGATCCCTAATCGGAGGAAGATTGACGATGTTCATCGTTATTCGGGAAATAGGTGTCACTCCGTCCGGGACTTCCTGGGGAGGCAGATTGCCAAATTACAGGGAGATCATATTGGCCGTGACCATCTTTTCGGTGTTATGCAGAGTGATGGTCTTAGCATCGATCAGCCCCTGGATCTTCCTTTTCAGTATGTAACACGCCTTGGTCAGGTGGTGTACGTATCTGTGGAAGATGCAGTACTTGGGGTTGTTGGCACTGCCGGCTTCACTGGGCCGCTTCTCCTCCGGAAGGGTGATCTTGCCACTCTTGACGAGACACTCGAATATACTTGGAATATCGTCGTCGTCGAAAGAGTATACTTCGACGGGACTGGAAGTCCCAGGTTTCGTCTGCGTGGTTGCCGCAGTCTTTTGTCTGGACGTGTTGATTGCCAGAGCTTTTTTTTCTTTGGAACTGCGAGGATGGTCGCCGTTGGGGATGATATTTTACCTCTGTCGGAGGTAGAGATCATAATGCCATTGTCGTGCGCCTTGCGACTGTTGTCATCGGCGGCCACTGCTGAGATGATGAATGAGGGCCAGTCGTGGAACTGATATGGTCCTGTGAACACCGAGACCACGGGAAGGAGGTTTTTCCTGCAAATGTCCACCAACGCAGAGTCTGGAACTCCTGGAGGCATCTGTAGCGTGGCTTGACGAAAATGTTCGATGAAGGTACGAACGTCCTCTTTTTCCTTCTGCTTGACTTAGATGAGAGATGACATAGACATGTACATTCCTCCCTCATAGAATCGTGTAAAGAATAAAGCCTTGAAGTCTTCGAAGGAAGTAATGCAGTTGTCCGCCAGGCTGCGGTACCATTGGTAAGCCACTCCTGAGAGACAACCCTTGAACACCCGAGTGAGGAGGGCGTCATTCCCTTGTAGCAACACCGTCATCATACTGAAATAGTTGATGTACTGACTTGGCGATATTTTCCCCTCGAACAGAGCCATAGTTTGAGGTTTGTATCTCGGAGGAAAAGGGACCTCTTCCCAGATAGCCGGGTAAGGCTGGTTGATTCCCAATTTCTTGAGCTGCTCTTTGTACTTCAAGGCATCGAATTAGGCTTTCAACTCCCGTACTGCTTGCATCGAATTTTCAGCCGGTAGCGAGACCACGGATTGGTATGGAGTCAGTTGTATCACGACTCCCGCAGGAGGCAATACATTCTTCGAGTGAGGACGTGGAGGACCAGCTGACTCTTGATCTAAAGCAGGTTCTTGGACCGTGTTGGATGGTGGCAAGTCCACCCCCACACGTATCTGTGCTGGCGGGACTGATGTTTGAGCCATAGCGGCCGCCTGTTGAGTTAGCATCATCTGGTGCATGCTCTCCATCATGGATTGCATTTGTTTCAGAGACGTCTCCAGTGTAGTGATGTGCTGTTCCTTGCTCCCTGATGGCGAAGCTTCCTCGTGTTCATCTCCAATGGCGTATACTCCCATTTCCCTGGGCGTCGTTGAAGGATGTGTATAGGTTGCTGCAGAAGTTGACTCTATACTCTCAGTATTTGATTCGGGAGAATAGCGACCCCAGCGTCGGAATCAGAGGAGTACGAAGTCAGTTGTTGTGACCTCGAACGAGTGTTCTGGAATAGCCCATCTTTATTATCTCTGAGGAGCATGTTGATTTTCCTTCGGCTCAGAGTTCTAGAGGACGGACGTCTTAAGCCTGAGTTTCCTCCAGGTATATGTGAAGCCATGTTCACAGATGCATGCGTGGGCTCTTCTTCTAGGAAAGATGGAGAGTAGCTCAGCCGGTCAAAAACTGGCCATTTTGCTTTAGAACAGCAGCAATTAACCATAATCCTATGACCATCACAACAGTGCTCGCTAGGAGGCGTAATAGCCATGCTGGAAGATCCCCTCCCCTTGCATTTTTGGATTAGATATTTGCGCAGGTCAGGAGAATTTGAAGAAGACTGCTCGTTCTTTTGGTTCGCCGTGGTAGGTATGCGGACGATAGGGACCATAGTCTTCCTCGTGCCACCTGTATACAAAAGATTAGCCATCTGGGTGGCGGATAATCTCCGAGGAGCATGTATTTCCGTCAATCGAGCCTTCTGTAGGCTTAGGGACTTCGCCTGGCGTAATTTTGAACTTCGCTCTGGTTGGCGTAAGGCTGAGGATGTCCTCAGGCGGCCATCGGCTTCTCGCGTAATTTAGAGGGTCGGTAGATTGTTCCCTTACTTTCCCTTGCAAAGATCACGGGTGTCATCTGGTTCCCCGTAGAGGTCAGACGTTGTCTTACGCGCGGAGCGTGCTTTGTACTTTCGATTTGGCGCTGAGGTATCATCAGAAGTTTTGTCTATTCTGCCACAGACGGGAGACTGGTTTCTACGCGTAGAGCGCAGTGGATACCTCTGGGTTAGTGCTGAGGCTTTGCCCGAAGTTTTGTCTGTACCGCGCGTAGCGGGAGACTGGTTTCTACGCGTAGAGCGCAGTAGATACCTCTGGGTTAGCGCTGAGGCTTTGCCCGAAGTTTTGTCTGTACCGCGCGTAGCGGGAGACTGGTTTCTACGCGTAGAGCGCAGTGGATACCTCTAGGTTAGCGCTGAGGCTTTGCCCGAAGTTTTGTCTGTACCGCGCGTAGCGGGAGACTAAATTTTACGTGCAGGGCACGGAGGGAGCAATGCTACAACCTCATTGGTCGGAGAGATCGGAGAGATCGGAGAGTCCACAAGAATGGTAGAGGATTTCTTGGGCATCTAGACCTTGCGCAGCTACCCCCCGTCCAAAGCATGTCTTCGTAGGCAGACTGGTTGAACTGGACGACCAGTATCTTCTTTACGGATCCTACGGATACCGCATCGTATTGAGCAATCGCTTCTCATCAGAAGAGAAAGATATCCCCAGCAGAGTTGCCATCTTGTTTGTGGTATTTAAACGAAAGAACAAAATGTATATAATACGAGGTTTGCACGAAACCCGCCTTCTTCGGTTTACAAACAAACTTGTACAATTTGATCCTATACGAGGATATGGGAGTACAATTTATTTAATCTGGATAGATGATTGCTATAGGTGTCTGATCTGCAGTCGATAACTTTAGTCCTTGGACTACACGATGGTGAAGAAGTGTCGTGGAAGATGGAAAGCAGCTTCGTTGGTGGCAGAAGAGGATGGATGCACGATGCCAATATCGTCGATCGCTACTCTTTGCCTGATCTCTGGATGCTTCTCTCTCTCTCTCTCAAAGACTCTTCGATCTCTCCTCAATCTCCAATGTTTCGACCCGTGGTTCGATCCTCTTTCAAAGTTTTGACCTTGTTCGATTTTTAAAGTCTCGACCTGTTCCTCTATTGATAGAGGTCTCTATTTATAGAGTTTTGGTGACAGCGACCACTAAATCAGTGTGAAAACCGAGTAGTGGAAAGTACAGTACCCTTTTACACAACGGTTAAAATAACCAAAGCCTGCATATAGATGATTTTTGAATGAGCGTGTGACGCGGGTCCAACTAAGGGACAAAATATGTATAATCGCTACGAAGATCACGGCATAGAAGCCACGTAGGTAGGTATCCCTCGTGTAGAAGAGGTTGGCATAGAAGCCAATGTCTGTCACCATGGCGTAGAAGCCAAGTAGGCATAGAAGCCGAGTAGGCGTAGAGGCCTGATGGAATAGAAGCCGAATAAGCACAGAAGGCCGAATGAGCATAGAAGCCGAACGAGCATAGAAGCTGAATGGGCGTAGAAGCCGAATGGGCGTAGAAGCCGCTGGATAACGTGCCAGAGTGGTCGTAGAGGCCGAGCAGTCACAAAAGCTGAATGGGCGTAGAAGCCGAGGTGATGTGGACGTCTTTAGCCGAAATCACGGCTCTTGGAGATATAATCAAATCTCTCGCATTAAATGCAGAGATCCGCCATCATCATTAATTGCCGAGGCATTTTCCGAAGGCCTGCCACCGTTTTGAGCATTCAGTGCAGAGACGTGCCTCGAGCCCTGTACAAAGAGCAGCTTTTGACGTGGCAGTCTGTTTGTCTTTCGTGGAGCGTAAACAGTTCACGTCTGCCTGTGTAAAACAAGGCAACGTATCCTCTTATACGCGTAAAAGCAGTCTCCGCTGAGGGGATGTCATAAAACGATGGTTCGGTGATATTTAATCAAAACCTCTGCAGTAAATGCAGAGATCCGCTATCATACTGCGGGGCACGTCTCGAGTGGTCTGCCATCTTTCCAGCTGTCGTCTAGGTAGCCGTGCAGCACTTTTTGTTAGGAGTCAGATGTCAGGTTCACTGCGTGACTAGACAGGTTTATTTTGGGGAAGACGAAGCGTTCCTCGTACGCTTTGATGCTGCTTTGAAAGCGGATGAGTTGTACGCCATGGAGGCGATGAAGCACCCCGTCTACGCTGAAGCAGCCTGGACATACTGCATCTTACGCGGATGGTCCCATCATATTTTACGCCGTGCTTAGCGAAAAAGCTCCGTTGCACCCTTGATGGCCTTGAGGTCCCCTGCTTACTCCGCCCTGAATCACCATGTTGCGTAGAGCCATCCAACGTATTTTTCATGCTTCTACAACAGTCACCCCCGATTCTCGTACCTATGCATGCTGACCCTGAAGATCTGTTGGATTTATCTGCGCGACTTCAGGAGTAGGTTATTGGTGCTACGCAGCTCTCTTGCCAGGCAAGTATACCTTGCCTTTGTTATACTGTCTAAATTTTGTATTTTAGATGCCTGTTCATTATTTTAGCATTTATAATTGTGCGCGTCCGAGAGAGACTCGGGTGCAGTCAACGAATGCATTGATGTTAGGACTTGTGTCTGACCTAGTGTCTATTAGACCCACCTAAAGTTTTGGAGTTATTGGTATGACTCCCCAGGCCTTGACACATTTCTTACACGTGTGGTGAGTCTCATATAGGGCACGGACTTGCGTATGTGGTTGGCTACCTGTATGTGTAAGTCGTGCGACGGATAGGGTATAACTACTAATAGAGATGCGTGTAAGAAGACTTAGTAGTTATTAGTAGGTGGAGCATAGACTAGCGTGGTACGATGGTCCCATCCTTGTCCTTGTTTGGTCATAAGGATAGACTATTACTCTAACGATAGACTATGAGCCAGAGTTACGACGCCAAGGAGTAGTAGCTGACGCGTGTTGCGGATACAACATGCTTAGATCATTGGGTGGGGAGGACTACTAGTAGGCGTATGGGACACCCACTTCCTCTATGCCGGTGCCCCGTTCGACGGAACGGTATGGATGTTATATATTATGCAGGTGCCCCATTCGACGGAACGGTATGGAGGTTATATATTATGCAGGTGCCCCGTTCTTCGGAGTGGTATGGATGTTATATATTATGTAGATGCCATACTCTTCGAAGATGGACGTTATTACTGAGCGCCCTCCTATGGGGACATATGTGGCATATACTAGCCAGTTGTCACGATTGGTGAATTACGTCAGCATATGTCTTGCCTACACCTTCCCATATACTCAAGTTGTCCTCAAGTTATATTTTACTTAGATGGTTAGGTCACCTTTGAGTTTTTCCAGTATTTACTTTATGGCATATTTTTATGTATCTTGTTATGTCCCTCTGTGGACCTGGCCCTTTCCAGGTGTATTGTTCATGAGTATTCGCAGGAGCACAGATCCGGATTGGTTGCGTACGTTCCAAGGAGTCTTCTCTTCGAGCCATGATTGTTAGTTGATATTCTTGTATTGTATTTATCTTGTTTAGTTTATATTCTAGTTCGGTAGTGGATTTGTTTCCCTCCGACTGTCATCTTTAGATACTTTTCATTGAGATCTAGATTTATAGCTACTTGTCATTTATTTATATTGATTCTATGGATAAAATATAGATTATACCCTGGGACTTGTGATAGATTATACCACTTATGGAATTAATATTTATATTACAGCGTACGTATGGGTTTTGGTTTCCATATATTGGAGTTGCCATATCCATGCGGCTGTCATGCTTACATGTCCTAGTCCTACATATTTTAGGACTGGGGCGTGACATATTTTTAGTGGTGGCCCATGCAGGTCAAGAGCATATTGTCTCGGTTACGTTACTGTACCGAGCAAGCCTGCAAATAGGATTAGAGGATAGGATCTCATCCACAACTGACTATGACTCATCCTCCTCCCAATCCATCCTAATTGAATAATTGCATCCTGCTTAATTCATGTGCTTCCCTATTAGTTCCTTGACTGTAGCCTTCTCCCAGAATATAAAAGTCCCTGTTGTTAGATAATAAGTAGAGTAACCTTCCTTTTAAGAATATAACTAGAGTATTGACATATCACTAAGTTTAGAACATCTAATAAAATCCTAGCACCCTTACTTATAGATTGATGTACCAATACCCCTCGATATATGTATGAAGACTTGAGAGTGGTATAAACACTACTAGAGTATCTAGAAAGTTGACCCTAATGTTTGACCCTAGTATTGAGGAACCAATAGAAATCCGAGATCGAATGTTAGGACTGAACCTAATTTGCATAGTGAGATAGTATTAGGGAACTATAAATATAGATTAATGTCTTGATATTAGCAGACAGTACCTTAGGGAGCCCAGAGCAACGAATATGACATTCCCCTTGATCATACCTCGAACACGGAGATTTGCTCGCCACCTTCCCCTTAGGAAACCATGATATTATCTTGAGTCCCTCTATTTTAATTGTATATCTTGTTCCTCTGTAAACTTAGCGCTCGCTATAATTGTGCGACGACTAATTATGTTCTTCTATTCTTCATCTTTCAAGACGTGCCACCTGACCTTTCTAATTTTTGGCCAAGTGGTATTCCTTTATGTTAAGGACATATAGTTTGTTGGGATTATAGTTGTTACTCTTGAACTTTGAATTTTGTCCTTGGTAGTTAGAATTTGATAGTTTGAGTTGTTCCTTTAGATTGTGATCTGATTATCCTTAGTTTTAAATCATGTAACATGTACCCCACCTCAATATAGATTATATCCTCTTCTCCCTTGAAGGCCAGTAACTTTTCATTCTTACTATTGACACTTGTTCTATAAGCCCTATGATTAAGACTTAAGATGGTCATTACCTATATAATGCAACAGGAGGCCCTAATAAGTACCAAGTTCTTTTCCGTATATACCCCAATAAGAATTTATACCTTATTATTTTGCAGGATCCCCTTAAGACTATCACAATATTAGTTAATATTCTTAAGTTGGGTAGTATGCCTCACAATCTAGTAACACATAGTCCTCTTGCCTCATTAATGTGATATAACTGAATGACACAAACTGTAGACTTGCATAAGAAGATAATGTTTATTCAGACTGTATAACTTAGAGGCCCATACCACTATTTTGTCGACTAGCGACTTAGACAAAGAGATAGTATGACAATTGTAGAGATTGTAGAGTCTTACTTGTTGTTTATTTTATTTTGTTTTTGTGAACTTGAATTATTTTGTACCTCCTTTCATCAAAATCCAGCGTATTTATATTTTCTAAACTACCGTGACTTATGCAGATATTTTATAGCCTAGTTTTGCAAGATTATTCTTTTAGCGAGCTTGTTCATGACATATGTATTATTGGGGACGCCTACTAATACATTATCTAAATCAGAATCAGTGTATTAGGGTTTGGACAACCTTAGTGCGTTTGGTTCGCTCTTCGCATGACTACTTTACGTGGATTGAGATATATAGTTGACTAGTAGACGAATATACCTGCCTCTAGACATGTCTGAACATATTATATCGGTTACATAACTATTCCAATATGAACATGTGAATAAGAATTTACCAAAATAGGATTTCAATCCATAACTGCCCTGAGAACCCTCCTTTTAGAATTCTTCAATCTCCTTGAACCTCATACTTGTATTATATTACCATCCCCTTGAACTCTTTATTATTGTTCTCCGTCTTCCCTTATTTTGGAAAGACAAAATCTCGTACTTAGTATAAGTTTGATATACAAAGAGTACTAGATATACACCATAGGCCAATCATATTACTAGATGACTGCCTTTTATAGCTGATTAAGGGTATATCATAGGTGACATGTTTGGTGTTTAAATTTTTGAGGATTGAGTAACATGATTAAGTAAATTGAGGAATAAGATTTCTTAAATGTAAGAGCCTTATGTGATAGATGGATAAATTCTAAGTTGGGTAGCAGTTGCATTATCAGCTTAAGAGAAATTTCTTTAGATTGTGATCGAGCAAAATTTGACTGAAAGGTTCAAGTCATTTTAATTTTTAGAATTTTGGACGAATAAGTAAGATGGTGAGGCTCAATAAAATTCAATTTTGAGCACATGATTTGAATTTTGAGAATTGGGGGTTGAATCATCAATTTAAATCTTGAGAAAAATAAATAGAACTCTAATTACGAACATGGTCGCACTACTAGAAAAAGCGGGATTAATGACGTATTTTAGCGACTCCAAGTAAAAACGTCGCTAAATTAGCGACTCCGTAAAAATCGTCGCTATACGTCGCTAAATGGCGACATTTAGCGACGTGTAGCAACTTTTATTAAGATTTTAAATGATTAGTCGCTATAAGTTCAATTAAGGTCACTAAACATCGCTAATATATCTGATTTAGCGACGTTTAGCGTCGTAATTAGCGACGTATCTATAAAAATATTTAGCAACGTATTTAGCAACGTCTTCGACGTCGCTAATTTTTATTTTAGCGACATTTTTTTTGACGTCGCTAAACATCGCTAAATTTTGGTTAATTAGGTCTCAGTTTTCTTTCCACATCTGTCAAAAAATTTGAAACTTTTCGATTTCCTCCGCCCCCCCTCTCCGGCGACCGGCTCTCCACGGCTGCGGCTTCCCCCTCCTCCTCCTCGAGCTCTAGGTAATCTCTCTCTCTCTCATGTGACACTGACACAAGACACACTTGACAGACATGACACACGCACACAGACACGACACACACACACGACACACACGGCCCGCACACACAAACATAGACACACAAATACTCACACAGACACTGACACTGCCACAGGCACGACACACACACACACACACTGACACACATACAATATTTGATCTATTGGATGTGTCCATGTGAATTGAGGGTTGGTATCATGGTGGTGTGGTGTATGGAGATGTATCCTAGAGTAACTTGGTGTTGCACACCAAATGTTTGTGAATTGGACTAGTGGTTGTGTGTGTGTGTCTATTTATGCCTTAGAGTATCATATGATATGTATATGTAAATTGGTGTATTATCTATTTGCATATGAGAGAGTGTATGCATATATAAGTGTATCTCGATATATATATATATATATATATATATATATAGGTATATAGCTACTGTTATCTATGTTCGTGTTCATAGTGTCTTCTAGTTGCGCTTGATGTGGGAGAGGGTAGAAGAGTCGAGTTGTGTGTGGGTGTCACTACTGAACTATGAGGCTTCAGGAACAGAACTCAATTCAGTTTGGCCTAGTACATTAGGCAAGCTGGCAATGTGTTGCAGTGGTGTCGGGTTGGCACTGTGAGGAAGGGATTGGTTCATGTCATCTTCTACAGTAGGAGAGTGTTGGTAGACACTTGAGTAGCATCAAACACATGCATGCTTGAGCAATGGCAAGGCAGCAACAAGCACTGTTGCGAGCCATGGCAGTAGCTAAGGGCAGTTGGAAATAACTAAGTGAAGGAAAGATTTAGCCACTGCAGAATAAGTACAAAGTATCAGAGGTTGCAGACTTAGTTAGGGTCTGCAGGCATGTATTCGGGTTAAGGTATAGACAAGTATCGGGTAGGTGTTCACCGGTCACTTGTTGCATGCCAATACAACCCTTAACTGGGTTGTAATCCAGTGAGCAAGTACAAGGATGAAGTGCAAGGTGCCAGGCCAAGGGTAAGAGGCTCTCAGTGTGGATAGTAGAGTACTTAATTTCAAAGCAGAATATCCTAGTACGATCTAGAAGACATAGTTTAGCAAGGTATTAACCTAGTATTGACTAGTATAAACTAGTATGGATCTAGAAGTGGCTTAGAAACATCACCATGAACTAGTTAACCCTGTTTATCATTTCAAGGGCTCTTGGACTTTGATAAATGAAAGTATGTATTATATCAGTTATGAAATAAAATTATTGCTTATTTTAGACTTTGATAAATGGTCAGTTGTATTAAATATTGCTTATTTTAGACTTTGATAAATGAAAGTATGTATTATATCGATCAGTTATGATTTTTATAGTATGGTTAAGTTATGAAGTTAGGTGATAAACCACTGTATGTAATGATTTATATGATACATACTGTCATTTTTACAGAAGTATCTAGAAATGGATATAAATTACTATCTGCATCATCGTTCGTGGATGTACAACCGTCATCCTGATGACATGTGCTGTATGTGGGATGAATTCATTGAGGGTGTACAGCAGTTCCTGCAGTTTGCTAAGGCTTTCCCTCAGTACATGGACGGTACCAAAATTAAGTGTCCGTGTGTGAGATGTCGTAACAGGAAATATCATCCAGAAGTGGAAGTTACATATCATTTATATTCGAAGGGCTTCACACCGAATTACTATCAGTGGACCGCGCACGGAGAACTTGTATCTCTAGCATCGGAGTCGGAGCCCTATGTGGAGCCGTATATGGATATCCACGACCACGATGCTTACGACGACGGGTTGGTGAACATGGTTTATGATGCGACGGGGCCTAGTTTCAATTCGGACAATTATGATACGACGGGACCTAGTTTCAATCCGGACAATTATGATGCAGCTGAGGAGGCACCGAATGCCGATGCAGCAAAGTTTATGGAGTTGCTGGAGAATGCAAGGACTCCACTATATCCTGGTTGTGAGGATCATTCACCGTTGGAGGTGGTTACAAGATTATTGAGCATCAAGTCCGATTTTAATATGTCACAAGAATGCTATAATCGACTGTTTGATTTGATTATAGAGATCTTGCCCGAGGGTGCAAAGTTGCCTAAAGACTTCTATCGATCGAAGAGGATGGTGAGATCGCTTTGGATGGGATACGAGAAAATCGATGCATGTCGCAACGGGTGCATATTGTACTACAAAGACGACAAGGATGAAGATGCGTGCAGATTCTGTGGTGCTGATCACTATAAGGCCACTGTTAGAGGAAAGTCTGTCGGTACAAGGAAGCCTACCGATTCGATGCACTACTTGTCTTTGACGCCACGGTTGCAGCGGTTGTTTATGGTTAAAGAGACTGCAGAAAACATGAGTTAGCACAGGCAAAAACAGATCAAAGGAGTATTGGATCATCCATCCGGTGGAGAAGCATGGAAGCACTTTGATCGAGAGTATCCACATTTTGTCGAGGAAGCACGTAATGTCAGATTGGGGCTCTCCTTTGACGGTTTTACCCCATTCAGACTTTCGGGCTTCCAGTATTCGTGTTGGCCTGTGATCATCACTCCGTACAATCTACCGCCTTGGATGTGCATGAAGACTCCGTATATGTTCCTAACCGTTATTATCCCGGGTCCGAACAATACAAAGAGGAACATCGATGTGTATTTACAGCCTTTGATAGATGAGTTGAATCAGCTGTGGGAAGTAGGTACCAACACGTACGATGTTTTTAGATAGCAGAATTTTCAGATGAGGGCAGCACTTATGTGGACCATCAACTACTTTTCGGTCTATGGAATGTTATCGGGATAGAGCACCCATTGTCGTCTCTCATGTCCGTATTGCATGGACCGTACTCAGGCTTTCCATTTGAAATACGGAGGCAAACCGTGCTTCTTCGATTGTCATCGACAATTTTTACAGAAGGATCATCCGTACTGAAGGAACCGAAATACTTTTTGTGTGGGAGTTGTGGAGAAGGCCAATCCACCGCCAAGGTGGCCCGGATGCACGATATGGGAAGAGGTAAAAGATTTACCAAGTACTATTGAAGAGCCTGCTAAGGGGTACAAGTGTGACAGATTTGGTTGCACCCATAACTGGACGAAGAGGAGCACCAATCTGATAAGACATAACCTTGATGTCATGCATATCGAGAAGAATGTGTTTGATGATATAATTAATACTGTAATGGAGGTAAAGGGGAAAACAAAAGATAATCCGAAGGCCAGGTTGGACTTAGAAGAAATATGTAGACGTCCTGCATTGCATTTGATAGAGGAGGGGAATGAAAAGTTAAAGCAACCTAAGTCAGTTTTCTCACTGGAGAAAGTGGATAAAGGTAGACTTTGTAGGTGGATTCAGGGTCTAAAGTTTCCAGACGGGTACGTGTCGAACTTGAGAAGATGCGTCGACCTCAAGGAGAACAAACTGGTGGGTATGAAGAGCCACGATTGTCACGTATTCATGGAGAGGTTAATTCCTATTGCATTTCGGGAATTCTTACCGCAGGTCGTTTGGGACCCATTGACAGAGCTGAGCATATTCTTCAGGGATCTTTGTTGTACTAAGTTGCTCGTCGATCATCTAGAAAAGCAAAAGAAGGACATTGCGGTAATACTATGTAATCTCGAGAAGGTGTTTTCTCCTGGATTCTTCGACTCTATGGAGCATTTGCCAATTCATTTTTCCTATGAGGCACGTGTTGGTGGTCCTGTCGGTTATCGGTGGATGTACCCCTTCGAGCGGCATCTGAATCACCTAAAGAGAAAGGTAAAAAATAAGGCACGGGTTGAGGGCTCTATTTATGAAGCTTATATTCTCGAGGAGATTACAAACTTTTGCTCGACGTATTTCAAACCACATGTTGCTACTAATAGGACGAAAGCTCCGAGAAACGACGGCACATATCAGGAATCTAATGATGCAATACTCAAAGTATTCAATGCGTCCGAAAAGCCTTCGAGAAAAATAAAGAAGAGATATTTGAATGATGATGAGCTAAGGGATGCTCAATTGTATATATTACTCAATTACGATGAGGATGAAGTGGATAAGCTAGAGGGGTAAGTAATTAATACGTCCACGTTTACATCATCTCAATGTAATAATATAAGATACTATTATGTTACTAATCAGCAGTTGCTTCATTATTTTTTAGCACATATAATGATGAGTTGAGATCGGTTAGACCCTACATAACAGACGAAGAAGTAGAACAAGATATGAGATGCCATTTTCTTTCTTGGTTGAGCGTATATGTAAGATGCTTAGTAATTACTTTTTATTTCTGTACTTGCAAAATAAATAACTTACTATCGCTACTTTGGTATTTAGGTCGATCGTCTAATAACACCCGAGACTGAATCTATTAGAACTCTAGCCAAGGGACCAATTACTGCCATAAAAATATGGCCAAGTTTCTGTGTGAATGGGTTTAGGTTCAAGTCAATAAATGCTCCTATCAGAGACAGCTTTCTGGATCTTGATTCCACGAAAAACAGTCGTTTGTGTATCAAATATTCGAACTACAAAGACGTCAATTCGGGCAATGATTTTTTGGCATCTCACGAGAGATTGTGGTGTTGACATATAATTATGGCACAGAACCTGCTAATATCGTGCTATTCATGTGTGAATGATTCGATCCGATTCAAGATCAAGGTTGGAAAATTGACAAGCATGGCCTTGTCGATATAAACTACAAGCGTAGATATCAAGGCTACGAACCATTTGTCCTATCAAGTCAGGCTCAGCTCGTGTACTTCATAACTTATCCTAGACGGTGGACAGCGAGGTCGGATTGGTGGGCAGTATGCAAGACTAAAGCTAGAAATACCTTTGACATTGACGAAATATCTTATCAGGAGGACGATCTACCTCTTGTAACAAATATTGTAGATGTGGACTCAACGGAAGTTACTCATTACACGAGTAATAATGTAGAAGATGTAGAATTATCCGAAGAGGAAGATGAAGTAGATGAAAGTGAAGACGAGGAAGAGGAAGAGGAGGACGAGGAAGGCGAACAAGATAAATTTTCTGAAGATGATTGAAAATAAAATATATTGCATGTAGAATATAACTATATTTTGACTGTAGAATGTAGATCAAGGTTGGAAAATTGACGAAGTAGATGTACCCATTAACGAATATATGTATTATATTTTGACTGTAGAATGCTTTGAGATATGCATCACATTTCGACTGTAGAATGTACTATATATTTGTGTTTCTCTATATTCATCATATGTTGTTATCAGATATGACAGGAGGACACGGAGGATTCGGTAGGTCCCGAGGTAAACAGAGTGCTCCTTCGGTACTGCCTACTGTTGGTTCCGGATCATCGTCGCCCAGTACTCCAGTATATCGATCACTCACATCTCTGACTGTTGGGACGAGTAGTTCCTGGCGTGATAGTACACCCTCGTCCAGCGTTCCTCCTGCTGACAGAACCATGGGGACAGATGAGCATGTCGAGGAGGTCGTGCCCACGTTGTTCCAGCATCAGCAAGATCCTCCATGCGCACCTCCGGAGGAGACGAGGACAGAGATTTGGGCCGACGGTACAAAGTAAGTCAATTAGATGGTTTAGTATATATTTGTGTTTCTCTTTATTCATCGTATATTAACTTTTTCAGTATTCTAAATTATTATCTCTATATAGATATCGTAAATCGTCATTTCAGAGATGCCTGGGCCAATTTTTGAGGAACAACTATGGTGGCCCTTGGATCAACTACTCTGAGGCTCCGGAGGAGAGGAAGACGTTCTGGTTTGCGCACTTCCAGGTAAAAGTATATTAAATAAATCCTCTAATTTATGCATATTATCCGTGATGCTAACTTACTAAATTATTTATTGTAGTAAACATATTTTTATCCTCCGCAATGGGTCGAGTTGATCGAGCGGCTCTTTCCTACCATTGCCGCCAAGCTTATCCGAGATGCTCTGGATGACCAGAAGGCTCGTGATCGTGCTGGAAAACCAATCCAAGGTTGGATCACGCCTGAGCAGTGGACTGTGATGAGGGCTAGATTCGATGATCCGAGCTACAAGGAAAGGTCTAAGAAGGCCAAGGCGGCTAGGCAGAATGCTGCCAGGTGGTGTGGTGGCTCAATTCCGATGACGGAACAATTTCATCGTCTGGTATTTTTTTTTTTAAATATATTATTTTAAAATAAGTAACATAAAATGGTACATGGAAAAAATATTTAAGTTTAGTAATAAATAATATATTTTTAACAGGTACAGAGGGGTGAGGATGCAAACATGGTGACCGTCTTCTTGGCCACCCATCAAAAGGACGAAAATCTCATTGATGAGAGGGCCTCACAGACCTATGTAAGTATTACTTTACTTTGTATTAATTTTAATATAACTTAGGCAATTATCGAGTTTTCAAACCTTTCTAGGCCGAGTATCTTAGGCTGCGTGAGCGAGCGACTGCTAGTGCACCTACACCTGGAGAGGCTGGTACTTCGTCGTAGCCCGCTCTAGCTCCGTCGGCGGACGACCTGTGGGTGACCGCAGTTGGTGGTCTCCAGAGGGGTACGTACTACGGTACGGGCTCCTATGGCGCCCTGGTTGTGACGCAGTCATCTAGGGCCTCCCCGACAGCTGTGCATTCCACACAACCCTCGCAGTCGCAGCCCTCGCAGTCGTCGGCCAGAGTCCAGGAGGCCGTTGACCGTTTGCCATATTCTTTACGTTTACGATGAGATTTGATGGATGCTTTCATTTCTTCAAATTTTATTATATTATTAATATTTTGGTTTACAACTGATGACTGATATTTGGCCTATATTTACCCACTGTACTAGAATTTTTTCCCTTGTTGCTGCTACTGTGTTCTTTATTCAATTATTTCTACTACCATCATATACCTTATATTCCAGTACAATTATTTCCGTACAATGGTAGATTCGTGGATAGGGAACTATACTAGCTACATATCTAATTTATTATAGAAATTTCGGGATCAATAATTGTACCATGCAAAATAGAAATACTTTTTCTTGGGTAAAGGAACAGATGACTCGATCTATTTCTGTATCGATCATGATATATGTAATAACTAACTAGATAATAAACCCAACGGGGTTGGTAAACCCAGAAATGCAATAAAAAATTTTTTTGAAAATTAACGACGTTTTTAGCGACGTTTAGCGACGTTATCCTTAGTATCTAAATACGTCGCTAATTAGCGATGCTGTAAACAGTCGCTAAATACGTCGCTAATTACGTCGCTAAAAACATCGCTGTACGTCGCAAATTGTTGACATGGCAGTATTGCCAGGTCATTAATGACGTCGGTGTAACGTCGCTATATAAGTCGCTAATCAGCGACGTTTAGCGACTTTAATAAACGTCGTTATTTAGTGACGCTGAGTCGCAAAACGTCGCTAGATTTAGCGACGCATTAAAGTCGCTAAAAAATGTCGGCATAGCGACGTTTAGCGACATTTTTTGTTTTAGCGACTTGGTTTTTTCTGACTGCTTTAAATCGTCGCTAAACCAAATTAGCGACGATTTTTGATTATTTAGCGACGTTTTTAGACGTCACTAATTTGACTTTTTCTGGTAGTGTCGGATTGAATTCTAAGATTCGATAATTTGAATTAAGAATGAAATTTTTTTAGTATTGGATCACCTAATAAAATTTTTTTAGTATTGGATCACCTATTTGAAGTATTGAGGATGTAAATTGAAAGTAAATTCTGAAGAGTACGAAATTCATAAGTTAAAAATAGAAATAATACTTGATTATAATTATTTTCTAGAGGAGAATCGGATAGTTGAAGATTGTGAGATAAATTTTGATTTGGGATGTCATATAAATTTGAATTAGATTTGGATGAGAATTAATTAATTTGAAAATCGAGAAGATAGTGTAATGTGTTGAAGTTGATCTAAACAATGGTTAATCTAATTTAAAAGTGATCGTGATGGATTTGAATAAGTTTTAAATTTTTAGAAGAGATCGCGATTGACTTGCCGGATGTACACATGTGAAGGATTTAAACCAAATTATACCCTATTTTAATTTCGAGGACGAAATTATTTTTAAGTTGGGTAGATTATAAACTCCCTCACCCAAAAATTAGGCCTACTTAGCTTAGATAGTGAAACTAGGGCTTGTTTGAACCCAATTAGAATTAGAACATGACAATTATTTAATTATGCGATATTTTATATCGCTTAGCGCACCTTATCGTTGCTTCGATAATTGGAGCAGCTCACTTGCCATTGCCTTTCTACAAATTTCACCACATCATCCTAGACATGCCCGCCTACAATTCTGACCCTTGTGTAACTTATAATTATGCTTTCTTGTGCTATATTTTAGTCGCACAATAAACGTCGCGGATGTTATTATTTTAGTTATAAATAAATTCCAACTATGTACCCTTGTGCATTCCAATCAAAATTGGAGACAGAATCTTGACCGTTTTATACAACCCGAATTTTATTAATATTTTACACCGTATCCTCTACGTCCCTGACACTTGTGTCCCACCAAATTTTATTCCCAAGTACTCCTAATTAATTCCAGAACATCGTACGCATTCAATTTAATAAACTAAAACCCAATTTCCATCTTTGTGCAAATTTCTAATTGTTGGGTACTTCTGTGCAAAAGTACATTAAGGTCTCTATCCCATTAGACCCGACACGTGTAAAAATCCATTTCTCCTTCATGTGTATTTTTTTCCATAATTTTCAGGAGTGTGTAATTTAACATTAAGCTCCTTAAGACCCTGGCCCTCCAAACCTTGAACCGATGTAATCCGAACCATCCTTTTGAACCCATTCAAATCCTAGCACATTAAAATCCTACATGAGAGGCCCAATCCCAAGAGGGGTTGACCAGTCAAACCAATTCTTGGTCACACCCAACCCACCTTTTATAAATATTCTTTTCATTTTTTCTTTTTCTATTTTTCCTAAACCTAGAAATAGCTTCAGCCGACCTTTCCCTGTTCCTTCATCTCCATCCCCTTCCTTCCTTCAGCCAGCCGACCGGAGACCCAAGCCCGCCGGCTCGCCAGTCTTCGCCGGAGTTCACCATCCCCTAACAGAGGTCTCCCCCTAGCCGCCTCGACCAAGAATATCCCGACCGGAATCCCACTGCTCTTCTCCACCTCCACACGATTTCTCCTCGCTGGAACCGAACCCCGCGGCCACCCGAACTCGCCGGATCCTAACTCGACGAGACGTCGGGCTAGACACCGTGCACGAACCCACTCCTTATCGAGCCGTTGATCGCTTGGAGCCGTTGTCCCGACCCCGGCCGCCTAAAGTCTCCTCCTCGTCGACTCAACTGCACCGAGCAGCCCGAGCCTCCCCAAGCCCGTCGGAAACTGGCCACCTCCACCAGAATGCTGCACCGACCATCATCATTATTAACACCACCGGCACGATCACCACGCATCACCACCACTCCTCCATGAACTCCTCCCCATCTCGCCGAACCCCCCCCCCACTGTCTTCTCCTCCTCCTCGACACCCTGAGCACCACCACCTGAAGCCACCATCAGCCGTTCTCCTCCCTCGACCTCTTTCCTTCCCTGGCCTGAGCTCATCCTCCTTGGCCGGACCCCTGGCCGAAGTACAGTCACCACCACCTATATTATCAATACCACCACCATTATAAACATCAACACCATTATCATCATCGTCATCATCACTATCGCCATCATCGCCGACATTGTCATCATCCCCATCATCATGATCATCAAAATCATCATCATCCCACCTTAACCATCATCACCACCATTACCATATGAATATCATGATCATCATACTCATCATTGTTATCATCATCATCATTACCATCGTCCCAGTCATCATCTCATTATCGTCATCATCAGCATCTCATCATCGTCATCATCATCCTAGTCATCATCATCATCATCATCCTTGTCATCACCATTGTCCACTTCATCATCCTCGTCACCCCCATCGTCCACATCATCGTCCTTATCATCACCATTACCCCATCATCACCCAGTCACCATCTACAGCATCCTTCTCACCTCATCACCTAATCACCATAATCAGTATCACCCTTAACCATCACCCGTGTCAACCTTAATAATCGTCATAACCCTCGTCATCATCGACATCATAGACCCGTCACCCTTGCCCAATAACCCGCAGCAGTCACCCCCGATTCTAGTACCTGTGCACGCTGTCCCCGAAGATCTGTTGGATTTATCTGCGTGACTTCAGGAGCAGGTTATTGGTGCTACGCAGCTCTCTTGCCAGGCAAGTATACCTTGCCTTTGTTATGTTGTCTAAATACTGTATTTTAGCTGCCTGTTCATTGTTTTGGCATTTATAACTATGCGCGTTCGAAAGAAACTCGGGTGCAGTCAACGAATTCGTTGACGTTAGGACTTGTTTCGGACCTAGTGTCTAGTAGACCCACCTAAAGTTGTGGAGTTAATTGTATGACTCCCCAGGCCTTGACACATTTCTTACATGTGTTGTGAGTCTCATGTAGGGCACAAACTTATGTATGGGATTGGCCACCTGTACGTGTAAGTCGTGCGACGGATAGGGTATAACTGCTAATAGTGATGCATGTTAGAAGACTTAGAAGTTACTAGTAGGCGGAGCATAGACTAGCGTGGTACGATGGTCCCATCCTTGTCCTTGTTTGGTTGTAAGGATGGACTATTGCTCTAACAATAGACTATGAGCCAGAGTTACGACGCCGAGGCGTAGTAGCTGACGCGTGTTGTGGATACAACATGCTTATATCATTGGGCAGGGAGGACTACTAGTAGGTGTATGGGACACCCACTTCCTCTGTGCAGGTGCCCCGTTCGACGAAACGGTATGGACGTTATATATTATGCAGGTGCCCCGTTCGACGGAATGGTATGGACGTTATATATTATGCAGGTGCCCCGTTCTTCGAAGCGGTATGGACGTTATATATTATGCAGATGCCATGCTCTTCGGAGATGGACGTTATTACTGAGCGCCCTCCTATGGGGGCATATGTGGCATATACTAGCCAGTTGTCACGATTGGTGAATTACGTCAGCATATGTCTAGCCTACACTTTCCCATACACTCAAGTTGTCCTCAAGTTGCATTTCACTTAGATGGTTAGGTCACCCTTGAGTTTTTACAGTATTTACTTTATGGCATATTTTATGTATCTTGTTATGTCCCTCTAAGGGCCTGGCCCTTTCCAGGTGTATTGTTCATAAGTATTCGTAGGAGGACAGATCCGGATTGGTTGCGTACGTTCCGAGGAGCCTTCTCTTCGAGCCATGATTGTTAGTTGATATTCTTGTATTGTATTTATCTTGTTTAGTCTATATTCTAGTTCTATAGTGGATTTATTTCCATCCGACTGTCATCTTTAGATACTTTTTATTGAGATCTAGTTTCATAGCTACTGGTAATTTATTAATATTGATTCTGTGGATGAGATCTAGATTATACCCTGTGACTTGTGATAGATTTATACCACTTGTGGAATTGATATTCATATTGCAGCGTACGTGTGGGTTTTGGATTCCATATATTGGAGTTGCCATATCCATGCTGTTGGCATGCTTACGTGTCCTAGTCCTATGTATTTTACGACTGGAGCGTGACAATATGCTTGTTGAATATTTATTTATTATATTATTTAATTATTGTTAGATGTTAGATTTGATTTAGGACTTTTGTTAGTGGACCTAACTATATTAGACTAGACTCATGGACCAATATCTAATTCTAGTTAGATTGAGCCTAACAAACAAGCCCAATAGTTAGTCCATTCAATAGGAGGATGACTTAATTAGTTAAACCAATTGGATTAGAACCTTTCTTCCTTAATTATTTCCTTCATGACAAGCCCCAAGATGTATTGTGGACTTTTTATAGTGATTTGGAGTAGAGGGCAAGGCCGGCCATAGTAGGGGGGAGGAGAGAGACTCTTTCTCTTCATCCATTTATTTTAATTCTAGATCTAGAATTTTTTTCTTCCAAATTCCTTCATCCCTACACCAACCCTACCCAAATTTCTTTCCAATTCCTTTTTTATTCACTATTGGAGGCTATTGAAACAAGGAAGAGGCAAGGATCTACAAGGAGGAGGAAGGAGCACAAGTTAAAGGCTCTTGACACTCAATTAGAGACTTGCATTAGGAATCCATCTCCCAATAGGTATAATTTAATTTTTCTCTCAAATTAGACTCTAATCTATAATTTAATTATTAGGACCCCTCCCATATACTAAAGCTACCCATAGGAAGTGGAATTAGGTTCATAGGAGGCCTATGAAAAAAATTATGTGGTATTTTATGTCAATTTTGTGGAATTTCTAGATTAGCACATCTTGTATTTGTCAATAGGTTAATTAGAACAAATTGATATTTGTTTGGTTGTGTGTAACTAGTGTCGTATCCACAATTGGATATGTGTAGACTGTATCACGATAATTTGGAGATTCAGGTTAATTTGAGGGTTTTCTTTCGACACGGGGTTTTGAGCATGTCACTTTTTGATACGGATACGTAGATGAGTAGCTAACACTTTGTGTTTCTTCTAATTATGATTCTAGACTTTCTTGTGTCCTTCAGGATATGTTTGGTGGTGTGGTGGAGCCATATCGCAAGCGTATCATAGATTGAGTGTGATACGGGTGCGGTGCCCTCCATGTGTTTGATACTTTGCATTATAATTAAATTTACCTTGGTTATCACTAATAGAGTATTATATTTATAGTTGTTATATATATATATATATATATATATATATATATATATATATATATATGTGTGTGTGTGTGTGTGTGTGTGTGTGTTTGTGTATGTGTGTGTGTATGTGTGTGTATAGGTGTGTGTATGTGTGCTAGGGGGTGGTGTCGGGTAAGCTTGAAGCAGTAGCAGCAGCAATAAGCAGCAGCAACAGCAATAAGAAGCAGCAGCAGCAATAAAAAAGCAGCAGCAGCAGTGAGAAGCAACAGTAAGCAGTATATAGTAGCAGTTGCAGTACTCAATATGAGGGGTGTGCAAGAGATGCGGAATATGTGGGAGTACTAATGTAATATGTGATCAAGTGTTGTAAGGTAGAGTATCAACTTTTTTGTATGATACCAAGAGTATAGGAGTTAAATATTAGGGAAAGGTAAGATAACTATTAGTTTATAGTTAAGGTAAGTTTTATATAGTAAGGTATTAGCTAGTATACTTAATATAGCTACTTGATCTAGTTAAGGTTTTGGTCTAAGTTGTTAGGTAATTATTAAGATATAAGATATTGTCGTTGAGGGTATTAAGCTATTAGAATACTAAGTAATTGTTTGTGCTAATGTATTAGTTATATATTGGTGTTAAGTTATGGTATATAGTATTGTATAATTTATATATATATAGATATTGATACTATATTAATTTGTATAGGTATTGGGTATGTGTATCAAGAGGGGTGTGTAGGTGGTGTGATAAAGCCAAGATATCCACTTAGCATTAGTTTAGCTAGGGGTACTATATATATTTTTTTATCTTGAATAAATATTATTGTATTTTCATATCTAATAATTTACGTATCTTATGATACGGTATAGTATTGGTATCCTAGTATCCTAACATAGCTAGTATAGCCTAGTTATATAGTGTATGGATCCAATATCCTAGAGATGGACTCATGCCACCTAGAAATAGCTAGTTTGACTAGTTTGACCTAGAGTTGACCAAATTTGACTATCTTAACTTAGAAATAGCTTTATAACTAGAATTTGACTAGTTTAACTTATTTTTATTCCAAAACCTTGTATTAATGTAATATTCTATATTTAGGTCTCCGAGGCACCATTCCGGACATTTTTTATACTGTTCACCGGATTCCAGGCAAGTACATTCTCTGATATTTTCTCATTTATGATATCCCCTATGTTTCTTGTATTTAGTATAGATATCCTTGATTTTTTGACACAATGGTTACACGGATTCGTATATCCGAATCTCGTCATGAGATATTATTTCTTGGTATTTATGGTGTATCTTGTGCAAGCCTTGTTCTTTGTTCTTCTTGTACATGTACAGACATTGATTCTTGGGAAGACTAGCTACCTACCTAGTGAATCCCGTGTCATAATGTTCCATGGTAGGATCCACTATACTAGTCGGGACGGAGAGTGTTAGTGTTGATATGTGATCATACCCTCCTTGTGCATGTCTTGTTCCTTGAATAGTATTAATCATACACTATACGTATAATTAACCAGGCCATAATCCTTGTGCAAGTTTCCAAGCCGATCACATATGGAAGCTGGTACTCACTTACTTAGTAGTAGTATTTCTTGCTCAGTTCTATGATGCTCATTCTTGTATTTATTTTCAGTATTCCTATTGTGTATATCTTTTGTACCTGTATATTGCATTTGTATATTCGCTCTATTTACTATTATATAGTTTATATCATTTATTGGAACTGCTATTAGAGATGTACTTTGCTCATTTTCTGACTGGATATATTTTTCTCAGATGATACTGAGGAGTGGTATCCCACTCACTACGGGCCTCAGGACGTAGTAGGCTTAAAGCCAGAGACTTTGGCTCAGGAGGGTCTCATCTCGGTTGAGACAGACGACCCAGTACCCGTCGCTCAATAGATAGATTTATTTGCACTAGATTTGTCTCCAGCATTTGTTATTCGTATTTCTTTTGATGACTCATTAGATATTATTTGTCTTGTGAGTTATAAATTATTTCTTCATTTCTTTATATCATTTTTGTACGATTATTCCATCTTATAGATATGTGATTGAGTATTCATATTTTATTGGTGGCATTATTATATCTTGATTGCTAAGATAGATAGTTTATCCAAACAGCGTTCTACCGTCGATGTTGTGACGTAGGCTAGACATTGTTCACTACTCGTGTCCCAACACCGGGTGCGGGTGATGATACATTTTTAGTTGTGGCCCATGCAGGTCTTCGAGGTCACAATTAGTGTGATTCGTAGTGGTTCTCTGAATTGAGTACTATTACGAGCCTGTTTCAGGATATAAGATATAGGCTATAGGTTGAGAATACTCAATCACATCTAGGAAAAACTCTATTATTCATTCCAATTGTTCTTCCTCGATATTGATATTTGATCATTAACTGTCCTTCTTTGAATGCATTATATCATGTGCCATATTGATTCTTTCATTTTGCTTTGCCTCAGGATGCCGCCTAAGACTCGATTACAACAGAGAGGAACAATTTTTGAGAGATCTGCGACTTCCTGAGGGTCTGCACCAGTCACTTCTCTGGTGATTGGCGTATCAGCTACGTTCGGGGGTCCACCTCCAGCTCAGAGGACTGTTTTGGTTGTGTCTGAGGGACTTCTACCTCTATATTTCGTGCCGACAGTTGCGACTCAGGTGTTCTCATTATTTCGTAAGATGTTGGAGGCTCAGAGGGCCCAGGCAGAGGCTCACTAGAGGAAGATCGATGTGTTATGGCAGGGTATTGAGAGTTCTCATCAGCTTTCCCTTTCTGTAGTAGAGAGTGAAGCTTCAGTCCAGTAGAAGGTTGCTCCGTAGGTTGCCCAGCTTCGGCCGGGTAATTTTTAGGACTTTAAGAAGTTGGAACCTCGAGTCTTTAAGGGGACTGATGGCGTCATCTACGCTGATGATTGGCTCGAGGATATTGAGTGTCTCATGAGGGTATCCCATCTTACTGAGGATCTGAAGGTTGAGGCAGTAGGACTTCAACTGTTCGACATCGCCCGTACTTGGTTCAGGAATGAGCCGCTTCTTGTTGATGCGGGGCAGTCATGGAAGGTGTTCAAGGACCTCTTCAAGAGAAAGTTCTTTGCTCGAGCGAACAGATTAGACTTGGGGAGGCAGTTTGAGGGCCTTACTCAGGAGAGCATGTTCGTGGAGGAGTATACTACAGAGTTTGGTAGGCTGAGCCAATTTGTGGAGTATTTGGTAAGGGAGCCAGAGGATCGAGTTATCCGCTTCTGTGAGGGTCTAAACTGGGAAGTGAAGATCCTCATTCCGTCTTTCTATGAGACGTATTCAGAGATACTTGTAGAGGCATACAAGGTTGAGCGGGAGTTGGGCTTGAAACCCAAAAGAGACCGCGTTTCTTTTCTGGCGGCTAATAGCAGTGCAGTGGCTGCTATGCGTCCTTATTTTCAGTCTAGGCCTTTTCAGTAGCCACACCAGACTCCAGCTAGAGTGCTATTTCACCAGGCACCACAGCAGCAGTAGAGACAGTCACAGCAAGATTTTTGCCCCTACTACAAGAAGCCCAGCCACATCTGGGATGTTTGCAGGAAGAGGTTGGGAGTTTGTCTGTATTTTGGTGGCGAGGGGCATCAACTCAGGGATTGTCCTTTCAACCCTCGTCATGCAGTTCAGGGGGCAGCTCCAACTCCGAGAACACAGGCGAGGCCACTTACAGTACAGCCGGGGGGACCGCCGCTTATGACCCATCAACAACGTTATGCCCAGCTCCAGCATTAGGGGGTGCATCTCACGGACGAGCGTTTACTATGACGGTCGAGGAGGCCGAGCCCACCGGAGATGTCATTGCAGGTTCTGTTCTTCTTGATTCTATTACAGCTTTAGCTTTGTTTGATAGTGGTGTTTTCCATAGTTTTGTATCTGTTTATTTTGCTCTAAAGCATCATTTGGTAGCCGAGTCTTTGCTTAGGACTTGCAAGATCATGACCGGAGGAGATATTATTCTGGTTAGTGATATTTGCAAGGATCGAAGAGTTACTTTGGGAGGCCGGGAGCTGAGTATGTGTCTACATATAATTTTACTTTCTAGCGACGATATTGTACTCGGGGTGGATTGGTTTAGTAGGAACCATGCTAGTATAGATTGTAGAGGATATAGAGTTTTGTTTAACCCGCTAGGAGATCTAGAGTTTGAGTTTGCTAGAGGAGCTACAGAGCAGAGAGAAGGCATTATCTGTGGAGCTATAGTGGAAGACAAGGAGTTGCCGCATCCTTTGATAGCAGAGTTCTTGGATGTATATCAAGAGGAGTGCTAGGTTGCTTTTGAAGAATTGAAGATGAGGTTGACGTCTACTCCTATTTTGACATTGCCATCAAGGTCAAGAGGTTTCAATATTTATAGTGATGCATCGAGAAAAGGTCTGGGTTGTGTTCTTCAGCGGAATGGAAAAGTGATTGCCTATACATCTAGACAATTGCGTCCTCATGAGAAAAACTATCCTATCCACGATTTAGAGTTGGCAACAGTCTTCTTTGCCTTGAAGTAATAGAAACACTATTTGTACGAAGAGCGTGTGAAGATCTTCACAGACCACAAGAGCTTAAATTATATTTTAACTCAGAAGGAGTTCAACATGAGGCAGTGTCGGTGCTGGAACTGATGAAGGATTTTGGCATATCTTTACAGTATCATCCGGGAAAAGCTAATGTAGTTGTCGATGCCTTTAGCAAGCATCTGATAGCTATGTTTTTGACACAGGATCGATATTTTTTGGAGGATCTAGAAAGCTTGGGAATTGAAGTGATAGTCCCTTGTTTTGCCATGTATGTGTGGGGGTTACAGTTGCAGTCAGAGTTGATGGACAGGATCAAGGAAGCCCAGTTTTAGGATGTATCTCTGAGGACCATCAGATCTTAGTTGAGAGCAGGATTGGAGGATAATTTCACCATTGCG
The DNA here is from genome assembly GCA_036927795.1 of Iris macrosiphon. Lineage (NCBI taxonomy): Eukaryota > Viridiplantae > Streptophyta > Magnoliopsida > Asparagales > Iridaceae > Iris > Iris macrosiphon. Next base: position 114,937,969 of record JAYESA010000011.1, read on the forward strand.
GAGGATGGTTCTTTATGGCATGGTGCAAGATTATGTGTGCCTAGTAGAATCTGCATGAGGAGGTATTGCAAAAAGAACATCGCTCTCAGATGTTTCAACAAGATTTATCAAAATATGCAAGAGAGTGTATGGTGGTATGGCATGAAGAGGGAGGTGTCACAGTTTGTATCCAGATGCTTAGTGTTCCAGCAGGTGAAAGCCGAGAGGCAGAGGCCAGGTAGATTACTTCAGCCATTATCCATTCCAGAGTGAAAGTGGGAGCACATTATTATGGATTTTGTGTCCGGACTTCCACGATCTCCAGTAGAGAAAGACGCAATTTGGGTCATCGTTGACAGGTTGACCAAGTCGGCCCACTTTTTGCCTTTCAAGGTGGGTTTGTCTATGGAGAAGCTAGCAGAGATGTATGTGAGGCAGATCGTCAGGATACATGGTATTCCCGTCAGCATAGTCTCGGATCGGGATAGTTATTTCACTTCTCATTTCTGGAGGAGTTTACAGGCGAGTTTGGGCACCCAACAAAAGTTTAGTACTTCATATCACCCCAGATGGATGGGCAATCACAGAGGACCATTCAGAATCTCGAAGATATGCTGCGCACCTGCATACTACATTTTGGAGGATCTTGGGAAGACCTTCTCTATTTGGTAGAGTTTGCTTACAATAACAGCTACTAGGCTAGTATAGAGATGTCACCATTTGAGGTTCTGTACGGTCGGTGATGTTATACTCCCTTGTCATGGGACAATATTGGAGAGAGAGCTTTGCTACGTCCAGAGATGGTTGTGGATACAGCGGAGAAGGTTAAGCTGATCAGAGACAGACTTCGAGTGGCATATGATAGACAACAGCATTGGACTGATAGCCTCTGGAGACCTTTGGAGTTTGAGGTATAATTTTAGATTTTTGTTTTGTGCTTGATATTAGTTGTTTGTTATAGATTAAGTTCTTAAGGTTGTATTTTTTTCTAGGTTGGTGCTTTAGTATTTCTGAGGATTTCTCTAACACGAGACACGATTCATTTTGGTGAAGGCGGGAAGCTTAGTTCGCGATTCATTGGGCCTTTCAGTATTCTCGAGAGGATTGTTGCAGTTTCCTACAAACTAGACTTGTCACCTGCATTGGAGGGAATGCACAACGTATTTCATGTATCACAGTTGAGACGGTACATGGCAGATGCTAGTCACGTATTGGATCACTTGGAGATAGAGGTGGGCCCTACTCTTAGCTATCTAGAGCAGCCAGTTGAGATTCTAGATCGGAGAGAGAATATGCGGAGGAACCAGACCATTCCTTTTATACGAGTCGCATGGAGGTATCATTCTCCAAGTGAGTCTACCAGAGAGAGAGAGGATGAAATGCAAGAGCGTTATCTATATTTGTTTATACTTTGAGGTATGTTCTTTCCTGATTTTTTTTTACTTTCTGGGGGTAGTTTTGCCTTTGAATTTCGTGGAAAAAATTATTTTAAGGGGGGTAGACTTGTCACCAACACATTTTCTAGGAAAGGGTATTTTTGTCATTTCATAATTAATTAATTTATGTGCTTGTTGAATATTTATTTATTGTATTATTTAATTATTATTAGATTTAATTTTGGACTTGTGTTAGTAGACCTAACTAGATTAAACTAGACACATGGACCAATATTTAATTCTAGTTAGATTGAGCCCAACAAACAAGCCCAATAGTTAGCCCATTCATTTAGAGGATGACTTAATTAGTTAAACCAATTGGATTAGAACCTTCCTTCCTTAATTATTTCCTTCATGACAAGCCCCAAGGAGTATTATGGACTTTTTATAGTAACTTAGAGTAGGGGGCAAGGCCGACAATAGTAGGGGGAGAGAGACTCTCTCTCTTCATCCATTCATTTCAATTCTAGATCTAGAATTTTTCTCTTCCAAATTCCTTCATCACTACACCAAACCCTACCCAAATTCCTTTCTAATTTATTTTCTACTCACCATTGGAGGCTATTAGAACAAGGAGGGGGCAATAATCTATAAGGAGGAGGAAGGAGTATAAGTTGAAGGCTCTTGACACTCAATTGGAGACTTGCATTGGGAATCCATCTCCCATTAGGTATAATTTAGTTTTTCCTCTCTAATTAGACTATAAATCTATAGTTTAATCATTAGAAACTCTCCCATGTACAAAGGCTACCCATAGGAAGTGGAATTAGGTTCATAGAAGGCCTATGGAGAAAGTTATATGGTATTTTGTGTAAATTTTAGGAGAATTCTGAGATTGGCACATCTTGTGTTTGTCCATAGGTTAATTAGACCAAATTGACATGTATTTGGTTGTGTGTGACTAGTGTCGTATCCAAAATTGGATACGTGTAGGTTGTATCACGATAATTTGGCGATACGGGTTAATTTGTGGGTTTTTTTCCGACATGGGGGTTTGAGCATGTCATATTTTGACACGGGCACGTAGATGAGTACCTAATACTTTTTGTTGCTTCTAATTGTGATTCTAGACTTGCTCGTGTCCTTCAAGATACGTTTAGTGGTGTGGCGGAGCCATATCACAAGTGTATCATATATTGAGTGTGATACGGGTGTGGTGCACTCCACGTGTTTGATACTTTGAATTATAATTCAATTTACCTTGGTAATCACTATTAGAGTATTATATTTATAGTTGTTATATATATATATATATATATATATATATATATATATATATATATATATATATATATATAGCTATGTTTCTATTTTATTTGTGAGGTGTTGGTGGTCATTGGAGAGTAGAAAAGTTCATGTGCACCACTAATATTGATATGTGTAAGCATATATATATATATATATATATATATATATATATATATATATATATATATATATATATACATTTTTTTATAAGTGAGTGTATGTGTATAGGTGTGTGTATGTTTGCTAGGGGGAGGTGTCGGGCAAGCTGGAAGTAGCAGCAATAAGCAGCAACAACAGCAATAAGAAGCAGTTGTAGCAGCAATAAGAAGCAGCAGCAGCAGTAAGCAACAATAAAAATAGCAGCAGCAATAAGAAGCAATAGCAGCATCAATAAGAAGCACCATCAGCAATAAAAAGAAGAAGCAGCAGCAGCAACAACAATTGGAATGCAACAGCAACAGTGAGAAGCAGCAATAAGCAGTATATAGTAGCAGTTGCAGTACTCAATAGGAGGGGTATCCAAGAGATGAGGAATGTGTGGGAGTACTAATGTAATATGTAATCAAGTGTAGTAAGGTTGAGTATCAACTTTTGTGTATGATACCAAGAGTATTGGAGTTAAGTATTAGGGAAAGGTAGGATAACTATTAGTTTATAGTTAAGGTGGGTTTTATATAGTAAGGTATTAGCTAGTATACTCAATATAGCTAGTTGATCTAGTTAAGGTTTTGGTCTATGTTGCTAGGTAATCATTAAGATATATGATATTGTCGTTGATGGTATTAAGCTATTAAAATACTAAGGTAATTGTTAGTACTAAGGTATTAGTTATATATTGGTATTAAGTTATGGTATATAGTATTGTATAATTTATATATGTAGATATTGATACTATATTAATTAGTATAGGTATTAAGTTTGTGTATCAAGAGGGGTGTGTAGGTGGTATGATACCGTATTGGTTCAAATCCAAGATATCCACTTATTATTAGTTTAGTTAAGGATACTATTTTTTTTTCATCTTGTATATATATATTATTATATTTTCATATCTAATAATTTACGTATCTTATGATATGGTATAGTGTAGGTATCCTAGTATCCTAACATAGCTAGTATAGCCTAGTTACACAGTGTATGGATCCTATATCCTAGAGATGGACTCATACAACCTAGAAATGGCTAGTTTAACCAAGTTTGACCTATATTTGACCTAGTTTGACTATTTTGGCTTAGAAATGGCTTTATGACCTAGAATTTGATTAGTTTAACTTATTTTTATTCCAAAACCTTGTATTGATGTAATATTTCATATTTAGGTCTCCGAGGCACCGTTTCGGATATCTTTGATACTTTTCACCGGATTCCAGCAAAGTATATTCTCTGAAAGTTTTTCATTTATGATATCCCCTATGTTTCTTGTATTTAGTGTAGATATTCTTGATTTCTAAACACGATGGTTATACGGATTGGTATATCCGGATCTCGTCATGAGATTGTATTCCTTGGTATTTATGGTGTATCTTGTGCAAGCCTTGTTCCTTATTCTTCTTGTACATGTACAGACATTGATTCTTAGGGAGACTAGTTACCTATCTAGTGAATTCCGTGTCATAACATACCATGGTTGGATCCACTATACCATTCGGGACGGAGAGTGTTAGTGTAGATATGTGATCATACCCTCCTTGTGCATGTCTTGTTCCTTGAATAGTGCTAATCATACACCGCATGTATGATTAACTACGCCATAATCCTTGTGCAAGTTCCCAAGCCGATCATATATTAAAGTTGGTACTCACTCACTTAATAGTAGTATTTCTTTCTCAGTTCTATGATGCTCATTCTTGTATTTATTGTGCATATCTCTTGTACATGTATATTGCATCTTGTATATTTTCTCTATTTACTTGTTACATAGTTTATATCATTTATTGGAACTACTGCTAGAGATGTACTTTGCTCCTTTCCTGACGGGATATATTTTTTCCATATGACACTGAGGAGTGGTATCCCACTCACTACGGGCCTCAGGACGTAGTTGTCTTAGAGCCAGAGACTTTGGCTCAGGAGGGTCTCATCCCGGTTGAGACAGAGACCCAGTACTCGTAGCTCAGTAGATAGATTTATTTGCAATAGATTTGTCTCCAGCATTTGTTATTAGTATTTCTTTATATGACTCATTGGATATTATTTGTCTTATGAGTTATAAATTATCTCTTCAATTCTTTATATTATTTTCGTACGATTGTTCCATCTTATAGATCTGTGATTGAGTATTCATATTTTATTGGTGGCATTATTATATCTTGATTGCTAGATAGATAGTTTACCTAAATAGCGTTCTACTACCGATGCTGCGGCGTAGGCTGGACGTTGTTCACTACTCGTGCCCCTATATCGGGTGCGGGTCATGACACTATGTATCTTTAAGATTAGTTGAGTGCTAGTTTTTATCATCTCATTGTCAGTTAAGGAGTGGGTTAGAGTGCTAGTTATTAGAGTGCTAGCTAAGGATTGGGTTGGAGTGTTAGTAGTTAGTTTAGTAGATTAGTATAGGCAAATCAAGTGTCAGTGTTAGGTTAAGTTAGAGTCCAGTTAGTAATATTAGACAGGGTATCACTAGGTAAGGTAGTACATGATAATATACTACTAGTATTAGCTTTAGCTAGTATGAACTAGATTAGTAACCTATTAAGTAGTATGGACCTAGTTGAACCTAGAAAACTAGAAATGACCTAGTAATCACTCTTGATGCTAGAAATAACTTAGAAGCATGCATTTTTACTCATTTACCCCTTAATACACCAAATTGACTTGAAACTCATCCATAGGGTTGTGCGACATCAGCTTGGGCATCGAGAGACACTCATTACTCAGGACCACAGGTGAGTACATTATCTGATAGTTTTTTTTTATTTTGATCATTATTATGATTCTAGTTGTAGTGTATACGTGATTCTGACACAGCGGATACACGGACTAGTATCATAGATACAGGTCATGAGGAGTCATGATTGGTATCCATAGTACTAGTTGGAGAAAGGGAAATATTAGCAAGTTATGTGATCATACCGCACCTTACATGCATCATAGCTCACCCCACATATCACGTAGGGTGAAGCCTGACCATTTATAAGCCTCATAGCCTGTTATATATGATTAGCCTGACTTTTTTTTGCATCATAACTAACCAGATGGTTAGCCTGACCTCTCATGTATCATAGCTAATCATATATAACAAGCTTGATCTAGTCCCAAGACGATCACATAGCAAACTGATATTTAACGACACTTAGCCAGTATTTTTATTCTTGCTCCAGTACATTCATTTCTAGCTTTCACCCATATCTGTTTTACTGCTAGTTAGTTCCACATGATGATAAAATGTCTCTCCAGTATTCCTTACCTTCCAGTATTTCTTTTATCATGTATTTTCTTACATTGTTTTATAATTTTTGTCAATATAATTAAAATTACTATTAGTGTTTGTGCTTTTCTCCAATCCTGATTGAATAACATTTTCAGAGGATCTTGGGGATTTTTGTCCTACCAATTATGGTCCAGGAGTAGATGGTGATTATATCCCGAAGATTGCAAAGGAGCCACTCCACATAGAGAAGACACTACCCGCATTTTTTAGACAGCACTTAGCCCAGTTTAATTATGTATTGGATTGTTCTAACCTTTGAGACTTGATTTTATTATGTTGAGACCTTATCTATTTTGAGATTGCTAGAATCTAGACATATTGTTTTTTTTTAGTTGTGTTCTGAACTTATGTCAGAACTTTTTTATATCTTTTCATATCTTATTATGTCATTTACCTTCTTTATAATTTTGTGATTGAGTAACTTATGAATTGATGATCATATGCATATTTATTATCCTCCTTACGGAGTTGAGATCATTGACAGGCTATTTTGTGAGTTATGTTAGCGATTTTGAGACCTAGATATCGTTCTACCACCAATGCTGCGACGTAGGCTGGACGTACCCATGGCTCATGTCCAAATTTCGGGTGCAGATCATGACACATTTTTAGTGGTGGCCCATGCAGGTCAAAATAGAGTAAGATTAGGTCACAACTAGTGTAGTATCGTAGTAGTGCTCAGACTTAGAGTACTACTACTAGCATGAGATTGGGTATGGATGAGAGTATGCTCAATCACAACTAGGAAATTTTTAATTTTATTTTTGCTATTCTGAATAATTGCTTCTTTTAAATTTTATGGTCCTTCTTTGATGATATCGTATCTTTTGCCTTAAATAATTTCTTCTTGTTTTGATATGTGTTCAAGATGCCACTGAAAACTAGGTCACTGAGATTGGGACCCGCAGCTTCCGAGAGGTCTGCCACCTCTCGACCTACTACCTAGAAAGCTGGAGTTGCTCCTCCTACTTCACCTATTCATGTAGGAGTTTCTATAGCTTTCGACGGTTCTCCTTCCCCACCTGTCTAGAGGGTTGTCCCGGCTGTTACGGAGGACCTTCCACCACCACAGATTTTTTTTCGAAGAGGAGTGCCCGCTGATCGGGCACAGATGTTTGCATTGATCCAAGGCATGGTCGATGCTCAGAGGACGTCGGCAGAGGCTCAGCGAGTTCAGGGTGAGGCACAAAGGGTGCAGGAAGAGGAACAGAGGGTGCAGGCAGAGGAGCACCAAGCGCAGATTGAGCTGATGAGGGAGAGCATGGAGAATGCTTATTAGGTGGCTCTCCAAGTAGTGGAGAGAGTCGCACAGCAGCATCTTGGCCAGCAGTAGTAGCAGTAGAGGCCAGACACTATGGTAGACTTCAAGAGGATGATGCCTCAGGAGTTCAAGGGTGTTGACGGGATATTCTATGACAACGACTAGCTGGAGGATATAGAGAGAAACTTGCGCTTGGCTCAGATTCCAGAGAGTCTGCAGATCGAGGCCACCGGCAGCAAGATATTCAATATCGCGTTGATATGGTATCATACGGAGCCAAGACTTACTGCTAGAGGACTTACTTGGTAGGCTTTCAATAAGCTTTTTAAGGAGAAGTTCTCTCCCGATGTGGCCCTAGGAGCCTTGGAGAGTCAGTTCCATGACTTGGTCCAAAAAAATATGTTAGTCGAAGAGTATGCCGCAGAGTTTTTTCGCTTGAGTTATTTTGCACCGTCGATGATTCGGGACCCAGGAGACCAAGCCCAAAAGTTCAAGAATGGGCTACCTTTGAGGGCATTTTGATGGATACCCAGATTGCTAAGGATGGTCTGGACTTCAGGCCCAAGAGAGGACGCGACATTTCTGGAGGGACAAGTGGTAGTGCGAGACCGGCCAAACGTCTCCACTTTTAGCAGCAACAGAGGCCGTATCAACACCAGCAGCACCAGGCACTAGCTCAAGGACAGATCCGACAACAGCCGCAGAGGCAGACCCAGCCCGTTGTCCAGTGTGCATACTGCGGGAAGGCGGGACACACGAGAGACATCTGCAGAAAGAGGCTGGCTACATGTTTGTCTTGTGGATCATCAGCGCACTAGTTGAGAGATTGTCCGTCTATTCAGACTCGTCCAGATCAGGGTGGAGCAGCCACTCAGAGGGGACCTGCTAGAGTATCTACTGCACCAGGAGGCCATTAGAGGGGACCACCACTTTCGCCACAGCAGTGGAGATTTTCCCAGCACCAGTAGCAGCAAAGAGGTGCACCCCAGGGACGAGCCTATGCTATAACGGTCGAGGAGGCCGAGACAGCAGGAGACATGATATCAGGTGCAATTCTTCTCGATTCCATTCCAGCACTTGCATTATTCGATTTTGGTATTTCTTATTGTTTCATATCTGTATCTTATGCTCTTAAGCATCATTTAGAGGCAGAACCCTTAGATAGGACTTGTAAGATCACGACTGGCAGAGGCATTATCCTAGTCAGTAATTTTTGTAAGGACCAGAGAGTTTCATTGGGAGGCCGAGAGTTGAGTGTGTGCTTACACATAATGCCACTTCTCGGATACGATATTATACTCGAAATGGATTAGTTGAGTAGGCACCATGCTACTATAGATTATCGTAGAGACAAAGTAATATTTTGACCGTCAAGAGAGCCAGAGTTTGAGGTCGCCAGAGGAGCAGCGGAACAGAGCAGGGGCATCTTTTGTGGAGCCAGGGTGAAAAGGAAGGAGTTGCCACATCCTTTGGTAGTGGAGTTCCTGTATGCCTTTCGAGAGGAGTTGCCAGGTTTGCCTCTAGACAAAGATGTCGAGTTCTCTATAGACTTGGTGCCAGGTGCAGAGCCAATATCACAGCAAGTCTATAGGGTCAACAACAGCGAACTGGCAGAACTGAAGAAGCGGGTTGATGAGTTACAAGAGAAAGGGTTCATCAAATCCAGTTCATCGTCGTTGGATACTCCGGTATTGTTCGTACCGAAGAAGGATGGGTCGGTACACATGTGTATCGACTACAGAGCTTTGAACAACCTCACTATCAAGAACAAATAACCACTGCCGAGGATAGATGATCTCTTCGATCAGTTGAGCGGAGCAAAGGTATTCTCAAAGATAGACTTGAGGTCAGGCTACCACCAGATGAAAGTGAAGAAAGAAGATATTTTGAAGTATCATCCTCACTTTTCCAGCTAGGGGTAGTTTGGTATTTTGACATGGGTATTTAATTTTTAGGATTAGAATATTGAATATTAACGTGATGATTGTATTCATTATTTGATTATGTTGGGATCTAAATTATTTGTGACTTGTATTAATTATTTAGTTAAGGGACTTGTGTTATTTATTTTAGTTAGAGAGACTAGCCCAATATTTAGACTTATCATGACAAATAGTGAACCCAACTTGGACCAAGTCCAATAGTCCATTCACTAATTAATTAGGAGGTTAGCCTTAATTAAAATTTAGTTAGAAGCCTTCCTAATATACCCTATTTAATTAATATTCATAATGAACCATTGGAGGGGCAAATTAAACATTTGACAACAAATTGGAGAGGGGGTAAAGGGGGGCCGGCCATAAGAGCCTCTCTTCTCTCTCTTCTCTCATTTGTTCATTCATTTTTGAGATCCTCAATTTCATAGATCCCTATTTCCTTCTTTCCTCCATTATTTTACTATCAATTCACCTTCATTCCTTCTCAAATTCATCACTCTTGGAGCTTGGAGCTTAGAGTAGCAAGGAGCACAAGGAGGAGGAGCTTTGGAGCTAGATATCGTGTTCGGAACGTGTCCAATTATATTTTTATTGGGAATCCATCTCCTAATTGGTAATTCCTAAAATTTTCTTTTATTTTAGCTTCTTAATCATGCATTTAACCATTATGAATGACCCCATGGCATGGGACTAACTATAGGAGCAAGTTCTAGGCTAATTGGTTATGAATTGTGAGTTCTATGTGGTAATTTGTGTACAAGTTGGCGAAATTATGATTTTGACACATTAATTGTGTGTCATGAGACTAATTAGATCTAATTAGACTTAGATCGGGGATATGAGACTGGATACGTGTCCACAAATGGATACATGTAGGCTATATCATGGTATTTTGTGATATGGTACGATACGAAATCCAATTTTTGATGTTTTATGCATTTAACCCTCAATTCTCCTTGTAGCCAGTTACATTAGTTATTTTGATATATAGTTGATATGTGAGAATATTTATTGTGATAAATTGAGGGTTTTGACTTTCAAATTGGGAGAGTATCATAGTGTATCGTATATTGCCTACCACATGTTTAGTGTATTAATTTAGCGTGGTGGGAGAGTGTGTGTGTTCAGATATTGGAGAGTTGATGGGAGTGTGTACTCATTGTTTTGGGTGTATTAGTGATAGGTTTGTGTGTTAGATGACACAGTTGTTGGTGTTGTTGGAGGTCATGAGGAGTTAGCAGAAGTGCAGAGAATTACTCGTGCACAGTGGGGTATTGCACAGATATAGCTAAGCACTGTACTGCAATGTATTTGAGCACTGCTATGTGCAAGTGCCTGCATGTGTGCAGCAGGGCACAGAGGAAAGATCTCAAGATCAGATTAGTTGCCTTCATGCATGAAGATGAAGGGGGACTGGACCTGCAGGTTATAGAGCAATGCACTGAGTAGTAGGTGCAGACCTTGCACACAGGTTGGTGCTGCACCTGCACTTGAGCAGAGGCTGCATAACAGTCAATATTGGGCACAGACTTGTACCTAGAAAATTGGAGAAAGATGAACTTTATTGGTATCAATTAGGCTCAGAAATAATAATGTAGAGTATCATGTGTTTGTGTTAGCAGTGAGGTACCTGGACAGTAGGGGCTTGGGTGGGTATCAGATATATGGGTAAGTGACTGAGTATTTGTGTGTATCAGTTCTTAATATGTGCACTAAGACTTCATGTGTGTGTGGCTCGAGTATTAGGAAGTGACATGAGAGGGGGAACTTTAAAATTGTATTCACAGTAGCTAAGTGTGTGTGTGTGTGTGTGTGTGTGTGTGTGTGTCTATATAGAGAGGTTCAGTTTTGGTGTTCCTGTGTGAGTGCCAGTGCAAGAGTGTACATGTGTGTTAGTATACTAGTTAAGGTTTGGATGCACAACATAGAAAGGGAAGTATTCATTGATTGCAGTCAGGTGGAGTTCAAGATTAGTGAGGGGATCAGCAATGGTTGTACAGATGTGCACTGTTATAGAAGTAGCAGTTAGTTTCCTGTGTATGAGGTTTGGTTTGACAGTCAAGGTTAAGAGAGTATCAGTAGGTAAAAGAAGTGGTGTTAATAAAGGGAGTTACCTGCACTTATAGCCGAGCCAAGTAGCAGTATCAGTACAACAATACAATGTGTACACCAATGCACACATGGATATCAGTAGTCAGTTGAACTATGAGCAAGTAACAGTATTATATGCCTATAGGTTTTAGTGTAGGTAAGTTAGATTAAGGGTGAAGGTTCAATCAGACAATTAGGAAAGGTGAATGCTTGAGTGTTGTCCCATGAGTATCAGTGCACTAATAATTGGCAACAAAGGGTTAGTATTATAGGGGGTGTTCTGGAGCTAGTAGTAGCAGCAACCTGTCATGTTGACAGTATATACACAGCAGTAAATACCAGTTGTGGGAGTTCAGTAGGGTTAGTATCATTTCAGTTGAGGGTTATATTAGAAGTTGAGTTAATGACTGTGATTAGTTAGCATATAATAGGTAACTAATTAGATTTGTGTTCATTGAGTGTTCAGATAGGTAATGTCAGTTGAGTATCTAAGTTGAGAATATTAGAGGTGAGTTAAGAAAATTTAGTAGGAATAAGAGTTAGTTGTTGGAAAGTATTAGTATTTTGGTATTAATAAGTTTAGCAAGGTTAGCTATCAGTATATGGTTAATTAAGGTACTTGGAGTAGTTATCAGTCATATAACAGGTAGATTATACTAATTAATAGTCTATACATATAAGATTGATAATAGGTATAGCTTTGACTCCTAGATAATGACCTAGTATAGTTAAACCAAGCTAGTATTGGCTAGTAAGGGACCAATATAGACCAATAAATCTAGTATTGGACTAGAAATGCATTCTAGAGCATACTTCAACTTAATTCACATTCATTGCCCCTTTTTGACATAATATTTCATATATAGGATTGTGTGACACCAGCTTGGGCGTAAAGATACACTCATTGCTCAGGACCCGAGGTGAGTACATTTCTTTATTAGTTTTTATTTAATAATAATGTATATATCATATATTCTAGAACTGTATACTTGATTCCGACACAGTGGTTACATGGACTAGTACCATATGGAACCTTTCAGGAGATATTATCCCTTACCGTATTCAGCAGGTACTCCTTCACATATATTTTATCATGTGTATCGGGTATTAATTTTAGTGTACTTTATATTCACACACTGCTCGTGTTCAGTGTGCCCATATTCGGGTTTATAATATGTCGTGATTGGATCCATAAGTATTGGTTGGGGATAGGGGAGTAGTAGTTGGTTATGTAATCAAGCCAAGTGTCTTCGTGTGCATGTCGATTACATATCACACGTGTAATCGAGTTACCATATTGTATTCGTGTTCAACCTAAACCGATCATATAATGAACTTGCATTCCATGGCACATTACCTAGTTTTATCTATTTTCTTTTATTTGTAGTTATTTTATTGCCTATTTTTTATTCCAGTATATTACTTATTCACTCTAGTTCATTATTTTTTATGTTTAGTTATCTTATATTCTTTTCTATTATCTGTTGTATATGCTCGATTATGTATTTGAAACTGCTTTATAGGTATGTACTTTGCTTCAATCCTGACTGGATATATTTTTTAGATGATTGGCTCGTAGACCAGTGCCCCACCTACTACGGGCCACAGGATTGCCTATTATTAGAGAATACTCCTTTAGAGCAGGAGGACCTAGTACCAGAGGCTGAGGAGGCATAGACTTATTGTTTAGACTGGTATCAGACTTTATTGAGGTCATTGGCATGTATATGTTATTTCAGACTTGTGGTTGTATTGTGACTCTTTTTTTTTGTTATTCCATCTCATGCTTTATCTTCCTTAGTTGCTTTGTGATCGAGTATAGCTTACCATTTATCACATACCATATTGTTTTTCATGACCCGCATCTGGTGTAGGGATGCAAGTAGGGAACAACATCCAACCTACGCCACCGAATCGGCGGTAGAACGTTGTTTGTGTAATCTATCTAGCAATATTATAAGCCACCAACGATATCAATATACTCAATCACAGATCTAAGATGGAGAATAGCATGAATATGATAAAAGAATAGAATAGTCATAATATAACTCATGAGTCAAAATAATAACATCAATGAGTCTTAGAAAAACTAAAAGATAAGCTGGAGACAAATCCAGTACAAGAGGATAACTAAGATACTATAAGTTCCGGGTTATCGGTCTCAGTCGGGATGAGTGCCTCTTGAGCCATGGTCTCTGACTCTAAGCCCCCAATATCCTGAGGCCCGTAATGAGTAGGGTACCACTCCTCTGTGTCATCTGAGAAAAATATATCCAGTTAGTAAAGGAGCAAAGTATATCTCTAACAGTAGTTCTAATCAATGATATAAACTATGTAACAGTAAATAGATGTGAATATACAAGATACAATAATAGATACAAGAGAAATACAATAAAGGAAATACTGGAAATAAATACAAGAACGAACAATATGGCAATGAACAAGAATACTAATAACTAAGTGAGTGAGTACCAGCTTTAACATATGATCGGCTTGGGAACTTGATACAAGATATATGGCCTGGCTAATCATACATGTGGTGTATGATTAACACTATTCAATGAACAAGATTTGATACAAGAAGGGTATGATCACATATCTACACTGCATACTTCCTAACCCCGACTGCTAAAGTTGATCCAACCATGGTATGCTATAGCACGGGATTCTCTAGGAAGGTAGCAAGTCTCCCCGAGAATTAGTGTCTTTACATGTACAAAAAATAATGAAACAAGGCTTGCACAAGATATACCATATATACCAAGGAATAATATCTCATGACGAGATCCGAATATACCAATCCGTGTAACCACCGTGTTAAAAAATTAAGGATATCTACACTAGATACAATTAACATAGAGGATATCATAAATGAGAAACTATCAGAGAATGTACTCGCCTGAAGTCTGCTTCACAGTATCATAGACGTTCGGTACGGTGCCTCGAAGACCTAGATAGGGAATATAACATCAATACAAGGTTTCAGAATAAAAATAAGTTAAACTAGTCGACATCTAGGTCAATGAGCCATTTCGAAGTCAAAATAGTCAAACTAGGTCAACTCTAAGTCAAACTGGTCAAACTTAGTCAAACTACTAATTTCTAGGTTTTATGAGTCTATCTCTAGGATATTGGTTTTATATACTAAGAACTTAGGCCATACAAGCTAAACTAGGATACTAAGATACCGTATCACAAGATACGCAAACAAGAGATATAGAAATACCATATAAGCATATCCAATCAATATTAAATACACTAATCCTAATCACAAATGCTAAGTGGATACCTTGGCTTTGAACCAACTTGGTATCGTACCACTACGCACCATCTCGATACCCAACTCAAATATCTTGAGTATCCCTCAATACCTTGACACTTACCTTGGTATCTCAAGGTAATATCACTCTAGCATATAGTAGCTACCCGATCTAATGACTAACATATGTATATAGGAATACCTCTTACTAACTGATCATTCACTACTAATACCACAAAAAGATATATTCATACATATATGTACATCAATCTATTATAGCTATCAGCTATTATGCATTATCTAATATAACTACTATACTGTATTAACTACAATACCCACTGATATATATATATATATATATATATATATATATATATATATATATATATAGTCAAGAATCTAACTAATACACCTATCTATATAACTATTAACTAACAAGCATTTAACCAACTACTACTAACTAAACTTAATACTAACTATCTGGACACTCACCCATCTACTAGCTAACCTAACCTACTGCCTGAGCCTAACCTCTGCTGAAGCTGCTGTTGCTGCTCTATCATTTCAGTGTTGCTGCTGCTAATGGCTGTTGCTAATGCACTTGCTGCTCGCTGTACAAGCTGCCTCGCTACTGTTGTACTGCATGCACGAGGCTTGCTGCTGTTGCTGCTGCTGCTGTTGTCACTACAATATTTTCTAGGAAAGTATATTTTGGTAATTTTATAATTAATTAAATATTGTGCATGTTAAATAATTATTTATTGTTAGATGCTAGTTTATTATTTTGGACTTATGTTAGTGGACCTAACTAGTTTAGTTTAGACTCATGGACCAACATTTATTATTAGTTAGAATTGAGCCCAATTAGAAGCCCATTCATTAGGAGGAGGATTAATTTAATTAAACCATTAGACTAGAACCTTCCCTCCATAATTATTTATTCATGAGAGGCCCCAAGGGGTATAATGGACATTACATAGTATCTTGAGGGAGGGGCCAAAGGGGGCCGGCCTATATAAAAGAGGGGAAAAAGTTTCTCTCTCCTCTTTTTATTTTAAATCTAGATCTAGAATTTTTCTAAACCAAATTTCTTCATTCTCATATCAATTTCCAACCAAATTTATTACCAATTTCTTCACAAATCACTATTAGAGACTAGTAGAGCAAGGATCTAGAAGGAGGAAGCAAGGATCTATAAAGAGGAGCAAGGATCTACAAGTTGAAGGCCAATTTTATCAAATTTGGAGGTTGCATTAGGAATCCTTCTCCCAAAAGGTACAATTTAGTTTTTCTACTTTAATTATGTTCTAAATCTGAGATTTAAACATAAGAAACCACCCCATATGCATAGGCTACCCATAGAAATTGGAATTAGGTTCATAGGGGGCCTATTGAGAAAGTTATGGTACTTTTTACGTCAATTTTGGGAGAATTCCGAGACTGACACTTGTTGTATTTTTCAATTGGTTATATAAACCAAATTGACATGTGTTTTCTTGTTTTTGGCTAGTATTGTGTCCATAATTAGATACGTGTAGGTCGTATCCCAATAATTTGGTAATACGTGTTGATTTGGAGATTTTTCCTCCGACACGGGGCTTTGTGCATGTCATATTTTGACACGGACACGTAGATCTGTATTTGACTCTTTGTATTTTTATATATAATATTTTAGACTTGCTCGTGTCCTTTGGGGTACGTTTGGTTGTGTGGTGGACTTGTATCGCAAGCGTATCATAGATCTAGTGTGATACGTGTGCGATGTACTCTACGTGTTTGTTGTGTTGCATTTCTAGATCCAATTTCTATTGTCCTTAGCTATTTGTAATATATATATATCTATATATATATATATATTGTTATGTATATATATATAGTTATACGTAATAGTGTATCAAATATCTATATGCATATGTGTTTATATATATGTAGATATACATCTATATATATAGCTATTTGAATAGTTATGTTATATGTATAATTGTATGTTGTATATATGTATCCGTGTGTGTGATGATACTATATCTATATGTATATATGAGAGTGAGTGATATATCTACCTATGTGTATATGTGTATCTATATGTATAATATAGTGTGTATGGGTGATATATATATATATGAGAGGGGGTAATATATCTACATATGTTTATATATCTATATATATATATATCTACATATATTTATATATATATATATATATATATATATATATATATGAGAGAAGTGTTATATATATATATAAGTAGTGTGCTAGTGTTTGTGTGTGTTATTGTGTTGAGAGAGAGGAGGGGGCTCGGGTAAACAGCGACAATAAACAGCGACAGCAGTAGCAAACAGCAACATTGAACAACAACAGCGACGATAAACAGCAACAGAGGATAGCAACATCGACGATAAACAGCGACAGCAACCGTGACAACAAACAATGACAGCAGCAGCAAACAGCAACTGCGACAACAAACTGCGACAGCAGCAGCAGCGTGTATCTGGGCACCTAGCTAGGTGAGTTGGTTCGAGCTAGTTAGTTAGTTAATTAGTAGTAATTAGCTAGTTTATTATGGTTAGTTAACTATTTAATTAACTATCTAGTTATTAGTATATATTTAGTTAGTTATCTATATATATATACTTATATATCTCTAAGTTATCTATATATGTAGATATGTGTACATGTATATACGTATTAGTAGTTAGTGATTAGTTTGGTAGTTGGTATTTAATAATCATGTTAGTATATACTAGAAGTTATATTGGATTGATATATACATATATTAGTATATATAGTTAGTGGGGTAGTTAACTATATGCTAGAGTGACATTACCTTGAGATACCAAGCTAAGTGTCAAGGTATTGAGGATATTCAAGGTATTTGGGTTCGAGTATCAAGATGGGGGTTTAGTGGTGCGATACCGCGTTGGTTCAAAGCCAATGTATCCACTTAGCACTAGATTAGATAGAATATTATATTTTTTGATAACAATATATGCATATTGTAATATTCACATATCTCTTGTTTGCGTATGCTGAGATACGGTATCTTAGCGTGTTCTAGTAACTTAGATTTAACTAGTTTGACCTAGTTTCATAGTGTATGGACCAAATATCCTAAAGATCGACTCATGCAACCTAGAAATAGGTAGTTTGACCAAGTTTGACCGGTTTGACATAGAGTTGACCTAGTTTGACTATTTTGACTTAGATATGGCTTTATGACCTAGAAGTTGACTAGTTTAACTTATTTTTTATTCCCAAAAACTTGTATTGATATTATATTCCATATCTAGGTCTTCGAGGTACCTTACCAGACATCTGTGATACTATTCATCGAACTTCAGATGAGTACATTCTCTGATAGTTTCTCATTTATGATATCCTCTATGTTCATTGTATCTAGTGTAGATATCCTAATTTTCTTGACACGATGGTTACACGGATTGGTATATCTGGATCCCGTCATGAGATGTTATTCCTTGGTATATATGATGTATCTTGTGCAAGCCTTATTTTTATATTTCTTGTACATGTACAGACACTGATTCTCGGGGAGACTAGCTACCTTTTGAGAGAATTCCGTGCCATAGCGTACCATGGTTGGATCCCCTATACCAGTCGGGGTGGGGATTATTTTAGTGTAAATATATGATCATACCCTCCTTGTGTATGTCTTTTTTCTTGTGAGTGTTGGTCATACACCGCACGTATGACTAGCCAGGCCCTTATCCTTGTGCAAGTTCCCAAGACGATCACATGTTAAAGCTAGTACTCACTCACTTAGTCATTAGTATTCTTGTTCATTGCCATATTGTTCATTCATATATTTACTTCCAGTATTTTCTTTATTGTATATCTTTTATATCTATTGTTGCATCTTGTATATTCACATCTAGTTATAGTTATATAGTTTATATCATTGATTAGAACTGTTGTTAGAGATGTACTCTGCTCCTTTTCTGACTGGATTTATTTTTCTCAGATGACACTGAGGAGTGGTACCCTACTCATTATGAGCCTCAGGATGTTATCGGCTTAGAGCCAGAGACCCTAGCTCAGGAGGGACTCATCCCGACTGAGACAGATGACCCGGGACTTATAGTATCTTTGTTATTCTCTTGTACTGGATTTGTCTCCAGCTTACTGTTTAGAATTTTTCTCAGACTCATTGATGTTATTATTTTGACTCATGAGTTGTATTGTGACTATTCTATTTTGTTATCATATTCGTGCTCATTTTTATCTTAGATCTGTGATTGAGTAAACTGACATTGTTTGTGGCTTATTATATTGTTAGATAGATTACCCAAATAGCGTTCTACCACCGATTCTGTGACGTAGGATGGGCATTGTTCCCGACTTGCATCCCTACGTGAGGCTTACTGTTGTTGCTGCTGTTGTCACAACCACATTTTCTAGGAAAGGATATTTTGGTAATTTTATAATTAATTAAATATTGTGCATATTAAATAATTATTTATTGTATTATTTATTTATTGTTAATGCTAGTTTATTATTTTGGACTTGTGTTAGTGGACCTAATTAGTTTAGTTTATACTCATGGACCAATATTTATTATTTGTTAGAATTGAGCCCAATTAGAAGCTCATTCATTAGGAGGATGATTAATTTAATTAAACCATTAGACTAAAACCTTCCCTCCTTAATTATTTCTTCATGAGAGGCTGCAAAGGGTATAATGGACATTACATAGTATCTTGAGGGAGGGGCCAAAGAGGGTCAGCCTATATAAAAGAGGGTAAAAAGTTTCTCTCTCCTCTTTTTATTTCAAATCTAGATTTAGAATTTTTCTCAACCAAATTTCTTCACACCCACATCAATTCCCTACCAAATTTCTTCTTAATTCTTTTCCAAATCACCATTGGAGACTAGTAGAGCAAGGATCTAGAAGGAGAAAGCAAGGCTCTACAAAGAGGAGCAAGGATCTACAAGTTGAAGGCCAATTTTATCAAATTTAGAGATTATATTAGGAATCCATCTCCCAAAAGGTACAATTTAGTTTTTCCTCTTTAATTAGATTCTAAATATGAGATTTAACCATGCAAAACCACCCCATATGCATAGGCTACCCATAGGAATTGGAATTAGGTTCATAGGAGGCCTATTGAGAAAGTTATGGTACTTTTTATGTCAATTTTAGGGGAATTCCGAGATTGACACTTGTTGTGCTTGTCAATTGGTCATATAAACCAAATTGACATGTGTTTGCTTGTTTGTGGCTAGTATCATATCCATAATTGGATACATGTAGGTCGTATCCTAATAATTTGGCGATACGGGTTGATTTAGGGGTTTTTCCTCCAACACGGGGCTTTTTGCATGTCATATTTTGACACGGACACGTAGATGTGTGTTTGACTCTTCGTATTGTTCATATATAATATTTTAGACTTGCTCGTATCCTTCGGAATACATTTTGTTGTGTGGTGGACTTATGATGCGGGTGTGATGCACTCCACGTGTTTGTTTTGTTACATTTCTAGATCCAATTTCCATTACCTATAAATATATATATATATATATATATATATATATATATATATATATATCAAATATCTATATGCATATGTGTTTATATATATGTAGATATACATCTATATATATAGCTATTTAAATAGTTATGTTATATGTATACATGTATGTTGTATATATGTATTTATGTTTGTGATGCTACTATATCTATATATATATATGAGAGGTAGTGATATATCTACCTATGTGTATGTGTGTATCTATATGTATAATGTAGTGTGTATGTTGGATATATAAATATGAGAGGGGGTAATATATCTATATATGTATGTTTATATATATATATATATATATATATATATATATATATATATATATATATATATATATATGAGAGGAGTGTTATATATATATATATAAGTTGTGTGTGTGTGTGTGTGTGTGTTGTTGTATTGAGAGCTAGAAGGGGGCTCGGGTAAACTGTGACAATAATCAGCGACAACAGCAGCAAACAGCAACAGCGGACAGCAACAGCAACGATAAACAACAACAGTGGACAGCAACTGTGACTATAAACAGCGATAGCAGCAGTAAACAGCAGCAGCGAACAGCAACAGCGACAACCACCGTGACAGCAAACAGCGACAGCAGCAGCAAACAACAACAACGGACAACAATAGCGACAACATACCGCGACAGCAGCAGCAGCGTGTATCTGGGCAGCTAGCTAGGTGAGTTGGTTCAAGCTAGTTAGTTAGTTAGTTAATTAGTAGTAATTAGCTAGTTTATTATGGTTAGTTAACTAATTAATTAACTATCTAGTTATTAGTATATATTTAGTTAGTTATCTATACATATATACTTATGTATCTCTAAGTTATCTATATATATAGATATGTGTACATGTGTATACGTATTAGTAGTTAGTGATTAGTTTGGTAGTTGATATCTAATATTCATGTTAGTATATACTAGAAGTTATATTGGATTGATATATACATGTATTAGTATATATAGTTAGTGGGGTAGTTAACTATATGCTAGAGTGACATTACCTTGAGATACCAAGGTAAGTGTCAAGGTATTGAGGATATTCAAGGTATTTGGGTTCGAGTATCAAGATGGGGGCTTAGTGGTGCGATACCGCATTGGTTCAAAGCCAATGTATCCACTAAGCACTAGATTTGTTAGAATATTATATTGTTGATAATTATATATGCATATTGTGATATTCTCATATCTCTTGTTTGCGTATCCTGAGATACGGTATCCTGGTGTGTTCTTAGTATCTTAGATTGAACTAGTGTGACCTAGTTTTATAGTGTATGGACCCAATATCCTAAATATAGACTCATACAACCTAGAAATATGTAGTTTGACCAAGTTTGATCAATTTGACGTAGTGTTGACCTAGTTTGACTTTGACTTAGAAATGGCTTTTTGACCTAGAAGTTGACTAGGTTAACTTATTTTTTTATTCTCAAAACATTGTATTGATATTATATTCCATATCTAGGTCTTCGAGGCACCATACCAGACATCTGTGATACTATTTACCGGACTTTAGGCGAGTACATTCTCTGATAATTTTTTATTTATTATATCCTCTATGTTCATTGTATCTAGTGTAGATATCCTTAATTTCTTGACACGATGGTTACACGGATTGGTATATCCAGATCTAGTCATGAGATATTATTTCTTGGTATATATGGTCTATCTTGTGCAAGCCTTGTTTTCTTATTTCTTGTACATGCACAGACACTGATTCTCGGGGAGACTACCTACCTTCCTAGAGAATCCCGTGCCATGGCGTACCATAGTTGGATTCCCTATACCAGTCGGGGGTGGAGAGTATTTTAGTATAGATATGTGATCATACCCTCCTTGTGCATATCTTGTTTCTTGTGAGTGTTGGTCATACACCGCATGTATGACTAGTCAGGCCCTTATCCTTGTGCAAGTTCCTTGTGCAAGTTCCCAAGCCGATCACAAGTTAAAGCTAGTACTCACTCACTTAGTCCTTAGTATTCTTGTTCATTGCCATATTGTTCATTCATGTATTTATTTTCAGTATTTCCTTTATTTTATATCTCTTATATCTATTATTGTATCTTGTATATTCACATCTAGTTACTGTTACATAGTTTATATCATTGATTAGAACTACTGTTAGGGATATACTCTGCTCCTTTCCTGACCTGATATATTTTTTCCAGATGATACTGAGGAGTAGTACCATACTCATTACGGGCCTCAAGATATTGTGGGCTTAGATCCAGAGACCCTAGCTAAGGAGGGACTCATCCCGACTGAGATAGATGACCCAGGACTTATAGTATCTTAGTTATTCTCTTGTACTAGATTTGTCTCCAGCTTACTGTTTAGTATTTTTCTCGGGCTCATTGATGTTATTATTTTGACTCATGAGTTGTATTTTGACTATTCTATTCTATTATCATATTCGTGCTCATTTTCACCTTAGATCTTTGATTGAGTATACTGACATTGTTGGTGGCTTATTATATTGTTAGCTAGATTACCCAAAATAGCGTTCTAACGTCGATTCTGCGGTGTAGGATTGACGTTGTTCCCGACTTGTATCCCTATACCGGGTTCGGGTCGTGACAGCTGATGCTGTACTGAGCCAACTGCGCTGCTCGTAACTAGTTATGCACTGGTGCTACTGCAGCTTGCCATGCTGCTGTTCGGATGCACTGAGCAGTGCATTGCTCACTATCCCGAGCCCCCCTCCTTTGCACACACTAACAACACTTATATATATATATATATATATATATATATATATATATATATATATATATATATACAAACATACATATGTAGATATATTACCCATACATATATACATATATATATCCAACATACACACTTACATTATACATATAGATACATATATACACATAGGTAGATATATCAATCCCTCTTATATATATATATATATATATATATATATATATATATATATATATATATACCAACATATCATGCCCCGATCTCCCGTAGGCTAAATCGGTCGTTCCCGCTAGGCGAGAATCACCGTGCCAACGCTCCCACAGAACGATCGCTTTGACCCATCCGGGCGTGATGCCAGCACGAGCGTGAGCCACGCCCATGCAAGGCTATGGTTCATTGTCTGGCGGTAAGAGTTCTAAGCCACAGAGTCTCACAAATTGTCCGCTTGCAGCAGAATCATAAACGCATAGGCGATTTGGTAACAACTTCACTGAGTCGACAATAGCGGAAGCATAGAATAACACAAGTAGAAGTAAAGCAACTCTTTATTGATATAAAAATATGTTACAGGTGGGGCATAGCCGAGATTATAAGTCGCTCAAGCCTCTCTCTCCAAAACAATAAAAGCTTGCCAAGTGGCTACAATTGTGGAATAATTTGTACAGGCGATATTTTGGCGATGTTCCAACATTATGTCTTGTATATGTGCTTCTGTTCCGGACGCAGTGCATTCAATGTATTGATAACCCACCAGATCGTTTGCAGGTTATATATATATATATATATATATATATATATATATATAGTATTCCCAAAGCCATATACATATATATCAACCATATGGATATAGATACATATACATATACTCATATACTATATACATATACATCACACTATATCTATATACTTATGTATACATATATTACAAATAGCTAAGAACAATAGAAATTGAATTTTGAAATGCAATACAACAAACACGTTGAATGCATCACACCGGTATCACACTAGATTTATGATACGCTTGCGATACGAGTCCACCATACAACCAAACATACCCGAAGGACACGAGCAAGTCTAAAATACTATGTATGAACCATACGAAGAGTCAATTATACATCTAAGTGTCGTTGTCAAAATATGATATGCTCAAAGTCCCGTATCGGTGAAAAAAAACCCCAAATCAACACGTATCACAAAATTATTGGGATATGACCTATACGTATCCAATTGTGGATACGATACTTGCCACAAATAAAAAAACACTTGTCAATTTGGTTTATATGACCAATTGACAAATACAACAAGTGTCGATCTCGAAATTCCCCTAAAATTGACACAAAAAGTAGCATAACTTTCTCTATATGCCTCATATGAACCTAATTCCATTTTCTATGGGTAGCCTATGCATATGGGGTAGTTTCTCATAGTTAAATCTCATATTTATAACCTAATTAAAGGAGAAAAACTGAATTGTACCTATTGGAAGATGGATTTCCAATGCAACCTCCAAATTTGACGAAATGAGCCTCCAACTTGTAGATCCTTGTTCCTCTTTGTATTGCTTCATTCTTCTAGATCCTTGCTCTACTAGCCTCTAATAGTGATTTGGAAACGAATTAGGATAAAATTTGGTAGGAAATTGATGTGGGAATGAAGGAATTTGGTTGAGAAAAACTCTAGATCTAGATTTGAAATGAAAAAGAGGAGAGAATTTTTTTTCCCTCTTTGAATATAGGTCGGCCACTTGACCCCCTCCCCAAGTCACTATGTAATGTCTATTATACCTCTTGGGGCCTCTCATGAAGAAATAATTAAGGAGGGAAGGTTCTAGTCTAATGGTTTAATTAAATTAATCATCCTCCTAATCAATGGGCTTCTAAATGGGCTCAATTCTAACTAATAATAAATGTTGGTCCATGAGTCTAAACTGAACTAGTTAGGTCCACTAACACAAGTCCAAAATATAAAACTAACATCTAACAATAAATAATTATTCAACATGCATAATATTTAACTAATTATAAAATTACCAAAATATCCTTTCCTAAAAAATGTGGTAGTGACATTGTTCCTTCGTTTAGAGTAGTATGATTGACAGGTACCATGTAAATATTGTATGAGATATTTAGATAGTAGAGTTGACCCAGACAGCGTTCTACCGCCGATGCTACAGTGTAGGCTGGGCGTTGCCCATTACTCGTGCCCTTATTTCGGGTGCGGGTCATGACACATTTTTAGTGGTGGTCCATGCAGGTCAAGAGTCACAATTAGAGCGATATCGTAGTAGTGCTCACCTAGAGTACTACTACGAGCCTGTTTTAGGATGTAGGATATAGGCTAAGAGTATACTCAATCACAACTAGGGAACAATTCCAAATATCTATTTTGCTATCCTTATCTATTGAATGATTGATTTACTTTGAATAATTTCGTCCTTTTTTGTTGATATCGTATCATACTTAATATTGATTTATTTATTTCAATCTATCTTTAGGATACCGCCGAAGATACGTTCCCAACACTCAGGCGCAATGTCAGTGAGGTCGGTCACTTTGTCACCTATGAAGGCAGCACCAGCAGACATTGTTCCAGCAGATACATTTTAGAGGTCCGCTTCACTGATCCAGGTGGGCATTTTTGTAGCAGCCTTCGGAGGTGCTCTACCTCCGGTACAAGGGACAGCGCTGACAGTTTCAGGGGATCTTCCACCCCCACCACCCGCAGTCGAGCAGACACAGATGTTTGTACCCTTTCAGCAGATGATGGAGGTACAGCAGCACCAATCAGAGGTTATGAGGTAGAGCATTGAGAATGCCCACAAGATTGCGCTCATCACAATCGAGATAGTTACCTTAGTCCAGCCACAGATGGCACCACCTCAATTTTCCCCGTAGCAGCCGAGGTCGGGGACTATCATTGATTTCAAGAGGATGGAGCCGAAGGACTTTAAAGGCACTGAAGGGATTACTTATAATGATGATTGGATAGAAGATATTGAGCGGAACCTACGAGTGGTGCAGATTCCAAAGAAGTTGCAGGTAGAGGCCACAGGAAGCGTAATGTTTGATATCGCACTGACTTGGTTTAGGACAGACCCCAGGATCTCAAAACCAGGACTTACTTGGGAAGCTTTTAAGAAGCTCTTCAAGGAAAAAAAAATTCCAGATATGGCTCTGACATCTCTAGAGGGCCAATTTTAGTACCTCGTTCAGGGAGGTATGACGATAGATGAGTATGCGGCAGAGTATTGCATATTAGGCCGCTTTGTGGAGGGACAAAACCCCAAAGGAAGGGCCAAGAAGTTCAGGAAGGGCCTGCACAAGGAGATCAAATCACATACGAATGGAGACCCCACCGATACTTTTGAGGAGATTCTGAGATAGGCACAGAGGGCAGAGGATTATCTAGAGATTGGCTCTAAGAGGCCGAGGGACATAGGAGGATCTAGTACAAACACGGGTCCAATAAAGCGGCCTCACTTTCAACAGCAGCATCAGAGGTACTTCCAGCAGCCGAGGCAGCAGTATCATGGACCAACTAGAGCGCCGATACAACAGACGCACCAGATCCAGAGGCCAGTTATTCTTTGCCCATTCTGCAAGAAGCAGGGTGCCACCCTCACATTTTCAATCAAGGGTAGTTTGGTAATGGACATGGGTATTTTAATTTTAAGATATATTGTATTTAAATATTGTGCATGTGTGAATATTTATTTGTTGTATAATTTATTGATTGTTAGTTATAGATTTATTTTAGACTTGTGTAGTTCACCTAACCAATTTATTAGTTGCATGAACCCAATATTTCATATTATTTTAGATTGAGCCCAAGAATTAGGGCCATTGTTAGAAGGATGGATTAATTAGTGAGACCATTAGACTAGAACCTTTCCACCTTAATTAAATTGTTCATGAGAGGCCCCAAGGGGTGTTATAGACATTTTACATTGCTTGAGGGAGGGCTAGGGCCGGCCATTAGAGGAGGAGATAGAGTGTCTCACTCATTTTATTTTTTATTTGCATTTAGATCTAGTTTTTCCTCTTTCCAATTTTCTTCATTCCCTCATCAATTCTCCACCAATTTCTTCACAAATTCCTTCCTTATTCTTCATTGGAGGCTACTACAACAAAGATCTACAAGGAGAGGAGCTACATTTCAATTTAGGGATTTTTATTGGAAATCCATCTCCCAATAGGTATATTTCAGTTTTCCCTCTTCTAGTAGACTCTAAATCTGATATTTAACCATGAGAAACTAACCCATATGCATAGGCTACCCATAGGATTTGATTTTAGGTTCATAGAAGACCTATGGTGGAAGTTATGTGTATTTTGGTATCAATTTTGGGGGAATTCTGAGATTGGCACATGTGGTGTTTGTCATTTGGTCAAATAGATCAATATGACATATGATTGATTGTTTGTGACTAGGGTCGTGTCCACAATTGGATACGTATGGGCCGTATCTCGTTAATTTAATGATACGGATTATTTTTGGGGGTTTTTCACCGACACGGGGACTTGTGCATATCATACCTTGACACGGACACGTAGTTGATCTAATTATTATATGTATTATTCATATTTAATATATTAGACTTGTTTGTGTTCTCTAGGATGCGTTTGGTTGTGTGTTGGAGCCGTATCGCAAGCGTATCATAGAATGAGTGTGACACGGGGGCAGTGCACTCCATGTGTTTGATTTTTGGTCCTCATTTCTATATGTGCTTGTGTGTGTGTGTGAGTACATATATATATATATATATATATATATATATATATATATACATATATATATATAAATATACATATATATATATATATACATATATATATATAACACATACACATATAAATATATATATACCACTACATATATATAATATATAAAATATAATATTATATATTATATATTATATATTATATTTTATATATAATATATAATATTATATATATTATATATAATATATAATATAATATTATATTATATATATATATTATATATATATTATATTTTATATATAATATATAATATATATATATACCACTATATATATATATATATATATATATATATATATATATAATATTATATTTTATATATTATATATATGTAGTGGTATATATATATTTATATGTGTATGTGTTATATATATATATATATATATATATATATATATATATATATATATATATATATATATATATATATATATATATATATATATATATATATATATATATATATATTGATAGATAGATAGTATATATATATGCGTATATGGGTGAGTGTATTTATATCTATATGTATATATATGTATGAGTGGTTATATATATATACATATATGTGTATTGTGTATATTATAGGATATTGTAAATATAGGTGTTATTTAGAGTATATGTATTAGATATATGTATGAGTATTTATATGTATATACATTAGGTGTATATATATGTATAAGTGTTTATGTATATAAAGGTGTTTGTGTGTGAGTGTGTGTGTGTGTATATATATATATATATATATATATAGATTGAGATACCTTGATATATATATATATACATATATGCATATATGTATATAGTAGTTATATATATAAGAGTAGATAAAAATACATATAGATAGATTTGTAGAGTTATATACTTGGAAGTGTATGTATATATGTATGTGAGCTGTGTTTGTGTTTGTGTTTGTGTGTGTGTGAGTGTGTGTCAGTGAGATCGGGGTAGTAAGGTAGCAATGACAGTGTGAGGGGACTCGCGATGAGGAGCATAGCAGGGCAGCCTCCCTCAGTGAGCAGTTCAAACAGCAGCCTTGAGCACAGCAGGGTGCTCGTGCAGCCAATACAAGGTAGAGCTCGGGCCATACAGTGGCAGGAAGGGGCTCGAGCAAACTGCAAGAGCTCAGGCATCATGCAGCACAGCATGGAGAAGTATCAGCTCGAGCAAGGAGGCTCGAGCAGTACATCATTGTGCAAATTCAGCCAACTGCTCAGTGAGCAGTATCTGCACAGCAAGAGGGGAAAAACGAGCACTGCTCAGTGCAGTAAACTCGTGCAGAGTATCAGAGCATCACTTTACAATGCAGGGGGAGCAGTTGCAATTCCCAACTACATTTATGCAGTCCCGAGCAGTTGTACAACAACCTCGTGGAGATGAGTATCAGCAGCAGTGCAGGATATGTACAGCACAGTATTGTGCAAGTTCAGTCCATAAAGCACAGTATCCAGTTCAGCATAGTGTCAGTATAAGTGAATTCAGGTATTCAATATCAATTATTTATGTGCAGTTAGTTAGGGATCTTGGTTCAGGTAAGGTGCATTGGGTATCAGTGAGGTAAGGGTTAGTTCAATGAGTTAAATTATTATTTTAATTAGGTTATTGGTTTAGCAAGGTATTTTGGTAGTGGTTTAGTGAGTTAGTATTTTAGTATGTTGTTAGTTAGTGTAGTGTATTGTTAGTAGTTAATAGGCATATGTTGGATATTAGTATATTATATATTTATAGTTAGTACTTGAGGTATGATGCATATCTATTAGCTATATTCATGAGATTTTGAATTACCTTGGGATACCAAGGTAATATCAAGGTATTGGGTTGATACTCAAGGTATTGGGTTTGAATATCGGGATAGGTGTGAGGTAGTACGATACGCATTGGTGCAAGGCCAAGGTATCCTAATTTCATTGTTTTGTTTTAGATAATATATGTATTGGCTTATATGTATATCTAAACTACTATTTTCCTATATTAAACTTGCGTATCTTAGGATACGACAGTTTGGTGTGTTTTATAGTATCATATATTAGCTATTATAGCTTAATTTCATAGTGCATTGACCTAGTATCCTAGAGTTAGACTCTTGTAACTTAGATTTAGTCGGTTTGACTTAGAAATGGCTTTATGACCTAGCATTGCATCAACTTAACTTATTTTTATTTTCGAACCTTGTATTGATGCAACATACCATATATAGGTTTGTGTGGCACCTGCTTGGACATCGAGAGACACACCTTGCTCAGGACTTCAGGCGAGTACATTTCTCTGTTAGTTTTTAATTCATAATAGTGTATATATGCATGTTCTAGAATTATATACTTGATTCCGACATAGTGATTTTAGGAACTTGTACTACATGGATCCCGTCAGGAGATATTATCCCCTAACGTGTTCAGCGGGTACTCGTATACATGTATTTTATCGTGTATAATGGGTATTGATTTATATTTTGTGTTCACACACTGCTCGTATTCAATGTGCTTTTTTGTGTACACCTACTGCTCGTGTTCAGTGGTAATTATATTCGTGTACACCCACTGCTCATGTTCAGTGGTCATATTCGTGTTCGTAGCGTGTCGTGATTGGATCCATTGGTATTAGTTGGGGATGGGAGAGTAAGATTTGATTATGTGATCAAAGCCTCATTGTTCATCGTGTACATTCTGATTATATACCACACTAGTAATCGTCTTACCTTATTGATCTTGTTCACCCAAACTGATCATATAATGAACTTGTATTCTGAGGCACATTAGTTTAGATTAAAGTTATTTTACCATATTGCAGATATTTTTATTATTGATCTATATTCTAGTACATTATCTGTATACCTATTGTTCATTCATTCATATATTTAGTGATCTTGAATTTCATTTCTATTATCTGTTTTATATGCTCGATTAAGTTATTGGAACTGCTTTCAGAGTTATGTACTTCGCTCCAATACTGACTGGATATATTTTTTCATATGACTGGCTTATAGAGTTGTGTCCTACATTCTCCGGGCCGCAGGATGGCGTACCTTTAGAGGATACTCCTATAGACTAGGAGGACTTAGTTGTAGAGCCTGAGGAGGTCTAGTTATTTGTGTTGGCTGGTATTAGACTATTTGTGGAGATTCACAGTTTGTATATTATTTTATATTGTGGATTGTATCTTATTCTTTCCTTCGTTATTCCATTCGTGCTTTATCTTTCTTAGTTTGTTTTGTGATTGATTAGTTATACTTGTTAGATACCATATTGTTCCTCCATTTGGAGTTGAGTTGATTGACAGGTACCATATTATATTGTTGAGATGTTAGATAGTTAGAAATAACCCACACAGCATTCTACTACCGATGCTGCGTCGTAGGTTGGGCGTAACCACATACTCGTATTCGAATATCCAGTTGCGGGTCGTGACAAATTTTTAGTGGTGGCCCATGCAGGTCTAGATTCGCAAGTAGTGCGATATCATAGTGGTGCTCGTCTAGAGTACTGCTATGAGCCTGCTTTAGGAAATAGGATTTAGGCTGAGACTTTACTCAATCACAACTAGGAAATATTCCAAAATGTGTTTTGCATTCCTTGTCTATTGAATATTGTCTTTTACTTTGAATAAAATTATGTCCTTCTTTGATAATATCGTATCATATTCAATATTGATTCCTTATTTCAATCTATCTTCAGGATGCCGCCGAAAACGCATTTCCAGCGCTCAGGTTTCGTGACGGCACGATCATCACCCATGAGGGCAGCACCCTCAGACGATGGTCCAGCACCTACATTCAGGAGGTCAGCTTCACCGTCCAGATGGGCGTATAAGCAGCAGATTTTGGAGGTGCTCCACCTCCAGTACCGAGGACAGGGCAGACAATTCCCGGGGATCTTCCACCCCCACCACCTGTAGTTGATCAGACGCAGATATTCGCGCTCTTCCAACATATGATGGAGGTGTAACAGCGTCAGTCAGAGATCCTGCGACAGAGCGTGGAGAATGCTCACCCGATCGCACTTGCAGTAGTTGAGAAAGCTTCTACTGTCTAGCCACAGATGGCACCACCTCAGTTTATTCCTCAGCAGCCGAGGGCGGGGACCATCATAGACTTCAAGAGGATGGACCCAAAGGACTTTAGAGGCACATAGGGGATCCTTTATGCAGATGATTGGATCGAGGACATCGAGCGAAACCTTTGGCTGGCGCAAATTCCAGACATATTACAGATAGAGGCAATGGGGTATATGATATTCGATATTGCTTTGACATGCATCTGGACAGATACCAGGATCGCAATACTAGGACTTAGTTGGAAATTTTTTAAAGAGCTTTTCAAGGAGAAGTTTTTCCTAGACGTGGATTTGACATCCTTAGAGAGGCAGTTCTAATACCTCGTCCAGGGAGGTATGTCAGTGGACGAGTATGTGGCAGAGTATTATCAACTAGGTCTCTTCATGGAGGGAAAGAACCCTATAGGTAGAGCCAGAAAGTTCAGGAAGGGCCTGAATCGGGAGATCAAATCCCACACAAATGGAGATCCTACTGCCACCTTCGAGGAGATTCTTAGACAGGCATAGCGAGCCGAGGATGACTTAGAGCTTGGCTCTAAGAGGCCGAGAGACACAGAAGGATCCAGTACCAACACGGGTCCAGCAAAGAGGCCTCATTTCCAGTAGCAGCACCAGAGGCATTATCAGCATCCGAGGCAGCAGTATCACGGGCCAGCTAGAGCGCCGGCACAGCAGATGCACCAGATCCAGAGGGCAGCTATTCTTTGTACTTTTTGTAAGAAGCAAGGACACGGATGGGATGTATATAGGATAAGACTTGGTCAGTGCTTATTCTGCAGATCGGGAGATCATCAGTTGAGGGCTTGTCCTAAAGTCCCAACTGGTCCAGTTCAGGGCGGAGGTCAGGCACAGAGAGCACCCGCTAGACCACTAGCGGGACAACAGCGAGGACCTCTTCCACCGCAGCAGCAGCAGTTTGCTCAGCACCAGCAGCAGAGAGGTGCGCAGCGACAGGGGCAAGCTTTTGCCTTGACTGTCGAGGAGGAGGAGCCGATTGGCAATGTCATCTCAGGTTCAGTTTATCTCGATTCCTTTCAAATTTATGTTTTATTCGATTTTGGTGCTTCTCATAGTTTTGTATTTGTATCTTTTGCTTTGAGGCATCGTCTTGAGTCTGAACCGTTGGCGAGGACTTACAAGATCACGACCGGGGGTGGCATTATCCTGGTCAGTGATGTTTGCAAGAACCAGAAAGTTTATTTGGGAGGCTGAGAGTTGCGCGTATGTTTACTCGTAATGCCACTTTCGAGTTACGATATAGTACTTGGGATGGATTGGTTGAGTAGGCATCACGCTTGTATCGATTATCGTGGAGGCAAAGTTTTATTTCAGACGCGAGAAGAGCTAGAGTTTGAGTTCGTCCGAGGAGCAGTAGGGCAGAACAAAGGCAATTTCTGTGGAGCTTTGGTAGAAGAGCAGAAGCCGCCACATCTATTGATTGCAGATTTCATGGTTGTCTTTCCAGTGGAGTTAAAGGGGTTGCCACCGAACAGAGATATGGAATTCTTTATAGATTTAGTGCCAGATGTAGAGCCGATATCTAAATACGTCTATAGAGTAAACAACAATGAACAGGCAGAGTTGAAGAGGTAAGTGGATGAGTTGCAAGAATAGGGCTTTATCCATTCCAATTCATCACCATGGGGTACTCCGGTACTTTTTGTACCAAAGAAGGATGGGTCGGTACATATGTGTATCGACTACAGGGCACTTAACAACCTCACCATCAAGAACAAATACCTGTTGTCGCAGATTGATAATTTGTTTGACCAGTTAAGCGGAGCGAAGGTATTTTCAAAGATAGACTTAAGGTCAGGGTACCACCAAGTGAAAGTGAAGAAGGAAGACATCCTGAAGACAGCTTTCAGGACTCGTTATGGGCAGTTCGAGTTCTTGGTGATGCCGTTTGGGTTGACCAAGGCCCCGGCAGTATTCATGAACCTGATGAACAAGGTATTTTATCATTATCTGGATTAGTTTGTTGTAGTCTTCATTGATGATATTCTGATATATTCGAAGACCCCAGAGGAGCACGATCAGCACTTGAGGATAATTCTAGAGACCATCGGGAAGGAGAAGTTGTATGGCAAGTTATCAAAGTGTAAGTTCTTCCTTGATAAGGTTGAATTCCTCGGGCATGTTATTACAGGAGATGGAATCTCAGTGAACCTGAAGAAGATTTCAGCAGTTGAATCGTGGTCTACCCCGAGTTCAGTAGCAGAGATCAGGAGTTTCCTTGGATTGGCGGGCTACTATCGAAGGTTTGTTCAGGACTTTTTCATACTTGCAGAGCCGATGACTAGACTAACCAGGAAGGACATGGAGTTCGCCTGGACTGAGGATTGTCAGTCAATATTTGAGGAGCTGAAGAAGAGGTTAACTACAGCTCTAATCTTGACATTGCCATCAGGAGCAGGAGAATTTTCCATTTATAGTGATGCATCAGGTAAGGGTTTGGGTTGTGTGTTATAGCAGCACGGGAAGGTGATTGCCTATGCTTCCAGGCAATTATGCCCGCATGAGAAGAACTACCCTACCCATGACTTAGAGTTGGCAGTAGTTATCTTTGCTCTCAAATTGTAGAAACACTACTTGTATGGAGAGAGAGTGGAGATCTTTACAGACTACAAGAGCTTAAAGTATGTATTTACACAAAAAGAGCTCAACATGAGACAGCGGCGATGGTTGGAGTTAATGAAAGACTTCGATATTTCTTTGCAGTACCATCCAGGGAAGGCCAACATAGTAGCAGATACCTTGAGCAGGTATCTCATTGCTATGTACTTGACGAGAGACAAATATTTATTGGCCGATCTTGACAGTTTGGGCATTGAGGTATTAGTTCCTAGAGTCGTAACACAAATATGGGGACTTCAGGTACAGTCAGAGCTGATGGACCGGATCAGAGCCGGATAGTACGAGGATGAGTCTCTGAGGAGCATCATAGCATAGGTCCAGATCGGGTTGGCAGAAGACTTCAGTATCGCAGATGATGGATCATTGTGACACGGTACCAGATTGTGTGTACCATGAGGAGCATTACGCGAGAAGATTCTGCAGGAGGCACATCGATCTCAGTACTCTATGCATCCAGGTGCCAACAAGATGTATAGAGACATGAGAGAGCATGTATAGTGGTATGGTATGAGGCGGGAGGTAGCTAGCTTCGTATCCAGATGCTTAGTTTGCCAGCAGGTAAAGGCGGAGAGACAGAGGCCAAGTGGATTACTTCAGTCTTTACCCATTCCGGAGTGGAAATAGGAGCATGTGACCATAGATTTTATTTTAGGACTTTTGCGTTCTCCAGGAGGTAAAGATGCAATTTTGGTCATAGTGGACAGGTTACCAAATTAGCCCACTTTCTGCCATTCAAAGTGGGTACATCTACAAAGAAGCTCGCGGAGATGTATGTGCACCAGATTATCAGATTGTACGGTGTTCCAGTGAGCATAGTCTTGGATCAGGATAGTCGTATCACATCCCACTTCTGAAGGAGTTTGTAGGCTAGCTTGGGCACTCAGCTCAAGTTCAGTACCGCATGTCACCCTCAGACTGACGTAAAGTCGAAGAGGACTATTCAGACTCTCAAGGATATGCTACGCACCTATGTTTTGGATCTTGGAGGTTCTTGGGAGGATTACCTTTACTTGGTAGAATTTTTATAAAATAACAACTACCAAGCCAAAGTCGAGATGTCACCATTCGAGGCATTGTATGGACGGAGATGCCGCACTTCGTTATCATGGGATGATGTTAGTGAGAGAGCTTTATTTGGACCAAAGATGGTAGTAGATGCAGCCGAGAAGGTGAAGCTCATCAGGGATAGACTTTGAGTGCCACAGGACATGCAGAGGCATTGGGCCGATAGCCACCGGAGACCCTTGGAGTTTGAGGTATAGATTTTTTTTGTATTACATGTGATTGATTATTTGTTTTTGTTAGAGTGCTACGGTTATATTTCATATTAGGTTGGCGGTCTGGTTTTCTTGAGGATTTCTCTGACACATGGCATAATTCGTTTCGGTGGAGGCGGAAAGCTTAGTCCGCAATTCATTGGACCTTTCAGTATTCTTGAGAGGGTCAGTGCAGTTGCATACAGACTAGACTTACCACCTGCATTGGAGGGAGTTCACAACTTGTTTCACATGTCACAGCTGAGACGGTACTTGGCAGATCCCAATCATGTGTTGGATCACTCAGAGATAGATGTGGGCCCTGCTTTTGCTATCCAGAGCAGCAAGTTGAGATTCTGGATCAGAGAGAGAAGGTGCTAAGAAACCAGACGATTCCTTTGGTGCGCGTCACGTGGAGGCATCACTCGCCATAAGAGAGTACCTGGGAGTGAGAGGCCAAGATGCGCAAGTGATATCCATATATGTTCGAGCCGTGAGGTATAATTCTTTCTTGTATTGTATTTATTGCTTTTGGTAGTTAGTTTCTTCCCTAATTTCGAGGACAAAAATTTTCTAAGGTGGGTAGGATTGCACCCTCACATTTTCAATCAAGGGTAGTTTGGTAATTGACATGGATATTTTAATTTTAGGATGTATTATATTTAAATATTATTCATGTGAATATTTATTTGTTGTATAATTTATTGATTATTAGTTGTAGATTTATTTTAAACTTGTGTAGTGGACCTAACCAATTTATTAGTTGCATGAACCCAACATTTCATATTAGTTTAGATTAAGCCTAAGAATTAGGCCCATTGTTAGGAGGATAGATTAATTAGTGAGACCATTAGACTAGAACCTTCTCCCCTTAATTAAATTCTTTATGAGAGGCCCTAAGGGGTGTTATAGACATTTTATATTGCTTGAGGGAGAGGGCTAGGGCCGGCCATTAGAGGAGGAGAGAGAGTGTCTCTCATTTTATTTTTCATTTGCATTTAGATCTAGTTTTACCCCTTTCCAATTTTCTTCATTACCTCATCAATTCTCTACCAATTTCTTCACAAATTCCTTCCCTATTCTTCATTGGAGGCTACTACAACAAAGATCTACAAAGAGATGAGCTACATTTCAATTTGGGGATTTTTATTGGGAATCCATCTCCCAATAGGTAGATTTTAGTTTTTTCTCTTCAAGTAGACTCTAAATCTGAGATTTAACCATGAAAAACCAACCCACATATATAGGCTACACATAGAAATTGGTTTTAGGTTTATAGGAGACCTATGTTGGAAGTTATGTGCATTTTGGTATCAATTTTGGAGGAATTTCGAGATTGGCACATGTGGTATTTATTATTTGGTCAAATAGATCAATATAACATATAATTGATTGTTTGTGACTAATGTCGTATCCATAATTGGATACATGTAGGCCGTATCCAGTCAATTTGATGATACGGGTTATTTTTGGGGGTTCTCCTCCAACACGGGGACTTGTGCATAGCACACCTTAACACAGACACATAGTTGATCTAATTATTATACGTATTGTTCATATTTAGTATATTAGACTTGCTCGTGTCCTCCGGGATGCTTTTGGTTGTGTGTTGGAGCCGTATCGCAAGCGTATCATAGAATGAGTGTGATACGGGTGCGGTGCACTCCATGTGTTTGGTTTTTGGTCCTCATTTCTATATATATATATATATATATATATATATATATATATATTATATGATATATATATCCACTCATATAATATTATATATATATATATATAATATTATATGATATATGTACATATATTATATGATCTATTGTATAAGTGTTTATGTATATAAAGGTGTTTGTGTGTTAGTATATATATATATATATATATATAGATTGAGATACCTTGATATATATATAAATATATGTATATATGTATATATATATATCAGTAGATAATAATACATATATATAGATTTAGAGTTATATAGTTGGAAGTTTATGTATATATGTATGTGAGATATGTTTGTGTTTGTGTTTCTGTGTGTTTGTGTGTGTGTGAGAGAGTATATGTTAGTGAGATCGGGGTAGTAAGGGAGCAGTGTGAGGGGACTCAGGATGAGGAGTATAGCAGTGCATCTCCCTCAGTGAGCAGTTCAAACAGCAGCCTTGAGCACAGCAGGGTGCTGGTACAGCCAATGCAAGGGAGAGCTCGGGCCATACAGTGGTAGCAAGGGGCTCGAGCCAACTGCAGGAGCTCAGGCATCGTGCAACACAGCAAGGAGAAGTATCAGCTCGAGCAGGGAGGCTCGGGCAGTGCATCAGTGTGCAAATTCAGCCAACTGCTCAGTGAGCAGTATCTGCACAGCAAGAGGGGGAAAAACGAGCACTGCTCAGTACAGTAAACTCGTACAGAGTATCAGAGCATTATTGTGCAATGCAGGGGAAGCAGTTGCAATTCCCAACTGCATTGATGCAGTCCCGAGCAATTGCACAGCAACCTCGTGGAGATGAGTATCAGCAGCAGTGCAGGATATGCACAGCACAGTATCATGCAAGTTCAGTTCATGCAGCACTGTGTCCAGTTCAGCACATCAGTATCAGTGAATTCAGGTATTCAGTATCAATAATTTTAGTGCAGTTAGTTAGGGATCTTGGTTCAGGTAAGGTGCATTGGGTATCAGTGAGGTAAGGGTTAGTACAATGAGTTAAGGTATTAAAAGAGTTAAGGTATTGTTTTAATTGGGTTATTGGATTAGCAAGGTATTTTGGTAGTGGTTTAGTGAGTTAGTGTTTTAGTATGTTGTTAGTTAGTGTTGTGTATTGTTAGTAGTTAATAGGCATATATTGGATATTAGTTTATTATATATTTATAGTTAGTACTTGAGGTATTATGCATATGTATTAGCTATATTCATGAGGTTTTGAATTATCTTGGGATACCAAGGTAATATCAAGGTATTGGGTCGATACTCAAGGTATTGGGTTTGAGTATCGGGATAGGTGTGAGGTAGTGCGATACGCATTGGTGCAATGCCAAGGTATCCTAATTTTATTTATTTGTTATAGATAATATGTGTATTGGCTTATATGTATATCTAAACTACTATTTTCCTATATTAAACTTTCGTATCTTAGGATACGATATTTTGGTGTGTTTCATAGTATCATAGATTAGCTAGTATAGCTTAGTTTCATAGTGCATTGACCTAGTATCCTAGTGTTAGACTCTTGCAACATAGATTTAGTCGGTTTGACTTAGAAATGGCTTTATGACCTAGCATTGCATCAACTTAACTTATTTTTATTTCCGAACCTTGTATTGATACAACATACGATATATAGGTTTGTGTGGCACCAGCTTGGGCATCGAGAGACACACCTTGCTCAGGACTTTAGGCGAGTTTATTCTCTGTTACTTTTTAATTCATAATAGTGTATATATGCATGTTCTAGAATTGTATACTTGATTCGGGCACAGTGATTTTACGGACTTTTACTACATGGATCATGTCAGGAGATGTTATCCCCTACCGTGTTCAGCGGGTACTCGTGTATATGTATTTCATTGTGTATATTGGATATTAATTTATATTTCATGTTCACAAACTGTTCGTGTTCGGTGTGCTTATTCGTGTACACCTACTGCTCGTGTTCAGTGGTCATATTCGTCTTCGTAGCGTATCGTGATTGGATTCATTCGTATTAGTTGGGCATGGGAGAGTAGGAGTTGATTATGTGATCAAACCTCCATTGTTTATCGTGTGCATTCTGATTACATACCACACTTGTAATCGTCTTACCTTATTGATCATGTTCACCCAAACCGATCACATAATGAACTTATATTCTGAGGCACATTAGTTTAGATTGCAGTTATTTTATCATATTGCAGATATTCATATTGTTGATCTATATTCTCGTACATTACCTGTATACCTATTGTTCATTCATTCATATGTTTAGTGATATTGTATTTTATTTCTATTATCTGTTTTATATGCTCAATTATGTTATTGGAACTGCTTTCAGAGGTATGTACTTCGCTCCAATTCTGACTGAATATATTTTTCCAGATGACTGGCTTATAGAGCAGTATCCCATATTCTAGGGGCCGTAGGACAGCGTACCTTTAGAGGTTACTCCTATAGACCAGGAG
This sequence comes from Iris macrosiphon, assembly GCA_036927795.1. Lineage (NCBI taxonomy): Eukaryota > Viridiplantae > Streptophyta > Magnoliopsida > Asparagales > Iridaceae > Iris > Iris macrosiphon. The sequence goes on from JAYESA010000011.1 coordinate 114,977,726, forward strand.
GACTTAGTTGCAGAGCCCGAGGAAGTCTAGTTATGTGTGTTGGCTTATATTAGACTATTTGTGGAGATTCACAATTTGTATATTATTTCAGATTATGGATTGTATCTTATTCTTTCCTTCGCTATTTCATTCGTGCTTTATCTTTCTTAGTTTGTTTTGTGATTGAGATTAGTTTTACTTGTGAGATGCCATATTATTCCTCCGTTTGGAGTTGAGTTGATTGACAGGTACCATATTATATTGTTGAGATATTAGATGGTTAGAAATGACTCAGACAGCGTTCTACCGCCGATGTTGCGGCATAGGCTAGGAGTAACCACGTACTCGTGTCCGAATATCTGGATGCGGGTCGTGACACAGGGGCACAGATGGGATGCGTGCAAGATGAGATTGGTCCAATGCTTATTCTGTGGATTAAGAGACCATCAATTTAGATCTTGCCCTCTCACGCCCCAGTCCCAAAATATGTAGGACTAGGAATACGTAAGCATGCCAACCGATTTATATGGAGACTACAATATATGAAAACTATAACACATACGTACGTTGTATTATGAACAATAATTCACAAGTGGTATATAATTATCACAAGTTACAAGGCATAACTAAATCTCATCCACAAAAATCATAAGGAAATAATAACCAATCAACTATATAACTGAATCAAGTATAAGATGCTTGATAAGAACAAGTAGTTGGGTGGAGACAAATCTACTACCAAACTAGAATATAAAAGAAACAAAATAAGAACATCATCTAATGATCAAAGAGGCTCGAAGGGAAGCCCTCCTCGAAAGAGAATAGAGAAGCTACTCCTGATCCGTGCTCCTGCGAATAGTCATGATCGTCTACACTTGGAAAGAGACCAGGTCCTCAGAGGGACGTAACAAGATACATATAAGCATGCCAATAAAGTACTGAAAATAAATATCCAAAAAGGGCCGTCTAACCGTCTATGGGAATGCACTTTGAGAACAACTTTCCAGCACGTAGGCTATCTGGCAAAAATGGGATTGACCTGATTCTCTCGAAGAATCAGGGGCCTAAAAAGCATGACGTCTTTTGAACGTCAGAGGCCGCCTGATAATAATAATATATATAGGGGTCAGCATGACCGCGCATCTCCGACGGAGCGTACGGGTTACACTAGAAAAGTGCAAAGGAGCCCAAACGCCTTACTTGTTGTTCTCCCCACCCCATGCTTTAAGAATGTCACATCCATGACACGATGATACCTCTAATAACTGCCAAGGCTTCTAGTAATGCAAATTCTATCAGCAGTTATCCCTATCTGTCGCGCGTCCTATATGCATCAGTGGACAACAGAATACGCAAGTCCGTGTCCTACATGAGACTCACACTCGTGTAACAACTGTCTCATGACCGATGAAACATAAGAATATCTCATGATAATGGGGTGGTCTCATAAAGCTAGGTCAACATGCATAATATAGAATAAAAATAAGGTACGACGCCACCGTCGTTGCACCCAAGTTATTCTTGGACACGCAGTTTATATAGCAGTTCAAATATATGAACTAAATGACAGAAATAAAATACACCATATGGAATATAAATCACAGTACAATGGCAAGGTATAATTGCCTGGCAAACAATCTGCGTAGTGTAAGCGTCCAGGTGTCAAGTACAGAAGATAAGAAACTATGGCCTCCGAATGAACATCTCCGGATGCTGAAATAAATATTACCAACGTTCCCAGAATAAGTGAGATAGCTAGAAAATACTATCCTTTCGTCCAATTTGGACACAGGGGCAAAACGGTAATTTTGGGTCAAAGCGGGGCCCACATGTGGTCCACTTTGCACCGAAAAGCGTGCCAGGCTAAAGGTCTATAAATGGGAAAAATTATAGGTTAAAAATTTCTAAACGTCGATACGAACTCAACGGTATGGCCAATTTTGAATTCCGGTGAGCCAAAAACAAATTCGCCCTTAAAGTCAACCGTAGGGCCCGCAAATAGGCGGCTTGGTCAACTATCTCGGAACCGCGTGAAACTTAGTTCACAGGACCTGCGTGATACCACGAATCCAATAGCATAAGTTTTGTCGCATTCCGACGAGCGTACATAAAATGGCATGGTATTTTGCAAAAGTCACGATTCGGGGCCTTTTTACGGATACGGGGTAATTCCGACGCGGACACACGTCCGAATCAGCTTCCGCGAAAGTCCACACGTCAGGATATACCATACGCGCCTTTAGGTGCAATTGGTACGGTACGAGGAAGTCCCATTTAGTGGGGCGCACTCCGTATCACAAAATTTAAGTTTTAAAAATAATAAGTTTTTGGTCGTTTTGGAGGCAAATAATTTAGCACATAGAATGAATTAATAAAAACTAAAAGAACAGAAAAAAATTTCAGTTATATTGAGAAAAAATCTTTCAATTAGTTTTTAAAAATATTAAACAGGTTGGTGACAAATTGGATGTGAACATGGGGGTTTTGGGTCAAGTTTTTAGATTATTTTTGGTCAGTTTTTCGTCCATTTTTCGGTCGATTTTTCGACCAATCCGGGACACGAAAGCTCGTCCCGCTTGAATGAAAATCCTAGAGGGTTAGGTTGTGAACGTACATGGATAAACTGTACGCAAAACGAATCAAAAATGGAGAAGATACGATACCTTGAAGATGGGGCGATGTTGTGCACATGCGTTCGGTGTACACGCGGACGGCGGCGGCGGAGGCAGCGGCAGCGGCGGCGCGGTGCGGCGGTGGACGTCGGCGCGGGGGCGACGGCGGCGGCGGGGCTAGGGTTAGGTTAGGATTTAGAGTTATATATATAAGGGAGAGGGGGGAGAGAGATTTCACGCCGCGGGGGGGTGGGGGTTCTGGGGAGTTTTGCTTTGAGTTGTTGGAATTAGGGATAGGTTTAGGGTTTGTTAAGGTTTTATGTTTAAGATTAGTTAGGAATTAGTGTTATTATTATTATTCTTTTCTTTTCTTTTCTTTTCTTTTTATTTTCTTTTCTTTTGTTTTTTATTTTATTTATTTCTATTACTATTACTAATTTATTATTATTATTACTATTATTATCTTTTCTTATTATTATTATTAATAACCATATATTTTTTTAACATAAATATATATATATTTACTTATATAGATGGTGTTAAAAATCCCAAAAATAATATTTGTACACAAAATAAATTCTAGAAAATTACTTTGTAAAGCTTTAATAAAATACTACACCCATTATATTTTATGAAAATATTTTATAATTAATAATTAAATATTTATCTATTTATATAAATTAAATAATTATATTATCTAATTAACTATGTAATTAATTAAATGGTTATCCATAAAATAGGTTAATAGTAAATAATATGCACATATATGAAAAAAAATGCCTAACTTGGCACGGAAAATTATGGGATGCTAATTGTAGGAAGTTGTGATAGAAAAATAACCACAAATAAATTATATATATATTATCTAAATATTTAATAATTAATCTATGGTTGTTACACTAACGTCATACTAACACCAAAGGATTGAATTTCTGTGCCACGAAAAGATCCTACAAGTAGTATCTCCTGTGTAGGCTACTTCCTATGAAGGGCGATACAGATTTGGGGCCATCCTATATTATTAATGTCCAAACCACGGAAAAGTATCCTAATAAAATTATTGGATTTTATTTGATGTAAAAAATAATCTAAAATAAATACAAGAAATAAAAAATACACACAAAATACCTATTTTTGGGTGAGGGGATTTACAATCTACCCAACTTAAGAGAATTTTGCCCTCGAAAATAAAAATAAGGCATTATTTGCTAAATCCTTCACATTCATATATAAGAAAAGTTAATCGCAATCTCTTCCAAAAATTTAAATAACAAAATCTATTCAATCCATCGCAATTACTTCAAATTTAAATTAACCATTATTTAAATCAAATTCAACATATCGTAATATCTTCTCAATTTTTAAATAGTCAACATCCAAATTTAATTCAAATCTATATGACATCCCACATCCAAATTTAAATCACAATTTCCAACTATCATAATCTCCTCTAGACTTTGAACAATAAACAATTATAATCAAATCTTATTCCTATACTAAACTTAAGAATTTCGTACTCTTCAAATTTTAAATTCAATTTACATCCTCAACATTTCGAATAGGTGATCCAACAATCAAATTTTAACTTTTAATTAAAATTATCAAATTATAAATTTTGAATTTAATCCATCAATGTTCATGTCTAAAATTCTATATTTATCCTCAAAATTTAAATCTATGATTCAACCTTAAATATTCAAAATTTAAATCATGTGCTCAAGGTATAAATATTTGGTCTGCAATATCAAATTTTCAAAATTTATTAAATCCTCATCTTAATTATTCTTCTAAAAAAAATTCTCAACATTTAAAATGACTTAAATCTCTCAATCTAATCTTACTTGATCACAATCTAAAAAATATTCACGTCGAGTTGACAATGCGACTTCTACCCAACTTAGAATTTACCGATCCATCACATAAGGCTATACATTTAAGAAGAACTTCCTCAAATTATTTAATCGTGCTATTCAATCCTCAAAAATTTTAACACCAATTATATCACATGTGATGTGCCCTTAATTACGAAAGATAGTCACCAAGTAATGAGATTGGCCTATGGGGTATATCTATGACTCTCCGTGTATCAAACTTATACCAAGCACGAGCGTTCGTCTTTTCGAAATAGGGGAAGACGGAAAACAATAATAAAGAATTAAAGGAGGAGGTGATAAAATATAAGTACGGGGTCCAAAGCGATTAAAGAATTCAAAAGGGAGTTGTCAAGGTAGTTGTGGATTGAAATCCTATTTTGGTAAATTTCTATTTGCATGTTCATATCAGAACAGATATGTACCTAACATGATATGCTCTGACCTGTCTAGAGGACAAGTATATTCGTCTAACAAGCTGAGTCAACTATATCTCAATCCACGTAAAGTAGTCATACAAAAAGCGAACCAAGTGCACTAAGGTTAGCCAGACCATAATACACTGATTCTGATTTAGACAATGTATTAGTGTGGTTGATTAGACCCCAATAACACATATATTATGAACAAGCTTGATAAAAGAATAAACTTGCAAAACTAGGCTATAATAACAACATAGGTCGAGGTAGTTCAAAAAATATAAGTACGCTGGATTATGATGAAAGATGGTACAAAATAATTTAAGTTTACAAAGAAAATAAGACTCGTCTGGTGTTGTGCCTCTACAGTTGCCATACTAACTTCTTGTCTAAGTCTCTAGTCGACCAAATGGGGTTATGGGCCTCTAAGTTCTACAGTTTAGATAAACACTATCTTCTTATGGAAGTCTATAGTTAATGTCATTCAATTATACTTCATTAATGGGTTAAAAGGACTATGTGATACTAGGGTGTGAGGCATACTACCCAACTTAAAAGAATAAACTAATATTGTAACTGTCTTCTGGGGATAAAGCAGAAACTCTTGTTAGGGTATACGAGAAAAAAGATCTTGGTACTTATTAGGGTATCCTATTACATTATATAGGTAATGGTCATCTTAAGCCTTAATCATAGTGCTTATAGAACAAAAGTGTTAATATTAAGAATGGAGAAGTTACTGGCTCTCAAGTAAAAGAGAACATAACCTGTATTGAGATATGTGGAACAGATTACTTGATTTCAAACTAAAGGATAATCATAAAATCATAATCTAAATGAGGAACTCAAACTATCAAGTTCTAACTACTAAGCACATAATTTCAAAATTCAAGATTACATTTATAATCCTACAAACTATATATACTTAATCATAAAGAAAAATTACTTGGTCTACAATCAGAAGGGTTAGGTGGTATGAATCGAAAGATGGAGGAAAATTTTAGTCATCGCACATATAGCGAGCGTTAAGGTTTCGAAGGAACAAGATATAAAATTAAATAGAGAGACTCTTGATAATATCATGGTTTCCTAAGGAAAGGTGGTATGCTAATCTCTGTGTTCGAGGTATGATCAAGAAAAATATTCTATTCATTCCGCTTGGCTTTTTACACAGCAGCTTTTAGACGGAAAGGTATTCTATAAACAAGGAATATATATGCTTGTACTTGCCTAAGGTACTGTTCTGCTAATATCAAGACAAGAATCTAAATTTATAGTTCTCTAATACTATCCCACTATGAAAGTTAGGTTTAGTCCTAATATTCAACCTTGGATTTCTATTGGTTTCTCAATGCTAGGTTAAACAATATGGTCAAATTTCTAACTAACCCTAGTAGTGTCTATAATACTCTGAAGTCCTTAATAAATATATCAAGGGATAATGGTCAATTAATCTATAGGTAAGGGATGTTAGGATTCATTAGGTATGCTAAACTTAGTGATGTGTCAGTATTCTAGTTGTATTCTTAGTAGGAATATTACTCTAATTATCATCCTAACAACAAGGAATACTATATTCTTGCAGAAGGCTATACTCAAGGAACTATTAGGGAAGTACATGAATCAAGCAGGATACAATTATTTAAATAGAACGAATTGGAAGGAAGGTGAGTCATAGTCAAATGTGGATGAGATCCTATACTCTAATCCTATTTGTAGACTTGCTCGGTACAGTAACGTAACCGAGACAATATACTCTCGACCTACATGGGCCACCACCAAAAATATGTCACGCCCCAGTCCCAAAATATATAGGACTAGGAATACGTAAGCATGTCAGCCGTATGTATATGGAGACTCCAATATATGGATACCATAACACATATATACGCTGTATTATGAATAATAATTCATAAGTGGTATATAATTATCACAAGTCACAGGGCATAACTAAATCTCATCCACAAAAATCATAAGGAAATAAATAACCAATCAACTATATAACTGAATCGAGTATAAGATGCTTGGTAAGAACAAGTAGTTGGGTGGAGACAAATCTACTACCAAACTAGAATATAAAAGAAACAAAATAAGAACATCATCTAATGATCAAAGAGGCTCGAAGGGAATCCCTCCTTGAAAGAGAATGGAGTAGCAAGTCCTAATACGTGCTCCTACGAATAGTCATGATCGTCTACACCCGGAAAGGGACCAGGTCCTCAGAGGGACGTAACAAGATACATAGAAGAATGCCAATAAAGTACTAAAAATAAACATCAAAAAAGGGTCGTCTAACCGCCTATGTGAATACACTTTGAGAAAAACTTTCCAACACGTAGGCTATCTAGCCAAAATGGGATTGGCATGATTCTCTCGGAGAATCAGGGGCCTAAAAAGCATGACGTCTTTTGAATGTCAGAGGCCGCCTGATAATAATAATATATATAGGGGTCATCATGGCCATGCATCTTCGGCGGAGCATACGGGTTACACAAGGAAAGTACAAAGGGGCCCAAACGCCTTACTTGTTATCCTCCCCACCCCACGCTCTAAGTATGTCATATCCATGACATGATGATACCTCTAATAACTGCCAAGACTTCTAGTAATGCAAATTATATCAGCAGTTATCCTTATCCGTCGTACGTCCCATACGCATCAGTGGCCAACCGAATACGCAAGTCCGTGTCCTACATGAGACTCACACTCGTGTAATAACTGTGTCATGGCCGATGAAACATAAGAATGCCTCATGATAATGGGGTGGTCTCATAAATTTAGGTCAACGTGCATAATATAGAATAAAAATAAGGTACGACGCCACCGTCGTTGTACCCAAGTTATTCTTGGACGCGCAGTTTATATAGCAGTTAAAATATATAAACTAAATGACAAAAAATAAAATGCACCATATGGAATATAAATCACAGTACAATGGCAAGGTATACTTGCCTGGCAAGCAATCTACGTAGTGTAAGCGTCCAGGTATCAAATACAGAAGATCAGAAACTATGGCCTCCGAATGAACATCTCCGGATGCTGAAATAAACATCACCAACATTCCCAGAATAAGCGAGATAGCTAGAAAATACTACCCTTTCGTCCAATTTGGACACAGGGGCAAAACGGTAATTTTGGATCAAAACGGGGCCCACATATGGTCCACTTTGCACCGAAAAGCGTGCCAGGGTAAAGGTCTCTAAATAGGATAAAATATAGGTCAAACAAATTCTAAACATCGATGCGAACTCAACGGCATGGCCAATTTTGGATTCAGGTGAGCCAAACAGAAATTTGCCCTTAAAGTCAACCGTGGGGCCCACAAATAGGCGGCTTGGTCAACTGTCTCAGAACCGCATGAAACTTGGGTCACAGGACCTGCGTGATACCACAAATCCAATGGCGTAAGTTTTGTCGCATTCTGACGAGCGTACATAAAATGGCGTAGTATTTTGCAAAAGTCGCGATATGGGACCTTTTTACGGATACGGGGTGATTCAAACGCGCACACATATCCGAATCAACTTTCGCGAAAGCCCACATGTCAGAATACACCATACGTGCCTTTTGGTGCAATTGGTACACGATTAGGCGGTCTCGTTTGGCAAGGCGCACTCCGTATCACAAAATTTAAGTTTTAAAAATAACAAGTTTTTGGTCGTTTTGGAGGCCGAATAATTTAGTACATAGAATGAATTAATAAAAACTAAAAGAACAAAAAAATTCTAGGTTATATTGAGAAGAAAACCCTTTAATTAGTCTTTGTAAATATTAAACAGGTTGGTGGCAAATTGGGTGTGAACATAGGGATTTGGGGTAAAGTTTTTGGACTATTTTTGGTTAGTTTTTCGGCCATTTTTCGGTCGATTTTTCGACCAATCCGGGACACGAAAGCTCATCCCGCTTGAATGAAAATCCTAGAGGGTTAGGTTGTGAACGTACACGGATAAACCGTACGCAAAATGAATCAAAGATGAAGAAAATACGATACCTTGAAGATGGGGTGCTGCTGTGCACATGCGCGTGCGGCGCACACGCGGACGTCGGCGGCGGCAGCGGCGGCGCTGGGCAGCTGCGGCGACGTCGGTAGCGGCAGAGCGGAGCGGCTGCGGCGACGGCAGTCGGCTCGGGGGCGGCAACACCGACGTCGGAGCTAGGGTTAGGGTTAGTGTTTGGAGTTATGTAGTATGTATATGTATATGTATACGTATATATTTATATATATAAGGGAGAGGGGGGGAGAGAGGTGTCACACCGCGGGGGGGGGGTTCTGGGGAGTTTTGCTGTGAGTTATTGGAATTAGGGATAGGTTTAGGGTTTGTTAAGGTTTTATGTTTAAGATTAGTTAGGAATTAGTGTTATTATTATTATTATTATTATTATTTTCTTTTGTTTTTGTTTTGTTTTGTTTTGTTTTGTTTTGTTTTTTTATTTATTTCTATTACTATTACTAATATTATTATTATTATTATTATTACTACTATTATTATTATTATTATTATTATTATTATTATTATTATTATTATTATTATTATTTTTTCTTATTATTATTATTAATAACCATATTTTTTTAACATATATATATTTACTTATATAGATGGTGTTAAAAATTCTAAAAATAATATTTGTACGCAAAATAAATTCTAGAAAATTACTTTGTAAAGCTTTAATAAAATACTACACCCAATATATTTTATGAAAATATTTTATAATTAATAATTAAAAAATTATCTAGTTATATAAATCAAATAATTGAATTATGTAATTAACTAAGTAATTAATTAAAAGGTTATCCATAAAATAGGTTAATAGTAAATAATATGCATATCTATGAAAAGGAAAAATGTCTACCTTGGCACGAAAAATTATGGGATGCTAATTGTAGGAAGTTGGGATAGAAAAATAACCACAAATAAATTATATATATAAATTATCTAAATATTTAATAAGTAATCTATGGTTGTTACACTAACGTCATACTAACACCAAGGGATTGAATTTCTGTGCCACAAAAAGATCCTACAGGTAGTGTCTCCTGTGTAGGCTACTTTCTATGAAGGACGATACAGATTTGGGGCCATCTTATATTATTAATGTCCAAACCATGGGGAAGTGTCCTAATAAAATTAATAGATTTTATTTGATGTAAAAAAATAATCTAAGGTAAATACAAGAAATACAAAATACACACAAAATACCTATTTTTTGGTGAGGGGGTTTACATGCCCTAAAGCTCTATCTCGTCTAGCTCAGGGCGAGGCCCAGGCATAGAGAGCACCCACGAGACCACCAGCGGGACAGCAGAGGGGACCTCATCTACCACCATAACAGCAGTAGTCCTTTCAGTACCAGCAGCAGCAAAGAGGTGTCCAGCGACAGGGGCGAGCTTTCGCCTTGACCGTCGAGGAGGAGGAGCCAGTCGGTGATGTTATTTTAGGTTCAGTCTATCTTGATCCTTTTTCAGCTCATGCTTTATTTGATTATGGTTCTTCACATAGTTTTGTATCTGTATCTTTTGCTCTGAAATAATACCTTGAGACTGAAACGTTGGCGAGTACTTGCAAGATCACGACCGGGGAAGGCATTATCCTGGTCAGTGATGTTTGCAAGGATCGAAAAGTTTCATTGGGAGGCCAAGAGTTAAGTGTGTGTCTACTCGTAATGCCACTTTCAAGCTACGATATAGTACTCGGGATGGATTGGTTGAGTAGGCATCATGCTAGTATTGATTATCGTGGAGGCATAGTTTTGTTTCAGGTGCCAGAAGAGCCAGAGTTTGATTTGTCAGAGGAACAATAGGGCAGAGCGAGGGAGACTTATGTGGAGCTATAGTAGAAGAGCGGGAGCTGCGACACCCATTGATTACAGAGTATAAGGACGTCTTTCCAAAGAAGTTGTTGGGGTTGCCACCAGACCAAAATGTAGAGTTCTCTATAGACTTAGTATTAGGCGCAGAGCCAATATCACAGTACATCTATAGTATGAACAATAGCGAACTGGTAGAGTTAAAGAAGCAGGTAGATGAGTTATAGGACAAAGGCTTCATCCGCTCCAGTTTGTCACTGTGGGGTGCTTCGATATTATTTGTACCGAAGAAGATGGGACAATACACATATATATCGACTATAGGGCACTCAACAACCTCACTATCAAGAACAAATACCCATTGCCTTGGATTAACGATTTATTTGATCAGTTGAGCGGAGAGAAGGTATTCTCAAAGATAGACTTAAGGTCGTGGTACCACCGGGTAAAAGTTAAGAAGGAAGATATTCCGAAGACAGCTTTCAGGACTCAATATCGGCAGTTTGAGTTCTTGGTGATGCTGTTTGGGTTGACCAATGCCCCGACAGTATTCATGAACCAGATGAATAAGGTATTTCATCAGTACTTAGATCAGTTTGTGATAGTATTCATTGATGATATATTAATTTATTCGAAGACCCTGGACGAGCATGAGAAACATCTGAGGATAGTTCTGGAGACCCTCGGGAAGGAGAAGCTTTATGACAAGCTTTCGAAGTATGATTTCTTCCATGATAAGGTTGAATTCCTCGGACTTGTTATTATAGGAGACGGGATCTCAGTAGACCAGAAGAAGATTTCAGCACTTGAGTCATGGCCTACCCCGAGTTCAATGGCGGAAATCAGGAGTTTTTTTGGATTGGCAGGCTATTATCGGAGATTTGTTCAAAAAAATTCCAGGGTTGCTAAGCTGATGACTAGACTAACCAGGAAGGACGTGGAGTTCGTCTGGACTGAGGATTGTCAGTCTGCTTTTGAGAAGCTAAAGTAGAGGTTGACTATAGCTCCAGTATTGACATTTCCATTAGGGACAGAAGAATTTTTTATATATAGTAATACATCGGGTAAAGGTTTGGGATGTATGTTGCAGCAGAATGGGAAGGTGATTGCCTATGCTTCTAGACAATTACGCCCGTATGAGAAGAATTACCCTACCCATGACTTGGAGTTGGCAGAAGTTATTTTTGCTCTTAAGCTGTGGAAGCACTACTTATATGGAGAGCGGGTAGAGATCTTTACAGATCACAAGAGCTTGAAGTATGTATTTACACAAAAAGAGCTCGATATGAGGCAGAGGCGATTAATGGAGTTGATGAAGGACTTTGATATTTTCTTGTAGTATCATCCAGGAAAGGCCAACGTAGCCATGGATGCCTTGAGCAGGTATCCAGTGGCTATGTACTTGACAAGGGACAGACATTTATTGGCCGATCTTGATAGCTTGGATATTGAGGTATTAGTTCCTAAAGTTACAGCATAGATGTGGGGACTCCAGGTACAGTCATAATTGATGGACCGGATCAGAGCCATATAGTTTGAGGATGAGTCTCTAAGGAGCATAATAGTATAAGTCAAAATAGGATTAGCAGAGGACTTCAATATTGCAGATGATGGATTATTACGGCACGGTACTAGATTGTATATGCCAAGTGGAGCATTGCGCGAGGAGGTTCTTTAGGAGGTGTATCAATCTCATTACTCTATGCATCCAGATGCCAAAAAGAAGTAAAGAGATATGAGAGAGCATGTTTGATCATATAGTATAAAGTGGGAGGTTGCTAGGTTCGTATCCACATGCTTGGTATGCCAGCAGGTAAAGGTAGAGGGACAGAGGCCAGGTGGATTGCTTCAGCCTTTACCTATTCCATAATGGAAGTGGGAACATGTGACGATGGATTTTGTTTCGGGGCTTCCGCGTTCACTAGGAGGGAAAGACACAATTTGGGTCATCGTAGACAAGTTAACCAAATCAGCCCACTTTCTGCCAGTCAAAGTGGTTATGTCTATAGAGAAGCTCGTGGAGATGTATGTACGTCAGATAGTCAGATTGTATGGAGTTCCTATGAGCATAGTCTTGGATCGGGATGGTCGCTTCATGTCCTATTTCTGGAGGAGTTTGCATGCTAGCTTGGGCACTCAGCTCAAGTTCAGTACCATATATCATCCTCAAACAGACGGACACTTGGAGCAGACTATCCAGACTCTCCAAAATATGCTACGCACCTGTGTTTTGGATTTTAGAGACTCTTGGGAGGATCATCTTTACCTGGTAGAGTTTTTTACAACAACAGTTACCAGGCCAGTATAGAGATATCACCATTTGAGGCGTTGAATGGATGGAGATGCCGTACTCTGTTATCATGGGATAATATTGGTGAGAGAGCCTTATTGGGACCAGAGATGGTCATGGATGCAGCTGAGAAGGTAAAACTTATTATAGAGAGACTTCGGGTGGCGCAAGACAGACAACGGCATTGGGCGGATAGCTACTGGAGATCATTGGAGTTTGTGGTATAGATTTTGTCTTACATTATTTGTGATTGCTTGTTTTAGTTAGAGTGCTACGGCTGTGTTTCGTGCTAGGTTGGTAATCTGGTGTTCTTGAAAATTTCTCTAACACGGGGCACGATTCGCTTTGGTGGAGGCCGGAAGCTTATCTACGGTACATCAGGCCCTTAGGTATTCTTGAGAGGGTCGGTGTAGTGGCCTACAGACTAGACTTACCATCTACATTAGAGGAAGTGTATAACGTATTTCATGTGTCGCAGTTGAGACGGTTTGTGACAGATCCTAGCCATGTACTCGATCACTCGAAGATCGAGGTTAGTCTAACTCTCAGCTACTCAAAGCAGCCCGTGGAGATTTTAGACCACAGAAAGAAGGTACTGAGGAACCAGATGATTCCTTTCGTGAGAGTCACGTGGAGGCATCACTCGCTAAGAGAAAGTACCTGGGAGCGAGAGGCCGAGATGTGTGAGCGATAACATTACCTGTTTGAGTCGTGAGGTATAATTCTTTCTTGCTTGTATTGATTGCTATTAATAGTTAGTTTATTCCTTAATTTCGAGGACAAAATTTTTCTAAGGTGGGTAGGATTGCCACCCTCACTTTTTTATCTAGGGGTAGTTTGGTATTTTGACATGGGTATTTAATTTTTAGGATTATAATATTAAATATTAGTGTGATGATTGTATTCATAATTTGATTATATTAGGATCTAAATTATTTATGACTTCTATTAATTATTTAGTTAAGGGACTTGTGTTATTTATTTTAGTTAGAGAGACTAGACCAATATTTAGACTTGTCATGACAAATAGTGAACCCAACTTGGACCAAGCCCAATAGTCCATTCCACTAATTAATTAGGAGGTTAGGCTTAATTAAAAATTAGTTAGAAGCCTTCCTAATATACCCTCTTTAATTAATATTCATAATGAACCATTGGAAGGACAAATTGAATATTTGACAATGACTTGGAGAGGGGGCAAAGGGGGGCCGGCAATAAGAGCCTCACTTCTCTCTCTCTGCTTATTTGTTCATTCATTTTTGAGATCCCCAATTTCATAGATCCCCATATCCTTATTCCTTCCATCATTTCACCATCAATTCACCTTTATTCCTTCTCAAATATATCACTCATGGAGCTTGAAGCTTGGAGCTTGGAGTAGCAAGGAGCACAAGAAGGAGGAGCTTTGGAGCTAGAGATCATGTCCGGAATGTGTCCAATTATATTTTTATTGGGAATCTATCTCCCAATTGATAATTTTTGAATTTTTCCTTTATTGTAGCTTCTTAATCATGCATTTGACCATTTGGAATGACCCTATGGCATGGGACTACCTATAGGAGCGAGTTCTAGGCTAATTGGTTATGAATTATGAGTTCTATATGGTAATTTGTGTGCAAGTTGGGAGAATTACGATTTTGACACATCAATTGTGTCATGAGACAAATTAGATCTAATTAGATTTAGATCGGGGATATGGGATGGGATACGTGTCCATAAATGGATATGGATAGGTCGTATCATGGTATTTTATGATACGGTGCGATACGGGGCCCAATTTTGGGTATTTTGTGCATTTAACCCTAAATTCTCCTTGTAGCCAGCTACATTAGTTATTTTGATATGTAGTTGATATGTGAGAATATTCATTGAGGTAAATTCAGGGTTTTGACTTTCAAATTGGAAGAGTATCATAGTGTATCGTATATTGCCTACCACATGTTTAGTGTATTAATTTAGTGTGGTGGGAGAGTGTGTGTGTTCAGATATTGGAGAGTTGATGGGAGTCTATTCTTATTGTTTTGGGCGTGTTAGTAATAGGTTTTGTGTGTTAGATGACATGGTTGTTGGAGGTTATGAGGAGTTAGCATAAGTGCAGGAAATTACTCGTGCACAGTAGGGTCTTGCATAGATATAGCTGAGCTCGTGTACTGCAATGTGTTTGAGCACTGCTATGTGCAAGTGCCTGCATATGTGCAGCAGTGCATAGAGGGAAGATATCAGGATCAGATTAGTTGCCTGCAGGCATGGAGATGAAGGAGGACTGGGCCTGCAGGTTACAGAATAATGCACTGAGCAGTAGGTACAGACCTTGCACACAAGTTGGTGCTGCACCTGCACTTGAGTAGAGGCTACATAACAGTCAATATTGGCCACAGACTTGTACTTGGGAAAATGGAGAAAGATAAACTTGTTTTTGATACACTGGTATTAATTGGGCTCGGGAATATTGATATAGAGTAGCATGTGTTTGTGTTAGCAGTGAGGTACTTGGGCAGTAGGGGCTTGGGGTGAGTATCAGATATATGGGTAAGTGACTGAGTATTTGTGTGTATCAGTTCTTAATTTGTGCACTAAGACTTCAGGTGTGTGTGGCTCGAGTATTAGGAAGAGACGTAAAGGGGGAAACTATGAAATTGTATTCACAGTGGCTAAGTGTGTGTGTGTGTGTGTGTGTGTGTGTGTGTGTGTGTGTGTGTGTGTGTGTGTGTGTGTGCTAGTGTCTATATAGAGAGGTTCAGTTTTGGTGTGCCTGTGTGAGTGCCAGTGCAAGAGTGTACCTATGTGTTAGTACACTAGTTAAGGTTTGGATGCAAAGAATAGAGGAGGGAAGTCTTTAGTGATTGCAGTCAGGTGGAGTTCAGGATTAGTTGAGGGGATCAACAATGGTTGTACAGATATGCACTGTTATAGAAGTAGCAGTTAGTTTCCTGTGTATGAGGTTTGTTTTGACAGTCAAGGTTAAGAGGGTATCAGTAGGTAAGAGAAGTGGTGTTAATAAAGGGAGTTACCTGCACTTGTAGCCGAGCCAAGTAGCAGTGCATCAATGCACTGTGTACACCAATGCATACTAGGACATCAGCAGTTAGTTGAACTATGAGCAGGTAGCAGCAGTATATGCCTATAGGTTTCAGTGTAGGTAACTTAGATTAAGGGTGATGGTTCAATCAGACAGTTGGGAGGTGAATGCTTGAGTAATGTCCCATGAGTATCAGTGCACTAATAATTGGCAACAAAGGGTTAGTATTATAGGGGGCTGTTCTGGATCTAATAGTAGCAACAACACTGTCAAGTTGACAGTGTATACACAGCAGTAGATACCAGTTGTACGAGTTCAGTAGGGTTAGTATTATTTCAATTGAGGGTTATATTAGGAGTTGAGTTAATGACTGTGATTAGTTAGCATATAATAGGTAACTAATTATATATGTATGCATTGAGTGTTTAGTTAGGTAATGTCAGTTGGGTATCTAAGTTGAAAATATTATAGGTGAGTTAAGGAATTTTAGTAGGAATAAGAGTTAGTTGTTGGATAGTATTAGTATTTTGGTATTAATAAGTTTAACAAGGTTAGCTATTAGTATATGGTTAATTAAGATACTTGGAGTAGTTATCACTCATATAACAGGTAGCCTATACTAATTAATAGTCAATATATATAATATTGATAATAGGTATGGCTTGGACTCTTAGATAATGACCTAGTATAGTTAAACCAAGCTAGTATTGGCTAGTAAGGGACCAATATAGACCAATAAACCTAGTATTGGCCTAGAAATGCATTTTAGAGCATACTTCAACTTAATTCTCATTCATTGCCCCCTTTGACATAATATTTCATATATAAGATTGTGTGACACCAGCTTGTGCATCGAGATACACTCATTGCTCAGGACCAGAGGCGAGTACATTTCTCTATTAGTTTTTATTTCATGATAGTGTATATATCACATGTTCTAGAACTGTATACTTGATTCCGACACAGTGGTTACAAGGACTAGTACTATATGGATCCTGTCAGAAGATGTTATCCCTTACCGTGTTCAGCGGGTACTCTATCACATGTATTTTATCTTATATATCGGGTATTGATTTTAGTGTACTTCGTGTTCACACACTGATCGTGTTCAGTGTGCCCATATTAGTGTTCATAACGTGTCGTTATCGGATCCATAAGTATTGGTTGGAAATGGGAGAGTAGTAGTTGTTATGTGATCAAGCCAAGTGTATTCGTGTACATATCGATTATATATCACACGTGTAATCGAGATACCATATTGTATTCGTATTTAACCCAAACCAATCACATAATGAACTTGTATTACACGGCACATTAGCTAGTTTTATCTATTTTCTTTTATTTGTAGTTATTCTATTACCTGTTTTTTATTCCAGTACATTACATGTTCACTTTAGTTCATTTCTTTCTGATGTTTAGTTATCTTGTATTCTTTTCTATTATCTTTTGTATATGCTCGATTATGTATTTTAAACTGCTTTCAGAGGTTTATACTTTACTCCAATCCTGACTGGATATATTTTTTAAATAATTGGCTCGTAGACCAGTGCCCCACCTACTACGGGCCACATGATGACGTATCATTAGAGGATACTCCTTTAGAGCAGGAGGACCTAGTACCAGAGGCTGATGAGGCCTGGACTTATTGTTTAGACTGGTATCAGACTTTATTGAGGTCATTGGCATGTATATATTATTTCAAACTTGTGGTTGTATTATAAATTTTTTCCTTCATTATTCCATCTCGTGCTTTATCTTCCTTAGTTGCTTTGTGATTGAGTATAGCTTACCATTTATCAGATACCATATTGTTCTTTCGTTTGCAGTTGGGATGATTGACAGGTACCATGTATATATTGTATGAGATGTTTAGATAGTAGAGTTGACCCAGACAATATTCTACCACCGATGCTGTGGCGTAGGCTGGGCGTTGCTCACTACTCGTGCCCTTATTTTAGGTGCAGGTCATGACACGAAGACAGCTTTTCGGACTTGATATGGCTAGTTTGAGTTTATGGTGATGCTGTTTAGGTTGACTAATACACCAGCAGTATTTATGAACCTGATGAACATGGTGTTCCACCAGTACCTTGACAAGTTTATGGTGGTGTTCATTGATGACATTCTTGTGTATTCAAAGATGACGAAGGAGCATGAGGAGCACCTAAGGATTATTTTGGAGACTCTCAGGAAAGAGGAGCTTTATAGGAAGCTTTCAAAGTGTGAGTTCTTCCTTGATAAGATTGAATTTCTTGGGCATGTGGTGATGGGTGACGGGATCTCAGTTAACCCGAAGAAGATCGTGGCAATAGAGTCGTGGGCTACTCCCAGTTCAGTGGCAGCGATCAAAAGTTTTCTCGGACTAGCAGGTTACTACAGGAGGTTTGTACAAGACTTCTCCAGGATTGCAGAATCGATGACTAGGCTGACTAGGAAAGATGTGGCTTTTTTTTGGACGGAGGATTGTCAGGCCACATTTGATGAACTGAAGAAGAGATTGACGACAGCTCCAGTTTTAACGTTGCCATCAGGGATAGGTGGATTCACTATCTACAGTGATGCTTCAGGGAAGTGTTTGGGTTTCGTTCTTTAGCAGCACGGAAAGGTGATTGGCTATGCTTCCAGGCAATTATGTCCTCATGAGAAGAACTACCCCACACATAATTTGGAGTTAGCAGATGTCATCTTTTCTCTAAAGCTGTGGAAACACTATATGTACAGAGAGCGTGTAGAGATCTTCACAGACCACAAAATCTTGAAGTACGTGTTTACGCAGAAAGAGCTGAATATGAGACAGAGGATGTGGTTGGAGTTGATGAAGGACTTTGACATTTTATTGTAGTACCACCAAGGGAAGGCCAACGTAGTCGCCAATTGTCATGTCCCAGTCCCAAAATACGTAGGACTAGGAACACGTAAGCATGCCAGGCGTATGTATATGGCAACTCCAATATATGGATACCATAATACATACGTGTGCTGTAATATGAATATAAACTCACATGTGGTATATATAATATCACAAGTCACAGATAAGCTAATCTCATCCACACAACAAGTCATAGAAAAGAAATACTAAACTAGAATAAGGAGTCTGAAATATCCAAAATAATAGTCGGGTGGAGACAAATCCACTACCAAAGACTATATCCAAAACTAAAATGAGAGAGGAGTATAAAATTCTCCAATATAAAATAATGTCAGAAGTGTATCAGCTAAAAAGATCTATCGCTAGCTAATCAATGATGCTCAGAAGGTAAGACCTCCTCGGCAGAAAGTAACGCGTCAGGTCCAGGTCCGTACTCCTGCGGATACTCCCGATCGTCTATACCTAGCAAGGGACCAGGTCCTCAGAGGGACATAACAAGATACATAGAAGCAAGCCAATTTGAATACAGTAAACATGCATAATGTTTGAAAATATATAAGTATGATATACAAAATAATCTATATGAATGCAAATGAGGACAACTTTTCGATGTATGGGCAAGGGTAGGGGACTCGATCTAAGTATCACAACTCACACACCCGTCTAGAACATCATCAGCCGACATACCTCGGGGGTAGCGACTCTCGTGACTCCATCAACCGACATACCTCGGGGGTAGCGACCATCGGACACGACCACCATAGTGCGTGCTAGTTACTACAGTTTACCAGAGTGGTTAAAGCCCATACGCCTACTGATTGTCCTCTATGATACTAAGTGTCAAGTGTGTGTCAACATATCTAATATATAGTAATGACTAAAAGAAACTACACATGCAATGAATATACAGAAATGCAATGAATATACAAAAATATAATAAGCATGCAAAGTACTGTAAGCAATTTGGCAAGGTATCTTGCCTAGCAAGAAAGCTGCAAAATGTAATATCCCGATGTCAACACAAAGAGTTAGAAGCTACGGCCTCAGAATGAACGTCTTCGGATGCTTAAATAAACATCACCAACGTTCCCAGAATAAGCAAAATATCTAGAAAGCACTTCCCTTTCGTCCAATTTGGACACAGGGGCAAAATGGTAATTTCGGGTCAAAGGGGTCCACATGTGGCCCACTTTGCACCAAAAAGCGTGTCAGGGGTAAAGGTCTCTAAATGGGACAAATTATAGGTCAAACAACTCTAAATGTCAATACGAACCCAACGGTATGTCCAAATGTGGATTCCGATAGGCCGAACACAAATTCACCCAAAAAGTCAACTGTAGGACCAGCCAGTTGGCGACTTGGTCAACTATCTCAGAATTGCGTAAAAATTGGGTCACAGGACCAGCGCATTATCATGAGTCCAGTGGCACAAGTTTCGTCGTAATTTAACGAGCGTGCACAAAATGCGTACAGCTTTCACAAAAGTTGTGACACGGGGTTTGTCCGCGGATACGGGCAGATTCTGACGCACACATGTGTCCGGGTATACTGCGCGCACTGTTTGGTACACTTGGTACACGACGGAGCGGTCCCGTTTGGCGGGGCGCGCTCCGTTTCACAACTTTTGAAAATAAAGAAAAAGTATATTTTTGAAGTTTTCCAACGAATTTAATTCTACCTACAGCAGTTAATAATCTAATGTTAATTAACAAAAATTAAACTAGGTCAAGTGGTCTCCTCATACCAAAAAAAAAATCAGATTCGGATCTCTGTGGTGGAAGATACGAATCTGGGAACATAGGTGGTCACCGCAGTTTTCTGCGATACCCAGAAATTATCTTTTTCTGCCACTTTGACGCTATTTTCGCCTATGGTTACGCACTGCTCGAGGTCTACTATCACACAGATATAGGAGAGGGTTAAGGGGTGAGCGTACCGGTGAAGACGGGATAACGTTTTGTTGAGCGAGGTGACAAAAAACTATACGGGAACACAGGTACTTGCTGTAACTTTCTGCAGCGCTCGGGGTGGTCGGGGTCGGGGTCGCGGTCGTCGGGGTCGGTTTGGGATGTTCTCCGGTTCGGCGGCGGCGCTCTGGTCGCGATGGGAAGGTGCTCACTCGATTTAGATGGGAAGAGGATGACTTAGGATTAGGGTTTTGTGATGAATAGGTTGATATATATATGAAGAGAGGGAGAGGGTTAGCAGGCCGCGCGGGGGGGGGGAGGGGGGGTCTTCCAATTGCTGCTGCTGCATTTAGAAGGGCCGGGTTAGGATGTGAATGGCTGCTGGCTTCAATTTAGCGGGTGGGGGCTCAACTAGATGGTTTGGCTCATGGGGTAGCGGGTCTTGGGTAGTAACTTAGGATAGATCCATTAGGGATTAAAAACTATTTTTCTTTTTCTTTCCTTTTCCTTTTAAATATATATATATATATATATATATATATATATATATATATATATACCCATAAAAAAATCTAGAATTATACTGATGCATACCATTAAGCTAGCAACTACTCAAAGGGTCTCCTACATGAAATAATTTCAGAAAAATTCCTAATGGCCCCATAAATTCCCTAAGTGCACGAACACCTAAAATAAAAATTAAATAAAATCTATTTCCCCTAATTAGCCACTAATTACTATAATTAAATTAATAATTAATTAAAAAGGTAAATACGATTTTTAGGAATAGGGGTTTTACACCGATGCCTTGATCAGGTATCCGATGGCTATGTACTTAACGATAGATAGACACTTGTTGGCCGACCTTGAGAGCTTAGAAATTGAGATGCTAGTTTCTGGTATCAAGATTCAGATGTGGGGATTGCAGATATAGTCCGAGCTGATAGACAGAATCAGAGCTATGCAGTATGATGATGAGGCTCTGAGGAGTATCAGGGCACAGGTTCGGACAGGATTATCAGAGGACTTTACTATTGCTGATGATGGATTGTTAAGGTACGGTACTAGGATATGTGTGCCAAGCGGGGAGATGTGCAAAGAGGTTTTACAGGAGGCGCATCGTTCTCAGTACTCGATGCATACAGGTGCTAACAAGATCTATCAAGATTTGAGGGAGCACGTATGGTGGTATGGTATGAAGCGCGAGGCAGCACGCTTTATATCCATGTGTTTAGTGTGTCAGCAGGTAAAGGCGGATAGACAGAGGCCAGGTGAATTGCTTCAGCCTTTACCCATCCCAGAGTGGAAGTGGGAGCATGTGACTATGGATTTCGTTTTGGGGCTTCAGCGTTCTACAGGAGAAAAGGATGGTATTTGGGTCATCGTAGACAGGTTGACCAAATCAGCACACTTCTTACCATTCAAGGTAGGTACATCGACGGAGAAGCTAGCGGAGATGTATGTGCGACAGATTGTCAAATTACATGGGGTTCCTATAGGCATCGTCTCGGATCGGGATAGTTGTTTTACTTCCCACTTCTGGAGGAGTATGTAGGCTAGTTTGGGCACTCAGCTCAAGTTCAGTACCGTATATCACCCCCAGACAGACAGGAAGTCAGAGAGGACTATCAGACTCTCGAGGATATGCTACGCACTTGTGTTCTGTATCTCAGAGGTTCTTGGGAGGATCAGCTACACCTGGTAGAGTTTGCTTACAACAACAGCTACTAGGCCAGTATTGAGATATCACCATTCGAGGCTCTGTATGGACGGAGGTGTCGCACACCGTTATCTTGGGATGATATCGGTAAGAGAGCCTTATTGGGACCACAGATGGTCGTGGATGCAGCAGAGAAGGTGAAACTCATCAGAGATAGACTTCGAGTGGCGCAGGATAAACAGCGGCATTGGGCCGACTGCCACCGTAGACCCTTGGAGTTTGAGGTATAGGTTTATTAAAATTGCTTGTGATTGTTTTTTAAGATTGCGTGTTAAGGCTGTATTTGTTGTAGGATAGCGATTTGGTGTTCTAACGAATTTCTTTGACACAGGATATGATTCACTTTGGTGGAGGCGGAAAGCTTAGTCCACGGTACATCGGACCTTTCGGTATTCTTGCGAGGGTTGGTGTAGTGGCTTTCAGACTAGACTTGTCGCCTGTACTAGAGGGACATAACGTGTTCCACATGTCGCAGCTGAGACGGTACGTGGAAGATCCTTGTCACGTAATAGATCACTCGGAGATCGAGGTTGGTCCGACTCTTAGCTATCCTGAGCAGCCCGTAGAGATTTTGGATCACAGGAAGAAGGTATTGCGGAACCAGACTATTCCTTTGGTTTGTGTCGCATGGAGACATCATTCTCCAGGTGAGTCAACCTGGGAGAGGGAGAATAAAATGCGCGAGAAGTACCCATATCTCTTCGAGCCTTGAGGTATTGTTCTTATTTTTCTTATTGTGTTCTTGTGCTAGTTTAGTAGGGTAGACTTGTCACTACCACATTTCTAAAGTAGTGACATTTTTGTCATTTGCAATAGTTGTATATTTATTATTTATAATTTATATAATATGTATAGTAAATATATTATTATTATTAATGATATGGGTTAGTGGGCTAGACTTGATGTGACCATTAGACTAAACCTTAGACTAGCCATTTTTGGACCCACTAATTAATCCCCTTTCATTTAATTAGAAATTGTTAAGTTTCCAATAGGGATAAAACTCCACTTTTTGAAAAACTCTTCATAAAATTATTGAGGGAAAATAGGACTTTATGCATTAGCTAACCCTAGGTCCATAAGTGGCCGGCCCAATATAGGAGAGGGGGGGAGCCTCCCTCAAGTGCATTCATTATTCATGAGAAATCCTATATTTAGTTCTTTCCCAAATCCTCATTCCTCTACCAAATTCAGAAATCAAATCTTAATCCCTCTTTTTTGCCTCATCTATGAAGCCTAGAAGCTTAGGTCGCAAGGAGCATTGGAGAAGAAAAGGCTTGGCTAGAGAACTCTTGACTTTGCATTGGAAATCGATCTCCCAAGAGGTAAAATTCTAAAATCTCTCTTTTAAATTTTATTTTATTTGTTTTGTTGACCATTAGAAGCCCACCCATGGTCTATGAATAGCCACAAGGGGAGAGAATAAATCTCTATTGGTTTCCATGGTGTTTCTTCATGAAGTTGTGTTCATATTTGGGATTTTGTGTTTAAGAATGAATTTTTCCCTCTATTATTCATTATAACTAGTCATATTAGTTATATATAGCTATAATTAATAGGTATATATAATATTGGTTGTGTATTGGGGAAATTGACATGTTGGTTAATATTGTATCATGACACTATAAAGAGTATATTGAGCCTTGCACATTAGGTGTTTGTTAAATTGATTAATAGAGAGAGTACCTATTTAGAATGCCATATTCCTGTGAGATTATATACATATATATAAATGTTAGAGTTGATTTTGTGTATGTGTGTGTGTGTATGTGTTGGTCACAGGTTGTGCATAGGTAATGTGCAACTGTGTCGGGTTGGTATTGTATTGATGTGCAGTCCAGTGCATTAACATCAACTATAACCATGTGTGTAGGTAGAAGTCCTAGTGCACCAAGAATGCATGTGTGTGACAAGGATATAGTACAATAGTACATAGTGTATATCGGAGATATTGAGTGTTTATAGCAGCAATCTTAGAGGGAATGGGTTTACAGTGTATAAAGCAATGGAGGCTCGGGTTGCATATTACATTTCGGTGTGCAGGGAATACTAGTGCTAGTTTAGTTATTATAAGGGTTATTATTGTTGGTATGTAAGGAGGGCAGGGGATCTGATTAGAGTGTCAGTGGTAGGGTGTAATTAGTGAGGAGAAAATTTGGGAGTTTAAGTGCAGATTGGGGAAAAAGATACCAGCAGTAATACAAGCTCCCCTCGAGCAGTGTTAAGTAGAAACTGCAAACATTGGTTCAAGTAACTCTGTTAGGCATAGAGTTGAGGTGCAGATTTATGAGGACCCTGCAGAGATACATTGCAGTATGTAGTTGGAAAGAGCAGTAGGGATACTTGAGTGTCAGTGTGACGATCCGCACCCGCTTTTTGGATACGAGTACATGGCTAAGCTCACCCTACGCCGCAGCATCGGCGGTAGTACGTTGTCTATGATAACAATGGTCAATCAATCCAAATAGATAATATTTAATCATAAATTCAAATATATTGCGCATTTACAACATTTACATAGTTTTACAAGATTCTTAATTTATAATTAAATTATAACTCAGGAACAAATCTGCTAAACATCAAATCCAAAGAAGTTACTAAACTATCTAAATTTTAATATTGGCCTCAAAAAGCATCTCGATCTCCAACAAAATCCAATGATCAAGATAGCAAGTCACCTAAAAATGGTTACCCATTCAGGATGGAAAGAGTACAACCCAATAGTAGTTCCAGTTAATTGACAAGTACTATGAACAGTAAATAGTTATGAAACTTGATAAGTATATAATAATGGAATAGGGTACATCATAGAGGAACAGTTAAATAAAGAAATAATGAAAGACAAGAAATAAGAATAGGGAAGCATGTAAAGACAGACATATATGTGAACTAGAAAACCTGTCATGCAAGTGAACAATCAGCAAGTATAGATTAATCCAGAATGACTGTATCTAACTAGTATTTTGAAATACCAAGTTGACATGTGAACGGCTACGGGGTAATATCCGGCAAACCATATGTGTCATGTATGGATGCTATTATTCCAGTAAGACCATAGGATGTAAAGAGAATGTTCACGCGTCTCCTAGGTATTTCCCTGCCCGACTACTACTCATGGATCCAAGTCCAGACATGGATAATCTCAATAGTCTAGAAGATGTCAATAGGCCAGAAAATATATTAGTCCAATAATTCATTAGTCCAGAAAAAAAGTTAATAGGCCTGAAAATACGTATCTCACGAAAATAAATCCATGCAATACCAATCTGTGTATCCATCATGTACTACTATAAACATGCATCATAGAAAATATTAAATAATAGAAACTATCAAAGAATGTACTCGCCTGTGGTCCTTAGCTGATACGAGTCGAAATCCAAGTCAAAGTCCAAATAGCCTATGTATTACGAATTTACCTTGTCAAAAGAAATTTTATTTAACTTATTTAATTCTAAAAAAAATTACTCTAAAATCCTATTTTAACTTTATTATTCTGATTTTTAGGTTAATTCCTAAATTTTGTCCAAAGAATCCGATTTTATCAACTCGAGACTTATGGCACACAAATCGAGGCAATCCGTTGACCAAAACGTTAACCGATAGAAACTCAATTTTATGCATGATTTTCTATAGATTTCAGCATCACAAACATGCTAGAATTTATGCACATCCAGATTTGAATTCATTTGGAAACTATTGCACATACAAAATCGTATTGTGCAACGGTGGTTGATTGCTAACCTAGAAGTTCTACAGAATTAATATTACAGAAATAATTACTAATTAAATTCTTGGAAAAACATATATTAAACTTTGTTATGTCAGCTTTCTGAAACTTCAAATGGATCATAATTCTGATTCCTGGTACTCCCAAAATTGCAAAAACACCGAGATACGTCTATTTTTGGACATACTGTGCTCTACGAATTTTTTAGAATTTAATATCCATAATTTTGTGAAATAATTTATATATTTAGAAAACTAACCTCAATACGGTTCTAACACAAGAAATGGGGACGCGTTTGGAGTCCAGAGCTATGAGTAATGGTTTCTGGAATATCAAAGAACCCTAGATGACAATCTCCCAACCCCTTCTCTCACTCTCTAAAATTAATCGGCTAATTAAGGTTATTATAATATATATATATATATATATATATATATATATATATATATATATAGATGTTGGTATACGATTGATAGAAAATGGATAGGCTGACACGTGTCAGAATATGGTTGTGTGGTTTGTTTATATTATTTGTTTTTTATTTGTCGTTATCAAAATATTATTTAAGTCATTTTAAATCTAAATAACTCAAAATAAATATTAAAAATAATCATAAAAATTTGAAAAAATTACACAAAATAAATTTTGAACCCAAAATCCTAAAAAAAATACTTGGGATAGTTTTATGTTCATAGGTTTCCTACTATAATTACTAGAAGCTCTAAAAATTACTTTTACCTATTTAACTAAAAATAAATATTCCAAAAATTCTGAAAAAATTCAAAAAATATATATATAATATTATAAACCCTAGAAAATTACTTGGGTCCATTCTATGTTCCTTGGCTTGCACAATAAATTCTAGAAGTCCAAGAAAATTAGTTATTAGCCTAAATAATTCCCAAAATATACTCAAAATATTCAAAAACAATCAGCAAATTCTACAAAATATATTTGATTATTTAGAACCTAAAATAAAAGTTTAGGATGTTTTTAATTATGTTTGACACTAAAATAAATTCTTGAAAGCCCAAGAAAATTACTGTTACTAGTTTTTAATTAACCAAAAATTATGAAAAATTTTCAATAGTCCCAAATTAACCTAATAACAACATTTAAGCTAGATTTTCGGATAGGAGGTTACAGTCAGTAGGATTATTAAGGGATTGGATACCTTAGTATATCAGTTCTTTTGGGAAATATCAGTTGGTTAAGATGAGATGACTGATATCATTGCCAAAAGTTGGACATTGACTGATCCAAATGTATCAGCCATGTTTGAGAGTCAGTATAGTGAATGGGTCTGAGGTAAATGTGGGTAGGTAAGTTAGTATTGGCATCAGGTTTTAGGCAATGTATTTGTAGCATTAGTTGAGTGCTAGTTATTAGCATCTTATTGTAAACTCCCTCAATTTATTCCATAGATAGTTAGAGTGGATTTGGAAATTTTTGATAGAAAATATTGAGGTTTAGAGTAGAGGATATTTACCTGGAATTTTAATCTAATTAATTTAAACCATTGGCACACCCTATCTTTGTCTTTTTATTCGGAGCCCATTATCAGTCCATAAATTCCGTACAAATATTGTACACTCGACTCAACTCGCCAAATTAGGCACTGGACTTTTTTGACTGCTAAAATCAGCTTTTGTGTGCTCTAAATTAATTGCACAACATTCCGTAAAATCGAAAACCGTATTTAATTCCGTGTCGGACACCTGTGTCGTTACCCTCGATTTTGGGGTACAACTTAACCCGTTGAGCCGGACCAACTAAAGGGTCCAAGACTGACTCCAAGCCCCCACCATTTTTGGCCTTTGCGTCATTTCCAGATTTTGACCCCGCGGGCCCCAATTAAATTAAATTCGCGGGACGCGTTATCTTTATTTAAACCGGGATTTACCAACTTTGTAAATTCTATTTTACTACTAAAATAATCCCAATGCCCTTCAAATTAGACCCGCGCCTAACGCGCAATGCCCCCTCACTATGACAATTTTTAAATATATTTTTCTCCAAAATTTTGACGTTATTTCATGTGTCCATGCAAATTCCCGAATTTATGGGGGCTTATTTACAATTAACCAATTGTTGGCAATACCTCATTGGTCATGATTATTTGTAGGGTCCCAAAATGGGGTCCCAATCCCAATTTCCTTATGAAGAAACCCACCCCCTATCCATATTACATCACAACCACCCATTTTTCATGAATTCATCTCAACCACTCATGCCAACCCACACCCTTCCCTATAAAGTAACATTTCCCCCCCACCCTCAACACATCACCGGCCCTAATCCCTAGAGAAACCACTCTCTCTCCTCTTTCTTTTACTCCCCATGCAAAGCTTCTCCTTCTTCACTCTTCATTCTTTTTCTCCTTCTTCTTCTCCTTTCCCTAACCCACTCTCCCCACTTAAGTTACTCCAGCCAACCGACCAACCTTCCCCCGACCGCCGGCCATCCCCAGACCGACGGCCTCCGGCGGAACAGCCGGCCCAGCTCCTCCCGTTCAGAGCAGTTGCTCCCGCCCCGATCGGTTCAGCCACCCCGTCCCCACCGGAGCAGCCCCACTTCAGTCCCACAGCCACTCCGTCGAACTCTCGCGTGCGAGTCCGGCCAACTGAGAGCAGCCACCCGACGCCTCTGCTGCAGACTGCAGTCCGGCCAACTGAGTGGCAGCCACCCGAGTGCGCCTCTACTGCAGACTACAGTCCGGCCATTGAGAGCCGCCACCCGAGCTCCCGCGTGCGTCCGGCCATCCGGTCTCCTCCAGACCGGAGCAGCCAGCAACCCCGGCCAGACTGGGAGCACTTCCCTCCCGCCGGACAGCAGGTCCATTCCCCGACCGACTGAGACTCACTTCCCCGCGACTCCCTGACCAGTTTCCAACCACCCGTCACCACCACCCTCGGCCACCTTCTCCGGTCGTGCTCCGGCGTCATCGTCGAGGTCGACTTCTCTCTCTCTCATTTTAAATTCCAGAGGTTTGCATATAATTTTAAATAGGAGTTAGTTACATATATCTGGATGAGTATAAGGTTAGCAAGGATTGTTTTACATAATGTTGGATAAATAAGGACTTGGTTATTAGATAGGGCTTAAGTGTGGTGTGGTGTAATGAGCATGAGTTAAAGATAAATCTTAGAATTTTTATTATTAGTATGGAAATAGAATCGAATGCTTTTAAATTTAGTTTAGGAATTAAAGTATGATGACTATATGGATTGTGGTATATCGAGGATTGAAGGAAGATATAGTAGATAAGATTTGATATTTATATGGTTGGCATATACATGGTTAAAGATAAATAAATATTTAAATCAAGTATTTTACGGATAAAAAGAAAATGATTGAGGTTATGAAACACGTGCAAATGAGGGTGGATGTTAATGCCAAATGAGACGGATGTCCAAAATTAAACGCGCATTTTGTCGTTGTGGTTAAGTCATTTTAAAAGCTATGTCTAAAAATAAATTGATAATTAATAGGTGATGACATGGGAGCAAGTGATTTATTTTGGAATGGGTATCATATCGGATCATGAGTCAAAGATTGAGGACGGTAAAAGTTTAGATAATGTTTGAGACTGAGTCTAGATGTAGATGTGTGTAGCACACCTGTCTGTTTTAAGTAGAGTATTAATTCAGATTTGTATCTCTTCTCTAGGTACTGCGGGACTTGAGGGCTTGGACGCGGTACCGGGACCCCATCATCAGCAGCCTCACGCAGGCAAGTGTACCTTGCCACCCTGTATTTCAGTTTACAGATATTGTTGTTCTTTATGTACTCGTGCACATATTTCTGCTGACGATCGATACTTCGTGTCCGTTTCACAATCGGGTGTTGACTTTCGACGTAACGTCTTAGAATAATTGCTAGATGCTTCACAACACCTCGATGCACGTACCTGAGTACATCGATTCCCAGGACACACTCATACACTATGATCGTGCCAGATTCCTATATCCTGATACTGACATCATGACCAGAGACTGGGACGACCTTAGGGTCGCGTCTGTTGAGTTACTTCCGTGTATTGAGACTGTTAGATAAAGGTTCAGGTTCAGCGCACTATCGCTGACCGCTTGGGAAGGGGAAGACAGTTACTAGACGTTTGGGCTACTCTGCACGCGCTTATATATGTACCTATTGTGATCCTGTTTGATAGTGTAGTGGTAACACCCGTGTGTCTCTGTGCTCGGAGCTGCGGTACGACCCGTGTGTCTCTGTGTTCGGAGCTGTAATTTTATTTTGGACAGCCCACGCGTCGAACATTGTCTTTAAACTGAGTCACACTAGTTGGTTATGATATAGTACCCTGTCGTGCACTTGTACTTTCTGTTTACTTGACATGCTATATTTCTGTACCTTGTTACGTCCCTCTGAGGACCTGGTTCCCTGCCAGTTTTGCAGCATAGACGATTTTGGAGCACTTGGAGATACTGATGGAGTGGCATATCTTGCGAGCATGGTACCAGGTACTCACATTATATCTACCGGCATTATGGTTATTTTACATATTTCTCTGCTGTTGTAGCCTAGTTTTGTAGACTCATACTTCTTCTCGAGTCTATTCGAGTTAGTGTGTTATTGGGCGGCCGACCTTAGCACATATAGCTCTTTCTTGTTTACTGTTGTACATTGTGGATTGAGACATAGAGGTTTACATTTATGGAATATCTAGATAGTGCCCTTTATATTACAGCTTATACGTATTCGAGTCAGACCAGAGTTGGGTCGAATGCGTAGCTGGCGTGTCACGTATTCCTGGTCCTACGTATTTTGGGACTGGGGCATGACACTTATTTTCAGTTAAGGAGTGGGTTAGAGTGCTAGTTATTAGAGTGCTAGCTAAGGATTGGGTTGGAGTGTTATTAATTAGTTTAGTAGATTAGTATGGACAAATCAAGTGTCAGTGTTATGTTAAGTTAGAGTCCAGTTAGTAATATTAGACAGGGTATCACTAGGTAAGGTAGTACATGATAATATACTACTAGTACTAGCATTAGCTAGTATTAACTATATTAGTAACCTATTAAGTAGTATGGACCTAGTTGAACCTAGAAAACTAAAAATGACCTAGTAATCACTCTAGATGCTAAAAATAACTTAGAAGCATGCACTTTTACTCATTTACCCCTTAATACACCAAATTGACTTGAAACTCATCCAAAGGGTTCTTAAACATCAGCTTGGGCATCGAGAGACACTCATTACTTAGGACCACAAGCGAGTACATTCTCTGACAGTTTTTATTATTTTGATCATTACTATGATTCTAGTTGTAATGTATACTTGATTCAGACACACAGATACACGGGCTAGTATCATAGATACCTGTCATGAGGAATCGTGATTGGTATCCATCGTACTAGTTGGGGACGAAGAAATATTAGTAAGTTATGTGATCATACCCCACCTTACATGCATCATAGCTCACCCCACATATCACGTAGGGTGTAGCCTGACCATTTACATGCCTCATAGCCTGTTATATATGA
Source organism: Iris macrosiphon (assembly GCA_036927795.1). NCBI lineage: Eukaryota > Viridiplantae > Streptophyta > Magnoliopsida > Asparagales > Iridaceae > Iris > Iris macrosiphon. The sequence goes on from JAYESA010000011.1 coordinate 115,009,448, forward strand.
TTAGCCTGACTTTTGCTTGCATCATAGCTAACGAGATGGTTAGCCTGACCTCACATGTATCATAGCCAATCATATATAACAAGCCTGATCTAGTCACAAGCCGATCACATAGCAAACTAATATTTCATGACACTTAGCTAGTATTTTTATTCTTGCTCTAGTACATTCATTTATAGCTTTCACCCATATCTGTTTCACTGCTAGTTAGTTCCACATGATGATTACATGTCTCTCCAGTATTTCTTACCTTCCAGTATTTCTTTTATTATGTATTTTCTTACACTATTTTATAGTTTTTATCAATATAATTGAAATTGATGTTAGTATTTGTGCTTTGCTCTAATCCTGATTGGATAATATTTTTAGAGGATATTGAGAATTTCTGTCCTACCCATTATGGTACAGGAGTAGATAGTGATTACATCTCGAAGATTCCAGAGGAGCCACTCCACATAGAGAAGACATCACCTGCAGTTGTTCAGACAACACTTAGCCCAGTTTGATTATGTATTGGATTGTTCTAAACTTTGAGACTTGAGTTATATTATGTTGAGACCTTATATATGTTGAGATAGCTAGAATCTAGACTTATTGTTATTTTTGAGTTATGTTTTAGACTTATGTTGGAACTTCTTTATATCTTTTCATATCTTATCATGTCATTTACCTTCTTTATACTTTTATGATTAAGTAACTTATGAATTGATAATCATATGCATATTCATTGTCCTCCTTATGGAGTTGAGATCATTGACAGGTTATTTTGTAAGTTGTGTTAGTATTTTTGAGACCTAGACAACATTCTACCACCGATGTTGCGGCGTAGGCTGGATGTACCCACGGCTCATGCCGTCGTGATACCTCCTTAGAAAAAATTTGTCCTCAAAAGTTAAGGAAATAACTAACACTACAACAAGCAATCACACAAGCAGGAAGAACGATACCTTATGGCTCAAAAAGGTAAAGGTATCGCTCGTGTATCTTGGCTTCTCTCTCCCAAGTAGACTCTCCCGGAGATTGATGCCTCCACGCGATGCGTACCAAGGAAAACGTCTGGTTTCACAGCACCTTCTTCCTGTGATCCAGAATCTTCATTGGCTGGTTTGGGTGGTCTCTCGTCAGACCTACCTCGATCTCCGAGTTATCCAATACTTGACAATGATCTGTCACGTACCGTCTCAGCTGTGACACATGGAACACATCATGCACTCCCTCCAGTGTAGGCGATAAGTCTAATCTGTAAGCCACTACACCGACCCTCGCAAGAATACTGAAGGGTCCAATGTGATGTGGACTAAGATTTAGGCATCTACTGAAATAAATTATGCCCCGTGTCAGATAAATTTGCATGAACACCATATCACTAACCTAGAACAAAAAACTTCCTTAACACTTAGCCGAAAATAAAGTAATCACAAGCAATACAAACAAACCAATACCTCAAATTCCAAGGGTCTCCGGCGGCTATTGGTCAAATGCCGTTGTCTGTTTTGCGCCACCAGAAGTCTATCTCTAATGAGATTCACCTTCTCAGCTGCATCCAAAACTATCTCTGGTCCCAACAAGGCTAACTCACCAACATCATCCCAAGATAAAGGAGTGCGACATCTCCATCCATATAAAGCCTCGAATGGTGATATCTCAATACTGGCATGGTAACTATTATTGTAAGAAAACTGTACCAGGTGAAGATGATCCTCCCATGAGCCTTTGAAATCCAAAACACAAGTATGAAGCATAACCTTGAGAGTCTGAATAGTCCTCTTCGACTGTCCGTCTGTTTGGGGGTGATATGTGGTACTAAACTTGAGCTGGGTACCCAAGCTAGCCTGCAAACTCCTTCAAAAGTGGGATGTGAAGCGACTATCACAATTCGAGATTATGCTAACAGGATCTCCATGTAATCTAATAATCTGTCTCACATATATCTCCGCTAGCTTCTCTGTAGACGTACCCACTTTAAATGGCAAGAAGTGGGCCGATTTAGTCAACCTGTCTTTGATGACCCAAATCGCGTATTTCTCTCCTAGAGAACGCGGAAGTACCAAAACAAAATCCATGGTAACATGCTCCCACTTTCACTCTGGAATAGGTAAAGGCTGAAGTAAACACCTGGCCTCTACCTCTCCGCCTTTACCTGCTGGCACACTAAATACCTGGATACAAAGTATGCCACCTCCCGCTTCATACCATACCACCACACATGCTCCTTCAGATCTCTATATATCTTATTGGCACCTGGATGAATAGCGTACTGAGATCGATGAGACTCCTAGAGAACTCCCTCGCGTAATACCCCACTCAATACTCATAGTCTAGCACTGTGCCACAATGATCTGTCATCAGCAATAGTGAAGTCCTCTAATAATTCCATCTGAACCTGGGCTATGATGCTCCTTAGAGTCTCATTATTATACTAGGTAGCCCTGATCCAGTCCATCAGCTCAAACTTTATTTGTAATCCCCACATCTGTATATCGATACCAGGAACCAGCACCTCAATACCCAAGCTCTCAAGATCGGCCAATAAATGTATGTCTATCGTCAAGTACATAGCCACTGGATACCAGCTCAAGGCATCAGCGACTACGTTGGCCTTCCCTGGATAGTACTGTAATGATATGATAAAGTCCTTCATCATCTCCAACCATCGCTGCTGTCTCATGTTCAGCTCTTTCTGTGTAAATACGTACTTCAAGCTCTTATGGCCTGTAAAGATCTCTATATGCTCTCCGTACAGATAGTGTCTTCATAGCTTTAGAACAAAGATGACCACTGCCAACTCCAAATTATGGGTAGTATATTTTTCTCATGAGGAGATAATTGTCTAGAAGCATAGGCAATCACCTTCCCATTCAACTGCATTACGCAACACAAACCCTTCCCTGAAGCATCATTATAAATAGTAAATCTACCAGATCTTGATGGCAATATCAATACTGGAGCTGTCGTCAATCTCCTCTTTATCTCATCAAAAGCGGCCTAACAATCCTCCGTCCAAAAAAAATCCACATCCTTCCTGGTCAGCCTAGACATCAGCTCTGCAGTCCTGGAGAAGTCATGTACAAATCTTCTGTAATAACCGGCCAGTCCCAGAAAGCTCCTGATCTCTGCCACTGAACTCGGTGTAGTCCACGACTCCACTGCTTAAATCTCCTTCGGGTCTACTGAGATCCCGTCACCTGTAATCACATGCCCAAGGAATTCAACCATGTCAAGAATGAACTCACACTTTGAAAGCTTGCCATAAAGCTTCTCCTTCCTAAGAGTCTCCAAAACTATCCTTAGGTGCTCCTCCGACCTCTTCGAATATACTAGAATATCATCAATAAATACCATCACGAACTTATCAAGATACTGGTGGAACACATTATTCATCAGATTCATGAATACCGTCGGGGCATTGGTCAACCCAAATGCCATCACCATGAACTCAAACTGGCCATACCGAGTCCCAAAAGTTGTCTTTGGAATATCCTCCTTCTTCACTTTCATCTAGTGGTAACCTGATCTCATGTCTATCTTTGAAAATATCTTCTCTCCGTTCAACTGGTCGAAGAGATCATCTATCCTCGGCAGCGGATATTTGTTCTTGATAGTGAGGTTATTCAGAGCCCTGTAGTCGATACACATGCGTACCGACCCATCCTTATTCGGTACAAACAATACCGTAGCACCCTATGGTGATAAACTGGACCTGATGAAGCCTTTATCCTACAACTCATCTACCTGCTTCTTCAACTCCACCAGTTCATTATTGTTAACTCTATAGATGTGTTGAGATATCGGCTATGTGCCTGGCACTAAGTCTATAGAAAACTTCAAATCTAGGTTTGGCGGTAACCCCTACAACTCCTCTAGAAAAATATCCATAAATTCTGCTATGAAGGGATGTGGTAACTCATTCTCTTCCACCATGGCTCTATAGATGGCATCCTCGCTCTACTCTACTGCTCCTCTGGCAATCGCAAACTCTGGCTCTCATGGCGATCTAAATAACACCCTGTTTCCATAATAATCTATACTAGCATGGTGCCTACTCAACCAATCCTTCCCGAGTACTATGTCGTAGCTCATAAGTGGCATTACGAGTAAACACGCACTGAACTCCTGACCTCCCAGTGCAACTCTCCGATCCTTGCCAACATCATTGACCAAGATAATGCCACCCCCAGTCATGATCTTACAAGTCCTAGCCAAAGGTTCAGCCTCTAACCGATGCTTAAGAGCAAAAGATACAAATACAAAACTATGGGAAGCACTAGAATCAAATAAAGCATAAGGTGGAATAGAATCAAGAAGAACTATACCTGATATAACATCTCCTACTGGCCCGATCTCCTCGGCCATCATGGCGAATGCGCGTCCCTGCTGTGCACCTCTATATTATTTCTGGTGCTGTAAAAACATCTGATGTTGTGTCTGCAATGGAGGTACACTCTGCTGACCCAGAGGTGGCCTCGCTGTGCTCTCTTAACTGGAGCTGCTCTCTGAATTGGAGCTGCTCTCAGAGCTGTACGATGAGGAGATATAGGACAATCCCTCATCTGATGTCCCTTTGTGCCACAATACAAGCACACCCCCACCTAATCCTATATACCTCCCAAATATGGCCCATCTTCTTACAGAAGTGATTGGTGGGAGTCTGCTGGACCCGTCTCTACTGCTGCTGTTGTGGCACCTGTGGAACTTGTGCCCGAACTAGAGCCTACATGCTCCTGGAAATAGGGTCACTTATCTAGACCCGTACTGTTTCTAGCTCCTCTGAATACATCTCTGCCCCTCTTAGACTTGAGCTCCAAGTCATCCTCCCACCTCTGATCATCCATCAATATCTCCTCGAATGCTGCAGTACGATGACCCCTGGTGAGAGATTTGACCTCTCGGATCAATCCATTTTGGAACTTCCTCGCTCTCGTAAGGGGGTTCTGCACCTCCATAAATCTGCCAAATCAACAGAACTTTACGGTGTACTCGTCCACTATCATACTCCCCTAGACGAGGTATTGGAACTGGCTCTCTAGGACACTCAGAGCCACATTCGGAAAGAACTTCTCCTTAAAAAGCTCTTTAAAATCTTCCTAAGTTAATCCTGGCACCGTGATCCTCGGATCCGTACAGAACCATGTCAGGGCAATGTCAAATATCTGATTGCCCGTTGCCTCCACCTGTAGACTCTCCAAAATCTGCGCCAGTCGCAGGTTCCTCTCTATGTCCTTAATGCAATCATCAACCTGTAATATACCCTCTGTGCCCTTGAAGTTCTTGGGCTCCATCCTTTTGAAATTAATAATGGTACCTGGCCTCGGCTGGTGCGGGGCGGGATGAGGCGGTACGATATGAGGCTGAACATGCGCTACCTTCTCCACAGCTGCCAGTGCTAGATGGTGGGCACTCTTGATGCCCTGTCTAGAATATCTGTCTACCTCTATTATGCTTCCATCATCTCCTGGAATATGATAAACATCTGCGTCCCATCTGCTGGCATGGGTGGTGGGGTGGAAGTTCCTCCGTGACTGTTGAAACAGACCTCGGAACTGTTTTTGGAGCACTCCCAAAAGTTGCTGAAGCTCCCAACTAAACCGGTGAGGCAACCCTCTGAGCTGGAGAAGGTGGATAAGTAATTGCCCTCCTCGGAGAGGGTGAAGTAGCCGACCTCGATGAAACTATGCCAGAGCGCTTGGATTAGGTCTTCGGCGGTATCCTAAAGACATATTCAAAACAAAGGGATCAATATTCCGCAAGATACGATAGCATCAAGGAAGGACAGTAATATTTCAAGGAAAATAGTTATTCAGAATGGTAAAGATAATAAATTTTATAGATTGGAAATGTTCTTAGTTGTGATTGAGTATCCTCTCATCCTATATCCTATATTCTATATCATATATCCTATATCCTATAGCAGGCTCTTAGTAATACTCTAAGTTTGAGTACTACTACTTTGACCTGCATGGGCCACCATAAAAATATGTCATGACCCGCACTCGGTGTAAGGGTATGAGAACATGGGTACGTCCAGCCTACGTCGCAGCATCGGCGATAGAACGCTGTTTAGGTTAACAATACTATCTAAAAATCTGACATAATATATATATAAGTGTCAAGATATCTCAACTCTAATTGGAGAAAAAAATAATAATCAATACTCAATCACAATAATCTAGAGAAAGATGTATCACGATATGGAATAGAAGAAAAAAATGAATCACAGTCACAAATACATCTCAAAACCAAGTCTAATAAACTAGCACAAAAGTCTCAAATATAATATATGTCAAAATATCTAAACTAAGGCATAACCAATACAATAATCTAAACATCTGCAACTAGCTGATCATCCCCCAGTATCGACTCCTTCTGAGCCACCGTCTCTAATTCTACATCCACTACGTCCTGAGATCCATAGTGTGTATGATACATGTCATCTAAATCATCTAAAAAATATATCTAGTCATGATTTGAGCGAAGCACACCTCTAACAACAGTTCCAAATAAATGATAAAGACTATGAAACAGTAAATATAGAGAATATACAAGGTAAATAGAGCATGAACAAAAAATATATAGAATATGGAAATATTGTAAATAGTACAAGAGAAATGAACATCGTATACAAAAGTTAGGAATATAACTAACTGAGTGAGTGAGTACTAGCTTCACCATGTGATTAGCTTGGTAACTTATATCGGAATCAGGGTCTGGCTAATCATATGTGGGGTGTATGATTAACACTAACAGGGTACTTTTACATGAATACTTGTACAGGTTAGGTATGATCACATATCTAACTAACACTCCCCAACCCCCGACTGGAATAGTGGATCCAACCATGGCACGTTATGACACAAGATTCTCCGAGAAGGTAGCAAGTCTCTCCAGAAATCAGTGTCCATACAAGTACAAGAGCAACATGGCATGTATAGGATATGCCAGGAACTACCGGGAATAATATCTCATGACGGGATCCAAAAAATAACAATCTGTGTAACCACATGTCACGAAGTCAAGGATATCTACACTAAATACAAGAAACATAGAAGATATCATAAACAAGAAACTGTCAAAGAATATACTCACCTGTGGTCCTGAGCTGACAATACCAATCTGTGTCTGGACTAGTGTCACACTGACCTATATATGAAATATCATGTCACTTGGGTGTAAAGAAAGTTATAAATGAATTAAATGCACTAAGTATGATTTCTAGTTCAATACTAGGTCGAACTAGCTATTTTTATGTTATACTAGTCTATACCCAAGTTTCTAGGGTGGTATCTTGAGGATACAAGTCATATTAGCTAAAAATAGGTGTTACCTAGGTTACACTAGGTTTCTAGGCCATTCTATTAAGATACTGGCTCAATATACCTTAATATATTATATTACCTATAATATCTAGATATACCTTGTCCTATATACAATACCTTAACTCACTACCCCAAGTACCTTGACTAATACCTTAACTAAACCATTACCTTGGTATTCTAATCTATTACCTAATACCAATACTTAGTATCCAATCCTAACTCTTAATTCCTTGGCATCAATACATACCCAATACCTAGCTCATCTTAACTTAACTGATACTAACTCTAAAGTGTTCACCTATTCAAGTGACTAACACCTACTCACAGGTTCAACATAAGTGCAAGTCGCACCTTGTTATGCTCGATCACCATCAGATGCACATAGTGTACTGGTGCACTTGTTGAACAAAGTTGTTATCTCCTTATTGCCTATAAGTCAAGGTTTCATCCTATTAATACTCTACATGACTGATACACCAAGTATCAGACTTCAACCTCTCCTCAATTACCCCCATCCCGACTGGTACCATACCATACTGTTGTTAAATTTCAGCAACTAAGGTTGCTGCCACTACTACCTAGTATTGTTGTTGCTCCACTCTTCCTAGACATTACTAACATGTAAGTATGGGTGTACACTAACTAAAACACCCAACTGGCTATAGCAACACTACATTAAAGACTGATACCCCCCTCAAACACTGACACAGCAGTGCACAAGCTGCACTACTAGCTACTGCTACTACTTATGCTACATGGAGTAACAGTGCACACTGTGCATAACTTCTACATCTATGCCCGACTCCCCTAACACTGATACTCCAGTATTAGTCCATACCCGAGCTCCATGTTCATTCCTTCTCACCTTTCAATGTTAGTTCAAAACTCTACACACACACACTGCAGATACCCGATCACCTCACTGCACAGATACCTGAAAACTTTCTCATCACTTGTATACTTAAAAACTATAGCAGTTACCAACCACCATCAATACACAATCACAACTACTACACCTTCACAACCAACACACATACACACAAAAGTTTATTAGCCACAGCTTACACACTCAAACACCATACACTAATGATATACATATGTATTAACCCAAACACTTGGTATACAATATATGATACTCTATGATACGCACCCAAATAAAGTGCCAAAGCTCCAAATTCTCCATTAATACCAATAATACATATCAATTACATAATAATACCACTAAACTAATTAGCTATAATAGAATTTGAAGAGAAAAAAATACTATTATGCACAAATCACCCAAAATGAACCTCGTGTCATAGCGTATCATACAATACCATAATATGCTCTAGTTGTGTCCAATTTTGGACACGTACCTAGTCCCATATAATAAATGTAAGTTGAAATAGATCTAATTGTTCTCATGACACACTTGATGCATCAATATCTGAATTCTCCCAAATTGGGTATAAAAACCTATGTACAAGTCATAATACAAGTCATATAAACCTAGTTCTTGTTCCTATGGATAGACCTAAGCCAATGAAGGTTTTCTAATGGTCAAATGCATGATTTTGAGTCTAATTAAGAAGGGAATTTTAGAATTTATCTATTGGGAGATGGATTCCCAATGTAAAATCTAAATGGACACAATTAGGACACAAGTTCATATCCAACGGCTCCTTCTTCGAGTGCTCCTTGTAATCCAAGCTCCAATACACCTTAGGTGATGCAAATGAAAGGGAATAAGAGTGAATTGAATGAATTTGGTGGATGGATGAAGTAAATTGGAAAGAACTAAATTGGGAATCTAAATAAAATGAATTTTGGGGATGAGAGAGAGAAAGACCCCTCTAATAATGGTCGGCCCCCTTCTAGCCCCTCTTTCAAGCAATAAGTAATGTCCACTATACCCCTACTAGTTAATTATGAGACTTAATTGTGAGGGATATATTAGGAAGCTTCTAATCTAATAAAAAATTAATTTAATCTCCTTAATTAACTAACAGGATGAGTCTAATGGGCCTAACCCAATGTTGGGCTCAATGTGTCATAAAAATCTATTTGGGTCTATTAATGACAAGTCCAATAATCAGGCTAGCCCACTAACTAATAATTAAATAGCTCCCCATATATAAATAATTAGTTACTAAATATAAAATATGCTAAATGACAAAAATACCCTCATCTAGAAATATGGTAGTGACAACAAACTCCTGCGGAAGGACAACTCAGGGGCTGAAAAAGTGCTACAACTTTGACATATTTGCATAGCTTGCAAATATTTTAGCAAAGTTGTCACTCTATGATCTCCTCCATCTCTCCAAAGTGACCCATGATGCTGTGAGTGAGGAGTTACAGAACGCTGCCTCCTACTTGGCCCAAGTCAAGCCCCCAACGGAGAATCCAGCTGCATCTCCCCACTGCAACAGTGTGATGGAGATGATGTTGAACATCATATTCTCACAACAGGATATGTTATTGAAGAATAACATAACATGTACGATCGTCCCCTATATTATACAGGGTATATTGGGACCATCAAGGTGGACCGAATTCACATCTACCTGGGGTCATCTCTCAGCATTATCTCACGGAGTCTACTTCAAACCTTGGGGATCTCGATGAATCGGTTGACAACGACCAACACAACCATCAGCGGCTTCAATGTCAGAAGAAGCTATCATTTGGGAAAGATTTACCTAAAGTGTCAGATAGGCAATTTTCGAACAGAGATGACCTGATATGACATCGATCTGGATGTATCCTACAATATCCTGCTTGGGCGTCCATGGATACACAAATATATAATCGTACGATCAACCCTCCACCAATGTCCGAAGTATGTGGACAATGACGACATCGTCAAGACAGAGTTCACCGATGTGGATCCTTTTAAAGGGTCAAAGCATACTACTCCGACTCGATCTTGTATAGGAAAATTCACCAAGATAAGGGAGGTAATTATGCCAATGTTGAGGCAAAAATTGATACAACTCCAAATGAGCCCCTAAGGGTCCGTCTCAAAGGATGCCCCGCTTACGGGCCTGCACCCCTCTTTGTCAAGCTTCCCAGGAAGGCCCCGGAACCCTTAGTGGTTAAGCTCCGGAGTCAGGGACGATCTCTAAGAGAAGATCCTTTGGCGGTAAGAAACCTCGAGTCTCTGGTAGTCAAACTACGCGAGAAAGCTCCAAGGTCACCTCCAGCGTTGGTAGCAGATACAAGAGGATAGAAGCTGTGAGAGTACATTATGGCCCACATCGATGCACCTTCATATGATGATGTAATTCAGCAAGAAAAGATACAGTACTTTATCAATAAAGGGCTATCTTTGAATTACTCCATTGTTGTATATTGGAATGCTGTGTATTCCTTATAATACAGTCTAGGTCTGCAACTGCATACACCGATAACTCCGGCTCTCGCAGTAGATCGAATCCATCCATGCCAAGTTTCTTACTTCATAATTTTGGCAAGAAGAAGGGGTGATGAACCCATCATCTTTGGAAAGGTCAACAGTCGCCAAGGCTCTACCGCAGAAGAACCAGAACCCGAGAGTGGTAGAATACAACTTCACCGCTACAACACACAAGCCAAGCACATTGTCCAGAACATGGGCTATGAATTAAAGAGCGACAAAGGCCTGAATTATGGCAAAGGCTGATGTCTTCCTCTGTGCCTTTCCACTCCTACAGTTAAGTCTGAGACGTACTACCAACAGACCAAGCATGACCTAGGATATGTCTCACCTCCTACGACTCCCGAGGACTCGAAAGAAGAAGATGAGTTACGATCTCATTCTTCACAGTCTTCTACTTGGGACTCCAACTCAAGTATCAAAAATATGCTCAAGCAAACGTTGTCTATCAACATGGTACGATGTCTAAGCATATGTTTTCCCATCCCCCAGCAAGTTAGCCTATAAAGGTATAATGCTCATATTTTATTTTGGTCTTCCCCAACAAGCACAGACAAGCAAAGCGATTTGTTCTTACCCTAAAAGATGCAATGAAGTTTGTAGTTCACGTCCATACTACCTCTGAACTATGAGCTGCTCATTCTCCCTAGTGGAGTGAACATTTGAGTGAAAGAAAACAGTCACGTCTACATCACCTCTGTCATGTTTTCTCAAATCTCCACAAATATACCTTATTACGTCCATATTTACCTCTGAGTAAGATATTTTCAGAACTTCTTCGTATCTTTCCAAGGCAAACGTTCCTACTTACCGATTATTCATCGTTACGTCCATACTTCCTCTAGCGATGTATGTCGTCTCAAGTTATTATTTGTACTTAGACAATAGGTACGCCATAGACAATAAATCCACAAGCATTCCCCAATGGAATACTCCTTTAATATCTAGAACCACTTTACTTCTCAAGTAATAGTTACGCACAAAAGATAATGCAAGGAAAGGTCCTACTTCTTTGGCATTAGAGAAAAAAAAGAAAAAAGGAAGAGAGAAGAAAACTACATTAAAAGGCTCACTACAGCCCTAGCCAAAACAAAAGAGACAAAAGCCGGGAAAAGATATAGCTACTAAGAATCCTCAATATTGGTGCATAGCTCGGCAATCCGGTATTTAATGAATCCACCTTAGCTTGGCTGCTGTCCACAGCTCGACGCTCAACTTCCTATTGCAGCAAAGCCTCGTCCTGTAAGACGGCCAGTCTCCCATTCTTTGCCTTTAACTCTTCTGCTTGGTCATTTAGACTTGCGAGATATCGAGCATTGTCATCAGCTTGTCGACGAAGAGTAAGTTGTTCTTCCGCCACCCGATGTGCATCAGATTCCAGACTCATCTCCTTCTCCCGGAGGTGCCTGATTTGTGCCTGAATGCCTGTCAGATGTTTGGCCAGTGTCTTCAGGGTATAAGCGCGAGCCTCCTCAGCAACATCGAACTCTATTTCCCTCGCACTTGCTTTCACAGTCTCATGATTGATGATATCTTTGTGAGGCAAGTAAGTAGATCTAACCTCAGAGACTTCGGTAATCAGCCTGCTCCACTCTTCGGCAACAAGCGAATCAAAGTCTCCAGCACATAGTTTCTTGAGCTCCGTGAGGTGATGCTCTAGCTTATTTATGAAAACATCCAAGGCATCAGCAATAGCCTCATAACCAAGATACCCTCAGATCAACCCTATCTAACTCAACGTAGAAGCCTTAGCCATGGTGAAGGGTCGACCCTTTTCCAATGCGCCAGACACCCCCCACTTCAGGATGACATAAAAAGTCTCGATGGAGATCTTGGCATAGTCATTTACCTTGGCCAAAGTCAGTGGAGTCATAGGGGGCAGAAACAGTATTTACGAAAGTTATAATAAAAAAAAGGATGAGTAGGCATTAAACTATTACTTACTTGTGGAGGCCAAGGGTCACGTTATTACCACCGACGAACTTGTTATTATCCCAAAAGGCTGAGTAACCATTACTCCTACAGCCCCCGAGGGTCGTACCCCGGACATAGATATGTCAGGAACAGACTCCTTCATAACAAGTTCGATTTCAGGCTCCCGTATAACCGGAGTCTCGGCTGGCATTACCGCTTCTATGACATGACCGAGCATAGGCAGTAACTCAGAAGGGGTCCCTTTAGCACTGGTTTCCGATGGGGCAACCGTTGACCCAAGCTCTCCCATTGTCTAGGTTTATTTTCCTCCAGGCCCCAACAATTCTACAACAAGTTCCAAGCAGGGTTCCTTCGAGGGAACATGAAGTTCCTACTCTTCGACCTCCATGGTGTCGTCTTTCTCACCGTCAAGAGGTCATAAAATTCCTACAAAGTTTGTCATAATTGTAGTCACCCTCACAATAAGTATAGAAAAATGAAGCCGAAGGATCTCGTCCGCTTTGTAAGTGGAAAGAAATGTACCCGATGGAGTCGGGTGCACGTGAGGCCCGTCTTCGGCACCAAAGGTAGCCATGATGTTGAAAAATCATCCTTTGCAAAATTAAAGGGAGAACTACTATCAACCGGGATTTCCTCGCCTCTCGGGCTCTCCGAATCCTTGGCCTCTCAAGTCAGAGGTACCTCACGGGCATGTACCAAAGGTGCAAATTCCTCGCCCCCAGGGCAGTCCAAATTCTCAGTTTCTCCAATTGGGGTACTTCAGTGTAAACCCCCTAATTTTGTAAAGAATTTTAAATTGGGATTTTCACAATCTTCTGGAATTTTCTGGGATTTTTCTGTAATTAAAATCAGGTTTCTAATTATTAAATGATTTTTAATTAATAATAAATAATATTAAAATATTATAAAAATAATATTTTTGGGTGTAAAATTAAAAAATGGACTTAGGGTAATTTTTCTGGAATTTATTGGGCCCCGGACCTAATTTAAAATACCTAAAAACTATTAACTAACTAATTATTTATTTATTTATTTATTTATTTATTTATTCATTTATTCATTTATTATTAATTTATTTAAATTTTATCCGGCCCAGCCCGTATACCCTGGCCCATTGGGCCCGGCCCAGCCCCGCGGCCCAGCCTGCCTTAACGGGTCGGGTCGGGTCCACCCGAACCCGACCCGCCGCCTGCCTGACCCGGCTAAATAGTCCCCCCCAGCCCCGCCTGAACCGCTCCGGCGCCCGCATTTTCTGCCGCCTCCGTCGGCCAGCACCCCCCACGATGCCGCTTCGCCCGCTCCGCTCGTCCCACGACCCCGCCAGAGCCGCCACGATCCCCTCTCCCCTCCGCCTTGGCCGGCCTCCCCTCTCCCTCTTCCCTTTCTATAAAATGCCCTCACCCTTTCTTCCCTCCGGCCACCGTCGACCACCCAGAACTCCACCCGCCGCTCCGCCGCTCACCGCCACCCTCGCCCAGCGCCGCCTCGCCCAGCGCAGCCTCGCCCCAAGCCCGTGAGCAGCCGGCCCCCTTCTCCTTCCTCCTCCCCGCGAGCAGCCGCCTCCGGCCGTCCCTCCGCTCCGACGCCGCCCTCGACCCCGACAGCAGCCCGACGAGCCACCCCAACCCCTCTCCGGCGCGCCCTCGACCCCGACAGCAGACCCTAACCCTAATTCTCTTGACTCGGACACGGACAAGTCGAACCGTGTCGGACACAGTTTTTCACAGTTTTTGGACCCTGTTCAGGTACGTGTAACTTTCTTCTTGCTGCCCCGTTTTCAATTCCGTAAATTATGTTGCGAAGCCTGCATGACCCTCTCGGTGCCTGTGCAACCCGCTAGGGGCATCGCGTCCTGTGGTGATCGCACACCGCGATCCAAAAATATGAAAAACAACGACCCGATTTACCCCGGAACTGGATACGCCCCGCCAAACGGGATGACTTGGTCGCGCGCGGTCTTCACAGATACGTGCGCGTCGTTGATACGAATGTGTGGGATTTCACAGAAGTCGATTCGGGTGTGCGTGCACACCGGGATCAACGCGTATCCGCGGACACCGCCCCATATCCGCCTTTTCTGAATCATGCCCTAACTTTCTGTACACACGTCGGATTGAAACAAAACTTATGCCATCGGACTCGTAGCGATACGCTGGTCCTGTGACCCAAGTTTGGTTCGATTCTGAGAACGTTGACGAAATCGCGTGTCGTGGGCCCCACAGGCCCCGCTCGACGGGCGATTTTGTGATCGGCTCATCAGAATCCAATTCGGGAAGTTCCGTTGGGTTCATATCATCGTTCCTGACCTGTTGACACTAAGTTTGGTGAATTTGGAGACCGTTGACCCTGATACGTTTTACGGTGCAAAGCGGGTCCACATGCGGACCCCGTTTTGACCCAAAATTGTTGTTTTTGCCCTTGTCTCCAAATTGGATCCAAGGACAGGCGTTTCTAGCTATTTGATACCTTCTGAGCATGATGGTAATGTTTATTTTAGCATCCGGAGATATTTCTAGAAATTTTCCCGATGATAGAACTCTAGTGGGATCCAAACATCAGGCAAGTACCTGCACTTCAAGTTTATTCTTTATATTGTGATAATTAGTTCCTTGCTCTACTAGCACCATTGGATGTTTACACGTAGTGTTAGAATACTGGATTTCATGTCTTGCTTTTCGTGTCGGAAGGGATAATACTAGGAGGCATGTGGTTTACCCTTCCCCCTGTCATGTCTGATAGCTGTTGGTACGCGACTGTACCATCAGCCTGATACTCGATTATTCATGTCTGATAGCCGTCTATGACGGCCTGATTAGCCTTATAACCCCCTACATGCCGACTATGTATTCCAAATACACAATTACACACACATAGTTTCTTGTCTTGTTACAGTTGTATTTTTTTGTCTCATTATATTCCTGTTTTACTCATGTCACTACCATATTTCCAGATAGGGGCATTTGTATAAATTTACTATTTTGAATAATTATGTGTTTAATTAATCTGTTGAGTTGTAAAACTATTTATATATTGTTAGTGATTTTGGGTTTAGGTCAAACCCTAGAATGCATTAGGACAAACCCTAATGACTAAACCCAAATTTGAAAACCCAGTTCTAGAGAAGCCCTAGAATTCAAATTTTAGGGTGAACCCTCAAACTCTAGACTGACTAAACTTTAGTTAATTAGGTTCTACAGGACCTAACCTGGGGGTTTAACCTAAAACTATTCATTGGAAACCCTAACCTAGTTTAATATAAAAAGGGAAGCCTCTCAAAGCCATTCTTCATGTAGAAAGAAGAAACCCTAGCCTCCATAAGAAAAAACCACTTGTTCTCCACCCCAAATTCGAGATCAAACCCTAGGGATCCCATTTTCCTCCTTCAAAGCAAAGAGAAGCAAGGGGTTGGGTCAAGAAGCCTTGGAGAAGAAGAACCTCCATTGAAGAAGCCATCTCCTAAGGTAAAACCCTATTTTTAGTTCATTATTTTTGTTTTTCTGATGTTAATGCCCATTAGGAACTCACCCTAAGGTTTAGATATGACTTTAGGGATTCTACATGGAGATTTAGGAGAACTAGGGTTTTGGTGTTCTAATGATAGTTTTTCCCTAATTTTCGTGAGCCCTAGTTATGGGAATATGCATTCTTGCATGGTTGTATCATATACATATGGATTTGATTATGATTTTAGGGTTTTACGTTTGGGTTCATGAGTAATATTGTGGAATCTGATTCCAGCACATTGCGTGTTTGATGAAATGCCAAGAAGGATGAACACCTATCTAATCTACTCTAATATTATCTAATTTTGATGTATGATGTATATATATATATATATATTTATACATATGCATATAGATCTGTTGTGTGATTTGAAGAGGGGAATACACTGTGGGGGAGTGAACTGTGCAGTCGGGTTTTTCCTTGAACTATGCCTGTGCACTGAGTTCTGTGTATCAATAACTTGGGGTTGTGTCAGTGTTCAGTTTTTGTGTGTAGATTACCTATGTGTCTGTGGTTCTCTAACCATGTATAACTTAGTGTCAGATTACCTATGTGTAGCATGCCAGTGTGAGTTAATTGTGTCCCAGTTAGAAATCTGTGTGTAGGTATATGTGTGTGCAGTGGATTGGTGTTGTGTGAGTGCAGTGAGATACCTATGTGTCTGTGTGTATCAGAGATGGGAAGGAGAGTGTTTGTCTACCTTGTGTGTGAGTGTGGCTGTGAATTGGGTGAGATACTTGTGCCTATGTGAGTTAGATGTGTGTGAGTGTATTGAATTGGGTGAGATACTTGTACCTGTGTGTTTCAGTGTTATTCTCCAATAGGTTAGTACCTGTGTGCAGTAGGTTAATAAGTACCTGTGTGCATTAGGTTAGTAAGTACCAGTGAGGTGTGTCCCTGTGTCAACATCAGTGTGAATACCTGCATTCCTGAGTTCTAGAGTGTGTATCAGTAAATTTCAGTGTGTGTTGTGCTGTACTGTGTCATAAATTCTGTGTGTAGCAGTGTAGGGAATTGTGTTGTGTTGTATTTCTGCAGCTAGCAGTGTGTGAAGAGTTTCAGTGTGTCTGCCTATATGTTTAGTTCTAGAGTGCTAGTGTTAGATAACTGTGTGTGTGTGTGTGCAACCCTGTTAAATTGTGTCTGTGCATCAGATTTGGGGGAGAGGGTATGTAGCTAAGTATTATGTATATCAGTGAGGAGGGGGACACTAGTATCAGTGAATTATTGTGAACTGGAGAATTAATGTATCAGTGTGGAGTTGGGGAAGTGAGTTCAGTATTTAGTTCTGTGTATAATAGAACTTATGTGTCAGTGTGCCTCAGGTGTGTATCAGTTAAAACAGAGTGCAAAACCAGTGTGTGCATCCCTGTGCCTACTTGTGTCCATGTATCTGTGAGCAGTGAGTGTAAGTATCCCAAAACCTGTGTGAATATTAGAATCTGTGTAGTAGTGGGTGTGGTGATCAGTGTGTGGCTGTGTGTTTGTGTGCCTGTGTTAAGGAAGGTGAGATTTGAGTTCAGTCTAGCTGTGAGATTGATACTGTGTGTATCAATGAACATTTGAGGAATCAGACCATTGCCTGTGCAAGAGTGAACAAGTTCATATCCTGTTTTTGGCTACCTCTGAGCTCTGATACTGTGAATAGTTCTTAGATCAGTATATGTTGTGAAACTGTGCCTCAGTGAAGGGGGGGATTGAGTATAGGTCCTGTGCACAGCAATGTGTCAGTATGGTATAGACTTTGGGTTGGCTAGTCTAATCATTCACTAAATTAGCTAGTTGCTATTAGTTAGTAGTATGCTGGGTTATGTATATATATATATGTGGGTTATATGTATGTGTAGTATTAAACATAACCTAGATGCCAAGGTTAGAACTAAATAACTAGGGTTATGAGTTGTGTCTATCTAGTACCTACATGAATCAGTATTTATACATCTAATGAGTATTAAGATACCTACTATCATAGGCCTAGTGACACCAAGGTTTTGTTAGTGCTTAATAGTGAGGTAGTAGAAAAAGGGGTACTAGAAGTGCTAAGTTGACAAGGTATTAACTAGTTAACCTAGTTTCGACCAGTAAACCTTAGAATTAACCTAGTATAGACTGATCCACGACCTAGAAGCCTCATTTTTTATTTAACTAAACATGTTATTTCCTTAATTCAGTATTTGACATTATATTCCATAAATAGGTCATTGTGATCCCACCTTGGACGTTGATCCTCACACTCTGCTCAGGACCACAGGCGAGTACATTCTCTGACAGTTTTCATTGTTGATTAATACTATAATTCAGTTGTATTACATACTTGATTCAGACACTATGGATACACGGGTTAGCACCCTAGATCCCCATCATGAGGAGTCGTGATTGGAATCCATCGTGCTAGCTGGGGGATGGGGAACTATTAGTAGATTATGTGATCATATCCAAATCCTTTACATGCATCATAGCTCACCCCACTTCTCACGTCGGGTGCGGCCTGACCATTTACATGCATCATAGCTGTTGTATATGATTAGCCTGACCACTACATGCATCATAGCTAACCATATGGTTAGCCTGACCTACAAGAATCATAGCTAATCATATATAACCAGCCTGATCAAGTCCCAAGCTGATCACATAATAAACTGATAATTCAAACACTTAGCTAGATGTCTATTTTATTCAGATTCACTTGTTCTAGCATTCACTGTCTATTGTTCATTGCTAGATGCTCTCCTGCCTATTTCCATTTTCTCCAGTACTTTACATTTCTAGCATTTATTTCCATCGTGTATTTCTTACACTGTTTATAGTCTTTGTCAATTTAATAAAACTGCTGTTAGTGCTTGTGCTTCGCTCCAATCCTGACTGGATAACATTTTTCAGAGGACCTGGAGGATCTTTGCCCCACTCATTACGGCCCAGGATTAGAGGGTGATTTCACTCCAGAAAACCCAGAGGAGTTGCCTAGCCTAGAGGAGAATGTACCTGGCAATTCTTAGATTATTTTTCTGCATTTATTGTTCTAGACTGAGACTGAGTTGTATTTATTATTTTGTGACTTTGTGAGGTCATCTAGACCCAGGATTGAGTTGGACTTATTGTGGTTGGTTTATTATAGAACTTTTTTTCTATTCTCATCGTGCCATTATTTTCTATTAGCTTGTGATTGAGTATATCATAGAACTGTGGATTATTTATCATTGTCCTCCGTGCGGAGTTGAGACTATTGACAGGATATATTATAGGTTGAGACCTAGACATCGTTCTACCGCCGATGCTGCGGCGTAGGCTGGACGTACCCACGACTCATGCCCAAATTCCGGGTGCGGGTCGTGACACATTTTTAGTGGTGGCCCATGCAGGTCCAGTCAATAGATTCGCATTAGAGCGATATCGTAGTGGTGCTCGCTTAGAGTATTACTACGAGCCTGTTTTAGGAAATAGGAATTAGGCCGAGGATATGCTCAATCACAATTAGGGAATTCTGATTCTTATGATACTACTCTTAATGATTTTCCCTTAGAAATTTACTGTCCTTCCTTGATGATATCGTATCTATTGCCTTAATTAAATCTTTCGATCTGTCTTCAGGATGCCGTCGAGGAGGTCCCAGAGACTCGAAGCAGCAGATTCAGAGAGGTCTGTCACCTCTCGCCCTGCCGGACAGACATCCGCAGCACCTCCTACATCTCCAGTACATGTGGGAGTGTCTGCAGCATTCGGGGGTCCTCCACCACCTGTACAGAGGGTCTCCTCAGCTACGACGGGGCCTCTACCACCACCACCACCAGTTCAGCATCCAGGAGGTGTGCCCGTCGATGGGGCACAGATGTTTGCCTTGATCCAGGGCATGGTCGATGCCTAGAGGACGTCGACAGAGGCTCAGAGAGTGCAGGCTGAGGCACATCAGGCTCAGACAGAGATGATGAGGGTGAACATGGAGAATGCTCATCAAGTGGCTCTCCAGGCTGTGGAGAGAGTTACTCAGCAGCAGCAGCGTCCTGATCAGCACCACCAGAGGCCGGGCACCATTATGGATTTCAAGAGGATGATGGCTCGGGAGTTCAAGGTGACAGAAGGGATACTCTACACCGATGATTGGCTAGAGGACATCGAGAGGAACTTGCGCTTAGCACAGCTTCCAGAGGCCCTCCAGATCGAGGCCGCTGGCAGCCAGATGTTCGACATTGCCTTGACGTGGTTTCGTACGGAGCCGAGACTCTTACGTAGGGGACTCACTTGGGAGGATTTCAAGGAGCTCTTCAAGGAGAAGTTCTTTCCTGATGTTGCCCTGGGAGCTTTGGAGAGTCAGTTCCATGACTTAGCCCAGGGGAGCTCGTCCGTCGATGAGTATGCCGCAGAGTTTTCCCGCCTGAGCCGCTTCGCACCGTCGATGATTAGAGATCCGGGGGACAGGGCCCGGAAGTTCAGAAAGGGGCTGGCAAGGGAGATCAAGTCTCGCACGTCGAGACGTCGCACAGCTACCTACGAGGGCATATTGATGGATGCCCAGATAGCCGAGGATGACTTGGGCCTCAGTCCCAAGAGGGGACGCGATGGTTTCGGAGGAGCAAACAGTAGTGCGGGACCGGGCAAGCATCCACACTTTCAGCAGCAACAGCAGAGACCCTTTCAGCAGCAGCACCAGGCGCCAGCCCGAGGGCAGGTCCAGCAGCAGCAACAGAGACAGACTCAACCCGCCATCCAGTGTGCGTTCTGCGGGAAGATGGGACATACTAGAGATATCTGCAGGAAGAGATTGGGCTCATGTCTGTCCTGCGGATCGACGACACACCAGCTGAAGGATTGCCCTACCATTCGTTCAGGTCAGGGTGGAGCAGCCGCCCAGAGAGGACCAGACAGGGTACCTGCCGTACCATGAGGCCAGCAACAGAGGGCACCACTTCCACCGCAATTTCAGAAGTTTGTCCAGCACCAGCAGCAAAGAGGTGTACCCCAGGGGCGAGCGTACGCCATGGCAGTCGAGGAGATCGAGCTAGCAGGAGACTTGATCACAGGTTCGGTTCTTCTCGATTGTATTCCCACATTTACCTTATTCGACTCTGGCGCTTCCCATAGTTTTGTGTCTGTATCTTATGTACTTCGACATCATTTAGACACAGAACCATTAGCTAGGACTTGCAAGATCATGACTGGTGGAGGTATTATCCTAGTCCGTGATCACTGCAAGGACCGGAGGGTGTCAGTAGGAGGCCGAGAGTTGAGCGTGAGCTTACTCGTCATGCCACTTCCGGGGTACGATATTGTACTCGGAATAGACTGGTTGAGTAGGCATCATGCTACTATAGATTGTAATAGAGGAAGAGTATTATTTAGACCACCAGGAGAGCCGGAGTTTGAGGTCGTCAGAGGAGCAGCGGAACAGAGCAGGAGCACATTTTGTGGAGCCAGGGCGGAAGAAGAGGAGTTGCCACATCCTCTGATAGCGGAGTTCCTGGATGTATTTCCAGAGGAGTTGTCAGGCTTGCCGCCAGACAGAGATGTTGAATTCTCTATAGACTTGGTTCCAGGAGAGGAGCCTATTTCACAACATGTCTATAGAGTTAACAACAGCGAGCTGGCAGAACTGAAGAAGCAAGTTGAGGAGCTGCAGGACAAAGGCTTCATCAAATCCAGTTCATCACCATGGGGAGCTCCGGTATTGTTCGTACCGAAGAAGGACGGCACGGTGCGCATGTGCATTGATTATAGAGCTTTGAACAATATCACTATCAAGAACAAGTACTCGCTGCCAAGGATAGATGATCTTTTCGATCAGTTGAGCGGGGCGAGGGTGTTTTCGAAGATAGATTTGAGGTCAGGCTATCACCAGGTGAAGGTGAAGAGAGAGGACACGCTGAAGACAGCTTTTCGGACCAGATACGGCCAGTTTGAATTCATGGTGATGCCATTTGGTTTAACCAATGCACCGGCAGTATTCATAAACTTGATGAACAAGGTGTTCCATCAGTACCTTGACAAGTTCGTAGTGGTGTTCATTGACGATATTCTTGTGTATTCCAAGACCCCGGAGGAGCACGAAGAGCACCTAAGGTTGGTCTTAGAGACTCTCAGGAGGGAGAAACTGTACGGGAAACTCTCTAAGTGTGAATTCTTCCTTGACAAAGTCGAATTTCTTGGGCATGTGGTATCGGGTGACGGAATCTCGGTTAACCCGCAGAAGATCGAGGCAGTGGAGTCGTGGGCTACCCCCAGTTCGGTAGCTGAGATCAAGAGTTTTCTCGGGCTAGCAGGATACTACAGGAGGTTTGTACAAGACTTCTCCAAGATTGCAGCGCCGATGACCAGACTGATTAGGAAGGATGTGGATTTTGTCTGGACGGAGGAGTGCCAGGCTGCATTTGATGAACTAAAGAAGAGGTTGACGACAGCTCCAGTTTTGACGTTGCCAGCAGGGACAGGTGGTTTCACCATCTACAGTGATGCTTCAGGAAAGGGTCTGGGATGTGTTCTTCAGCAGCACGGAAAGGTAATTGCCTATGCTTCCAGGCAGTTACGCCCTCATGAAAAGAACTACCCCACCCACGATTTGGAGTTGGCAGCAGTTATCTTCGCTCTAAAACTGTGGAAACATTACCTGTACGGAGAGCGTGTGGAGATCTTCACAGACCACAAGAGCTTGAAGTACGTATTCACATAGAAGGAGCTGAACATGAGGCAGAGGAGGTGGTTAGAGTTGATGAAGGACTTTGACATCTCATTGCAGTACCACCCAGGAAAGGCCAACGTAGTCGCCGATGCCTTGAGCAGGTATCCGATGGCTATGTACTTGACGACAGATAGACATTTGTTGGCTGATTTGGAGAGCTTGGAGATTGAAGTATTAGTTTCCGGTACTGAGATTCAGATATGGGGATTGCAGATACAGTCCGAGCTGATGGACAGGATCAGAGCTGCGCAGTTTGATAATGAGGCTCTGAGGAGTATCAGAGCACAGGTTCAGACAGGATTGTCGGACGACTTTACTATCGCAGATGATGGTTCCTTACGGTACGGCACGAGGATATGTGTGCCGAACGGGGAGCTGCGCGAGGAGGTTTTGCAGGAAGCACACCGCTCTCAGTACTCGATGCATCCCGGTACCAACAAGATGTATCGAGACTTGAGGGAGCACGTATGGTGGTATGGAATGAAGCGCGA
Source organism: Iris macrosiphon (assembly GCA_036927795.1). NCBI lineage: Eukaryota > Viridiplantae > Streptophyta > Magnoliopsida > Asparagales > Iridaceae > Iris > Iris macrosiphon. Next base: position 115,032,755 of record JAYESA010000011.1, read on the forward strand.
GGTAGCACGCTTCGTATCCCGGTGTCTAGTGTGCCAGCAGGTAAAGGCAGACCGGCAGAGGCCAGGTAGTTTGCTTCAACCTTTACCGATTCCAGAGTGGAAATGGGAGCACGTGACCATGGATTTCGTTTCAGGGCTTCCACGTTCTCCAGGAAGGAAGGACGCAATTTGAGTCATCGTGGACAGGTTGACCAAATCATCCCATTTCTTACCTTTCAAGGTGGGCACGTCGACAGAGAGGCTAGCAGAGATGTACGTGCGACAGATTGTTAGGCTTCATGGAGTTCCGATGAGCATCGTCTCAGATCGGGATAGTCGTTTCACTTTCCACTTCTGGAGGAGTCTGCAGGCTAGCTTGGGCACTCAGCTCAAGTTCAGTACCGCATATCACCCCCAGACAGACGGGCAGTCTGAACGGACTATTCAGACTCTCGAGGATATGCTACGCACTTGCGTTCTAGATCTCGGAGGTTCTTGGGAGGATCATCTGCACCTGGTAGAGTTTGCTTACAACAACAGCTATCAGGCCAGCATCGAGATGTCACCATTTGAGGCTCTTTACGGACGGAGGTGTCGTACACCGTTATCTTGGGACGATGTTGGAGAGAGAGCCTTGCTAGGACCAGAAATGGTCGTAGATGCAGCAGAAAAGGTAAAACTTATCAGAGACAGACTACGAGTGGCGCAGGACAGACAGCGGCATTGGGCCGACAGCCACCGTAGACCCCTTGAGTTTCAGGTATAGATTGTTATTTTCTGGCTTGTGCTTGTTGTTTGGACTGCGTGTTGAGACTCTTTTGTTTTAGGTTGGCGATCTAGTGTTCCTACGAATTTCTCCGACGCGTGACACGATTCGTTTTGGTGGCGGCGGGAAGCTTAGCCCACGCTACATCGGACCCTTCGGTATTCTTGCGAAGATAGGTGCAGTGGCGTATAGACTAGACTTGCCGCCTGCATTGGAGGGAGTGCATAATGTGTTCCACGTGTCGCAGCTGAGACGGTACGTGGCCGACCCTAGTCACGTACTTGATCACTCGGAGATTAAGGTTGGTCCGACGCTCAGCTACCCTGAGCAGCCTGTAGAGATCTTGGACCGCAGAGAGAAGGTGTTGCGGAACCAAACTATTCCTTTGGTTCGTGTTGCATGGAGACATCACTCTCCAGGGAAGTCGACCAGGGAGAGAGAGGACGAAATGCGCGAGCAATACCCGTACCTCTTCTAGACTTGAGGTATATCCCTTTCTGATTTATTCTTGTTATGTTCAGTCCAAATTTTGAGGACGAAATTTCTTTTATGAGGGTAGACTTGTCACTACCACATTTCCAGATAGGGGCATTTGTGTAAATTTACTATTTTGAATAATTATGTGTTTAATTAATCTGCTGAGTTGTAAAACTATTTATATATTGTTAGTGATTTTGGGTTTAGGTCAAACCCTAGAATGCATTAGGACAAACCCTAATGACTAAACCCAAATTTGAAAACCCAGTTCTAAAGAAGCCCTAGAATTCAAATTTTAGGGTGAACCCTCAAACTCTAGACTGACTAAACCTTAGTTAATTAGGTTTTACAGGACCTAACCTGGGGGTTTAACCTAAAACTATTCATTGGAAACCCTAACCTAGTTTAATATAAAAAGGGAAGCCTCTCTCAAAGCCATTCTTCATGTAGAAAGAAGAAACCCTAGCCTCTAAGAAAAAACCACTTGTTCTCCACCCTAAATTCGAGATCAAACCCTAGGGATCCTATTTTCCTCCTTCAAAGCAAAGAGAAGGGGTTGGGTCAAGAAGCCTTGGAGAAGAAGAACCTCCATTGAAGAAGCCATCTCCTAAGGTAAAACCCTATTTTTAGTTCATTATTTCTGTTTTTCTGATGTTAATGCCCATTAGGAACTCACCCTAAGGTTTAGATATGATTTTAGGGATTCTATATGGAGATTTAGGAGAACTAGGGTTTTGGTGTTCTAATGATGGTTTTTCCCTAATTTTCGTGAGCCCTAGTTATGGGAATATGCATTCTTGCATGGTTGTATCATATACATATGGATTTGATTATGATTTTAGGGTTTTACGTTTGGGTTCATGAGTAATATTGTGGAATCTGATTCCAGCACATTGCGTGTTTGATGAAATGCCAAGAAGGATGAACACCTATCTAATCTACTCTAATATTATCTAATTTTGATGTATGATGTATATATATATATATATATATATTTATACATATGCATATAGATCTGTTGTGTGATTTGAAGAGGGGAATACAATGTGGGGGAGTGAACTGTACAGTCGTGTTTTTCCCTGAACTGTGCCTGTGCACTGAGTTCTGTGTATCAATAACTTGGGGTTATGTCAGTGTTCAGTTTTTGTATGTAGATTACCTATGTGTCTGTGGTTCTCTAACCATGTATAACTTAGTGTCAGATTACCTATGTGTAGCATGCCAGTGTGAGTTAATTGTGTCCCAGTTAGAAATCTGTGTGTAGGTATATGTGTGTGCAGTGGATTGGTGTTGTGTGAGTGCAGTGAGATACCTATATGTCTGTGTATATCAAAGATGGGGAGGAGAGTGTTTGTCTACCTTGTGTGTGAGTGTGGCTGTGAATTGGGTGAGATACTTGTGCCTATGTGAGTTAGATGTGTGTGAGTGTATTGAATTGGGTGAGATACTTGTACCTGTGTGTTTCAGTGTTATTCTCCAATAGGTTAGTACCTGTGTGCAGTAGGTTAATAAGTACCTATGTGCATTAGGTTAGTAAGTACCAGTGAGGTGTGTCCCTGTGTCAACATCAGTGTGAATACCTGCATTCCTGAGTTCTAGAGTGTGTATCAGTAAATTTCAGTGTGTGCTGTGTTGTACTATGTCACAAATTCTGTGTGTAGCAGTGTAGGGAATTGTGTTGTATTGTATTTCTGCAGCCAGCAGTGTGTGAAGAGTTTCAGTGTGTCTGCCTATGTGTTTAGTTCTAGAGTGCTAGTGTTAGATAACTGTGTGTGTGTGTGTGTGTGCAACCCTGTTAAATTGTGTCTGTGCATCAGATTTGGGGGAGAGGGTGTGTAGCTGAGTATTATGTGTGTCAGTGAGGAGGGGGACACTAGTATCAGTGAATTATTGTGAACTGGAGAATTAATGTATCAGTGTGGAGTTGAGGAAGTGAGTTCAGTGTTTAGTTCTGTGTATAATAGAACTTATGTGTCATTGTGCCTCAGGTGTGTATCAGTTAGAACAGAGTGCAAAACCAGTGTGTGCATCCCTGTGCCTACTTGTGTCCATGTTTCTGTGAGCAGTGAGTGTAAGTATCCCAAAACCTGTGTGAATATTAGAATCTGTGTAGTAGTGGGTGTGGTGATCAGTGTGTGGCTGTGTGTTTGTGTGCCTGTGTTAAGGAAGGTGAGATTTGAGTTCAGTCTAGCTGTGAGATTGATACTGTGTGTATCAATGAACATTTGAGGAATCAGACCATTGCCTGTGCAAGAGTGAACAAGTTCATATCCTGTTTTTGGCTACCTCTGAGCTCTGATACTGTGAATAGTTCTTAGATCAGTATATGTTGTGAAACTGTGCCTCAGTGAAGGGGGGGATTGAGTATAGGTCCTGTGCACAGCAATGTGTCAGTATGGTGTAGACTTTGGGTTGGCTAGTCTAATCATTCACTAAATTAGCTAGTTGCTATTAGTTAGTAGTATGCTGGGTTATGTATATATATATATATATGTGGGTTATATGTATGTGTAGTATTAAACATAACCTAGATGCCAAGGTTAGAACTAAATAACTAGGGTTATGAGTTGTGTCTATCTAGTACCTACATGAATCAGTATTTATACATCTAATGAGTATTAAGATACCTACTATCATAGGCCTAGTGACACCAAGGTTTTGTTAGTGCTTAATAGTGAGGTAGTAGAAAAAGGGGTACTAGAAGTGCTAAGTTGACAAGGTATTAACTAGTTAACCTAGTTTCGACCAGTAAACCTTAGAATTAACCTAGTATAGACTGATCCACGACCTAGAAGCCTCATTTTTATTTAACTAAACATGTTATTTCCTTAATTCAGTATTTGACATTATACTCCATAAATAGGTCATTATGATCCCACCTTGGACGTTGATCCTCACACTCTGCTCAGGACCACAGGCGAGTACATTCTCTGACAGTTTTCATTGTTGATTAATACTATAATTCAGTTGTATTACATACTTGATTCAGACACTATGGATACACGGATTAGCACCCTAGATCCCCATCATGAGGAGTCGTGATTGGAATCCATCGTGCTAGCTGGGGGATGGGGAACTATTAGTAGATTATGTGATCATATCCAAATCCTTTACATGCATCATAGCTCACCCCACTTCTCACGTTGGGTGCGGCCTGACCATTTACATGCATCATAGCTGTTATATATGATTAGCCTGACCACTACATGTATCATAGCTAACCATATGGTTAGCCTGACCTACAAGAATCATAGCTAATCATATATAACCAGCTTGATCAAGTCCCAAGCTGATCACATAATAAACTGATAATTCAAACACTTAGCTAGATGTCTATTTTATTCAGATTCACTTGTTCTAGCATTCACTGTCTATTGTTCATTGCTAGATGCTCTGTTGCCTATTTCCATTTTCTCCAGTACTTTACATTTCCAGCATTTATTTCCATCGTGTATTTCTTACACTGTTTATAGTCTTTGTCAATTTAATAAAACTGCTGTTAGTGCTTGTGCTTCGCTCCAATCCTGACTGGATAACATTTTTCAGAGGACCTGGAGGATCTTTGCCCCACTCATTACGGCCCAGGATTAGAGGGTGATTTCACTCCAGAAAACCCAGAGGAGTTGCCTAGCCTAGAGAAGAATGTACCTGGCAATTCTTAGATTATTTTTCTGCATTTATTGTTCTAGACTGAGACTGAGTTGTATTTATTATTTTGTGACTTTGTGAGGTCATCTAGACCCAGGATTGAGTTAGACTTATTGTGGTTGGTTTATTATAGAACTTTTTTTCTATTCTCATCGTGCCATTATTTTCTATTAGCTTGTGATTGAGTATATCATAGAACTGTGGATTATTTATCATTGTCCTCCGTGCGGAGTTGAGACTATTGACAGGATATATTATAGGTTAAGACCTAGACAGCGTTCTACCGCCGATGCTGCGGCGTAGGCTGGATGTACCCATGACTCATGCCCCGGGTGCGGGTCGTGACAACTCATGTCCCTGGTTTATAGCAATTAATCATGTTTTACTTATATTCCTAATTTTTAGTGCTTAATTCTTAGTTAATTTTACTACTTATTGTGCATATTCTTATCGTGATTGTTTAGTCAGTTCTTTCCTACTTGTCATAAATATTTAGTTTAATCTTGTTGTGCATTTGGTACTTTGCTCCTTTCCTGACTGGATCCGTTGATTTAGGCGATGATGTGGACTATGCCCCCACCTATTATGGTCCCTATGAGATAGCAGGTGATACTTTTGAGGAGCCGGTTCCCACTCAGGAGAATACTTCTGAGGAGTAGTTAGCAGATAGTTAGTATTTTTCTTTCATCCTAGTAATCGGGTTTGTCCCCGATTTAACTTCTGGTTCTGTAATTAAACTATGGATCTGTTTGTCACATTTAATTTATGAAATCTTAGCATTCCTATTTTTCCTGTCATTATCCTTGCCTATTTAATTATTGTGAATGAGCTAGAGTTTAATTTAATTGTGGATATGACCTAGATAGCGTACTACCGTCGATACTGCGGCGTAGGTTGGACGTACCCACGTACTCGTGCCCGAATATCCTGGTACGGGTCGTGACACATTTTTATGGTGGCCCATGCAGGTCCACGACTAAATTGTTCGGTTTTAACTTAGGGACCGAACAGGCCTGCAATAAGATTAAGAATTTTAGGAAAAGCTCATTCACAGAATAGGATCTTTTATTTCAAATCTCGATATCGTTCCTAGTAAAAATTTCCTATCGCCCTTGATTTCCAAGTAATCTATTCTAATCTTCCTATCCCTTAATCTTTCAGAATGGTTCAGACAAGGAATACCGTAGGAGGCACATCCGAACCCGCCGAGCAGACTGTGCCTGAAACTCTTGCGCTCCCTCCACCTCCAACTACTCCGACAGTTACTATGGATGGGGCACAACTACTCGGAGTATTCTAGGGACTTATAGAATCCCAGAAGGAACAGACTGCCCTGCTACGAACTAGCCTTTCGGATGCTCTTCGCTCCCAGGAGTCACCACAAAAGAGGCCAGAAAGTTCCAAGGACTTCAAAAACCTTAAACCCCTGGAATTCTATGGGACTGAAGGTATTCTCTATGCCGATGAATGGATAGAGAATGTGGAACGACTCCTGAAGACTGCTCAGGTCCCTGATGATCTTAAAGTGGAATCTGCAAGCCTGCAACTATTTGACATAGCTCGGACCTGGTTTAGAGATGAGCCTCAGTTATCTGCTCCTGAGGTAACTTGGGAGGATTTTAAGAGGCTGTTCAAGGAGAAGTTCTATCCCGAAGTGGCTCGGGAAGCTCTCGAAAGTCAATTCGAGAAGCTGGAACAAGGAAATCTTTCTGTTGATGAGTACACTGCTGAATTTAGCAGACTGAGCCACTTTGCAGAATATATGGTTCATACCCCTGAGGATAGAGCCCGTAGATTCAAGAAGGGGTTGTCTCCTGATATTCGCCTTGCTGTCACCACTAGCCGAGCTCGTACCTACGAAGAAATCTTGAGCGTGGCACAAGGTGTTGAGAGAGACATGGGACATAGACTAAAGCGGGAGAGAGATACTGGAAGTATGGGACCCCACAAACGCCCATTCCAACAACAACCACAGCAGAGGGCCCCACAGCAAACCCAGCGTCCTCTCCCTCGAGCCACAGCGCCCCAACACCAGACTCAAGGACAGAACCAACAAGCTCTCACTTGTGGCTTTTGTCATAAACAAGGTCACATTTGGCGAGTTTGCAGAAAGAGGCTAGGTGCCTGTCTATATTGTGGATCAATAGCACATCAAGTGAGGGACTGTCCTGCTACTCAAGAACGCGGACAAGCTTACGTGATGACCGTGGAGAACGCGCAGACTCTGGGAGCTGCTAATGCGCGTAAGTGATTCGTAGATACCTTTTCTAGTATTGTTTAGCTCGTGCCTATTGGTCCGTGACCTCAGCCCCAACCTAGAAATTTTGAACTTGCTAATAACCTGGTATGCTTTTATAACTAAAGAGATTGTAGAGTCTTTTGTTATTGTGCTTATTGTGTGTTGTTTTGTGAACTTAAATAATTTGTACCTCCTTTCATCATCATCTAGCGCACTTAATTTTGCTGTACTTGACTTATGCTGCTATTTTATAGCCTAGTTTTGCAAGCTTACTCTTTATCAGGCTTGTTCATGACATATGTGTTAGTGAGGCCTGATCAACCCCACTAATACAAGTATCTATTCAGAATTAGTGTATTACGGTCTGATCAATCTTAGTGCATTTTGATTCGCACTTCGCACGACTACTTTACGTGGATTGAGATATATAGTTGACTAGTATACTTGCCCCCTAAATATGTCCGAGCATATCGTATCAGTTACATAACTGTACTAATACGAGCATGCGAACAAATGATTAACAGAATAGAATTTTAATCCATAACCGATTGACAATTCCTATTAGAATTCTTTAGACGCCTTGATCCCTATATCTCTGTTCTATCACCTCGCCCTTGAACCCTTTATTATTGATCCTCGTCTTCTCTTATTTCGGAAAGACGAAATCTTGTGCTTGGTATAAGTTTAATATATAGATAGTACTAGATATGTCACGACCCGCACCCTGTTTAGGGGCACAAGTGCGTGGGTACGTCCAGCCTACGCCGCAGCATCGGCGGTAGAACGCTGTCAAGGTCTTGATACTATCTAACTAATGTCACGCAAGCATCCAATCTCCATTAGGAGGCACGGATGACACAAATAAGATGAACACATACTCAATCACAGGATTACAGCACGATAAGATTTCGAATAATAAAACTTAAATTAAACACAACACAAGTCCACAAGAAATAACTTAACTTAACAATATCCAAGAATCATCAAAATGCCGGAGACAAATCCGGTACCAAATAGACTGTTAAAAGAACTAACTAAAAATAGTAATTTCCAGCTAGACCTCCTGGAATCACAACTATTACCAAGTCTGCAGCTACTCACCATAAGTGTCGGACAGCGGTCCTCTAAGGCATAGTCTGGAAAAATATTTCCAGTCAGGAAGGAGCAAAGCACAATCTCAAATAACAGTTCCATTAATTGATAATGTCTATAATACAATAAAACATGTTATGCTAGCTACTGAGAAGAAAATGTAATGACAGTTTAAGAGAGACAGGCAATGTAAAGAGACAGGCAATAGGCAATATGGTACAGTCAATGCATGTATAAAAATGGAAGAACAAGGTACAGTATCATATACGGGTGATGTAGTATATGATTAAAGATAGAGAACTATAATCTATTCTAGGTGTTTGAAATAGTAGTTTCAAAATGTGATCGCTTGGGAACATGTACAGTAGCTACAGGGCCTGGCTAATCATGGGTGAAGAGCATGATTAACACTTACAATTTTATATACTACAATAAGAGGTTATGATCACATTTCTTACTAACTACTTCCCCGCCCCCAACTAGTACTGTGGATCCAACCATGACACGTCACGATACACGAGCAAGTCAAGTCTATCATGTACAATGTCTAAATATACATGTCGTGTACAATGTCAATACGATAATCAAGGTAACATCTCATGACTGCAGATCCAAGCTATACCAGTCCGTGTAACACAGTGTCAAAGATTCAGTTGTAACATTTCAAGATCATTGAACTTATAGCAATTATCAAGAATTGGAAATTATCAGAGAATGTACTTGCCTCGGGTCCTTAGCTGGTATTTATGGATGTCCTGTTCCAGAGTATCCCCTGGTAAACCAACAGTCCTATAAACACATCACAATATGACATTTGTATCAGGGGCTATACTAACACACAATAGAAATACACTGGCCTTTGGGCTACGCTAGGTACGGTAGGGGTCATCTACTAGATAGGCCAACTATATCTTAATATCCCTTAATTACAATAATAACTATAAGTATAAATATATACACTTTAAATAAAACCAATACCTGTATGTACATACAACCATATCTCCAATTAAATACGTCTACAAAATATACTAATGGTTTATACAAAAAATATACCTACACATCTATAGCTATGTCAATTGAACAATAAAGATATATATATATATACACCAAAATAGTACGTATACTATTATTTTTATATACCAATTAAATATACCTTGAAAATATGCTAAGTGTTTATATATTAAAAATGCTTATAGTAGAACACGTATTTATCTATCAAATTAAACACATATACAATATATATGTATATACTAAAAACATACCAAGGGTTTATAAAATATATATATATACATATATATATGCCAATACGTTATAAATATATTATTAGATACTAAAACATATTTTTTTATACATGTTTAACATTTAATGAAAAATAAAATATACACGTATACTAATTATATATGCTAAATTACAATTACCAACATATACTGAAATATATATACTATGCTAATACATGTATTTAAACATTTTATTTATGAATAATATACATGCACAAAATATATATTTGAAATTATATCAAGTATATATATATATACAAAATATATATATATATATGCCAAACTTAATTATAGAATTTATTTAAATACCTACTATGCTCATATAATCAGATTTCAATAAAGTAATAATATACATATGCTAATTTCACATTAATTAATTATATAAATACTTTACATTATATATACAGATTAAATTACTTACGTATACTAATTACTTATATATGTATATATTTACCATCAATGAATTAAATAGACAATATACATTTACAAAATATATATGTGTATATACATGCATTACCAATCAATTTTACATTGCAATATGCTAAATATTTATATATAATACATGTACACACATACACCAATTATATTATACACCTCCATTATATACCAATACATTATTTATGTATTAATCATAAATTAAATAACTATTATATCTATACATATATTTTATATATACTAAACATTATGTTTAAATATTAATTAATAAACAATATGCATATACATATACTAATACGTATTTATACTAGAATATATATGTAAAAATATATACTAATACATATGTATTAATACCTACATACATATTTTCATACAATGCATTCACATTAATTTAAAATATATAAACAACATTTATATATACATACATTAGATATATATATATATATATACATATATATATATATATATATATATATATATATGTAAACAGGGAAAGAAGAGGGAGAGAGAGAGGATGGGAAGCTTACAGAGGAGAGGGGGGTTTGCCGGCCGCCGGACTCGGCCGCTCGCCGGCTGGAGTTAATGGTGGTGGAGGTGGTTGATGCTGGTGGCGCCGGACTGATGTGGGCCGCCAGAGGAGTCGGAGTGACAGGGGCCGGGGTGTGCAGGTGGGATGAGCGGGGTCGAGGTGCTTGCCGGCCGGAGGAGTGGAGGTTGGCCGGCCGTTGCCGACTGCAGGATGGATGGATGGGAGAAGCACGCGCAGCGCCGCCGGGCTGAACGCCGGATCCGCCGGAGGATCGGTAGGCGCGGGCAGCAGCAGCCAGCGGGAAGAGCGCCGGAGCAGTCGCCGGGGTTCGGGAAGAGCTCGCCGGCCGGAGCACAGGAAGTCGGCCGGGGAGTAAGGGGAGTGCACAGTATTCCCTCTTTTCCTATTTGATTTGAATTTCAAATTCAAATCAAACAATGAGAAGAAGAAGGAAGAAGAAGAAGAAAAGAAATGAGAAGAAGAAGAAAGGAAGAGAAGAAAGGAAGAGGTTTCCAACGTAGGAGAGAGGATGTGGGGGCTTGGGGAATTTTGGAGGCTTGTGAGGTGGTGTTTTCTAGGTTACCTAGGGATTAGGGTTTGAGGGTACAAGGCATTTAATAGGAAGAGAGAGGGTGTGATGTAGGGTGAGGATTGTCCCACTTAAATGAGTGGCTATGATGATTCATGAAGGAAATTAATTCATGGGGAATGAGGGTTCTTAATTAAAATTAATAGGCTTCCTCATTGATTTAAAAATAATTAGGTGTTGGCACCTACAATTGAATAATTGCAACTTGGCCCCTTAAATTCGGGAAATTGCACAAACACATGAAATGACGAAAATTGGGTGGGCGATTCGGGGTCCAATGTTTTGTAGGGTCAGGGGACGCTGTAAGATGGGTATGGGCTGAATTTGCAGGGTACTGGAATTAATTTGGGATTTTAAAATCAGATAAAATGGTATCCTCAATTTAAATAGAAATAAATGCAAGTTGTGTTCAACAATTAATTAGGAGTACTTGGGGTCAAAATCAGATCAAGTCATCAATACCAATATTGAAGAAGACTCAGAACAGAATATTACCCTAATTTGGGTCGCACGAAAAATAGGTCAAGATGGCCTCCAATTTTCGATTGGAACGCACAACGATACAAAAATAGGAAATTAAAAATAACATCCGCGACGATTTTTGTGCGGCTAGAAACAATGCACAAGGAGCATAATTATGAGTTGCAAAAATAGCAGAATGAAGGTGGGCATGTCTAGAGCAAGATTGTAAAATTTGTTGGAAGACAAAAGTCTGGATAGTGCTCCAAATATCGAAGCAAAGGCAATGCGCAAAATATTAAATAAAATACAATAATTAATTATACTCTAAGAATTAAATTCTAGATAAAATAATAAAATCCAGAACTCTCTAATTCGGACAGGGGTTCGTCTACTGGGCTTCTAGGTCTAGTCTGCTAGCTAAAATAAAATAATTAACACTGCATATAATTATATATTGGATTACACATCACACAAAATTATTTAAATTAAATACACTATCATGCAATTAATTAATTATAACTACAATAATATTAAATATTGTAAAAAAATTCGAAAATACCCCTATTTTCAGAATGTGGTAGTGACAAGATATACCCCACAGACTGGTCGCATTGATGATGACCCTTTATACATGATTAAGGGAATACCATAGGTGATGTGTTGGTGTTAAAAACTTAAAAATTCAATACCATGATTAAATAAGTTAGGACATAGCTTTACTAGTTGTATAGCCTTAGAGGATAGATGGGTAAAATTCTAAGTTGGGTAGAGACCGCAATGTTCACTTGAGAGGAATCCTGTAGACTGTAATCAAGTGAGATTGGATAGAGAGAACCCTACCATATTTTAATTTCGAGGACAAAATTTTATAGGTTGGGTAGGTTGTAAACCCCCTGATTTTGCAAAGAATTTTAAATTGGGATTTTTACAATTTTCTGGAATTTTCTGGGATTTTTTTGTAATTAAAATCAGGTTTCTAATTATTAAACAATTTTTAATTGATAATAAATAACATTAAAATATTATGAAAATAATATTTTTGGGTGTAAAATTAAAAACTGGACTTAGGATAATTTTTCTGGAATTTATTGGGCCCCGGACCTAATTTAAAATACCTAAAAACTATTAACTAATTAATTAATTATTTATTTATTTATTTATTTATTTATTCATGTATTATTTATTTATTTAAATTTTATCCAGCCCAGCCCGTATACCCTGGCCCATTGGGCCCAGCCCAGCCCCGCGGCCCAGCCCGCCTTAACGGGTCGGGTCCACCCGAACCCGACCCGCCGCCTGCCCGACCCGGCTAACCAGTCCCCCCCAGCCCCGCCTGAACCGCTCCGGCGCCCGCGTTTTTCGCCGCCTCCGTCGGCAAGCACCCCCCCAGCCCCGCCTGAACCGCTCCGCCCGCTCCGCTCGCCCCACGACCCCGCCAGAGCCGCCACGATCCCCTCACCCCTCCGCCTTGGCCGGCCTCCCCTCTCCCTCTTCCCTTTCTATAAAATCTCCTCCCCCTTTCTTCCCTCCGGCCACCGTCGACCACCCAGAACTCCACCCGCCGCTCACCGCCACCCTCGCCCAGCGCCGCCTCGCCCAGCGCCGCCTCGCCCCAAGCCCGTGAGCAGCCGGCCCCCTTCTCCTTCCTCCTCCCCGCGAGCAGCCGCCTCCGGCCGTCCCTCCGCTCCGACGCCGCCCTCGACCCCGACAGCAGCCCGACGAGCCGCCCCAGCCCCTCTCCGGCACGCCTCCGGCCGGCCCCCGCCGCAGCAGACCCTAATCCTAATTCTCTTGACTCGGACACGGACACGTCGAACCGTGTCGGACACGGTTTTTTTCGGTTTTCTGACCCTGTTCAGGTACGTGTAACTTTCTTCGCTGCCCCATTTTCAATTTCGTAAATTGCGTTGTGAAGCCTGCATGACCCTCTTGGTGCCCGTACAACCCGCTCGGGGCATCGCGTCCTGTGGTGATCGCACACCGCGATCCAAAAACAGTAAAAACAACGACCTGATTCACCCCGGAACTGGATACGCCCTGCCAAACGGGATGACTTGGTCACGCACGGTCTTCACAGATACGTGCGCGTCGTTGATACGGACGTGTGAGATTTTGCAGAAGTCGATTCGGGTGTGCGTGCACACCGGGATCAACGCGTATCCGCGGACACCGTCCCATATCCGCCTTTTCTGAATCATGCCCTAACTTTCTGTACACACGTCGGATTGAAACAAAACTTGCGCCATCGGACTCGTAGCGATACGCTGGTCCTGTGACCCAAGTTTGGTTCGATTCTGAGAACGTTGACGAAATCGCGTGTCGTGGGCCCCACAGGCCCCGCTCGACGGGCGATTTTGTGATCGGCTCATCGGAATCCAATTCGGGAAGTTCCGTTGGGTTCGTATCATCGTTCCTGACCTGTTGACACTAAGTTTGGTGAATTTGGAGACCGTTGACCCTGATACGTTTTACGGTGCAAAGCGGGTCCACATGCGGACCCCGTTTTGACCCAAAATTGTTGTTTTTGCCCTTGTCTCCAAATTGGATCCAAGGACAGGCGTTTCTAGCTATTTGATACCTTCTGAGCATGATGGTAATGTTTATTTCAGCATCCGGAGATATTTCTAGAAATTTTCCCGATGATAGAACTCTAGTGGGATCCAAACATCAGGCAAGTACCTGCACTTCAAGTTTATTCTTTATATTGTGATAATTAGTTCCTTGCTCTACTAGCACCATTGGATGTTTACACGTAGTATTAGAATACTGGATTTCATGTCTTGCTTTTCGTGTCGGGAGGGAGAATACTAGGAGGCTTGTGGTTTACCCTTCCCCTGTCATGTCTGATAGCTGTTGGTACGCGACTGTACCATCAGCCTGATACTCGATTATTCATGTCTGATAGCCGTCTATGACGGCCTGATTAGCCTTATAACCCCCTACATGCCGACTATGTATTCTAAATACACAATTACACACACATAGTTTCTTATCTTGTTACAGTTGCATTTTCTTGTCTCATTATATCCCTGTTTTACTCATGTCCCTGGTTCATAGCAATTAATCATGTTTTACTTATATTCCTGATTTTTAGTGCTTAATTCTTAGTTAATTTCACTACTTATTGTGCATATTCTTATCGTGATTGTTTAGTCAGTTCTTTCTTACTTGTCATAAATATTTAGTTTAATCTTGTTGTGCATTTGGTACTTTGCTCCTTTTCTGACTGGATCCGTTGATTTAGGCGATGATGATGACTATGCCCCCACCTATTATGGTCCCTATGAGGTAGCAGGTGATACTTTTGAGGAGCCGGTTCCCACTCAGGAGACTACTTCTGAGGAGTAGTTAGCAGATAGTTAGTGTTTTTCTTTCATCCTAGTAATCGGGTTTGTCCCCGATTTAACTTCTGTTTCTGTAATTAAACTATGGATCTGTTTGTCACATTTAATTTATAAAATCTTAGCATTCCTATTTTTCCTGTTATTATCCTTGCCTATTTAATTATTGTGAATGAGCTAGAGTTTAATTTAATTGTGGATATGACCTAGACAGCGTACTACCGCCGATACTGCGGCGTAGGCTGGACGTACCCACGTACTCGTGCCCGAATATCCGGGTACGGGTCGTGACATTCAGTGGCGGGTTCCTCAAGTGCATGTTCCCTGGGTGCGAGTTCCCCGAGGGAAGTAATGACAACCTCCATCTTTTCATCGGGGGATGGGGGAGCTTGACTTAGCTTCTGCTTGACACGCTTGGGCTTAGAAATAACCCCTACACAAGTGGGAAGAAAGAAAGTCGCACAGACTGGTTACAAAAAAAAGGGGGGAAGAAAATGTAAACGCAAGATATAACATCAATACCGGTGAAGCAGATATCATGGGCTATCCCACAGTACCCTCAGTAGGCTATTGAACGGGGTGTACTACCCCCAAAATCTTAGAAACGATATATTTCTTTACCCTCTTCGAAGCAGGAGAGAACGTCGTTGTCGCAGCACGCCGTCTCGAAGGGGCAATAGCCGGCCCCGATGACGGGTCTTCTTGAACAGTCGTTGAATACTCCACTACCACATTAACACCCAGGGGAAGTTATGAGTGAGCCTTCTCGATGATGTCTGGTGTTGCCTTCAGCTTGGTCCTGGTAAGGAATCTTCGTTCCCAATCATAACTCGGAGCCATGTTCTTCGCCGAGCAATATAACTTCACAGCAGCATATAAGATATGGGTGTTTGCTTTCCCAAAAGCACGATGAATTATGATTGAGTACACCTGGCGTTATAATACTTCCATGTCCGGGCTCCATCAAGGATACTCCCCTCATATCCCAGGCTAGAGCAAGTACCCAACAATAGCTAGCTATAGCCAAATTGGCGAGCAAAGTGACTTGGTAGATAGGGTTCCAAAATGACCTTGTTTCTGCTTCGATGCACCAAGTGGGAGGGCCGAATTGATAGCAACCAGTGGAAAGCCTTCTCCGGAAAGCTGGAAGAACCGGTCCCAGCATTCGCAAGGTCTTCACATTCGTTAAATCCCACATAATAGGGGAATATTACAAAGAAATCATATTCATTCATATAACTCAATACCTTCCGACAGACAGGAACATTCGAGTAGAGCTACTTGATCCTACGATAGCGCTGGATAAAGAAATTCCCCTCTTGGGTACCCTCCTTCATTCCAGGTTTTATCATAGCTGGGTGGTGTAGTATTAACTAACCCATCAAATAGTGATATGGCAATTCTACCTGAGCGAAGTCACCACTGCTTCCTCCTGGTGTTGCTACCTCCTCCATAAATTCTCGCAGTCCTCGATGGTTGTTACAAACCATCGCCGGAAGAAGAGCGACTTTGTAACCAAAATGAGCTTTACAGCCGACAAAATAAGGTTCCTGCTCACCCGATCAATTGACCCCGATCCTCCCGGAACAACGCAGTTATGGAGCCATATCATCAAATAGCCCACTAATGCTGCCTTTGGGGACAGATTGTACATATCATGGGCAAAGTACGTGTAGATCTCGGAATCTGGTTTACCATATGTATCAACCGTGGGATTCTTCTCATTCAGGGACCTCGTCAGAACTCCTCCAGCAAGGAGGCAAGACGGGTGGTAATGTGGACCTGCTTTGGTCCTGTAGGTCATTATGTAAAAAGGTGTTTTGACCAAACAGGGATGTGAGGAGAAGCCCTTGTCTTGTCCTGACGTTGGCACAACACCTCCCTATATACGACCATCATGTTAGGCTTCGTTGTCTCTAAGAAAGTGATCTCCTCATTGCATGGAGTGTATTCCTAATGTCACGACCCGCACCCGGATATTCGGACACGAGTGCGTGGGCACGTCCAGCCTACGCCGCAGAATCGGCGGTAGTACGCTGTCTAGACCAAATCCACACTTAACTAAACTAGCTCATTCACAATTAACATAAGCAAGATAATAATGAGAATGGAAAGTTAAGATTGCAACTGAAATAAATGTGACAACAGATTCAATTGTTTAGTACAGAAATTCAGAATAAAATCGGGGACAAACCCGATTAATAAGATAAGAAATAGAATAAAGATAGCTACTGCTAACTACTCTGCAGGAGTAGTCTCCTGGGTGGGAACCGGCTCTGCAACTGTATCACCTGCTGGCTCATAGGGTCCATAATAGGTAGGGGCAAGGTTCTCATCATCGCCTAAACAACGGATCCAGTCAGGAAAGGAGCAAAGTACACAGTGCACAACAAGATTAAACTAAATATTTATGACAATTAAATATTGAATATCATGTTAAGGAAATTGCATAAGGAACATCAACATCTCAGAGTTTAATGCTATAAACAGGAATATGAGAAAGCAGGAAAATAAAGTGAAACAGGAAATGAAACTGCACAGTCAGCAAGAAATATAACAAGACTAGAACTATGTGTGTGAACTTGTGTATTTAGAATACATAGTTGGCATGTAGGGGTTTATAAGGCTAATAAGGCCGTCATAGACGACTAGTGTCTGGAATGATCAAGTATAAGGCTGATGGTACAGTCGCGTACCAACAGCTAGTATCTGGACCTGGGGAAGGGTAAACTACATGCCTCCTAGTATTCTCCCACCCGATATGTAAACAAGACATGAACTCCAATATTCAAGACATGAAATACAGTACTTTACGCTACGTGTAATCAATAAGGGTACTAGTAGAGCAGAGAATTAATTATCACAATATAAAGATTAACTTGAAGTGCAGGTACTTGCCTGTTGTTTGGATCTGATTAAATTGGTTCTTGGGGGAAAAGTCCAGAGATGAGTCCAAAAGCTGAAATAGACATTACCCTCACTCTCAGAAGATGTCAAATAGCTAGAAACGCCTGTCCTTGGGTCCAATTTGGAGACAAGGGCAAAAACGGCAGTTTCGGGTCAAAACGGGGTCCGCCGTTGGGCCCGCTTTGCACCGAAAAACGTGTCCGGGTCAAAAGTCTCCAAATTCACCAAACTTAGTGTCAACAGGTCAGGAACGCTGATACGAACCCAACGGAACTTCCAGATTTGGATTCCGATAAGCCGAACACAAAATCGCCCGTCGAGCGGGGCCTATGGGGCCCGCGACACGCGATTTCGTCAACGTTCTCAGAATCGAACCAAACTTGACCCACAGGACCAGCGTATCGCTACGAGTCCGATGGCGCAAGTTTCGTCTCGATCTGACGAGTGTACAAGAAGTTATGGTGAATTACAGAAATTGCGGATACGGGGCGATGTCCGCGGATACGCGTTGATTCCGGTGTGCACGCACACCCAAATCAGCTTCCGCGAAATCTCACACGTCCGTATCGACGCTGCGCACGTATCTGTGAAGACCGCACGCGACCAAGTCGTCCCGTTTGGCGGGACGTACTCGGTTCCGGGGTGAAACAGGGTCTGGTTTTTCCTGTTTTTGGATCGCGGTGTGCGATCACCACAGGACGCGGTGCCCCGAACAGTTTGTCCGGACACCGAGAGGGTCATACGGGCTTCACAACGCAATTTGCAGAATTGAAAACGGAGCTACGAGGCGAAAGTTACACATACCTGAAGGGGACCCGAAAATAGGGTCGAACCGTGTCCGTGTCGTGTCGGACACGACACGAAGAAAAGGGGATTTAGGGTTAGGGTTTGCGGGACTACGGCGGCCGGCCGGAGGCCTGGGCGGCGCTGGCTGGCCGGTGGTGGTCGGGGAGTGTTCGCCTGGGCGAGGCGGATCCGTCGACGGGCGGGGCGGCGCCGGAGGCCGACGGGAGGCGGCTCCAAGGCTGATGCTGCTGCTGTTCTGCTCGTCGGGGGCCGGCGTGCGGCGGAGCTCGAGGAGAGGGGGAGGAGGAGGAGACGGTCAGGGCCGTCGGGGACGAAGGTGGCGCGGGGCGTGGCGAGGCTGCAGCGGGCGGCGGAGCAGGGGGTGAGCGGCGGAGTGAGCGGCGGAGCAGAGGGGTGAGCGGCGGAGGTTTTATAGGGTGGAGCGAGGGGAGGGAAAGCCGAGCGGGGCGGCGCCGAAGGCGGGGTCAGGCGCTGAGGGCGGCGACGTGGCCGACATGGCGCGCGGCCCGGGCGGAGCGGCGCCGGACGCGGGCGCCGCCGGAGGACGCGGGGAGAAGATGGGTTCGTGGGGGAGTGGGCTGACGGGTCGGTGGCGGGTCGTTCGGGTCGGGTGCGGGTCTGGCAGACCCGACCCGATCCGCTAGGCCGTGGGCCGGGCTGAGACAGGTGGGTTGGGCTGGGCCTTGTTGGGCCGGGCTAAAACAATTAATAACAATAATAATAATAATAATAATAATAATAATAATAATAATAATAATAATAATAAATTAATTTATAAATAAAATAGTTTTAGGTGATTTAAAAATAGGTCCGGGGCCCGATAAATTCCAGAAAAATTTCCCTAAGTCCAGTTTTCCATTTTACATCCAAAAATATTATTTTCATGATATTTTAATAATATTTATTGCCAATTAAAAATTATTTATTTATTGAAAGCCTTGATTTTAATTGCAGAAAATTTCCAGAAAATTCCAGAAAATTGTGAAAAATCCCAATTTTAATAATTTGAAAAATCAGGGGCTTACACCTAATACGTCTCCATGCCCCATGGAAGCCTGGAAATCTCGTGCATCTCGTGAAGGGCCAGGCACATTTCTCCGCCAGGTGTAAAAAACGTCCCGGAATGACAATTGTATATCTCAGTCAGCGCAAGGAACATATGGTGATTCACCTCTACCCTGTACTGGGTAGCCCTCAAGGAATAATACATCCCTACTTCCTTTAAGACCGCCTAATGCTTGGCGAGTATCCACAAGGTCAGATTATGCCACTCACGATCACTATGAGCCCAGCTGGTGGCCCGAATAGAGCCAGAGGGATACGAGAGATTGTTCTATAAAAGACGGTTTACAAGAGTGGATGCAGCAAAGGCCAAAAATTTGGGACATACATCACTGGCCAAACTGCCAGGGCGTAACATTCGCATGGAGTAGGACGGCCCATCTCTGTCATATCCGAAGACATCCTTCTGATAAGTGCTTAACTGAACTTTAAAGTGTCAAGTCAGCATTCTGCCTTGCGTAGGAGTTAGCTCATAATTCATTTTGCTCTTCGAGGCCAGACATATGAAGGCCAAAAGCGACAGTTGGCAGTCGATCCTGGGGATGTGCATTTTATGTCACTAGTCTCAAAATACCAATCCTCTTTGAGCTTTAGCATCGTGTCATCAGTAGGGACCACCTTATCCCCAAACAAGAATTGGGGTTTTAAGAAATATTCTCCAGACTTGTCTACTACCAGGATCCTACCTGAATCCATTTGCCTATGAAGAAAGACGTAGTCCTGACTCTCGATGAGTTCCACCCTCCTCGGGGGCTGGCCCTTCGCAATACAGGCCTTTGCTGGATTGACTACCTCTTTAGTAAAGTCCAACCCCAACAAGCCAAGAGCAAGACCAAAGAGGATTTCGCCCAGCGAAGGCACGACCGTCGACACTACACAAAGAGGTAAACAAAAGTCAGAAACCCACGGGGTAAAAGCGTTAAAGCCTCCCAAACACATGCGTAGGGAGCAACCAGGCGCATCATTTGTGAGACTAAGGAAAGAGACACATATGCGCATAAGTTAATAGCCAAGAGGAAACCGGCCACACCCATGCGCATAGTGACAACACATGACCTCTCAGCGCATGGTGCAGCACAGTCCGATAAAACTGGCCACACCCATTTAGAAGAAAGGGCGCGGATAACTTTACATCGCATGCCTCATGATGGACGTCTAAGGATAGCCGTATCCATGCATGAAAGTTTAATGAGCCTTTAGCGCATCTTCGGTACGAAGCTTTATAGCAACGACCATGCGCATCGGACATGGATTGGCCTGTGCATGTTCCAGATGGCTGCCCATCCATGCGTTAGACTTAATGTCAAGGGTGTCTCTGTGTTTGAAGGGGGGATGTGAATGAGCACAGTACTCCACGATTCTACCATAGCAAAGTAAAAAAGAAGAAAATAATTTACCTTTAACCACCTCCCACACGTCTGGATGCATCAGATTAACCACTATCGGTTCGACAGCTGCCTGGGAAGACTATGCCTTACCCTTGCCTTTGCTCGAGGTGCCAGCTTTGGGAGCCATGTGGGTTAGAGGGTACCGAACATATGAAAGAATGAAGAAGAAGAGGGTAAGACGACAGTAAAGGGCTTTTCTTTCCCCCACGGAACCCCTATTATAGGGAGGGACACGCAGAATTGGCTAATGTCAAATCACACGGCTGACGGTTCGGTTGCTGCATGACTTAGCCATTAAGAAATAATGCTTCAGAGTTCGTGTTAGCTGACGGTTAAATATCCCAAGAGATCCAGTCCGAAATCAAGTCATCATTATCCTTTAATGAAGATTTGACAATCTGTCAAAGAAATATGCGATATCAAGTTTATGCGGCAAGCAAATGATGCGGTACCAAATTCATGCGGCTTAAAGATCGATGTGCACGCGGCTGATTGATCAATGCTTCCAGTTCAAAGTATTCCAAACTTAATTGAGTTAATTTTTAAAACTTTGAAGGAGGTCTTGTAGAAGCATAAAAATTATGAACCATGCACCAAAGACAACTCAGTCCTGATGCGACAAGAGCAATCAAGAACCATACGGCAAGGGATGTAAAGAACCATCCATGCGCCAAAGGAAGTTAGAAGTCATACGACAAAGATTGGCCATACCCCATGCTCCATAAGTCATCTTCCACCACACTTACATTTGATGATCTGCAGTAAAAGGGTGAGCCATTGACAGCTGTGTCAGTAGACCGTACGTATCGTAAAAAAGTGCAGACTCCCATGAGACAGCGTTCCCATGAGGCAAACTTGTTATGCGGCAGCGTTCCCATACGACATACTTGTTATGCGGCAGTGTTCCCATACGACAGACTTGTTATGCGGCATCGTTCCCATGTGGCAACGTTCCCATACCTCCCATGCAGCAGCATTCCTATACGGCAGATTTGTTATGCGGCAGCGTTCCTATGCCACAAACTTGTTATGCGGCAACGTTCCCATACTTCCCATGCGGCATTGTTCCCAGGCGACTCTACACAGCTCGATCTTTCTGTTACTAACGACTAAAGATCTTCTGATAAGGGATATCAACAACCTTCAATCTCGATCACAATCGGATCTTAAATGTTGCCACATAGCGATCGTAGCACAGCATGCACCCGCCGGCTGCAATTGTATTCTGTTGGAGAGGATTATGCGATAACACAAAACTCGTGCGCATGTATGCGCACGTGTTATCTTTTACAAGCTATAAATAGCAGGGAGAAGTGCTTCCCACATACGCATGGAGGGACGGGAAGATACATAGTGAGTCGTATACTCAAACGCACAAAGACTTTGGAGTCTTCCTTGGTCACCGGATCATCAACGGAGTAAAGGAGTCAGCTGTAGTGCTTGATCTTCATCGTCACACTTTCTCAGGTCTCTAAATCTTGTATTGAGAGCCCTCAGTGCTAGGGTTCTTTGTACATCTTCTGTTGTATTCAAATCAATACAAAAGTTCGCACAACTTTTCAAGTATTCGCTTTGGGATGTCAACAACAATATGTCTCAATCAGTCAAACAAGAAACAGGAACATAGAACATATAAGATGAAGTAGTAAGGCATCCCGATGCTCTATCATAATAATTATGAAGCTAGCTATACAAAATAGAAAGCTAGCACATTATCCAATAATATATGATCATATTATCATCTGCAATATATATATATATATATATATATATATATATATATATATATATATATATATATATATAATCATTCGGTGGTAATAGACTCCCAAAATAATAGGCTAAATAGGTACACGGTGGCTAAACGTCCAAAATAATTAAAATGATAACAAGAGTAATGAAAAAGAAACCCACTTTGGATCATCGACGGTCATTCTACGGTAAGCACCATCAATTGGAAAGAATGATGGATCCTCAGGCTCCGCTTTTAGATCAGGCCAAACAAACTCAGAGGGATCAATTCTCTAATAGCAAGTACTACAAGAAAGCACGAGTGAATGAAACAAAATCCAAATCAGCTATATACATATATAGTAACCTGTGATATAACATCGACATGTATTCCATTATCGAGAAAGTAATTCACCCTTACACCAAACAAGAACAAGGGGTATAATTCTACGTCATGATAGAGAACATTTCCAAACTACGGCCAGGTAATAGAGTACACAGTCAATTAGTTTAACAATTCGGCTAAACTTTTCATTTGCTAGATTTGTGTTTGGGTTATCCTAGGAATGCAGTATAAGGATTCCTATATTCTACAATGCGATAGAGGGACTAGCCAAACCATATATCTATGTATATATTAGTAACAGTCCATGGTGCCATCCCTCGGGATGTCACCGAGTCGGTAACAACTCTCAGTAACATTTCCAACACTCTATAGGGTAAATACTGGGTCGATAACATTAATAAATTCTAGATACTTCACTCCACCTAGATGTATTATATACCACAGTATCTGATGGGTGGCCAGCAAGATACTCGATATTGGGATCATTTTTCTCCCAATAAATATATGTACTTAAGTTACATAATTAACCAAACTGATTATGTGGAATCCCTTGTCGTAGACAAAAATTCATCCATCCTAGATGTCATACCGTAGTACGGGTACACTGGGTGTGAATCTGTATTGGGTCCTAAAGGTTCTAACCTAGATTCATCTTGAGCGTAGATGCAACATTCAATCCATAAATCCTCCTACCAAGCTACGCTACGATTACTGACCAACTACGAAGGTATCCGAACAAGGAAAAAATAATATAAAATAATATAATATAACATCTCAGTGTACAAGAATAACATGAATTAGCATCGCAGTGCATAAGTAGACATGAGCACCTTGGTATGATATAAGGATCCCTATATTACATTCTTAGGATAACCCAGATACCAATCTAACAAGCTGTAGGAACTGTGTGGCCAATCTATTAACCAATTGTGTGTGTACTCTATCACCTAACCAAAGTTTGGAGTTGTACTCTGTCTCGACATAGTACTACACATTTGTCCTTGTTTCGTGTATGGGTGGATTACTTCCTTGACGATGGAAACAGATCCATGCTATGGCACATGTCACTATGTAGTATATAATCGTTGGATTTTTGTTCATTTGCTCATGTTTTCTTGTGCTACTTGCTATTAGAGGATTAACCATTTTGGTTTTGTTTGGCCCAATCTAATAGAGGAGCATGAGGATCCAGCGTACTTTTCTCTCGATGGTGTTCACCCGTAGGATGGCCGCCAATGATCATGAGTGGGTTTCTTTTTCATCACTCGTGCTATCATTTTGATTCTTTTGGGCGTTAACACGCCAGGCACATGTTTAGTCTGTTATTCTGGAAGGTTGTTCCTATCGTATGATTGTATATATTTAGACTGCAGCTGACGATGTGATCATGTACTATTGGATACCGTGCGAGCTTTTCATTTTGTATTTTTATTCAATACAAGTCTCATATGTTCTATATTTTTATTCTTGTTTGGCTAATTGACACACAACATATTTTGTGGACCATATGAGACTTGTATTGTAGTATATAACTTTCATGTCTAGAGACAGTCGTGATCGTATGACAAAATATTGATGTATACCGCAGTACATAGCTGATCGAGTCATATTTCTGTTCTTCGTATTTCAGTACGAACGTGACATATGTTAAAAGAAAATTATTACTAACAAATTTCCGTCAAGAAACCTTTGCAGATGAATGAGAATCCTTTGCAGATAAAAATATGTTAAAAGGAAATCCTTACTTCCCAAATGATTTTTTCTTCAACCACTAGAAAAGATACTCAAAGGACTGGTTTCTGGTGCCATTTCTCATATGATGTTTGATCCTTCAGTAATTCAATAGTACACTCATACAATGGTTATGAGGTACACTCATACAATGGTTATGATCAAGTCTTTGTTGGTGATGGTAAGTCTCTTTCTATTGCTTGAATAATATTTTATTTGGTCCAAAGATTAATCTGATACCATTAAAGAAATTAGTCACGGAAGTTTTGCTGCACTTCTTTATCTTTATGCAACTAAATTTTTATAAAAAAAAATATTGTTTATAGATAACATGATCCTTAATAAAAAAAAATTGTTACTTTGATATTATTAAAAGTTCAGATAAAAATATAATCTTTATTAAAATATATTTTATTTATGATTTGTTATAATAGATTTTTAGGTTTTGGATGTATATTTAAGTTGGATAATACATATAGTTACTTTTATTGATGATTATACACATTATGTTTAGCTGTATATCATCAAAATCAAAATCAAAATCAAATATTCGAAAAGTTCAAGGATGGAAAACAGAACGAACAAAAAGATAAAACAACAATACTACTTAATATACCAATAAACCTTTACAAAATTTATGTCCTCAAGAAGGCATCGTATCATAAACACGTCGCAGTATAATGGATTAGCAGAGAGTAAACCGAATGAAAAAGCAAAATATATGCTCTCCAATGACGGCTTAGGCAATTAATGGATGGATACTATACACTTGGTAAGGTACTTTGTTAATAATCATCAATTCCAGATATAAACAAAAAGATTCCATATGAGAAGAAGACTGACAAACCAAATAATTAGTTACAAAAGTACAAAGAGATGGATATAATCGAAGTTGCTATTATAGGTGGTTGCAACAATTTTTCAAGGAGATTTACATCCTTTAAAAGTAATCAGATGATAAGTAGTAGATATTTAAATTTCAGACTTCTTGTAGTGTGTTCCAATAAGCTACCAAATTCACATATTGGTATTACTGCTACTTATTGCATAACCATACCAATAAGAACATAGGAGCTACAGACCTGTTGCACAATCCATTCTGTAAAGCTGAACCGAAGAATCATACCGAACAATTCGAACCATACAAGTTAATTCGGCACTAGAATGACAGGCAAATGATGTTGGTGTATCAATTACTACAGCTCCTCGACCCATAACCTGTGTTCTTCTATGAGAATACCTAGTGCTTGGAACATTATGAATTCAGTGTTGCATATTATTGCAGAATCCATCAATGAAAATATAGGGTTCAACTACCATGTTGTAGTTGAATGCTACTAATTGCACCAGTACCACTACCTTAAATTAGGAGATCAGTCGTTTCTTCTGTTGGCCTAAAATAACAATGCTGACTTGGTACAAATTTCGCAAGAACATACTAACACTGCAGTATCCTATCAAAATAGTATTCTTGAGACAATAAAAATCATAACAAATATCCAATATTGGAAAAGACAACCCAAAGAAGCAAATAATCAAACTGACATAAACCAACTAATGATGTGCAGTTGTAGCTATAGCTAGAAAGAACATGAGCATGAGCATCCACAATAGTGGAAAAGGGCTATACATGCATGAGCATCCACAATTACATTAAAACTAACAGCAATCTCCAGAACAGAAACAAGTTTACTAACGAAGATAGATCCTTCGGCATCCTAAAGGGAAAGTATGAAGCAGAGATCACTAACTTCGTCAACAAATGGCAAAAACCTTGAAACATCATACTTGAGCGAAGCAGCAGCAACAGCATGACAGAAGAAACATAGAACGAAGACAAAGTAATGAGAAAGTTGTATAAGATCAATGGCATTTGAAACCATGGCAGACAGACAAGACTATGATAAGGATAAGGGCAATGATGATCCCCAGCACAATCAGCTTTATCTTCATGTTCTGCAGCCACATCTTTCTTCTCATCTGTGTCCCCTTCTGCCTAAAATCTTGTGCCTGTAACCATAAGGGACAACATACAGTTATTTCATAACTTGTTGAAAATTAGCCAGCAAGTAAATGGACAGATATTTATTTCACAAACACAAGCCCTCGCACAGACACACGCACAAACCTGGGAGCGAAGATTCTCTGTTTTGTCAACCAGAAGTTCAATTTTCTCCCCACGATCAAGAACCTGAAATGATGCAAGAGAGATGAACTGATAGAAAATAACTGTCCAAGGTTTGACAACTACATGATAGCAAAATTTCCATGGAAGAGCAACCAGCTATTCTACAATTAAGTAAATCCTAATATTTACCTTCTCAATATTTTCCATCATAACCCCTTTTACTTCTGAGACTTGAGCCTTAACTTTTGCAAGCTTGCTAATCTCTTCAGGGTGATCCACACAATACTGCATGTGCTCTTTCAGTTTTGATCTACATTTTCACAAACAGAAACACGAGTAAAGAGCAGTAGCCATGAGCTAATTGATTAGGGGAAATATTAACCCGAATTCCCGACTGAGGCTGTTGGCCGCAGCTGTCGCAGCTTTCCCTCCACCATATCTTTTGTTAAAATCCTCCTTAATCCTCTCAAGAAATGCAATGGGAACTTGTCTGCCAGCAGATTCCACTGCAACCACACAATAAGCTGCAAATTCCAGAATATGAAAGAGATTAGCTATAAGCATAACTATCAAGACAACAAAAAATAATAGTAGTAAATAAACAATTTATAGAAAAGAAACTAACATGTCTAGCCAGACTAGGTTAATTACCGAAAGCCTAGAAGCTTACACCAACCAAACATCAACATGAAACTAAATTAGTCAAAGTCAAAAAGTTGGGAGCCCTACACATGTATTTAGTAGTACTGCTAGATAGTAATGTTTGTCGCCATTTCTTTTTTGTAGTCAACCAACTTTTTCTTTTTGCACAGAAAAAAAAACACAGAGACCATGGGGAATCAAGATACGCAGAAAGGTATTCTTTCGGGTCCCAAGGAGCTAAAACTTCATCAGAAAAGTGGACTACAAGTACATTTTCAGAAGAAGATGTGCTTGCATATATACTCTGCTAAGAATATTAACATCAACATAATTAATAGATAATATTATAATGCTTCATTCAATATGATACTAGATTATATAATAAAGTTAAATGTTAGGTGTGTCTAGTAGAATCCAAGTTCTTTATTGACATCCAACAAAGTAATGAAACAGTATTCTATTGGCCTATCCTTTGAATTAAATTATTGTACTTCCCAGTAAGTACATGAAAAAATTCCAACAATAAATAACTCCCAAGTAAAAATATATTAGGGATTGTTTGGTTTACCCGAGTTTTGGCCAGAAAGTAGGGTTAGTTGGGATGTGGGGTCAAACCACATTTTTGTGTTTGGTTCACCTGGGGACTGAGGGCTCCCATCTCGAAACTAGATCTAGCTAGACCCCAAACTAGACTCAACCAAATCTAATCTAAATGAAACCCTATTGGCTAAGCCAATACAAAACCAATTCCAATACTCTCTCTCTCTCTCTCTCTCTCTCCTCTCTCTCTCTCCACCATCACCTAACCCCTAAACATACCATAATTCCATTCAGCCAGCTTCCCACTGCAACTGAGGCCTCCTATCTCCTATATCCAACCAAGACCTCCCTAGCTGACCATTGCAACTTTGTTGTATGTCTGTATTTTGGGAGGGATATGACATGTTTTTAGTGGTGGCTCATGCAAGTCTTGTTTTGAGATTTTGTTGGGTGTTTAGGAATAGGAATCTCAAACTACAATTTATAGAAAATCCAACTTCATTATTTATGTTCTTCGCTCCTTTGAACTCCTTAGTTGTTACTTGCTTCTATTTGAACCTGTCTTGCTTGAATCCTTATCCGAACCTTGATATCTTCCATTTCGTCATGCTTGAGGGGAAGAGGAAGAATAAGTGAGAACTGGGGGGAGGATTATTGTTACCCCTATAATACTTGTCCGACCCTTGATATCTTCCATTAATTCCGTATCACATCGTATTCGTGTCAAAGGAACACAGTATTTGAAGCTTAAATATTTTCCAAAAGACACTGGCATAACAACATAAAATATGAGCAGACACATCACAATTTGCAACATATCTCATTAACAATAGAACCATATTCATGTACCAAGATTCAAGAGAATCGAGTGGCCAAACTTCGGTTACTATATTGGGAACAAATATTTGTTTTAACATACACTTTATTGAACTACTGAAGACGTTGCTTGGGTTCCAAGTTACGAACATCTTGCTCATTAGTATCGCTGTTACTACAGATTTAATACTTTACTCAGAACAAATATAGAAAATTATAAGAAATTCATATCGATATTGTGTAACTAACGCAAGTAAACAACAATCGAACTTTCTTCTCCGCTAGATCAATTGTATCAAATACTCTGCTACTATGCAAATCTTAATCTTCGATTTCGCCAGTTAAAACTTCCCAAGTTCAAGCAGATCTATCTCTCTCTCTCTCTCTCCTACCTCAACTAAAATCACTAGATCTGCAACACTTTAGCCTCGGCAAATCTAAGTTCCTAACAGATCAAACATAGATCCTAGCCAATCCAGATCAAGAAAGCCAAAAAAAATCTCGCAAATCAAGCGTACAGCACCAGGAATCTATTCACATCAGACCAGGAAATATGGATCGCGACAAATACCACCACAAACTACCCGATAGGCTAAATCAAGAACAAGAAATAAGGGGGGAGGAGGACTGACTGTATCCGTCATCGACGAGGTAGTTGAAGGTGTGCCCGTCGCAGTTGTAGGTGAACTTGTTGTTGGTGGCGGGGAGCTTCTGGAGGCACTGGGAGGCGATGCCGGTGAAGTTGCCGGTGAACTCGGTGTACTCGGCGAGGACCACGGTCCCGCGGGCCACGAAGCTGTAGATGAGCGTCTGCTGCCCCATCGGAAACCCTAACCCTAGATTTCTGGAGGAGGAGGAGGAGGAGGAGGGAGAAGAAAGGAAATGAAATGAAAGGAAAGGAAAGGAAAGGGGGTTTCGTTTCCTTTTCCTCTCTTCCGCCAGGGAAGACTGGACTTGGGATGGTCAAAAATGTGGAATTTCTGGAAGATTTCAAGGAGAATTTGGTCAATTCGTTCCTAATACGGAAGCACCATCTTTTTCTTTCTTTCCTTTCCTTTTCTTTTATTACACGTTTACACGATTTCTTTTCTTTTTCTTTTTCTTTTTCTTTTTTCATAAAAGTCTCTTATAGATCGTAGTTATTTACAAAAACCAAAAGATGCCTCGCAATTTTGGCTAAACTTAATTCATAAAACTTAAAAACAATCAGTCAACCTAAACTCAAAAATAACTTTAACATCCTAGTCACCTCTAGGGTGATGTTTGACGTTTGGTTCAAGATTTTGTATTCATAGAAATGGATTTTAGATTTTTTTTCATGAAAAAAAATTCAACATTATCATATCCGTATTTGATTAGAATATGTTAGAAATATGAACAAACGAATATTAATTTATTAAGTTTTTCATAAATAATTTTTTATATTTTTTTATCTAAATTTACATGTTTGGGATAGAAGTTAAAAATTTGAAAGTAAAATGAGGGTATTATTGTCCAAACAAAATATTCAAACAACATTCCTATGAAATCAAAACTATTTCCAAGGTGAGACTTGAGAATTACTTTCCCACAACCATGGAAATATAAAGTCCCTCATATTCTTCCCTATTTTTCAATCCTAGACAAACCAAATAAGGGTAAGGAATCTAAACTCATTCCCAAGCCTCCAAAACTTAAACCAAACGCCACATATGTGTGGTTAGGAGTGAGTATTTGGTTTATTCAGTTTTAATCGAACCGAAATAGTCAAAACTGAATAAATCAAAATTCTACAAATACAAAATCGAAACCGAACCGAAATGAGCCAAAACCGAACCGAACCGAACCGAACCGAATAATATATTCGATTTATTCAGTTTGTTCGATTGGACTATTGATATTGTTTAATTGATCGAGCCTAAAGTTGGAATCGTGGTTAAATTATAATTTTATACATACATTTGTTGTATTTTAAAATTTTGTCCATATTGGACTTTAAAAAACACACACACACACACACACACACACACACACACACATATATATATATATATATATATATATATATATATATATATATATATATATATTGTTTTCAAAATGTATTCACTTTTAATCAAAAAATAAGCATAGAATTAGGATATTTACATAATTACATAGATCTTATCCAGTTTACGATTTTTGACCGAACCAAAACCTATCGAAATCGAATAAGAAATTTTAGTATTTTCAAAATATTTGATTCGGTTCAATTTGGTTCAATTTTTGGTTCAAAATTGAATAATGCTCACCCTAAGAGTGGTGGGCTCGAACAAGGAAAGATGGATGGAAAGGAGCAGGAACTTTCTCTTGCCCACATGGAAGCCAAATGAGGCTCAATTCCCTACTTATTTTAGAAACATAAATAAATATGTTCTATTTTATCATTTTGTCAAACATAAAAATTAATTTGGTCCACACTGCTTAAGAAATTATCAAAATGATAGTTCAACCAATTAAATAGTAAATAAATATGTTATAGGTTGTTGGAATGGGTGGGGTTCCCAACATATGTGGAGAATACCGCGGAGTGCGACGAGCGCCATCCGTGTGTCAGAAAAGTTCGAAAAGTGCATCGAGCGCCGTGTATTGGAACATTTATGGTAAGCAAATATTATATTGAATTTTTATCTTTGAATTTAATTATATATTTATGATGTAAACCCCCTCATTTATTTCTATAGATAGACTAGTTTTAGGTTAGAAAATTTTGGTTTAGCATCAAGTATTTAGGGTTAGAATTAAGGTTGCAGATGTCTGATTAATTTAATTAAACCCATGGTGCACCCTATCATTGTTGCAATATTCGAAGCCCAACATTAGCCCATAATTTCTAACAAGTTATTGCAGTCTAGACTTGACACGCCAACTTAGGCGCTGGACTTTTTCGTCACTCAAAATTATAATCCCTTGTGCTCTAATTTAATTGCACAACTTCCCGTATTCGAAATCCAATATTTAATCGTGTCGTGCACCTGTGTCGTTGCCATCAATTTAGAGATACCAACTCAACCCGTTAAGCCGGACCAATTAAATGGTCCAAGACTGACACCAAGTCTGCACCCTTCATGACCTTTGTGTCACTCCAAATTAAGACCCAATGTGCCCCCATTAAATTTAAAAACACATGACAATTTATTCTAATTAAATTGGGGATACCAACTTTGACTAATCCCATCTTAACCCCAATTTAATCCAACACCCCATTATTTTAAACCCATGTAAAACACACAATACCCCCTCACCCTACTAAACATCAAACACCAATTCTTTTACCAATTTTCCATCATTTTATGTGTTTGTGCAAATGCCCATATTTAAGGGGCTTATTTGCAAATGTTGCACTAGGTGTCATCACCTCATTGGTTTAAAACCAAATGAAGAAACCCCTCACCCATGACCGGTCCAACAACACCCTTCTCCATTGTGTGTACACAAATTCCTCATTGTTAAATCCTAGCCACTCATTCAAATGAGGACTCCTCATCACCACACACTACACATCACACATCCCTATAAAACATCACCATCACTCCTCACTTCCCCCAAGCCGGCCCTAATCCCAACACCTAGGGAAACCCCCCTTTCTTTCTCCTCCCTCCTTCTCCCAACCGTAGTTTTTTTTTCTTCCCTTCTTCTTCCTTTCTTCTTCTTTCACTCCACTTCTCCTTCTTCATTTAAAACCAAACTGAACCGGCCAAGCTCCCTTCTCCGGCCAAGCACTCCCCCCGCCTGACACTCCACCACCTCCAGCAAACCCGACTGCTACAGCCTCACCCACACCACCGCCAATACGCTCCGGCCAACCCCCCCGGCCACTCCTTCTTCTCCACCATCACCTCCACGAGCCGGCCAACCTCCACTCGACAGCAGCGTCAACCCCACTGCTACTGCCGCTCGTCTTCCTCCCCCTCCGGCGAGACCCGCCACCCGCCGTCGACCACAGGGACCGGCCAGCACCACCACGCTGCCCGGGGTGAGCTTCTCCCTCTCTCCTTGTAGTGTAGTGATTTTTTTATTATTGTTTGCTTATAACTTAGTTAGGGTTCATGGTATTACATTGAGTTTAGGGTGTAAGTGAAATAGTTTTATTTAAGGGTTTATTATGCATGGGAAATTTTACGTTTAGTAGCATATTAATGTGCAAATTAATGGTTATATGCTACATGGTCTCTAGGGTTGTGAATGATGCTAATGTGTTTAAGGTCCATTGAGTGCTAAGTATGAGATCTTTGGGTGTTGTTTATTTTATTTGCATATTGTATATATATTGATGACGAGTAGTTTAAATTGTTGTGAAATGATTTTAGGATGATGAAACACTGATGGATATTGAGGAGCAGGTGATTGTTTGTGTAGTAGTGTGTAATATCAAACCATTAGACATTCATTGAGGATTGATGAATAATGATGAACATAATTAAGTAGTAGTTTTTATTGAGAAATGGGAAAGATTGTATATGGTTGAGGGTTTAATGATTAATTATTAATTTAGTCAAGGAGGATAATTAAACGTAATGATAATGTCTAGGAAGACCAGATAAAACTGAGGATTTGATCAGGATTTGAACTACTGAATATCGTGATGAATATAGTAAGATTAAGGTTGGGTTTGATGATATTGTACAGATGATTAATTGGATTAGATGTAACATACCCCGAGTCAACCTTGGTTAACCCTCTAGCTTCGTATCCATGTGAGTTGTAACTAAGTTTGAACATATGATTAGACGTGTGTCATATCTTATTTCAGCCTCGTGATAGTTATTGATTGAGCTTGTGCCTCATCTCTAGGTACTACGGGACCTGCGGACTTGGACGTTGTACCGGATCCCCATCTTCAGCAGCCGGACCCAGGCAAGTGTACCTTGCCACCCTATATTTTAGTTACCAATTATTTATTATTTTATTATATGCATTGTGCACGTATTTGTTTAGATTCTTTACTTCGCGTCCGGATCACAACTGGGTGCAGACGTTCGTCGTAATGTCTCATAACGAATGATAGATGGTTCGCAACACTTTGATGTACGTACCTGGGCATATCGTAACCCTAGGACACATTAAGACACTATCATCGTACCAGATTCCTGTATCCTGATACTGACAATCATGACCGGAACCTGGGATGACCTAAGGGTCATATTATTTGATAGTTACTTCTGTATGACGAGACTGCTAGATAGAGGTTCAGGTTCAGTGCACAATCGTTGACCGCTTGGGAAGGAGAAGACAGTTACTGGACATTTGGGCTCCACTGTACGCGCTTTATATATGTATATGTCCAGTTGATGTAGTATTCCTGTATCCGGAGTAGTTGTATCACCCGTGTGACTCTGTGCTCGGAGCTACGGTACGCCCCGTGTGTCTCTATGTTCGGAGCTACGGTTTTATTTTGGATAGTCCACGCGTCCAATATTATCTTCAAACTGTGTCACACTTAGTTGGTTATACTAGATTACACCAACGTTGTACTTGCTTCTTTCTGTTATACTATGGCTTGCTGTATTTTTGTACCTTGTTACGTCACTCTAAGGACCTGGTCTCCTGCCAGTTTTGCAGTATAGATGATTACGGAGCTCTTGGAGTTGCTGATGGAGTTGCTTGTCGTGCGGGCATTGGTACCAGGTACTCATATCACTTCTACTGGCGTTATGGTTATTTTATTCATATTGTATGCATCTGCTGTTGTAGCCTAGTTTTTATAGACTCATATTTCTTCTCGAGTCTATTCGAGTTTGTGTGTTATTGGGCGGCCGACTTTAGCACATGTAGCTCTTTTATGTACATTTCTGTTCATAGTGGATTAAGACATAGATGTTTACATTTACTAGATTATTTAGATAGTGACATTTATTATAAAACTTATACGTATTCGAGTCGGACCAAAGTCTGGTCGAATGCATAGCTGGCATATTGCGTATTCCTGGTCCTACGTATTTTGGTACTGGGGCGTTACATATTTTTGTGGTGGCCCATACAGGTTCGATCTAAATCGTCTTGGTCACCTGATTGTGCCAAGCGAGCCTGCAAATTATGAATAGATATTATGATTTATTGTTGAATAGGCTCTCAATCCATAATCGATTTTAAAAACTCCCTTCGTAATTGATTATCACCATTGGACTTCCCAATTGTATTCGTTCTTTTTTCATCAGTATCATTATCCTTGTTTCTCATCTCCTTTCATTTCAGAAGGACGAATGCTTTAGCCTATTGGTTCCCTCCAGAAGAAGATCGAAGTCCGACGACAGAAGACAGGATTCATGTAATGCTCTTTGAGAAGATTGATTCCCTTAGTAGGATAGATTGATAGGTTCTTTTAGATTCTGGAACTAGTGTAGAAGGTTAGCAAGAGAATTGGAACCAGTAGTACCCTACTCGTACTTGAAATAACAGTGATTTGGGAAGTACTAGGAGCTAAAAAGATTGTTGATCATAACCCTCTAGAATAATTTATGGAAATGCATAGCCCGATGCTAGGAATTAGTTGTTGTATATGATAGCGACACCAGGAACGAAATTATGAACTAGAGGAGATAAAATTTTAGGCTCTCACTTGACAGAGGATTATCAGATACTAGAAAATTTTGGCGTGGGCTTGGGTGATATGTGACTCAGAGCAATAAATAACGGAAAAAAGAAATTTGAGGAATACAATTTTAGGCATTGAGGAGAAGAGTAACTATACATTAGGCAATAGAGAATTTTCTTTTGGAGGATTGGTGTTATAAATAGAATTGGAGAATTTATTATGAGTATAAGTCTAGACTATGATATTGTCCTAGACATGGATTGGTTGAGCCAATACCACGTGACGCTAGATTGTCGACGTGGTTGCTTTATTTTTAGACCACCAGATTATCCTGAGTTTGAGTTTCTTCAGGGAGCCCGGGAGCATGGTGCCTATCTACCTTAGAGGCACACATTGCAAAAGGTGAACCGGTGTACCCCCGCATTATATCAGGATTTGAGGATGTGTTTTCAAAGGATCTTTCCATCCTTCCACCTGACAGAGGAAGAGAGTTTGCGATAGAGTTGACTCCCAGAACCGAGCCAGTTATTTTCCCCGTCTACAGACTAGCACCCGAAGGAATTGGTTGAATTGAAAGTCCATGGTAGAGGATCTCTTAGACAAGGGATTCATTCGGGCTAGTGTCATCTTAATTGTGCCAAAGAAAGACGATGTTTGTGTATCAATTACATGGCGTTAAATGCTGTAATGATAAAGAACAAGTAACCACTACCATGCATCGATGATTTAATTGATCAGCTTAGTGGTGCATGTGTATTCTCGAAGATCGATCTCAGATTCGACTATCATCAGATCAAGGTACAGAGAGAGGACATTCCGAAGACGGATTTTTGGACGAAGTATGGACACTATGAGTTTCTAGTCATGCCGTTTGGTCTAACCAACACGCCAGCAGTATTTATGAGTCTGATGAGCAATATTTTCCACCAGTACTTAGATAAGTTCGTGGTGGTATTTATCGATGACATCTTGGTATATTCCAAGAGTCAGGAGGAGCATAAGAGACATCTCAGGATTATGTTGGAAACGCTGAGGCAGGAGAGGTTGTATGCCAAGCTCAGCAAATGTGAGTTCTGTTTGGATAGAGTACCCTTCCTGGGACACATAATCACCGGAGATGGACTATCAGTTGACCCGGAGAAGATAGCTGTAGTTGAGACATGGCCAACCTCTACATCAGTTATAGAGATTTGGAGCTTTCTCGGACTTGTCGGATATTATCGGAGGTTCATAAAAAATTTCTCGGGGATTGCTGCGCCTATGACGCGACTGACGCGTAAAGGCGAGGAGTTTACCTGGACCGAGGAGTGTCAGACGGCTTTCGATGAGCTAAAGAAACGTTTGACATCAGCACCGATTTTGACACTTTCTTCAGGATTGGGAGGATTTGTAGTGTACAGGGATGCGTCTGGGAGCGGATTAGGATGTGTACTGATGCAACACTGCAAAGTGATACCCTACGCATCGAGACAGCTGGGAGTTCATAAGAAAAACTATCCGATGCACGATCTAGAGCTAGCTGCAGTAATATTTGCACTAAAGCTATGGCGACACTACCTTCCTAGAGAGCGTGTTAAGATTTACACAGATCACAAGAGTCTGAAGTATGTATACACTCAGAAGGAGATCAACATGAGACATAGGCGATAGCTAGAGTTGATGACAGATTATGATATTGAGTTGCAGTACCACCCTGGCAAGACGAATATAGTAGCAGATGCTTTAAGCAGGAAGCCCAGGGCATAATTTTTGACGACTCAACGACAAATTGTTAGGGGATCTTCAGGAGCTCGGGATAGAGATTGTATTGCCAGGCATGGATGAACAGATGGCCAGTCTCGAGGTTCAGTCTACTTTGGTTGAGAGGATCAAGGCAGCCCTACCTACGGATGCGAGATTTTGACGACTGCGAGAGAGGACAAAGGCAGGAATGCAGACGGGACTCAGGATTCATAAAGATGGAACATTAAGGTGTGGAGATCGCCTATACGTTCCGACTGGCGAGCTACGCCAGGAGTTGATGACCGAAGCTCATAGCTCAATTTATTCTATTCATCCAGGGGGTACAAAGATGTACCAAGATTTGAGACAACATTACTGGTGGCATGGGATGAAGAAAGATATTGCAAGATTCGTGGCGAGATGTTTGGTATATCAGCAAGTCAAGGCTGAACATCAGAGAATTGCAGGACTATTGCAGTCGCTTCCCATTTTCGAGTGGAAGTGGGAATACATTGCCATGGACTTCGTCAAAGGATTCCCGAGGAGCCCTAGCGGGAAGGATACAGTTTGGGTTATCGTGGACAGACTCACTAAGTCTGCACATTTCTTGCCCTTCAGAGTTGGGCAGTCCACAGAGATATTAGCTGACATGTATATGAGGCAGATAGTATGACTAAATGGAGTGCTTGTCAGCATTGTATCTGATCGTGATTCCAGATTCACGTCACATTTTTGGCAGAGTATACAGGAGAGTCTAGGAACTCGTCTCAAGTTCAGCACTGCATATTATCCACAAACTGCTGGCCAGTCAGAGCACATGATACAGATACTAGGAAATATGTTGAGAGTGTGCATGATCGGCTTTGGAGGATCTTGGGAGAGCCACCTATACTTGGTGGAATTCTCCTACAAAAATAGCTACCAGGCTAGCATACAAATGGTACCTTATGAGGCACTGTATGGCAGGAAGTGTAGGTCACTGGTATATTGGAGTGACGTGGGAGAACGTCAGATACTTGGTCCAGAGTTGGTAACACAGACAGTGGAAAAGGTGGAACAGATTCAGAGCCACCTGCGTGCAGCACAGGACAGACAGAAGTATTGGGCAGATGCGCACCGCAGACCCTTGGAGTTCAAGAAAAGTGACCATGTATTTTTGAAGATATCGCCTACTCGTGGTACCATCAGATTCGGAGGCAGAGGCAAGCTGAGTCGAAGGTACATCGGACCTTTTGATATCTTAGAACGAGTTGGCGAAGTGGCTTATCGTCTTGCATTACCTCCATCATTAGAAGGAGTGCATGACGTATTTTACGTATCACAGTTGAGGAGGAACATGGCAAACCCTAGCCACGTGCTTGATAATTCAGAGATTACAGTCGGGCCTAGTTTATCGTATGCCGAGCAGCCAGTGGGAATACTCGATCGCAGTGAGAAGACTTTGAGAGGTCAGACTATTCGACTGGTCAGAGTTGAATGGAAGCATCATTCACCAGGCGAGTCTACCTGGGAGCGCGATGATTCTATTCGACGATATTTTTCGTATTTATTTGAGGACCAAGGTACGAATTTACGTACCGCATTTGAATACCAGTTTGCTTTTAAATTCTCGTAGCTATTATCGTGCTTTACTTTTAATTTTGGGGACAAAATTTTTTCTAAGTTGGGAAGGATGTAAACCCCCTCATTTATTTCTATAGATAGACTAGTTTTGGGTTAGAAAATTTTGGTTTAGCATCAAGTATTTGAGGTTTAGGATTAAGGTTGCAGATGTCTGATTAATATAATTAAACCCTTGGTGCACCCTACCGTTGCTGCAATATTCGGAGCTCAACATTAGCCCATAATTTCTAACAAGTTATTGCAGTCTAGACTTGACACGCCAACTTAGGCGCTGGACTTTTCCGTCACTCAAAATCATAATCCCTTGTGCTCTAATTTAATTGTACAACTTCCCGTATCCGAAATCCAATATTTAATCGTGTCGCGCACCTGTGTTGTTGCCATCAATTTAGAGACACCAACTCAACCCGTTGAGCCAGACCAATTAAAGGGTCCAAGACTGACACCTAACCTACACCCTTCATGACCTTTGTGTCACTCCAAATTGAGACCCCATGTGCCCCCATTAAATTTAAGAGCACATGATAATTTATTTCGATTAAATTGGGGATACCAACTTTGACTAATCCTATCTTAACCCCAATTTAATCCAACACCCCATTATTTTAAACCCATGCAAAACACACAACACCCCCTCACCCTACTAAACACCAAACACCAATTCTTTTACCAATTTTCCATCATTTTATGTATTTGTGCAAATGCCCATATTTAAGGGACTTATTTGCAAATGTTGTACTAGGTGTCATCACCTCATTGGTTTAAAACCAAATAAAGAAACCCCTCACCCATGACCGGTCCAACAACACCCCTCTCCATTGTGTGTACACAAATTCCTCATTGTTAAATCCTAGCCACTCATTCAAATAAGGACTCCTCATCACCACACACTACACATCACACATCCCTATAAAACATCACCATCACTCCTCACTTCCCCCAAGCCGGCCCTAATCCCAATACCTAAGGAAACCCCCCTTTCTCTCTCCTCCCTCCTTCTCCCAACCGTAGTTTTTTTTCTTCCCTTCTTCTTTCTTTCTTTCTTCTTCTTCTTCTTCTTCTTCTTCTTCTTCTTTCGCTCTACTTCTCCTTCTTCATTTAAAACCAAACTGAACCTGCCAAGCTCCCTTCTCCGGCCAAGCACTCCCCCCGCCCGACACTCCCAACTACCTCCACCACCTCCAGCAAACCCGACTGTTAAAGCCTCACCCACACCACTGCCAACACGCTTCGGCCAACCCCCCCGGCCACTCCTTCTTCTCCACCATCACCTCCACGAGTCGTCCAACCTCCACTCAACAGCACCGTTAACCCCACTGCTACTGCCGCCTGCCTCCCTACAACAGCCACCTGCTCCTCCTTCAGTCTCCAGCACCACTACCCCACGACCACCACACACCACCAGCACCACCAGCACCACCACGCTGCGACCACCTCCTCCTTCTCCTCCGACCTCCATCACCAACTCCCCCACGACCACCCCACACCACCAGCACCACCATCCCACACCACAAGCACCACCACCCCATGACCACCCCCACACCACCGGCACCACCACCGCACGACCACCTCGACTCCCTCTTCATCATCCTCATTATCAACATCTTCACCATCATCATCACTGTAGTGCCTCAAATCCCGATCCGACCGGGACGAGCACTACGTAATTGGGCTTGTGGCTAGTCCGTCTGAGTCGAAGCTTAGATCTCGGCATCTTTGCCACGGACAAAATGCGATGATCCTTTCCAACTCATGGAAAGGACTCTATTGAAACGAGTCCAATAGTTTTCGTGTTTTGGTAGCTTGGTTTTGCTTGGATTTTTGCTTGCTTGTCGATTTGAGGTTTTGGGATTTGAGTTGCTTTCGATTTGCTTGGTTTTCGCTGCTGGTTTTATCGTTTGGGTTTTGAGGTTCTGGAGAGTTCGGCAAGGAAGGATAGGCAAGATTTCTAACTCGGTGCTCGTGCTGTTTCAGGTCCGCGTAACTGACGTTTGATCGTCGCTAAGCGGGAATCGTGTTTCAGCTATCTTTCCCTTAACCAGTGAGTGGTTTGGTCCCTTCTTTCCTACTTCTTCATGCCAACATCTCTAAGTTTCAATCGTTCACT
Organism: Iris macrosiphon; assembly: GCA_036927795.1. Lineage (NCBI taxonomy): Eukaryota > Viridiplantae > Streptophyta > Magnoliopsida > Asparagales > Iridaceae > Iris > Iris macrosiphon. The sequence goes on from JAYESA010000011.1 coordinate 115,073,692, forward strand.
CGATGATGCCCGGTTGGACGCCTAGGAAATCCTTAGCCACAGGCAGGCCAGCCACTAAGAAAGGAACAATGGGTTTTGTAGACTAAATTATCATATGCTTGCTTGTATTATAAACTGAGATTTTGAGAAAAGAAAGTTGGTTGTTGGTGGCGGCCTAGTGCCTCGGATAGAGTTTTGGGACTTATGGGATAACTGATTCGGAATACCGCTTGAGAAATATAAACTGTTGCATGAGATATATATATGTTGCTGCTTAACTTCTTCTGTTCAATTAGACGCATTGTATGTAATATGAATTATTTCATGCATTTGCATGGTCTGGGACAACTTGTGCACAGGGTTTGACTTTCCTCGAAACGGCTTTCCGGGGCACTGGAACCGTATCGATCCGGAGGGAATATTTGATTCGTGTTCGTCACGATGCTTAGCGGGACCTCCAGCAGGGCTTGCTACCCGGGCTGATAGGGCACGTCGCTAAGCTTGAAATACGTCCCTAAGGTGTCGATCACACCAATGACCGCATAGTGTAGAACGCATGCTAACTTATTGTCTTGTGCAGATGGTAAGTATACTTGTGTTTTCGTTTCAGGGAAGGCGTGCATCGATTGAGTAAGCAATCGGTGTACTGGTTGGATTCACTGCTTTATTCATTCCTATCAAAACATGCAACTGATATGAATTGATTTCACTTGCTTCCTTATAGAAGCTATCTTAATGCATGCTCGCCCCTATCAAGCTAGTGTCGATTTAGTCGAGTGGGATTCATCCTGCTCACCAGTACAAGTTAAGTACTGACCCACGTTGTGGGCAACTATTTCAGGCACTCAGACGGTGCAACGCTAGAGCATAGCGAGGAGGCGTTAGGAGCGCTTCTGTTTTGAAGTATAGCTGGAGTCAGTTCATTTTGGAGGCAAAGACTTCAATCTATACAAGGGCGTAATGTGCAAACGACGTGGACTATCTGACGGAGCGCGCCCTGCATTTTGAGTTACCTTTTTGTAATGTAATTCAATAGCCGAGGAGGCGCATCAATGTAAACTCTATGTAAATTACTCTGAATATTCAATGAAAAAGCATGTTTCTTCCGCATTTGTGTTCAAATCTCTGTGAATGTGTTTATCAATTGTGTTTCAAAATGGGTTCCTAAAGCTGCAAGTTCTTGCCTTGTGCGAGCGCAACTCCAGGCTCGCACGGCATCACGCCCCTAGCGAGGACGAATCAGATCCCGTAAAGGATCCAGCGAGGACGAACGACCCTTTCGGGATTTGGGGCGTGACATATTGGTATCAGAGCACGGCTGTATTTCCTCGGGTTTTCAAAAAGAATATAAAGGAGTTTGATGCGCCTCTCTATTGAGTTGCGTTCGGCGTCCGCTGCATCAGATGAGTCGCCTATACAATGAGCCCGTAGATATAAAATCTATCAATTTTGAGATGTTAACAAGCTACTCTCTTTTGTAGCAAATGGCTAAGAAAAACACTGCCGCTGCAAGCAGTGCTCAGCCAATTCGAAGCGACCCAACAAGTTCAGGAGAATCCGGAGGAGCGGGTTCGAACGGGATGTCGGAACGGCTTTTGCACCTCATGGAGGCGCAACAGCAACAGGCCGTTACTCAACAGGCAAATATTCAGACCCAATTTGCCGCTCAGCAGAAGCAGCTGGATGCGATGATGCAACTGATTGCATCATTGGCACCCAGCAACGGAGCAACAACAGTAACTCCGCCGGCCGTGGCGGTAGAGGATGAGTCCGAAGAGACGCAGCCTTCAGCTAGGAACACCTGCCGAGCAGCAGAGTTTACAAAGATGCATCCACCTACGTTCAATGGACGAGCGGAACCGGACGTGGTGCTAGGATGGATCGCTAAGCTGGAAGGACTCTTCAACCTGGTTGGCATCCGGGGGTCCAAGCGAGTTGCCTGTGCATCAGTTCAGCTGGAACTGCGTGCGCACGATTGGTGGGAGGCAACGAAGCAAGGGATTTACGATGCCAATCCCAACTGTAAAATAACTTGGGAAATGTTCAAATCAGCCTTTATTGAACAGTACATTCCCAGAGCCGTGCGACAACAAAAAGAAGACGACTTCAGCAATTTGGTCCAAGGAAGTTTGTCTGTGGACGACTATGATTCTGTATTCGCGAAGCTGGCTAAGTTTGCGGGGCACTTCCTGCCTAACCAGCAGGCGTGGTGCTATCGCTTTCAGAAAGGTTTGAATGATGAGTTGCGTAGGGACGTCATCAATCAAAAGTGTCAAACCTACAGGGAATGCTACGAAGCAGCCCTGGGCAGCGAGCGGATCTTTGGACGCCATCCCCCAAAGGTAGAGGTGCAAAACCCCCGTGCTAACAACAACAAACGACCTCAGGAAACGGGAGGGTCTGGAGCACATAAGCGTCAGCACACGTCTGATAATAGGGGTCAGACTCAGGCAGTGAGCTGTACCAGGTGCGGCAAGGCAGGGCATAAAGTAACCGAATGTCGGGTTACAGGATGTTTCAAATGTGGTCGTCTGGGCCATAAACAGTTTAACTGCCGAGAGGGTAAGCCGAATCAAAACAACGGGAATAATCAGAACCGAGGGCCTCCAGCAAGTGATGCAAATGCTGTGCTAGTTAATCCACAACGCCAGGGTGCTCAGGGCCGAGTCTATGCCTTGACTCGGGATGAGGCATCTGTCTCTGAAACAGTAGTAACAGGTACATTACTTTTCCGAGATTTGCCCGCTAGAGTCTTATTTGATTCAGGTGCTACGCATAGCTTCATATCTGCTGATTTTACTGTTAAGCATAAATTAGCTTCTACTCCCTTATCTATGAATCTTTGCGTAAGCACACCTTCGGGAGTCGATATGCCCGCCCATGCGATCTGTAGGGATGGATATATTTGCATCGGAGGAAAGAAGCTTTCCTTAGATGTCATTGTACTGGACATCAAGGATTACGATATTATTCTCGGGATGGATTGGTTGGGTGCTTGCCATACAACAATCGAGTGCGCGGAGAAGCGAGTCGTATTTCGTCTACCCGGCGAGGCAGACTTCTACTATTCGTGCAGCGCTGCACCGAAGACGGCAATGGTGATATCAGCAATTTCGGCAAGGCGTATGCTGCATTCGGGTTGTGAAGGGTACTTAGCTTCAGTTCGAGACACTCGGCAGAAAAGTGCAAATGCAGCTCAGGCTGATGTTATAGCAGATTTCCTCGACGTGTTCCCAGACGAGCTGCCTGGAATGCCTCCTGATCGTGAGATCGAATTCAGCATAGACACATTTCCGGATGCGCGACCGATATCGAAGGCACCTTATCGAATGGCTCCAGCAGAGTTAAAGGAACTTAAGGTTCAGTTGCAAGACCTGTTGGACCGAGGATACATACGTCCAAGCGTTTCTCCGTGGGGTGCTCCAGTACTGTTCGTGAAAAAGAAGGACGGATCCATGCGACTGTGTATTGACTACCGAGAATTGAATAAGGCGACCGTCCGAAATCAGTACCCTTTGCCAAGAATAGATGACTTGTTTGATCAGCTGCAAGGTGCAACTGTTTTCTCCAAAGTTGACCTCAGGTCAGGGTATCACCAGTTAAAGATCAAACCAGAAGACATTCAAAAATCTGCATTCAGAACTCGTTACGGACACTATGAGTTTCTCGTGATGTCGTTCGGCTTAACGAACGCCCCTGCAGCTTTCATGGATCTGATGAACCGCGTGTTTCGGCCGTACGTTGACAAGTTTGTCGTCGTATTCATCGACGACATTCTAATATATTCCAAGAACGAGGCGGAACACAAGGAACACCTGAAGATCGTGTTGCAAACATTACGAGAACATAAGTTGTTCGCTAAGCTCAGCAAGTGCGAGTTCTGGTTGAACAGCGTGGCGTTCCTTGGTCATGTCGTCTCGGCAGAAGGCGTCGCCGTAGACCCGAAGAAAATAGAGGCGGTGGTGGACTGGAAACAACCTACGTCAGCCAGCGAAATCAGAAGCTTTCTCGGCCTAGCAGGATACTACCGTAGATTCGTGAAAGACTTCTCTAAACTGGCCTCGCCTTTGACTCGCCTTACTCAGAAAGGGATTGTATTCAAATGGAGTGAAGAATGCGAAGCCAGCTTTAGTGAATTGAAGCGGCGTCTTGTTTCAGCTCCGATTTTAGCACTTCCAGACAGGGTAGAGGAATTTCAGATATACAGTGACGCTTCAGGACTCGGATTGGGATGTGTACTCATGCAACGGGACAAGGTAATATCGTACGCCTCCAGGCAACTGAAGCCGCACGAGAAAAACTATCCGACGCATGATTTAGAATTGGCGGCGATTGTATTTGCATTGAAGTTGTGGAGGCATTATCTTTATGGTGTTGCTTGCAAAATCTTCACAGATCACAAGAGCCTCAAGTATCTTTTCACCCAACGGGAATTGAACCTCCGGCAGCGGCGTTGGCTAGAACTTATTAAGGACTATGATCTAACGATCGCGTATACTCCGGGCAAGGGAAACGTCGTTGCTGATGCTCTGAGTCGAAAGCATGTGGGCTTGTTATCTATAAACATCCGTTTACTTCGAGATCTAGAGGCGATGGGCATCGAATATCGAGTTCGGCAGCAAGGAGTGCAGCTGGCACCACTCCGTCTTGAACTGAGTTTACGGGTTAGAATCAAATCAGCTCAGGAGGGTGATCAGTTCCTAGCGAAAGTACGAGGATTGATCTCGGCAGGGAAGACGTCTGACTTTGTGGCAGGCGAAGATGGGGCCTTACAAATGAAAGGAAGGCTATGCGTCCCTAGTGATCCTGAACTCCGGAGGGAAATTATGGCGGAAGCGCACTACGCGAAGTATTCTTTGCATCCGGGGAGCACGAAGATGTACAAGGACTTACGCGGTACCTTCTGGTGGAAAGGTACGAAACGGGATATGGCGACCTTTGTGTCACAGTGCATGGCCTGCCAACAGGTGAAAGCTGATCATCAGAGGCCCGGCGGGGAGATGCAAAACCTCGCTATTCCCGAGTGGAAATGGGACAACATCTCTATGGATTTCATAGTGGGATTTCCGAAGACGCCACGGGGGCATGATGCGATTTGGGTCATAGTTGATCGTTTGACCAAATCAGCCCACTTTCTTCCCATAAAAGTTGCGTGGAGCGTCGATCGGTTAGCACAGATCTACATGGACGAGATTGTCCGATTACACGGAGTGCCCGCTTCTATCGTTTCTGACCGTGACGGACGCTTCTTATCTCGTTTCTGGACTAGCCTACAGTCTGCTTTGGGAACCAAGCTACAGTTCAGTACCGCATACCACCCCCAGACTGATGGCCAAACAGAGAGGACAAATCAGATACTTGAAGATATGTTACGGCTGTGTGTGATCGATTTAAAGACTAGTTGGGACACGCACCTTCCGTTGGCGGAGTTTGCGTACAACAACAGCTACCAATCGAGCATCCAGATGGCACCGTACGAAGCGCTCTATGGGCGCAAGTGTCGATCTCCGATCTGTTGGGACGAAGTCGGCGAGCGGCAGGTACTCGGGCCCGAGTTGGTGGAGCAGGCGGTGGAGAAAGTTCGCTTGATTCGGGAAAGACTCCGCACTGCGCAGAGCCGACAGAAAAGCTATGCCGATACTCATCGTAGGCCCTTGGAGTTCATGGTCGGGGATCATGTCTTCTTGAAAGTGACGCCGATGCGGGGAGTGATGCGTTTCGACGTGAAGGGCAAGCTGAGTCCAAGGTTTGTCGGCCCCTTTGAAATACTGGAACGGGTGGCAGCTGTGGCATACCGAGTTGCACTACCTCCCGCCTTGGCTGGAGTGCATGACGTATTCCACGTTTCCCAACTGCGGAAGTATGTGCATGACTCGAGTCATGTAGTTAGCTTCGAACAGTTAGAATTGAGCACGAATTTGTCATACCCGGAGGAGCCGGTGCAGATTCTGGACCGTAAGGAAAAAGTTCTTCGCAACCGTACGATGTCCTTGGTTCGCGTGCTGTGGCGGAACCATACAGCTGGGGAATCAACCTGGGAAGTCGAAGAGGAGATGAAGGAGAAGTATCCTTCATTGTTCACCGAGTCGGAGGTAGGCCTTGTTCTTAAGTTTCGGGTCGAAACTTTTTCTTAGTGGTATATTATGTAGTGCCTCAAATCCCGATCCGACCGGGACGAGCACTACGTAATTGGGCTTGTGGCTAGTCCGTCTGAGTCGTAGCTTAGATCTCGGCATCTTTGCCACGGACAAAATGCGATGATCCTTTCCAACTCATGGAAAGGACTCTATTGAAACGAGTCCAATAGTTTTCGTGTTTTGGTAGCTTGGTTTTGCTTGGATTTTTGCTTGCTTGTCGATTTGAGGTTTTGGGATTTGAGTTGCTTTCGATTTGCTTGGTTTTCGCTGCTGGTTTTATCGTTTGGGTTTTGAGGTTCTGGAGAGTTCGGCAAGGAAGGATAGGCAAGATTTCTAACTCGGTGCTCGTGCTGTTTCAGGTCCGCGTAACTGACGTTTGATCGTCGCTAAGTGGGAATCGTGTTTCAGCTATCTTTCCCTTAACCAGTGAGTGGTTTGGTCCCTTCTTTCCTACTTCTTCATGCCAACATCTCTAAGTTTCAATCGTTCACTCGATGATGCCCGGTTGGACGCCTAGGAAATCCTTAGCCACAGGCAGGCCAGCCACTAAGAAAGGAACAATGGGTTTTGTAGACTAAATTATCATATGCTTGCTTGTATTATAAACTGAGGTTTTGAGAAAAGAAAGTTGGTTGTTGGTGGCGGCCTAGTGCCTCGGATAGAGTTTTGGGACTTATGGGATAACTGATTCGGAATACCGCTTGAGAAATATAAACTGTTGCATGAGATATATATATGTTGCTGCTTAACTTCTTCTGTTCAATTAGACGCATTGTATGTAATATGAATTATTTCATGCATTTGCATGGTCTGGGACAACTTGTGCACAGGGTTTGACTTTCCTCGAAACGGCTTTCCGGGGCACTGGAACCGTATCGATCCGGAGGGAATATTTGATTCGTGTTCGTCACGATGCTTAGCGGGACCTCCAGCAGGGCTTGCTACCCGGGCTGATAGGGCGCGTCGCTAAGCTTGAAATACGTCCCTAAGGTGTCGATCACACCAATGACCGCATAGTGTAGAACGCATGCTAACTTATTGTCTTGTGCAGATGGTAAGTATACTTGTGTTTTCGTTTCAGGGAAGGCGTGCATCGATTGAGTAAGCAATCGGTGTACTGGTTGGATTCACTGCTTTATTCATTCCTATCAAAACATGCAACTGATATGAATTGATTTCACTTGCTTCCTTATAGAAGCTATCTTAATGCATGCTCGCCCCTATCAAGCTAGTGTCGATTTAGTCGAGTGGGATTCATCCCGCTCACCAGTACAAGTTAAGTACTGACCCACGTTGTGGGCAACTATTTCAGGCACTCAGACGGTGCAACGCTAGAGCATAGCGAGGAGGCGTTAGGAGCGCTTCTGTTTTGAAGTATAGCTGGAGTCAGTTCATTTTGGAGGCAAAGACTTCAATCTATACAAGGGCGTAATGTGCAAACGACGTGGACTATCTGACGGAGCGCGCCCTGCATTTTGAGTTACCTTTTTGTAATGTAATTCAATAGCCGAGGAGGCGCATCAATGTAAACTCTATGTAAATTACTCTGAATATTCAATGAAAAAGCATGTTTCTTCCGCATTTGTGTTCAAATCTCTGTGAATGTGTTTATCAATTGTGTTTCAAAATGGGTTCCTAAAGCTGCAAGTTCTTGCCTTGTGCGAGCGCAACTCCAGGCTCGCACGGCATCACGCCCCTAGCGAGGACGAATCGGATCCCGTAAAGGATCCAGCGAGGACGAACGACCCTTTCGGGATTTGGGGCATGACAATCACCATCAACACCCACACCACTACAACCTCCCCCTCCAGCGAGACCCGCCACCCGCCGTCGACCACAGTGACCGGCCAGCACCACCACGCTGCCCGGGGTGAGCTTCTCCCCCTCTCCTTATAGTGTAGTGATTTTTTTTTATTGTTTGCTTATAACTTAGTTAGGTTTGGGTTCATGGTATTACATTGAGTTTAGGGTGTAAGTGAAATGGCTTTATTTAAGGGTTTATTATGCATGGGAAATTTTAGGTTTAGTAGCATGTTAATGTGCAAATTAATGGTTATATGCTACATGGTCTCTAGGGTTGTGAATGATGCTAATGTGTTTAAGGTCTATTGAGTGATAAGTATGAGATCTTAGGGTATTGTTCATTTTATTTGCATATTGTATATATATTGATGACGAGTAGTTTAAATTGTTGTGAAATGATATTAGGATAATGAAACACTGATGGATATTGAGGAGCAGGTGATTATTTGTGTAGTAGTGTGTAATATCGAACCATTAGCCATTCATTGAGGATTGATGAATAATGATGAACATAATTTAGTAGTAGTTTTTATTGAGAAATGGGAAAGATTGTATATGGTTGAGGGTTTAATGATTAATTATTAATTTAGTCAATGAGGATAATTAAACGTAATGATAATATCTATGAAGACCAGATAAAACTGAGGATTTGATCAGGGTTTGAACTACTGAATATCGTGATGAATATAGTAAGATTGAGGTTGGATTTGATGATATTGTATAGATGATTAATTAGATTAGATGTAACATACCCCGAGTCAACCTTGGTCAACCCTCTAGCTTCGTATCCATGTGAGTTGTAACTAAGTTTGAACATATGATTAGACGTGTGTCACATCTTATTTCAGCCTCGTGATAGTTATTGATTGAGCTTGTGTCTCGTCTCTAGGTACTACGGGACCTGCGGACTTGGATGTTGTACCGGATCCCCATCTTCAGCAGCCGGACCCAGGCAAGTGTACCTTGCCACCCTGTATTTTAGTTACCAATTATTTATTATTTTATTATATGCATTGTGCACGTATTTGTTTAGATTCTTTACTTCGCGTCCGGATCACAACTGGGTGCAGACGTTCGTTGTAACGTCTCATAACAAATGATAGATGGTTCACAACACCTTGATGTACATACCTGGGCATATCGTAACCCAAGGACACATTCAGACACTATCATCGTGCCAGATTCCTGTATCCTGATACTGACAATCATGACCAGAACCTGGGATGACCTAAGGGTCGTATTATTTGATAGTTACTTCTGTATGACGAGACTGCTAGATAGAGGTTCAGGTTCAGTGCACAATCATTGACCGCTTGGGTAGGAGAAGACAATTATTAGACATTTGGGCTCCTCTGCACGCACTTTATATATGTATATGTCCTGTTGATGTAGTGTTCCTGTATCCAGAGTAGTTGTATCACCCGTGTGACTCTGTGCTCGGAGCTACGGTACGCCCTGTGTGTCTCTGTGTTCGGAGCTACGATTTTATTTTGGATAGCCCACGCGTCGAACATTATCTTTAAACTGTGTCACACTTAGTTGGTTATGCTAGATTACACCAGCGTTGCACTTGTTTCTTTCTGTTATACTTTGGCTTGCTATATTTTCGTACCTTGTTACGTCTCTCTGAGGACTTGGTCCCCTGCCAGTTTTGTAGCATAGATGATTACAGAGCCCTTGGAGTTGCTGATGGAGTTGCTTGTCGTGCGGGCATTGGTACCAGGTACTCATATCACTTCTACCGGCATTATGGTTATTTTATTCCTATTGTATTCATCTGCTATTGTAGCCTAGTTTTTATAGACTCATATTTCTTCTCGAGTCTATTCGAGTTTGTGTGTTATTGGGCGGCTGACTTTAGCACATGCAGCTCTTTCTTGTACATTTCTGTTCATAGTGGATTGAGACATAGATGTTTACATTTACTGGATTATTTAGATAGTGACCTTTATTATACAGCTTATACGTATTCGAGTTGAACCAGAGTCTGGTCTAATACGTAGCTGGCATATTGCGTATTCTTGGTCCTATGTATTTTGGGACTGGAGCATTATATATGATTTGATCTTTCATATATTAACTTTCTATATAATTGGATTTTTAATTTATGGTAAGCTAATTTATGATTTGATTTCCATTAAACATATAATTGAATGTAATTAGATTTCCATAAATATTTTTGCTTTCCATATATAGATTTTCATATGAACATGCAAGGGTTTATATAAAGGCTCATTCAATATATAACAACAAGAGAAAAAATAAGAGAAAAAAGGTAGCAAGAGTGTCATTGCAACTTTGGAGAGGAGAAAGAATAATTGTAGGCCGTTTCGGAGAAGGAGATCAATTTGTGGTATTTTTCATTGTCTTTTTTCTTCGTGGTTGTAATCTATTTTCTGTTCCGAAGAGTTGCGGTGATCCGTGTTGGCTCGGTAAGGAGCTTGTAGATGGTGTAATCTTTTTATTCTATTAGTGGAGGTTCTTCAGGGTTGGACTCCGATCTTTCCGTAGTTTTTTTCATCTGGATTTTTCACGTAAAAATCTCTCTGTCTGCGATTTGTGTTTGGTATTTTTTGGTTTATGCATTTTGCTCGGTTCTTTCTAGGTACTCTCTGATTTGGGGGACAATTTTCGCATTTTGTTTCCAACAGTGTGGTATCAGAGCCAGGTTCTGGAATTTCAGAAGGGTGTCAGGAGTTGACAGGCAAACCAGGGAGGAGAGATGGACGCGAAGTCAGTGCGCATGGTAAACCTGAATGGTACCAACTATCATTACTTAAGGAGCAAGATGAAGGATCTGCTATTTGTCAAGAAGCTGCATCTGCAGGTATTTGCTTCCGAGAGGCCCAGTGACAAATCGGAAGAGGACTGAAAGTTCGAGCATATACAGGTATATGGGTATATTAGGTAGTTCATTGACGAGAACATGTACAACCACATTGCCAGTATTGAGCACGCAAGGACACTGTGGGATAAGCTAGAATCTTTGTATGCGAAGAAAATAGAGTAAATAAATTATTTCTGATCCGGATGATGATGGGTCTGCGGTACAAAGATGGGGAGTCCATTACGGATCATTTAAGTGAGTTCCAGGGCGTGGTTGACCATCTATCCTCGATAGAAGTCAAGTTCGACGATGAGGTTCAGGGACTATGGCTGCTGCGTACATTGCCAAACTCGTGGAAGACCGTACGAGTATCTATAATCACTTCTGCTCCGGAAGGCGTGGTCAGTCTGGAGTTTGCCAAGAGCGGGGTACTGAATGAAGAGATGCGGAGACATTCTAGGGCACTTCATCAACATCCCACTCAAAGGCGCTTATTTCAGAGAGCCGCAAAAGGGGTAAAAGCAGAGGTCCAGACGGTGGCAGAGACTAAAGTAGGGGAAGGTCCAAGGGTCGGTACGAGGACCCAGAGTGTTAGCATTATGGAAAGAAGGGCCACATCAAGCAAAACGGTTTTGCTTGGAAGAAAGAGAAGAAGGGCGACAAGGGGGAGCAGGGTGAGAACACTACAGCGGCGACCTCGACAATTATAGGCGATCTGATCATTGTAGGTTATGAGGTAGTTATGAACCTTGCCTGCGATGATAACTCTTGGCTGGTGGAGTCAAGTACTTCAGTGCACGTATCTCACAATGGGGCACTATTTGCTACTTACATAACAGATGACTATGGAGTGTTGAAGATGGACAATAGAGATGTGTCGAAGAAGGTTGCCATTGGAGCTGTGCATTTAAGGAGAAAGACGGATGCAATTCTTGTTCTCAAAGATATCCGTCATGTCCCTGATATCTGTTTCAACCTGGTGTCGGTTAGAAGGTTGGATAACGAGGGTTTCTTCAATATTTTTGGGAATAATCAGTGGAAGCTTTTCAGAGGTTCGATGGTGATTGCCAGAGGAAGTAAGAGGTCCAGACTTTACTATATGGAAGAAAGCGCATAGCGGGCACATGAGGTAAACACAACTACTGATGCGTCTACCGAGTTATGGCACAGGCAGCTCAGCCATATCAGCGAGAAGGAGATGAGCTACTTGGTTAATAGGAAGGTGATTCTAGGGCTAAAGTCTATAAAATTGGAGAGGTGCACGTATTTTTTGCCGGGGAAGCAAAATATGGTGTCTTTCCAAAGTCACCCAAGTTCAAGGAAGCCGGCATTGCTCGAGTTGATTCATTCGGATGTCTGTTGTCCTGTCATGACCCGCATCTGATGAAGGGACACGAGTACGTAGGTACGTCCAGCCTATGCCGCAGCATCGGCGGTAGAACGCTGTCTTGTCTTCTATACTATCTAATATCTCACATAATGTATATAAAATACTGTCTTGCCATCTCAATTCCAAATGATACTCAATCACATATAAACTAAAGGAAGATGTAAGCATGATATGGAATAGAAAGAAGAGAAATACAAGTCTCAATACATCACATATCCAACTCAAATCTAAACACAAAAGATCTCAAAATAATAATACAATCAACAATCTAAAAGGAACAACTACTACAAGGTAGAGAAATCTAAATGGCCTCAATAACTGGCACTACATCCTCAGGAGACACTCTATCTATCGGTCCGTAGTGAGTGGGACACATCCTTTCTAACCATTCATCTAAAAAATATTTTCCATTCAGGAATGGAGTAAAGTACAACCCAATAGCAGTCCAATTAATTGATAATGACTATAAACAGAAATAGATAATATAATACAAGACGAGAAACAATGAACAATATCAACTATGGTAGAAAAAATAGGTAAACAATAAACAATATGGTATACACTGATCACGATGAATAAAACAAGACAATAGAATGAAACAATAAACTATAATATGGTGAAGAACTGTAACTATGCTAAGTGATTGAAATACTAGTTAGATATGTGATCAGCTTGGTGAACATTGTCTACTTTAACGTTGGATAAATATTGTCTAAGTTAAACATTGAACATTGTCTAGAATTTGATCATATATCTACCTAACACTTCCCCTTTGCCCCAACTAGTATAATGGATCCAACCATGACATGTTGTGATACAAGATACTCAAGGCCATATAAACAATAAATCTTGAATATTAAATATAGAACATTGAAACAACATTGTCTAAGTTAAACATTGAAATATTGTCTAAGTTAAACAATGAGAATACGAGGAACAATGAATAATATATATATATATATATATATAACATCCCATGATTGATCCATATGTATACTAGTCCATGTACCAATGCGTCAAGAGTCATGTAAAATATTTCTAAATACTTGCATTATAGTAATTATCAAATAATAGAAACTATCAGATAATGTACTCGCTTGTCGTCCAAGCAATGAATGTTAAACTGTGTCCCAACTGGTGTCACACAAACCTACATATAGAATATTATATTAATACAAGGTGTTGGAATAAAATTAAGTTAAACTAGTCAACATCTAGGTCACAAGGCCATTTTTAAGTCAAACCGACTATTTCTAGGCTACAAGAGTCTAACACTAGGATACTAAGTCAATACACTATGACACTAAGCTATACTAACTAATCTAAGATACTAAGAACCACACAAAATGTCGTATCCTAAGATACGCAAGTTTCAATATATGAATTTTTTTGTTTAGATATATATACAAGTCAATACACATAGTATCTCAATTAATTAATGAATTTAGGATACCTTGGCCTTGCACCAATGCGTATCACACTACCACACACCTATCCCAATACTCAAACCCAATACCTTGAGTATCGACCCAAAACCTTGATATTACCTTGGTATCCCGAGGTAATTCAAACCATTGTCAATAGCTAATACATATATAATTCCCTAATACTAATTATGCTAACTATAACAATATATATACTAAGTACTATAATATATATATATATATATATATATATATATATATATATATATATATATATATATATATATATATATATATATATATATATATACAATACTTAGATACTAATTATAATACAATATTAACTTACCAATACACATATCTATCTAACTATATATCTAGTACTTAGCTAACTATTAACATAATCAAGTATATAACTAAATAACTATTTAACTACACTAACTATTTATTAACTTAATACTAGATCAACTAAACACTAATATACTAATATAATACATCTACTTACTATCTTAACATATAATACTTACTAAATACATAGATACTATAGGTACTTACTAATAACTTACCTAAGGATTCTTTTTTGATCTTTGATACAAAATTTTTGTATCAGCAGCAATATTCTTGTAAAACTCGGAGACATAATTTAATGCTCCATGGACTACTAGTCACACTGAAGCAGTAAAATTAATAAAATAAAAGGTTAAAAATTAACCTTGTCTACATTTAGCAAATGTTGAATGGTTTAAAATAGTTGAAACTGATGCAAGTGACATTGGTTATGGGGGAATACTGAAACAATTAAACCCAAACACCAATAAAGAAGAACTTGTGAGATATCATTCAGGAAAATGGAATGATACTCAAATTAAATACTCAACTATTAAGAAAGAAATTCTTTCTATTATTCAATGTATACATAAATTTCAAGATGATTTACTTAATAAGAAATTCTTATTAAGAATTGATTGTAGTTCTGCTAAAACTGTTTTAGAAAAATATGTTAAAAATTTAGCATCTAAACAGATATTTGCTAGATGGCAATCTGAATTAGCAATATTTGATTTTGATATTGAATATATTAAAGGAACTGACAATTCACTTCCTGATTTTTTGACTCATAAATTTTTGCAGGATAATGAGTCAAAGAAATAAAGGGAAACAACCATGGGTTCCTAGGCCCATGGCTTCAAGCTCCAATGAGCCAAAGTACCAAAAATCCAAGAAAATTATTCTTGGAAAAGGAAAACCTTCAAATAAAGAAGTTCAAGACTTCGAAGACACCAATGTTTTTTCTTACAAGCAAGTAGTTGAGGTTGAAACAATTTTCACTCAGAATAATCACACAGAAGAAATACTTCAACTGGAGAAATCTGACATCCCAATGATGGATGATCCCTGGAGAATAAAAGAAAAATATCTGGAAAATAATATATTTCCAGTACAGGGAAAAGATAGAAATGTTTATGAAGGAATTCTGCTTACAACAAAATATGTTGAGATAGAGCATTTCTATCAGAAGGCCAATGACTTCAGAAGTGATGTAAATTACAGTAAGATAATTATACGTCACATAATTACTCCTCAATCATGGGGATTATACCCAAATCGAACTAAAATGTTAGTTCACAAAGAAAAGAATATCAATATGCCTTATTCTTACTGGGATCATATTGAGGCATTTACCAAAGTGTTTTATTTTGACAATAGTAAGCAAAAACACTCTTGGTTTATTCGTATTTGTCCTGAAATCCTTAAACAGGACATACCAACTTGGTTTATTAGATGGTGGTTACAATTTAGAGCCACACTGGAAATTCTTCCACCATCATTGCAAGAATTATTTGCAACTTGGGCTCAATCTTATCCTCTCTGCCAGAATGTCAATCAACTTTTAGAGGGGGAGAGTACTATGTACTTTTTTATCAATTTTTTGTAGAAAACTATTTTTCCCATTCCCATCTTCTGAGTTTATCTGTCTCTGTCCTGATTGAACAGACTGATTCTCCCCCTCTTGTTCTTGTGAACAAGAAGAATTAACAGAAGATTCACCCATTGATGGGGTAATGGTACGGGATAGATTAATTCGTTCGAGTTTATCCAGTCTTTTCTGAATAGATGATCTTGAGATTTTAAATTTTTTATCTCAATCTTCAAAGTCTTTATTTCAGACTAAAGTTCCTGAATAGTAACAGGTTTAGTCTGCTTACCTTTATAGCGAGATATTACCTCGGCCATATTATAAGCTTTAGGAGGAGTAGTCTGAATAGGACCATTATCCTTATTCAATTCTTCTCCAATTATCTCTATAATTTTATTCTTTATTTCTGTACTAATATTATTAGTACACAAGGCTTCAATTATTTCCTTCTTCTCATTAAGAGTTAAGGTATTTATGGATAGCCCATTCATTTCTACTATAGATTTATAATAGTTAATGTCTTTCTGTGTAACACATTCGTTATATTGACAATTCTCACCATATTCATTTTCTGATGAAATATTAATTTCATCATTAGATTCATCATTGGATGAACTTTCTTTATAGTCAGAATTAATCATTAATTTGTAAAGAGTTTTTCTTAACCCTTCATCTTCAATTTCTTCTAATTTCTTTTTTGTATAATATTTGTTAGCATAATGGCCTAATTTGCCACATTTGTAACATTTAATGGTATTTTTCTTAGAAGATTTCTTCTTTTTATTGTCCTTATTAACAGTAGTATTTTGTTTCTTTGAGGGATATTTCTTTCTTTTATAAGGTCTTTTATAATCCTTATAATCCCTCACTTTCTTCTTCCCCTTATTAATAGGAAGAGGTTTAAAAGTATCCATTGCAAACTGGTCACAAAATTCTCCTAGTTGTCTCCTCTCAGAGATTCTCTGAGATTTCAATTGATTTCGTAGCTTTAAGTCATTACATAAAGCTAGACCTTCTTCAATACATTTATTGATCAAATTTCCATAAGTGTAATTAGAATAAGGTATGACACCATTATTTTGGTTTCTCAAACCTTGCCTTATTCTTTCAGCAAAGAGATTAGGAAGCCCATCAATAAATTTTGACTTCCAGTGAGCATTATTAGCATCACCAAGCAACATTACTCTACTTAAGAAAGTATCCTTGTACCATCTAAAGTGAGTAAGTGTTGGACATCTTAAATTCTGAAGAAGAGTTCTCACTCTTTCTCCATGATCAGATATACCTCCTGTAAAGTGTTCCAGGATGGTAATAATAAGAGTATAAACCGCATCAGGTTTAGTTGTCTAAATATTATTTTCAGAACTAGTTTCGATTTTTACAGCACTTAATATTTCTTGCCTTTGAGAGTCAGTTAAACAATTGTTCCACCAACCCCTCAGAGTGCCTGTAAAACCACAAGTTATGAACTGTGCGATTTCCTTATCGCTATTCCCAGTAGCTTTTGCTACATTAGAATACATCATCATTCGATGCAAATGATCATGAATTTGTTTTTCTGTAAGACCATCTATGTTCCATTCATAGATCTCCCCCCCACTATAATAATTTTGAATGATAGTATCATTCTCTTCGAATAACACATCAGTGGGAGTAGGTCTTTGGTAATAATATTTTATTAAATTCGGTTTGCCATATTTAACCGCTTGTATTCTAGAATCATTCTTCGATTCAACAAAGGTTTTCTGAAGATCATCAATTTCTTGTGGACGAATGTCATTCTCAGTTAGATCCTCAGTTTGTTGATCTTCTTCTGACATTTCAGAAGCATTAGAAGAGTGACCATTAATTACTTGAATACTTTTATTAAGATCATTAATGGCAATTTTATTTTTATCAGTAGTATTACTAATAATAGCAAATTTTTGTTTAGCTCGAGCTATTAGCTCTCGCAATTCTTGTTCTACAGCCTTAATAGTCTGAAGATTACTCTTTTTGAACTGAGCTATTAGCTCCTGGATATCTTCTTTTGTGACTTCTGGGGTTTTAGACATTTTAAACCCTTTAACTTCAGGAGGAGGTTTTAAAGAGATATTAGAAGTCTCTTTAAAAGAGTTTTTTCCAGAATGGTCTATTTGTTTTATTTTATCTAATTTATGTAATAATTTTTCTAAGGCAGTTTCAATCCTTGTCAATTGTTGACCCATGACTTGAATAAACACATTAGTGTAATTATTCTGCCTTAAAGCTTTCTGTAATTCAATTATGACTGTTTCTTTACTGTCAATTATTTTGATAAAAGAGACAGCATCAATTTTGTCTGTCTTATTTTTAACAGTAAGTTTGATTGGTTCACTTGGTGGGTACATTGATCTAGTTGTACCACTACTGGATCCTGTATCGGTATTCCAGATTTTATAATATTCTTCTAACATATTTATTTGTGTTGATTCTGTGTCCACATATTTTTGGACAAACCAATCAATGAAGGGTATTATTTTCCTTTTCTTTTCTAGATGATTGTAATATTCATCTTTAATGTTTAGTGGAATAAGTTTTCTCAAACCATTCCACAAATTCTTTCTTCTCGTAGTACATTCTATTGAGAATGTCCCAAATTTCTTGAGGAACTTTAAATCCCATTAAATAAAAGTAAATTCCATTTCCGACATTGTCGGAGAGCTTATCTTGCTCTTTTCCTTATACAAGGGATGTGCTATTGCATCATCAATAATTTTAATTTTATTGACTTCTTCTTTATTAGAAGAGGTTGATCCAACTGTAGAAGGTAAAGATTTTCTTCCTGATATTGATAATCTCGATATATCAGTAGGAGTAAATCTTACTTCTACTTCTCCATCATTAGTCTGGATTATTTGGTCAATATCTGTGTTCACTATTGGTTGTGGTAACACAGCTTGACTTAAAATCCATTCTTTTGGGAAATTAATTTCATCCCATCTAATAATTCTATTTGTTGCTACCTTAGATGTCAATAGATTTGTTTCTATCAAGGTAGTCTTACCAGGTGTAGTAATATGCCTTGCATTAGGGGTAATAGTGTTCATTACCTTGTAATGAATTCTATAGATTATTGCTATAGTTTCAGATCCTGGTAAGAAGTTGTAACCATAAGTTTTCAAATTCAAGGTTACAGATTCATATAGATGATTATCTGTCATTGACAGAGTTAAATTTGGATAGACATTAAAATAAACTGGTCCATGGCAGAGACTAGTCTGCATGACTCCCATTAGGGATTGGCTCCAGTCTAAGCATCTTGCATCTCTGAGAGATGTCATTATTGATGCATTTAACCCTGATAAAGTCAAGGGTTTAAATGTAACTTGTATTAATCCAATATGAACATAATTATAGGCATCACGAACATGCCCAATATCCTCATCGCTTATTAGCTGAAAGGAATGCTCTGTGTTATTCACAGAAATAGTTCTTTCTATTTTTTTAATTGAGATAGAAGATTTAAAGTCAAAAGTACCAATTTGGTAAATTTCTTTTGGCTTTACCTTTGGAATTGTTCATTTGTTTAATTCCTCTAATTCAGAGGGATACTCAATATTTTGAGCATTCTTAACAGATTTACCCTTATTAAGAGCTTTCTTATTAAAGCCAATTGCTAACTCTTTACTCATTTGAGTTATGAGGTTCTACTTCCTTTACTTACATGCACCTATGGCCAACTATTATGCTTAAGTTACCAGTCTGTTAAGGGAATTATTATGAAAACTCTATTGTTCTAGTTAACTACTTTAAAGTTTCAGACTTATTTAATGATAGTAAAGACCTAGCACGGCTGTCAACGATTTATGCCATCAACTGCCCTCTCGGCATAACAAGGCTACGCGACTTTGATGCCGTCTCACTAGGTAGAAGACACATCGCTTTGATCAATCCTAACTCTATCGCAGTTAACCATAACAACAGCTTTAACAATAATAATATCCATAACAGAAAAAATAACTTAAACACAATAACTATACTATATATTTACATGCTTGTGAGGAAGTAGAAGTACCTCAGCCTTGAGCCAACATGGCTCTGATACCAATCAGGAAAACCAAGATAAGAAGGATGAGAAGCTGAACGTTTAAAGGGAATTTTTATTGATAGTAGAAGTATATTACAGAGTACACTCAAAGCACACTAAACAGAAGAGCAGAATAACAATACTCTAGCCAAAAACATGCATAACAAAGAGGTCTTGGCCTCTATTTATAGTACATAAGAGTCGGTATCGACCGACTTAACAACTGACAGGTGCTAGTGGAAAAACCGGCAGCTGCAGGTAAGATTCCCTCCCTATCAGCAACGCGAGTGCCCGTCGCTATCACCTTTCCACTTTTTTTGCCTTTAGCTCTCCTCCGTCCACGTAACAACAATTATGCTGAGGAATAAAGTAAGTAGGGTCCACCATTGTCGGCCATTTATTAAAAGAGATTCTCTTTTGATACAGTGATATAAACAATAATTGCCACCTGTATTTTGGCAACAGTGTCTTCTTAGTGCATGCTGGCATCACTGCTTTCGTCATCTGATGGAGTAGTGACTCTCCTGTGCATCTTTTTGAAGAAGGTTTCTGAATCTTCTTCTTAATGTTTCGATTTTATGGAACTAACAGACATAGTATTTGTCTCAAATATTGAATCAAATTGAGTCTGTATATATTTTAAGCATTTTTTCTTTAATTCTTCCTCGGTAATTCGAGGATTCTGTCTCCTCAGAGACTCCTTTAGCTTCTTTAAAGGACTATCATCCATTATTTCCTTTTTGAGCTTGGCTTCAACAAGGATCTCATTTTCCTCGATCGACTTTTGTACAATTTGTACTTTCTCTTTTTCATCTAACCTGTTCCACCATTTTATCAGAAACTTTCTGGCTAGAACAGAAAAATTAAGGGCATTAAATTCACACTTAATTATCCATTTAAAAATATATGGAATTTCGAAATGGATAAAAAAGTACATAGTATATACTAATATAATACATCTACTTACTATCTTAACATATAATACTTACTAAATACATAGATACTATAGGTACTTACTAATAACTTACCTAAATATATATATATATATATATATATATATATATATATATATATATATATATATATATATATATATACACTAATCATTCTAACTACAACACTGACATAGCTACTGACCAATTAATCACAACTAACTAGACTATCTACACCATCTAAACCCAACTAAAAATATCTACCCAATACCTTGCTGATTCTGGCCTGATACATATCTGATATTGTGCACGATACTACTATTGTGCTCTTCAATGGTTGATGCATTTCTGTGCAGGCTCAAGATACTTGCTGTGTAGCTAGCTCCACTTGCTGAAAGGCTGATACATGCTACACACTGATAAATGGTATTGGCTGCTGCTCTTCTTCGATTGTGCACTGAGGCACACTGCATCCATTGTGCAGTTACAACTGCTCAAAGCTCTGCTGACCATCTACTACAGGTGCCCGAGGTTTCACCTTTATGTGTTCTTGCTGCAATTGCTACCTGCCTGTTGGATGCATGAGTTGCTGTGTTGATACTTGCACTGTTGGATCGAGCTGTTGTGCATCCTTGAGGTGATGAAGCTGTTGTTGCAACTGAGCTTCCTGTGCTGAACTGTGCAGTTGGCCACTATACAGTATCTCTTACTTGCTGCCATAGTGCACGAGCTTTCCTGCAGTTTAACCTCACCTTGTTGTGTAGTGAGGATATTGCACAATTGATACTGTAGTGCTTCACTGGATTTGCTGAAATGATACTGCACCTCAGTTGGTGTACTGCTAATGCCAATGCATCCTCCATTTTTGCTGAAATGATACTGCACCTCAATTGGTGTACTGCATCAGTACTGCTGATGCTAATGCATCCTCCCTGTGCTTGCAGAAATGATACTGTTTGCTTCCCTTGTTGAGCAAACTGCTCAGTGATGCAATCCCAGAGGCACTGCTCTCCCCAGTAGAAGTATGCTGCCACTGTGCAGATATTGGCTGCTGCAGATACTGATACTTCTTGATGTAAGAGGACTACTCTTTATGTTGATACTGTTCGACAAGCTGCAGGTGCTCCCTGCTGGAGCTGCTACTGCTACTGCTAGCCTTCCCCTGCAGTTCCTCACCCGAGCATCGGTGCTCCCCGAGTCCCCCCTGCTGCTTCTACAGTAGCTTGTATCCCTTTTAGTCTGATATTGTAGAGCTTGTTCCCTGATATTATTACTGTGCATGATACATCCCTCTGCTAAGCCACTGAACACTCATTCACTAGCTTACTCACTCACACACACACAAACACAAACACTACATAGCACACATAACTCACATACATATACTCAAATACCTCTCTATATATATATATATATATATATATATATATATATATATATATATATATATATAAGTATCTCAATCTATATATACATAGTTATACATATACACATAAACATATATATATATATATATATATATACATACATATCTATATGTACACATCTATACTCATATATATACAAATATCCTATTATATGACTTACATATATAAATACATAAGTACATATAGAAATAAATACAATAAAGCAAACACGTGGAGTGCACCGCACTGTATCACACTCATTCTATGATACGCTTGCGATACGGCTCCACCACACACCAAACACATATCGAAGGATACGAGCAAGTCTAATACACTAAATATGAACAATATATATAAAAAATAGATCAACTACGTGTCTGTGTCAAGATATGATATGCATAAATCTCTGCGTCGGAGGAAAAATCACCAAATCAACCCATTTTATCAAATTGATAAGATACGGCCTACACGTACCCAATTGTGGACTCGACACTAGTCACAAATAAGCAATTATATGTCATATTGATCTATTTGACTAAATGACAAATACCACATGTGCCAAACTAGAAAATTTCCCTAAAATTGGCACCAAAACACACACACAATTTCTACCATAGGTCTCCTATGAACCTAAAACCAATTCCTTTGGGTAGCCTATGCATGTGGGTTGGTTTCTCATAGTTAAATCTCATATTTATAACCTAATTAAAGAGGAAAAACTAAAATATACCTATTGGGAGATGGATTCCTAATGAAAATCCTCAAATATTGAATGTAGCCTCATCCTTGTAGATCTTGACCTCATCCTTGTTGATCCTTGCTTTCTTCTTGTAGATCCTTGTTGTAATAGCCTCCAATGAAGAATAGGGAAGGAATTTGGGTAGAGAATTGTGAGGGAATGGTGCGAAAAGGAAGAAATTGGAAAAGGGGAAAAATCTAGATCTACATGAAATATGAAATGAGAAGAAACTCTCTCTCTCCTCCCTCATAATGTGGCCATCCCTAACCCTCTTCCTCAAGCAATGTAAAATATTAAATTTTCCCCTTGAGGCCTCTCATGAAGAAATTAATTAAGGAGGAAAGGTTCTAGTCTAATGGCTTCACTAATTAATTCATCCTCCTAACCATGGCCTAATCTTGGGCTCAATCTAAACTAAAATAAATGTTGGGTTCATGCATCTAACTAAACTAGTTAGGTCCACAAGTCCAAAATAAATCTAACACTAACAATAAATAAATAATACAACAAATAATTAATTATACATGCACAATATTTAAATACAATACTCCTAAAGTTAAAAATACCCTTGTCAATTACCAAACTACCCTTAATTAAAAATGTGAAGGTGACAATCCTACCCACCTTAGAAATATTTCATGCTCGAAATTAAAGATAATCGTAACCCCCTTCTTGGTCAACCCAGTCTAAACTAAAACATATAATTTAAAAAAAATTACTAACTCTGGTCTATGTCCATCATAGTTTTGTAGTCTCCGTCAGGGTATACTAACTATACAATAACACGCAAGCAGTCTATAAGGCAATAACTAACCACATAAATAACAGATGGAAAGAAAATAAACAGAAAAGGATAAAACAAACTAACTTATCACCTGAAGTGTCGTCCTCTCCGACTACCGTTGTAAATGCCCCACCCGGCTGGGGTGGCTCTCTATGCGGGTGCTGAACAGTCTGCGGTGCCACAGGTGGCCTAGCTCCACCTCTCTGACCGCGATATGGTCTATACAGGTTGTTAGAACATTCCTTCACCTGATGTCCAGGGGAACCACAATACAAGCATAGTTTGAGTCTCTTCCGACAGTTCTCCCAATCATGCCCATGCCTTCCACAATAGGCACAAGGAAAAGTCTGTTGAATCTGCCTCTGAGGTTGCTGCGGTGCCTGATGTACTAGCTTCTGAAACTATTATATCTGTTGAGCTGGTGCCCTAACTGGCACAAGATACTGCTGATGTTGATATACTCTTGGCTGCTGAAAGTGGATGCGCTTAGCTGGGCCCGCACTACTACTCGCTCCTCCGGTGTCTCTCGATCTCTTAGAGCCAAGCTCCAAATCATCCTTCGCCTACTGCGCATATCTCAGAATTTTCTCAAATGTAGCGGTACGGTCTCCATTAGTATGAGACTTAATCTCACTGTTCAGTCCTTTCCTAAACTTTCTCGTCTTGGCCCGAGGATTCTGTCCCTCAACAAATCATCCCAATCGGCAATACTCTGCCACATACTCATCCACCGTCAAGTTTCCTTGGGCGAGGTTCTAAAATTGAATCTCCAAAGTACTCTGAGCCACATTCGGGAAGAATTTCTCTTTGAAAAGCTCTTTGAAAGCTTCCCAAGTAACTTCTGGCGCTGATATCCTAGGGTCTGTCCTGAACCATGTCAGCGTAATGTCGAACCTTATACTACCTGCCACTTCTACCTGCAAGCTCTCAGAAATCTGCACCAATCGTAGTTCCCTCTTAATGTCCTCAATCCAGTCGTCTACGTACAAGATTCCCTCAGTGCCCAAAAAGTCCTTAGGCCCCATCCTCTTGAAGTCAATGATGGTTCCTGGCTTCGGCTGCTACGGATTTGGTTGAGGCGGTACCATCTGTGGCTGGACTATGGTAGCTCTCTCAACTGCGGCGAGCATGATCTGGTGAGCATTCTCCACGCTCTGTCACAAGACCTCTGGCTGTCGCTGCTGCGCCTCCATCATCTGCTGAAAGAGAGCGAACATCTGCGTCTGATCGACTACGGATGGTGGGAATAGAAGATCCTTTGTAACTGTTGGTGTCGTCCTTTGTACCGGAGGTGGAGCACCTTCAAAAGCTGCTACGAAAATTCCCTCCTGGATCGGTGAAGTCGACCTATGGAATGTAGGTGCTGGAACATTGTCTGATGGTGTTGCCCTAATAGGCGATGAAGTGATTGATCGTGCTGACATTGCGCCTAAGCACTGGGAACGCGTCTTCGGCGGCATGCTGATAATAGATTCGAAATAATGAATCAATATTGAGCAAGATACGATATCATCAAAGAAGGATAAAAAATTTCAAGAAAAGCGATATTCAGAATGAAGATGGCAAGATTCAATGATGTTGAAATTATTTCCTAGTTATGATTGAGTATCCCTCTCATCCTAGTATCCTATATCATATCCAATCGTAGGCTCGCTGTAGTACAACTAAGTCGTTGCACTACCACAAGATCGCACTATTCTGAAGCCTGACCTGCATGGGCCACCACTAAAAATATGTCATGACCCGCACCCGTTGAAGGGGCACGAGTACGTGGGTACGTCTAGCCTACGCCACAACATCGGCGGTAGAACGCTGTCTTGGCCTTCTATACTATCTAATATCTCACATAATGTATATAAAATACTGTCATGCCATCTCAATTCTAAATGATACTCAATCACATATAAACTAAAGGAAGATGTAAGCACGATATGGAATAGAAAGAATATAAATACAATTCTCAATACATCACATGTCCAACTCAAATCTAAACACAAAAGATCTCAAAATAATAATACAATCCACAATCTAAAAGGAATAACTACTGCAAGGTAGAGAAATCTAAATGGCCTCAGTAACTGGCACTACATCCTCAGGTGACACTCCATTTGTCGGTCCGTAGTGAGTGGGAGACATCCTTTCTAACCATTCATCTGAAAAATATTTTCCAGTTAGGAATGGAGCGAAGTACAACCCAATAGCAGTTTTAATTAATTGATAATGACTATAAACAGAAATAGAGAATATAATACAAGACGAGAAACAATGAACAATATCAACTATGGTAGAAGAAACAGGTAAACAATGAATAATATGGTATACACTGATCACGATGAATAGAATAAGACAATAGAATGAAACAATAAACTAGAATATGGTGAAGAACTGTAACTATGCTAAGTGATTAAAATACTAGTTAGATATGTTATCGGGTTGGGTGAACATTGTCTACTTTAACGTTGGATAAATATTGTCTAAGTTAAACATTGAACATTGGCTAGGATTTGATCACATATCTAGCTAACACTTTCCCTTTCCCCAACTAGTATAATGTATCCAACCATGACACGTTGTGATACAAGATACTCAAGACCATGTAAACAATAAACCATAAACATTAAATATTGAATATTGAACATTGAACATTGAACATTGAACATTGAAACAACATTGTCTAAGTTAAACATTGAACATTGAACATTGAAATATTGTTTAAGTTAAATATTGAGAACACGAGGAATAATGAACAATATATATATAACATCCCATGACTGATCCATGTGTATACTAGTCTGTGTACCAATGTGTCAAGAGTCATGTAAAATATTTTTAAATACTTGCATCATAGTAATTATCAAATAATAGAAACTATCAGAGAATGTACTCGTCTGTCGTCCAAGAATGAATGTCAAACTGTGTCCCAACTGGTTTCACATAAACCTATATATGGAATATTACATTAATACAAGGTGTTGGACTAAAATTAAGTTAAACTAGTCAACATCTAGGTCACAAGGCCGTTTCTAAGTCAAACCGACTATTTCTAGGCTACAAGAGTCTAACACTAGGATACTAAGTCAATACACTGTGATACTAAGCTATACTAACTAATCTAAGATACTAAGAACTACACAAAATGCCGTATCCTAAGATACACAAGTTCTAATATATGAAAATATTTGTTTAGATATATATATAAGTCAATACACATAATATCTCAATTAATCAATGAATTTAGGATACCTTGGCCTTGCACCAATGCTTATCGCACTACCACACACCTATCCCGATACTCAAACCCATTACCTTGAGTATCGACCCAAAACTTTGATATTACCTTGGTATCACGAAGTAATTCAAACCATTGTCAATAGCTAATACATATATAATTCCCCAATACTAATTATGCTAACTATAATAATATATATACTAAGTACTATAATATATATATCAATATAATACTTAGATACTAATTATAATACAATATTAACTTACCAATACACATATCTATCTAACTATATATAAATATTTACTAGTACTTAGCTAACTATTAACATAATCAAGTATATAACTAAATAACTATTTAACTACACTAACTATTTATTAACTTAATACTAGATCAACTAAACACTAATATACTAATATAATACTTCTACATACTATCTTAACATATACTACTTACTAAATACATAGATACTATAGGTACTTACTAATAACTTACCTACATATATATATATATATATATATATATATATATATATATATATATATATATATATATATATATATATATATATATATTAATCATTCTAACTACATGACTGACATAGCTACTGACCAATTAATCACAACTAACTAGACTATCTACACCATCTAAACCGAACTAAAAATATCTACCCAATACCTTGCTGATTTTGGCCTGATATCTGTCTGATACTGTGCACGATACTGCTACTGTGCTCTTCAATGGTGGATGCATTTCTATACAGGCTCAAGATACTTGCTGTACAGCTAGCTCCACTTGCTGAAAGCCTGCTGCATGCTACCCACTGATAAATGGTATTGGCTGCTGCTCTGCTTCGATTGTGCACTGAGGCACACTGCATCCATTATGTAGTTGCAAATGCTCAAAGCTCTGCTGACCATCTGCTGCAGGTGCCTGAGGTTGCACCTTTCTGTGTTCTTGCTGCAATTGCTACCTGGATGTTGGATGCATGAGTTATTGTAGTGATACTTGCACTGTTGGATTAAGCTGCTGTGCATCCTTGAGGTGATGAAGTTGCTGTTGCAGCTGAGCTTCCTATACTGAACTGTGCATTTGGCCACTGCACAGTATCTCCTCCTTGCTACCACGGTGCACGAGCTTCCCTGCAGTTGGACCTCACCATGCTGTGCAGTGAGGATACCCACAAGTGATACTGTAGTGCTTCACTGGATTTGCTGAAATGATACTGCACCTCAGTTGGTATACTGCTCATGCCAATGCATCCTTCATGTTTTGCTGAAATGATACTGTATCTCAATTGGTGTAATGCATCAGTACTGCTGATGCTAATGCATCCTCCATGTGCTTGCAGAAATGATACTGTTTGCTTCCCTTGTTGATCATACTGCTCAGTGATGCAATCCCGGAGGCACTGCTCTCTGTCACGACCCGTACCCGATGTAAGGATACTAGTCGGAAACAACACCCAGCCTACGCCACAGAATCGGCGGTAGAACGCTGTCTAGATAGTCTATCTAAAGTAATGAACCACCAATAATGATAGAATACTCAATCACAGAACTAAGATAGAATGAGCACGAATCAGATAAGAATAGAATAGTCATCAACTCATGAGTTTAAAATAATACATCAATGAGTTTGAAGAGTAACAAAATAAGCTGGAGACAAATCCAGTACAAAAAAATACTATCATACTACAAGCTACACTCCAGGGTCAACTGTCTCAGTTGGGATAAGTCCCTCTTGAGCCAGGGTCTCCGAATCTAAACCCACAACATCCTGGGGTCCATAATAGGTAGGGTACTCCTCAGTGTCATCTGGAAAAATATATCCAGTCAGGAAAGGAGCAGAGTACATCTCTAACAGCAGTTCTAATCCATGATAAAAACTATGTAACAGTAAATAGCTGTGGATAAACAAGATGCACAAAATAGATACAAGAGATATATAGACAATAAGGAAATACTGGAAAGAAATACAATAATGAACAATATGCCAATGAAACAATAATACTAATGACTAAGTGTGTGAGTACTAGCTTAACATGTGATCGGCTTGGCAAGATACAATGCGGCCTGGCTAATCATACGTGCGGTGCATGATCAACACTATTCGCTTACCAATACTTTATTCAATAGGAATTTGATCACATATCTATACTAATACTCCCCACCCCCAACTGGTATAATAGATCCAACCACGGTATGCTATGGCACTAGATTCCCCAAGAAGATAGCTAGTCTCCCCGAGAATCGGTGTCTGTACATGTACAAGATAACCAATGAAATAATACTTGCACCATATACACCATATACCAAGGAATAACATCTCATGAAGAGATCCGGATATACTAATCCGTGTAACCATAGTGTCAAGAGAACATGGATATCTACACTAGATACAGTGAACATAGAGGATATCATAAATGAGAAACTATCAGAGAATGTACTCGCCTGAAGTCCAATGAAAAAGTCTCACAGATGTCTGACTCGGTGCCTCGAAGACCTAGATATGGAATACCACATTAATACAAGGTCCCGGAAAGAGAACAAGTCAAACTAGTCAACTTCTAGGTCAATAAATCAATTCTAAGTTAAAAGTCAACTATGGTCAACTCTAAAGTCAACTAAAGTCAAACATGGTCAAACCAATGTCAATCTCACAAAACCTCTATATAAAATAATATAGAAAATAAAATACAACAATTTAGGAATCAAAATTAGATCCCAATAGATACCCACAAAAGAATACTAATAATACAAATAATGCACACTCTAAATAATGTATATACAAACCAAATAGAATAATATATTATTATTAGTATTATACCTCACAAAACACCTATATATATACATATATATATACAAATATAATATGTAATATATAAATTAAATCTGCCAAATCGTTACTGAAAACAGTGAGCTAAAACAAAGATTTAAATAAAATAGCTTATAGTGACAGTCTCAACTGTCATAGAAATTCTGTCACAGAAACTATATATATATAAACCACTGCTGATACCGTTTGATGACAGTTTCAAACTGTCACAGAAACCTTCGCTGAAGGGTTGCCGCTCAAAACTGCCCGCAGCATTAATGACAGATCTGTCATTAATGCTGAACCACTGTTACAGCGGCTGCTGTGACAGACCGAATAATGACAGTTTTCAACTGTCATTAAACCACTGTCACCAAACAGAAAATATAAATATATATATATATATATATATATATATATATATAAATATATATATACAATATATAAATCAAAATGCATATATATATATATATATATAAACAATTTAATAACTATATACTTATATATACATACATATAAACTTACAAAATTAAAATACCAAACACATGCACATATGTACGTATTTTACATGGCTAGAAGCACACATAAAAATACATTCATTAAATTAACAATTAAATATATAATAATTATAAATAATATAATTACATATTTAAACACATAAATATATTTTATAAAACATTTATGTATAATTTATGTTATTAACATAAGTACATATATATTTGCATGCAAGAAAGCTACATACATATATTTATACACCACATTAGAACACATAGAAATATCTATAGATCTATGCTACAATAAATACCATAATAAATACACTAAAATAATATATAATATATATATATATTTACTAATTATAAATGAAGAATTTAAAGCATAATTAATTAGATCTACACATAAACACACCAAATTGGAAAGTTTTACACCGTATCCCACTAGATCTAGGATACGTATGTGACACGAGTCCAACACACAACCAATTGTACCCCGAAGGACACAAACAAGTCACAATTAATATTTATGAATAAATTAAAGTGTCAAAAGTAGATCTATGTGTCCGTGTCAAAATACGACATGTACAAAGCCCCGTGTCGGAGGGAAACCCCCAAAATGACACGTATCACCAAATAGTTGGGATACGAACCACATGTACCCAAATATGGACACGACACAAGCCCCAAACACATAAGCACATGCCCAATTGATCTATAGGATCAATTGACACACACAACAAAATGTAAATTCGGAATTCCAACAAAATTGATACAAAAAGTACCATAACTTTCTCCATGGGTCTCCTATGAACACAAAACAAATTCCTATGGGTAGTACATACATATAGGTTAATTTTACATGATTAAATCTCAGATTTAGAAGCTATTTTAATGGAAAAAACTGAATTATACCTATTGGGAGATGGATTCCCAATGAAACCTCCAATTGAGATGAACTTGCTTCCAAATTGTAGATCCTTGCTCCTCTTTGTAGATCCTTTCTTCCTCCTTCTAGATCCTTGCTTCTCAACTTTCTAATGGTGAATTGGGAAGAATTTGGGATGAATTTGGTGGGGAATTGGAATGAGAATGGAGGGAATTTGGGAGTGGGAAATTCTAGATCTAGATTTAGAATGAGAATGAGAGGAGAGAGAAATTTCCCCCCTCTTTTAATAGGCCGGCCTTGCCCCTCTCCCATGCAATTATAAAATATCCAATGTACCCCTTGGGGCCTCTCATGAAGAAATAATTAAGGAAGGAAGCTTCTAGTCTAATCACTTAATTAATTTAATCCATCTCCTTAACTATGGGCTTTCTAAATGGGCCAAATCTAACTATTTAATTCATGTTGGTCCATGGGTCCAAACTACACTAGTTGGGTCTACTAAAATAAGTCCAAAATAATTAAATAACATCCAACAATAATTAAATAATACAACAAAAATTATTTACCATGCACAATATTTATTTAAATAGGAAATTACTAAAATACCCTTTTTCCTAAAATGTGGTAGTGACAAGTCTACCCTCCTTAAAATAATTTTGTCCTCGAAATTTAAAGATAAAAACTACCCCCAGAAAAATTATAGAACAGAACTAAAGAATCACAATTAACTAATGAACAGAACATAACTAGAAAATAACATACCTCAAGGTACAAACAAATATGGATAACGCTCTCGCATGTCATCCTCTCTCTCCCAGGTAGACTCCTCCGGAGAGTGATGCCTCCATGCGACGCGTACCAAAGGAATAGTCTGGTTCCTCAGCACCTTCTCTCTCCGATCCAGAATCACAACTGGCTGCTCTGGATAGCTAAGAGTAGGGCCCACCTCTATCTCTGAGTGATCCAATACATGACTAGGATCTGCCACGTATCATCTCAACTGCGACACATGAAACACGTTGTGCACTCCCTCCAATGCAGGTGGTAAGTCTAGTCTATAAGCAACTGCACTGACCCTCTCTAGAATAGTGAAAGGTCCAATGAATCGCGGACTAAGCTTTCCGCCTCCACCGAAGCGAATCGTGCCTCGTGTCGGAGAAATCCTCAGAAACACCAAACCACCCACCTAGAATAAAACACCATCTTAAGAACTTAATCTATAACAAACAAGAACAAGCACAAACAAAATCTAAACTATACCTCGAACTCCAAAGGTCTCCGATGGCTATCGGCCCAATGCCGCTGTCTGTCCTGCGCCACTCGAAGTCTGTCTCTGATCAACTGAACCTTCTCTGCTGCATCCACAACCATCTCTGGCCCAAGCAAAACTCTCTCTCCAATATCGTCCCAAGACAAAGGAGTACGACACCTCCGACCATATAGAGCTTCAAAAGGTGACATCTCTATACTGGCCTGGTAACTGTTGTTGTAAGCAAACTCTACCAAATGAAGATGGTCCTCCCAAGAACCCCCAAAATCTAGTACACAAGTGCGCAACATATCCTCGAGAGTCTGGATAGTCCTCTCTGACTGCCCATCTGTTTGGGGATGATATGCAGTACTGAACTTGAGCTGAGTGCCCAAACTCTCCTGCAAACTCCTCCAGAAATGAGAAGTAAAATGACTATCCCGATCTGAGACTATGCTGACGGGAACTCCATGTATCCTAACGATCTGCCTCACATACATCTCTGCCAACTTCTCCGTAGACAAACCCACCTTGAAAGGCAAAAAGTGGGCTGACTTGGTCAACCTATCAACAATGACCCAAATCGCGTCTTTCCCTCCTGGAGATCGTGGAAGTCCGGACACAAAATCCATAGTAATGTGTTCCCACTTCCACTCTGGAATGGGTAATGGCTGAAGTAACCCTCCTGGCCTCTGCCTCTCAGCTTTCACCTGCTGGCACACTAAGCATCTGGATACAAACTGTGCCACTTCCTTCTTCATGCCATACCACCACACACTCTCTCGTATATCCCGATACATCTTGTTAGCACCTGGATGTATGGAATACTGATAGCGATGCACTTCCTGCAATACCTCCTCGCGCAACTCCCCACTAGGCACACACAATCTAACTCCATGCCTCAAAGATCCATCCTCTGCAATAGTGAAATCATTCTCCAATCCTGCTCTCACCTGAGCTCTGATACTCCTCAAAGATACATCATCATACTGTGCTGCCTTGATCCTGTCCATCAAATCTGAGTGTATCTGCAATCCCCACATCTGCATAGCACCACCAGGAACAATCATCTCAATGCCCAAGCTCTCCAAGTCCTCCAACAGATATCGATCCTGCGTTAAGAACATAGCTACCGGATACCTGCTCAAAGCATCGGCAACTACATTGGCTTTCCCAGGATGATATTGTAAAGAGATATCAAAATTCTTCATCAGTTCCAACCACCGACGCTGCCTCATGTTCAACTCCTTCTGCGTGAAAACGTACTTCAAGCTTTTGTGGTCTGTGAAGATCTCCACACGCTCTCCGTATAAATAATGTTTCCACAACTTCAGGGCGAATATGACAGCTGCCAACTCCAAATTATGGGTAGGATAGTTCTTTTCATGAGGACGTAATTGCCTAGATGCATAGGCAATCACTTTCCTATGCTGCTGAAGAACACAACCTAAACCCTTCCCCGATGCATCACTTTAAATAGTAAAACCTCCGGACCCTGATGGCAACGTCAAAATAGGAGCAGACGTCAACCTCTTCTTCAACTCCTCAAAAGCAACCTGGAAATCCTCCGTCCAAACAAACTCCACATCCTTCCTTATGAGTCTGGTCATCGGCTCGGCAATCCTCGAAAAATCTTGTACAAACTTCCTGTAGTAGCCTGCCAATCCCAAGAAACTCCTGATCTCTGCTACCGAACTCGGAGTCTTCCAAGATTCCACTGCTGAAATCTTCTTCGGATCCACTGAAATACCATCACCAGTCACAACATGCCCCAAGAATTCTACCTTTTTCAAGAAAAACTCACACTTGGATAACTTCCCATAAAGCTTCTCCTTCCTCAGCACATCCAACACAATCCTCAAATGCTCCTCATGCTCCTCCGGTGTCCTCAAGTATATGAGTATGTCGTCGATGAACACCACCACAAACTTGTCAAGGTACTGGTGGAACACCTTGTTCATCAAGTTCATAAATACCGCTGGTGCATTAGTCAAACCAAATGGCATCACCATAAACTCGAATTGACCATACCGAGTTCTAAAAGCAGTCTTTGGTATGTCCTCCGACTTCACCTTCACCTGATGGTAGCCTGATCTCAAATCTATCTTAGAAAATACCTTCGCACCACTCAACTGATCAAACAGATCATCAATCCATGGCAAAGGATACTTATTCTTGATAGTGAGATTATTCAAAGCCCTGTAATCAATACACATACGCATCGATCCATCCTTCTTCGGTACAAACAATACCGGGGCTCCCCATGGTGAAGAACTCGATCTGATAAACCCCTTATCCTGTAATTCGTCCACCTGCTTCTTCAACTCGACAAGCGCGCTATTGTTTACTCTATAGACATGCTGCAAAATTGGTTCTGCACCTGGCACCAAATCTATAAAAAATTTAACATCTCGATCTGGCGGCAATCCTGACAATTCCTCAGGAAACACATCCAAGAATTCTGCTATCAACGGATGTGGCAACTCCTTGTCTTCTACCATAGCTCCACAAATAATGCCTTCTCCCTGCTCCGCAGCTCCTCTAGTAAACTCGAACTCTGGCTCTCCTGGCGAACCAAACAAAACTCTACCCCCTCTATAGTCTATGCTAGCACGGTGCCTACTCAACCAATCCATCCCAAGTACAATGTCATAGCTTGGAAGTGGCATTACAAGTAGACACGCACTCAACTCCCGGCCTCCCAGGGTAACTCTCCGATCCTTGCAAATATTATTAACCAGGATAATGTCTCCCCCGGTCATGATCTTACAAGTCCTAAGCAAAGACTCAGCTACCAAACCATGCTTCAGAGCAAAAGAAACAGATACAAAACTATGGGAAGCACCACTATCAAACAAAGCTAAAGCTGGAATGGAATCAAGAAGAATAGAACCTACGATAACATCTCCGGTGGGTTCCTCCTCTTCGACGGTCATAGCAAACGCTCGTCCCTGTCGAGCACCTTCCTGCTGTTGATGCTGGACAAAACGCTGCTGCTGTGTCGGAAGCGGTCCCCTCGGCTGTGCTGCAGGTGGTCTCGTCTGTGTCCTCGGAGCTGGATCTGCTCCCTGAACTGCACGACGAGGACACTCCCTTGATTGATGCCCTTCAGTACCACAATACAAACAAACTCCTAGCCTCCTCCTGCAAACTTCCCAGATGTGGCCAGGCTTCTTGCAGAAGTTGCATGGAGCTTGCTGTGACTGTCTCTGCTGCTGAGGTGCCTGGTGAAAAGGCGCTCTAGCTGGAGTCTAGTTCTGCTGTGGCTGCTGGAAAGGTCTGGACTAGAAATGAGGACGTTTGGCAGATACTGCACTGCCGTTGGCCCCCAGAAAAGAATCACGGTCTCTCTTGGTCTTTAAATCCAGATCCCGCTCAACCTTGCGTGCCTCCGCAAGTATCTCCGAGTATGTCTCATAAAAAGACGGAATAAGAATCTTCACTTTCCAGTTTAGACCCTCTCGGAAACGAATAGCTCGAACCTCCAGCTCCCTCACCAAGTACTCTGCAAATTGGCTCAACCTACCGAACTCCGCAGCGTATTCCTCCACAGACATGCTCCCCTGAATGAGACTCTCAAATTGTCTCCCCAAGTCAAGCCTGTCTATCCAGGCAAAAAACTTCTTCTTGAAAAGGTCCTTGAATACCTCCCAAGATTGTCCTGCGTCAACTAGAACCGGTTCATTCCTGAACCAAGTGTGAGCGACGTCGAACAGTTGAAGTCCTACCGCCTCAACCTTCAGATCTTCAGAAAGACGGGACACCCTCATAAGACGCTCAATGTCCTCGAGCCAATCATCAGCATAGACGATGCCCTCCGTCCCTTTGAAAACCCTAGGCTCCAGTTTCTTGAAGTCCTGAATGTTGCCTGGCCGAAGCTGAGCAACTTGAGGATCAACCTGCTGCTGGATTGGAACTCCTCTCTCAACTACAGCACGAGCAAGCTGATGAGCACTCTCGATGCCCTGCCGTAGAACGTCGGTCTGCCTCTGATGTGCCTCTGACTGAGCCCTCTGTGCCTCGAGCATCTCACAAAACAGTGTAAACATCTGTGATGCCTCTGCTGGCACAGGAGGTGGAGGTGGAAGCCCTTAAAATACAGCTGGCATAGTCCTCTGAGTAGGTGGTGGACCTCCGAAAGCAGCTGACACTCCAATCACCGGAGAAGTGACTGGTGCAGGCCCTCGGGATGTCGCAGACCTCTCAGAAGTTGCTCTCCCCTGCTGTGATCTAGTCTTAGGCGGCATCCTGAGATAAAGCAAAAGAAAGAATCAATATGGTACAAGGTGTAAGACATCAAGGAAAGGACAGTTTAAGGGTTCAAGTATCAATGTCAAAGGAGAATAGTTTAATCAAAAGAATTTTCCTAGATGTGATTGAGTATCTTAGCCTATATCCTATATCCTATCGCAGGCTCGCAGTAGTACAACTAAATTGTCGCACTACCACGACATCACATACTTGTGAAGCTAGACCTGCATGGGCCACCACCAAAAATGTGTCACGACCCGTACCCGATATAAGGATACTAGTCGGAAACAACGCCCAGCCTACGCCGCAGAATCGGCGGTAGAACGCTGTCTAGATAGTCTATCTAAAGTAATGAACCACCAATAATGATAGAATACTCAATCACAGAACTAAGATAGAATGAGCACGAATCAGATAAGAATAGAATAGTCATCAACTCATGAGTTTAAAATAATACATCAATGAGTTTGAAGAGTAACAAAATAAGCTGGAGACAAATCCAGTACAAAAGAATACTATCATACTACAAGCTACACTCCAGGGTCAACTGTCTCAGTTGGGATAAGTCCTTCTTGAGCCAGGGTCTCCGAATCTAAACCCACAACATCCTGGGGTCCATAATAGGTAGGGTACTCCTCAGTGTCATCTGGAAAAATATATCCAGTCAGGAAAGGAGCAGAGTACATCTCTAACAGCAGTTCTAATCCATGATAAAAACTATGTAACAGTAAATAGCTGTGGATAAACAAGATGCACAAAATAGATACAAGAGATATATAGAAAATAAGAAAATACTGAAAAGAAATACAATAATGAACAATATGCCAATGAAACAATAATACTAATGACTAAGTGTGTGAGTACTAGCTTAACATGTGATCGGCTTGGGCAAGATACAATGCGGCCTGGCTAATCATACGTGCGGTGCATGATCAACACTATTCGCTTACCAATACTTTATTCAATAGGGATTTGATCACATATCTATACTAATACTCCCCACCCCCAACTGGTATAATAGATCCAACCACGGTATGCTATGGCACTAGATTCCCCAAGAAGATAGCTAGTCTCCCCGAGAATCGGTGTCTGTACATGTACAAGATAACCAATGAAACAATACTTGCACCATATACACCATATACCAAGGAATAACATCTCATGACGAGATCCGGATATACCAATCCGTGTAACCATAGTATCAAGAGAACATGGATATCTACACTAGATACAGTGAACATAGAGGATATCATAAATAAGAAACTATCAGAGAATGTACTCGCCTGAAGTCCAATAAAAAAGTCTCACAGATGTCTGACTCGGTGCCTCGAAGACCTAGATATGGAATACCACATTAATACAAGGTCCCGAAAAGAGAACAAGTCAAACTAGTCAACTTCTAGGTCAATAAATCAATTCTAAGTTAAAAGTCAACTATGGTCAACTCTAAAGTCAACTAAAGTCAAACATGGTCAAACCAATGTCAACCTCACAAAACCTCTATATAAAATAATATAGAAAATAAAATACAACAATTTAGGAATCAAAATTAGATCCCAATAGATACCCACACAAGAATACTAATAATACAAATAATTCACACTCTAAATAATTTATATACAAACCAAATAGAATAATATATTATTATTAGTATTATACCTCACAAAACACCTATATATATACATATATATATATACAAATATAATATGTAATATATAAATTAAATCTGCCAAATCGTCACTGAAAACAGTGAGCTAAAACAAAGATTTAAATAAAATAGCTTATAGTGACAGTCTCAACTGTCACAGAAATTCTGTCACAGAAACTATATATATATAAACCACTGCTGATACCGTTTGATGACAGTTTCAAACTGTCACAGAAACCGTCGCTGAAGGTCAGTGGAAGTATGCTGCCACTGTGCAGATATCGGCTACTGCAGCTACTGATACTTCTTGCTGTAAGAGGACTGCTCCTCATGCTGATACTGCTCAACAAGCTGCAGGTGCTCCCTGGTGGAGCTGCTACTGCTATCCTTCCCCTGCAGTAGCTTACCCGGGCAGTGGTGCTCCCTGAGTCCCCCCTTGCTGCCTCTGCAGTAGCTTGTATCCCTTTCAGTCTGATACTGCAGAACTTGTTCCCTGATATTGCTACTATGCACGATACATCCCTCTGCTAAGCCACTGAACACTCACTCACTAGCTTACTCACTCAAAAACACACAAACACAAACACTACATAGCACACATAACTCACACACATATACTCAAACACCTCTATGTATATAAATCTACATATGCATATATATCAACTCACACACACACTCAAATGAATATATACATATATATACTCCTATACCCATATATCAATCTACATAAGTATATATATATATATATATATATATATATATATATATATATATATATATATATATATATATATATAAGTATCTCAATCTATATATACATAGTTATACATATACACTTAAACATATATATATATATATACACACATATCTATATGTACCCATCTATACTCATATAAATACATACTCATATATATAAATAAATACCCTATCATATGACTTATATATATAAATACACAAGTAAGGCAATAAAAGCAAACACGTGGAGTGCACCGGACCCGTATCACACTTATTCTAAGATACGCTTGCGATACGGCTCCACCACACAACCAAACTCATTTCAAAGGATACGAGCAAGTCTAATACCCTAAATATGAACAATACGTATAATAAATAGATTAACTACATGTCCATGTCAAGATATGATATGCACAAATCCCCATATCGGAGGAAAACCCCCCAAATTAACCTGTTTTATCAAATTGACGAGATACGGCCTACACGTACCCAATTATGGACACGACACTAGTCAAAAATAAGAAATTATATGTCATATTGATCTATTTGACCAAATGACAAACACCACATGTGCCAAGCTTAGAATTCCCCCAAAATTGGCACTAAAACACACACAACTTCTACCATAGGTCTCTTATGAACCTAAAATCAATTCCTATGGGTAGCCTATGCATGTGGGTTGGTTTCTCATGGTTAAATCTCAGATTTAGAATCTAATTAAAGAGGAAAAACTGAAATGTACCTATTGGGAGATGGATTCCCAATGAAAATCTCCAAATGTTGAATGTAGCCTCCTCCTTGTAGATCTTGACCTCCTCCTTGTTGATCCTTGCTTCCTTCTTATAGATCTTTATTGTAGTAGCCTCCAATGAAGAATAGGAAAGGAATTTGCTTAGAAATTTGTGAGAGAATGGTGAGGGAAGGAAGAAATTAAAAAAGGGGGAAAAATCTAGATCTACGTGAAATATGAAATAAGAAAAGACTCTCTCTCTCCTCCCTCCTAATATGGCCTACCCTAACCCTCTTTCTCAAGCAATATAAAGTGTCTAATTTGCCCCTTGAGGCCTCTCATGAAGAAATTAATTAAGGAGGAAAGGTTCTAGTCTAATGGCTTCACTAATTAATTTATCCTCCTAACCATGGCCTAATCTTGGGCTCAATCTAAACTAAAACAAATGTTTGTTTCATGCATCTAACTAAACTAGTTAGGTGCACTACACAAGTCCAAAATAAATCTAATACTAACAATAAATAAATAATACAACAAATAATTAATTATACATGCACAATATTTAAATACAATACTCCTAAAGTTAAAAATACCCGTATAAATTACCAAACTACCCTTAACTAAAAAAGTGAGGGTGACATATCCTATGAAGGTAAAATCTATTGATGGTGCCTCTTACTTTGTAACTTTTATTGATGATTATTCCAGAAAGGTTTGGGTCTATGCCTTAAAGACCAAGGATCAGGTGCTGCCCACTTTCTAGGAGTTTTAGGCCTCCGTTGAAAGGGAAATGGACAAGAAGCTTCTATGTGTTCGGTCAGACAATGGCTACGAATATATCGGTCCCTTTGATTCATATGACAGAGAGCAAGGAATATGACACCAGAAGACTCTGCCAAAGATACCATAACTTAATGGTGTAGAAGAGCGGATGAACATGACGCTGATTGAGAGGGTATGGTATTTGCGGTTAGAAGCAAACTTACCGGGTAGCTATTGGGGTGAGGAACTTTACACAACTGCTTATATTATTAATGCTCCTTTACAGGGTGGTATGCCTGACAAAGTATGGTACGGCAAAGAGCCGTCATACAATCGCCTGCGAGTGTTTGGTTGCAAGGCCTTCGTGAATGTACCGAAGGACGAGAGATCCAAACTCTACTTCGGCATAGGATATGGAAGACGAATACAAGAAGGAGTGAATATGGGCCATATAAGAGAAGATGAGTTCCTTGAATGCCAACTCTACTTATGATCTAGTGTGGTTGCCTAAGGGCAAGAAGGCTTTGAAGAATTGATGGATGTTCAGAGTAAAGCAGACAGATGATGCTACTTGCCCTCGATACAAAGTGAGACTGGTAATTAAAGGCTATGGTCAGCGAAAAGGCATAGATTATGATAAGATCTTTTTGCTAATCATCAAGTAGTCATCTATTCGGGTAGTGCTAGAGGGATTCTGTGAGAAGGGCAAGTCACACTTGGTCTGCCCGTTGAGGAAGAGCTTGTGTGGTCTGAAGCAGGCTTCGAGGTAGTGGTACATGAAGTTCGAGTAGTTTATGGGGGAGTATGATTATGCACAGACGTCGTCGGACAACTGTGTATTTGTGAGGTACTTTGTCGAGGATGATTTTATTATTTAACTGCTTTATGTTGATGATATACTACTGGTGGGTCAGAATGCTATCAGGATAGCGGAGTTAAAGCGCCAACTGGGTGTGGCCTTATCTATGAAGGATTTGAGTGCAACAAAGGCTATTCTTAGGATGGAGATCAACCGAGAGAGAGAGAGAGAGAGAGAGAGAGAGAGAGAGAGAGTCCAACCTGCTACACTTGTCCCAAAAGAAGTACATTCATCGGGTACTTTAACGTTTCAGGATGGGCGGGTCAAAGAAAGTGAGTAACCCCCTTGC
The DNA here is from genome assembly GCA_036927795.1 of Iris macrosiphon. NCBI lineage: Eukaryota > Viridiplantae > Streptophyta > Magnoliopsida > Asparagales > Iridaceae > Iris > Iris macrosiphon. Next base: position 115,115,025 of record JAYESA010000011.1, read on the forward strand.
GGCTCACTTTAAGTTCACTGAGGAGCAATGTCCATCTACCAAGGACGAGAAGGAATATATGAAGCGGGTTCCATATGCCTCAACTATGGGGAGTCTTATATATGCTATGGTGTGTACGAGGCCAGGCATCGCTCATGCAGTTGGCATAGTTAGTAGGTATACTTCCAATCCTGGAAGGGTATATTAGAATGGGGTCAAGTGGATTCTACGATATCTTCAGGGCACTGCCTATTGGAAACTTTCTTTTGGTGGTGACGAGCCAAACCTGGTTGGGTATACTGACGCCGATATGGTTGGAGATGTAGACACGAGGCAATCAACTTTGGGCTATGTGATGATGTTTGCTGGTGGAGCAGTATCGTGGCAGTCGTGGTTGTAGAAGTGTGTTGCCTTGTCGACGACAGAGACATAGTACATTGCGGCAACGGAGGCTTGCAAGGAGTTACTGTGGATGAAGAAGCTATTGCAGGAAATTGGGCTAAAGTAAGAGCAGTATCCTTTGCTTTACGATAGTCAGAGTGCTATTCACCTTGTGAAGAACCAGGTGTTTCATAGCCAGTCCAAGCATATTGAGACCCGGTATCATTGGATACGGGATGTTGTGGAAAAGAAGGAAGCGACACTTGAGAAGGTTCATACAGATAACAATAGAGCAGACATATTCACAATGATTCTTCCCAGGGGAATGTTTGAGTACTGCACATAGTTGTGAATAAGGTAATTTGTTGGAGTATGTGGGGTTCCCAACCAATGTGAAGAATACCCCAGATTGCGACGAGCGCCATCCATGTGTCGAAAAAGCTCGAAAAGTGCATCGAGCGCCGTGTATTAGAGCATTTATGGTAAGCAAATATTATATTATATTTTCATCTTTGACTTTAATTATATATTTATAATTGGATCTTTCATATATTCACTTTCCATATAATTGGATTTTCAATTTATGGTAAGCTAATTTATGATTTGATTTCCATTAGATATATGGTTGAATGTAATTGGATTTCCATAAATATTTTTGGCTTTCCTATATAAATTTCTATATGGAAACCCTAATTCATGCAAGGGTTTATATAAAGGCTCCTGCAATATATAACAACAAGTAAAAAAAATAAGAGAGAAAAAAGGTGGCAAGAGTGTCATTACAACTTTGGAGAGCAGAAAGAAGGATTAGAGGCCGTTTCAGAGAAGGATATCAATTTGTGGTATTTCTTATTATCTTTATTCTTTGTGGTTGTAATTTATTTTCTATTATAAAGAGTTACGGTGATCCGTATTGGATCGATGAGGAGCTTGTAGAGGGTGTAATCTTTTTATTCTATTAGTGGAGGTTCTTCAGGGTTGGACTCCGATCATTCCGTAATTTTTTCCATCTGGATTTTCCACGTAAAAATCTCCGTGTCTATAATTTATGTTTAGTCTTTTTTGGTTTGTGCTTTGTGCTTGGTTCTCTCGCAGGTACTCTCTAGTTTGGGGAACGATTTTTGTGTTTCGTTTCCAACATAGGTTTCAGGTTTAAAACTTTGGCTTTTATATTAAAGAAATTTTTTATTTTTTATTTTTACATCTCAAGTCCCTTTTTAATCGTATTATGAGCTTGCACTTAAATAAAAAAGTTCTAGATCCACTCTTAAAAAGGAGGAGGATGGGTAAAGATAGCTTTAGTGGAGACTAAGATTGGACAAAAAGGAGAGGAAGAGCGTAGGAGAGACGATGGTGCCAATATTGGGCGTGATGAAACGTGGCCAACATGTCACATCCCAGTCCAGAATACTGGAGAACGGAGGATTGACTCAGCCAACATAACTTGCAAAATACCGAAGCAACCTACAATGTTAAAGTTGTCTTGAGACAAGAGGGTGCATATTACAATCAAGTCTCCTTTGGTCAAGAACTTCTATGTATCAATCATTCAAACAAGTAGCAATAATATAGAACATTTTAGAATAAGCAGTAAGGCATCCCAAATGCCATATTAGAATATTCTTTAGAGATCTGGCGGTACAAAATAATTTGCCAAATGCAAGATCAAAGTATATATGATAGTGAGTCAGCTGCAGTCTGAATATATACAGTCATATAAGGAACTAGTATCCAGATTTGCTGACTAACTTGTGTCGGTTTGCTAAATGCCCAAAAGAATATAGTTTACAAAAGGCGAACAGTGGATAAAGGAACCCAATCATGACCCTCAGCAGTCATCCTTCTGGTGCGTGCCATCAGTGAGGGTGAGATAAGCTAGATCCTCATGTGCTGGCTCTAAACTTGGCCATGCAAAACCAGTGGGGTCGGACCCCAAATAGCAAGTACCACAAAGGAAGCATGAAATAAAGAAATAAAACCAGATCTATAACATGAGATGTATGAGCCAACAACCAATGATATATACCCCATCCATGATATGATACTACACCCCTTTACCAAACTAGGACATGAAGTGCCATATCGCTTTAAGATAGAATATGTCCCTTGATTATGGTCAAGCTAAAATAACTCTGCGTCATAGTTTCAGTCCATAGCCTATCATAACACAACAATGCAATCCAACAACCAAACAAGGACATGAGTTAAATCATTATGCCACAATAGTTTATGTCCCTAATTTCAACTCAACAGAAGGAACAATACCCAAATATGGATACAATATAGGAGAAATAATATTGTTTAGTCCATAGTATATTATAACACAATGATGCAACCAAACAACCAAACAAGGACATGGGTTGAATCATTATGCCATGATAGCTTATTTTCCTGGCTAGGCACATATTACAAGCAATTTAAATGGTCAATCATGTATCACGGCTTGGTATGTGATCTCTGGGTTATCCTAGTAATGCAATATATGAGTATCCTCAGATCTTGCCATAATCGAGCAGGGCTGGCTGAACCAATGATATATGAGCAAGAATATATGTAAAAGTTGCACCAGTCCCTTGCAAGGGCCCTGAGTTAATTAATGATCAGTAACTGTCTAGGTTTTCTATAAGAAAGATACTAGCCCGGTGTTATATTTAGATCAGATACTGCACTCCACTAGTGCAGATGATATATAGTATCTATGGTGGCCAGCCTTTACTCCCAGCTAATTTTGGATGGCTCGACATGCACGATCTCCAGATACTGTTCCCTCCCAATACTTTACCAATTAAGTTGCTTAGTTAACCCTAGGTTATTTAGAATCTCATGTCATGGTCACATGAATATTCCTTCTTATAGAAGTCATACCTTAAGTACAGGAACTCTTGATATGAACCCATATTATCACTCGAAAGTTAAATCTGGATTCACCCAAGTGTGATGCAACAATCAATACTATCTACCCATGGCTAAAGTCACTGTCCAACTACCAGATCCGTGCATGAAAATAATTCTATATATTATGTAGCAGGAGTATGTGGCACGATGGCTCAATATATATCAAGTAGCACTCTCGGTGCGATCAAGTGTATCAGCATGGATATAATAGTCAAGGCAGAAACAAGTTCTAATATCAAGATCATGGACAAGTTAATAGTTAGCAAGTTATTCAGGACATGATAGTCTAATAATAGTCACATTAGTTTGTCACTTTATTATATCGATGAATGAGAATAAGAGTTATGAGATAATCCCTCGAGATCAGATCCACAACCCTTAAACCAAACAAGGACCGGGATTGCATAACGTCACCCGAGTTGAACTACGTCTCTTAATCTATCCAACTTATAATAAGGTGATCAAGAAAAGTAATCTAATTAGCAAGTAAAATAGCAAGTGCATATAGGGCCGCATCTACAGGGCTGATGTTAGGTACTTAGTCAATTTAGCATATAGTCATAACTAGGTCATTAGGTCCATATACATTCAAGATCAAAATACAAGTCATCAACATCCTCACAATAATTCAACCGACGTAAATGTTAAACCAAATAAGGGGTCCAACATGCGCAGAAAATAGTAGGCGCACAAAGCAAGTTGGCGCATAAACACACAGAAGTAAGGTTGGCACACAAACTTACAGAAACAAGGTTGGCGCACAAACTCGCAGAAACAAGGTTTGCACCCAAAGCAAGAAAGTACACGAGATACAAAGGGGTAGCGCACTTTGTCAAGTTAACCAACATGATGCACTTAAAAAAGTGCACGGGGAAAGAATAAGGCGTGCTTTTAAAGAATGTGCGTGAGTAAGCTAGGTAAAAGATAAAACACATAATCCGAGGTCAAAGCCCGATAATCGAGAAACTCGCTAGTCGAGCAGCACACAAATCAATAACACAAAATTTGAGAAACCAACCAAAGCTTTGTCCCTAAGGAAACAAAGAGGGAAGAAAGTGCGCGAGTAGACCAAATGTAAGAAAAGTGCATTGGCTGACGAAACATAGAAAAAGTGCGCTAGATTGCCAAATGCTAAGAAAGTGCGCTGACTGACTATGGAGCACTTTCTCTTGGTTTTCCAGAGAGAACTTTGATTGAATATGCATCAAAGTGCGCCAACTGGATTTTCTCTCGAAAGTGCGCCACTAATTCAAGGAGTATGACTGGCTTACTTTTACTAGGAGACTGAGTGCAGTATGATTAGTACGCACGAAGAGTTTGGACATCACACCAATACACCCAAAGTAAAACATACATGTTTCTATGCCAAAGGGGTTCTCTTGCATACTCTTCAGAGATCACTGTTCTTCTTCTCCAGTTTGCCATTTTGGTATACATATTGTAAAAAGTATCAGCACTGAACTTAGCTGGACTCAAAATCAAGCACGGCCAAAAGCAAAGTTATATAAAATATGGTGCTCTACACTATGAGCTAATCAGTTTTGTAAAATATAAAGTTCTGGAAGATCAAACCCCAGGAAAACAAAAGTGAACCCATAGACCAAAACTCAGGTCCATGCAATTCCAACCAAGAAAATCAAGAACATGTATTAAAGATGAAGGGGTGCTTGGTCCCAACAATATGAGCTAGAAATAAACATAAAATATTAAGAACTAAAAGTATGCATAAATCCATGGTTCTTCTCTTATGCAAGATATACTTGCCTACGGAGGGAGAGAGAAAACCTAGAGAGAAAAATGGAAAGAAAAAAATGAGCAAAGGGAGAGAAATGAGAATATATCGTTGAATCACTCAAACCCATCCAAGCCACATATGCCACCAACCTAAACAAACCCACTCTCTCTACAACTCGGGTCCAGTCTAAACAATGGCTGGGCTAGCAAACAATATGTGCCAAAGTACGTCAAGGACAATATGCACCAAAGTGCGACGGGAAAGGGGGCTGACATCTCTACCCATGTTAGAAATATTTCGTTCTCGGAAAACCAAACTCAAGGCTATCTAGAGATATCAAGATGAGCAATAAACTAACTACAAGCAATCTACACATACAAACAAATAACAACACAAATAATGAAGCAAAGCAATATCACCTCATACGAGTGCTTAATGATCACGGAATGAAAGATGCAAAGGCATACAAAGGAAATATACCTTATGAGTCGAATATGTGAGGGTACCGAGATCGAATATAGTCCCCGCGCTCCCACATTGACTCCCCCAAAGAGGTGATTGCCCCAAGCAACACGAACAAGATAGATAGTCCGGTTCTTGAGTACCTTCTTTCTCTGATCCGGAATAGACACGGGTTGTTTCTCGTAAGTTAAGTTTGTACCAAGGACTAACTCAGAGTGATCGAGGACATGACTCGGGTCATGGACATACCTATGCAACTGAGACACATAAAATACATCATGTACTTCATAAAGCAAAGACAAAAGGGCAAGACGATAAGCAACATCCCCTACCCTCTTGAGAATATCGAACGGTCCCACATATCGCGGACTAAGCTTTCTGCGAACCCCGAATCTATTGACTATACGGGTAGGAGAAATTCGTAAAAATACGTTGTCACCGACAGAAAACTAATGGCTTACGATATTGATATGCCCAATGACGATGACAATGACGATCTTGTGCAACCCAAAGCCTCTCCCTGATCTGCTTAACTACTCCAATCATTTGAGTGATCATTTCAGGCCTCAACATCTTCCGTTAACTAATGTAATTCCATGCCTAGGGTGATCTATACTTTCTTTCGTACAATGTCTCGAAAGGAGCCATCCGTATGCTAGTCTAAAAACTGTTGTTGTATGAAAATTTTACTAAGTGAAGATGATCCTCCCATGACCCACTGAAGTCTAAGGTACAAGCCCACAATATATCTTCGAAAGTCTGGATTGTCCTCTCTGATTGCCCATCTGTCTGGGGATGATACGCGATACTGAATCTCAACTTGGTACCTAAACGCTCGTGCAAGATTTTCCAGAAATAAGATGTAAAGCGAGTATCACGATCTGACACTATACTCGCTGGGACTTTATGCTACCTCACTATCTTTCGCATGTACATTTCTGCTAACTGCTCTGTGGACTGCACTATTTGGAAGGAAAAAAATATGCCACTTTCGTAAGTCAATCTACTATCACCCAAACTGTATCACATCCATTAGGGGATCTAGGTAAACCGGTCACAAAGTCCAACGTAATATGTTCCCACTTCCACTCTATAATAGGCAAGGGTTGTAATAAACATGCTGGTCTTCGTTGTTCTGCCTTCACTTGCTGACATACGAGACATCTTGAAACGAACCGAGCAATCTCTCTTTTTATTTTGTTCCACCAAAAAATATTGCTTGGTATCATGGTACATCTTTGTGCCTCCCGGATGAATAAAATACTAGGAACTGTATGCCTCGGTCATCACTTCTTGTTAGATATCTCCACTTGGCACACAAAGACGATTTCCAAATCAGAGTGTTCCGTCTTCCCGAATTCTTAATTCCTTTCTAAGAACTGACTCACATTCTGCCCTAAGCTTTTAAATCTGGATGTCTTCTGTTTGAGCTAACTTGATCCTCTCCACTAAAGTTGACTGTATCTGAAGACTGACTAATACTCCTGTCTCTTAAGGTAACACTACCTCGATGCCCATCTCTTGAAGATCTTCTAGAATGTGCTTCTGAGTTATCAAGATGAATGTGCTGCCTCTCATACTTAGAGAATCTGCCATCATATTTATCTTGTCTGGATGGTACTGAAGTGCCACATTATAATCACCAAATAACTCTAGCACCTCATTTGTCTCATATTTAAGTCCTTTTGAGTGAATATGTACTTTAAACTCTTGTAATCTATAAATATCTTCCCCCGATCGCCATATAGATAATGTCTCCACAACTTGAGAGAAAATACTACTACTGCTAATTCCAAATCATGTGTTGGATAATTTTTCTCATGATCTCGAAGCTTCCAAGACGCATAAGCTATCACCCTTCCGCGTTGTATCAACACACACCCATGCCCTTTCCCAGATATATCACAATAAACTATGAATCCTTATGATCCTACTTGAAGTGTAAGGATCGATGTTGATATCAATTTCTTCTTCAATTTCTCGAATGCTGCTTGGCACTCTGCCATCCAAACAAACTGTACCTCCTTGTGGGTTAAATGAGTCATTGGTGCTGAAATACTTGCAAAGTTTGCCACGAACCTCCGGTAATATTCTACTAATCCCAAGAAACTTCGCACATCTGCTTCTGTCTTCGGGACTGTCCAATTCTCTACTGCTTCAACCTTCTTGGGGTCTACTGATACTCCTTCTCCTGAGATGATGTGCCCTAAGAATGACACATGATCTAACCAAAACTCACACTTATTGAGTTTAGCATATAATTGATGCTCCCTCAGAACTTGGAACACCTTCTGAAGATATTCTTTATGCTGTTCTTTACTACTAAAGTAGATAAGAATATCGTCTATGAATACCACTACAAATTAATCTATGTATGGCATGAAGATATGATTCATCAAATTTATGAATATTATTGGTACATTAGTCAATCTGAATGGCATAACTAAGAATTCGTAATGCCCATATCGAGATCGAAATGCCGTCTTCGGTATGTCTTGCTCTCGGACTCTTATTTGATGATATCCTGATCAAAGATCTATCTTGGAAAATAGTCTTGCTCCACTTAATTGATCAAATAAGTCATCAATCGTAGACAATGGATACTTGTTCTTTACTGTTACTACATTCAACTGCCTATAGTTGATACATAACTATGTAGACCCATCCTTCTTCTTTACTAGAACCACTGGTGCTCCCCATGGTGATCCTCTAGTTTGAATAAACTTCTTCACCTTTAGTTCCACATATTGATACAACTAGTAAAGTTCCATTGGTGACATCTGATAGACCTTCTTGGAAATTAGTTCTGCTTCTGGCTTCAACTCTATGTAGAACTCTACTCTCTTACTGGGATAATCCGGGAAGCTTATCCAAAAATACGTCAAGAAATTTTTTAATTACACTGGGGAACTGATCTTCAACTCCTGCCATTGCTCCAATTCTACCTTCATGCTGGTCCTTCACCGTTCTATTAAAGATAAATTCTTTCTTACCTAAGATGTTAAACAACACTCTACCCCTAAGGCAATCTATAGTCGCATGACTATCTCAAAACTAGTCCATACCTAAAATAACGTCGAACTTATCCATAGGAAACTCGATCAACTTTGTAGGTAATAAATGCCCGCACACTACGATTGGACACGCTAAACATACTCTACTGACTCCTACGAGTCTATTACCATTGAGTATATTTATCACTTTCTGTTCCTGATATTCATATTTGGAGCATATTTAATTTTCTTGCTAGAATAGTTGTATGTTGTAGAGAGATTAGACGCATTCTTTGATTCACTTGATGTAGAAGCATGAAAAATACGCTGAAGAGTTATACGCAGCATTTTAGTGCTAGGCAGCATAAAATATAACTTCAGAGTCATCGGCGTACAACAGAGCTTTCTCGCTAAGCACAGCATAAAATATAAGCTCAAGGACTATCCGCGTAATGCAGTATGTCCAGGCTGCTTCAGCATAAAAATAGTGTTATACCGCCTTTATGGCGTAAAATTCATCCTCTTTTAATACAGCATAGAACTGTATGAAGAACGCTTCGTATTCCTCGAATGAACCGGTCAAATCATGTAGTGAACCTAACATCTGACTTTTGACAAAAAGTACTGCACGACTATCCAGACGACGACTGTAATGATGGCGCGGCACAACGACCCATACCGTCGTTTAATGAAGTTTTCCAGATACAAAGTGCTTTTACGCATACAAGGGAATATGCTGCCTAGTTTTACACAGGCAGATGTGAGCTTTTTATGCTCCGCAGAAGACAAACAGACTACCACGTCAAAAGCTGCTCATTCGTACAGAGATCGAGGCACGTCTCTGCATTTAATGCTCAGTATGGTGGCAGATCTCTGAGACAAGTCTCTGCATTTAATGCTCGGAATGGTGGCAGATCTTTGAGACACGTCTTTGCATTTAATGTTCAGTATGGTGGCAGATCTTTGAGACACGCCTCTGCATTTAATGCGCAGGATGGGGGCAGATATCTGTATTTAATGCAAGAGATTTGATTATATCTCCAAAGACGGGGCAAGCCGTAATTTTGGCTAATACGTCCACATCATCACTTTTGCACATTATGCCAACTCAGGCTACATTGGCATTGGTGTGTATTAAGGCTATGTGGTCCAGAATTCGCTTAAGGCCTCAGTCAAGAAAGGGAGATCAGCTATCTTCTATGCTAGCTACCCATCTATACAGCATCAGGCTTCTATGCCTACCCGGCCTCTGCGCCAGTTTGATAACTATTTGGCTTCTACGCCACAGTGATAGTTATTGGCTTCTACGCCAACCTTTTCTACGCAAGGGATAACTACCTACGTGGCTTTTATGCCATGATCTTCGCAGCAGTTATACGTATTATCTCTTAAGGGGACATGCGTTACACGCAGATTCAGAAGATCATTTATACGTGGGTAACAGTTATTGTAACCGTCGCATAAAAGGTGCCATACTTCCCACTACCCGGCTTCTATGCCGATTGGATGGTCACTGTCACTAAAACACTATAAATAGAGACCTCTATCGACAGAGGTCCGGGGTCGAAAAAGAAAACCCCAAGGTCAAAAAAACTCTAGGGTTGTCACGCCCCAGTCCCAAAATATCGAGGGACCGGACGCGTGGTAATGGCCAGCAGCACACACCGATGGACAAATCCAATTTAATGGATCCATTGGGGCGTACTTAAGCTGTAATACAACAATAAGGGTCTAAATATACTAATCTCATCCATAGAAATGAATACAACAATATCAGAATCATAAAGCAAGATAAATCTCAATATAACATAAACTGGGGGAACAACCCGATAATGAGTCTGATATAATAGTCAAGAAATAAGATAACAACTGCACATATTGAGTATGGATAAGACATATACTCAGGAGAAATCCTCGGCGATCACTCTTCTACAGGATCTGGTACTGCTCCAGTGCCTGCTCCTGTTTCTGCTCCTGCTAATGCTCCTGTCCCGTGTAACTCGGGGTCGATCTCGTCTGCTAATCCTGGGGACATAATCCGGTATCCAGGTCCTTAGGGGACGTAACAAGGTACATAAGATACAAGAAAAAATGCAGTATAATAGTAAATAAAATAAATAGGGTAAACTATATAACCATCAATGTAAAATACAATTTGAGAGCATCACTAAACTCAGGCTGAGACCACTACAAGCTCTGTGTCGGGGAGCCGGTAGCAGTGATATCACTAGTAGAGTGCCTAGCTCTAATGTAGAGTCTAAGGCCTCACAATAATATATCACTAATAGAGGGCCTAGCTCTGATATAGAGTCTAAGGCCTCACCATAATAAATATATATATATAAATCAGCCTGTAGCCTGTGTGTCTCTCCCCACCCAATGTAATCACACGTCTCATGTCCATGACACGCAAGATCAAAACTAATGCAGTAAGTCATAATAAGATCTAAGAATATAATGTCTATGTCATGTAACCTGTATCCTATACAGAATCACCATGAATATCTCAGGAAGATTCTGTCTTATGAATAGTGTCAAGTATCCTGGGTTATGATGTACTTGATAAGACAAGTACGAGAATGTAAAGGGTCACGAATGTCCATCTCTAGGTGACGTTACACAACTCCGCGTACGGTGTTGGCACCCGACTATTAATCGGACGCTAAGTAAGTCACACGGTCCTAGGTCAAGCATGTACAATAATATATATATATATATAAGTCAAGGAAATAAGTAACAAGAACTGCAATGTTGGCAAGGTACACTTGCTTGGGGTTTGAATACCAACAGCTGTCCCTGTATCAGTGGATCCTTCAGATTCTCCTCCAAAAGCTGTAATAACCATCACCAACAGTCTCAGAAAATATCAAATAGCTAGAAACGCCTGTCCTTAAGTCCAATTTTGACACAGGGGCAAAAATGACATTTCTGGGTCAAAGCGGGGTCCACATGTGGGCCACTTTGCACCGTAAAATGTGTTAGGGTCAAAGGTCTCCAATTTTGTCAAACTTAGTGTCAACAAGTCAGGAACAATGATATGAACTCAACGGAACTTCCAGAATTGGATTCCGATGAGCCGATCACAAAATCGCACGTCAAGTGGAGCTTATGGGGCCTACGATACACGATTTTGTCAACGTTCTCAGAATCGAACCAAACTTGGATCACATGACCAGCGTATTGCTACAAATCCGTTGGCGTATATTTCGTCTCGATCCGACGTGTGTACACAAAGTTATAACGTGTTCCAGAATAGGCGGATACGGGACGTTGTCGGCCGATACGCGTTGATTCCGGTGTGCACGCACATCCAAATCAACTTCTGTGAAATCCCGCACGTCCGTATCAACGATGCGCACGTTTCGGTGAATACTGCGCACGATCAAGTCATCCCGTTTGGCGGGGCGCACTCAGTTCCGGGGTGAAATAGGGCGTTATTTTCCTATTTTTGGATCGCGATTTGCCATCACCACAGGACGCAACGCACCGAGCGGGTTGCACAGGCATCGAGTGGGTTACACAGTCTACGCGACACATCTGACGAAACGGAAAACGGAATAACGAGGAGAGAGAATGGGTTACCTGAACAGGGCTCCGTGAACCAAGAATTCTCGTATCCGGGATGCTGTCTCGTATCCTGGTCACCGTGTCCGCTGTGTCGGCTCCACACAGGATCTGTGTTAGGGCTAGGGGCTATGTCCTGAGACCGCTGGGTGGACTCGCCGGTAGAGGGCGGCTCGACCTAGGGCGTTCGGGCTAGGGTGTTCTGGTCGGTGGTCGACGCCGGTGGAGGGTGGCCGAGCGAATAGGTCAGGGTCTGCACAGTTGGCCGGAGTCTGCACAGTTGGGTCGGGGGGGGGGGAATCTGAAGCCGGACGGGGTGCTGTGGGGGATCGGCAGGGGAAGTCGGCCGGAGCAATGTGATGCTGGCCGGATGGGGGAGAACTGTGGGCGATGCGACGCTACTCCGTCAGGCCGAGCTGGCTGCGGGAAGACGAAGTTGCTGTGCAGCGGGGGGAATAACTCGGTGGTGGGGGGCAGTTGGGATGTTGGCTTCGGCGGGATAGAGAAGCGGCCGGGGGAAGCTACTGCGGTCAGGGGAGCAGCGGGATGCGGCTGCTGATGGTCGCAGGCGGGGTCGGGGTCAGCCGCGGAGTGCCGGAGCGGCTTGGCCGGCACTCGACCGGAGCAAAGTCAGCCGCCAGAGTTGGGGAAAATAGTGGAGTCGGTTGCCAGCCGCAGATCGGAGTTCGTCGGAGTGAAATCAGTCGCCGGCCGGAGGTGAACAGTGAAGTCGGCTGGGAGAATTAGTTTTCTAGGTTTTGGTTTGGGATTTAATCTTTAGGTTTTGTTTTCTCCTTTAATAAAATAAAAAGTAGTATTTATAACCATGTGAACTAGGGTTTTGTTGACCTAGGGGTGGGCTTGGTTCGGTTTGGTTCGACAGTGGTTTGGTTTGGTTTATTTTCCAATAAACCGGGTTCAGTCAGGGTTTATTTTGGTTTAATTACAACTTAGTTTCTAGGGCTTTAAAAATGCTTTCGGAGTCCAATAAATTCACAGAAAATTACCCTATGTCCAGTTTTCCATTTTACACCAGAAAATATTATTTTATAATATTTTAGTATTAATTAACATCATTTAAAAATCCTTTAATCACAAAATACCTTAGTTTTAATTACAGAAAATTATGAGAAAATATTTTAAAATATTCTAAAAAATCTGGGTTTTGACAATCTACCCAACTTATAAAAATTTCATTCTCGAAATTAAAATTAAGCCATGGTAGAAGTCAAGGATGGTCTAAGATTTGCATTGGTTAAAATGTAAGGCTAGGTTTAACGGAGTGGGCGATGTTGCACGATGCATATTCCAAAAATCATAAAAAAATTCACATGAGCGAAAAATTGGTTTCTTCATGTGTCATGTCCAATAGTTTGGACACCTAAATGCTCTTTTGCATAAAAACGCCCAACCATTGAAATGTTGCACAAATATGGAAATGGAGGATGGGCATGTCTAGGACAAGGATATGAAATTTGTAGGAAGGTAGTGACTAGGGAAGTGCTCCAATTATCGAAGCAATGGTAAGGTGCACCAAGTGATACCATGTTGTAAAACTAAATAAAATACCGTGTTCTATTTCTAAGTGGATTCGAGCTAGCCTCAGTCTCACTATCTAAGCCAAGTAGGTCTAATTCTTAGGTGAGGGGGTTTCACAATCCAATCAACGTTCTCAAAATTAAAATGGCTTGAACCTCTCCCAATCTAATCTTGCTCGATCATAATCTAAAAGAAATTCCTCTCGAGTTGACAATGCACTGCTACCCAACTTAGAATTTACCCATCTATCACATAAGGCTATATACTTTAAGAAAATATTCCTTAATTTATTTACTCATGTCATTCAATCCTCAAACTTCAATGCCGATTATATCATAGATGATATGTCCTTAATTACGGAAGAATAATCCTCAAGTATGTGATCGGCCTATGGGGTGTATCAAACTTATACCAAGCAAGAGGTTTTGTCTTTCCGAAATAAGGGAAGGCGGAGATCAATAATAAAGAGTTCAAGGGCGAGGTAATAGATTAGAAGCATCGGAATCAAGGCGTTTTAAGAATTCAAATGGGAATTGTCAAGGCGGTTGTGGATTAAAATCCTATTATGGTAATCCTTTGTTCGCATGCTCATATTAGTACATTTATGTAACTGATACGATATGCACAGACATATCTAGAGGGCAAGTACATTCGTCTACTAATCACTATATATCTCAATCCACGTAAAGTAGTTATACGAAGGGCGAACCAAGCACACTATGGTTGATCAGACCGTAGTACACTGATTCTGAAACGTATTAGTGTACGCGTCCAATAATACATATGTCATGAACAAGCTTGATAAAAGGATGAGCTTACAAAACTAGGCTGTAACAACAGCATAAGTCGAGGTAGTATATAAAATATAAGTACGCTAGATGATGATGAAAGGAGGTATAACTTATTCAAGTTCACAAAACAAAACAAAATAAGCAATAATAATAAAAGACTCTACAATCTCTACAGTTATCACACAACCTCCTTGTCTAAGTCGCTAGTCGACCAAATAGGGGCAAGGACCTCTAAATTCTATTGTCTGAATAAACACTGTCGCCTTATGTTAGCATACAATTTATGTCATTCAATTACACTATCTCGATGGGTCAAGTGGACTATGTGATACTAGGTTGTGAGGCATACTACCTAACTTATAAGAATTAAACTAATACTGTGACAGCCTTAAGAGGATCCTACAAAATAACCTTGCACAGAAACTCTTATGAGGGTATATGAGGAAAGATCTTGGTACTTATTAGGGTCTCCTATTGCATTATATAGGTAAGGGTCACCTTAAGTCTTAATCATAGTGCTCATAGAACATGTGTCAATAGCGAGAATGGAAAGGTTACTAATCTCAAGGGAAAGGGAATATAACTTGTATTGAGGTGGGGGTACAATTTACGTGATTTAACACTAAGGAATAATCATCAGGTCATAATCTACAAGATTAACTCAAACTTATCGAACTCTAACTACCAAGCAGAAAATTTTCAAATTCAAGACTACAGCTATAATCCTAGCAAACTATGGGTCCTTAACAAGGAATAAAATTACTTTGCCTACTATCAGAAGTGTCAGGTGGCACGAATTAAAAGACGGAGGAAAGAAGAACATATTTTAGTCGTTACGCATTAGTGAACGTTAAGGTCGCAGATGAACAACAGATGAAATTAAAATATGGGGCTCTAGATAGTATAATGGTTTCCTAAGGTAAAGGTGGCGAGCAATTCTCCGTGTTTGAGGTATGATCTCATGGGGAATGTCATACTCGTTGCTCTGGGCTTCCTGAGGTACCGTCTGCTAATATCATGACTCGAACCTATATCCTAACACTATCTCACTATGCACATTAGGTTCAGTTCTAACATTCGATCTCAGATTTCTATTGGTTCCTCAAGACTGGGGTCAAACACTAGGGTCAAATCTTTAACTAGCTTTTAGCAGTGCCTATACCACTCTTAGGCCATTCATGACTATAACAAGAAATAATGGTAAATTATTCTATAGGTGAGGGACGCTAGGGTCATTAAGCATTCTACTTAGGGGTATGTCAACATCCTAGCTGTCACTACCACATTTTGAAAACAGGGGTAATTTCAACTTTTTACAATATTTAATATTATGGTAGTTATAATTAAGTAATTGCGTGATAATTATTTGTTTTGAATAAATATGTGTGATGTGTAATTTAAATATAATATTATATGCAGTGTTTATTTATTTTTGAGCTAGTAGACTTGACCTAGAAGCCAGTAGACGAACACCTGTCCGAATTGTAGAATTCTGGATTTAATTATTTTTATCTAGAATTTAATTATTGGAGATTTTAATTAATTACCGTAATTTATTTAATTATTGTGCATTGCCTTTGTTTCGATATTTGGAGCACTATCCTATCTTTTGTCTCCAAACAAATTTCACAATCTTGCCCTAGACATGCCCGCCTTCCATTCTGCTATTTTTGCAACTCATAATTTTGCTCCCTGTGCATTAATTCTTGCCGCACAAAAATTGTCGCGGACGTTATTTAAAATTCCTATTTTTGTATCGTTGTGCGTTCTAATTGAAATTGGGGACAATCTTGACCTATTTTTCGTGCGGCCCAAATTAGGATAATATTCTGTTCTGAGTCTTCTTCATTATTGGTATTGATGACCTGACCTGATTTTGGCCCCATGTACTCCTAATTAATTTTAAAACACAACTTGCATTTATTTCTATTTAAATTGAGGATACTATTTAAACCAATTCTAAAAATCCCAATTTAATTCCAGTGCCCTGCATTTGAGCCCATATCGAACTTATAGCGCCCCCTGACCCTACAAAACACCGGACACCGAATCGCCCGCCAAATTTTCGTCATTTTATGTGTTTGTGCAATTTTCCGAATTTAAGGGGTTAAGTTGCAATTATTCAATTGTAGGTGTCATCACCCCATTGTCCAAGACCAAATGGAAAGATTATTTATTTGTGGACCAAATTGCATTTTTCCCCACATGAAATTTCCTTCATGTCCAATCTGGACCACACATTTAATAGGCAAATCCCAACCCTTAATTCCAACACCCTCTCTCCCTATATAAGATCATGTCCCATCAAACCCTAATCCCTAGACAACCTAGGTTTCCCCCCACCTCACAAGCCTCCATCCTCTCTCCTACGTATGTAAACTTCTTCTCTTCTTCTATTCTTTTCTTCTTCTCTTCTCCTTCCTTTTTCTTCTTCTTCTTTCCTTCTTCTCCTTCTTTATTGAAGTTTTAAATTTCAAATAGGGGGGAACACTGTTCCTTGCCTGTACTGTTCCTGGCCATTGCCCCGGCCGAGTCCCGACTACCCCTGTGCTCCCCGGCGACCCCCCAACTCACGAGCTCCCCGTCCGGCTCGTGCGGCGGTCGACCTACCGCCCTCCACCAGTACATCTCCATCCTCCGGCTGCACTCCGGCCTAGCCCCGACTCCCTGTAATTTCGGTGCCGGCGCCCCACCGATCCCCACTGCTCCTCGGTGCAGCCTCCGGCGGCCCTCAGTACTCCGACGGCTGAAGACCGTTGCTGTGCTCCCCGACCACCCATCCACGGCGGCTGCTCCTCTCTCTATCTCCTCCTACCATCTAACACCACCACCCCGCTACTCCCATCCTCGACTCCGGTGGACATCCCCCTCCGTCTTCTCCCTGCTGCTCAGCCCGACCCGGCGGCGCTGCGGCTGCTCCTCCCCTCGCCACCCGCATTCTTCCTCCCTCCACCTGTGCTAGTCCGGCCGGCCACTTCATCACCACCATTACCACCACTACTTACTCCCCCGACTTCCTGTCCACAGACCCCGGCCGCTGCTCAACTCCGGCCTTCCTCCCCGGCGAAGCTCCTCCACGTCGAGCCTGTCGCCTCACTCGAGCCAGACCTCTGAACCACCCCGGCGAGCCCGAGCTCCACCTCTGTGAGAACTTCCCTTCCCTCTTCCCTCCTTCAAATGCATAGTATATGTGTGTATTTAAATTGTGTATCATAGTGTGCTTAATAATGCATATATGTACTTAATTGATATATTGTATATGTATATATTATAACTGATATACATGTAAATACGTATATATATAGTATAATTATTTAATTTGGTATATGTATATAAATATATATATATATATACTTAGTATATTTTCAATATATCTAATTGGAATATATATGTGTATATATATTGGTTATTTCATATAATATGTATTAATAAAATGTATACTAGGTATAATTTCAATTAATGTATTGCATATGTATCTAATGTGATGTACTAGTATTAGTATATATGTGTATGTATATATGTTCGTGTATTTCTTCCTATATATCTATATTTGTATTCAATATATATTTTGCGTGTACTATTAAATAATAAATATTAATATGTAATATTGGTATATGTATATGTACATATTTTATATACTTAATATATTTCAATATATAAATTGGTATGTACGTATATCTGTATTTCAGTTTATGTTGGTAATTGTTAATTTGGTATATATATATAAATAAATATATGTATATTTATTTTGATATAAGTGCTAATTTGGTAATATATATATATTTGTTTTGGTATTTGGTTTATATATATGTACTTGTATACATAGTATAATTTAATATAATTAGTATTTTGGCACATATATATATATTGTATATGTATTTATATTGGTGCATGAATAAATATTGTAAGTATTAATAAGTGTAATGTGGTTTATGTATATCCTACTAGATGACCCTAGTTGACTAGTGCCCTGCCTGGCATGGCCCTGAGGCCAGTATTTTTGTCTGTGTTAGTGTAGCATCTGATGCAAATATAGTTTTGCTTTGTGATGTGTTATAGGACTGTGGTACCCAGGGGATACTCTGGAACAGGACATCCATAAATACCAGCTAAGGACCCAAGGCAAGTATATTCTCCGATAATTTCCAATTTCTTGATAATTTCTATAATTTCAATAATCCTGAAATGTTACAACTGAATCTTTGACACTGTGCTACACGGACTAGTATAGCTTGGATCTGCAGTTATGAGATGTTACATTGATTATCGTATTGACATTGTATACGACATGTATATTAGACATCGTACATGTTAGACTTGACTTGCTCGTGTATCGTGACGTGTCATGGTTGGATCCACAGTACTAGTTGGGGGCGGGGAAGTAGTTAGTAAGAAATATGATCATAACCTCTTATTGTAGTATAGAAAATTGTAAGTGTTAATCATGCTCTTCACCCATGATTAGCCAGGCCCTGTAGCTATCGTACATGTTCCCAAGCCGATCATATTTTGAAACTACTATTTCAAACACTTAGAATAGATTACAGTTCCCTATTTTAAATCATATACTACATCACCCGTATATGATACCGTTCCTTGTTCTTTTCATTTTCATACTGACTGTATCATATTGCCTATTGCCTGTCTCTTTATATTACCTGTCTCTCTTTAATTGCCATTGCATTTATTTCACTGTCTTCTCAGTAGCTAGCATCACATGTTTATTGCTTTATAGTCCTTATCAATTTAATAGAACTGTTATTTGAGATTGTGCTTTGCTCCTTCCTGACTGGAAACATTTTTTCAGACTATGCCTTAGAGGACCGCTGTCCGACACTTTATGGACCATATGGTGAGTAGCTGCAGACTTGGTAGTTAGTTGTGATTCTGGAAGGTCTAGCCGAAATTATTATTTATTGTTAATTTTTCAAGTAGACTATTTGGTACCGGATTTGTCTCCGGCATTTTTGATGAGACTTGGATATTGTTGAGTTAGAATATTACTTATTGACTTGTGTTGTGTTTAATTTTAATTTCTGTTCGAAATCTTATCTTGCTATAATCCTGTGATTGAGTATGTGTTCATCTTATTTGTGTCATCCGTGCCTCCTTATGGAGATTGGATGCTTGCGTGACATTAGCTAGATAGTATCAAGACCTTGACAGCGTTCTACCGCCGATACTGCGGCGTAGGCTGGACGTACCCACGCACTCGTGCCCCTAAACCGGGTGCGGGTCGTGACACATTTTTAGTGGTGGCCCATGCAGGTCAGACTTCGCGAGTTGTGCGATGACGTAGTAGTGTGGCATCCTTGTTATACTACTGCATGCCTGCGATAGGATATAGGACATAGTATACTAGGACGAGAGCGAATACTCAATCACCATTCCTTGAGAGATTCCTGGGATGACCCCTGAGAATCTTGTTATAACTTTCAATTTAAAATCATTCCCTTGTTCCGTCCATTCTCACTTATTAATGTTGAATTTGCTTGTTGTTATTGATTAGGTATTAAATTAGGATTTTGGCTTCATAGTAGGGTTTGATTTCATATCAAGGTGAATTTACAGACTAATTTATGGTATTATTTGAGGACGCATGTCGATGAGGACAGTGAAAAGGATTAACATTAGAGCTATTGGACTACAAAAGGTGTGGATTTAAAATTTTAATTTAAGATTGAAAATGAATTTCAAATTTTTGAATTCTGAGAAGATTGAGATTGTTATTAAAATTTTATTTTGAAGATTTCAATGAATTGCAAAGATTTTGAAATTGACGAGTTAAAATATTGTTATTAAAATTTTATTCTTGAGGATTCAGATTCAATTCAATGAATCTAGACAAGCTGTAAGGATTTGGGAATTTATAAAATTTTCATTCAGTATTTGAAAGTTTGACCTTGAGGAAAGTATATGCAATTTTACTTTAAAATTTATTCGAGGAGTTAGTTTCGAGGACTTTATTTGGAGGATAAGATCTTATAGTGAGAGATATATATTAGTATATAGTAGATGAGGTGCATGTGTAAGGATTTGTTGGCTTGAGCATGATTGAGATCTCACTGCCAACTGGCTTAGGTGTTCATCTAGGATTGTATTAGAGAGAGAGCAGTACTTAGTATGATGTGTTGTATTTGATATGCACTTGAGTAATAAGAATAACTAGTATCAGCGATTGCAGTAGGTAAGGAAGCTAGCAGTGAGTATGTTTCAAGTAGAACTGTGGTACTTAGAGGGATAGAGGTATCAGACCATGGATGTATCTTTGACCTGTGCAATCACAACTAGGAATATTTATTTCCAATCTTTTACCTTGAATGTTGCTTCTTTAGAACTGTACTGTCCTTCCTTGATGATATCGCATTTTTGCCTAAATTGATTCTTTGGGATCTGTCTTCAGGATGTCGCCGTAGACAAGGTCTATGAGAGCGGGAACATCAGCTTTAGAGGGGTCTGCCACCTCTCCACCTGATGGACAGACGGCCGTAGTTCCTCCTACATCTCCGAAGCACGTAGGTGTATCTGCACTTCTCGGGGATCCTCCTCCCCCACCTGTTCAGAGGATTGCCGCAGCTATGATGGACAACCTTCCTCCTCCACCGACTCCGATTTCCGGAGGTTTGCCAATTAACGGGACGCAGATGTTTGCCTTGATCCAAGGCATGGTAGATGCCCAGAGAGTGACGGCAGACGCTCAGCGAGTTCAAGTTGAGGCTCAGAGGGTGCAAGCAGAAGCGCACCAGGCACAAACCGAGCTGATGAGAGAAAACATGGAGAATGCTCATCAAGTGACTCTCCAAGCTTTGGAGAGAGTAGCACAGTACTAGCAGTTTCCTGGCCAGCAATAACAGAGATCAGGCACTATAGTGGATTTCAAAAGGATGATGCCTCGAGAGTTCAAAGGCACCAAAGGGATACTCTACGCTGACGACTGGCTAGAGGATATAGAGAGAAGCTTGCGATTGACCCAGATTCCGGAGAACTTGCAGATAGAAGCCGCTGGCAGTCAGATGTTCGATATCGCACTCACGTGGTATCGCACGGAGCCGAGAATTACTGCACAAGGACTTACTTGGGAGACCTTCAAGGAGCTCTTCAAGGAGAAGTTCTTTCCTGACGTGGCATTGGGAACATTGGAAAGTCAGTTTCATGACTTGGTTCAAGGAAACATGTCGGTCGACGAGTACGCTGCAGAATTCTGTAGATTGAGCCATTTTGCATCGTCCATGATTCGGGACCCAGGAGATCGAGCCCGAAAATTTAGAAAGGGACTGACAAGAGAGATTAGGTCGCGCACTTCTGGTCGGCGTACCGCTACCTATGAGGCTATCTTGATGGATGCTCAGATCGCAGAAGAGGATCTGGATCTCAGGCCTAAGAGGAGTCACAATACTTTTGGAGATACGAATGGTAGCGCAGGACCAGCCAAGCATCCCCGTATTCAGCACCAACAGCAGTACCAAGTACCATTTCATAGTCAGCAACAACCATGGACATTTTAGCATCCACCGCAGTACCTAGCACCAGTTCCTATCCAGCAACATCCATGGGCGTATCGGTATCAACAACAGTACCAGGCACCAGTCCGTGTTCAGCAGAATCAGCAACAGCCTCCAAGAGAGATACAACAGGCTTGTCATTTCTGTAAGAAGCCAGGTCACCTTTGGGAGAGCTGTAGAACGAGACTAGGACTCTGTTTGCACTGCGGCGCTGCGGGACATCGAGTAAGGGATTGTCTTCTAGCCCCTTACCTTCCCGGCCAGCGCGCAACTTCAGATTATAGAGATCCAGTTAGGCTACCTGTGGAATCGTATATTGCTCAGCACCCGCAAAGGGAACCACCCCAGCAGGGCGGGCATTTGCGATGACGGTCGAGGAGACCGATACTGCAGGTAATGTGTTAGCAATTTCTGTTCTTTCCTTCATTCTGTTCCTATCTATTTGATTGATTGACTGATACCTTAGTACCGTAGCTTGTATGCATGATTTCTTGTTAGAATGTAGTTAGTAGTACCCCTGATACAGAGACTGAAATGCCATGACCAAAGACACCATGACCGTACATATTCCCTTAGGTTGCATGTTGTATGATTGTAGGAAAGATTTTTAGACCATGATTATTGGGGTTTAACCATGACGAAGATTCATGAATGAGTTATGACTTGACAGGAGAGACAAGATGATTAACAGATGATTAAAAATTTGAGGATAAACATCGATTTAAATAAAGGGTCAAGAATTTAACATGGAAAAATTTATGATTTATTAATTCCAGGAAGATTATGACATGCTTAAATTGGTTATTAAAATTTGGAAATTTGGGAGATTATCAATATACTTATTTGATTGCAAGTTATGAAAATTTTAAAATTTTATATGTGGATGTTGCAATTAGAAAATCCATAAGTATCACATTGTTGAGTATTTTGAGGAAGAGGAAATCGAGAAATAAAATTTTGATGGATTAATGTGGAATTCAAACTTTTTGGACGAGATTACATTTATATATATGTGCATTGATTAAAATCAAATTGAGGAGTGGATATTAAATTCTGAGTATTGAATTATTAACTAAAACTTTCAAGGAAATTTTTGATAAAAATGGACTTTGATTCTAATTCGAGGATTTTTCAGGAATGCAAATAATTCAAAATTTTTGAAAAGTCGTGAAGGGACATTGTGGATTATAACCTGATTTCATGGATGATGAATTTAAATTTTGAGGGAAATAATAATGTGTATGATAAACACTACTATGAGGATTTTAAATTTCGAGGACGAAATTCTTTTAAGGTGGGTAGACTTGTCACTACCACATTCTGAAAACAGGGGTAATTTCGACTTTTTATAATATTTAATATTATGGTAGTTATAATTAAGTAATTGCGTGATAATTATTTGTTTTCAATAAATATGTGTGATGTGTAATTTAAATATAATATTATATGCAGTGTTTATTTATTTTTGAGCTAGTAGACTTGACCTAGAAGCCAGTAGACGAACACCTGTCCGAATTGTAGAATTCTGGATTTAATTATTTTTATCTAGAATTTAATTATTGGAGATTTTAATTAATTACCGTAATTTATTTAATTATTGCGCATTGCCTTTGTTTCGATATTTGGAGCACTACCCTATCTTTTGTCTCCAAACAAATTTCACAATCTTGCCCTAGACATGCCCGCCTTCCATTCTGCTATTTTTGCAACTCATAATTTTGCTCCCTGTGCATTAATTCTGGCCGCACAAAAATCATCGCGGACGTTATTTAAAATTCCTATTTTTGTATCGTTGTGCGTTCCAATTGAAATTGGGGACAATCTTGACCTATTTTTCGTGCGGCCCAAATTAGGGTAATATTCTGTTCTGAGTCTTCTTCATTATTGGTATTGATGACCTGACCTGATTTTGGCCCCATGTACTCCTAATTAATTTTAGAACATAACTTGTATTTATTTCTATTTAAATTGAGGATACTATTTAAACCAATTCTAAAAATCCCAATTTAATTCCAGTGCCCTGCATTTGAGCCCATATCGAACTTATAGCGCCCCCTGACCCTACAAAACACCAGACACCGAATCGCCCGCCAAATTTTCGTCATTTTATGTGTTTGTGCAATTTCCCGAATTTAAGGGGTTAAGTTACAATTATTCAATTGTAGGTGTCATCACCCCATTGTCCAAGACCAAATGGAAAGGTTATTTATTTGTGGACCAAATTGCATTTTTTCCCACATGAAATTTCCTTCATGTCCAATCTGGACCACACATTTAATAGGCAAATCCCAACCCTTCATTCCAACACCCTCTCTCCCTATATAAGATCATGTCCCATCAAACCCTAATCCCTAGACAACCTAGGTTTTCCCCCACCTCACAAGCCTCAATCCTCTCTCCTACGTATGTAAACTTCTTCTCTTCTTCTATTCTTTTCTTCTTCTCTTCTCCTTCCTTTTTCTTCTTCTTCTTTCCTTCTTCTCCTTCTTTATTGAAGTTTTAAATTTCAAATAGGGGGGGAACACTGTTCCTTGCCTGTACTGTTCCCGGCCATTGCCCCGGTCGAGTCCCGACTACCCCTGTGCTCCCCGGCAACCCCCCAACTCACGAGCTCCCCGTCCGGCTCGTGCGGCGGTCGACCTACCGCCCTCCACCAGTACATCTCCACCCTCCGGCTGCACTCCGGCCTAGCCCCGACTCCCTGTAATTCCGGCGCCGGCGCCCCACCGATCCCCACTGCTCCTCGGTGCAGCCTCCGGCGGCCCTCAGTACTCCGGCGGCCGAAGACCGTTGCTGTGCTCCCCGACCACCCATCCACGGCGGCTGCTCCTCTCTCCATCTCCTCCTACCATCTAACACCACCACCCCGCTACTCCCATCCCCGACTCCGGTGGACATCCCCCTCCGTCTTCTCCCTGCTGCTCAGCCCGACCCGGCGGCGCTGCGGCTGCTCCTCCCCTCGCCACCCGCATTCTTCCTCCCTCCACCTGTGCTAGTCCGGCCGGCCACTTCATCACCACCATCACCACCACTACTTACTCCCCCGACTTCCTGTCCACAGACCCCGGCCGCTGCTCAACTCCGGCCTGCCTCCCCGGCAAAGCTCCTCCACGTCGAGCCTGTCGCCTCACTCGAGCCAGACCTCTGAACCACCCCGGCGAGCCCGAGCTCCACCTCTGTGAGAACTTCCCTCCCCTCTTCCCTCCTTCAAATGCATAGTATATGTGTGTATTTAAATTGTGTATCATAGTGTGCTTAATAATGCATATATGTACTTAATTGATATATTGTATATGTATATATTATAACTGATATACATGTAAATACGTATATATATAGTATAAATATTTAATTTGGTATATGTATATAAATATATATATATATATACTTAGTATATTTTCAATATATCTAATTGGAATATATATGTGTATATATATTGGTTATTTCATATAATATGTATTAATAAAATGTATACTAGGTATAATTTCAATTAATGTATTGCATATGTATCTAATGTGATGTACTAGTATTAGTATATATGTGTATGTATATATGTTCGTGTATTTCTTCCTATATATCTATATATGTATTCAATATATATTTTGCGTGTACGTATTAAATAATATATTAATATGTAATATTGGTATATGTATATGTACATATTTTATATACTTAATATATTTCAATATATAAATTGGTATGTACGTATATCTGTATTTCAGTTTATGTTGGTAATTGTTAATTTGGTATATATATATATAAATAAATATATGTATATTTATTTTGATATAAGTGCTAATTTGGTAATATATATATATTTGTTTTGGTATTTGGTTTATATATATGTACTTGTATACATAGTATAATTTAATATAATTAGTATTTTGGCACATATATATATATATATTGTATATGTATTTATATTGGTGCATGAATAAATATTGTAAGTATTAATAAGTGTAATGTGGTTTATGTATATCCTACTAGATGACCCTAGTTGACTAGTGCCCTGCCTGGCATGGCCCTGAGGCCAGTATTTTTGTCTGTGTTAGTGTAGCATCTGATGCAAATATAGTTTTGCTTTGTGATGTGTTATAGGACTGTGGTACCCAGGGGATACTCTGGAACAGGACATCCATAAATACCAGCTAAGGACCCAAGGCAAGTACATTCTCCGATAATTTCCAATTTCTTGATAATTTCTATAATTTCAATAATCCTGAAATGTTACAACTGAATCTTTGACACTGTGCTACACGGACTAGTATAGCTTGGATCTGCAGTCATGAGATGTTACATTGATTATCGTATTGACATTGTACACGACATGTATATTAGACATCGTACATGTTAGACTTGACTTGCTCGTGTATCGTGACGTGTCATGGTTGGATCCACAGTACTAGTTGGGGGCTGGGAAGTAGTTAGTAAGAAATGTGATCATAACCTCTTATTGTAGTATAGAAAATTGTAAGTGTTAATCATGCTCTTCACCCATGATTAGCCAGGCCCTGTAGCTATCGTACATGTTCCCAAGCCGATCACATTTTGAAACTACTATTTCAAACACTTAGAATAGATTACAGTTCCCTATTTTAAATCATATACTATATCACCCGTATATGATACCGTTCCTTGTTCTTTTCATTTTCATACTGACTGTATCATATTGCCTATTGCCTGTCTCTTTATATTACCTGTCTCTCTTTAATTGCCATTGCATTTATTTTACTGTCTTCTCAGTAGCTAGCATCACATGTTTATTGCTTTATAGTCCTTATCAATTTAATGGAACTGTTATTTGAGATTGTGCTTTGCTCCTTCCTGACTGGAAACATTTTTCCAGACTATGCCTTAGAGGACCGCTGTCCGACACTTTATGGACCATATGGTGAGTAGCTGCAGACTTGGTAGTTAGTTGTGATTCTGGAAGGTCTAGCCAGAATTATTATTTATTGTTAATTTTTCAAGTAGACTATTTGGTACCGGATTTGTCTCCGGCATTTTTGATGAGACTTGGATATTATTGAGTTAGAATATTACTTGTTGACTTGTGTTGTGTTTAATTTTAATTTCTGTTCGAAATCTTATCGTGCTGTAATCCTGTGATTGAGTATGTGTTCATCTTATTTGTGTCATCCGTGCCTCGTTATGGAGATTGGATGCTTGCGTGACATTAGCTAGATAGTATCAAGACCTTGACAGCGTTCTATCGCCGACACAGCGGCGTAGGCTGGACGTACCCACGCACTCGTGCCCCTAAACCGGGTGCGGGTCGTGACACTAGCTGTACTCTTAATAGGAAGGTTGCCCTACTTATTATTCTATCAACAGGGACTTCTATATTCTAGGAGAAGGCTATACTTAAGGAACTAATGAGAAGGCTCATGAATCAAGCAGGATGCAATTATTCAACGGAATGGATTGGAAGGAGGATGAGTCATTGTCAGTTGTGGATGAGATACTATACTCTAATCCAAGGTGTAGGCTTGCTCAGCACAGTAACGTAACCGAGACAATATGCTCTTGACCTGCATGGGCCACCACAAAAACTATGTCACGCCCCAGTCCCAAAATATTGAGGGACTGGACGCGTGGCAATGGCCAGCAGCACACACCGATGGACAAACCCAATTTAATGGATCCATCGGGGCGTACTTAAGCTGTAATACAACAATAATGGTCTAAATATACTAATCTCATCCATAGAAATGAATACAACAATATCAGAATCATAAAGCAAGATCAATCTCAATATAACATAAACTCGGGGAATAACCCGATAATGAGTCTGATACAATAGTCAAGAAATAAGATAACAACTGCACATATTGAGTATGGATAGGACATATACTCAGGAGAAATCCTCGGCGATCACTCATCTACTGGATCTGGTACTGCTCCAGTGCCTGCTCCTGCTTCTGCTCCTTCTAATGCTCTTGTCCCGTGTAACTCAGGGTTGATCTCGTCTGCTAATCCTAGGGACATAATCCGGTATCCAGGTCCTCAGGGGACATAACAAGGTACAAAAGATACAAGCCAAAATGTAGTGTAATAGTAAATAAAATAAATATGGTAAACTATATAACCATCTATGTAAAATGCAGTTTGAGAGCATCACTAAACTCAGGCTGAGACCACTACAAGCTCTGTGTCGGGGAGCCGGTAGCAGTGATATCACTAGTAGAGTGCCTAGCTCTAATGTAGAGTCTAAGGCCTCACAATAATATCTCACTAGTAGAGTGCCTAGCTATGATATAGAGTCTAAGGCCTCACCATAATAAATATATATATATATAAATCAGCCTATAGCCTGTGTGTCTTTCCCCACCCAATGTAATCACACGTCTCATGTCCATAACACGCAAGATCAAAACTAATGCAGCAAGTCATAATAAGATCTAAGAATATAATGTCTATGTCATGTAACCTGTATCCTATACAGAATCACCATGAATATCTCAGGAAGATTCTGTCTCATGAATAGTGTCAAGTATCCTGGGTTATGATGTACTTGATAAGACAAGTACGAGAATGTAAAGGATCACGAATATCCATCTCTAGGTGACGTTACACAACTCCGCGTACGGTGTTGGCACCCAACTATTAATCGGACGCTAAGTAAGTCATACGGTCCTAGGCCAAGCATGTACAACAATATATATATATATATATATATATATATATAAGTCAAGAAAATAAGTAACAAGAACTGCAATGTTGGCAAGGTACACTTGCCTGGGGTTTGATTACCAACAACTGTCCCTGTATCAGTGGATCCTGTAGGTTCTCCTCCAAAAGCTGTAATAACCATCACCAACAGTCTCAGAAAATATCAAATAGCTAGAAACGCCTGTCCTTAAGTCTAATTTGGACACAGGAGCAAAAATGATATTTTTGGGTCAAAGTGGGGTCCACATGTGGGTCACTTTGCACCAAAAAACGTATCAGGGTCAAAGGTCTCCAATTTTGTCAAACTTAGTGTCAACAAGTCAGGAACGATTATACGAACTCAACGAAACTTCCAGAATTGGATTCCGATGAGCCAATCACAAAATCGCCCGTCAAGTGGAGCCTGTGGGCCCACGATACGCGATTTTGTCAATGTTCTCAGAATCGAACCAAACTTGGGTCACAGGACCAGCGTATTGCTACGAGTCCGATGGCACAAGATTTGTCTCGATCCGACGTGTGTACACAAAGTTACAACGTATTCCAGAATAGGCGAATATGCGTTGATTTTGGTGTGCACGCATATCCAAATCAACTTCTGCAAAATCCCGTACGTCCGTATCAACGGTGCGCATATTTCGATGAAGACCGCGCGCGACCAAGTCATCCCATTTGGCGGAGCGCACTCAGTTCCGGGGTAAAACAGGGGGTTGTTTTCCTGTTTTTGGATCGCAGTTTGCGATCACCACAGGACGCGATGCACTGAGCGGGTTGCACAGGCATCGAGAGGGTTACACAGTCTACGCGACACATCTGACGGAACGGAAAATGGAATAACGAGGAGAGAGAACGGGTTACTTGAACAGGGCTCCGTAAACCGAGAATTCTCATGTCCAGGATGCTATCTCGTGTCCTGGTCACCGTGTCCGCTGTGTCGGCACCACACAGGATCTGTGTCAGGGCTAGGGGCTGTGTCCGGAGACCGCTGGGTGGACTCGCCGGCGAGGGCGCCTCGGCCTAGGGCGTCCGGGCTAGGGCGTTTTGGTCGGTGGTCGACGCCGGTGGAGGGTGGCCGAGCGAATAGGTCGGGGTCTGCACAGTTGGCCAGAGTCTGCACAGTTGGGTCGGGAGGGGAAAGTCTGAAGCCGGACGGGGTACTGCGGGGGATCGGCAGGGAAAGTCGGCCGGAGCAATGTGATGCTGGCCGGATGGGGGAGAACTGTGGGCGATACGACGCTGCTCCGTCAGGCCGAGCTGGCTGCGGGAAGACGAAGTTGCTGTGCAGCGGGGGAAACAGCTCGGTGGTGCGGGGGCAGTCGGCTGTTGGCTCCGGCGGGATGGAGAAGCAGCCGGGGGAAGCTACTGCGGTCAGGGGAGCAGCGGGATGCGGCTGCTGATGGCCGCAGGCAGGGTCGGGGTCAGCGGCGGAGTGCCGGAGCGGCTTGGCCGGCGCTCGGCCGGAGCAAAGTCAGCCGCCGGAGTCGGAGGAAACAGTGGAGTCGGTTGCCAGCTGCAGACCGAAGTTCGTCGGAGTAAAATCAGTCGCCGGCCGGAGGTGAACAGTGAAGTCGGCTGGGAGAATTAGTTTTCTAGGTTTTGGTTTGGGATTTAATCTTTAGGTTTTGTTTTCTCCTTTAATAAAATAAAAAGTAGTATTTATAACCATGTGAACTAGGGTTTTGTTGACTTCGGGGTGGGCTTGGTTCGGTTTGGTTCGACAGTGGTTTGGTTTGGTTTATTTCCTAATTTATTTTGGTTTAATTGCAACTTAGTTTCTAGGGCTTTAAAAATGCTTCCGGAGTCCAATAAATTCAAAGAAAATTACCCTATGTCCACTTTTCCATTTTACACCAGAAAATATTATTTCATAATATTTTAGTATTAATTAACATCGTTTAAAAATCCTTTAATCACGAAATACCTTAGTTTATTTCCAGAAAATTGTGAGAAAATGTTTTAAAATATTTTGAAAAATTTGGGTTATGACAAGGGTCGAGGAGAGAAGAATCTAGAGCCCAGACAGAAAGTAGTGATCAACAATTTTTGGCATTGATCATCCACTCTCTCTTGCAATCTGTGAATCCTTCTTCTACGACACTTCTTCATTATCGTGTGGTCCAAGGGGCAAAGTAATCGACTGCAGATCAGACTCCTATAGTAATATTTACCCAGATTAAACTTGTACTTGACATCCTCGTATAGGATTGATTGTACTTCTTGTTTGTAAACCAAAGAATGGGTTTCGTATAAACCTTGTTTTATATCTTTCGTTTATTATCAAACACAAGATGGTGACTCTACTGGGGACGTCTTTCTCCTATAAGGAGAAAGCAATTGCTCAACACGATGCGGTATCCGTGGGATCCATGAAGAAGACCTTGGTCTTCCAGTCTGCCTACGAAGATATGCATCGAGCAGGGGGTAGCTCTCACTCTCTCTCTGTTCAAGACAACAGGAAGCTGCGTAAGGTCTGGATGCCCAAGACATCCCCTACCATTCCTGCCGACTCTCCGATCTCTCCGACCAGCCAGGTTGTAGCTGTACAACCTTCGTGCTCTGCACGTAAAACTCTGTCTCCCGTCTGTGATGTGGCAGACAAAACTTCTAACAATGCCTCAGTGCTAGTCTAGAAGTCTACTTCGCGCTCTGCGCGTAAAATTCAGTCTCTCGTCTGTGACGTGGCAGACGGAATCTCTGACAATGCCTTAGAGCCAAATCAGAAATCCCAAACGTGCCCCGCGCATAAAGATGCATCTGCTCTCTGCGGAAAAGCAGATGATCCCTGCAATCTACGCAAGGGAAAGCAAGTCGCGGACTGCTCAACTTCTCGGCCTTTACGCCAGCAAGAAAAGAATCTGCCTGCCCTCCGGATCACATGAGGACCTGATGGCCGACTGAGGACCTCCTCAGCTTTATGCCAGCCTGACCAGAGCTCCGAATTACGCTAGGTGAAACCCCTCAGCGTAAAGAAGGCTCAGTTTACGGAAAGACACACTCCCCAGGGATTATCTGCTACCCAGATGGCCAACCTGTTGTATACGAGTGACATAGGAAGAACTATGGTTCCCAATATCCGTATTTCGACTGATATAAGAAAGAGGAACAAGCCATCCTCTTCTTCTTCTGTAAATCCTCCTGACTTGCGTGAGTATCTGATCCAGAAACGCAAGGATAGGGGATCTTCCAGCATGTTTATTACGCCTCCTAGGGAGCACTATTGTAATATTCATAGGATTGTAGTTAATTATTGCTGTTCTGAAGCAAAATGGTCGGTTTTTGACCGGTTGAACTACTCTCTATCTTTCCAGAAAGAAGAGCCCGCACATGCATTAGTGAACATGGCTTCACACGTACCCAGAGGAAGGTTGAACTCAAGACGTCTTCCCTCTAGAACTCTAAGCCAAAGGAGATTCAACCAGCTCCTTAAGAACGCTAAAGCTGGGGCGTTCCGAAACACCCATTCGAGGTCGCGACAACCGGCTTCGTACTCTTCTGATTTCGATACTGGGGTCGCCAGTTTCCCGAATCAGATGCTAAAAGTATAGAGTCAACTTCTACAGAGACCTATACTAATCCTTCAATGACACCCAGGGAAATATGAGTCTATGCCATTGGAGATGAACGTGAGGAAGCTTCCCCGTCGGGGAACACTGAGCAACGCATTGCTGTACTGGAGACATCTCTCAAGGAGATACAGTCCATGATGGAGAATATGCACCAGATGATGCTGACTCAACACACAGCTGCTATAGCTCAAGCATTGGTCCCTCTAACTCAGATACGTGTGGGGGTGGAGTCTACTCTAGATCAAGAGTCAGCAGCTCCCCCACATCCCCACTCGGAGAGTGTATTACCTCCTGTTGGAGTCGCGATATAACCGATCCCTCACCACTACGCAGTCATTCTACCGGCTGAAGATCCGATGCAAGTAGTGCAAGAGTTGAAAGCCCAATTTGATGCCTTGAAGCACAAAGATCAGCTCAAGAAATTGGGAATCAACCAGCCTTACCCGGATATCTGGGATGAGGTCCCTTTCCCTCATAAATATAAACCACAGGCTATGGCATTGTTTGAGGGAAAGACATCACCGAGTTAGTACATAAACTACTTCAGTATGATGACGGTGTTATTACAAGGGAATGAGGCCCTCCTCACTCGGGTGTTCAAGGGCTGTCTCTCGGGAGTGGATTATCAGTGGTACCGTAGTCTTGCGGACAACTACATTACTTCCTTTGAAGACTTCAAGACTTTATTCTTCGCACGATTCTACTAAGGAGGAATGGACATGTCTATGTCCTCTCTTATCGAAGTGAAGCAGAAGAAAAAAGAGAACGTTCGCACTTTTATTGAACGTTTTCGTCAAGCTACTTTGCAAATGCCTCCCGGAGTTCCAAACTCGGCATTAGTGGACATCTGTAGGAAGAACCTTCTTTCCGTGATCTCGGTGTTCACAGGACCATATCAGTTCCACGATTGGCCCTCTTTCATCATCTCAGCGGTAGCCGCTGAGGACAACAGTGAGAAGGCGCGTGATAATGGCATCATGATCTCTGCCTCCGATAGAGGCAAAAGTCATCTTCCAACAACGACCATCCCCGTGGGGCCAAAGGAAAATAAGCTATGGCAAATCAACACGTCCAGGCAAAAGACTGCGGCCACCACACAAACGAAACCTGGGACTTCCAGACCCAATGAAGTGTACTCTTTCGACGACGACAATATTCCGAGCATATTCGAGTGTCTCGTCAAGAGCGGCAAAATTACCCTTCCTGAGGTAAAACGGCCTAATGAAGTCGACAGTACTAATAACCCTAAGTACTGCATCTTCTATAGATAGATACACCACCCTACAAAAGCGTGTTATTTACTGAAGAGGAAGATCCAGGAGCTGATTGATGCTAAGGCCATTACTCTGCACAACAGCGAGAAGACGGTCACAGCCAACATGATCTCTTTGTAATTTGGCAATCTGCCTTCCCAAGAAGTCCCGAATGGTGTTACACATATTTCTCGGACAACGATGAACATTGTTAATCTCCCTCTAGCTAGGGGTCAAAATCATGACCTGATACCCCTAACTACCCAGCGGGGCAAGATTATGTGGGTTCATCCAGATTTGGTGTCAGAGATCGAGGAAGAGACTCCAGCTGCTAAGGCTAGGTCTAAGAAGAACTCGAAGCGTAAACTATGTCACATGGTTACGGTACACTCGGCATCGGAAGATAAGGTTTTGGCTACTGGAACCCGTTCAGGGAAAGCTTACCTCAATGACTATGGAGCAAGTCAGGAAGATGCACCGGCAGACGCTTCAGCTGCCAAGCCTTCAGAACTGGAACCCGCCATACCAGAAGCCGGTCCTTCAAGACCAACTTCGACGAACAAGGGGAAGCAAAAGGAAATGTGCTTCGATAAGCCTTTGAAAAATATTCAAAATATAGGTTTAGAGAAGCCATACAACTTTGACATCCTGGCCCAATTGGCTAATACACCGGCCAGGTTGTCCATCTTTGAACTACTCAGGCTCTCTCAAGTCACTCGTCAAGCCCTGAGTGAAGCATTAATGCAGGTGGATGCATACTTGACCCAGCTCAAGTCCCCTGATGAAGAACCTGTGGCATGTCCTCAATGCCATAGTGTGATGGAGGTGGTCTCGAACATCACTTTCACCCAAGATGACATACTGTTAAAACATAACAGGCATGACAGACCCCTCTATTACACCGGATATGTCGGTTCCATGGAGGTTGATCGGATTCACATAGATCCGGGATCATCAATCAGCATCATTCCTCATAGTCTGCTCATACCGCTGAGGATTTCTACCAGCGAATTGGCTTACACCACCACTACAATCGTGGGTTTCAACGCCAGAAAAAGTAAGCCGTTGGGAAAAATTCGTCTGAGGATCCAGATTGGCGACCTCAGATCAGTGGCTACATGCTATGTCATTGATTTAGGGGTGTCCTATAATATTCTGCTAGGCAGACCCTGGATCCACGACCATAACAACGTTCCTTCGACTCTACATCAATGCTTTAAATATGTAGATGCCCAAGGAACGGTACAAACAGAGTTTGCTGACTTGAATCCGTTTAAAGGAGTAGAATCCTACTACTCTAATGCCATGTTGTACACTCAAAACTACAGGGAGGAGGTGTCAGGCGAGACAGAAAAGGAATCCCATCGGGAGCCAGAAGAACCCTCTGCCAAACAACCTCTGTCAATCAAGGTGAAAGGGCGAACTACTCATCTGCAAGCCATGGAGCCCGTGGCTATCCACCTGAGCAAGACCAGGTCAGGAGAAATAGGTGATCCTCTAGTGATCACTTTGAACCAAAAGCCTTCGCCCTAGGTCATCAATCTTCGGCACAACAGGCACCAAGTAATGTAAATACAACCAGGAACGTGGCTTATGATGATAATAAAGATCCTCTTTTCCAGTATATTGACGGTCAAATTCCAAATCAGGAATCCTCTCCCCAAGACGATATAGAACCTATAGCACAAAAATTCCTAGAAGCTATAGATTCCTATCATCCGTATATGTGGTAAGTGGCATCGTCATCCAATGTTATCACGACATATGGACCACATGAAGATTCCATCTTCGTTGTCTCGCCTGCTTGTAGCAGTCAGCGTTCAATAGTCTTCGGTCGCATGTGCAATAAACCGACTGTACAAGAAGATTCTCTCAAGGATGATGCTGGTAAAATGCAGGTTCATAGATACAGCCCGCAAGCTTTAAAGATCATACAAAGTATGGGTTATGACTTAATGCTGGAACCAGGCCTCAACTACGGGAAAGGCAGACGAATGACGCTGCACGGTGATCCCTACTGTCAACGAACTCATTTCAGGTTAGGGTACACCACCTTCCTTACAACTTTTGAGTCAAACGAGGATATCTTTTCCTCTTCTCAAAATAGCTTGTCGCCCTCCGGCTCATCTGATGATCTTAAACGAGCATTATCAGTAAATACGGTATTGGCAGATTCCTTCGAAGCAGAAGAACAAGAATCTGAACCGTTTGAGAATGACTCTTGGGCTCAACAAATGGATACACAATGGGAACTCCGGTTCGAGCAGAGAGAACCTCCCATTGAAGACAAAGTTATCCAGATTGATGTTGGGGATGAACTTTCGCCAAAGCCGATATTTATCAGTAGCAATCTTTCCGAAGAAGAAAGGGAATAAATAATCCAGCTGATAAAAGAATATATCGACGTCTTTACATGGAATTATGAGGATATGCCAGGTCTTCATCCAAAGGTGGCTACTCATAAACTCAATATATTGCCCAGTTCGAAGCCAGTAAAGCAGCACCAACGCCGGTTCCGCCCGGATATGATGGACGCCATTGAAGCTGAAATCAAGAAGTTGATAGCCTACGGTTTCATCCGGGAAGAACAACATCCTGACTGGGTCACCAATGTTGTCCCAATCATGAAGAAAAATGGGAAAGTATGTATCTGCATCGATTACCGAGATCTGAATGCAGCATGCCCCAAGGATGAGTTTTCTCTTCCCATTACAGAAGTCATGATTGATAATACCTGCGAGTTTGAACACATATCTTTCATGGATGGATTTTTAGGATACAATCAAATTAAGATGCATCCTGAAGACGAGAAGCATACTGCCTTCCAAACACCATTGGGGGTATATTGTTATACGGTCATGCCCTTCGGATTAAAGAATGCCGGGGCTATGTACCAACGGGCTATGAGTAACATATTCTATGAGCACTTACGCAAAACAGTGGAATATTACGTGGATGATATAGATGTCAAAAGTCACCTTAAGGATAATCACATCCGAGACCTGAAGACAGTGTTTGAGTTGATGCGCCAACATCAACTCAAAATGAATCCTACAAAGTCCTTTTTGGGTGTATCTAGTGGCAAATTCCTGGGATTTGTCATTACCGCTAAAGACATTCAAGTGGACCCTGATAAAGTCAAGGCCATATTAGAAATGCGACCATCCCATAATCTGAGGGAACTCAGGGGATTTCAAGGTCGTTTGGCTTATATCCAGAGATTCATATCCAACCTCTCCGGAAGATGTCAGCCTTTTTTTCGTCTCATGAAGAAAGGTGTATCCTTCGTATAGGAAAAAGCCTGTCTGCAAGTATTTAATGATATCAAACGCTACCTCACTAATCCTCCAGTTCTGGTGCCTCCCGTCATAGGAAGACCATTCTTGTTGTATGTTCGAGCGATGGATCATTCTCTGGGAGCTCTTCTCGCACAGAATAACGATGTGGGTCATGAATAGGCTATCTACTACCTAAGAAGGATGATGGTCGGGGCTGAACACCGGTACAGTCCAGTGGAAAAAGAATGCTTGGCTCTGATGTTCGCTATCCAGAAGACACGACACTATGTCACAGGCCAGACTATTCATATTTATCTCCAGGATCAATCCCCTTCGGGTATTGATGAACAAGCCAAGTGTTCTTAATTCTCGACTAGTGACTTGGGCGATGCTATTAACACCGTATGACATGGTGTACGTCCCTCAGAAGTCCATCAAAGGCCAAGCATTGGCCGATTTCCTAGCTTCTCATCCGATCCCGGAGACCTCCAAACTATACGAGGACATTCCCGACGAAGTCGCAGAATGTCATTCTGCAATAGAAAGTGATATGTGGCAACTATTCTTCGATGGTGCTTCCAGGACTGGTCCCAGGGGAAACATGGTTTCAGGAGTAGGAATTGTCCTGGTTACTCCTGATAAACTCATCATCTATCGAGCATATTCTCTTAGTGACCCCTATTCTAATAATGTGGCGGAGTATAACGCTCTACTAATCGGGCTCCAACTCGCTAAAGAATTGGACGTCGAATCTCCGGAAGCTTTCGGTGACTCTCTGCTAATCGTCAATTAAGTCAGAGGGATATATGAAGTCCGTAATCCGGATCTTATTCCCTATCACCAAGCAACGATCGAAATAGCCATGACATTCAAAGGATTCTTCCTAGAGCATGTACCTCGTTCTTAGAATCTAGAAGCTGATGCCCTAGACAGTCTAGCTGCAGATCTAGCCATTCCTATAAGAAGGCAGAATTCGGTGATCCTTCTTAACAGAGATTTATTCTGTGTGAAAAATAACTTTTACGTAGAACGCAGCTACGCTGTGAACACCGATCCCCCTAAGAGAGACTGGAGAAGTCCCTTTATAGATTTTGTGGCATACGGAATCTTACCTGAGGACCCTAAAGAGGTAGTATCCGTCAAAAGACGATTTTTACGCTTCTATTTTGATGTGTCTTCACAATGTCTATATCGTCGGACCTACGACGGACTGTTGTTGAGATATCTCTCCGATGACGAGGCACAACGGATTATCTATGAAGCTCACGACTGCGTGTGCGAAGCGTATCAACCCGGTCCTAAGCTGCAGGATCGTATCAGGAGGATGGGTTATTACTGGCCTACTATGATCACAGATGCAATAAAGTATGCAAGACAATGCAAAGCCTGTCAGGTTCATACAGATTTTATACATCAATCTCCTGAACATTTACATCCTACGGTTGCATCCTGGCCTTTTGAAGCATGGGGTATGAATATCATTGGCCCTATTCACCCGTCTTCTTCCAGAGGTTATCGGTTCATACTGGCCATAACATATTATTTCTCCAAATGGGCAGAGGCGATCCCTCTTGCTGAGGTGAAGACATCTAATGTGATCAACTTTATCAAGCATTATGTCATTTATCGCTTTGGGATACCCCGAAGGATAATTCATGACAATGGGCCTCAATTCATCAGCCAAGCGTTTCATCGATTTTGCGATAAAAATCGGATACAAAATGTGGCCTCTACGACATATAATCCTGCTGCTAATGGTTTGGCGGAAGCTTTCAACAAAACCATTATCAAACTCTTGAAAACGTTCGTCTCTTCGAACAAGAGAGATTGGAATAAGAAGCTAGGAGAATGTCTTTGGGCATACCACACAACGGTACAAGCACCGACAGGTTGTACCCCATTCTCATTGGTTTACGGGAGTGAAGCAGTTCTCCCCATCGAAATCCAAATTCTGTCATTCAGGATAGCAGTGGCTAATGAGTTGAATCAAGAAAAGAATGACCTATTAAGGCTTCAAGAGCTAGAAGGATTAGACGAGAAACGCCTTCAGGCTCAGCAGCCCATCGCGTTCTACCAGGCACGCATTTCCAGATCTTTTAATCAAAAAGTAAAGGAAAGAGTGTTCAAAGTTGGCGAGCTAGTTTTAGTTGTGAGAAGGCCAATGATTATTACTCACAAGAGTAAGGGTAAATTCCAACCCAAATGGGAAGGCCCTTATGTGATAGAGACGACGTTCTCAAACGGCGCTTACAGGTTAGCCAAGCCTAATGAAGATTTGTTGATGGCTCCTATCAACGGCAAATTCCTTAAGAGGTACTATGCTTAACCTCCTTTGCTCAAATGGAGTATGGTGGGGATCTCATTCTGACAATACTACTTCCAAAACAAAACTAGTTGGATCATATTCTATCATGTCCATATAACCTCTGAATAGATATGTTTAACTGATTTGGAACTTTAAGACCTATCACGTCCATATTACCTCTGATAGTGTTTTGTGTACAAATTTTAGTTGGAGCATATTCTATCATGTCCATATAACCTCTGAATAGATATGTCCACTTGAAGCTTACCGAGAGTATATCACGTCCATATTACCTCTTATATCACTTTCGCCTTAGCCTGTCATTTATATTCCAAAATGATGGGTCCACAAAGTCAGATAAAAGCCTCTTTATTATTCCCAGAAAGAGCAAAATTATATAGAAAAACAAAAAAAGGGTACATCATTTGGGGGGAGCAGTTAAGTCACGAATCTGCTGCGCCAGGGCAACCATTCTCTCATCTCGGGAGTTCAAGACGTCAGCGTGAGCCCGCTCCAACCTGGCCGCATCATTGTTCAAAGCAGATAGCTCGGACCGAGCATGTACAAAACCTATATGGATGACACCCACATGTGTCAAGTTCTGCTGAGCAGTCTCTATTCGATTATTCAGCACATCTCAAGATGCCGACAAAGAGAGAGCCTCCTCCTCTGCCCGAGCGAGTTCATCTTTCAATCTGCGTACCCTCGCTATCTTTTCCTCATATTCGGCTTCGCACCGAGTCAGCTGGGGAATGACGTACTCTAATTCGATATGCTCCTGATCTATCTCCTGCTGCTGTTCCTGGACGGATTTATCCAGAGCTTCCATTTGCCCAGCAAGCTCTGCAGTTAGAGAGTCATACCTAGCTTGAACGAGACCATCAATACTGCCTCGAGATAGCTGCAAATATTCGTTAATAGGTTATTCCAAACCATTAACTATCTGCTCCAGGGTATCAGCTCTCACAGTGTCATCAAAATCTCTGATCGGCACTATCGCAAACTGAGAGGACCTCCTCAGCGCC
The DNA here is from genome assembly GCA_036927795.1 of Iris macrosiphon. Classification (NCBI taxonomy): domain Eukaryota; kingdom Viridiplantae; phylum Streptophyta; class Magnoliopsida; order Asparagales; family Iridaceae; genus Iris; species Iris macrosiphon. Next base: position 115,154,965 of record JAYESA010000011.1, read on the forward strand.
TCGAAGCCTAGATTCTTCTCCAATACCATCGATATCAGCGTTTTCAAAGTGGTGTAGAAGATACTAGTGTACTGCTCAGTCAGCATAGCTAGATCCGAATGGACGCTGGGAGTGGCTGCAATATTAGCAAAACTTCCTCCAGGAATGACCGTAGACGATGTTGCCACAGTCGTCACCTCAACAAATGGTGCGATAAAAGAAGATGCGCTAACAAAGGACGAGGTGGCCGGCGTACTCAAAGGAGGTATTGTCGTAACGGCAGGCTCATCCTCCTCTCGAGATAGCGGAACTATTTCAGGAGAGCCGGCACCCGAAAATGTTTCCTCTTCGAAATCGGGCACCTCCATGTCATCGCCAGGAGCTAAAACAGAGCCAAAAGGCGCGTCAACACTGCCCTCCCCGTAGATGTCTTCCCCTGAAAAGAAGACAAAAGAAAGTTAATATCAAAATGATGTTAATTTTTCTAAAAAGAGGCGTAAAGACGACATTTACCCATGGCTAATGGTATATATATCGCGTCGGCAGCCAGTACAGCTAAATCATTTCTTAATGATGCTAAGCGAGCTGTCATACCTGGAGAAGGGGGTGTGTCAACTGACACTGGCAAATATTCTTCTAGGTCTTCGTCAAGATCCAACCGAGGCTCATCAGCTGGAATCTCACTGGGTATACTTACAGACGCGGTAGGGGTTTCTCCCGTTACTGGTCTGGATAAAGGTATCCTTATTTTTCTTGGCCTCGAAGGCAATCCCGTACCACTACCTGAAGCGGTAGCAGCAACAGCAGCCTCGAACAAAGATCCTCTGGCACTGCCAGCCGGAACCATAGAGGTTCCCTCTCTAAAAGGCGAGGAACCTCTAATCAAAAGATCGTCCCCATCAAGGGAAACAACAGGTTCATTCCTGGGAGCCTCACGGCCGAAAATCCTGAGAGGACCACCAGCAGTCTTCTTCTTCTTCTTGCGAGGGGATGTCTCCTTCAGAACAGGAGCCCTTCGCTTACCAGAGATAACCAGAGGCCCTGCAGGCGAAGGTATTTCGCCTCTCGGTACTGTCAACAAAGGCTCGTCTGGATTAACCGAATCTTCACCCTCGTCAGAAGAAACTGTGGGGATTTCGTCTCTCCTAGCAGACTTAGAAGAAGGCATCCTAAAATTCCACGCATGTCAAAATTGTGAAGGAAGGTATTCGTTGCCACATAAAACTGGGCATACGAGTGAAGGATGCGCAACTCCATGGAGAGAGAAGTCGCTGATATAGTGAAAGCTGCTTCAGTGCAACCCATTATAAAATACCGCCATCCTCTTGCTCCATCGATAAGTCCACCCATGGACTTGAAGCTGGTGATGGCATTGCCCACATGCAATTGGTCGTACCCGAATTGCCTGGCGAACCGACTAGGCAGGTAGGGCTCCAAGAAGCAATGGTCTTCACTTCTATATAAAAATGGGAAGGTCTAATACAGACCAACCAATAGAAAGCATCAGGAGAAAGGACGGTCTTTCCTTCACTGAAATCCTGAAGATGCGTCCCCTGTTGATTGAGATGTACAGTGGGGACGGTGCAGAAGAGCTTCCAGCTGTGACCAAAATTTAACGCTCGCCGATAGTCTAAAACTGTGGTCACGTTCCAGGTGGAATTCCTGTAAGTCAACAGGAAATTATTCCCCGAACTACTGCCAGAGCCGGGAGACATCACCTTGGGATTATGAAGAATTAACCATCCCATAAGATATATGTATGGTAATTCTACCCTGGGAAAGCTGTCACGCCGGGTTTCATCGGCAAGCAGCCCATCGGTCATGGCCCTCATGCCAGCTTGTATCCGGCATACCATGGCAGGAAGCAAGCCCAGTCTTGCCCCGAACACCAAATGCACTGCAGGCCATAAGGTGTTACGGTGGATGCGATCCGAAGAGGTAATGCCGGGTACTACCAGTCGGCGTAGCCATATGGAGATGAAGCCAGCCAGCTGAGCTTCCTTAGACAAAGGCCTGTGGCAATGCCTTAAATAACTGTAGGCCTTAGTGCCTGCAGGATATTTTCCTATCCCTTCGTCGATAATCTGATCTGAACTCCCAGCGTCTTCCACAAGATCATCGACTACCTAAGCACTAAGCACGCTCAGAAAGCTCAAAGGCCTATTCCTGCTATCCGCTACTTTGTTTGGCTTAGCACTTCTAGCCCGGTGGAAGAAGAGATAGGACGCCCACTTGTTGGTATGGGCCAAATCCGAGGGCTCATTGTAAAAGGCGTGCACGCTAAATAGTGGCACATCAGCTCCTGGTACACTGCCACTACCCGAGGGTTTGTATCCCCTAGCTCCCGGTTTGTGGGAACATACTCTTCATAAGGAGTATCCCCCATTGGCAGTCTTGAAATCTCTGCTATTTCGTGAAGGGCCAATCCCAACTCCCCCAGTGGAGTGGCAAAAGTCCCAGTGAGCGAGATATATCGCTCCATCAAAGCCAGAAACAGGTTGGGGTTGAGAGGTAACCCAACACTGGTGGTGTAATGCCCCGTTCCCCCTATTCGAGGAGCGCGGCCAAGAAATACTTACGACCGTCCAAACGGGACAGATTGAATTAAGATCCTTTCCTCGTTATGGATTGGTTTCTTCGAAATCAGGTCCCATATACAATGGATTATGCCTCGAGGATGGACTCGGCGGCAGAGTCGAGAGGGGCCTTTCCGTTGCGTTGGTTTCTTGTCCGTTTTCGTGCCGCTTGGTTGCTTTCTTGTTGGTTTTATGACTTGCGTTTTCTCGAACGGTTTCAATGGATATCATTGCTTTCGTTCTTAGGATTTCGCATTTCGTATCGAGCCTTGAAGACCAAAGCAGGAGGTATTGATCATCCGTTGGTGCGTGCAGGTGATCGTGTAGACGACGCGCGAGCGGAGTCTTAGGGATCTCTCCTTCTTCTTCCTATTCAACCAACTTGTGAGTGGCTCTATTTCGATAAGCACCTTCTTTCCAAGGGCTCCGTTCATAATAAAATTGACTCAGTCATGCATTCAATCAAACGATACCAATTAAGTAACAAGTTGGATAACAAGATAAGATAAGAAGTAGGCTTGGAACACCCGTTGCTTGTCATACAAAATCTTGCATAAATTCACTGATGCATGCATGTTCGTTGGGTGTTTAATGGGTTGGTATTTATTGATAGTTCAAAGTGTTCTTCTATAAACTGCTGCATGTTATTTCATATAACTTGTTGGTTGATTGTGATAGTACAGTAAAGCAGTTTCGTACATGATGTTCTTTAAATCGCTAGTAAGTAAATCTATGAAGTTCGGTTCATAGAAATGGTCATAGGAATTCTTGTGCACAAGGGATCCAGGTTCCTGCGAACGGTTACCGGGGCACCGGGCCGTTTTGACCCAGGCGGAATCTACTTTCTTAGTCGTGGGAGCGGGGAATTATAGCGGGGCTAGCTACCCGCGCTGCAAGCGTCGCCGCCAGCCCAGACTAAACCCATGATGGCTCCTAAACAACAAAGAAAGATGTTGTGTATATTTAAACTGTGCAGACTAACTATGTCTTCGTGACAGGGAAGGCTATGGTAAGTTGTACAGGTGGTTCAAACGGTACAGGTATAGTCACCGAACGGTGGCATGTGAAGTTATGTTATTTTGTTCTTGCATACCTGCTAAATGAAATCTGAACTAGGCAAGAATAGAAACCCACCTAAGAACATAATTGTAGCATACTCATTAGATCTCATTATATGAGCTGGGTAAAGTTGAGCAGCTAGCCTTCACCAGTACTTTTCGAAGTACTGACCCTCGTTGTAGCAGGTTCCCGGGCGCAAGGCAACGCGGCGAGGAGCTGAAGTTCTCTCCGAACTTTTGGGATCCTTGGCGGTTCGTGGCCAAGACTTTTGGAGGCTCAAGCTAGAAGCCTTTCACTCTCTCCGTTGCTGAATATCGCTAAGGCGATGGTGCTTACTCGCACCCAAGGTGGTTTTGAGTTTTTGAATCTATGTAAAGGGACATAATGTATGGATCGGCTATCGCATTTTGCGTCCAAGTTTGTAAGCCCGTGGGGCATTTTATACTTTTGAGTCAAGCGATGTAAAAAGATGTTCATTATGAATAAAAGAGAAACTTTTCTATGCCTCAACCTTGTGTTATCTTATATGTCCACTCTGTTGCATTGTTCTAAAGAATATCCTTATGCCTAAGGCCTTGTGCACGCGCGCCCTACGCGTGCACGGCATCACGCCCGGGGGACAATTATCGATTAGCCAAAATCGGGGCGTGACATATTGGTATCAGAGCATGCTTCAGATCCTTTGATCTCACAAAGAAAGTTTCTAAAGAGGACCTTGTTCCTTCCGAGTAGACCCTTGAATTCGCTTGGCCAAAATGAGATACGTTCCATACAGTGAGTCCATAATATACCTTGAGACTAATACAAGTTACTTTCCTTTCAAGGAACGACTTCCGAGCCGGGTGCACAAGCGCAGATGGTGGCGCAAGTGCAAGCGAGTAGTTCAGGCACCTCGGGCAGCTCTGGGAGTCCAGCTGCCGCACCCTCTGCTGATCCGTTCGAGCGAATGATGCGTTTGATGGAGACGCAGCAAAAACAAGCTGAACTACGGCAGAGTCAATTCGAGTCACGGATTGAGGCTCAATTCGTGGCGCAGCGATCTCAGGCGGATACACAGCAGAAGCAGATGAATAGTCTGCAAACCATGGTGACGAATATGATCGCCAACAATCATTCTGCATCCGCCCCCGCAACCGTGCCTATAGTTGCTGAAGCCACCGGACCGCAGAATTCCCAGGGTACCTTACCCTCAGGCGAGAATGGGTCAATCGTGTCGATATCAGAATTTAAGAAGATGTGCCGTGCTACGTTTAAAGGCACCGAGGACCCTTCCTTAGCAATGGACTGGCTGGTCGAGCTGGAGGACCACTTCGAAGCGCTGTGCCTAGACGAGACCAAGAAAGTGGCGTGTGCCCAGCTTCAGCTCTGACAAAATGCACATGATTGGTGGGATGTGCACAAGCAAGCTATTTTGAGTAAAGGTGGTACAACGGCTATCTCCTGGTCCGTGTTTTGTAAGGCCTTCGTGGAGGAATACCTTCCACCCGCCGTCTGTCGTGAAAAGGAAGACGAGTTTGCGCTACTGAAGCAGGGAGACATGACGGTGCGTCAATACGCTTCAGAGTTCAACTGACTTGCAAAATTTGCCAAGTCTCAGCTCGCCGATGCCGAAAGTCGTGCGCAAAAGTTCGAGCTCGGACTATGACCTTCTATCCGTGCCCACGTCGTAGTGACTCAATATCGTACCATGCGGGAGTCCTTGAATCATGCACTGTCCCTAGAGTCACAGTATCCTCCAGTTTGCACCGGCGCTGTGCAAAATCACAATCACAAGCGTCCTGCCAACACAGGAGGAAACAACGCGCATAAGTGCCACAACAACAACGGCGGCTCCCAAGACTCGAATCAAGGAAAGAGGCAAGGACAAAATTGTGCCTACTGCCGCAAGCCAGGACACCACGTCAGCGAATGTTGCGCGAGCAAAGGAGGATGTTTCAAGTGTGGCAAGGTGGGCCACATTGCTCGTAATTGTCCAACCCGTTCCAACGATCCAGCTTCACACCGTCCGCAGCAGAATAATGACTCAGCTCAGGGTCAGGGGCAAACTCAACGAGCGAACCAGGCACCGCAAAACGCTCAGGGCCGAGTCTATGCTTTGACTCGGGACGAGGCACTTGCATCGAACACGACGGTGTCAGGTATATTACTTTTTAATAATGTACCTGCTCGAGTATTGTTTGATTCTGGTGCAACACATAGCTTCATTTCGGCAGATTTTGCCGCCGAACACACATTCCCTATGACACCGCTAGGCTTAAACCTAAGTGTTAGTACTCCTTCGGGCGTAGATTTATCGGCTCGCTTAGTCTGTCGTGAAGGTAACATTTGCATCGGAGGACGGAGATTGTCATTAGATGCGATAGTTCTAGACATAAGGGACTACGATCTTATTCTAGGGATGGATTGGCTCGGCGCTTGTTCAGCTACAATCGACTGTGCGAAAAAGGAAGTCGTGTTTCGTTTGCCCGGCGAGATCGAGTTTCTCTTCACGTACAGTCCTGAGTCGAAAGCGTCGAATACCTGCATGGTGATCTCAGCAATGTCTGCTCGACGGATGATTCACTCCGGCTGCGAAGGGTACTTAGCGTCCGTTCGAGACACTCGGCAAGATTGCGCAAACGTTGAGTCTATTCCCGTTGTGGCAGATTTTCCTGATTTGTTTCCCGACGAGTTGCCAGGCATGCCGCCCGATCGAGAGACAGAGTTCACTATAGACACGTTCCCAGAAACTCGACCAATTTCTAAGACGCCGTATCGAATGGCCCCGGCAGAATTGAAGGAGCTTAAAGTACAGTTGCAAGACTTGCTAGATCGAGGATACATTCGGCCTAGTGTATCTCCGTGGGGTGCGCCTGTACTATTCGTAAAGAAAAAGGATGGCTCATTGCGGCTCTGCATCGACTATCGAGAATTGAATAAAGCAACCATTCGTAACCAGTATCCTCTTCCAAGAATAGACGATCTTTTCGATCAGTTGCAAGCTGCCACGGTATTCTCTAAAATTGACCTCCGTTCGGGCTATCACCAACTAAAGATCAAGCCAAACGATGTGCCAAAGTCAGCTTTTCGAACTCGCTATGGCCATTATGAGTTCCTGGTGATGCCGTTCGGACTAACCAATGCACCCGCTGCCTTTATGAGTTTAATGAACCTTGTGTTCCGGCCCTATCTCGATAAGTTTGTAGTAGTATTCATCGATGATATCTTGGTGTATTCGAAGAGTGAGGAAGAACATGCAGAGCACTTGCGGACCGTGCTACAAACTCTTCGGGACAACCAGCTATATGCTAAGCTGAGTAAGTGTGAATTCTGGCTAAGTAGTGTATCTTTCCTCGGGCACATCATTTCTGCGGGAGGCATCTCAGTCGATCCGAAGAAGGTGGAGGCCATTGTCGAGTGGAAGCGACCTACATCCGTTAGCGAGATTCGAAGCTTCCTCGGGCTAGCGGGCTACTACAGACGGTTCGTAAAGGATTTTTCCAAACTTGTACTACCTCTGACTCGCCTCACACAAAAGGGAGTCGCGTTTGAGTGGTCCGCCGACTGCGAAGCTTCGTTTAAAGAGTTAAAGCATCGCCTCACCTCTGCCCCGTTACTTGCACTACCAGACGAGATCTCGGGATTCCAAATATTTAGCGACGCGTCCGGGCAAGGCTTGGGGTGTGTACTTATGCAGCGAGATCGAGTGATAGCCTATGCCTCCAGGCAACTAAAGAAGCACGAGAAAAATTATCCTACACACGACCTGGAATTAGCGGCAATTGTCTTTGGCCTGAAATTGTGGCGACACTACCTTTATGGAGTGCCTTGCCGAATTTATACTGATCACAAGAGCTTGAAGTACCTGTTCACCCAGACAGACCTCAACCTTCGTCAGCGCCGTTGGCTAGAATTGATAAAAGATTACGACTTGACGATAGACTACACGCCTGGAAAAGGGAACGTTGTAGCGGATGCTTTGAGTCGGATCTTCGTTGGATCTCTGTCAGTCGATCGCAGGTTACGAAGGGACTTAGAAGAGTTGGGCATCGAACTCCGAATTTGATATCGTGGCGCGCGGGTCGCTCAAATGCGATTCGTACCCAACCTAATAGAGCGGGTCATATCTACTCAGAAGGACGACCCTTTCCTAAGGAAGATGCACGAGCAGATTCTAGCGGGGAAGGCGAAGGACTTTGCAGTAGATGAAAATGGAGCGTTGCGGGTGAAAGGAAGGCTATGCGTATCCGATGATTCAGAACTTAGAAAGGAGATCCTTGCGGAAGCTCATTACGCAGCCTATATGATCCATCCTGGGAGCACGAAGATGTATAAGAACCTCCGAACGACCTTCTGGTGGCACGGCATGAAGAAAGATGTTGCACTCTTTGTGTCCCAATGCATAACTTGTCAAAGGGTGAAAGCAGAGCATCAGAGGCTGGGCGGGGAGATGCAAAATCTTGCTATCCCGGAATGGAAGTGGGAGCACATCTGCATGGATTTCATTGTTGGCCTGCCAAGGACGCAACGGGGGAACGACGCAATCTGGGTTATCGTCGACCGGTTAACCAAGTCTGCACACTTCATTGCCATCAAAAGTACTTGGAGCGCCGATCGCCTCGCCCAGACCTACCTTGACGAGATAGTCCGGCTGCACGGAGTGCCAGTTTCTATAGTATCAGATCGGGACGGGCGATTCATCTCGCATTTCTGGGAGAGCCTTCAGCTGGCGATGGGGACCAAGTTAAAGTTCAGCTCAGCCTATCATCCACAAACCGATGGTCAGACAGAATGAGTGAATCAGATACTAGAAGACATGTTGCGCCTCTGCGTGATCGATTCGAAGTCAAGTTGGGACGTCTACCTGCCGCTGGCCGAATTTGCATACAACAACAGTTATCAGTCCAGCATCGAGATGGCTCCGTACGAGGCTTTGTATGCGCGGAAGTGTAGGTCACCAATCTGCTGGGACGAAGTCGGAGAACGGCAAATCCTTGGGCCGGAGCTGGTTGAACAAACCGTCCAAAAGGTTCGGTTGATTCGTGAACGGTTGAAGACAGCACAAAGCCGACAAAAGAGTTATGCCGATGCTCGACGTCGCCCCCTTGAATTCTTTGAAGGGGACCATGTGTTCTTGAAAGTCTCGCCTATGCGCGGAGTCATGCGGTTCGGAGTAAAAGGAAAGCTAAGTCCGAGATTTATTGGGCCGTTTGAAGTTCTCAAACGGGTTACTCCGGTCGCCTATCAAGTTGCTTTGCCGCCTGCCCTATCAGAAGTACACTATATTTTTCATGTTTCTCAGCTGAGAAAGTTTGTACACGACCCGAACCACATAGTCGACTTGGGTCAGTTGAATCTGCAAGCGGACTTGTCGTACGCGGCAGAGCCTGTCCAAGTTTTGGATCGTAAAGAGAAGCAGTTGCGGAATCGAACCGTCTCGCTAGTGCGCGTCCTGTGGCGGAACCACTCGGTCGAGGAGTCGACCTGGGAACTTGAAGCTGATATGAGGGAAAGGTTTCCCTCATTATTCCTTAGTGGTAGGTTCTATTCCTAAGTTTTGGGACGAAACTTTCTTTTGGATGGTTATGATGTAATGCCCCGTTCCCCCTATTCGGGGAGCGCGGCCAAGAAATACTTACGACCGTCCGAACGGGACAGATTGAATTAAGATCCTTTACTCGTTATGGATTGGTTTCTTCGGAATCAGGTCCCATATACAATGGATTGTGCCTCGAGGATGGACTCGACGGCAGAGTCGAGAGGGGCCTTTCCGTTGCGTTGGTTTCTTGTCCGTTTTCGTGCCGCTTGGTTGCTTTCTTGTTGGTTTTATGACTTGCGTTTTCACGAACGGTTTCAATGGATTTCATTGCTTTCGTTCTTAGGATTTCGCATTTCGTATCGAGCCTTGGAGACCGAAGCAGGAGGTATTGATCATCCGTTGGTGCGTGCAGGTGATCGTGTAGACGACGCGCGAGCGGAGTCTTAGGGATCTCTCCTTCTTCTTCCTATTCAACCAACTTGTGAGTGGCTCTATTTCGATAAGCACCTTCTTTCCAAGGGCTCCGTTCATAATAAAATTGACTCAGTCATGCATTCAATCAAACGATACCAATTAAGTAACAAGTTGGATAACAAGATAAGATAAAAAGTAGGCTTGGAACACCCATTGCTTGTCATACAAAATCTTGCATAAATTCACTGATGCATGCATGTTCGTTGGGTGTTTAATGGGTTGGTATTTATTGATAGTTCAAAGTGTTCTTCTATAAACTGCTGCATGTTATTTCATATAACTTGTTGGTTGATTGTGATAGTACAGTAAAGCAGTTTCGTACATGATGTTCTTTAAATCGCTAGTAAGTAAATCTATGAAGTTCGGTTCATAGAAATGGTCATGGGAATTCTTGTGCACAAGGGATCCAGGTTCCTGCGAACGGTTACCGGGGCACCGGGCCGTTTCGACCCGGGCGGAATCTACTTTCTTAGTCGTGGGAGCGGGGAATTATAGCGGGGCTAGCTACCCGCGCTGCAAGCGTCGCCGCCAGCCCAGACTAAACCCATGATGGCTCCTAAACAACAAAGAAAGATGTTGTGTATATTTAAACTGTGCAGACTAACTATGTCTTCGTGACAGGGAAGGCTATGGTAAGTTGTACAGGTGGTTCAGACGGTACAGGTATAGTCACCGAACGGTGGCATGTGAAGTTATGTTATTTTGTTCTTGCATACCTGCTAAATGAAATCTGAACTAGGCAAGAATAGAAACCCACCTAAGAACATAATTGTAGCATACTCATTAGATCTCATCATATGAGCTTGGTAAAGTTGAGCAGCTAGCCTTCACCAGTACTTTTCGAAGTACTGACCCTCGTTGTAGCAGGTTCCCGGGCGCAAGGCAACGCGGCGAGGAGCTGAAGTTCTCTCCGAACTTTTGGGATCCTTGGCGGTTCGTGGCCAAGACTTTTGGAGGCTCAAGCTAGAAGCCTTTCACTCTCTCCGTTGTTGAATATCGCTAAGGCGATGGTGCTTACTCGCACCCAAGGTGGTTTTGAGTTTTTGAATCTATGTAAAGGGACATAATGTATGGATCGGCTATCTCATTTTGCGTCCAAGTTTGTAAGCCCGTGGGGCATTTTATACTTTTGAGTCAAGCGATGTAAAAAGATGTTCATTATGAATAAAAGAGAAACTTTTCTATGCCTCAACCTTGTGTTATCTTATATGTCCACTCTGTTGCATTGTTCTAAAGAATATCCTTATGCCTAAGGCCTTGTGCACGCGCGCCCTACGCGTGCACGGTATCACGCCCGGGGGACGATTATCGATTAGCCAAAATCGGGGCGTGACATATTGGTATCAGAGCATGCTTCAGATCCTTTGATCTCACAAAGAAAGTTTCTAAAGAGGACCTTGTTCCTTCCGAGTAGACCCTTGAATTCGCTTGGCCAAAATGAGATACGTTCCATACAGTGAGTCCATAATATACCTTGAGACTAATACAAGTTACTTTCCTTTCAAGGAAAGTAACTTCCGAGCCGGGTGCACAAGCGCAGATGGTGGCGCAAGTGCAAGCGAGTAGTTCAGGCACCTCGGGCAGCTCTGGGAGTCCAGCTGCCGCACCCTCTGCTGATCCGTTCGAGCGAATGATGCGTTTGATGGAGACGCAGCAAAAACAAGCTGAACTACGGCAGAGTCAATTCGAGTCACAGATTGAGGCTCAATTCGTGGCACAGCGATCTCAGGCGGATACACAGCAGAAGCAGATGAATAGTCTGCAAACCATGGTGACGAATATGATCGCCAACAATCATTCTGCATCCGCCCCCACAACCGTGCCTATAGTTGCTGAAGCCACCGGACCGCAGAATTCCCAGGGTACCTTACCCTCAGGCGAGAATGGGTCAATCGTGTCGATATCAGAATTTAAGAAGATGTGCCGTGCTACGTTTAAAGGCACCGAGGACCCTTCCTTAGCAATGGACTGGCTGGTCGAGCTGGAGGACCACTTCGAAGCGCTGTGCCTAGACGAGACCAAGAAAGTGGCGTGTGCCCAGCTTCAGCTCTGACAAAATGCACATGATTGGTGGGATGTGCACAAGCAAGCTATTTTGAGTAAAGGTGGTACAACGGCTATCTCCTGGTCCGTGTTTTGCAAGGCCTTCGTGGAGGAATACCTTCCACCCGCCGTCCGTCGCGAAAAGGAAGACGAGTTTGCGCTACTGAAGCAGGGAGACATGACGGTGCGTCAATACGCTTCAGAGTTCAACCGACTTGCAAAATTTGCCAAGTCTCAGCTCGCCGATGCCGAAAGTCGTGCGCGAAAGTTCGAGCTCGGACTACGACCTTCTATCCGTGCCCACGTCGTAGTGACTCAATATTGTACCATGCGGGAGTCCTTGAATCATGCACTGTCCCTAGAGTCGCAGTATCCTCCAGTTTGCACCGGCGCTGTGCAAAATCACAATCACAAGCGTCCTGCCAACACAGGAGGAAACAACGCGCATAAGCGCCACAACAACAACGGCGGCTCCCAAGACTCGAATCAAGGAAAGAGGTAAGGACAAAATTGTGCCTACTGCCGCAAGCCAGGACACCACGTCAGCGAATGTTGCGCGAGCAAAGGAGGATGTTTCAAGTGTGGCAAGGTGGGCCACATTGCTCGTAATTGTCCAACCCGTTCCAACGATCCAGCTTCACACCGTCCGCAGCAGAATAATGACTCAGCTCAGGGTCAGGGGCAAACTCAACGAGCGAACCAGGCACCGCAAAACGCTCAGGGCCGAGTCTATGCTTTGACTCGGGACGAGGCACTTGCATCGAACACGACGGTGTCAGGTATATTACTTTTTAATAATGTACCTGCTCGAGTATTGTTTGATTCTGGTGCAACACATAGCTTCATTTCGGCAGATTTTGCCGCCGAACACACATTCCCTATGACACCGCTAGGCTTAAACCTAAGTGTTAGTACTCCTTCGGGCGTAGATTTATCGGCTCGCTTAGTCTGTCGTGAAGGTAACATTTGCATCGGAGGACGGAGATTGTCATTAGATGCGATAGTTCTAGACATAAGGGACTACGATCTTATTCTGGGGATGGATTGGCTCGGCGCTTGTTCAGCTACAATCGACTGTGCGAAAAAGGAAGTCGTGTTTCGTTTGCCCGGCGAGATCGAGTTTCTCTTCACGTACAGTCCTGAGTCGAAAGCATCGAATACCTGCATGGTGATCTCAGCAATGTCTACTCGACGGATGATTCACTCCGGCTGCGAAGGGTACTTAGCGTCCGTTCGAGACACTCGGCAAGATTGCGCAAACGTTGAGTCTATTCCCGTTGTGGCAGATTTTCCTGATTTGTTTCCCGACGAGTTGCCAGGCATGCCGCCCGATCGAGAGACAGAGTTCACTATAGACACGTTCCCAGAAACTTGACCAATTTCCAAGACGCCGTATCGAATGGCCCCGGCAGAATTGAAGGAGCTTAAAGTACAGTTGCAAGACTTGCTAGATCGAGGATACATTCGGCCTAGTGTATCTCCGTGGGGTGCGCCTGTACTATTCGTAAAGAAAAAGGATGGCTCATTGCGGCTCTGCATCGACTATCGAGAATTGAATAAAGCAACCATTCGTAACCAGTATCCTCTTCCAAGAATAGACGATCTTTTCGATCAGTTGCAAGCTGCCACGGTATTCTCTAAAATTGACCTCCGTTCGGGCTATCACCAACTAAAGATCAAGCCAGACGATGTGCCAAAGTCAGCTTTTCGAACTCGCTATGGCCATTATGAGTTCCTGGTGATGCCGTTCGGACTAACCAATGCACCCGCTGCCTTTATGAGTTTAATGAACCTTGTGTTCCGGTCCTATCTCGATAAGTTTGTAGTAGTATTCATCGATGATATCTTGGTGTATTCGAAGAGTGAGGAAGAACATGCAGAGCACTTGCGGACCGTGCTACAAACTCTTCGGGACAACCAGCTATATGCTAAGCTGAGTAAGTGTGAATTCTGGCTAAGTAGTGTATCTTCGGCGGCAGAGTCGAGAGGGGCCTTTCCGTTGCGTTGGTTTCTTGTCCGTTTTCGTGCCGCTTGGTTGCTTTCTTGTTGGTTTTATGTCTTGCGTTTTCTCGAACGGTTTCAATGGATTTCATTGCTTTCGTTCTTAGGATTTCGCATTTCGTATCGAGCCTTGGAGACCGAAGCAGGAGGTATTGATCATCCGTTGGTGCGTGCAGGTGATCGTGTAGACGACGCACGAGCGGAGTCTTAGGGATCTCTCCTTCTTCTTCCTATTCAACCAACTTGTGAGTGTCTCTATTTCGATAAGCACCTTCTTTCCAAGGGCTCCGTTCATAATAAAATTGACTCAGTCATGCATTCAATCAAACGATACCAATTAAGTAACAAGTTGGATAACAAGATAAGATAAGAAGTAGGCTTGGAACACCCATTGCTTGTCATACAAAATCTTGCATAAATTCACTGATGCATGCATGTTCGTTGGGTGTTTAATGGGTTGGTATTTATTGATAGTTCAAAGTGTTCTTCTATAAACTGCTGTATGTTATTTCATATAACTTGTTGGTTGATTGTGATAGTACAGTAAAGCAGTTTCGTACATGATGTTCTTTAAATCGCTAGTAAGTAAATCTATGAAGTTCGGTTCATAGAAATGGTCATGGGAATTCTTGTGCACAAGGGATCCAGGTTCCTGCGAACGGTTACCGGGGCACCGGGCCGTTTCGACCCGGGCGGAATCTACTTTCTTAGTCGTGGGAGCGGAGAATTGTAGCGGGGCTAGCTACCCGCGCTGCAAGCGTCGCCGCCAGCCCAGACTAAACCCATGATGGCTCCTAAACAACAAAGAAAGATGTTGTGTATATTTAAACTGTGCAGACTAACTATGTCTTCGTGACAGGGAAGGCTATGGTAAGTTGTACAGGTGGTTCAGACGGTACAGGTAAAGTCACCGAACGGTGGCATGTGAAGTTATGTTATTTTGTTCTTGCATACCTGCTAAATGAAATCTGAACTAGGCAAGAATAGAAACCCACCTAAGAACATAATTGTAGCATACTCATTAGATCTCATCACATGAGCTTGGTAAAGTTGAGCAGCTAGCCTTCACCAGTACTTTTCGAAGTACTGACCCTCGTTGTAGCAGGTTCCCGGGCGCAAGGCAACGCGGAGAGGAGCTGAAGTTCTCTCCGAACTTTTGGGATCCTTGGCGGTTCGTGGCCAAGACTTTTGGAGGCTCAAGCTAGAAGCCTTTCACTCTCTCCGTTGCTGAATATCGCTAAGGCGATGGTGCTTACTTGCACCCAAGGTGGTTTTGAGTTTTTGAATCTATGTAAAGGGACATAATGTATGGATCGGCTTTCTCATTTTGCGTCCAAGTTTGTAAGCCCGTGGGGCATTTTATACTTTTGAGTCAAGCGATGTAAAAAGATGTTCATTATGAATAAAAGAGAAACTTTTCTATACCTCAACCTTGTGTTATCTTATATGTCCACTCTGTTGCATTGTTCTAAAGAATATCCTTATGCCTAAGGCCTTGTGCACGCGCGCCCTACGCGTGTACGGCATCACGCCCGGGGGACGATTATCGATTAGCCGAAATCAGGGCGTGACAGGTGGCACTCACAGCTGCGTACAGACCAATACTCTCCAGCTCCGTCTGAAAGTTCTTCAGGGCCCAGTCAGCTAAACAAACCCATCGAAGATTTGTGGGGGTAAGTAACCCACTGGTCTGAGGATTAACCTTGGGGTATACTCCTCCATGCTCCATGAAGTCATTGCAGAAAGTCGGTAATTGGACTTGCTGGAAAGGTGCAGTTTCCTCACTCGGGACAATGCCCAGAAATAACCCCCTGAAAGGGATGACTGGACCAGAAGGACAGCTCACAATCAACCCTTGGTCGGATCCTTTCTGGTAAAATATTTTCCTCGGCTGGCCGTGAAGATTGGGAGTCAGAGTCCATGACATCCTCCTGGGATGCGTGGCATAGAAGAATGCTGAGATGGGATAATCTCTCAGCATCTTGGGCAGATACATGACCAAGCCCCCGGCAGGAAAAACCCAGAGTTCTTTCTTGGGCTTCGTTTGGGACTGTTTGTCAATCATATCCCCGAAGAGAAAATCCGATTTTATATATTGTGCCCCGTCTATGGACGTCAGGGGCTCTCTGTTGATCATGCTCAACAGCATTCGCTCTCCTTGAGACGATATCAGGATTTCCCTTCCTTCAGGATATTGGGGTCCAGAAATAGGAAATGTCACATGGGACAAATCCTCCAGGTAATTGGAATACAGCATCCCGGTAGCAGAACCCATCACCTCAGCCAACGGAGACATATACAAATTAACTACAAAGTGCAAGAAAAACACGTCAGTTCCTATACTAGACCTCACAACCTTGCAGCATATGCCGAAGATCAACAGTCTGTGCTTTTACACTAAGACTGTTAAAACTTGACTTTTTACGCTGGAGTCTCATTCCAAGGCATAAAATTCAAGATCGCCAGACTGCCAAAGTCTGAGTTATTACGCCAAAATTTTCATCCAGAGCGTAATACTCAAAATTTATAGTATACGCCAATTTTCGACAGTCAAAGCTTTTACGCCAGACTGCGAAAATATGGAGTTTCTACGCTGACATATTGGAAATATGGGCGTAAAGGATGAAACATCTTTGTGCATCATCTTCCTCAGAGAGGCTATCAGCACGGGTGATGACCTAGCGCATTTACGTACAACGTGTGCGAAGGATTTTCTTCGTTCTTATCGTCCTAAAAACTTTACCTATAACGCCCGGTGCACAGCTCGTCGGTGAGATTCTTCGTTCAGAGCGGGGTTTGCCCTGCCCGATGGGAGTCGCTCTTGCTTGGGCAGAGGAGCGAGAAGAGGAGTCAGTCTTCTTTCCCTTAGAGGAGGAGATTGGTTTTGGGGCCATTGCTAAGAACTCAGAATGCTCAGAGAGGAAACGAAGGAAAGAACTCGAAGAGACAAAAGCTTTCTTTTGCAAAAGACAGATGAAGAGTCTTCTCTCTGAAAGCCTTGGGATATATATAGAGTTCGGATGGACTCCTCGAATCCCTAACCAAATTCGATAATTAATATTTGGTTATAATTGGGGACTACGTCAGCCTATTACTCAGGGAAGGCGGACAGTCAGCAAATTTAAAAAGTTTTCATGCAAAGCAGATTCGTGGTTTTACGCCAAGGAACTTTTTACGCTCGGCAGCTACGAATCTACGGTTTTACGCTCACAGGCTATAAGTCTATGGTTTTACGCCCGGATGCTTTTATGCTCGGTAGCTTTTACGTTCGAGAGCTACAAACCTACGACTTCACGCTCAGAAGCTACAAATCTATGATTTTACGCTCAGTAGCTTTTACGCTCAGAGGCAACAAATCCACAACTTCACGCTCGGAAGATTTTCTTTTCAGAGGCTACAAATCTACAGTTTCTACGTCTGGATGCTTTTATGCTCAGCAACTTTTACGCTCGAGAGGCTACGAACTTATGATTTTATGCTCATCCATATTTACAGATCTATAACTCTTCGCATATTTGATAATACGCAGGCCAGAGTATGCGTATATATGAACGAATCTCAAGACGGTCAATTACAAGGGTTCGTGCAGAAGATGCTCCTTCTTGGCCTCAAAATATCCCAAGTACCCAAAGCATACGGAGTTCAACTTTTAAAATGACTTTTCTTCTTGGGTCGATTGGAGGTTCATCCAGAATCCAGTCTGAACATTTCCTCTACAGTTCAAGATGGCGACTCAGTTTCGACAGCCATTTCTTGCCCTGTTTCAAGGGATTTCTGAGAAAATATTTTTGAAAATGATAATCTGAACAAGAATTCTTCTTATCAAAGAAGTAACAATTTAGAATTTTACGCAGTTCCTCATTCCTAAAAGCAAGACAGTTCGAATACTCGACCTAAATGCTACGCGATCTTCTACGCGTCCTCAGTCATGCGTAAAAGACAGAATGGGCTTTTTGTTAGAGTCGGCATAAAGTTGGCCAGACGTGTCGAAGCTACACATATTCAGATTTCGTCACAGCGAAATATATGGCAAGATAATCATATACACAGAAGAAGACGATTTTTTATTAAATCATGATTACATATGAGGGAAATCCAGTCTACAAAGGGTTTTTCTTTCATCTTCATGATTATATATGAGGGAAATCCCGTCTACAAAGGGTTCCTTATTTTCATTTAGGATCACACCAATAGTCTGTTCTGACAGGTTCTCGTATTGGTGGAGATCTTCTTCGGTCTTTTTCAGCAGTTAGTCAGTTTCCGCGACCGATTAACAAAAAAATGATCAATGGTGGGAGGATACAGAACTGAGCATGCATCAATTTTGTGAGCCCATCCTCCACACGCCATGGCAGATTGAGTTGAGGTTTTAAACCCAACTCAATACTGGAAGACAAGGCTAGTTTGTCTTTCGTCCACGAACGACAGGGGAAAATACATCCTGCAAGCTGTGTGGCCAAATGAGACCCTTCCTCTCTCCTGGACGCATCGCCACATGAAAATACTGATTATCCCGAGCAAAAGAAGCTATGATATCCTTCCATGATCCATCGTTGCAGATGCCATTTGCTCGAAGGCGCCTTCTTTTTTGGCTCCTTACATGCTGGAAGAACATGATCTTCTACTTCCTCAAGTCAGCAGGACGAATATCGACAACCATCTCTGAGTGGTGAAGGAAATGTGGGAAGAACAGGTTAACTCATCAGCCTTTATATAGGCAAAGGAGAACACACCGGATCCCAACAAGATCCCAAAAATCCTCCAAGAAATCAGCCTCGAGGAACGAGTCAGACTTGACCGTTTCATGCTTCATTCAAAGTGTTCCAAATTACGAGAAATTTGAAAACTTTGAAGGGGGTCTTGTAGAAGCATGAAAAATACGCTGAAGAGTTATACGCAGCATTTTAGTGCTGGGCAGCATAAAATATAACTTCAGAGTCATCGGCGTACAACAGAGCTTTCTCACTAAGCACAGCGTAAAATATAAGCTCAAGGACTATCCACGTAATACAGTATGTCCAGGCTGCTTCAGCATAAAAAGGGTATTATACCGTCTTTATGGCGTAAAATTCATCCGCTTTTAATACAACATAGAAGTGTATGAAGAACGCTTCGTATTCCTCGAATGTACCGGTCAAATCATACAGTGAACCTAACGTCTGACTCCTTACAAAGAGTACTGCACGACTACCCAGACGACGGCTGTAATGATGGCACGTCACAGCAACCCATACCGTCGTTTAATGAAGTTTCCCTGATACAAAGTGGTTTTATGCATACAAGGGAATATGCTGCCTAGTTTTACACAGGCAGATGTGAGTTTTTTGTGCTCCGCAGAAGACAAACAGACTACCACATCAAAAGCTGCTCATTCGTACAGAGCTTGAGGCACGTCTCTGCATTTAATGCTCAGTATGGTGGCAGATCTCCGAGACACGTCTCTGCATTTAATGCTCGGGAATGGTGGCAGATCCCCGAGACACGTCTCTGCATTTAATGCTCAGTATGGTGGCAGATCTTCGAGACACGCCTCTGTATTTAATGCACAGGATAGGGGCAGATCTCTGCATTTAATGCAAGAGATTTGATTATATCTCCAAAGATTGGGCAAGCCGTAATTTCGGCTAATACGTCCACATCATCATTTTTGCACATTACGCCAACTCAGGCTACATTGGCATTGGTGCGTATTAAGGCTATGTGGTCCAGAATTGGCTCAAGGCCTCAGTCAAGAAAGGGGGATCAGCTATCTTCTACGCTAGCTACCCATCTATGCAGCATCAGGCTTCTATGCCTACCCGGCCTCTACGCCAGTTTGATGACTATTTAGCTTCTACGCCATGGTGACAGTTATTGGCTTCTATGCCAACCTTTTCTACGCAAGGGATAACTACCTACGAGGCTTTTATGTCGTGATCTTTGCATCAGTTATATGCATTATCTCTTAATGGGACATGCGTCACACGCAGATTCAGAAGATCATTTATACGTGGGTAACGGTTATTGTAACCGTCGCGTAAAAGGTGCCATACTCCCTACTACCCGGCTTCTACGCCGATTGGATGGTCACTATCACTAAAACCCTATAAATAGAGACCTCTATCGACAAAGGTCCGAGGTCAAAAAAGAAAACCGCAAGGTCGGAAAAACTCCAGGGTCGAGGAGAGAAGAATCTAGAGCTCATACAAAGAGTAGTGATCAACGATTTTTGGC
Source organism: Iris macrosiphon (assembly GCA_036927795.1). NCBI lineage: Eukaryota > Viridiplantae > Streptophyta > Magnoliopsida > Asparagales > Iridaceae > Iris > Iris macrosiphon. The sequence continues at coordinate 115,174,828 of JAYESA010000011.1, forward strand.
ATTGAGCATCCACTCCCTCTTGCAATATGTGAAGCATCTCCTTCTTCTACGATACTTCTTCATCATCGTGTGGTCCAAGGGACAAAGTGATCGACTGCAGATCAGACTCCTATAGCAATATTTACCCAGATTAAACTTGTACTTGACATCCTCGTATAGGATTGATTGTACTTCTTCTTTGTAAACCAAAGAACGGGTTTCGTATAAACCTTGTTTTATATCTTTCGTTTATTATCAAACACTTGACTCTTGGTTTATTTGTATGGTTTGGTTTGATCAGAAGTTAAACTCATGGTCCAAACCTCAAAACCTCCATATATAACCTAACTTCACTCTCTCTCTTCTTATTTTTCTTCTTCCATTCTCTCTTTGAGGTTTTCTCTCTCCCTCCAAAGGCAAGTACATCTTGCATGAGAAATGAATAAACCCTCTATTTTATTGTTCTATTATGTTTATAATGTGTTTCTGCATACATTTAGAACTTGATATTTTTGGTTTTGGTGGATGGATTAGTGTAGATCTATACATTTAGTTTAGAAGCTTTTTATGTGTTCTTGAGTTTTCTTGTATTTTGATCTCCTAAAACTTTATATTTTCAAATACTTGTTATTCTATGTTGATGATCACTTAATTTTGAGTAGTTTAGAACTTTATTTTGTTGGATTTAGGCATCATTTGAGGTTTTTATGGAAGAAATAATTTTTTATTTTTGAGGTTTTGGCCATTGCCGAAAAGCTGCTGTTAGAGGAGACGAATAAGCGCTATGTGGCATGGCGTGCTATGCGTCCTAGACTTCTCATCTTGAGTCAGCATGCGGCCAACCTTGTTGGACGCATGACAGAATTTGCACATGCGTCCCTTGGCCAAATGCATGAATTTGGATGAATAAAACTTTACTAGTTGAAGATATTTTACTAAGTCCCAAAAGATTTTATGTGGCCAAGTGTGTATGCGGCTAAGAGGAGTACGCGGACTTTTCGACCATGCGGCAAGGAGCTATGCGTCTCTCTTATTCTGGATGCATAACTTCTCATCGACTTGGCACAACTTTGTATGATTTTGACTTTTCTTCTGACACAATTTATTGCTTGTCACGTCAGTCATATTAGTCACGTTATGTCACTTCTTTCGACTTGCATTTATTGATGGTCATATTGCACATTTTTTGAAGAGTAAACTTTGATTTGCCCATGAATCCAAGCCAACCATACAGCCTCGATTGCATGCGACCTCGATATCATACGGCCTCGACTTCATGCGGCACCCTGTCTCATACGATACCTTGTCTCATGCGGCATCATATTTCTTGCTTACGTGGACACTTACTTGTTTTAATATTTTTAATGGATTGATTGATTATGATGTTATGTGTTAAATCTAGAAATGACTTGTATGACCCAAATGTGACTATGTGCTGAATTTGACTAAGCACCTGACATGAGCCCTGTAGATGTGGCCTTATATGTACTAACTTGCTAATTAAAATACTTTCCCTCTAGTTCGATTAGAGGGTGTTGACCCCATGGCTCCTTAACTGGACTCCATGCTCGCCTCGTGACAAATTTTGCTCCCCCATGCCACCGATCTCTGATTTTCTGAGTTGCTTTGCATCTTCCTTCATCTCCAGATCCTCGACCGTCACGTAGACATTGTCATATATAATACCTCCTGCACCACTGGGATCCTGTCGATAATAATGACACAGCCAAGACCGAAGTCCCTGACGATCAGTCTTACCGCAAGTCTCGGTTGCCTATCCTTGACTTGTCTTCAATCGAAACGTGCTACCATTCCGACGAGCTTCTTTACCCTTAGCTGGCCCAACTAAGCGGACTACGAGGTTGTTCCGAGATTCAGACTCTTGAACCTGCTCACCTTTATGTCCGACACTGAAGCTCCCCCATATATACGCATCCTCGAGTAGAATATCATGTATTATCCATGCCGTTGATGACCCACAACTCCTCTGGAACTGTGTGAAAGGAGATGCACCAGCCTCAGATTGAGTTTGCTTCACACCTTGATCTCCACCATAGCTTTGAGCTGCTGAAACTGATGTCGCTCCTTAAAGTTTTGTCAAACCACCCATCACCAAAATTGGATCCGTGGAGCAATCCCCACCTGGAGATCGACCAACTGTCATGGGACCGACAGACTGACCCTCAATCTTTGGCTTATCACCATTCGTCGCTTTGTCTCGATGAACCAAATCCTCTATATCCCTCAAAGCATCTCAAAGACCCTCCAAGACAATTCCTGATGATCCACATACTTTTGTCGAATACCCCTCGAGCATCCATCTAATATTTGTGGCATGCATGTACAAGTCAGTAGTTTGAGCCTGTACATACAACAACATAAATCTCCTCAAGCCAGCTATTAGGAATACTTCGTAAGCATTCAATCTTTGTCCCCAAATAAACTATGATAGCCATCATCCACTAGCCTCCCTACCAAAACCAAGTTGTAGTGCAAACTCGATACATATCACACACCCTTGAGAATGAGCTTCTCGTCAAGCTCCATTGTCAAGTTTACTTTACTGATGCCTACAACTACAGCCGTGCCCTTCTTTTCCATCTTTACACATCCAAATCTATCATATTGATATGATATAAAGATCTTCCTCTATGAAGTGACGTGATACGATGCTCCTGTGTCCATGACCCAATCGTTATCATGACACATGCCACAAGGTTTCCCTGTGTCAGTTGTTGCGATGATGATATCTCCCAATATTGTGAGATCCTCCTGATTTTCCTTGCCTTTGGTCTTCTCATCTTTGAGCTTCATGTAGTTCCTCTTGATATGACCCCTTTTGCTATAGTGATAGCAGCCCTCCTTATGGTCCACAATCGTAAGATCTCGAAAACTCCCCCAGTCCTCACTTATTATTTGGTTCTTCTCTTCCGGTAGGAAGCCACCAGAGTGGACTCCTACAACAATTCAACTTGCTTATGTTGGACCTCCTCATTAAACAAACTGCTTTTGAATGCCTCCATTGTGACAACTCCATCCGGTATAAATATTTTCATCGACACCACCAACGTCTACTAGATTTTCGACAGAGAACTCAAAAGCAGAAATGCCTGAAGCTTATCATTAATTCCCATATTTCTTCTGTTTTGGATGGTGAGCCCTAAGAATAAAATATGGACTTTCTCTTAGATTTTCTGTGGACGAGCACCCCGAATCTCTACCTTTGTGCTATATTCTTTGTGCCTCCACCCTCAACCTATATATATAGGATAAGAAAATCCTATTCTAGGTCATAATAGGATTTCCTAAATAGGAAACTCAAAAATAAGAATCCTATTACAACTAAAATAGCCCACCAGACTGCTCTCTGAATCAAATCTGGACTGAATTCCTAATAGCTAACGGTTACAAGTTCGAACTAGATAAAAGAAAAAATGGAAGGAGAAAGATGCAGATATATTACCATTTTGTTTTGTGCTATCAACCAAACCGGAGAAAGAGTTAAATTAGTTATTTATGTTTACTATAATTTTAGGGAGTCCTACATAAATAATAAGTTTTGGTAACCTTAATATAAAAGTAAGAAAAATTAAGGAGCCTGTATGCGTAAAAACTATTATTTAAATGTTTATTTCTCTTACTTGGATAGGCAATAATGTGATTCTAATCTAACCTTGAGTTTTCTTTCTTACTAAATTTTGGTTGAAACTCAGATACACACTTGGAGGTTCAGAAATGAGACTTCTCTTACTAACTAATGCTCAAATATTTCTTTATCATTACTTCTACCTAGTAATAATTAGACTCAAATATGCAATGAACAGATGTATATGCTTAATTCAGCATCTCCTCCAATACAACAAAATCGATCTGGTCTCCTTCCTATTTTTGTACAGGCACATGTCAAGTTTAATTTCATTATAGTTCATCAGTCACAACCATGTTCGTGTTTTAGATTTTGTCTCTCTCCTTGTACTAGTCGAAGAGACTTGATTATTGCTGTCTTGGGATCCAAGAGAATATTATGGTCACCTTCGTATTTGACTGGGATAGATAACTTTCCATATAACAATTCTACTAGTATCTAGAAAAGGGAAAAAAATCTTCCATATAGCTTATCTCCCAACAAATCATAATCTTATCTAAACAAATTCAATATCCTATCTAACTATAGCATATCAAAATGTTATAAATAAGCAATTCCTAATAAAATTTAAGTATCATAGGAGATTGGGCATTTCCTTAAACGCCCATTGTTAATCCAGAGATGAGTGTAGCGGAGGTTGAGAATGTGGACCACCGAAACCTACACAAAGATAACAAACACAACCCCGTTATACAGAATCAAGATAGATCAATAGGCATACAAGTAGTGGCTTCGACCACTAGGATAAATCTTGTTCTATATTATCTCAAAATTTGCGAATAAAAACTACTTGTCTCTTTTTTCCCAAGAGAAGATTTCTTACAAATCTAAAAAAAGGATACAAAGAAGCATTATAAAGATATCTTAATAAAATTTTTAACCCTAACTAGTTTCTGACTTAGTAAGTGGTTGTCCACCAATGATGATCTCGAACTAACAAAGATGACTCTTCGGTCAGAAACTTTCTTCTCTCATGACATATAAGACTTACAATTGAGCATGGGTCTCATTGTAGAATTTTGGTGGATTCTTACTTGAATATACTTTTGAGAAATATGATAGAAAACCCCTTAGACTCCTTTAAATAGGCTCAACAACCCTAATAATTAAGTTAGGAATCCTAACTTAATCATTAAGCAAACCTAAAAAATCCTCCAAAAATATACCGAAACTCGGGCCCAAACTGTTTCTCCCGTCAGGGTTAGAATCCTAGTATGTCTGGTAAAAATTTCCATTTCTGCAGGCCTTGGGCTAATGAATAGTCAGAATAACAAGGTCAAGATATCAGTCCTGGATTCCTAGCCTAAAGGCCCCAGTCCTCGAGATGTTTTCTCCACCATCTTTGCACATGCCTTCCACTGAAACTGAAAGGTGCTTTACTCCATCTCTCGGCCTCACATAGGTTGGAAAATGCAACAATCTTTCCATCTAGTCTTATGAGAGGATGTTGGACACCATGGCTCCTTAATCAAACTTTATGCATGCTGCCTTACGGCATAATTCTCTCTCCCTGCCAGCCTCCCAACTGATACCAGATTAACTACAAAAATATACTGTTTAGCGACAGAATTGTCCGTCGCTAAAGTACATATTTTTGTCGCTATTTGCATTTAATGATTGATTAGCGACAAAAATGTTCCCTCAGAAAAATTAACGTCGCTACAAAAATTCTATCGTTAATCCGTCACTTTATTGACGGATTAGCGACGGAATGAGCGACATAAAACCAGCAACGGATTAGTGACGTATAAATTTTGTCGCTAAACTTTCTTACTACCTACCGATATAATAGCAACGGATTATATGAGCCAAAATTTGTCAAATTTTCTAGAAGGTTTCGTACATTTAGGGCTCATAGAGTTCGTCGCTAATCCGTCGCTAAGTCATCACTCTCAGTGACAGATTAGCGACGGATGTTAGCGACAGACTCTGATACATGTTAGGATATTTGTGTGTATCAGACATTTTAGCGACGAAATATTTCGTCGCTAGGTAGTCACTGGCTTGAGATTTTCCTTCGGCAATCCATCGCTGACCTGAAATTTTCAAGATTTTTCGTCGCTATTACCTCGCATGTCCGTCGCTAAAGGTAATATTTTTCCAGAAATCAATTTTTGCTGAGCATATACCTGTTATACAATCACCAATTTTTACACAAATAAATTTTATACAAGTAAATTCCACACAAACTAATAAAACCCACACAAATATGTACAAATGTTATATATACAATAAAATAATAAAGTAGAGTAATCCAAACATGTACAAATAACAGTTATACAATCCCACAAATTCAAATAAATACAATCAAGTCAAAAAAATACAACCAACTCAAAAAAAATCCCACAAACTCAAAAAATCTATTAAGTCGACGGTGGAGGCGGAGCTGGCATCGACTGTCGGCTAGCCATGTACTGTGCCACAACCATAGCAATGATATCATGTAGATCATCAGGAGCAATGACAGATAGAGCAGTGGCATGAGCTATCGAAAGAGCGGGATAACCCATCGATGTCGTCGGAGGAGTTGGAGTCGTCAAAAAAGCTAGAGGATCCAACGTAGTAGCCATCAGAGGAGCTGTAATAGTAGCCATTGGAGGAGCAGGTGCTGCAGCATCACAAGTAGCTACCAACTGTCGGACCAGCCCATGTAGCTCATGCACAGTCGTCGTAAATTGCACCAGAGATATCACACCAGAAGGAACGTCGGAGCCGAACATTGACGGAACTGGAGTAGCCGTCGGAGGGGCTCTATAAAGAACCGACAGCTGGGATGCCAATGATCCGGTACCGTACATGCTGCAACCTTTTCCTTTTCCGACAGCTTGTACCCATCGATCATTTCTCTCAGTCGGCGTACTGCTCTCAGTGCCCCCCTCTAACGTCTCATACTCCTATATTTATTTATATAAATTGGTTTAGAGTTAAGGATTTTAGAGTTATATGTGCTATATTTGATTTTGGTTAGAGTATCATATTAGATACTAGATATCATAGTATTATATATAATTTGAGTTAGATTTTCTATATTGATTTCCATGATATCTTAAAATTGGATATTAACCAAGGTTCAAAGTATCAAAATCGGTATCGGTCCATTCCTATGAGGTTTAAAGTAAATTGAATAAAATTATTATTTTAAGTATTTACAGTATTGTTTCTTAAAATAGGATATTAACCAAGGTGCATAATTGTAAGTATTTACAGAGTTGTTTCTTATTATTATTGAAATTGAATGAAATAGTACTCAACCCTGTCAATTAATTTACATGTGATAGATAAGTTTTTCTCTTTTATACGCTTTTACAATCTTAATATAACCTAATATAACTTCATAAACCATCAGAATGGATAAAAAATCAACCTAGAAACTAGAAAATGTCATAGTTTGACTGTTTGACCTAGAGTTGACCTAGTTTGACTATTTTAACCTAGAAACCTAGAATCTAATTAAATTATAAAAATAATCTAATTAAATTGACAAACTTTATAAAGATAACTTACAAATGCTTTGGTGGCCCGCTCATCTATGAGCTTCCCATCCTTCTTTCTTTTGTAGGTCTGTTGGAAGATTGCTGGGAAGTCGACGGTCTTGGGGTCTTCTCCGGCTCTGGCCCACTCGTCGCATTATAAAAATTAAGAAATTAAGAAATTAATAAATAAGAAACGAAAATTAGAATTTTTAAAAAATTGATCTAGCAAAAAATTTTAATACTAACCATCCGTAGAAAATGCTCGACTGTCGGAGTGGATCCACCAGTATGGAGACCACCCTTAGCACGGGCAGTCTTCACCTTCTCGTACTTGTCCTTGTAGGCCAGGGTGTCCATCTTCTTCTTCATCTCCTCCCAGTACTCCAACTTCAGCCAATCCTTGCGGTAATCCAGTCCAAGTAACGCGAATGCCTTCTAGTCATTGATCATATCTCTCAACGTCTTGTTGGCGACATCCTGTAGCACTTTCGGTATCACTATCTCTATAATTCGGACTCCAGTACAACCTCTGCAAATTAGAAAAATATTTTTTATCATTGTAATAATTTTTTATATATTATTATAAATAAAATTCATATACATACCTCGAGCTTCTCCAGCCAAGCGAATCGTTGATCGAGCAGGATGTCACTGAAGTTGATATAAGGGTCCTCAAAGTAGCCCCGCATGATCTTCCCTAGATCATTCCCATCCTTGATTGGAAAAAATATGAATTAAGTAGAAAATATATAATCAGAATAAAAAATACAAAACAAATGTGTGAATTGACAAATATATGCTTACGTCGCTCCATCGGCCCTTAGCTCGGGATGACATATATTTGTTGGCCCTCTGGTAGAGTAGAGGAGTTTGCAAATCCTGTATAGGAGCACCGACGCGTGCTTCGTACGCAAGATAAATCGACAAGTGCTCCATATTATTAAAAAACCCGGGGGAAGCACCTTTTCTAACTTACACAATGTCAATATCATCTTCTCCTCAAGTTCTATTATATGTTGCACCATCAACTTGCTTGAACAAAAAATCTCTAAAGAATATAGATAATTCAGACAACGTAGTCCATACTTGATGAGACAATATATCTCTCAGAGCAATAGATAGTAACCTCTCTATAAATATATGGCAATCATGACTCTTCATCCCTGTCAGATTGGGTTCGTTGAGATCAATACATCTTGCCATATTTGACACGTAGACGTCAGAAAATCTCGACTTTAAAATTTAGTTGCATATTATCAATTTATCCTCCCTACTCAATGTAAATGGCACTGGAGGCTTGACTCAATTATCGTTGCCACTTTGTTTTAGGTGCAAATCTGAACGCATGCAAATAATTTCCATGTCCTTTATTACTTTGACATTGTCCTTCTTTTTTTCCTTGATATCCATCACCGTATTGAAGATGTTGTTGAATACATTCTTTTCGATATGCATGACATCAAGATTGTGCCTTATGAGATTGTCCTTCTAATAAGGTAAGTCCCAAAAGATACTTTGCTTCATCCAATTATGCCTACGTTCGAACAATTCAAAGTGATCGACCGATATCGGATCTTCCATCACAGTCGAAAATCCATCTACCTCTTTCTAAACTTTATCTCCTGTCAGTCTAAATGGGAGAGGAGATAGTTCCTATTTATCATCTCTAAAGGCATCTCTGTTCCTTCTCTACAGATGCGACGCAGGAAGGAACAGAAGCTGACAATAAAAAAAACATGCTTTTCTTCATTCTGGAGACCGAATGCCTTACTATTTTCTATACATATCGGACAAGACAAAGTACCATGATTACTCTACCCCGATAACATCCCATATGCTAAAAAATCATTGATCGTCCACATGAGAGACACTCTCATCTAAATATATCATATGTTCGAACGTCGAATGGCCATAATTGTTTTAACTCATCCACCAACGGGTGCAAGTAGATATTGATGTTCTTCTTTGGATTTTTTTGACCGGGTATGATAAGTGTCAAGAAAATGTAAGGAGTCTTCATGCACATCCACAGTAGTAGATTGTAAGGAGTCAAAATTACCGGCCAATAAGTGTAACAAGATTCTGACTGTCCGAAAGAAGTGAATCCATCAGAACATAAATCCAACCGGATATTTCTAGGCTTTGTAGCAAATTTAGGATGACATAGATCAAAATATTTCCATGCCTCTCCATCAGAAGGATTAGATAATTCTTCTTCATCCATCTTTCATTCCTTGCTATGCCATGTCATGTGTTGTGCTGTATTTGCAAAAATATACATCCTCTGCAGCCTCTTTGTGATCGGCAAAAACTATATGTACTTATAGGGATGCAATCTTGCTCGGGCAGTTGACTTTTCTTTGCTCCGAATTGGCTTGTACCGGTCCGCATGATAGAAAATAAATTTATCTTTATCATTGTTCTCCTTGTAGTACAACATACAACTGTTTCGATAATAATCTATCTTTTCGTAACCTAATTCGAGTTTTCGTATCATCATCTTCGACTTGTAGAAGTTTTTAGGCAACTCCTTCGATCCTTTTGGTAACAACTCTCTAATAAACTGAATTATCCGATCGTAGTATTCCTACGGCAAGTTAAAATCGGACTTTAGGTTCAACAGCCATATCACCACCGACATGACATAATGAGAATCAAAACCCGGGTATAACTGAGTATCGACATTCTTGAACATATCATAGAGTTCCTTCGCATCAGGATTAGTCCTTTATGGCATGGCTACTGACTTCATATAGATATAGTTGGTTTAGTTTGGGTCGTGCATTCATGTAGGCAGCGGCGGGCGACTACCTTGCCTCGGGCAAGAGTGTGCATAGCGATGATTAGATTAGATAGTCTTAGATTATGACATAGTTTGAGGATAGATTTTAATGCTTGGATTTTGATGTGGTTCGATAGGTTCACGCGTTGCTTCGGGTTTGAGTAGAACGGTTTTTATGCTAGTTTTCTCTGAGTTGGATATATCTGTATGTATATTTGCTTGAGTTGAATACTTGCATGCTTAACCTTCTTTACAGTTTTTCTTAACATGTCATACCTCTGCCATAAAATAAATCTAGGATTCAAGTAGAAAGATCACCATATAAATATTTGCATTTACTAATCTATTTAGTATCGATTTAGAAGAGTGGGTTACCCTACTCACCATACATCTGTATACTAACCCACGTTTGTGGGCGTTATTTTAGGTATGCAGGTGTAGTGGCTCTGCTTGGATATACGGAATATGATATATGGAATGGTAAGTACCTTTGTGGGCAAGAGAAAAAGTAAGAGTGTTGCATCACCTTTGTGTCATTTTTATTTCGACCCTATCGAGAGCTTCGCTACGTATACTCTGATGTGTGCTTGATACACAATACTTAATTTTTGCAATAACTTGGTCGTTTCGATAATAACTATGATATTTAACATCATTGCCTTGTACGAGCATAACTCCAAGCTCATACGACATCATATCCCGATGAGAATGATTGTCCTGCGGGAGCTCTTCAACGTGATGATTCACGTCCAGCAGGGATGATCGAACTTGCAAAAAATTGGGACGTGATAGCTGTCGCCATTCGTCGTCGAAAAGCTGCCGCCAGAGGAGAATAAAGAGGAGGAGGATAGGGGGTCAGAGGGTCTAGGGTCGTGAGAAGGAGAGGGGGTCGGATGCCGGAGGAGGAGGAGAGGGCGTCGGGGGTTAGGGGTCAGGGGTGATAGAGGAAAGAGAGAGAGAGAGAGAGAGAGAGAGAGAGAGATTTTAGGGGAAATGAAAATAAAACTAAAATATTAAATTTTAACGTTTGGTAGCGATAAATTTTTTTGTCCCTATTCCCTCGCTGAGAAAAAATGACACCACAGCGACGGAATAGTGACAAAAATTAATATATGTTTCTTTTATAAATATATTAGTCGCTATGACGTTGGTTTTTCGTCGCTACACCAGCGAAGGAATTTGATCCATTGCTGAGATCTGTCGCTATTTTACAGTAGTTTTGTAGTAATTTAGATGCAAACTCGGCACTTGCATCACACCTTAAGGACAAGCTTCTTCCATGTGAGTATCGCCTCATAATATCAGTATTCTTATACGAAGATAAGTATATTTTTTATATCATATTTTATCAATTTACATAATTTTGATAACAAGGTCTAGGATTATGGATTATCCTTATTTAAGTCCTACATTGTCGATATTGTGTCATGGTGGAAGATATAGAGTTACTAGTTTTTAAGATTTTCATTTTTTGTTTCTATTAAGGATCACATGAGCAATTTTGTGTGATACTCTAGTTTTGAATAAAAAACTATTAATGACATATAAAAATTATAATTTTGGGTTTCTCGCGAGTCATATCCTGTGGACCCCTTCCTGTATTTTCGAGGACATACCACAAAGACAGTGCCACAATAATTTTAATTCGAACATAATTGCCACCAATTCAAATCGTATGTTAGGTAATTCTTCTCATGATGCTTAAGCTATCTTAAGGCATAAGATATCACTTTTTTGCGTTTTATAAGAACACACCCCAATCCAAGTTCTGATGTATTATTGTAGATCTGAAATCCCTCGGTTTCTTCTGAAAGAGTAAGAATTAGAGTCGAGATGAGCTGTTGATTTAGTTCTTGGAAACTAAGTTTGCAGTCGTTCGTCCATTTAAATGATACTCCCTTTTGGGTGAGGCGAGTCAGAGATGACATAGTCTTAGAAAAGTCTTTTACAAATCTACGATAGTAGCCAGCATCAATCTTTTTTGGGTCTCGTTAGCCGTTATAGGCTATTTCGAATCCATAACTGCATTAATCTTTTTTGGATCTACTGAAACACCTTCTGCTGTGATAACGTGTCCAATGAATGGCACTCTACTCATCCAAAACTTGCATTTGTTTAACTTCGCATACAAATAGTATTCATGAAGAGTTTGTAATACCGTTCTCATCTGTATGCTTTTCCTTGTCCCTTGAGTAAATCAAAATATCATCGATGAGGACGACAACAAACTTATCTAAGATGGATCAAAAGACTCTGTTCATGTCACATCCTTCGTCCGGTTGATTTGGCATGACTTGTGGACGTCCACCCTACGCTGCAATGTCGGCATTCGTCAGCTGTTTGAAACCTCAATAATCACCAAATGATCTCAAATACCGATCTGCTCAATCACATAGCTACAAAAAGTAAAACAAGAATGAAACCCACACACGCACACGATCATCGCATCCGCAACAACTTCTCTCATTACTAAATGGGAATGCCTTTCCGACTTACATAACTTTACAATAATAAAATAACTGATAGGCTATCATAAAATAATATCCTATTCCATACATTATGCTCTTTTATTACAACTGAAATCAAAAGCAGCAACGAAAATTCCAAATACTTGAATAGGAAGAAACTAAACTACAGCAAAAAAACTCTCTCTCTCTGAAGCTCCAGTAGTGTCTCTAACACCTGTGGATGCCCATAGAGACGTAGGTCAGTATATGTCGTGTACTGGTGAGTGGAGCTTGCCCACTCACCTAAACCAATACTTTAATCATATGAACAAGCAATTATTACAATAAATTTTCTATTAGGCTGTCGGGTTAATTAATAATTCATATTTATAGGCAACAATGAAAGCAGTAAAACGTGTATATCACTTTAAACATAAAATCTTACCCATGGTCGGTGGATCATTGCTGCATAAAATAGAGGATATAATACTTACCGCCCCAGCATAAGACAATCATTAACAAGCATCCTCTCTATATGGGTCATTGGTGATGTTGCACCATATAAGACTTTATAGGGCGTATGATGTGCCATTTCAAAGCAGGTTATAAGCCTCAATGAATGTCTCGCTTATACTCTATGCTACCATATTTTATCTCAGTCGAATCAGTCTTAGTACCCAGGGTACCTGTCACTACCATGTTCCAAAAATAGGAGTATTTTTGACTTTTTGTATGTTTTAAAATTGTGTGTATTTAATTTAAATAATTGTATGAGATGTGTATTTAAATATATTATATATATATATAGTGTTCAATAATGTTTGAGCTGCTAGACTTGACCTAGAAGCCCACTAGATGAACACCTGACCGAATTATAGGATTATGTATTTAATTATTTTATTTAGAATTTAATTATTGGAGGTAGTAATTGATTACCATAATTTTATTTAATTATTGTGCCTTACCGTTGCTTCGATATTTGGAGCGCTACCTTAGTTTTTGTCTTCCAACAAATTTCATAACCTTGCCCTAGACGTGCCTGCCTTCCATTCTGACCTTTTTGTAACTCATAATTATGCTCTCTTGTGCTTCATTTTAGCCGCACAATATTCATCGTGGACGTTTATTTAATTTCTAAATAAAATCCAACTTTGTATCGTTGTGCGTTCCAATCGAAATTGGAGACAATCTCGACCAATTTTTGTGCAACCCAAATTAGGGTAATATTTTATTCTGAGTCTTCTTCACTAATGATATTTGTGTCCCAACCTAATTTTGGCCCCATGTATTTCTAATTAATTTTAGAACATCGCATGCATTTGTTTCTAATTAAATTGGGGATACCAACTTTGACTAATCCAATTTTAACCCAATTTAATCCAAATACCATATTAATTAAGTCCATACAAAACACACAATACCCCCTCACCCTACAAAATACCAAACGCCAAATCGCCCACCAATTTTTCATCATTTCTTGTGTCTGTACAAATATCCAAATTTAAGGGGGCTTATTTACAAATATTGCAATAGGTGTTAACACCCCATTGGTTCAAACCAATGGAGAAGCCCTAATATTTGACTAGTCAACCCAAGCCTCTCTTTACATGAATGAATTCTCCATGTCAAATCCTGGCCACCCATTCAAAATGGGGCTCATCATCACCACACATCCCCCTCAACATCCCATATATAATGTCTTTTTCTTCCCTCTTCCCAATGCAGGCCCTAATCCCTAGGGACATTGAAAACCACCCCCCTCTCTCTCTCCTTCCTCTTCTCCATGTAAAAAATTGAATCCCATTATCTTCTTCTTCTTCTTCCTTCTTCTTCTCTTTTTCTTACCCCTCTCCACTTCTTCTACTTCAAGTCACCACTTCACCTGACCCCAACCGGACTTCCACCCTCCGGCCAGCTCTTCCCCCCATCCCCGGTGAGCAGCTCCACCTCGATGCTGTTACCACCTCCGGCCTAATCCGACCACTCGAGACCCCCTCCGTCTTCTTCTCCGACTGCCCCCGCACCACCGAGATGCTCCACCCGCTGCACTGCAGCTTCGACTCCCCCACAACAAAGGCTCCTCCGCGTGGTCGACGAAGTCGACAGTGGCAGCTCCTTTGCGTAGTCGACGAGAACGATAGCAGCGGCTCCTCTGCATAGTCAATAAGAATGACAGCAGCGGCTCCTCCGCGTAGTCGACGAGAACGACAATAGTGGCTCCTCCGCGTGGTCGATGAGCTCGACCACAGCAGCTCCTGACCGGAGCTCCTTCTGATCTGCTTCGCCTAAGTGTGCTATCCCCGTTCTACCACCAGCTACCACCACCATCATCAGTTCAGTCCTCCACGACCACAACCCCGACGAGCTTCCTCCACCCAACCTGCTGTACACCTTCCCTGACCATCACTCCCTCTTCCCCGACTCCGCCAGCATATCCCTCCACACCAGAGCCAACTGTAGAAGCATGAAAAAATACGCCGGATGGCTATACGCAATATATTGATGCAGAGCAGCGTAAACAGAGGCCTTCAGAGCCATCAAGCGTGCAACAGAGCTTTTTTTGCTAAATACAGCATGAAATATGAAAAGCTCAAAGGACCATCCGCGTAAGGCAGTATGTCCAAGCCGCTTCAGCGTAAACAGGGTGCTTCATCGACTCCTGGGCGTAAAACCTATCCTCTTTCAATGCAGCATTGAAGTGTATGAGAGACGCTTCGTATTCTCCGAAGTGAACCTGTCAGATCCTGCAATGAACCTGTCAGATCCTGCAAATGAACCTGACGTCTGGACTTCTGACAAAGGGATACTGCTCGACTACCCAGACGACGGCTATAATGATGGCACAGCACTGTGACCCAGGCTGTCATTTGCCGCCATCTCCTTTGCGTAAACTGCTTTTACGTACACGAAGGGATACGCTGCCTTATTTTACACAGGCAGACATGAGCTGTTTACGCTCTGCAGTAGACAAACCGCCTGCCATATCAAAAGCTGCACTCCGTGCGGGGCTCGAGGCACGTCTCTACGTCCAATGCACAGAGCGATGACAGTTGCTCGAGGCACGTCTCTACGTCTAATGCACAGAGCGGTGACAGTTTCTCGAGGCACGTCTCTACGACTGATGCACAGAAGTGCTGCAGACCTTCAAAAGCACGCCTCCGCATTTAATGCACAGGATGGTGGCAAATCTCGGCATTTAATGCAAAAGATTTTATTATATCTTCAAAATCCATAATTCCGGCTAAGACGTCCACATCAGCACTCTAGCACGGTACGCAGCAGCTTCTACGCCCATTCAGCTCTTGTGATCACTCGGCTTCTACGCCCATTTGACTTCTACGCCCACTCGGCCTCTACGACCACTCGGCTTCTACGCCCACTCGGCCGCTATGACCACTCGGCTTCTGCGCCTATTTTGGCTTCTATGCCTACTTGGCTTCTACGCCATGGTGACAGACATTGGCTTCTACGCCCATCTCTTCTACACAAGGGATACCTACCTACATGGCTTCTACGTCGTGATCTTCGTAGCGATTATACGCATTTTGTCCCTTAGTTGGACCCGCGTCACACGCTCATTCAAAGGATCATCTATACGCAGGCATTGATTATTTTAACCGTTGTGTAAAAGGGTGCTGTACTTTCCACTCCTCGGTTCTATACCGACGGAGTAATCACTGTCACTAAAACTCTATAAATAAAGACCTCTATCAATGAGAAACAAGGTCGAAGAAATTGAAGGTCGACAAATTGGAAGGTAGAAGGAATTAGTCTAAAAGCCTCCAAAATGATCGAACCAGAGGTCAAGAGAGAGAGAGAGAGAGAGAGAGAGAGAGAAGAATCCGGAGCTCAGGCAAAGAGTAGGAATCGACGACTTTGGCATCGTGCATCCACCCTCTTCTGCAACCTTCGAAGCTGCTTTCTGTCTTCTACGGCACTTCTTCATCATCGTGTGGTCCAAGGGCTAAAGTGATCGACTGCAGATCAGACACCTATAGCAATATTTACCCAGATTAAATAAATTGTACTCCCACATCCTCGTATAGGATCAAATTGTATAAGTTTGTTTGTAAACCAAAGAAGGTGGGTTTCGTGTAAACCCCATCTTGAATACATTTTTATTCTTTCGTTTTCCACCACAAACAAGATGGCGACTCTGCTGGGGACGTCTTTCTCTTCTGATGAGGAAGTAATTGCTCAACACGATGCGGTATCTGTAGGAACCATGAAGAAGACACTGGTCGTCCAATTCGACCAGTCTGCCTACGAAGATATGCTTCGAACCGGGGGTAGCTCTCACCCTCTCTCCGTCCAAGACAATAGGAAGCTGCGCAAGGTCTGGATGACCAAGACCTCCTCTACCATTCCTGTGGACTCTCCGATCTCTCCGACCAATGAGGTTGTAGCATTGCTCCCTCCGTGCCCCGCACATAAAATTCAGTCTCCCGCTACGCGCGGTACAGACAAAACTTCGGACAAAGCCTCAGTGCTAACCCAGAAGTATCCACTACGCTCTACGCGTAGAAACCAGTCTCCCGCTACGCGCGATACAGACAAAACTTCGGGCAAAGCCTCAGCGCTAACCCAGAAGTATCCACTATGCTCTACGCGTAGAAACTAGTCTCCCGCTACGCGCGGTACAGACAAAACTTCTGATGATGCCTCGACCAAATCGAAAGTACAAATCATGCTCCGTGCGCAAGACAACATCTGACCTCTATGGAGAACCAGATGAGCGCTGTGATCTCCACAAAGGAAAGCAAGTGGCAGAGTACTCAACTTCTCAGCCTTTACGCCAGCGAGGGAGCAATCTGCCTACCCTCCGGATTATACGGGAAGCCGATGGCCGACTGAGGACCTCTTCAGCTTTACGCCAGTCTGAGCAAATCCCCAAATTATGCCAGCGAAGTCCCACGGCGTAAAGCAAGATCAGGTTGCGGAAAGACACCCTCCCCGGGGATTATCTGCCACCCAGATGGCCAACCTGTTGTACACAGGTGGCACAGGGAAAACCATGGTGCCCAATCTTGGCATGCCCATTGATGAGAACAGAAGGAACAAGCCGTCGTCTTCTTCTTCTACTCCTCCTGACTTGTGCAAATATCTAATCCAGAAGCGTAAGGAGAGGGGACCTTCCAACATGTCTATTACGCCCCCTGGCGAGCAATGTTGTAATAGTCATAAGATTGCGATTGACTGCTGCTGTTGTAAAGCAAAACGGTCGGTTTTCGACCGGTTGAGCTACTCTCTGTCTTTCCAGGAAGAAGAGCCCGCGCATGCATCCATGAACATGGATTCGCACATACCTAGAGGAGGGTCGAGCTCAAGACGTTATCCCTCTAGGCCTCCGAGCCAAAGGAGATTCGAAGACCTCCTCAGGAACGCTGAAGCTGGGGTGTTCCAAAATACCCGTGCAAGGTCACAACAACCATCTTCGTACTCGTCTGATTCCGACGCTGGGGGTCGCCAGTCTCCCGGATCAGATGCTGAGAGTATAGAGTCGACTTCTACAGCGACCTATACTAATCCTTCAATGACACCCAGGGAAATGGGAGTTTATGCCGTTGAAGATGAACGCGAGGAAGCTTCGCCGTCAGGAAACGCGGAACAACGCATCACTATACTGGAGACATCTCTGAAACAAATGTAATCCATAATGGAGAACATGCACCAGATGATGCTAACTCAGCACGCAACTGCCATGGATCAAGCATCGGTCCCGCCAATTCAGATAGGTGTGGGGGTGGAATTACCACCATCCAACCCGAGCCAAGAGCCTACTCTAGATCAAGAGTTATCAGTTCCTCCGCTTCCTCACTCGGAGAATATATTACCTCCCGTTGGAGTTACGATACAACCAACTCCGTACTACACCGTAGTCCCGCTTTCAACTGAAAATCTGATGCAGGCAGTACGGGAGTTGAAAGCCCAGTTTGACGCCTTGAAGCACAAAGATCAGCTTAAGAAACTGGGAATCAACCAGCCTTACCCAGCTATCTGGGAAGAGGTCCCTTTTCCTCCGAGGTACAAACCTCAGACTATGGCTCTGTTCGAGGGAAAAATATCACCAAGTCAGTACATGAACTATTTCAGTATGATGACGGTGTTGCTACAAGGGAACGACGTCCTCCTCACTCGGGTGTTCAAAGGCTGCCTCTCAGGAGTAGCCTATCAGTGGTACCGTAGCTTGGCGGACAACTGCATTACTTCCTTCGAGGACTTCAAAGCTTTATTCTTCATACGATTCTACGAGGGAGGAATGGACATGTCTATGTCCTCTCTTATCGAAGTCAAGCAGAGGGAAAAGGAGGACGTTCGCACCTTCGTCGAACGTTTTCGCCAGGCTACCTTACAGATGCCTCCAGGAGTTCCAGACTCTGCGTTAGTAGACATTTGCAGGAAGAACCTCCTTCCCGTAGTCTCGGTGTTTACAGGACCATATCAGTTCCATGATTGGCCCTCATTCATCATCTCGGCAGTAGCCGCCGAAGACAATAGTCGCAAGGCGTGCGACAATGGCATCATGATCTCCACCTCTGACAGAGGCAAAAGGTTATCTCCCAGCACTGACCATCCTCGCAGCTCCAAAGGAAAAGAAGCTCTGGCGATCAATACGGCCAGGCAAAAGACTGCGGCAACCGCATAAGCGAGACCCGGGACCTCCAGGCCCGTCGAAGTCTACTCTTTCGATGACGACGATATCCCAAGTATATTCGAGTGTTTCGTCAAAAGTGGAAAGATCACCCTTCCGGAGCTAAGACGGCCCCAAGAAGTCGGCAGTACTAACGACCCCAAATATTGCATCTTCCACAGATACGTACACCACCCGACAAAGGCATGTTACATACTGAAAAGGAAGATCCAGGGTTTGATCGATGCTAAGGCCATCACTCTGCACGATGGTCACTGCCAACATGATCTCTCTACGGTTTGGCAATCTGCCTTCCCAAGAAGTCTCGGACGGTGTCACACCCATTTCCCGGACCACGATGAACATCGTCAATCTCCCTCCAGCTAGGGGTCAAAATCATGACCTGGTACCCCTAACCACCCGGCAGGGCGAGATTATGTGGGTTCATCCGGATTTGGTGTCAGAGCTCGAGGAGGAGACTAAAGCTACTAAGGCTACGTCTAGAAAGAGCTCCAAATGCAAACCATGCCATATGGTCCCAACTTCTTCGCCATCAGACGAAGATGAGGTATTTGTTGCAACCCGTTCAGGAAAAGCCTACCTCAACGACTACGGAGCAAGTCAGGAAGGTGCACCGGCGGACGCTTCAACTGCCAAACCTTCAGGACCAGGCCCCGTCGTACCAGATACCAGCCCTTCAAAACCAACTCCGGCGGACAAGGGGAAGCAAAGAGAAGTGCGCTTTGATAAACCTGTGAAAAACATTCCAAACAAAGGTTTAGAGAAGCTATACAACTTCGACATTCTGGCCCAATTAGCTAATACACCAGCCAGGCTATCCATCTACGAGCTACTCAGGCTCTCCCAAGACACTCGTCTAGCCCTGAGTGAAGAACTGATGCAAGCGGAGGCATGCTTGACCCAGCTCAAGTCCCCCGACGAAGAACCGGTGGCATGTCCTCAATGCCACAGTGTAATGGAAGTGGTCCCAAATATCACTTTTACTCAAGACGACATGCTGTTAAAACATAACAAGCATGACAGGCCCCTCTATTACACCGGGTACATCAGTTCCATGGAGGTCAATCGGATTCACATAGATCCGGGATCGTCGATCAGCATCATCCCTCACAGTCTGCTCAGACCGCTGAGAATTCCTACCAGTGAATTGGCTTACACCTCTACTATAATCGTAGGTTTCAACGCCGGAAGAAGTAAGCTATTGGGGAAAATTCGCCTAAGGATCCAGATTGGCAACCTCAGATCGGTGGCCACATGTTACGTAATCGATTCAGAGGTGTCCTACAACATTTTGCTGGAAAGACCGTGGATCCACGACCACAACATCGTTCCTTCAACTCTACATCAATGTATTAAATATATAGACCCCCAAGGAACAGTACAAACGGAGGTTGCTGACCTAAACCCATTTAAAGGAGTAGAATCCTACTATTCCGATGTCGTGTTGTACTCTCAAGACCACACGGAAGAAGTGTCAGGCGAGGCAGAGAAGGAATCCCACCGGGAGCCAGAAGAACCCTCTGCCACACTAACGCTGTCAATCAGGGTGAAAGGACGAACCACTTGTCCAAAAGCCATGGAGCCTATGGCTATTCACCTGAACAAAACTAGGTCAGGAAAAGGGAGTGATCCTCTAGTGGTCACTTTGAACCAGAAGCCTCCACCCTTGGTCATCAACCTTCGGCGCAACAGGCAGCCGATCGATGTAAAGGCAACCAGGAACGGAGTTCCAGATGATAATAAACATCCTCTTTTCCAGTATATTGACGCTCAAATTCCAAATCAGGAATCCACTCCCCGTGACGAGGTAGAACCCATAGCACAAAAATTCTTAGAAGTTATGAACTCCTACCGTCCGTATGTCTGGGAAGTAGCGTCATCATCCAACGTCGTCACGACGTATGGACCACATGAGGATTCTATCTTCATTGTCCCGCCTACCTGCAGCAGCCATCGTTCAATAGTCTTCGGCCGCATGCGAAATCAACCGGCTATCCAGGAAGATTCTTTCAATGACGATGCTGGAAAATATGCAAGTTCACCAATATAGCCCGCAAGCGTTGAGGATCATGCAAAACATGGGCTATGACTTGAAGCGGAAGCCAGGCCTCAACTACGGAAGAGGCAGACGAACGCCGCTGCGCGGCGACCCCTACTATCAACAAACTCATTTCGGGTTGGAGTATGCCACCTCCTCTAAGTCAGACGAGGATATCTTCTCCTCTTCTCAGAATGGCTCGTCTCCCTCTGACTCACCTGATGCTCTCGAACAAATATTATCAGTGAATATGGTAGTGACAGATTCCTTCGAATCAGACGAACAAGAATTTGAACTGTTTGAGAATGACTCTTGGGCCCAACAAATGGATACGCAGTGGGAATTTCGCTTCGAGCAAAGGGAACCTCCTACCAAAGACGAAGTTATCCAGGTTGATGTTGGGGGTGAACTTTCGCCAAAGCCGATATTTATCAGTAACAATCTTTCCCCAACTGAAAGGAAAGAAGTCATCCAGCTGATAAAAGAGTATATCGACATCTTTGCATGGGATTATGAGGACATGCCGGGCCTTGACCCAAAGGTGGCTACTCACAAACTCAATATATTGACCGATTCAAAGCCTGTGAAGCAGCACCAACGCCGGTTCTGCCCGGATATGATGGACGCCATCGAAGCTGAAGTCAAGAATTTGATAGCCTGCGGTTTCATCCGGGAAGAACAATATCCCGACTGGGTCACCAACGTTGTCCCAGTCATGAAGAAAAATAGGAAAATACGTATCTGCATCGATTACCGAGATCTGAATGCAGCCTGCCCCAAGGATGAGTTCCCTCTTTCCATCACGGACATCATGATCGACAACACCAGCGATTTTGAACGCATGTCTTTCATGGACGGATTCTCAGGATATAATTAGATCAAGATGCATCCTGAAGACGAGATGCACACTTCCTTCCGAACCCCGTTGGGGGTATATTGCTATACGGTCATGCCCTTCGGATTGAAGAACGCTGGGGCTACATACCAACGGGCTATAAGTAACATATTCCATGAGCATTTACGCAAAACAGTAGAATGTTACGTGGACGACATAGCCGTCAAGAGCTGCCTCAAAGATGATCACATTAAAGACTTGAGGACAGTATTCGAGTTAATGCGCCAACATCAACTCAAGATGAACCCTACGAAGTCCTTTCTGGGTGTATCTAGTGGCAAATTCCTGGGATTTGTCATTACTGCCAAAGGCATCCAAGTGGACCCTGACAAAATCCAGGCCATCGTAGAAATGCGACCGCCCCGTAATCTGAGGGAACTCCGGGGATTTCAAGGCCGTCTGGCTTATATCCGGAGATTCATATCCAACCTCTCGGGGAGATATCAGCCCTTTTCGTATCTCATGAAGAAAGGTGTATCCTTCGTATGGGACGAAACCTGTCAGCAAGCGTTCGGAGATATCAAGCGCTATCTCACCAGTCCGCCAGTACTGGTGCCTCCCGTCATGGGAAGACCATTCTTGCTGTATGTTCGAGCGATGGATCATTCGCTAGAAGCTCTTCTCGCACAGAAGAACGATATGGGTCATGAACAGGCTATCTACTACCTCAGCAGGATGATGGTTGGAGCCGAACACCGGTACAACCCAGTGGAGAAAGAATGCTTGGCTCTGATGTTCGCTATCCAGAAGATGCGGCACTATGTCACCGGCCAGACTATTCATATCATCTCCAGGATCAACCCTCTTCGACTACTGATGAGTAATCCAAGTGCTCTTAATTCCCAACTCGTGACTTGGGCGATGCTATTAACACCATATGACATGGTATACGTCCCGCAGAAGTCCATCAAAGGCCAAGCGCTGGCCGACTTCCTAGCTGCTCATCCGATCCCGGAGGCCTCCAAATTATACGAGGACATTCCCGACGAAGTTACAGAATGTAATTCCGCAATAGAAAGTGACGCATGGTAACTGTTCTTCGACGACGCCTCCAGGACTGGTCCTAGGGGAAACGTGGTTTCAGGGGTAGGAATCGTCCTGGTCACTCCTGATAAACTCGTCATCTACCGAGCATATTCTCTTAGCGAGCCATGCTCTAACAATGTGGCAGAGTACAACGCTCTGCTAATCGGGCTCCAAGTCGCCAAAGAGCTGGGGTCGAGTCCCTGGAAGCTTTCGATGATTCTCTGCTTATAGTCAATCAAGTCAGGGGAATATATAAAGTCCGGAATCCAGACCTCATCCCCTATCACCAAGCAACGGTCGAGATAGCCATGACATTTAAAGGGTTCTTCCTAGAGCATGTACCTCGATCTCAGAATCTGGAAGCTGATGCCCTAGCTAGTCTAGCTGCAGATTTAGCCACTCCTATAAGAAGGCAGGATTCGGTAATCCTTCTTAACAGAGATTTATTCTGTGTGAAGAACAACTTTTACATAGAATGCAGCTACGCTGTGAACACAGATCCCCCTAGAAGAGACTGGAGAAGTCCCTTCATAGATTTTGTCGCATACGGAATCTTGCCGGAGGACCCCAAAGAAGCAGTATCCGTCAAAAGACGATCATTACGCTTCTACTTCGATGCATCTTCACAATGCCTATATCGCCGGACCTACAACGGACTGCTATTGAGATGTCTCTCTAACGACGAAGCACAGCAGATTATCCGGGAAGCTCACAACGGCATGTGCGAAGCGCATCAGCCAGGTCCTAAGCTACAGGATCGTATCAGGAGAATGGGCTATTACTGGCCCACTATGATCGCAGACGCGATCAACTATGCAAGACAATACAGAGCCTGTTAGGTTCATGCAGACTTCATACATCAACCGTCTGAATATCTACATCCTACGGTTGCATCCTGGCCTTTCGAAGCATGGGATATGGATATCATTGGTCCTATTCACCCGTCTTCTTCCAGAGGTCACCGGTTCATACTGGCCATCACGGATTACTTCTCCAAATGGACAGAGATGATCCCTCTTGCTGAGGTAAAGGCGTCTAATGTAATCAGCTTCATCAAGCATCACGTCATTTATCGCTTTGGGATTCCCCGAAGGATAATCCATGACAATGGGCCTCAGTTCATCAGCCAAGCGTTTCATCGATTTTGCGATAAAAATCGGATACATAATATTGCCTCTACGGCATATTATCCAGCTGCTAATGGTTTGGCGGAAGCTTTCAACAAAACCATTATCAAACTCTTAAAGAAGTTCGTCTCTTCAAACAAAAGAGATTGGAATGAGAAGCTGGACGAATGTCTCTGGGCATACCGCACAATGGTACGAACACCGACAGGTTGTACCCCATTTTTACTGGTCTACGAGAGCGAAGCAGTTCTCCCAATTGAAATCCAGATCCCGTCACTCAGGATAGCCGTGACTAATGAGATGACTCTAGAAAAGAATGACCTGTTAAGGCTTCAAGAGCTAGAAGGATTAAACGAGAAATGCCTCCAAGCTTAACAGCGCATCGTGCTCTACCAAGCATGAATTTCCAGAGCTTTCAATCATAAAGTAAAGGAAAGAGTGTTCAAAGTCGGCGAGCTAGTTTTAGCCGTAAGAAGGCCGATGATCCTTACTCACAGGAGTAAAGGCAAATTCCAGCCCAAGTGGGAAGACCCTTATGTGATCGAGACAACGTTCTAAAACGGCACTTACAGGTTAGCCCAGCCTAATGGAGACCTGTTAATAGCTCCTATCAACGATAATTCCTGAAAATGTACTATGCTTAACCTTCTCTGCTCAAGTGGAATATAGCGAGAATCTCAATTCTGACAAAACTACTTCCAAAACGAAAACTAGTTGGGTCATATTCTATCATGTCCATATGACCTCTGAATAGATATGTTCGACTAATTTGGAAAATGCGATACCTATCACGTCCATATTACCTCTGATAGCGTCTTGTCTACCAACTTTAGTCAAAGCATATTCTATCATGTCCGTATGACCTATGAATAAATATATCCTACCAAACCATATTCTATCATGTCCATATGACCTTTGAATAGGTATGTCCTACTAAAAGTTTATCGAGAGTCTATCACGTCCATACTACCTCTGATATCACTCCCGCCCAAACCTGTCATTTACATTCCGAAATGATGGGTCCACAAAGTCAGAAAAGATTTGCTTTATTTATTCCCAAAAAGAGCAGAATTATATTTGGAAAACAAAAAGAAGAAAGGGTACATCATTGTGGGGGAGCGGTTAGATCGTGAATCAGCTGTACCAGTGCAGCTATCCTTTCATTCCTGAAAACCAAGGCATCAGCGCGAGCCCTCTCCCGAAGAGAGCTAGCATGGGCAGCTTCTACATGCTCCAGATCCCGTCGTGCTGTACTCAGTCGACCAGTCGCTACATCTAGACCGGCCAACGACTGAGAAGCCCACTCCTCTGCCAAAGCGAGTTTTTCCTTCAACTTGTGGGCCCTCGCTACGTTCCCTTCATGATCGGATTGGCACTTCGTCTGAAGAGCAAGAGCCTCCTCCACGACAGCTTTTCTTTCATCCATCTCCAGCTTATGTGCTTTGATGGAGTTATCTAGGCTTTCCAGCTGTTTAGTAAGCCGCGCAGTCATGAGGTCGTATCTGGCCTGGACCTTAGCTTCAAGGCTGCCCCGAGTCAGCTGCAAGTATTCGTTAATAGGTTGCTCCAAACTATTAACCATCGCCTCCAGGGCGTCAGCTACCCCAGAATCGCCGAACTCCCTGACCGCCCCGATCGAAAACTGAGAAGCCTTCTTCAGACGCTCGAAGTCTAGATTCTTCGCCAACACCATTGATATCAGCATTTTTAAACTGGTGTAAAAGAGGCTGGTATATTGCTCGATCAACGTAACTAGATCCGATTGGACGCCAGGAGTGGCCGCAATATTGGCAAGTCCCCCTCCAGGAATGATTGCAGACGAGGTGGCCACAGTCGCCGCCTCGACGGGTGGTGCGACCGAAGGAGGTACGACAACGACGGTCGAAGTCATCGGCATACTCGCGAGAGGCGAGGTCACGATAACAGGTTCATCCTCCTCTTGAGATGACAAAACCACTCCGGGCGAGCTGGCCCCCGAAGATATTTCCTCCTCGAAGTCGGGCGCCTCCGTATCATCGCCAGGAGCCCGAGCAGAGCCAGAAGGCGCTTCAACGCTATACTCCCCGTGGACGCCGTCCCCTGAGAAGAGGACAAGAAAGTGGATATCAATATGATGGTAATCTTTCTAAGAGGAGACATAAAGATGACGTTTACCCGTAGCCAACGGTATATATGTCGCATCTGCAGTCGATGTAGCTAAATCACGCCTTAATGACGCAATGCAAACTGTCATACCTGGAGAAGGGGGTAGGCCCACCGACATCGCCAGGTGATCTACCGAGCTTTTACCAAGACGCAGTCGAGGTTCGTCAGCTGGAATCTCGCCAGGCATGCTCACGGACACGGCAGGAGTTTTATCCGTTGCTGGTCTAGGAAAAGATTCTCTCATTTGCCTCGGCCACGCAGGCAATTTCGTTCCACTACCGGAGGCAGTGGCAGCAACGGCAGCCTCAAGCAGGAGTTCTCCGGCACCGCCAGCCGAAACTGAGGGTCCTTCTCCGAAAGACGAGGAACCTCCAATCAAAGAAATATCCCCAACAGGGGAGACAGCAGGATCCTCTCAAGGAGCCTCAATACCAGGAATCTGGAGAGAACGATTAACCGTCTTCTTCTTCCTCTTGCGAGGGAAAGTCTGCTTCGAAGCAGGAGCCTTTGGCTTCCCAAAGACTGCTAAAGCCCCCGCAGGCGGAGGCACTTCACACCTCGACACCGACACCAGAGGCTCATCTGGAGTGACGGACTCCTCACCCTCATCAAAAAAAAACCGAAGGGACTTCGACTCTTCTCCCAGGCTTGGGAGAAGGCACCCTAAAGCTTCCACGCATGTCAAAATCTCGATGGAAGGTGTTGATCGCCATATAGAACTGGGCATACGAATGGAGGATGCGCAGCTCCGTGGAGAGTGTGACGATCGGCACGATAAAGATTGCTCCCGTGCAACCCATGATAAAATATCGCCATCCTCTGGCTCCATCAATGAGTCCGCCCCTGGACCTGAAGCTGGTGACGACATTGCCACATGCAGCTGATCGTACCCAAACTGCCTGGCGAACCGACTGGGCAAGTAGGGCTCAAAGAAGCAATGATCTTCGCTTCTGTACAGCAAATGGGAGGGTCTGATGCAGACCAACCAATTAAAAGCTTCCGGAGAAAGATTGGTCTTCTCTCCACCTAAATCCTCAAGCCTAATCCCCGACTGATTGCGATGTACAGAGGGGACAGTGCAGAGGAGCTTCCAGCCGTGACTGAGGCTCAGCACCAGCCGACAGTCTAAAACTGTGTTCACGTTCCAGGGAGAGTCCTTGTAGTTCAGCAAGAAACTATCCCCCGAGCTACTACTAGGGCCGGAAGACATCACCCGGGGGTTGTGGAGAATTAACCATCCCATCAAGTACCGGTATGGTAGCTCTACCCGGGGAAAGCTATCACACCGAGCTTCATCGACGAGCAGTCCATTAGTCATGGCTCTCAGGCCAGCCTGTATACGGCACACCATGGCAGGGAGCAAGCCCAGTCTTGCCCTGAACACCAGACGCACGACAGGCCACAGGATGTTCCGGTGAATGCGGTCCGCGGACGCGATACCGGGCACCACTACTCGATGCAGCAATATAGAGAGAAAGCCAGCCAGCCGGGCTTCCTTAGACAGAGGCCTGCGGCAGTGTCTCAAGTAACTGTAGGCCTTAGTGCCTTCAGGATACTTTCCTATCCCGTCATTAAGAATCTGATCTGGAGCTTTAGCATCCTCCATAAGATCCTCAATGACCTGGGCACTGAGCACGCCCAAACAGTTCACGGGCTCATTCTTGCCCCCCGAAACTTTCTCCGACTTGGCAGCCCTGGACCGATGGAAGAAGAGGTAGGACGTCCACTTAGTGGTGTGAGCCAAATCAGAAGGCTCATCATAAAAAGCAGTACATGCAATGTAGTGGCACATCAGCTCCTGATACACCTCCACAACCCGAGGGTCCGAGTCCTCCAACTCCCGGTTGGTGGGAACATACTCTTAATATGGGGTATCCCCCATCGGCAGTCTCGAGATCACTGCCATCTCATGGAGGGCCAACCCCAACTCCCCCAGTGGAGTGGCGAAGGTCCCGGTAAGCAGAATATATCGCTCCATCAGTGCCAGAAACAGGTTAGGGTTGGGAGGCAACCTAACACTCGTCGCACTCACAGCAGCATACAGTCCAATGCCCTCCAGCTCTCTCCGAAAATGCTTCAAGATCCAGTCAACTAGGCAAGCCCATCGGAGGTTTGTTGGAGTAATCCACCCATTGCACCGAGGATTCTCCTTGGGGTATAAACCCCCTCGCCCCATGAAGTCGTTGCAGAAAGTCGGCAATTGGACCGGCTGGATCACTGAACTGTCTTCACTCGGGACGCTGTCCGGGCACAGTCCCCTGAACATCGTCACAACGCCGAAAGGGCGACTAACAAACGACCCCTGGTTAGCTTCTTTCAAATGAAAGATCTTCCCCGGCTTGCTGTGAAGATCGGGAGTCAGCTCCACGACATCCTCCTGGGATGTGTAGCATAGAAGAAAGCCGAGATGGAATAATCTCTCGGCATCGTGGGCAGATACAAGACCACACTCTTGGTGGGGAAAACCCAGGGTTCTCTCTTGGGCTTCGTCTGAGACTGTTTGTCAATCATGTCCCCAAAGAGAAAATCCGGCTTGATGTACTTGTCCCCGTCTATGTACGTCAGGGGCTCTCCGTTAATCATGTTCAGCAACGTCCGCTCACCCTGAGCCGATATCAAGATCTCCCTTCCTTCAGGATACTGGGGTCCGGAGATAGGAAATGTCACGTGGGACAGATCCTCCAGATAGTTTGAGTGCAGCATCCCGGCAGCGGAACCCATCATCTCGGCCAGTAGAGACTCATGCAAGTTAACTGCAAAAGTGTAAGGAAAATACGTCATTACAAATCTTGCAACATAAAAAACCAAGAAATGACAGTCTGTGCTTTACGCCAAGGCTGTACAAATTTGGTCATTTTACGCCGGAAGTCACCTCCAGAAGCGTAATTGACGGTATACAGTCCGTGCTTTACGCCAGACTGCCAGAATTCTAGTTATTACGCCGGAGGTCCCATCCACAAGCGTAAAGCTAAAATTTTATAGTATATACCAAGTTTTCAGCAGTCAGAGCTTTTATGCTCAAAACTGCGAAATCATGGAGTTTTTACGCTGGCACATTAGAAATGTGGGCGTAAAAGATAAAAACGTCTCCGTGCGTCATCTTCCTCAAAGAGGCTATCAGCACACAGAAGACGACCTAGCGCGGTCACGTTTAACGTGTGCGAAGGATTTTTCGTCATTCTTTGTCATCCCAAAGGCTCTACCTCTAAGGCCGGGTGCGCTACTCGTCGGCGGGATGCTTCGCTCAAAAGAAAGTTCACCTTGCCCGACCGAAGACTCTCTCGCTGGGGCAGAAGAACGAGAAGAAGAACCTATACTCTTTTCCTTAGTGGAGGGGATTTGCTTCGGCGCCATTTCTGAAAACTCAGAGTGCTCGGAGAAAGAACGAGGGGAAAAACTCAAACAGTCAAAGGCTCTCTTTCGCAGAAGACGGATGAAAATTTTTTCTCTCAAAAGCTTGGGATATATATAGAGTTCGGATCGACTCCTCGAATCCTCGGACGGGCTCCTCGAAACCCCAACCAAATCTCACAATTAATATTTGGTTATGATTGGGTACTACGTCAGCCCACTACTCTCGAAAGACGGACAGTCAGCAATTTCGAAGAGTTTTTCTTGCAAAAGCAGGTCCGCGGTTCCTACGCTAAGGAGCTTTCTACGCTCGATAGCAACAGATCTACGGTTTTATGCTCGCAAGCTATAAGTCTATGTTTTTACGCCCTGATGCCTTTGTGCTCGGTAGCTTTTATGCTCGAGAGGCTACAAACCTAAGACTTTATGCTCAGCAGATACCAAATCGATGATCTCATGCTCGGTGGCGTTTAGTTTACGCTCGGAGGCAACAAATCCACAACCTTACGCTCGGAAGATTTCTTTTTCACAGGCTACAAATCTACAGTTCTACACTAAGAAGATTTCTACGCTCGACAGTTACAGATCTACGATTTTACGCTCGCAAGCTATCAGTCTATGGTTTTAAGCCCGGATGCCTTTGTATTCGATAGCTTTTATGCTCGAGAGTCTACAAACCTACGACTTCACGCTCAGAAGCTACAAATCTACGATTTCACGCTCGGTGGCTTTCTACGCTCAATAGGCTACGAACTCATGTTTTTTTAGCTCATCTACACTACGGATCTCTGACTTTCCGCATATCCGAACAGTTCTCAAGGCGGTCGATTACAGGAGTTCACACAGAAGATACTCCTTCTTGACCTCAAAATATCCCAAGTACCCGAAACATACAGAGTTCAAACATTAAGAAATTACTCTTCTTGGGTCAATTGGAGGTTCATCCAGACTCCAGTCCAAATATTTTGTCTATCAAGATGGCAACTCAGTTTGACAGCCATTTTTCGACCCTGTTCCAAGGGATTTTCGAGAAATCATTCTTGAAGACGAAGTCTGAACAAAAATTCTGTTCATCAGAAGTAAAAACAACAGTTCAGACCTCTACGCGGTTCCTCAGTCCTAGCAGCAGGACAGTTCTAAATGTTCAAAAATGTTCAACAGCGTTCTATAGACTATTCGCTATGCGTGAAAGACAGGACCTAGCACTCTTTCTAAACAGAGTCGGGTAAAGAATCAGACGTGTCGAAGTTACACATATTCAGACTTTACAGCAACGTATGGCAAGATGATCATATGAAGAAGCAAGACAATTTTATTAAAAGATTAAAGTCATGATTACATATGAGGGAAATCCAATCTACAAGGGTTTTTTCTTCATTTTTATGATTACATCTGAGGGAAACCCCGTCGATAAAAGGGCTTCCTCATCATCGTCTGAAGATCACACCAAGAAGCTGTTTTGACAGGTTCTCACGTTGGTGATGGTCTTCCTCTTCTTCCAAGAAGATGATCAGTGGCGAGAGGATACAAAACTGGGCAAAGACCCATCCTCCAACAGAAAAGTAGGGTACTGCTTTCCTACGCCCAATGCCATGGCAGATTGAGTTGAGGTATTTCACCCAACTCAATACCCGAGGTCAGAGCTAGTTGCTGCTCTCATCCCCGGAGGTAACGTGAGAAGGCGCCACTTGCAAGCAGCGTGGTGAAATATGATTCTTCCTCTCTCCCGAAGAACCACCATACAAAGTTGTTGATTATCCCGAGCAAGGGAGGCTAAGATATCCTTCCATGATCCATCGTTGCAGTGGACACTTGCTCGAAGATGCCGTCTTTTTCGGCTCCTTACACGCTGGAAGAACATGATCTCCTTCTTCCTCAGGTCGACCCGACGGACTCCGGCGATCATCTCTGCGTGGTCATAGAAATATGGGAAGAACAGGTTAAACCCTCAGCCTTTTTATAGGCGAAAGAGGTCACACCGGTCCCCAATAAATCTGCCATAAAGTCAGCATCGACCGTTTCAACGCTCCATTCAGAAACATTTTGAGTTACGAGGAGCAGTTCATGCTTCATTCAAAGCGTTCCAAATTCCGAGGAATTTGAAAGCTTTGAAGGGGGTCTTGTAGAAGCATGAAAAAATACGACGGATGGCTATACGCAACATATTGATGCAGAGCAGCATAAACAGAGGCCTTCAGAGCCATCAAGCGTGCAACAGAGCTTTTTCCGCTAAACACAGCGTGAAATAAAAAAAGCTCACAGGACCATCCGTGTAAGGCAGTACGTCCAAGCCGCTTTAGCGTAAACATGGTGCTTCATCGACTCCTGGCGTAAAACCCATCCTCTTTCAACGCAGCATTTAAGTGTACGAGAGACGCTTCATATTCTCCGAAGTGAACCTGTCAGATCCTGCAATGAACCTATCAGATCCTGCAAATAAACCTGACATCTGGACTTCTGACAAAGGGATACTACTCGACTACCCAGACGACGGCTATAATGATGGCACAGCACTACGACCCAGGCTGTCATTTGCCGCCATCTCCTTTGCGTAAACTACTTTTACGTACACGAAGGGATACGCTGCCTTATTTTACACAGGCAGACATGAGCTGTTTACGCTCTGCAGTAGACAAACCGCCTGCCACATCAAAAGCTGTACACCGTACGGGGCTCGAGGCACGTCTTTACGTCCAATGCACAGAGCGATGACAATTGCTCGAGGCACGTCTCTACGTCTAATGCACAGAGCGGTGACAGTTTCTCGAGGCACGTCTCTGCGACTGATGCACAGAAGGGCTACAGACCTTCAAAAGCATGCCTCCACATTTAATGCACAGGATGGTGACAAATCTCGGCATTTAATGCAAGAGATTTGATTATATCTTCAAAAGCCATAATTCCGGCTAAGACGTCCACATCAGCACTCTAGCACGGTACGCAGCGACTTCTATGCCAATTCAGCTCCTGTGCTCACTCGGCTTCTACGCCCATTTGGCTTCTATGCCCACTCGGCCTCTACGACCACTCGGCTTCTATGTCCACTCGACCTCTATGACCACTCGGCTTCTGCGCCTATTTTGGCTTCTATGTCTATTTGGCTTCTACGCCATAGTGACAGACATTGGCTTCTACGCCCACCTCTTCTACACAAGGGATACCTACCTAAGTGGCTTCTACACCATGATCTTCGCAGCGATTATACGCATTTTGTCCCTTAGTTGGACCCGCGTCACACGCTCATTCAAAGGATCATCTATACGCAGGCATTGGTTATTTTAACCGTTGTATAAAAGGGTGCTGTACTTTCCACTCCTCGGTTTCTACACCGACGGAGTGGTCACTGTCACTAAAATCTATAAATAGAGACCTCTATCAACGAGGAACAAGGTCGAAGAAATTAAAGGTCGACAAATTGGAAGGTAGAAGGAATTAGTCTAAAAGCCTCCAAAAAGATCGAACCAGAGGTCAAGAGAGAGAGAGAGAGAGAGAAGAATCCGGAGCTCAGGCAATGAGTAGGGATTGACGACTTTGGCATCGTGCATCCACCCTCATCTGCAACCTTCAAAGCTGCTTTCTGTCTTCTACGGCACTTCTTCATCATCGTGTGGTCCAAGGGCTAAAGTGATCGACTGCAGATCAGACACCTATAGCAATATTTACCTAGATTAAATAAATTGTACTCCAATATCCTCGTATAGGATTAAATTGTACAAGTTTGTTTGTAAACCAAAGAAGGCGGATTTCCTGTAAACCCTATCTTGAATATATTTTCATTCTTTCGTTTTCCACCACAAACACCAACCTGAACGACGGCCACTCCAACTCCCCGGTGAGTCGTTCACTGCAAGCAACCCCCATTCAGCCCTGCCTCCTCCTTCTCGACCACCCCGTGCCACCCTACCCCCACCGGCATCACCACCCCGACACCACCAGCCACCACCACCAGGACCACCACCTCGTCGTCGTCGTCGCCTTCGCCGTCGTCGTAGACATGCTCAGGTTCGATCCTCCCCTCGCGTACACGTACGCGTATACGTATGTATGTAGGTATGCATGTATGTATTATTATTTCTCTATTAGTATATTTATGTATTCATAATATATATGTACGTATTTGGTATATATATGTATGTAGCAAAATATATGTATGTATTAGCATATAGTGTATGTCCCTATTAGTATATATGTATTCAACATATATATTAGTATATACGTATTCATAATATATGTTAGTATGTATTGGTATATATATATATATGTACATATATACATGTATATAGTATATATATTAATTGGTATATATATAAATATACTATACGTATATTTTTACTTGGTAAATATATATATATACACATATATTCAGTATATGTATTTCTTATGATACGTATAAAAATTGGTCGTTATATATATATAAATATATGGTATGTATATTTTCAAACGTATATATATAGTATATAATTATATTTAGTGTATATACACTTATACAGATTTTGTATATAATTATTGGTACACATATAAATGTATTATATATATTAATGATATATGCTAACGGATGAATGTATTAGGTGACCCGAGTGTAATTATGTATACCCCGTATTTACATGGATCTGTAACCCTATTATTTATTAGAAGGCTGCCATATGTACACTCATGTATTGGCGAGACCCTTATCACCGACTGTTTGAATTCACAGCAATTACAGACACGACACCCGTGCAATTAGATGCGCACTTGACCCTATTTGACTAGTGCCATACCTAGTGTAGCCCCTGAGTTCAATGTATTATGATTGTGTATTAGGGTAGTGTCTGATGCAAATATTTTATGATGATATGTCTATAGGACTGTTGGATCATCCAGACGATACTCTGGAACAGGACATTGGTATTACCAGCTAAGGACCCAAGGCGAGTACATTCTCTGATAATTTATAATTATTTGATAATTTTTATAATTCCAATATCTAGAAATATTACATCTGATTCTTGACACTGTGCTACACGGACTAGTATATAGATTGGATCTGCAGTCATGAGATATTACATTGATTATCGTATTGACATTGTACACGACATTAATATTTTAACCTTGTATATGATATATTGGATATTGCTCGTGTATCATGACGTGTCATGTTTGGATCCACTGTACTAGTTGGGGGCGGGGAAGTAGTTAGTGAGAAATATGATCAAATCCATATTGTACAAGTATAAAATAATGTTAGTGTTAATCATACTCCACACGTATGATTAGCCAGGCCATACAGCTCCCGTACATGTTCCCAAGCCCATCACATATCGAAGCTACTATTTCAAACACTTAGAATAGTTACAGTTCTCTAGTTTAGATCATATACTACATCACCCATATATGATATTGTAGCTCGTTCTCTTCATTTCATATATGCACTGACTGTATCATATTGCCTATATTGCCTGTCTCTTTACATTGCCTGTCTCTTATTTTGCCATTGCATTTGTTCACTGTCTTCTCTCAGTATATAGTATCATCTGTTTATTGTTTTATAGTCCTTATCAATTAAATGGAACTGTTATTTGAGATGTACTTTTCTCCTTCCTGACTGGAAATATTTTTCCAAACTCTGCCTTAGAGGACTGGTATCCGATATTTTATGGACCACAGGGTGAGTAGCTGCAGACTTGGACTTGGAGTTCAGTTGTGATTCCGGGAGGTCTAGCCAGAATCAGTAGTTATCTAGTTAGTTCTTTTTGCAGATTATTTGGTACCGGATTTGTCTTCGGCATACTTTGTTGAGATTTGGATATTATTGTTGAGTTAGATTATTTATATTTAGACTTGTGTTGTATTTTATTTTATTTCTTCGATACCTTATCGTGTTGTAGTTATGTGATTGAGTATGTTGTTCATATTATATTGTGTCATCCGTGCCTCCTTATGTAGATTGGATGCTCATGTGAGATTGCTTAGATAGTATCATGACCTAGACAGCGTTCTACCGCCGATGCTGTGGCGTAGGCTGGACGTACCCACGTACTCGTGCCCCAATTCCGGGTGCGGGTCGTGACACATTTTTAGTGGCGGTCCATGCAGGTCAGACTTCGCAAGTTGTGCGATATCGTGGTAGTGTGGCATCTTAGTTACACTACTGCGTGCCTGCGATAGGATATAGGACATAGGATACTAGGATGAGAGTGAATACTCAATCATAACTAGGAATATCTACAATCCATTTATCTTGTTATCCTTATTTCCTTCTGAATATTGCTTTCTTACAATTTTACTGTCCTCCCTTGATGATATCGCATTTATTGCCTTAATTAATTCTTTGGGTCTGTCTTCAGGATGCCACCGAAGACAAGATCTATGAGAGTGGGAGCATCAATTTTAGAGGGGTCTGCCACCTCTCCACCTGATAGACAGACATTCGTAGTTGCTCCTACATCTCTGATGCATATGGGAGTATCTGCACTTTTTGTGGGTCCTCCTCCCCCACCTGTTCAGAGGATTGTCGCAGCTGTGACGGACAACCTTCCTCCTCCATCAACTCCATTTTTTGGAAGTGTGCCCATTGACGGGACACAAATATTTACTTTGATCCAGGGCATGGTAGACGCCCAGAGAGTGATGGAAGACGCTCAGCGAGTTCAAGCTGAGGCTCAGAGGGTGCAAGCAGAAGCGCACCAGGTACAAACTGAGCTGATGAGAGAGAGCATGGAGAATGCTCACCAGGTGGCTCTCCAAGCTGTGGATAGAGTAGCACAATACCAGCAGTTTCCTGGCCAGCAACAACAGCAGAGATCAGGTACTATAGTAGACTTCAAGAGGATGATGCCTCAAGAGTTCAAGGGCATCGAAGGGATACTCTACGCTGACGACTAGCTAGAGGATATAGAGAGGAGCCTGCGATTGGCCCAGATTCTGAAGAGCTTGCGGATAGAGGCGGCTGGAAGTCGGATGTTCGATATCGCACTGACGTGGTATTGCACGGAGCCGAGACTTAATGCACAAGGACTTACTTGGAATACCTTCAAGGAGCTCTTCAAGGAGAAGTTCTTCCCCGACGTGGCATTGGGAACCTTGGAAAGTCAGTTCCATGACTTGGTCCAAAAAAACATGTCGGTCGACGAGTACGCTGCAGAATTCTGTCGATTGAGCCATTTTGCATCGTCTATGATTCGGGACCCAGGAGATCGAGCCCAAAAATTTAGAAAGGGGCTGACGAGAGAGATGAGGTCGCGCACTTCTGGTCGTTGTACCACTACCTTTGAGGATATCTTGATGGATGCCCAGATTGCAGAAGAGGATCTGGATCTCAGGCCTAAGAGGAGTCACAATATTTCTGGAGATACGAATGATAGCGCAGGACCGGCCAAGCGTCCCCATA
Organism: Iris macrosiphon; assembly: GCA_036927795.1. Lineage (NCBI taxonomy): Eukaryota > Viridiplantae > Streptophyta > Magnoliopsida > Asparagales > Iridaceae > Iris > Iris macrosiphon. Next base: position 115,211,758 of record JAYESA010000011.1, read on the forward strand.
TTCAGCAACAACTATGGGCGGTTCATTATCAACAGCAGTACTAGGCACCAGTTCATATTCAGCAACAGCCATGGGCATTTTATCATCAACAACAATACCAGGCACCAGTTCATATTCAGCAACAACCATGGGCATTTCAGTATCAACAGCAGTACCAGGCACCAGTTCGTGTTCAGCAGGATCAACAGCAGCCTCCGAGAGAGACACAGCGGACTTGTCATTTATGTAAGAAGCCAGGTCACCTTTGGGAGAGCTGTAGAACGAGGCTAGGACTTTGTTTGCACTACGGCGCTGCGGGACATCGAGTAAGGGATTTTCTTCGAGTTCTTTATCTTCCCGGCCAGCGTGCAACTCTAAATTATAGAGATCCAGTTAGGCCACCTGTGGAACCGTATATTGCTCAGCACCCGCGAAGGGAGCCACCCCAGCAGGGTGGGGCATTTGCGATGACGGTCGAGGAGACCGATACTGCAGGTGATATGTTAGCAGGTTCTGTTCCTTCTTTCCTTCTGTCTTTCCTATTTGATTGATTGATTCCTTAGTACCGTAGCTTGAATTCATGATTTTTGTTAGAATGTAGTTAGTAGTACACCCTGACAGAGACTGTAATACCATGACAAAAGACACCATAACCATACATGTTTTCCTTATATTGTATATTGAATGACTGTAGGTAGAATTTTCTTAGACCATGATTATTGGGGTTTGACCATAGTGAAGATTTATGAAGAGGTTATGACTTGACAAGAGAGACAATATGCTTAAATTTTGAGGATAATCATTAATTGAAATAAAGAGTTAAGAATTTAATATGACAGAATTGATGATTAATTGATTATGACATAATTGAATTTATCATTAAAATTCGAGGAAATTAAGAAGATTATCATTGTATTTATTTGATTACAAGATATGAATTTTAAAATTTATATTATGAATGTTGCATTTGAAGATTTCATAAGTATCGCATTGTTTGAGTATTTTATGGAAAAAAAGGGGGAGAGATCAAGGAATAAGATAATTAATGGATTAGTGTTGAATTCAATTTTGGGATAAGGATTTAAAATTTTATACGCACTGATTGGACTTAAATTAGATGAGTAAGATGATTAATGGATTAGTGTTTGAATTCAATTTCTGGGATGAGAATTTATATTTTATAAAGATGCAACGATTGGATTTATGGATTAGTATTTTTATATGGAATATCTTAATTTTATAAATGTGCATTTATTGAATTTAAATTAGAGGATTGGATGTTAAATTTTGAGTATTTAATTATTAACTTAAAGTTTTGGAGGAAATTGTGAGAAAAATGGAATTTGATTTTACTCCGAAGATTTTCAGGAATACGATAATTATATAATTTTAAAAATTTTGTGAAATAGCAATATGGATTTACTTTATGAATAAATGGTTTGATAAATCTAAATTTGATGGAAAATAATATAATATAATGAATAAACACTACTATTGAGGATTTTAAATTTCGAGGAAGAAATTCTTTTAAGGAGGGTAGACTTGTCACTACCATGTTCCAAAAACATGAGTATTTTTGACTTTTTATATGTTATTAAAATTGTGTGTATTTAATTTAAATAATTCTATGAGATGTGTATTTAAATATATTATATATACACAGTGTTCATTAATGTTTGAGCTGGTAGACTTGACCTAGAAGCCCACTAGATGAACACCTGACCGAATTATAGGATTATTTATTTAATTGTTTTATTTAGAATTTAATTATTGGAGGTAGTAATTAATTACCGTAATTTTATTTAATTGTTGCGCCTTACCGTTGCTTCGATATTTGGAGCGCTACCCTAGCTTTTGCCTTCCAACAAATTTTATAACGTTGCTCTAGACGTGCCCGCCTTCCATTCCGACCTTTTTGTAACTCATAATTATGCTCTCTTGTGCTTTATTTTAGCCGCACAATATTCGTCGCGGACGTTTATTTAATTTCTAAATAAAATCCAACTTTGTATCGTTGTGCGTTCCAATCGAAATTGGAGACAATCTCGACCCATTTTTGTGCAACCCAAATTAGGGTAATATTCTGTTCTGAGTCTTCTTCACTAATGATGTGTCCCAACCTAATTTTGTCCCCATGTATTTCTAATTAATTTTAGAACATCGCTTGAATTTGTTTCTAATTAAATTGGGGATACAACTTTGACTAATCCAATTTTAACCCAATTTAATCCAAATACCCTATTAATTAAGCCCATACAAAACACACAATACCCCCTCACGCTACAAAACACCAAATGCCAAATCGCCCACCAATTTTTTATCATTTCTTGTGTCTGTGCAAATATCCAAATTTAAGGGGACTTATTTATAAATGTTGTAATAGGTGTCAACACCCCATTGGTTCAAACCAATTGATAAGCCCTAATATTTGACTAGTCAACCCAAGCCTCTCCTTACATGAATGAATTCCCCATGTCAAATCCTTTCCACCTATTCAAAATGGGGCTCATCATCACCACACATTCTTTCTCACCATCCCCTATATAATGTCTTTTTCTTCCCTCTTCCCAATGCAGGCCCTAATCCCTAGGGATATTGAAAACCACCCCCCTCTCTCTCTCCTCCCTCTTCTCCATGTAAAAAACTGAATCCTATTCTCTTCTTCTTCTTCCTTTTTCTTCTCTTTTTCTACTCCCTCTCCACTTCTTCTCCTTCAAGTGACCACTTCACATGACCCCAACCGAACTTCCACCCTCCGGCCAGCTCTTCCCCCCATCCCCGGCGAGCAGCTCCACCTCGATGCTGTTACCACCTCCGTCCTAACCCGACCACCCGAGAACCCCTCCGGCTTCTTCTCCGACTGCCACCGTACTACTGAGCTGCTCCACCCGCTACACTGCAGCTTCGACTCCCCCATAACAGCGGCTCCTCCGCGTGGTCGACGAAGTCGACAGTGGCTGCTCCTCCGTGTAGTCGACAAGAACGACAGCAGCGGCTCCTCTGCGTAGTCGACGAGAACGATAGCAGCGGCTCCTCCGTGTGGTCGACGGAGTCGACAATGGCGGCTCCTCCGCGTAGTCGACGAGAACAACAGCAGCGGCTCCTCTGCGTAGTCGACGGGAACGACAGCAGCAGCTCCTCCGTGTAGTCGATGAGCTCGACCACAACAGCTCCTGACCGGAGCTCCTTCTGATCTGCCTCGCCTAAGTGTGCTATCCCCGTTCCACCACCAGCTACCACCACCATCATCAGTTTAGTTCCCCACGACCACAACCCTGGTGAGCTTCCTCCACCCAACCTGCAGTACACCTTCCCCGACCATCACTCCCTCTTCCCCGACTCCGCCAGCACATCCCTCCACGCTGGAGCCAACCTGAACGCCGGCCACTCCAACTCCCTGGCGAGCCGTTCACCGCCAACAACCCCCATTCAGCCCTGCCTCCTCCTTCTCGACCACCCCGTGCCACCCTACCACCACCGGCATCACCACCCCGGCACCACCAGCCTCCACCACAAGGACCACCACCTCGTCGTCGTCGTCGCCTTCGACGTAGACGCGCTCAGGTTCGATCCTCCCTTAGCTTACACGTACGCGTGTACGTATGTATGTAGGTATGCATGTATGTATTAATATTTCTCTATTGGTATATTTATGTATTCATAATATATATGTACGTATTTGGTATATATATATATATATATATATATATATATATATATATATATATATATATATATATATATATATGTAGCATAATATATGTATGTATTAGCATATAGTGTATTTCCCTATTAGTATATATGTATTCAACATATATATTAGTATATACGTATTCATAATAAATGTTAGTATGTATTGGTTTATATATATATATATGTACATATATACTTGTTTATAGTATATATATTAATTGGTATATATATATAAATATAGTATAAGTATATTTTTACTTTGTAAATATATATATATATATATATATATATATATTCAGTATATATACATATATTCAATATATATATTTCTTATGATACGTATAAAAATTGGTCGTTATATATATATAAATATGTGGTATGTATATTTTCAAACGTATATATATAGTATATAATTCTATTTAGTGTATATACACTTATACATATTTTGTATATAATTATTGGTACACATATAAATGTATTATATTTAATTAAAGATATATGCTAACAGATGAATGTATTAGGCGACCTGAGTGTAATTACGGATACCCCATATTTACATGGACCTGTAACCCTATTATTTATTAGAAGGCTGCCAAATGTACACTCACGTATTGGTGAGACCCGTATCACCGACTGTCTGAATTCACAGCAATTACAGACACGACACCCGCACAATTAGACGCGCACTTGACCCTAGTGGACTAGTGCCATACCTACCGTAGCCCCTGAGTTCAATGTATTATGTGTGTTAGTGTAGCGTCTGATGCAAATATTTTATGATGATATGTCTATAGGACTGTTGGATCATCCAGACGATACTCTGGAACAGGACATTGGTATTACCAGCTAAGGACCCAAGGCGAATACATTCTCTAATAATTTCCAATTATTTGATAATTTCTATAATTTCAGTATATAGAAATGTTACATCTGATTCTTGACACTGTGCTACACGGACTAGTATATAGATTGGATTTGCAGTCATGAGATATTACATTGATTATCTTATTGACATTGTACACGACATTGATATTTAGACCTTGTACATGATATATTGGATATTGCTCGTGTATCGTGACGTGTCATGGTTGGATCCACTGTACTAGTTGGGGGCGGAGAAGTAGTTAGTAAGAAATATGATCAAATCCATATTGTACAAGTATAGAATAATGTTAATGTTAATCATACACGTATGATTAGCCAGGCCATATAGCTCTCGTACATATTCCCAAGCCGATCACATATCAAAGCTACTATTTCAAACACTTTGAATAGTTACAGTTCTCTAGTTTAGATCATATACTACATTACCCGTATATGATATTGTACCTTGTTCTCTTTATTTCATATATGCACTGACTATATTATATTGCCTATATTGCCTGTCTCTTTATTTTGCCAATGTATTTATTCACTGTCTTCTCTCAGTATATAGTATCATCTGTTTATTGTTTTATAGTCCTTATCATTTAAATGGAACTGTTATTTGAGATGTACTTTGCTCCTTCCTAACTGGAAATATTTTTTCAGACTATGCCTTAGAGGACTGGTGTCCGATATTTTATGGACCACAGGGTGAGTACCTGCAGACTTGGACTTGGTAGTTCAATTATGATTCCGGGAGGTCTAGCCGAAATCACTAGTTATCTAGTTAGTTCTTTTAGCATATTATTTGGTACCGGATTTGTCTCCGGCATACTTTGTTGAGATTTGGATATTATTGTTGAGTTAGATTATTTATATTTAGACTTGTGTTGCATTTTATTTTATTTCTTCGATATCTTATCGTGTTGTAGTTATGTGATTGAGTATGTTGTTCATATTATATTGTGTCATCCGTGCCTCTTTATGGAGATTGGATGCTCGTGTGAGATTGCTTAGATAGTATCATGACCTAGACAGCGTTCTACCGCCGATGCTGCGGCCTAGGCTGGATGTACCTACGTACTCGTGCCCCAATTCCGGGTGCGGGTTGTGACAGTACCGTTCGAGAAAATTTATCAAACCTTGTGCACAAGTTGTCACAACCAGTCCCAAAATATGCGGGACTAAGATACGTGGCAATGGTGTCACCCTCACTTTCCCAAATTGGGTAACTTAGTAATTTGGCATAGTTATTTTATTTTTAGGAATTAAATATTACTTAGCGTGTTATATATATATATATTTGTGTTTTGTATTAATTATTTATAGTAGTAGACAAGCCTATTATTTATACTTGACACTAATGAACCCAATTAGACTTGTCATGACAACTTATTGAGCCCAATATGGACTAGGCCCATTAGACCCATTTCCTATAATTAATTAGGAGGATTAGACTAATTTGTATTAGTTAAGAAAATTCCCAAAATAGCCCTTCTTAATTATTTTTCATAATTTAGCATGTAGGGGCAACTTGGATATTTGTTGAAACTTGGAGAGGGGGAAAGGGGGGCCGGCCAATAAAGAGGGGTCTTCTCTCTCTCTCCTCTCCATTGGTTCATTCCATTTAGATTCCTAAATTTCTAGATCCCCAATTCACTTTACCCCTCCATCAATCCCACTCAATTCATTCACATTCTCTCTCATACTAATCACTCCAAGAGCATTGGAGCTTAGAGTAACAAGGAGCACTTCGAGGATGAGCGTTGGTAAGGAGATTATGCCTTGATCGCATCTGTGTGAACAATTCATTGGAAATCTATCTCCCAATTGTTATAGATCTGAATTCTTCTTCATTCTAGCCTCTAAATCATTCATTGGACCATTAAGAACCACTCTATGTCATAGGGCTACTTGTAGGAAGAAGAACTAGGCCTATTAGACACCAAATATGACTTCTACATAGGTTTTTATGTGTATTTTGGAAGAATTACGAGATTGACACATCAAGTGTGTGTTATGAGACCAATTTGGTCTACTTAGACTTAGATATGGGTTGTAGAACTAGCTACGTGTCCACAATTAGACATGAGTGAATCGTATAGCGATACAGTGTGATACAAAGCTTATTTTGTGTGATTTTGTGCAGTTCTCTTAAATACCTATTGTAACTAGTTCTAATAGTTATTATATTATGTAATTGATGTGTATAAATGATTATCAAAGAGAATTTGGGGGTTTGATTCTTGATTGAGGTATGTATCATGATTTTCTAAGTGTATGCACTGAAGGTGTTTGCTTAAATGTTAGTGTGGGTTATATAAAGATATGTATGCATTATATATATGTATACATATATGGTAAAGTATTCATATGAATTATTATTTGGTTGTGTGTATTAAAGTGGAAGTGACAGTGTGCTGAGAAGGGGGGTTAACTGACTATAAAGGGGAAAAGTTGTGGGCAGAATAAGTGTGTGCTTGTGATTATATTTGTTGTGAAATATATATGTGTGTAATAAGTTGTGTGTAGTTGGTAATACATGGAGTTGGAGTTCAGTCACTGTGACTGAAGAGACTACACTATGTTGGTGGCATTGCACATCAGATAGATTGCTGAGTGTAGGAGTAAGAGTGAAGGATTATGGTTCAGGTATATTGAACTGTAGTGGGCTCGAGCAGATATGGCAGCAGCACATTCAGTGACCAACTGCGAGTTGGTACAGTTAATTATTGTCCATTGCACATGTTAGAGAGTATCATGGGGAAGTAGACTTGAAAGGAAACCTAGTACATATATATTGATCTACAGGTACTAGAAAGCTAGATTCAGCTGTGTTAGAGGTAGGCTCGATTTATAGCAGTGCTGCAAGAAGGAAGGGAGTGGTATCAGTGGTGATATAGGGAGAAAGGGTAGAAGTGATGATTTTAAGCTTTGCCCCAAGAGGATAAGGGAACCTGTAGGAGCTAGCAGTAGTGCGGGCCGAACAAAGCAGCCTCACTTTTAGCAGCAGTATTAGAGACATTTCCAACAGCCGTATTAGTAGTTCCCTGCACCAGCTAGAGCGCCAGTACAACAGGTATACCAGATTCAGAGGCCAGCTCAGCCAGCTATTCTTTGCCCATTCTGCAAGAAGCCGGAACATGGATGGGATAGATGCAAGATGAGATTGGGCCAGTATTTGTTCTACGGATAATGAGACCACCAGTTGAGGGCTTGTCCAGCTTAGGGCAGGGCCCAGGCACAGAGAGCACCCGTGAGACCACCAAGTAGACAACAGAGAGGACCTCTATTGCCAACATAGCAGCAGAGGTTCTCACAGTACCAGCAATAGCAAAGAGGTATGCAACAGGGGCGAGCTTTTGCCTTGACCGTCAAGGAGGAGGAGCCAGTTGGTGATGTCATCTCAGGTTCAGTCTATCTTGATTCTTTTTTAGCTCATGCTTTATTTGATTCTGGTGCTTCACATAACTTTGTATCTGTATCTTTTGCCTTAAAGCATCATATTGAGACTCAACCATTGGCGAGGACTTGTAAGGTCACGACCGGGGTTGGCATTATCCTGTTCAGTGATGTTTGCAAGGATCATAGAGTATCTTTGGGAGGCTGAGAGTTGAGCGAGTGTCTACTCGTAATGCCACTACCAAGGTACGGCATAATACTCGGAATGGATTGGTTGAGTAGGCACCATGCTAGTATCGATTATCGTGGAGGCAGAGTTTTATTTCAGACGCCAGGAGAACCAGAGTTTGAATTCGTCAAAGGAACAACGAAGCAGAGCGAGGGAAACTTCTATGGAGCTATGGTAGAAGAGTAGGAGCCACCACATCCATTGATTGTAGAGTATATGGATGTCTTTCTAGAGGATTTATCGGGATTACCACCCGACAGAGATGTGGAGTTTTCTATAAACTTGGTGCCAGGCGCAAAGCTAATATCACAGCACATCTATAGGGTGAACAACAACAAACTGGCAGAGTTAAAGAAGTAGGTGGATGATTTATAGGACAAGGGCTTCATCCGCTCTAGTTTATCACCGTAGGGTGCTCCGGTATTATTTGTACCGAAGAAGGATGGGTCGTTATGTATGTGTATCGACTACAGGGATCTTAACAACCTCACTATCAAGAATAATATCTGTTGCCTCGGATTGACGATTTGTTTGATCAGTTGAGCAGAGCAAAGGTATTCTCGAAGATAGACTTGAGGTCGGGGTACTACCAGGTGAAAGTGAAGAAGGAAGAAATTTCAAAGATAGCTTTCAGGACTCGGTATGGGCAGTTTGAGTTCTTGGTAATGCCGTTTGGGTTGACCAATGTGTAAACTCCCTCACACAAAATAGGTATTTTGTGTATATTTTATATTATTATATTTATTATATATGTTGAATTTATTTAGAATATGCTCTTAGTTAATTAGAAAATAAATTTCTTGATATATTTACTTATATAAATATTCATTTAGAATTATTTTAGGTTATTTTAGATTTTTGGAGATTTCTCTAGAATTTTTGGTAATTAAAACTTAGAAACATAAATTTCTAGGACTTCTATGATTTACTATACGACCATACTTGCATGTCGTTCCTACCAAATATTTATTTTAGTTTAAAATATTTAATTATATTTTTTGTAATTTATTTAGAATTTTAAGAAATTTATTTAGATTTTAAAATTATTTAGGATTTATTTGGATATATATAGTCTTAATATTAGATAGATACTAATTTAGTGTTAATAGATATTAATAAGATTTTATAAATTATTTGTATTATCTTTAATTATATTTAAGATTATAAATTATTGAGATAAATTCAAACTCTATTTTAAATTAATTCAAATCCTGAACCTACTAGGAAATCAACTTCATGCATATCCTATCCTTATTTAAATTCATCATAATCCTATCCAAATTAATCAATCCTAGTCGTATTTAATTAAGTAGTGTCCACCATTATAAATAACTCATCCTTCATATTTTTCTTTCCCAAATTCCTCACTTTTTCGTCCAAAAAATAGTTAAAATTCGTCATAAATTCAGCCTCATTTTCTACTAGTTATGACGAATTAAAAAGACGATATCTCCTAGCTCTGGACTCCAAACACGCTCTAGTTTTTTTTGTTAGAACGATAATGAGGTTAGATTTCTGATAATATAAATTGTTTTTCTAAATTATTAGTATTAAATTCTGGAAAATTCGTAGAGCACAGCATGTCCGAAAATAGACGTGTTTTAATGTTTTCGCGATTTCGGGAGAACCAGGAATCAGAATCACTAACCGTTTAAAGTTTCGGAAAGCTAATGTCGAGATCATCGACATATATTTTTCCCAGAATTTATTTCGAAGTATTTATATACTGTTAATTCTGTAGAACTTCTAGGTTAGAATTTAACCATCGGTGCACAATACAAAATTTGTATGTGCCATAATTCCCAAACGAATTTGAATTCAGACGAGCCATAAATTCTAGTATGTTTTTGATGCTAAAATATACAGGAAATCATGCATGAAAGTCGAGTTTGTATCGATTGACTTTTTAGTCAATAAATCGCCTCGATTTGCGTGCCATGAGTCTCGAGTTAATAAAATTTAGTTTCTTTGGACAAAATTTAGGAATTAACATAAAAATCAGAATAATAAGATTAAAATAGGATTTTAGAGTAATTATTCTAGAATTAAATAAAGTAAAATAAATTAATGGTTATATTATTATATAGTTATATGAATATATATGTAAGTAAATGCTAATTGATAATTATGACTAAATATTCAGACTGTATGACCCTAGGACATCGTGGACTATCCCATACTTACCTTGACCATGTTGACCCTAAGAACTTATGAATTTGTCTGCCTTGCGTACACTAACGTACTGGCATAGACACCTGTCAGTTGACTGACTGATTTCGTACAGTACTTGAAGACGCGACACCCGCGTAATTCAATGCGTAATTGACCGTGTTAGATGACTAGTATTACCCCTAGTATACACCCTGATTCCAGTATAAATGTGGTTGATTATGTGCTAGTGTAATGACTAATGATTCTATTATATTATATTTATGTGTACATAGGATATTGGATTGTTCTGTGCGATTTCTGGAGCAGGTTATTGGTACATTGCAGCTTCCTTGCTAGGCAAGTATACCTTGCCATTGTACTGTTATTTATATTTCATATGTTGCATGGATCTTTATTTTCTGTCTTTAGTTCATATATTTTAACTGTTATATAAAATATGCGCGAGGGTGGCGTCGCGATATATTTTTATTTATGTATTGCATTGACCTTGTTCATGAGACTACCCCATTATCATGTAGCACCATTAGGTTCATTGGCCGTGACACAGTGGTTACACAAGTGTGAGTCTCATATAGATCACGGACTGCGTGACAGGTCTGGCCTCCTGTACGTATGGGTCGTGCATTAGGAATAGCTGCTGTTAGAAACTTTGTATGCTAGTAGACTTGGCAGTTATTAGAGGTGTTATTGTGTCATGGATGTGACATGCTTAGAGCATGGGGTGGGAAGAACAACAAGTACCGCATTTGAGCTCCTTTATACTTTTTCCTGTGCACCCGGATTCTCCACTAGAGATACGGGCGGTGATGACCCATATATATATTATGTACATTGGCGGGCCTTCGCCGTTCAAAAGACGACGTGCCTTTGGGCCCCTGGATCTTTAAAAGAGAACCATGCCAAATCCCAGTTTTCAGCCAGATAGCTCACTTGTGGGGAAAGTTGTTCTTAACTGCATTCACTTTAGACGGTTAGACGACCCCTTTGGATATTTATTTCAGTACTTTATTGGCATGTGTTTAAGTATCTTGTTATGTCCCTCTGAGGACCTGGTCCGGTGCCAGGTGTATCTTTTCTTGAGTATTTGTAGGAGCGCAGATTTGGATGGTTACATGTGATCCGAGGATGTCTTCTCTTCGAGCTGTGATGGATAGCTGGTATTCTTATATTGTGTTGTGGTGTTGTACTCATATTGTATTTGCTCTTATATTCGAGTTGGTAGTGGATTTGTTTTCATCCAACTATCATCCTTAGATACTTCTTATTGAGATCTAGTTTCATAGATATTGGTTATTTATTTCTATATGATTTTGGTGGATGAGATTTAGATTTTACCCTGTGACTTGTGACATATATTTATAACACTTGTGGATTTTATATTCATATTATAGCGTACGTATGGATTTGGTTTCCATATATTGGAGTTGCCATATCCATGCGGCTGGCATGCTTACGTGTTCCTAGTCCTACATATTTGGGACTGGGGCGTGATATGCCCTGGCGGTATTCATGAATCTGATGAATAAGGTGTTTCATAAGTACATGGATCAGTTTTTTGTGGTATTCATTGATGATATATTGATATATTCGAAGACACCGGAGGAGCATGTGAAGCACCTGAAGATATTTCTGGAGACCCTCTGGAAGGAGAAGCTCTTTGGCAAAATTTTGAAGTATGAGTTCTTCCTTGATAAGGTTGAATTCCTTGGACATGTGATTACAGGAGACGGGATCTCACTGGACCCGAAGAAGATATCAACAGTTGAGTCATGGTCTACCCCGAGTTCAGTAGCATAAATCAGGAGCTTTATTGGATTGTTAGGCTATTATCGGAGATTTGTTCAGAATTTCTTTAAGATTGTAGAGACGATGATTAGGATGACCAGGAAGGACGTAGAGTTTGTATGGACATAGTAGTATCGGACCGCATTTGAGGAGCTGAAGAGGAGGTTGACTATAGCTCCAATATTGATGTTGCATTAGGGACAGAAGGATTTTCCATATATAATGATGCTTCGGGTAAGGGTTTGGGATGTGTGTTACAGCAGAACGAGAAGGTGATTCCCTATAATTCCAAAAAATTATACCTGCATGGGAAGAATTATCCTACCCATGACTTGGAGTTGGCAGCAGACATCTTTGGTCTAAAGATATGGAAATACTACTTGTAGGAAGAGAGTGTGGAGATGTTTACAGACCACAAGAGCTTAAAGTATGTCTTTACACAAAAAGAGTCAATATGAGGCAACGACGATGGTTGGTGTTGATGAAGGACTTTGATATTTCTTTTCAATACCATCCAGGGAAGGCCAATATAGTCACTAATGCTTTAAGCAGGTATCCGATGGCTATGTATTTGACGAGGGACATACATTTATTGGACTATCTTGTTAGCTTGGGTATTGAGGTTCTAGTTCCTGGAGTTATGGCACATATATGGGGACTTTATGTACAATGATAGTTGATAGACCAGATTAGAGCCGCACAGTTCGAGGATGAGTCTATGAGAAAAATCAGAGCACAGGTCTGGATGATATTGATAGAGGACTTCAGTATTGCAGAGGATGGATCATTGCGGTATGGTTCCAGGTTTTGTGTGCCGAGTGGAACGTTACGCGAGGAGGTTCTTCAGGAGGTGCATCAATCTTAGTACTCTATGCATCCAGTGGCAACAAGATGTATAGAGATATGAGAGATCATGTTTGGTGGTATGGTATGAAGCAGGAGGTGGCGAGCTTCTTATCCAGATGCTTGGTATGTCAATAGGTAAAGGCGGAGAGGTAGAGGCCAGGTGGATTGCTTCAGCCTTTACCTATTCCAGAGTGAAAGTAGGAGTATGTGATGATATATTTTGTTTCAGGGCTTCCACGTTCTCTAGGAGGTAAAGACACGATTTGGGTCATCGTAGACAGGTTGACCAAATCGGCCTACTTCTTGCCATTCAAAGTGGGTACGTCTACGGAGTAGCTCACAGAGATGTATGTGCGGCAGATAGTCAGATTATATGGATTTCCTATAAGAATAGTCTCGGATCGGGATAGTCGCTTCACATCCCACTTATGGAGGAGTTTGCAGGCTAGCTTGGGCATCCAGCTCAAGTTTAGTACCCCATATCACCCTCAGATAGACGAAAAGTTGGAGAGGACTATCTAGACTCTCGAGGATATGCTACGCACCTATATTTTGGATTTTGGAGGCTCTTGGGAGGATCACCTTCACCTGGTAGACTTTGCTTATAACAACAGCTACCGGGACAGTATCGAGATATCACCATTTGAGGAACTATATGGACGGAGATGTGGCACTCCATTATCATGGGATAATGTTGGTGATAGAGCCTTATTGGGACCGAATATGGTCATGGATGCAGCTGAGAAGGTGAAGTTTATCAGAGATAGACTTCGGGTGACACAGGACAGACAGCGGCATTGGGCCGATAGCCATCAGAGACCTTTGGAGTTTAAGGTATAGGTTTTGTTTGTATTGTTTGTGGTTGCTTGTTTTAGTAAGAGTGCTAAGGATGTATTTTGTGTTAGGTAGGCGACCTGGTCTTCCTGAGGATTTCTCTGACACGAGGCATGATTCACTTTGGTGGAGACGGGAAGCTTAGTCCCCGGTACATCGGACCCTTCGGTATTCTTGAGAGGGTCGGTGTAGTGGCCTACAAACTAGACTTGTCACTTGTAAAGAGGGAGGGCACAACGTGTTTCATGTGTCGCAGCTGAGATGGTGCGTGGCAGACCCTAGCCATGTATTGGATTACTCGAAGATCGAGGTGGGTCTGACTCCCAGTTACCCAGAGCAACTGGTGGAGATTCTGGATCGGAGGAAGAAGGTACTGCAAAAATGGACGATTCCCTTGGTATGCGTCGCGTGAAGGCATCACTCTCCAAGGGAGTCTACTTGGGAGCGAGAGGCCGAGATGATCGAGCGTTATCCTTATATGTTTAAGCCGTGAGGTATAATTCTTCTTGCTTATTATGATTGCTTCTGGTGGCTAGTTTCTTCCTTAAATTTCGAGGATGAAATTTTTCTAAGGTGGGTAGGATTTGTCACCCTTACTTTTCCAAATAGGGGTAACTTAGTAATTTAGCGTAGTTATTTTATTTTTAGGAATTAAATATTACTTAGCATGTTATATATATGTTTGTGTTTTGTATTAATTATTTACAGTAGTGGACTAGCCTATTATTTATACTTGACACTAGTGGACCCAATTAGACTTGTCATAGCAACTTATTGAACCTAATATGGAGTAGGCCCATTAGACACAATCCCACTAACTAATTATGAGGATTAGACTAATTTGCATTAGTGTAAAAACTTTCTAAAATAGTCCTCCTTAATTATACTTCGTAATTTATCATGTAGGGGCAACTTAGACATATGTTAAAAATTGAAGAGGGAGAAAAGGGGCCAGCCACTAAAGAGGGGTCTTCTCTCTCTCTCTCATCTCCTTTTGTTCATTCCATTTAGATTCTCAAATTTTTAGATCCCTAATTTATTTCACCCTTCCATCAATTCCTCTTAATTCATTCACATTTTCTCTCATACTCATCACTCAAAGAGTATTGGAGCTTGGAGTAGAAAGGAGCACTTGGAGGAGGAGCTTTGGCAAGGAGATTATGTTTGAATCGTGTCCATGGAAACAATTTATTGGAAATCCATTTACCAATAGGTATAGATCTGAATTCCCTTTCATTATAGACTCTAAATCATGAATTAGACCATTAGGAACCACTCTATAGCACAGGACTACCTATAGAAAGAAGAACTAGGCCTATTAGACACTAAATGTGACTTTTACGTAGGTTTTTGTGTGTATTTTGGAAGAATTATAAGATTAACACATCAAGTGTGTGTAATGAGACCAATCTGATCTAATTATACTTAGATCGGGGTTGTAGAACTAGCTACGTGTACACAATTGAACACGAGTGGGCTGTATTGTGATACAGTGTGATACTTTGCGATACAAAGCTCATTTTGTGTGATTTTTTGAATTCTCTTCAATACCTATTGTAACTAATTCTAATAGTTATTATATTATGTCATTGATGTGTCGGAATGATTATCATGAAGAATTTGGGGGTTTGATTCTTAATTGAGGTGTGTATCATGATTTCCTAAGTGAATACATTTAAGGTGTTTGCTTAAATATTAGTGTGGGTTATATATAGATATGTATGCATTATATATATGCATACATATGTGGTTAAGTATTATATGAATTAGTATGTGGGTATGTGTATTGAAGTGGAAGTGACTGTTTGTTGAGAAGGGGGGTTAACTAACTATAAAGGGGAAAGTTGTGGTCAACACATAGGTGTGTGCTTGTGATTATATTTGTTGTGAAATATATATGTGTGTAATAGGTTGTGTACAGTTGGTAATACTTGGAGTTGGAGTTCAGTTATTATGACTGAAGAGACTACACTGTGTTGGTGACATTGCATAACAGATAGATTGCTGAGTGTACGAACATGAGGGTAGGATTATGGTTCAAGTATATTGACCTACAGCGGGCTCGAGCAGATATAGCAGCAGCACATTCATTGACCAACTGCGAGTTGGTGCAGTTAATTATTATCCATTGCTCGGGTTAGAGCGTATCATGGGGAAGTAGACTTGAGGGGAAACCTAGTACAAATATATTGATCTGCAGGTACTAGGAAGCTCGATTCAGCTGTGTCAGAGGTGGTCTCAGGTTATAGCAGTGCTGCAAGAAGGAAGGCAGTGGTATCAGTGGTGATATTGGGAGCAATGATGGAGGTGATGTACCTGGAGTTTGTGCTGGACCCTACTTTGTTCAGGGGGGAGCTTTGGCAAAGCTCGGGTTGAAGAGTGTCGAGAGTGAGGGACTTTGTTCCCTGCAACTTGGTGCTGCAGGTATCTTCGTATCGACAGTGAGCTAATGTCTGGGTAAGGGTGCACTTGGTATTAGTATGGGTGGGTATCAATGTGTTGGTGAGGTTGATTATTTGAGTATTAGATATGGTATTAGCAACCTTATTATCAAATTATTTTGGTCAATCTATATTAGCGGTAAGGTTAGAGGACTCGGTTAGATACAAATTCTAAGTTACCAATCTAGTGTATTATGGACTGAACCTGGTGTTCAGGTAGAGGCAAGCCTAAGAGCTTAGCCTGACATTGCAAGGGGTACTGTGTATCAGGTTTTTGGGTAAGTCCTGTGCGATTGTACCAAGTGTAGTATATTAGGATGCATCAACTTTTGTAGTTACCTGGGTATGTAAGGTTTTAGTTTCAACTTGTTATATATCGGTTATTTGAGTTTAGGTAATGATAGGTTGTCTGTTATGCTGAGCAGAGGTATTAGATATGTTATGTTTGTTAGTATTATATATCTTTTATTTAATAATTAGTGTTATCAGTTGTGTATATTAGTTAGAGTTGTCAGTTAGTGTTACCTAAGATAGCTAGTGTTATGTATACATGTATGCTATGTATTCATACTGAGTAGTTATGATACTTTAGTATCCTGTAATAGCTAGTACTGCCTAGATAAGCAGTGTATGGATCCAATAACCTTGATATAGACTCATATAACCTAGAAATAGCTAGTTTGACCCTAAAAGTCAACCTTTGACCTAGTTGGACTAGTGCAACCTAGAAATGGCCTAGGAATTCATATTAGTGTATCCTTTAACTCATTTATCATTCTTTACACCATCTAACATGATGTTTCTTAAATAGGATTGTGTGACACCAGCCCAGATACCGAGTTATACCTTTTCTTAGGACCAAAGGCGAATACATCTCTCTGATAGTTTTTATTTCCTGATTATGAATATATCACATGTTCTAGCACTGCATACTTGATTTTGATACAGCGGTTACACGGACTGGTATTATATGGATCATGTCAGGAGATGTTATCCCCTACCGTGTTCAGCGGGTACTCCTTCACATATATTTCATCGTGTGTATTGGGTATTCAATATCATGTACTTCATATTCACACACTGCTCGTTATTAGTGTGCTTATATTCAGGTTCGTAACAAGTCGTGATTGAATCCATAAGTATTAGTTGGGGGACGGGAGAGTAGGAGTTGTTATGTGATCAATCTCAAGTGTATTCGTTTAAATGTCGATTACATATCACACGTGTAATCGAGTTACTATACTATATTCGTATTCAACCAAACCGATCACATAACAGACTTGTACTCTAAGACACAACAGCTAGTTTTATCTATTTCTATTACTTGCAGACATTCCATATTGCCTTTTTTTCTTTCCAGTACATTATCAGTTTACTCTAGTTCATTTCCATTCCTATTACTAGTTAATTTGTATTCTTTTCTATTACTTGTCATATATGCTCTACCATGTATTTGGAACTGCTTTCAGAGTTTTGTACTTTGCTCCAATCCTGATTGGATATATTTTTCAGGGCTTGAGGAGCAGTGTCCCACTTACTATGGGCCGCAAGACGGCGAGACATTAGAGGATACTCCCCTAGAGCATGAGAACCAAGTACTAGTGACTGAGGAGGATTAGACTTATATTATTTAGACTTTGTATTAGCCTTATTTTAGACTCATGGAATGCGTATTATTATTCTGGGATTTGTTTGTGTAACGCCCCACATACATGAATACTAGAAGGCGGGACTGACAAGGCTAACTACATATACTTTGAGCACTCCGTACTCCATATATACGGTAAAACTGTAAGACATGAGGGGTCACTACTATAAACCATCAGTCAAGCCTTGGTCCAACAAACCCTAGTGTCTCAATCACAAGAATAACATGAATAATAACAAGATGTAAGATCAGTTGAAATATAATAATAAAGTGTCCTAAACTATAATATACACATGATCATGAAGCTAGTGAATACAAAATAAATAGACTTGTCAGAATCTAAGATCAACCCTAGGATATGTCAACCATGTTAATGCCCGTAGGCTAACTGATCAAACCAAAACATGATCTAAACATATTCTCAGTGGCTAAATACCCTCAAAATAGAATATTCATCAGGGTGGGGAAGTAAGAAAATCTACTCAAGAGGTCTGGTGCTCCTGGTGGCCACCATCCTCAGGAAAGTACGAAAGATCCTCCGGTGCTGCTACTAGATCTGGCCATACAAAACTAGCGGCGTTAGACCCCCAAATAGCAAGTACCACAAAGGAAGCCAATCTAGGAACTTAAACCAATCACACAAGCAATACAAATACTGGAAAGTAAAGACTGAATGTAAAATATCTCAAGATAATAAATACTGTAAATCCTGCACTGAGACATATCCTGATCTGATAATTTATAAGGAAATAACAAGTACTAAAGCAAAGGTATCATGTAAAGACTAGACTATCTATCAACCCTCAATCATGATAAATCATATAAGTACGGCTTGATACCTTTAACTAACTAGGATTACCACAATCCTTAAATTACTAACTTTATAATGCAATGCGATACTAGAGTTACTTCTGATCGCATGCCCCTGTAATCCGTCCGGAATATCCATACACACAACCAACTGGATACTCCTCAAGATAACCTACAATATAAATTACTGGATACTCCTCAAGATAATAGTATGAATAACTGGGACTACATGCAATTTAGGAAAATATCTAGCCATGTACTAAGTGAATCTCTAGTTAAAACTCCTAGTTGTTTCTTGTATGAATTCGAGTGTGACATTCCAAAGAATCCATCCTAGACATGATACAGAAAAATTAAGTTCTAATAGTAATATAAACATGTTTAATATATATTGTACATACAGACTCATGTATGCCACGACAACAATCAAGCCACGTGATACCAAGTGAAGCTAGGTAAAGCCAAGTGAAACTATGTCAATCCAAGTAAAGCCATATGAAACTAGGTAAAGCCATGTATAATCATATGAATCTATGTCCAACCAGATAATACCAAGTAAAACTACGTCAAGCCATGTCCAGTGAAGCCATGTAAAGTCATGCAAAGTCAAGTCCAGTCAATCATGTCGTCACGTATAGCCGGACAAAGCCGGGTGAAATCGAGTAAAGCCAAGTCAAGTCAACTGAAGCCATATAAGTTCATATCCAAAATCAGGTCGAGTCATCGCGTGTCCAAGCAAAAGCCAAACGTTTTAACATGAAATCACGAAAAATCAAGAATTTATAAAGAAAGTGCACGATCGGTATACCGTCGGTACAGTCCAGTACACCGTTGGTACACCGGTCCAGAGATAGGAAAAATACAGCAAGTTCTGGATTCCAACAAATTGATATACCGTCGATATACTGTAGTATGTCATCGATATACTGTAGTATACCGTCGGTATGCCGTTCCAAGTAGGCAAAAATTTATAGGAAAATAAAGTTTGAAAAATCGGTATACCGTCGGCACAGTCCAGTACACCGTCGGTATGCTGGCCAAGACAAATATCTAACAATGTCGGCAAGATTGGTATACCGTCGGCACAACCCAGTACACCGTCGGTATGCTGATAGGGTTGACACAAAAATATCTAGAAATCAAGTTGGTTGAAATTGGTATATCGTCGGTATACTGTAGTATACCGTCAGTATGCCGGTTTCCAAGAATAAACTTGTTTAAATTAATTCTGATTTTCTGGACCCAAATCAAACCCCAAAAATTACCAGAACTAAGTCTAACAAGAAGTTAAGTCTAGGGTAAGTCTCATATAACAATATGGACTAAATCTTAAGTCAAAACTCTGATACCGTTTCTGTTATTGAGTTACAAAAATAGGACGGGACAAGATTCTACCAGAAATCAAAATCGAGTGTCACGATCCGCACCCGAAATAAGGGCACGAGTAGTGAACAACGCCCAGCCTACACCACAGGATCGGTGATAGAACACTGTCTGGGTCAATCATACTATCTAAATATCTTATATAATATATATAAGGTATCTGTCAATGTAATCTCAACGCCAAACGGAGGAACAATATGGTATATGATAATGGTGAACAATACTAAATTAAAATATAAAACTAAAAGAGGATGAAATCATGATTGAATAAAAGAGAGGAAAAAATAAGAGTCACAATACATCCACAAGTCCAAATCCATAAGTTTAGTCATAGCCACTCCTAAAATAATATATACATGCCATGAGCCTAGAATGAGACTAATACAATATCCAAAAATATAAAAGTAGGCCTTCTCGGACACTGGCACTAGGTCCTCCTGCTATAGGGGAGAATCCTCTAATGGCTCACCATCCTACGGCCCGTAATAAGTGGGACACTGATCCATAGGCCAATCATCTAGAAAATATATCCAATCAAAATTGGAGCAAAGTACATACCTCTGAAAGCAGTTCCAAATACATGGTAGGGCATATATGACAAATAATAAAAAAGAATACAAGATAACTAGCAATAGGAAAAGGAATGATCTAGAGTGAACAGGTAATGCATTTGAAAGTAAAGAACAACCAATATGAATAGCTGCAAGTAATAAAAATAGATAAACTAGCTAATGTGTCACAGAGTATAAGTTTGTTATGTGATTGGTTTGGGTTAAACACGAATACAATATGGTAACTCGATTACACGTGTGATATGTAATCGACATGTACACATATACACATGGGCTTGATCTCATAACCAACTCTTACTCCCCCGTCCCCAACTAAAACTCATGGATCCAATCACGAGACGTTACGAATACGAATATGGGCACAATGAACATGAGCAGTATGTGAACACTAAGTACACGATAATCAATACCCGATACACATGATAAAATATATGTGAAGGAGTACCCGTTGAACACGGTAGGGGATAACATCCCAGGACATGATCCATATAGTACTAGTCTGTATAGACACTGTGTCAGAATAAAGTATACAATTCTTGAACAAGTAATATATAAAATATCACATAATAAAAACTAACAGAGAGATGTACTCGCCTCTGGTCCTGAGCAAAGGGTATCTCTCGATGCCCAAGCTGATGTCACATAATCCTATTTAGGAAATATCAAGTTAAAAGGTATAATTGATGAATATTGAATTAACAATGCACTAGTTTTCTTTCTAAGTTATTTCTAGGTCATAAACTAATTTCTAAGTCCAAGCTATGGTTATTAGTCTTCAATGGCCATTATCTAGCTAATACTAGCTATATTAGGTATTACATGTAGGTATAACTAGTATTAATTATACTAACTAATATATACTACTATTGCTAACTGATATTAGTAAGATCTAATTAATAACTTAGCTATGATACTAATTCAACTAACTGATAACTCAACCTCTCTAACTAACAGTCACTAACATCTATTAGCTGACACTAATATCCCTTATCCAAATTGAGTTGCACGAGGGTCCATAATTGAACTCCAACTACTACTGCTACTACTATGCCCAGGTATGGATACTTCCTTCCCCAACTCAGAACCAACTACTTATAAGACTAACAGGTATATAACCAATTGATATTCCATAAACTAATACTCATACTATATCTACTGATACTAACTGCTTAAACACCCATGTAACACTGAGATTGTCTTCACTCATGAACACAAATCCCTCACTGTTTTGCTACTAACTGACTTGCACCTGTACCAATGATAACCAATAAATAATCCTTCTTATTCTATTACATAATACACCTTAACCCGACTGTAGTTGCTATCTTAAAATCCTGACACTCGAACACTTGATTTCCCAATTTTGTGTTGAGTTGTACCCCCTCTCCTCATACCTGTGTATGTATAACATTAACTCTAGAATCAAGTACTGAACACAACAAAGTAGCTTTTATCAAATCTTCTCACTTCCAGGTCCAGGATACTTTTAATAAAATTTATGTATTTCTAACCACATCACCACACACACAATACGATTAATGCTACCACCCATATGAACACCTGAGACACACACGAATAAATTCTAGGTAATCCCTTACTGCTACTTTAGTTAGTATAAATCTCCAACTTGCATCAGTAAACACAATATACTGATACTGAACTAACTTACTACACTACAGACCACATCTTCCCGCTTCTTGCTGCTGTTGTCTCTCCCTAACAACCCAGGTCTTGATCAGGCCTGCATTTCAACCAAATTCCCAATCTAGTGTGCAGCACTAAATCTTTATTGCAGTCTTCTACTCCCCGACCCCCTTCAATTGTACCACTATACTATAATTAAAATATAACACAACCATAAATATTAATAAAGCATACTAATTAATTATTAAATTACTAAAATAATATAACTATGGTAAATGACTAAATTACCCCAATTTAGAAAAGTAAGGGTGCGATCCTACCTACCTTAGAAAAATTTTGTCCTCAAAATTAAGGAAGAAACTAGCTAAAAAAACAATCATATCAAGCAAGAAATAATTATACCTCATAGCTCAAATAGATAAGGATATCGCTCGTGCATCTCGGCTTCTCGCTCCCAAGTAGACTCCCCTGACGAGTGATGCCTTCATGCAACGCGTACCAAAGGAATCGTCTGGTTCTGCATCGCTTTCTCCCTCTGATCCAGAATCTTCGCAGGCTGCTCTGGATAACTGAGAGTAAGACCCACCTCGATCTCTGAGTGATCCAATACATGACTAGGATATGCCACATACCGTCTCAGTTGTGACACGTGGAATATGTTGTGCACTCCTTCTAGTACAGGCGACAAGCCTAGTTTGTAGTCCACTACACCAATCCTCTCAAGAATAGCGAAGGGTCTGATGAACCATGGACTAAGCTTTCCACCTCCACCAAAGCGAATCATGCCTCGTGTCAAAGAAATCCTCAAGAACACCAGATCGCTAACCTAGAATAAAATATGACCTTAGCACTCTATCTAAAACAAGCAATCACAAATAATGCAAACAAAACCTATACATTAAACTCTAAGGGTCTCCGATGGCTGTCGGCCCAATATCACTATTTGTCCTATGCCACCTGTAGTCTTGCTCTGATGAGCTTTACCTTCTCAGCTGCATCCACGACTATCTCCTGTCCCAATAAGATTCTGTCACCAATATCATCCCAAGATAATGGAGTGTGGCATCTTCGACCATACAATGCCTCAAATGGTGACATCTCTATACTGGCCTGGTAGTTGTTGTTATAAGCAAACTCTACCAAGTGAAGATGATCCTCCCAAGAGCCTCCGAAATAAAAAACACAGATGCGTAGCATATCTTTGAGAGTCTGAATAGTCCTCTCTGACTACCCGTCTGTTTGAGGGTGATATGCAAAACTAAACTTGAGTTGGGTGCCAAAGCTAGCCTGCAAACTCCTCCAGAAATGGAATATGAAACGACTATCCCTATCTGAGACTATGCTCTCAGGAACTCTATGCAATCTGACTATAATCCGTACATACATCTCTGCGAGCTTCTCCTTAGACGTACCCACCTTGAATGGCAAGAAGTGGGCCGATTTGGTCAACTTGTCTACGATGACCCAAATCACGTCTTTTTCTCCTAGAGAACGTGGAATCCCTGATATAAAATCCATCGTCACATGCTCCCACTTCCACTATAGAATGGGTAAAGACTGAAACAATCCACCTGGCCTTTGTCTCTTCGCCTTTACCTGCTGACATACCAAGCATCTGGATACGAAGCTTGCCACCTCCCGCTTCATACCATACACCAAATATGCTCTCTTATGTCTCTATACATCTTGATGGAACTTGGATGCATAGAGTAATGAGATCGATGAGCCTCCTGAAGAACCTCCTCGCGCAACACTCCACTTGGCACACACAATCTAGTACCGTGCCGCAATGAACCATCATATGCAATACTGAAGTCCTCTACCAATCTCATCCGGACCTGCGCTCTGATGCTCCTTAGAGACTATTCCTTGAACTATGTGGATCTGATCCGTCCATCAACTCTGACTGTACCAAAGTCTCCATATCTGTACCGTGACTCCAGGAACTAACACCTTGATACCCAAGCTATCAAGATCGGCTAATAAATATCTGTCCCTTGTCAAGTACATAGCCACTGGATACCTACTTAAGGCATCAACGACTATGTTGGCCTTCTCTGGATGATACTACAACGAGATGTTGAAGTCCTTCATCAGTTCCAACTACCGTCTTTGCCTCATGATGAGCTCCTTTTGTGTAAACACATATTTCAAGCTCTTATGGTATGTAAAGATCTCTACCCATCTCCATACAAGTAGCGCTTCCATAGTTTGAGAGCAAAAATGATCGCTACCAACTCCTAGTCATGGGTAGGATAATTCTTCTCATGAGGGCATAATTGCCTGGAAGCGTAGGAAGTCACCTTTCCTTTCTGTTGCAACATACAAGCCAAACCCTTACCTGAAGCATCACTGTATATGGAAAATCCTCTTGTCCCCGATGGCAAGGCAATGTCAATATTGGAGCTATAACCAACCTCTTCTTCAGCTTCTCAAATGCGGCCTGACACTCCTCCATACAGACGAACTCCACGTCCTTTCGGGTCAGCCTAGTCATCAGCTCTACAATCTTGGAGAAGACATAAACAAATCTCCGATAATAGCCTGCCAATCCAAGAAAGTTCCTGATCTCTGCCACTGAACTCGAGGTAGACCATGACTTAACTGCTAAAATCTTTTTCGTGTCTACTGAGATCCTATCTCTTGTAATCAAATACCCCAGGAATTCAACCTTATCAAGGAAGAACTCATACTTCGAAAGCTTGTGATACAACTTATCCTTCCTGAGGGTCTCCAGAACTATTCTCAGGTGTTGCTCATGCTCCTCCAGAGTCTTCAAATATATTAATATATCATCAATGAAGACCACAACAAACTGATTCAGGTACTGATAAAATACCTTATTCATCAGGTTCATGAATACCGTCAGGGCATTGGTCAACCCAAACGGCATCACCAAGAACTCAAACTGCCCATACCGGGTCCTGAAAGCTATCTTCAAAATATCTTCCTTCTTCACTTTTACCTTGTGGTAGCCCTATCTCAAGTCTATCTTTGAGAATACCTTCGCTTCGCTCAACTAATCAAACATATCATCAATCCGCGATAACGGGTATTTATTCTCGATAGTAATATTGTTGAGAGCCCTGTAGTCAATACACATACGTACTGACCCATCCTTATTCGGTACAAATAATACCAGAGTACCCCACGGTGATGAACTGGAGTGGATGAAGCCCTTCTCCTATAACTCATCCACCTGCTTCTTCAACTTTAGAAGTTTACTTTTGTTAACCCTATAGACGTGTTGTAATATCGGCTATGCACCTGGAACCAAGTTTATAGAGAACTCCACATCTATGTCCGGTGGCAACTCCGATAACTCCTCCAGGAAGACGTCCATATACTCTGTAATCAATAGATGTGGTGGCTCCTACTCTTCCACCAAAGCCCGACAGAAGTCTCTATCGCTCTATTCTACTGCTTCTTTGACGAACTCAAACTCTGGCTCTCCTGGTGTTTGAAACATAATTCTGCCTCTACGATAATTGATACTTGCATGGTGTCTACTCAACCAATCCATCCCGAGTACTATATCATAGCTCAGAAGTGGTATTACGAGTAGACACGCGCTCAACTCTCAGCCTCCCAGAGAAACTCTTCGATCATTGCAAACATCACTGACCAGGATAATGCTACCCCTGGTCATGATCTTGCAAGTCTCCACCAACGGTTCAGTCTCAAGATGATGCTTCAAAGCAAAAGATACAGATATAAAACTATGTGAAGCACCAAAATCAAATAAAGTATGAGTTAAAGTGATTCAAGATAGACTGAACCTGAGATGACATCACCAATTGGCTCCACCACCTCGACGGTCAAGGCGAAAGCTTGCCCCTGCTGCGCACCTCTCTGCTGCTGCTGGTACTGTACGAACCTCTACTACTATGTCAGCAATTGAGGTCCTCTCTGCTACCCCGCTGGTGGTTTCGTGGGTGCTCTCTGTGCCTGGGCCACGTCCTGAGTTGGATGGGCTGGAGCCCTAAGACAAGCCCTCAACTGGTGGTCTGCTGTCATGACCCGCACCCGGATATTCGGGCACGAGTATGTGGTTACGCCCTGTAGCGCCCCGCTCCGCGCCGGCGTTATATATCAATGTGAGTGGGCAGAACTTTGTTCTCTGATTCTTGCACGCCTTAATAATAACCTGAGTTTTTGCTTGCAATATTTTCTTAAGAGAATGATAGAACCTGTCTTAGATGTTAATGAATAAACTCACCTAGCTTGTCTTTGAAATAATGTCTGCTTAACGAGAATCCTGAATCGCCTGCTTAGAGTGCATGAACATGTTCACTATCGTCTATGCTTCGAGAGAACCATACTGTGCCTGAACGTGTTCAAGTGATAAGTCGGATTGCCCCGCAACAACGAGTATATTTTGATGGTTTGTCTCGTCTGCATACTAGAGTTTATTTGATAGTGTTCCATGCATTCGTACGTAGTCGGACAATGGCTTTTGGTGGAGAGCTGAACTGCATGCGTTATAGCCACCATGGGTCACAGCTACCATTAGTATCAGATAAATGAGTCATTGGTATGCTGTTCCACCAGCTGCCGATCCTGAGATACTCGGGGACCGCCCGGCATATAGCTAAGTCATTGTGTTGGCTTGGATAGTGACTGCCCCTAAGATTGTGCATTGTGTGTCTAGCTTTGCATCTGACCCTCGAGTCGCACGAGACACGCTGTACACACCCTGAAACATGAACGGTTTGCTTGCTTGCATATTCAATATGAAACTCTGATTCCAAACATGTTTCCAAACAAGTAAATCGACTCTGCTAGAACTGCATGAAACGAACCTAGGTAAAACTAGAAAGATCACTAGTAATGTAATGTTTTATAACATGATTACTTAGTGCCTGTTTGAGTGAATGCTTGTTTCTGTTCAGTTGATTTATCTCACCAGTACTTGTATAAAGTGCTGACCCACCAACAGTTTACTTGCTTGCAGGTACTGGATCGTCCGAGGGAGCGATAGGCGTGCCACAGTCCCGAAGACCCGGAATCCTGGTTTCGATTGTTGCCCCGAGAATGCTATCGTATAAGGGGGCATAATATATGGAACGAACGTGTGCCTTTGCTAAAGGAAACCCAAGTTGTCTCGATTGTCCGGAATACTCAGTTGGCTAAATGAATTGTATTACAACAAGCCCTTTCCACTGCTTACTCGATTAATGCGATGATAGCCAACTATCAACTTAAACGATTGACCTTGCACGGGCGCAACCCCAGGCCCGTGCGGCAATACGTCCCCCGAAAGCTCGAACGGGCCATTCGCTTGGCTCCCTTCCTCCCTCGCACCCGCGGGACGGGCACAGTGATTCGCGTCCGGCGTACCGAGGCACGGTGATACGTGTCCGGTTCATTTAATCCCGGCCGTAAGGGGCGGGGCAGGGCGAAGCGGCGGCTCGGGCGGGCCCGGGGCGTGACACGCCCAGCCAATGCCACAGAATCGGCGGTAGAACGCTGTCTGGGTCATTTTTAACTATCTAACAACTCAATAATATAATATGGTACCTGTCAATTATCTCAACCCCAAACAGAGGAGCAATATGGTATCTCACATGAATAACTAATGTTAATCACAAAACAAACTAAGGAAGAATAATACACGAATGGCAAAGCGAAGAAAAGAATAAGATACAATCCACAATCAGAAATAATATACAAGATGTGAATCCACCAAAATAATAGTCTAATACAATCCAATACAAATATAACTAGACCTCCTCGGGCTCAGCAACTTAGTCCTTCTTGTCTATAGGAGTTTTCTCTAAAGGTACGCCGTCCTGCGGCCCATAGAATATGGGACACTGTTCTAGAAGCCAGTCATTTGGAAAAATATATCCAGTCAGGATTAAAGCAAAGTACATACCTTTGACAGCAGTTTCAATAACATAATCGAGCATATAAACAAATATAGAAATAAAATACAAGATTACTAAATATATGAATGATAAATAATAGATATACAGGTAATGTACGAGAATATAGAACAACAATATGAATATCAACAATATGATAAAATAAGTAAACTAACTAATGTGCCTCAGAATACAAGTTCATTATGTGATCGGGTTGGGTGAACATGATCAGGTAAGGCGATTACAAGGGAGGTATGTAACCATAATGTACACGATGTAACAATGGGGCTTTGATCACATAATCAAATCCTACTCTCCCACCCCTAACGAATACCGATGGATCGAATTACGACACGCTACAAACACGAAATATAACCACTGAACACGAGCAGTGGGTGTACACGAATATCATAATCACTGAACACGAGTGGTGGGTATACACGAATAAGCACACTGAACACGAGCAGTGTGTGAACAAGAAATATAATCAATACCCAATATACACGATGAGATACAATGTACACGAGTACCCGCTGAACACGGCAGGGGATAACATCTCCTGACGGGATCCATATAGTACCAGTCCGTGAAATCACTGTGTCGGGATCAAGTATACAATTCTAGAATATGCATATATACAATATTATGAATTGAAAACTATCTGAGAAATATACTCGCCTGAAGTCCTGAGCAAGGTGTGTCTCTCGATTTCCAAGCTGGTGTCACACAACCTATATATGGTACATTGCATT
The DNA here is from genome assembly GCA_036927795.1 of Iris macrosiphon. Classification (NCBI taxonomy): domain Eukaryota; kingdom Viridiplantae; phylum Streptophyta; class Magnoliopsida; order Asparagales; family Iridaceae; genus Iris; species Iris macrosiphon. The sequence continues at coordinate 115,240,679 of JAYESA010000011.1, forward strand.
AATACAAGGTTCAAGAATAAAAATAAGTGAAGTTGATGCAATTCTAGGTCGATACGCCATTTCTAAGTCAAACCAATGAAATCTAGGTTGCAAGAGTCTAATACTAAGTCACTAAGTTGATACACTATAAAACTAGGCTATACTAGCTAAGCTAATAAGCAACAAGGCACTCCAAGAGCCGTATCCTAAGATACGCAAGTTTTCGAATATGAAAATAGTATTTTAGATATATATTCAAGTTAAATATTATAATACTATAACAAATCTATTGAAATAGGATACCTAGACCTTGCACCAATGCGTATCGCACCTATCTCAATACCGAAACTCAATACCTTGGGTATCGGCCCAATACCTTGGTAATACCTTGGTATCCCGAGGTAACCCAAATACTTAATATATATAGCTAATACAAAAATAACTAACTGCTATAATGTATCTAACTACTAAACAATAACAACTATTACAAGTATATATATATATATATATATATATATATAGGTAACTAACTGCTAGCATACTAAAATATATATATATATATATATATATATATATATATATATATACTAACTACTACTCAAATACCTTAACATACTAATTGCTAAACACTGAACTAATCTGAAACCAAAACTGACTGAACCTGAACAAGAGATTGAAACTAATTTTACTGATACCTGGAACTAACTACCCAAAACTCAACTAAACAACTAACAAACTAACTAATACCACATTGAACACAAATGCTGAATACACAGTGGATTGACACTGAATACTAAACTGAAACCAATACACCCAGGGACTGAAACCTACTGAAACCTCTACTGACTGATGCAAAGGAAACTGATACCTCAAAACTGCTGCCCATTAATTACAACTAATCACTGAACTGTGCTCGGGAAACTGTACAGTGAAAATCTAACATTGATATTGTGCTCGGGCACAGTGGACTGACCAAACTTGCTGATACCTGTGCACAAGGTACTGTGTTCTCCTGAGCAGTTGGTGAGACTGATATTTGTACTGATGGTAGCACACTGCAGCTGTTGTTAACTTGAAGCTGCTGGATCGAGTGAAGGCTGACTCCCCGAGCTGGTCACATAAATTGTATTGTGAAGGCAGCACTATACAGATACTACACATGCTGTTGGTGCTCGACTCCTCGTTGTAGCTGCTACCCTCTCGATTGCTCAGTGCTCATTTTCTGTGTTGGGACCTGCTACACAATGCCTCACTGCTGTAGTGGTACTCCCTGAGTTGCTGTAGCTGTTCCCTGCTGAAACCAGAGGCCCGAGCCTGCTCTAATGAGGATACTGCACACCTAGTTGTGTGCTCTCCCCCTCACACACACAACAACTCACACACAAATACCAATACACTCAAACACAACACCTACTAATACTTCCTATATAAATATAAATTAGTCTATAAATGGCTATCCATCTATATATATATATATATGAATATATATATATATATATATATATATATATATATATATATATATATATATATCCCCTAACACCAACACAAAACACACCACTCACAGACACATATAGAAATAACTAGCTATATATATATATATATATATATATATATATATATATATATATATATATATATATATATATATATATATATATATATATATATATATATATATATTTACCTATATATTAGTGTACTTGTGTAAATATGTATATGTATATATATGTGTTGGTATACATATATATATATATATATATATATATATATATATAGGTAAATATATATATATATATATATATATATATATATATATATATATATATATATATATATATATATATATATATATACACTCTATTATATACACATATAGACACACATATATACTCAAACTCAAATACACTAACATATACTTATATATATATCACTTAATTATCATATATATATATATATATAATTACACATGTATGTATAACAAGGAAGACAAAACATCAAACACGTGGAGTGCACCGCACCCGTATCACACTTGCTCTATGATACGCGTGCGATATGGCTCCAACACACAACCAAACGTATCCCAGAGGACACGAGCAAGTCTAATATATAAATTATGAAAAATACGTATAGTAATTAGAATAACTACGTATCCGTGTCACAATGTGATATGCACAAGGCCCCGTGTCGGAGAAAAACCCCCAAAATTAATCCATTTCGTCAAATTAACGAGATACGGCCTACACGTACCAATTATGGATACGAAACTAGTCACAAACTAGCAATCATATGTCATTTAGATCTATTAGATCAATTGACAACCACTACATGTGCCAATCTCGAAATTCTCCCAAAATTGACACTAAAATGGACATAACTTCCACCGTAGGTCTCCGATGAACCTAAAACTAATTTCTATGGGTAGCCTATGCATGTGGGTTAGTTTTTCATGGTTAAATCTCAGATTTTGAGTCTATTATAAGGGATAAAACTGAAATATACCTATTGGGAGATGGATTCCCAATAAAAAGTCCCCAAATGCCAAGTAGCTCATCTCCTTGTAGATCTTGGCCTCCTCCTTCTTGTTCCTTGCTTCCTTCTTATAGATCCTTGATGTAGAAACCTTAATAAAGAATTAGAGAAGGAATTAGTGAAGAATTGGTGGAGAATTGATGAGGGAATGGAGGAAATTGGAAGAGGAAAATTATAGATCTATGAATTTAAAAAATTGGTGAAATAAAATGGTTTCTCTCTTCTATATAGGTGGCCGACCATATAACCCCCCCCCCCCCTCCAAGCAATTTGAAATATCTCAATTACCCCTTGGGGCCTCTCATAAAGAATTTAATTAGGGAGGAAAGGTTCTAGTCTAATAGTTTCTCTAATTAATCCAACCTCCTAATCCATGGGCCTAATTCATGGGCTCAAACTAAACTCATCCAAAATATTGGTTCATGCATTCTAATAAAATAGGTTAGGTCCACTACACAAGTCCAAAATAAATCTAAAATAATTAAATAATAATAATACAATAATTAAATAATTATGCATGTATAAATAATTAAATACAACAATCCTAAATTAAAATTATCCATGGTCAAATACCAAACTACCCTTTAGTAAAAATGTAAGGGTGACGATCCTACCCAGCTTAGAAAAATTTTGACCTTGAAATTAGGGAAGAAACTAACTACCAAAAGCAAACAATACAATATAAGAAAGAATTATACCTCACGGCTCGAACAAATATGGAAATCGCTCGCGCATCTCAGTCTCTCGCTCCCAGGTACTCTTTCCTGGCGAGTGATGCCTCTATGCGACGCGTACTAAAGGAATCGTCTGGTTTCTCAGCACCTTCTCTCTCTGATCTAGAATCTCCACTGGATGCTCTGGATAGCTAAGAGTAGGGCCCACCTCTATCTCTGAGTGATCCAACACATAACTGGGATCTGCCATGTACCATCTCAGCTATGACATGTGAAACATGTTGTACACTCCCTCCAATGCAGGTGGTAAGTCTAGTCTGTATGCAACTGCACCGACCCTCTCAAGAATATTAAAAGGTCCGATGAATCGTGGACTAAGCTTGCCGCCTCCACCGAAATGAATCGTGCCACATGTCAAAGAAATCCTCAAGAAAACCAGAGCACCAACCTAACACAAAACACAACTTAGCACTCTAACAAACAATAATCAAACACAAGCAAAATAAGCTAAAGCTATACCTCAAACTCCAAAGGTCTCCGGTGGCTATCGGTCAAATGTCGCTTCCTGTCCTGCGCCACTCGAAGTCTGTCCCTGATAAGTTTCACCTTCTTGGCTGTATCCACTACCATCTTTGGTCCCAATAAAGCTCTGTCACCAACATCATCCCAGGATAACAGAGTGCGGCACCTCCGTCCATACAATGCCTTGAATGGGGATATCTCAATGCTGGCTAGGTAGCTGTTGTTGTATGAAAACTCTACCAAGTGAAGGTGATCCTCCCAAGAACCTCCAAGATCCTAAACACAGGTGCATAGCATATCCTCGAGAGTCTGAATAGTCCTCTCCGACTGTCCGTCCGTCTGACGGTGATAAGCGGTACTGAACTTGAGCTGAGTGCCCAAGCTAGCTAGCAAACTCCTCCAGAAATGGGACATGAAGTGACTATCCCGATCCGAGTGTATGCTTACAGGAATACCGTATAATCTAACAATCTAGCGCATATACATATCCGCAATCTCCGTAGATGTACCCACTTTAAATGGCAGAAAGTGGGCTGATTTGGTCAATCTATCCACGATGACCCAAATTGCATCTTTGTCTCCTGGAGAACACGAAAGTCCTGATACAAAATCTATGGTCACATGTTCCTATTTCTACTCTGGAATTGGTAAAGGATGAAGCAATCCTCCTGGCCTCTGTCTCTCCGCCTTGACCTGCTGGCAAACTAAGCATCTGGACACGAAGCTAGCTACCTCCCACTTTATGCCATACCACCATACATGCTCTCTTATGTCTCTATATATCTTGTTAGTACCTGGATGCATAGAGTATTGAGAATCATGTTCCTCCTGCAGAATCTCCTCGCACAATGCTCCTCTCGGTACGCACAACCTGGTACCGTGTGACAATGATCTATCATCTGCGATGATAAAGTCCTCTGCCAGTCCGACCTGAACCTGTGCTCTGAGGCTTCTTAGAGACTCATCCTCATACTGTCAGTCTTTGACCCGGTCCATCAGCTTTGACTGAACCTGAAGTCCCCATATCTGTGCTGCGACTCCAGGAATCAATACTTCAATGCCCAAACTGACAAGATCTGCCAATAAATATCCGTCTTTAGTCAAGCACATAGCCATAGGATACCTGATCAAAGCATCTACGACTACATTAGCCTTTCCTGGATGGTACTACAAGGATATGTCGGAGTCTTTCATCAGCTCCAACCATCGCCGCTGCCTCATATTGAGCTCTTTTTGTGTAAACACATACTTTAAACTCTTATGGTCTGTGAAGATCTTTACTCTCTCTCTCCTTATAAATAGTGTTTCCATAATTTGAGAGCAAAGATAAACGCTGCCAACTCCAAATCATGGGTAGGGTTGTTCTTCTCATGCAGGCGTAATTGCCTGAAAGCATAGGCAATCACCTTCCCGTGCTGCTGTAACACACAACCCAAACCCTTCCCTGATGCATCACTGTAAATGGAAAATTCTCCTGTTCCTGATGGTAGTGTCAAGATGGGAGCTGTAATCAATCTCCTCTTCAGCTCCTTAAATGCTGATTGACAATCATTAGTCTAGACGAATTCTACGTCCTTCCTGGTCAGCCTAGTCATCGGCTCTGCAAGTCTGAAAAAGTCCTGAACAAACCTCCGATAGTAGCCTGTTAATCCAAGAAAGCTCCTAATTTCTGCTACTGAACTCGGGATAGAACACGATTCAACTGCTGAAATCTTTTTTGGGTCCACCGAGATTCCATCTCCTATAATGACATGCCGAAGGAATTCAACCTTATCAAGAAAGAATTCGTACTTCGATAACTTACCATATAGCTTCTCCTTCCTGAGGGTCTCCAGAATAATCCTTAAGTGCTGCTTATGCTCCTCTGGGGTCTTCGAATATATCAGAATATCATCAATGAAGACTATAACAAACTGGTCCAGGTACTGATAAAATACCTTGTTCATCAGGTTCATGAACACTGCTGGGGCATTGGTCAACCCAAACGGCATCACCAAGAACTCGAACTGCCCATAGCGAGTCCTAAAAGCTATCTTCGAGATGTCTTCCCTCTTCACTTTCACCTGGTGGTACCCTGACCTCAAGTCTATCTTGGAGAATACCTTCGCTCCGCTCAACTGGTCAAATAAGTTATCTATCCGCAGGAACGGGTATTTGTTCTTGATAGTGAGGTTATTAAGTGCCCTGTAGTCGATACACATATGTACCAACCCATCCTTCATTGGTACAAAAAGTACTGGAGCACCCCATGGCGATAAACTGGAACGGATAAAGCCCTTGTCTTGTAACTCATCCACCTGCTTCTTCAACTCCGCCAATTTGTTATTGTTTACTCTATAGACGTGCTGAGAGATCGGCTTTGCACCTGGTACTAAATCTATAGAGAATTCTATATCTTTGTCCGACAGCAACCCCGACAACTCCTCTAGAAAGACATCCATGAAATCTGCAATCAACGAATGTGGCGGCTCCTACTCCTCGACCAAAGCTCCATAGAAATCGCCTTCGCTCTGCTCTGCTCCTCAGACGAACTCGAACTTCGACTCTCCTGGCATTTGAAATAAAACTTTGCCTCTCTGATAATCGATACTAGTGTGATGTCTACTCAACCAATCCATCCCGAGTACTATATCGTAACTAGGAAGTGACATTACGAGTAAATATACGCTCAGCTCACGGCCTCCCAAATAAACTCTCTAGTTCTTGCAAATATCACTGACCAGGATAATGTTAACCCCGGTCGTGATCTTGCAAGTCCTCGCCAATGGTTCAGACTCAAGATGATGCCTCAAAGCAAAAGATACAGATACAAAGCTATGAGAATCACTAGAATTGAACAAAATATGAACCTGGAAAGGAGTCGAGATAAACTGAACCTGAGATGACATTGCCAACTGGCTCCACCTCCTCTATAGTCAAGGCAAAAGCTCCCCCCTGTCGCTGCGTGCCTCTCTGCTGTGGTAGAAGAGGTCCTCTCTATTGGTATCCTACTGGTGGTCTAGTGGGTGCCCTCTGTGCCTGTCCTCCACCCTGAGCTGGAAGAGTTGGGACTTTAGGACAAGCCCACAATTGATGATCTTCCGATCCACAGAATAAGCTTTGGTAAATCCTCATCCTATATGCATCCCATCCGTGTCCTTGCTTCTTACAGAAAGTGCAAGAAACTGCTGCCCTCTGGATCTGATGCATCTGCAGAACTAGCGCTCTAGCTGGCCCGTGATACTGCTGCCTCTGGTGCTGGTAAGGCCTCTGGTGTTGCTGCTGGAAGTGAGGCCTCTTCGCTGGACCTGTGTTTTTGCTGGATCCTCCGGTGTCCCTCGGCCTCTTAGAGCCAAGCTCTAAGTCATCCTCCACTTTCTGTGCCTGTCTGAGTATCTCCTCGAAGGTGGAAGTAGGATCTCCATTGGTGTAGGGTTTGATTTCCCGGTTCAGGCCCTTCCTGAACTTCTTTCCTCTGCCTTTAGGGTTCTGACCCTCCACGAAGCGACTTAGATGGCCATACTCCGTCACATACTCGTCCACTGACATACCTCCCTAGACGAGGTATTAGAACTGACTCTCCAAGGATGTAAGAGCAACGTCTGGGAAGAACTTCCCCTTAAAAAGCTCTTTGAAGACTTCCCAAGAGAGTCCTGGCAATGTAATCCTCGGGTCTGTCCAGAACCATGTCAAAGCAATGTCGAACATCATACAACCCGCTACATCTATCTGTATCATCTCTGGAATCTGCGCCAGTCGTAGGTTTTGCTCGATGTCCTCGATCCACTCATCTGCATAGATAATCCCCTCTATGCCCCTGAAGTCCTTCGGGCCCATCCTCTTAAAGTCTATGATAGTACCCGGCCTCGTCTCATACAGAATAAACTGAGCAGGTATCGTCTATGGCTGGACTGTAGTAGCTCTCTCAACTGCTGCAAGTGTGACTGGTGAGCATTCTCCACGCTCTGTCGTAGGACCTTTGACTGTCGCTGCTGCACCTCCATCATATGTTGGAAGAGCACGAACATCTTCGTCTGATTAATTGCAGGTGGTGGAGGTGGAAGATCCTGGAAAACTGTTTGCCCTGTCCTCGACACTGGAGGTGGAGCACCTCCGAAAGCTGCTGCCGATACGCCCACCTGGACCAGTGAAGCTGACCTCCTGAATGAAGGTGCTGGACTATCGTCGGAGGATGCTGCCCTCACGGGTGATGAAGTGACTGATCGCGCTGTCGCGGTACCTGATCGCTTAGAACGTGTCTTCGGTGGCATTCTAAAGATAGATTGAAATAAGGAATCAATATTGAATATGATACGATATCATCAAAGAAGGACAAAACTTTATTCAAAGTAAAACAATATTCAATAGATAAGGATATGCAAAAATATATATTAGAATTTATCATGACCCGTACCCGATATAGGAATACAAGTCAGGAAAAATGCCCAGCCTACGCCGCATAATCGGTGATAGAACACTGTTTGGGTAATCTATCTAACAATATAATAAACCACCAACAATATCAATATACTCAATCACAGATCTAAGGTAGAAATGCGCACGAATACGATAAAGAAAAGAACAGTCACATACAACTCATGAGTCAAATAATAACATCACTGAGTCTGAAGAAATACTAACAAATAAGCTGGAGACAAATCCAGTACAAAAGAATACTAAGAAGATACAAGTCCCGGGTCATCTGTCTCAGTCGGGATAAGTCCCTCCTGAGCCAGGGTCTCCGACTCTAAGCCCACAACATCCTGAGGTACGTAATGTGTAGGGTACCACTCCTCAGTATCATCTGGGAAAAATATATCCAGTCAGGAAAGGAGCAGAGTACATCTTTAAAAATAGTTCTAATCAATGATAAAAACTATGTAACAGCAAATAGATATGAATATACATGATGCAACAATAGATACAAGAGATATATAATAAGGAAATACTGGAATAGATATAATAATGAACAATATGACAATGAACAAGAATACTAATAACTAAGTGTATGAGCACTAGCTTTAACATGTGATCAGCTTGGAAACTTGTACACGAGTAAATGTCCTGGTTAATCATACGTGTGGTGTATGATCAACACTCATAAGGAAAAAGACATGCACAAGGAGGGTATGATCACATATCTACACTAAAATACTCCCTACCCCGACTGGTATAGTAGATCCAACCAGGGTACGCTATGGCACGAGATTCCCCAAGAATATAGCTAGTCTTTCCGAGAATCAGTGTATGTATATGTACAAGAAGAACAATGAAACAAGGCTTGTACAAGATACACCATATACCAAGGAATAACATCTCATGACGAGATCCGGATATACCAATCCGTGTAACCATCGTGTCAAGAAAATATGGATATATACACTAAATACAATGAATATAGAGGATATCATAAATAAAAACTATCAGAGAATATATTTGCCTGAAGTCCGGTGAATATCTCACAGATATCTGATATAGTGCCTCGAAGACCTATGTATGAAATATAACATCAATACGAGATTTCGGAAAGAAAATAAGTTAAACTAGTCAACATCTATGTAAAGAGCCATTTCTAAGTCAAAATAGTCAAACTAGGTCAACACTAAGTCAAACCGGTCAAACTACTTATTTCTAGGTTGCATGAGTCTATCTCAAAGATGTTGGGTTCATACACAAAGAATCTAGGTCTTACAAGCTAAATCTAAGATACTAAGATACCGTATCTCAGGATACGCAAATAAGAGATATGAAATATCACATATGTACATTCAAGCAATATTAAATATATAAATTCTAATTACAAATACTAAATGGATACCTTGGTTTTGAACCAACTCGGTATCGTACCACTAAACCTCCATCTTGATATCCAAACCCAATACCTTGGGTATCCTCAAATACCTTCATACTTACCTTGGTATATCAAGGTAATTGTCAAAGCCTCAATCATAGCTAACATTCAACTTAACATATGTAAACATTTAGCTAATAAATATAACCTACTAATACATATATGCTAACCTACAATATAATACAATACTTATGATATGTATATAGTTTAAGAATCCAACTAAACCTTATCATACATATATATACTTACTAATACCTTATCATATATAGATATATGTATAGTTACCAACTATTATCCACATCTAACTAACTATTATACTAACCAAAACATATACTACTAACCCAACTAGCTAACTTATAACTTGTTAGCCCTCCCCGATACACGCTGCTACTCCCTTGAGCTTGCATTTGTTGCTGTTGTCGCTATTGTTGCTGCTACTGTCACTGAATGCTGCTGTTGCCGTTGCTAATGCTGCTAATGTTGTTGCTAATACGGCCGCTGCTGTCGTGGTTACTGCTGCCGTCGCTATTTTTTTTGCTGCTGCTGTAACTAATGCTGCTGCTGCTGCTAATGCTGCTGTTGCTGCTGTCACTGAATGCTGCTGCTGTCGCTACAGCTGTTGTTGCTAAAGTGTCGAGCCCCCCCCCCTTATACACTAGCACACACATATATATACACTAATATGTACCAACTATATCTATTTATATATATACATGCTCATATATATATATATGCATCTCCAAAATTGTATACATATAGTATAACATACACACATAGTTATAGATATAGATATAGTATATATATATATATATATATATATATATATATATATATATATATATATATATATATATATATAACATGACTTATATATAAACATAACTTATATATGTACACTACTTATTTTAATAGCTATTACATATGTAGTAGTATAAGTACATATATATATAACACATAGGTATATAGATATATGATACACTAACACATATAAATATATACATACATATATATATATATATATATATATATATATATATATATATATATATATTATAATGACTAAGAACAATAGAAAATAGATCTAGAAATAAAATGCAACAAACATGTGGAGTGCATCGCACCCGTATCATATTAGATCTATGATACGCTTGTGACACGAGTCCACCACACATCCAAATATACCCCAAAGGACACGAGCAAGTCTAATATATTATTTATGAACAATACGAAGAGTTAAACACATATCTACGTGTTCGTGTAAAAATATGACATGCACAAAGCCCCATGTCGGACGAAAAAGCCCCAAATCAACACGTATCACCAAATTATTAGGATACGACCTACACGTACCCAATTATGGACATGACACTAGACCCAAATACACAAACACATATCAAATTGATCAATAGGACCAATTGACAAACACAACAAGTGTCAATCTTGGAATTCTCCTAAAACTGACACAAAAAGTACCATAACTTTCTGTATATGCCTCATATGAACTTAAAACCAAATTCTATGGATAGCCTATGCATATTGGTTGATTTCTCATGGTTAATTCTCAGATTTAGAACCCAAATTAAGGGAAAAAATTGAATTGTACCTATTGAGAGATGGATTCCCAATGCAACCTCCAAATATGAGGAAATTAGCCTCCAACTTGTAGATCCTTGCTCCTCTTTTTATATCCTTGCTTCCTCCTTCTAGATCCTTGCTCCACTAGTCTCCAATGGTGATTTGGGAAGGAATTGGGATAAAATTTAGTAGAGAAAATGATGTGGAATGTAGGAATTTGATTGAGAGAAATTCTAGATCTAGATTTGAAATAAAAAGAGGAGAGAGAAACTTTTCCCCCTCTTTTAAATAGGCCGGCCTCCCCTTCTCCCTTCCTCAGGCCACTATATAATGTCCATTATACCCCTTGGGGCCTCTCATAAAGAAATAATTAAGGAGGGAAGATTCTAGTCTAATGATTTAATTAAATTAATCATCCTCCTAATGAATGGGCTTATAAATGGGCTCAATTCTAACAATTAATACATGTTGGTCTATGAGTCTAAATTAAACTGGTTAGGTCCACTAACACAAGTCCAAAACAATATACTAACATCTAATAATATTTAAATAATATAATAAATAATTATCTAACATGCACAATATTTAATTAATTATGAAATACCCTTTCCTAGAAAATATGGTAGTGACAAGTCTACCCTCCTTAAAATAATTTCTTCCTCAAAATTCAAAAACGAAAACTACCCCCAAAAAATAACAGAACATAACAAAAGAACAGTTTTTAACTATGAAAGAACATACCTCAAGGCACAAACAAATATGGATAACGCTATCGCATTTCATCCTCTCTCTCCCAAGTAGACTCCCCTGGAGAGTGATGCCTCCATACGACGCGTACCAAAGGAATAGTCTGGTTCCTCAGCACCTTCTCTCTCCGATCTAGAATCTCAATTGGCTGCTCTGGTTAGCTAAGAGTAGGGCCCACCTCTATCTCTGAGGGATCCAACATATGACTAGGAACTGCCACGTACCGTCTCAACTGCGACACGTAAAATATGTTGTACAGTCCCTCCAATGCAGGTAGCAAGTCTAGTCTATAAGCAACTGCACCGACCCTTTCTAGAATAGTGTAAGGTCCGATAAATCATGGACTAAGCTTTCCGCCTCCACCGAAGCGAATCGTGCCTCGTGTCGGAGAAATCCTCAGAAATATCAAACCACCCACCTAGAACAAAATACTACCTTGATAACTTAATCTATAACAAACAACCAATAACAAGCATAAAATAAAAATCAAAAACTATACCTCAAACTCCAAAGGTCTCCGGTGCCTATCGGCCAAATGCCGCTGTCTGTCCTGCGCCACTCGAAGTCTATCTCTGATCAACTGAACCTTCTCCGTTGTATCCACAACCATCTCTGGCCCAAGCAAAACTCTCTTTCCAACATCATTCCATGACAAGGGAGTACGATATCTCCGATCGTACAAAGCTTCAAAAGGTGATATCTCTATATTAGCTTGGTAGCTGTTGTTGTAAGCAAACTCTACCAAATGGAGATGGTCCTCCCAAGATCATCCAAAATCTAATACATAAGTGCGTAGAATATCCTCGAAAGTCTGAATAGTCCTCTCTGACTACCCATCTGTCTGAGGATAATATGTAGTACTGAACTTGAGCTGAGTGCCCAAACTCGCCTGCAAACTCCTTCAGAAATGAGAAGTGAAATGACTATATCGATCCGAGACTATGCTGACTGAAACTCCATGTATCCTGATGATCTGTCTCACATACATCTCTACCAGCTTCTCCGTAGACAAACCCACCTTAATAGGCAAAAAGTAGGCCGACTTGGTCAACCTATCAACGATGACCTAAATCGCGTCTTTCCTTCCTAGAGATCGTGGAAGTCCGAAAACAAAATTCATAGTAATGTGCTCCCACTTCCACTATGGAATGGGTAATGGCTAAAGTAAACCTCCTGGCCTCTGCCTCTCGGCTTTCACCTGCTGGCACACTAATCATCTGGATACAAGCTCTGCCACTTCCCTCTTTATGCCATACCACCATACACTCTCTTGCATATCCTGATACATCTTGTTGGCACCTGGATGTATGGAATACTGAGAGTGATGTGTTTCCTACAATACTTCCTCACACAGCTCCCTACTAGGCATACACAATCTAACTCTATGCCACAAAGAACCATCCTCGGCAATAGTGAACTCATCCTCCAATCCTGCTCTCACCTGAGCTCTGATGCTTCTTAAAGATACATCCTCATACTAGGCAGCCTTGATCTTGTCCATTAACTCTGAATGTATCTGCAATCCCCACATCTACATAGCCAAACCAGGAAGTATCACCTCAATCCCAAGCTATCCAAGTCCTCCAACAAATATCGATCCTATGTCAAGAACATATCTACCTTATACCTGCTGAAAGCATCGGCAACTATATTAGATTTCCCAGGATGATACAGCAAAGATATATCAAAATCCTTCATCAGTTCCAACCACCGATGATGCATCATATTTAACTCCTTCTACATAAAAATGTACTTCAAGCTTTTGTGGTCTGTAAAGATCTCCACACGATCTCCGTACAAATAGTATTTCCACAACTTCAGGGCAAAGATAACTGCTGCCAACTGCAAATCATGGGTAGGATAGTTCTTCTCATGAGAACATATTAGCCTGGATGTATAGGTAATCACTTTTCTATTTTACTGAAGAACACAACCCAAACATTTTCCCGATGTATCAATATAAATAGTGAAACCTCCAGACCCTGATGGCAACGTCAAAATAGGAGCAGACGTTAACCTCTTCTTCAATTCCTTAAAAGTAACTTGACAATCCTCCGTCCAAACAAACTCTACATCCTTCCTGGTGAGTCTGGTCATCGGTTCGACAATCCTAAAAAAATCTTACACAAACTTTCTGTAGTAGCTTGCCAATCCCAAAAAACTCCTAATCTCTGCTGAGAACTCGGGATCTTCCAAGACTCCATTAATGCGATCTTCTTCGGATCTACTGAAATACCATCACCAGTCACAACATGCCCCAAGAACTCCACCTTGTCCAGGAAGAACTCACACTTGGACAGCTTCCCAAACATCTTCTCCTTCCTCAGCACATCCAACACAATCCGTAAATACACCACGTGCTCCTCCGATATCTTCGAGTATATGAGTATGTCGTCGATGAATACTATCACAAACTTGTCAAGGTACTAATGGAACACCTTATTCATCAAGTTCATAAATATTATCGGTACATTAGTCAACCCAAACGACATCACCATAAACTCGTACTGACCATACCGAGTTCTAAAAGCAGTCTTCGATATGTCCTCTGGCTTCACTTTCATTTGGTGGTAGCCTGATCTAAAATCTATCTTAGAAAATACCTTGGCACCACTCAACTGATCGAACAGATGATCAATCTGTGGCAAAGGGTACTTATTCTTGATAGTAAGATTATTCAATGCCTTGTAATCAATATATATGTGCACCGATCCATCCTTCTTTGATATAAATAATATCGGGGCTCTCCACGGTGAAGAACTCGATCTGATAAACCCTTTATCCTGTAATTCGTCTACATGCTTCTTCAGCTCAACCAGCTCATTGTTGTTTACTCTATAGACATGTTGCAAAATTGGTTCTGCACCTGGCACCAAGTCTATAGATAATTCAATATCTCGATCTAGCGGCAATCCTGGCAATTCCTCAGGAAATACTTCCAAGAACTCTGCTATCAACGGATGCGGCAACTCCTTGTCTTCCACCATAGCTCCACAAATAATTCCTTCTCCCTGCTCTGCAGCTCCTCTAGCCAACTTAAACTCTGGCTCTCCTGGCGAACCAAATAAAACTCTACCTCCCTTACAATCTATGCTAGCATGGTGCCTACTCAACCAATCCATCCCGAGTACAATGTCATAACTCGGAAGTGGCATTACAAGTAGACACGCACTCAACTCCCGGCCTCCCAGAGTAACTCTTCGATCCTTACAAATATTATTAACTAGGATAATGCCTCCCCCGGTCATGATCTTGCAAGTCCTAAGCAAAGACTCAGCTACCAAACCATGCTTCAGAGCAAAAGAAACAGGTACAAAACTATGGGAAGTACCACTATCAAACAAAGCTAAATCTGGAATAGAATCAAGAAGAATAAAACCTACGATGACATCTCCGGTGGGCTTATCCTCCTCGACAGTCATAGCAAACGCTCATCCCTGACGTGCACCTCTCTGTTGCTGATGTTGGATATAATGCTGTAGCTGGGTCATAAACGGTCCCCTCGCTGTACTGCAGGTGGTCTCACCTGTGTCCTTGGAGCTGAATCTGCTTCCTGAAATATACGACAAGGATTGGAAGGACACTCCCTCAGCTGAAGCCCCTCAGTAACATAATACAAATAAACTCTCAACCTCTTCCTGCAAACTTCCCAAATATGGCCGAACTTCTTGTAGAAGTGGCAGGAAGATTACTTTAACTGTCTCTACTGCTATAGTGCCTGGTAAAATGGTGTCCTAGCTGGAGTCTCGTGCTGCTGCGACTGCTGGAAAGGACTGGACTGGAAATGAGGATGCTTGGCAGATATTGTACTACTGTTGGCCCCCAGAAAAGAATCACGGTCTCTCTTGGGCATCAAACCCAACTCCTGCTCAACCTTGCGTGCCTTCACAAGTATCTCTGAGTATGTCTCATAAAAAGACGAAATGACAATCTTTACTTCCCAGTTTAGACCCTCGCAAAGTCTAATAGCCCAAACCTTCGGCTTTCTCACCAAATACTCTACAAATCAGCTCAACCTACTGAACTCCATAATGTACTCCTTCACAGACATGCTCCCTTGAATAAGGCTCTTAAACTGCCTCCCCAAGTCTAGCCTGTCCGCCCGAGCTAAGAACTTCTTCTTGAAGAGGTCCTTGAACACCACCCAAGACTGTCCTGCGTCAACATGAATTGGCTCATTCCTGAACCAAGTGCGGGCGACGTCGAACAGTTTAAGTCCTACTGCCTCAACCTTCAGATCCTCAGAAATGTGGGACACCCTCATAAGATGCTTAATGTCCTTGAGCCAATCATCGGCATAGACGATGCCCTCCGTCCCCTTGAAGACCCTAGGCTCCAGCTTCCTGAAGTCCTGAATGTTGTCTGGCCGAAGCTGAGCAACCTGAGGAGCATCCTGCTACTGGACCGAAACTTCTCTCTCTACTACGACACGAGCAAGCTGATAAGCACTCTCGATGCCCTACCGCAAGATGTCGTTCTGCCTCTGATGTGCCTCAAACTGAGCCTTCTACGCCTCCAGCATCTCGTGAAATAGTGTAAACATCTATGTCGTATCTGCTGGCACGGAAGGTGGAGGTGAGAGTCCCTCAGATACAGCTGGCACAGTCCTCTGAGTAGGTGGTGGACCTCCGAAAGCAGCTGATACTCCAATAATCGGAGAAGTGACTAGTGTAGGCCCATGGGATGTCGCAGACCTCTCAGAAGCTGCGATATAGTCTTAGGCGGCATCCTGAGACAAAACGAAAGAAAGAATCAATATGGCACATGATGTAAGACACTCAAGGAAGGACAGTTTAAAGATAAAATATCAATATCAAGGAAGAATAGTTCAATGAATCAAAAGAATTTTTTCCTAGATGTGATTGAGTATTCTCAACCGATATCCTATATCCCAAAATAGGCTCGTAATAGCACTCAAATAAGAGAACCACTATGAATCACACTAATTGCGACCTCGAAGACCTTCATGGGCCACCACAAAAAATGTGTCATGACCCGCACCTGATATAGGGATGCAAGTCGGGAATAACGCCCAACCTACGCTGCAGAATCGGCGGTAGAACAATATTTGTGTAATCTATCTAACAATATAATAAACCACCAACAATATCAATATACTCAATTACAAATCTAAGATGGAAATGTGCACGAATACGATAAAGAAAAGAACAGTCAAAGACAACTCATGAGTCAAATAATAACATCACTGAGTATGAAGAAATACTAACAAATAAGCTTGAGACAAATCCAGTACGAAAGAATACTAAGAAGCTATATGTCCCGGGTCATCTGTCTCATTTGGGATAAGTCCCTCCTGAGCCAGGGTCTCCGACTCTAAGCCTACAATATCTTGAGGTCCGTAATGTGTAGGGTACCATTCCTCAGTATCATCTGGAAAAAATATATCCAGTCAGCAAAGGAGCAGGGTACATCTCTAACAACAGTTCTAATCAATGATAAAAACTATATAACAGTAAATAGATGTGAATATACAAGATACAACAATAGATACAAGAGATATACAATAAGAAAATATTAGAATAAATACAATAATGAACAATATGATAGTGAACAAGAATACTAATGACTAAGTGTGTGAGCATTAGGTTTAATATATGATCAGCTTGGGAACTTGCACAAGAGTAAATGGCTTGGTTAATCAAACGTTCGGTGTATGATCAACACTCACAAGGAACAAGACATGCACAAGAAGGGTATGATCATATATCTATACTAAAATACTCTCCACCCCCGATTGGTATAGTAGATCCAACCATGGTACGCTATGGCACGAGATTCCCCAAGAAGATAGCTAGTCTTCCTGAGAATCAGTGTTTGTACATATATAAGAAGAATAATGAAACAAGGCTTGCACAAGATACACCATATACCAAAGAATAATATCTCATGACGAGATCCGGATACACCAATCCGTGTAACCATCGTGTCAAAAAACCATGGATATCTACACTAAATACAATGAACACAGATGATATCATAAATGAAAAACTATCATAGAATGTACTCGCCTGAAGTCCGATAAATAGTCTTACAGATGTCTGATACGGTGCCTCGAAGACCTAGATATGAAATATAACATCAATACGAGGTTTCAGAAAGAAAATAAGTTAAACTAGTCAACATCTAGGTCAAAGAGCCATTTCTAAGTAAAAATAGTCAAACTAGGTCAACTCTAAGTCAAACTAGTCAAACTTGGTCAAACTACCTATTTCTAGGTTGCATGAGTCTATCTCAATGATGTTGGGTTCATACACTAAGAATCTAGGTCATAAAATTAAATCTAAGATACTAAGATACCGTATCTCAGGATACGAAAATAAGAGATATAAAATATCACATATGTACATTCAAGCAATATTAAATATATAAATTCTAATTACAAATACTAAATGGATACCTTGGTTTTGAACCAACTCGGTATCGCACCACTAAACCTCCATCTTGATATCCAAACCCAATACCTTGGGTATCCTCAAATACCTTGATACTTACCTTGGTATCTCAAGGTAATTGTCAAAGCCTCAATCATAGCTAACATTCAACTTAACATATGCTAAACATTTAGCTACTAAATATAACCTACTAATACATAGATGCTAACCTATAATACAATACTTATGATATCTATATAGTTTAGGAATCCAATTAAACCTTATCATACATATAGATACTTACTAATACCTCACCATATATAGATATATGTATAGTTATCAACTATTATCCACATCTAACTAACTATTATACTAACCAAAATATATACTACTAACCCAACTAGATCCTTGCTTCCTCCTTCTAGATCCTTGCTCCACTAGTCTCCAATGGTGATTTGGGAAGTAATTGGGATAAAATTTAGTAATAAAAATAATATAGAATGAAGGAATTTGGTTGACAAAAATTCTAGATCTAGATTTGAAATGAAAAGAGGAGAGAGAAACTTTCCCCCTCTTTTAAATAGGCCGGCCTCCCCTTGCCCCTTCCTCAAGCCACTATGTAATGTGCATTATACCCCTTGGGGCCTCTCATGAAGAAATAATCAAGGAGGGAAGGTTCTAGTCTAATGGTTTAATTAACTAATCCTCCTCCTAATGAATGGGCTTCTAAATGGACTCAATTCTAACAATTAATACATGTTGGTCCATGAGTCTAAACTAAACTAGTTAGGTCCAGTAACACAAGTCCAAAACAATATACTAACATCTAATAATAATTAAATAATACAACAAATAATTATCTAACATGCATAATATTTAATTAATTATGAAATAACTAAAATACCCTTTCCTAGAAAATATGGTAGTGACAGAATTTGCCTAGGTGTGATTGAGTAAACTCTCAGCCTAAATCATATTTCCTAAAGCAGGCTCGTAGCAGTACTCTAGACGAGGAAAACTACGATATCTATCTAGACCTACATGGGCCACCACTAAAAATATGTTACGACCCGCACCAGGATATTCGGGCACGAGTACGTGGTTACGTCCAGCCTACACCGCAGAATCGGCAGAAGAACGCTGTCATGGTCATTTCTAACTATCTAACATCTCAATAATATAATATAATACTTGTCAATCTTCTTAACCCCAAACGGAGGAGCAATATGGTATATCACATGAATAACTAATCTGAATTACAAAACAAATTAAGGAAGAATAATGCACGAATGGCAAAGCGAAGGAAAGAATAAGATACAATCCACAATAAAAAATAATATACAAGATGTGAATCCACCAAAAGAATAGTCTAATACAATCCAATTGAAATATAACTAAACCTCCCCGGGCTCTGCAACTAAATCCTTCTGGTCTATAGGAGTATCCTCTAAAGGTACGCCGTCCTGCGGCCCATATAATTTGGGATACTGCTCTAGAAGCCAGTAATCTAGAAAAATATATCCAGTCAGGATTGGAGGGAAGTACATACATCTGAAAGCAGTTTCAATAACATAATCGAGCATATAAACAAATATAGAAATGAAATACAAGATCACTAAATATATAAATGATGAAGAATAGATATACAGGTAATGTACAAGAATATAAAACAACAATATGAATATCAACAATATGATAAAATAACTGCAATCTAAACTAACTAATGTGCCTCAGAATACAAGTTCATTATGTAATCGGGTTGGGTGAACATGATCAGGTAAGATGATTACAAGTAAGGTATGTAACCAGAATGTACACGATGTAACAATAGGGCTTTGATCACATAATCAACTCCTACTCTCCCACCCCAACTAATACCGATAGATCCAATCACGATACGCTACGAACAAGAAATATAACCACTGAATACAAGCAGTGGGTATACACGAATATCATAACCACCGAACACGAGCGATGGGTATACACGAATAAGCACACTAAACACGAGCAGTGTGTGAATACAAAATATAATCAATACCCAATATACATGATGAGATACAATGTACACGAGTACCCGCTGAACACGGTAGGGGATAATATCTTCGTGAAATTACTGTGTCGGGATTAAGCATACAATTCTAGAACATGCATATATACAATATTATGAATTAAAAACTATCAGAGAAATGTACTCACCAGAAGTCCTGAGCAAGGCGTGTCTCTCGATGCCCAAGGTGGTATCACACAACCTATATATGGTACGTTGTATCACTACAAGGTTCAAGAAGGAAAAAAAGTGAAGTTGATGCAATTCTAGGTCGATACGCTATTTCTAAGTCAAACAAATGAA
Source organism: Iris macrosiphon (assembly GCA_036927795.1). Taxonomy (NCBI): domain Eukaryota; kingdom Viridiplantae; phylum Streptophyta; class Magnoliopsida; order Asparagales; family Iridaceae; genus Iris; species Iris macrosiphon. The sequence goes on from JAYESA010000011.1 coordinate 115,261,280, forward strand.
ATCTAGGTTACAAGAGTCTAATACTATATCACTAAGTCGATACACTATAAAACTATGCTATACTAGCTAAGCTAAGAAACAACAAGGCACTCAAAGAGCCGTATCCTAAGATACACAAGTTTTTGAATATGAAAATAGTATTTTAGATATATATTCAAGTCAAATATTATAATACTATAAGAAATCCATTAAAATAAGATACCTTGGCCTTGCACCAATGCATATCGCATCTATCTCGATACCCAAACTCAATACCTTTGGTATTGTCCCAATACCTTGGTATCCCGAGGTAACCCAAATACTTAATATATATAGCTAATACAAAAATAACTAACGGCTATAATGTATCTAACTACTAAACAATAACAACTATTATAAGTATATATATATATATATATATATATATATATATATATATATATATATATATTTATATATATATATATATACTAACTACTACTCAAATAACTTAATATACTAATTGCTAAACACTGAACTAATCTAAAATGAAAACTGACTGAACCTGAATAAGAGACTGAAACTAATTGTACTGATACCTGGAACTAACTACCCAAAACTCAACTAAACAACTAACAAACTAACTAACACCACACTGAACACAAATGATAAATGCATAGTGGACTGACACTGAATACTAAACTGAAACCAATACACCCAGGGACTAAAACTTTTTGAAACCTCCACTGACTGATGCAAAGGACACCGATACCTCAAAACTGCTACCCATTGAATGCAACTAATAACTGAACTATGCTCGAGAAACTGTACTGTGAAATTCTGAAATTGATATTGTGCTCGGGCACAGTGGACTGACCAAACTTGCTGATACCTGTGCACAAGTTGCTGTGTTCTCCTGAGCAGTTGGTGAGACAGATATTTGTACTGATGGTTGCACACTGCAGTTGTTGTAAACTTGAAGCTGCTGGATCACTGAAGGCTGACTCCCCGAGCTGCTCACAGAATCTGAACTGTGAAGGCAGCATTATGCAGATACTGCACATGCTGCAGTTGCTCGACTCCCCGCTATAGCTGCTGCCCTCTCGATTGCTATGTGCTCATTTGCTGTGTTGGGACCTGCTGCACAATGCCGCACTGCTGCAGTGGTACTCCCCAAGTTGCTGTAGCTGTTCCCTGCTGAAACCAGAGGCCCGAGCCTGCTCTAATGAGGATACTGCACACCTGGCTGTGTACTCTCCCCCTTACACACACAATAACACACACACAAATACCAATACACTCAAACACAATACCTACACACACTAATACTTCCTACATAAATATAAATCAGTCTATAAATGGCTATCCAACTCTAAAAATATATGGATATATTTATAT